>OY720237.1:7176883-8555589 GCA_963082625.1 Pasiphila rectangulata
TTTGTTTTTGATCCTCGATAGCGGATGCCAATGTCAAACCAAAACTTTTATATATGTATAGGTATAGGTCTTTATGAACTAAGTACTCAAGATGTTAAAGAAACTTATTTGGATAAACAATCTTTGTTTGAAACACTTCGCCGTGACCGTGGTATAGGTTATTCAATATAAATATGGGCTACGTAAGTACTTACCTACTTACTTCAAAAAAAAAAAACAAGATAAATTGATCGTCACACAAGTAAAAGCAATACTGGCATTACACCCATCTTTAGTCGATTAGATAAAAAATTAGTTCCAACTAAAAAAGATGGAACCATTTTAATCCACATACCATAAGTTATGTATAAAATGTAGTAAAAAAAGATTTCATTTGGTAAATGGAACCGGTTTTAACCAAAAATATCTCAAATAGAACTATATTATAACAAATCTCACCAAATTGATGACAGATGGCGCTCATTTCAATATATGAAGTAGGTGAATTCAATTGTAACCATTTTATTGTAAAACTAGCGACCCGCCTCGGTTTCGCACGGTTGCAATGCTATACTAAATATACTACATAAATCATCGCGGACTTTTTTATAGACATTTTTAAGGTGTACAATACTGTGGTATATTAATTTGATCTTTCTCGTAGAGTTCAGCAATGTGAGCGGAAATTATACTCTTCTTCTTCTTGAATCACTCTATCTATTGAAAACCGCATCAAAATTCATTGCGTAGTTTTAAAGATCTAAGCAAAGAAAGACGCTGCTGCCCATCTTCCGGAGGTATCCCTTAGCAGGCTCTTACTGCATCCACGGGCATGAGAGGAGGGGTAACATTCTACTGCCGGCACCCCACGGCAACCCCATTAAAAACTGCAAAATAGTGGTAGGTAAGGTACTTTATTTATTTATTTATTTATTTATGGACACCCAACAAAAGAATCACAATAAAATATAAACTTATAACTAATTTAACTTATGACAATGTGTTACTCCACTTACAGGATGTCACAGCATGCAGGAATACAAATTTTGCAACATTATAGGCACATAACAAGATAATTTTAAGAGAATGTATGACAAATAATAAGTTAATAAAAAATAACAAGTCTTTCGAATTCAAAATTACGAATACTTATACAAGAAATGTATATTAAGTGTTACATACCTACTTACATATGTAAATTGATGTTCACCTGGATCAATAAGGGCCCAACCGCTAAAGAATGGGCCGTTTCTTAAGAAGCGATATGACTTATTTATTTTCTTATGGAAGGCCTACAGCTTTTATGATAACAATATATGAAAGTGAACTTATGTCTAGGCAACAGAGAAGCTAATAAATGGCCTTCACGGCTAAAAACAAGTTATAAAAGTTTCCTGGTATAGGTAGGTACAAGGTTTCATTTGGTAAATGAATTATATTAATAACAAATTTCACCAAATTGATGACAGATGGCGCTCATTTCAATGTATTATGTGGTTAGAAACCAACAATATTGGGAACAATCGTGAGTTACCGTTCACGCCAATATTACAATCGCTCTGAAATCTACAATATTATTGTTTCTTGTGCTGTTCTGCATAATATATGCTTGAAAACTACCTGTACTGGAGCCTGAAGTAGAAGATGTCCCTGTATCTAATGCTCAAGACACAGCCAGCTGCAGTATTACACATTCAGCTTTTATTCCTAGGCATTTAAGATAAAATTATCAGTAATTATCTCTATAATATGTTGGAAATTATACTAATAATTAAACAAAACTGAAGTAAACATTGTTTTTCATTATTTTTACTTCATATTCAGCCAACTCCCTCTTTGGTCTTGTTGCAGCAGACCAATTCTTCTGCAGCTTCTTTTTCTGCCTTAGCTGTCAAATATGACTGCTCCGCTGTCATCATCATAAAAACACTAGATGTTTTTAAATGGAAAGAAGCTGCTGCCCATCTTCTGAAGGTATCCCTTAGCAGGCTCTTACTCCATCCACGGGCATGAGAGGAGGGGTAACATTCTATTGCTGGCACTCCACAATATGATACTAAATTAATATTGGATCAGTTTCAACTTTCAATTTAATTTCAACAAATTCAAGCATTCAGTAATAACAATAACATAATAAATATGGCCAATTAGCGAGTGAATAAGTAATTTAATAATAAATAATGCAAATAATTACATCGGTCACAGAATATGAAAGGCTCATGAGTAGATTTCACGACAATCAAGATTTCCAACAATGTTTGTTAACATTCTCGGGCGCATTACCTATTAAGCATTTGATAATTTATTTATTTGGTCACATAGTACATACAGATTACAACAAAAAGGAAATTGATAATACCTGCAGTAGTTTTTTTTAAAGCTGTCTCGCAGAGATTATCGCCCTCCTCGGAAAACAGTACAATAGTAATTTACTAATTTTATTGCTGGAAAGTGATATAATTTGTAACATTATTAGTACTGTTATCAAAGTAATAAGTAGAATAAATCACTAATTTAATTTCAACAAATTCAAGCATTCAGTAATAACAATAACATAATAAATATGGCCAATTAGAGAGTGAATAAGCAATTTAATAATAAATAATGCAAATAATTACATCGGTCACAGAATATGAAAGGCTCATGAGTAGATTTCACGACAATCAAGATTTCCAACAATGTTTGTTAACATTCTCGGGCGCATTACCTATTTAGCATTTGATAATTTATTTATTTGGTCACATAGTACATACAGATTACAACAAAAAGGAAATTGATAATACCTGCAGTAGTTTTTTTTAAAGCTGTCTCGCAGAGATTATCGCCCTCCTCGGAAAACAGTACAATAGTAATTTACTAATTTTATTGCTGGAAAGTGATATAATTTGTAACATTATTAGTACTGTTATCAAAGTAATAAATAGAATAAATCACTAATTTAATTTCAACAAATTCAAGCATTCAGTAATAACAATAACATAATAAATATGGCCAATTAGCGAGTGAATAAGCAATTTAATAATAAATAATGCAAATAATTACATCGGTCACAGAATATGAAAGGCTCATGAGTAGATTTCACGACAATCAAGATTTCCAACAATGTTTGTTAACATTCTCGGGCGCATTACCTATTTAGCATTTGATAATTTATTTATTTGGTCACATAGTACATACAGATTACAACAAAAAGGAAATTGATAATACCTGCAGTAGTTTTTTTTAAAGCTGTCTCGCAGAGATTATCGCCCTCCTCGGAAAACAGTACAATAGTAATTTACTAATTTTATTGCTGGAAAGTAATATAATTTGTAACATTATTAGTACTGTTATCAAAATAATAAGTAGAATAAATCACTAATTTACTTTTGAAGAAAAGGAAGAAGAATTGAGGGACTTGTATGCTGATCTTAACCATAAACTAAACATTGCTGACATTTAAAATATGGACCAAAAAGGCTCTCTTGTCAACACACATCTCAAAATATTCCCAACAGAGAGCTTACTAGCTTTCCTCAACACTTTGGCTGAGGAAAATGACATTCCAGATAATATATTAAAAGTTATTGGTAAAGATGCTAAAGAAACATCTGACTTCACACAGGATAACATACATTTTACCTCTGAAGACTTAAAGAACCTTAAAATTATAAGAGAATCTGTCAAGGATAAGTTTAATAGCAAAACGGTTAATGATGAAAGCCCTGAAAATGACCCAAAACTGGTTAACGAAATTGATGCAAAAAATGCAGATGAAGGTATAGAAGTTGATGAATCTGCTGACAATGTCAAAACTAAAGATGAGATTCCCAAAAGAACTCCATTCCGCACAACATCAGACCTTAATTGGGATGAAGAAGAGAAGCCTGAAGAAGTAAAAGAAATAATCACAGAAGTCATTGAAGAGAAACCTTTTCTGACAACACCTGATGTTGATTGGCTTTACAAATACCTTCAAAGTCAAAAAGGCAATAATAAAGATGTACCATACCTTCATGAATTACTATCAGGTGCAGATGTTGTGGTACCCGATAACAAAGTGATTAAAAGGAACCCTGTATTGGAAGCTAGATGTGTCAAATTGAGGAAGCAGCAAGAGACAAGAGAGTATAGAAAGATGACCAAAACAGTAGATAATGTACGATTGAAATTTCCCGAAGACAGCATTGCTTATCAAAGTAAGTACTTGGTTATCTAATTAATATTTCCTATTCATTGTAAAGATTACAAGTTACACATTATACTCAAACTCAACTCAAAAAATACTTTATTCAGTGTGGCCACATGGACCTTAATGACAATACTCCCAGTGTAATGGAAGTTTGTTTTTACTCTTAGTTTTAATCACAACTTCAGTTGTCTGTAATTGTTGTGTGTTTCTTGTGTTTGTGTTAATGTGTTTCTTACATCCTGTAGTACCCTATAAGTTTGGGAGCAATGTGCTAAGTTTTTTTGAATATTTTCTATGTAAACCTGTAAAAAATAAATTAATAAAAACTTAACCCAATACAATTACTGAAATTGTAAGCATCTTCATGCATTGCTTTGCTGAGAGGATAATTATATGTGCTGGGCAGGCATAATCCATCTAACAATGTCCCAAGCACAGCAGCATACAGACAGCATAAATACCAGTTGCTAATGCTGCTGTACAAATCATCTTATAACAGATGTGAAAGGCCATAGGCACAGATTACAGAACCTAACCATAACAATGATGGCATTTTGCTAACAGATGTTACCTACACTAATGATTAAATATTTTTTACAGTGAAACAACTTAACCGGCAGCTGATTGCAATTGGTCAATTTATCCTTTCCATCCTTGCTGGTTTTCTATTTGGCTTCAGAGGTGTTGAATGGATGGTTGGAAACCTGGACTTCGGATTTAGGCTACTTCTGGGTGTTATGTGTTCGCTGGTCATAGCTCTAGCTGAAATATATTTCCTAGCGAAAAAGCTAAATGAAGAATTGAACATTCCTGAAACAGTGCAGTTAGGTGGTCCACCTAAATTTGTAGATGAAGATCAATATATGAACACTGTACCAACAAAAAAAGCGATTGAAAAAGAACATCAAGATTAACCTTTGGAGCGTCTCGAGTGAAATGCGCAAAAATGTCCGAAGCGTCGGCCGGTTTACCTGTTCACCCCGCGATGCATCATAGGTCTCATTATTTTATTCATATCTCAAGTAGTTTTTATCCGAATGGGATGTTCCATACAGTTTTAGAATGATAAAAACATTGTCTAACAGATTTGATAAAAATATAACACTCCATACCTTTTTTTCAATGTGATTTGGCGAAATGAATTTCGAAAACAACGAAATATCCTCCAAATTAAAACTTTAAATTGACACAAGCTACATGAATTCTACCACCTGGCACACAATTCTTATCAATTCACAATGCTTACACATCTATTTGTAATATGTAAACATAACACAGCAACATAAACACTCATAAAGCCGGGTCCGCAGCGCCGTGTTTTCGTGTTTTCTAACATCATAACATGTTTACATAACAGAATAGGGGCGTGGCTTAACAGTTTTGTTAGCAAAAACACAAAAACATGTTTGCCGAGACAAATGGATAACATCACCCGCGTTTGCCTGCGGGGAGGGGAAGCGTCGCATTTTATGTTCGCGCTCATTGAAGCAAGACGTCATTCGTTAGTTCACTCGTTGAGGTTATGTTTTGAATAATTTTGAGTATTTAAATCTTTTGGTAGGTATGTGATAAGTTACTAACTAAAATATATAGATAAAAACTAACTAAATCCACTATAGCTATTACAGCTTCTACGTCCTCTTCGTCGGAACTCATTTTTGAAATGAATTGGAATGAAACAAAAACAATAAACAAAACAGAACACACCAGACGGGCTGTTCTAAAAACATGTTTTGCTTAACATGTTATGTTAACATGTTTTGTTAGAAAATTGGCGCTGCGGACCCGGCTTAACCATAACAATTGACAAATATTTAACGCAACACAGTAACACGATCCGACCGCCATTATATGTCCAAACCAAAACTTCACTGGATTTTTCTATATATTTTATGTAATATAACGGTATAAAAAGTACAGAAATATACTCTTAGGACATTTCTGCGTAATTTGGTATATAATACTTGTGATTTACTTACGAATATTCATCGGAATCCATTATAAGAAAACAATCGTCGTCACTTTATCCACACTGTTTCAGCACGCGTTTGAAAATTAACGACAATTTGTTTTCAATTCACATTTTTTTGAAATATTTGTATCAGAAAGCTAGCCAATTACCATTTAGGATCCATGACCAATGATAACAGATTAAAAATGTATAAAATGTTTCTATTGGTTCATTGTATTTAACTTCATAATAAATTGCCAAAGACAGCGCTGTTGGCGGCGGGACTACCGGTAATCCCGCCGACGCGGTACGGTGCAAAATCTACTGGGACATGCGGTGTTCCCGCCGACGCCTGAAAGGTTAACTAGTGTAATAAGATTTGTAGACTTCATCATCATCATTATATATTATTATTTTATATTATATAAAGCTAGACTACCACTCACTCACTGACTGACTGACTGACATCATTGTTCTCCCACTTCCAGATGGAATTTCGAGAATCTGACAACGGGATTGTATAGAGGGTCGGGGGGTGAGTACGAGAAAAATCTGAAACTACCCCTTTTCCACCCCCTTCATCCCCCTCCCCCCCTTATCTCGTAAACGAGCAATCGGATGGGTGACCGTTTTGTGGAATAAAATAGTGCTAATTTTTCCAAGTAAATCTAAAAAAAAAATCATCCCCCTTTCCACCCCCTTTAGCAACCCTTGTGGTTTTATGATAAAATTTTGCCGAAAATTTCTAAACTTTTACTTTTTTTTATTGCAAAAAGGGTAATTTGATAGTGGGGTTGTGTAGAGGGTGCGGGGTTGAAAAACAGAAAAATCTTAAACTACCCCTTTTCCACCCCCTTCATCCCCCTCCCCCCCGTATCTCTTGATCGAGCCATCGGATGGGTGACCGTTTGGTGGGATAAAATAAAGCTAATTTTTTCAAGTATAAGCAGAAAAAAAAATCATCCCCTTTTCAACCCCATTTAGCAACCCTTGGGTTTTTTAGATTTTTATTTTTTATTTTTTTTATTTTTGCGCGGAATCGTATGGAAAATGTTTAAATAGACTGAATTAAAGGGTAAAATTAAAATTTTTCATTTCAACCCCTATCCCCTTCATCCCCCTCTTCCATTTTTCTCTTAGTATGGGCAAAAAACTGATACGGGTGTCCTTTTCGACTAACTCGGGGCTGCTTAACACGAAAATGATATTATTTTTGAAATCCAACCCCTTTTCCACCCCCTTCACCCCCCTCCCCATGTACCTCTTGATCGAGCCATCATGTGGGTAACCGTTTGGTGAGATAAAATTAAGCTATTTTTTTCAAGTAAAAGCAGAAAAAAAAACATCCTCTTTTCAACCCCATTTAGCAACCCTTGGGCTTTTATGATAAAATTATGGCGTTTTATTATTATTATTAATTTTTTGCTAATTGGGTAAAGTGAGGGTGGGTTAGTTTAGAAGATCTGAAGGCGAGTACCAGAAAAATTTAAAACTACCCCTTTTCCACCCCCTTCATCCCCCAAACCAAAAATTTGATACGGGTATCGTTTTCGACTAACTCGAGGGTGCTGATTACGAAATTAATGTCAATTTTAAAATCCAAGATGGCGGATGCAAATGTCAAACCAAAAATTTGATACGGGTATCGTTTTCGACTAACTTGAGGGTGCTTAAAACGAAAATAAAGTTATTTTCAAAATCCAAGATGGCGGATGCAAATGTCAAACCTAAATTATGATATGGATATCCTTGTCGGCTAACATGGGGGTGCTTATTACGAAAATAACGTTATTTTTTTAAATCCAAGATGGCGGATGCAAATGTCAAGCTTAAAACTTGATATGGGAATCGTTTTCGACTTATTTAGGGATGCCTAATACGAATGTAATGTTTGTTTTTGATCCTCGATAGCGGATGCCAATGTCAAACCAAAATTTTTATATATGTATAGGTATAGGTCTTTATGAACTACTCAAGATGTTAAAGAAACTTATTTGGATAAACAATCTTTGTTTGAAACACTTCGCCGTGACCGTGGTATAGGTTATTCAATATAAATATGGGCTACGTAAGTACTTACCTACTTACTTCAAAAAAAACAACAAGATAAATTGATCGTCACACAAGTAAAAGCAATACTGGCATTACACCCATATCTTTAGTCGATTAGATAAAAAATTAGTTCCAACTAAAAAAGATGGAACCATTTTAATCCACATACCATAAGTTATGTATAAAATGTAGTAAAAAAAGGTTTCATTTGGTAAATGGAACCGGTTTCAACCAAAAATATCTCAAATAGAACTATATTATAACAAATCTCACCAAATTGATGACAGATGGCGCTCATTTCAATATATGTAGTAGGTGAATTCAATTGTAACCATTTTATTGTAAAACTAGCGACCCGCCTCGGTTTCGCACGGTTGCAATGCTATACTAAATATACTACATAAATCATCACGGACTTTTTTATAGACCTTTTTAAGGTGTACAATACAGTGGTATATTAATTTGATCTTTCTCGTAGAGTTCAGCAATGTGAGCGGAAATTATACTCTTAATCTTCTTGAATCACTCTATCTATTGAAAAACGGATCAAAATCCATTGCGTAGTTTTAAAGATCTAAGCAAAGAAAGACACTGCTGCCCATCTTCCGGAGGTATCCCTTAGCAGGCTCTTACTGCATCCACGGGCATGAGAGGAGGGGTAACATTCTACTGCCGGCACCCCACGGCAACCCCATTAAAAACTGCAAAATAGTGGTAGGTAAGGTACTTTATTTATTTATTTATGGACACCCAACAAAAGAATCACAATAAAATATAAACTTATAACTAATTTAACTTATGACAATGTGTTCCCCCACTTACAGGATGTCACAGCATGCAGGAATACAAATTTTACAACATTATAGGCACATAACAAATAATACATAATAATGTATGACAAATAATAAGTTAATAAAAAATAACAAGTCTTTCGAATTCAAAATTACGAATACTTATACAAGAAATGTATAAGTGTTACATACCTACTTATGTAAATTGATGTTCACCTGGATCAATAAGGGCCCAACCGCTAAAGAATGGGCCGTTTCTTGAGAAGCGATATGACTTATTTATTTTCTTATGGAAGGCCTACAGCTTTTAAGATAACAATATATGAAAGTGAACTTATGTCTAGGCAACAGAGAAGCTAATAAATGGCCTTCACGGCTAAAAACAAGTTATAAAAGTTTCCTGGTATAGGTAGGTACAAGGTTTCATTTAATGCTTAAAAACTACCTGTACTGGAGCCTGAAGTAGAAGATGTCCCTGTATCTAATGCTCAAGACACAGCCAGCTGCAGTATTACACATTCAGCTTTTATTCCTAGGCATTTAAGATAAAATTATCAGTAATTATCTCTATAATATGTTGGAAATTATACTAATAATTAAACAAAACTGAAGTAAACATTGTTTTTCATTATTTTTACTTCATATTCAGCCAACTCCCTCTTTGGTCTTGTTGCAGCAGACCAATTCTTCTGCAGCTTCTTTTTCTGCCTTAGCTGTCAAATATGACTGCTCCGCTGTCATCTTCATAAAAACACTAGATGTTTTTAAATGGAAAGAAGCTGCTGCCCATCTTCTGAAGGTTTCCCTTAGCAGGCTCTTACTCCATCCACGGGCATGAGAGGAGGGGTAACATTCTATTGCTGGCACTCCACAATATGATACTAAATTAATATTGGATCAGTTCCTCTTCCCTTTTTTCTTTTTTTTCGTATGCCTGCTGCATTACGGTAAACTCTTCTTCAATTTAGACTGTACCTTTCTTTGTCCTGAAATGAGATAAAATACATTGAGACCAAATCATACCCACATTAATTTCATTTGCATGCTTGGCAAGCGCAGTACTAGATGTTGTTACATGGAAAGAAGCTGCTGCCCATCTTCCGGAGGTATCCCTTAGCAGGCTCTTACTGCATCCACGGGCATGAGAGGAGGGGTAACATTCTAATGCTGGCACCCCATGGCAACCACATTATTATAATAAAAAAATAAATGATACTAAATTAATGTCTAATTATAAATGTTCAAGGTAAGAAACAAACCTCTTTTATAAGTGTGTAACAATCACTAAACATTACTTATGCCTTCTGTTCCAATTGGGATGGCAAAGTTTTGTCCTAGCCATGGTCGTATAGCAATTTGTGCTGACGGTGTAATCTTCAGTGTTCCTTAGTGAACCAGTTTCCAGCTGGGTAGCAAATTTCAGCCCATACTCGTGCCCTGGAATCATGAAATAACAACATTAGGGCTAGATCTTTAACATTTGTACAACATGAAAGCAATAAAACTTTGATCTTTGATTGTGTGAACTGTACCGTACATACCTCACACAAGCCATGCTTTGGTTCGTATATTCCTGACGTCTTTAGTTGCGTTTTTAATGGTATTATGGCACTGTTTGTTTTCGGAACAAGAAAAGTAAATATCAATAAATATCATACCGTTTGCAAGGAAGTTCGAAATCACAAAACAAACTCTTCTTCTTCTTTTGTTTATGGCATACGTATGTGTGACAGGAAAGATATTCCACCACTTTGCCAACGTCTGTTTATTCGACAAGACTAACAATGAAACAATGGGGCTGATCAAAAATAAATAGAATCCAAATAAAATAATAATAAATAATAAATTCAAAGTTAAGAAAAAGAAATCATGCAAGATGACGACCACAGACAAAGATTTTGAAGAAAATGTTGTCTCTGCTACGTAGAACGGAATAGACTATTTTTATCTATTCCCTAATAGACGTTTTGATGGATGACGTCACTTCGTATCGTTTTGTACTTAAATTATTTTAAAACAATATTTAACAAGTTGTTAGGGAAAGTGATATGCGTCCAAAATCATTAATTAGTACTTACAACATTTTACGATCATATAACATATAAATATTTAAATAATTTTATGTAAAAAGTGTTAAAAGGTAATGATATTATCAAAGAGTATGTTTGTTGGCGCCAATAGGTATCTTACAATGAAATTTCGTCCCGCGAACCAATGAAAAGGCGGCAAACAGTTAGTTTTAGGGTTGCCATGTTAAGCAATCTAAGCTTTTTGAGTGTATTTTAGTTTAAGACCTATTGTAATTTTTTTTTAAATAAATATATAAATAAGTGGTTCTTTTCGCGTAATTAACATTTACAAATTTTAAAACTAGAAATTTGCCACTACTTACTACTAATATATCCCCCTTATCTATTATAGTATATGCATAAATACAATAAAATTATATTATACATGCTAATTTGATTAACAAAATCATTGATGACTGAGACCACTGGAACTGTATTTTGATCTATTTGATGGTAAATGATATTCATGTTGGGATATATCATGATGAGTCCACCATGAATGATGTATGTATGTAAAATCGAACATGAACACATTGAAATTGAAATGTGACATCCACAATTATAATACTCGAAATAAAAATAGTATTTGTCATCCGACTCATAGACTGGCCAAACTAGGAAACAGTTTTCTATTTGTAGGGGTTAAACTATTTAATAAGTTGCCGTATTGTGTCCACAATTTAGATAACGCTGAATTCAGCAGTAAGATTAAACATTTTTTATTATACAAATCATATTATAATCTTGACGGAGCATAAGCTGATGATTATAATTACATTTGAAATGTATAATTTATATTTATAGTTACGTTATAGTGCATCATAATGTGTATGTTTAATTTAATTTTTATTTCTATTGATGTTTTAACGTGTAATTGACCTTTCCAAGTGTACTGTGTATGTATCTTATTGGAATATATATATATATATATCTGAATCTGAATCTGAATTGGATTGAAATTTGTTTGAAAGCTTATCATTAATTTATATATCATATAATGTTTCTTGAAAATTATTCGACAAAAGTTTCATTTTTATATTGTTATCATTGATGTACGTAGATAGATAGATGGTTAGATAGAGGAACTCTTTATTGTACATTCACCATATAACATAAAAAAACGTAATTAAACGTAATTTATTAGCATAGCTGTATGTAAATTATTTTATTTATTTTTGTTAGAAATTTATAAATTTTGTATTTAGATGTAGTACATACAAAAGGGCTAATACAATAAATAAAGTTCTGATAAAATTATTCGTAAAATTATATAAATGAGTACGTTTGATTAATTACGGAATATTTGAATAGAAATATATTTAATGAATGTGAATGAAATATGGAATGTTTTTTTTTTGTTAGCATAGACTGGCAACACTTTCAGTTCCTCCTTCTTCTCGCTTCTAATTTTATCCAAGTAAGTCGACAAAGTTTTTAAATTTTAATTTTAAGTAGAATTATCTGATAAACAAGGTTTTTTGTGTGACTGTGAGTATTAAAACATGTTAATAGTAAACACCACGCATTTGACGAATCAAAATCTTGAGAAAAAAGTCGAAAACGAAAAAAAACGCCGAAACAATGGCGTCATTTTAAAACTTTCTCAAACTCAATCAAATTCAATTCAATAAAGCTAAAAGCTACTTAGAATAGTCAGTTTACAAAATAATAACAAAACACATTTACATATATTGAACAAAGCACATAATTGAATTCGTTCGCTTCGGAAAACTTTTTTTCCAAGTAGTTAGGGAAAGAAACAAGAAACCTCACCTTTTCACTTCTATTCATTGTTACAATAAGTATTTGTCTTAATCATCATCATCTCAGCCTTAAAACGTCCACTACTGAAAACAGGCCTCCCTCATAAATGTGTATGAGGGGTAGTTGCCATACTCATCACGCTTGGCATGCGGGTTGGCGAGCACAGTATGGATGTTGATACACGGACTGCCCATCATCCGGAGGTATCCCTTAGCAGGCTCTTGCTGCATCCACGGGCATGAGAGGAGGGGTAACATTCTACAGCCGGCACCCAACCCACTGTTGAACAACAATGTACCATACAACATAATAAAAAACAATTATATCCTTAGATATGAAGAGATCCTCGACAACCGAACGATGCCATATGCGCGCTCCCAGACCACGGCTGGATAGACCTTCAGTGATGTGCCAAGCTGCTGGTAAGTTTTTTTTTTATGTTTTACATGTTAGTTCAATCTCATAACATAACTGAATCTTTAAACAGTTAGGCAAATTTATAGATCTTACTTTGGATATCTGTGAAGTTCAAATAACAATTTGATAATTATAGTGACTGACTGCTAGATCACAATATTCCTGAATAGATGTGAAAATTGAATAGTGATAAATGTAAATTTAGAACAACTATAATAATTAGTCAGAAAAGAACCGAGCAATGCGGATAGGTTTGAAATTCATATATTTTTCTTTCTGACTTGTCAACCCTGTTTTGACTATTTAATAAGTTGGACATATTATTATGGTTCATTATTTATACCTATAGGTACTGAGGTATAAAATATAGTAATATCCAATCTATTTTTACCCGACTCCTTCAGATCAGATCTATTTTTTTGTCATGCTTCATAGCCTTAACGGTTTGATTAGTTTTAACAAGTTGAGTATTACCTGTTATATGCATACAATGCAAAAAATAAACATTTATAGGCTGAATTAGTAAAATATTTTTTGTTATTTTATTATTATTACCATGCCATGTAGTATAATAGTATGGCATATACATATGTATATGTAAATTTACTGATCTTAAACATATTATTATAAGTTAGACATATTATTATGGTTCATTATTTATACCTTTAATGTACCTATAGTGCAGAATATAAGAGGGTAATGTTTTTCTAAAGTATTCTGTGTATGTATAGGTATTTCTTAGCTGTGCTTTGAATATGTAGGCTTTATGGTTTAATTAATTTTAACAAAATAGTACAGGTTCTCTCTAACAAATGGTTAGATGCATAAAATGCAAAAAAATTACATTTATAGGCTTGAACTATTTTATTATTATTATTTCCGTGGTGTGCCGGCGGAAGAATGTTGCCCCTACTCTTGCCTGTGGATGCAGTAAGAGCCTGCTAAGAGTTACCTCTGGAAGATGGGCAGCAGCGTCATTCTGTGTATCAACATCTCATACTGCGCTCGCCAACCCGCCTGCCAAGCGTGGTGAGTATGGTAACTACCCCTCATAGACATTTATGAGGGAGGCCTGTGTTCAGTAGTGGACGTTTTACGGCTGAAATGATGGTTATATTAAATGGCCGTGGGGTGCCGGCTGTAGAATGTTACCCCTCCTCTCATGCCCGTGGATGCAGTAAGAGCCTGCTAAGGGATACCTCCGGAAGATGTGCAGCGGCGTCTTTCCGTGTATCAACATCCCGTACTGCGCTCGCCAACCCGCCTGCCAAGCGCGGTGAGTACGGCAACTATTCCCTCATGGAAATCCATGAGGGAATCTTGTGTTCAGTAGTAGACATTTTACAGCTGAAAATGATGATAATGGTTATTAGGAGGTTTAAATAAATTATATTTAATAGCAAAATTATAATGCGTGTATACCATTACACCTAAATGCTATGTTTTTGATAGATTATATAGTTTTATATAGATTTTATTCATCTGGCACTTAAAGATGAGTACTTAATGGTCTTTGAGAGTGTGTGTCTTCATCATCATTCCAGCCGTAAAACGTCCACTACTGACACAGGCCTCCTTTATGGATCTCCGTGAGGTGTAGTTGCCATACTCACCACGCTTGGCAGGCGGGTTGGCGAGCACAGTTTGCGATGTTGAAACACGGAAAGACGCTGCCCATCTTCCGGAGGTATCCCTTAGCAGGCTCTTACTGCATCCACGGGCATGAGAGGAGGGGTAACATTCTACTGCCGGCACCCCACGGCAGTGTGTGTATTTTTTCACAATAGGTTCTTTTTTAATTATCATATTATATAAATCTATTTTATTAGATCCTTTATAATTAAGAAGTAAGGTTATTTTTGACAATTATTTATAACTAGCTGCTGCCCGCGGCTTTGATCGCGTTGTACCCGGATATAAAGAGTCCTACTTATATATTATTCTTGGTAATCATCTACCTATATTGAACATTTCAGCCAAATCAGTAGTTCCTCTATATATCCAAATTTTCGGATTTATTATGAGGTAGGTAGGTATACTTAATTAAATTGGGCATAACAAGGACATAACATTGAAGCAACAAAATTATGTGGGGATAAGAAAGTATACTACAATTAATATTTTCACGCAATGAACGAAGTAGGTACATTTCAAAATTCAATTTTCAACTCTTATTCATTTGCAGCTATATTATTGTATGTTGGGTAGTACTTCTTCAGTTAGTATGTTATTGAGGTTTTATGTAATATCGTTATACTAATCATAAAAGTATGAGATAGGAAATTAAGATAAGATGGGTACTTACATTTATTAAAATGGTTTTTTTATATGCTTACGAATCCGTGTTGGCCGAGTAGTATGTACCCCCCGACTTTCAATCCGAAGGTCATGGGTTCGATACCGACCAATAGATTTTTCTTCCTTGAAAAATGTATGTGTACACTTAACACTTTAACGGTGAAGGAACCATCGTGAGGAAACCCGCGGCTTTGTTAGCATCTGACGTATTGACCTGTTCTTTCCTCTGACTAATAGTTGACTAAGCTGATGAGAGGATGGTATATGTGCTGGGCAAGCCCAATCCATCTAACAATGTGCCCGGCACTGCATTGTCCCGTACAGCATAATTACCAGTTACTGACACTGTATAAATCATCATCTATAATAGATGCAAAAAGGCCTTACTTTACTGTATATTCTTAATTCAGGAACCACTCATCAGGGTGACAACAATCTTTTAGGTAATAACGCACAGTGCGTAGCGATGTCAGCATGTGCATCTGTTTTATCTACGTTGAAAAATCGCGAGCTTAATTGTTCTGATATTGATGTCATTCTCCAGAGTGGAGACGCGTTGTACATGTCGAGGAAACATCTTTTACCGGTAGGCGTATTATATCTTGATCCTGAAGAATTGCCTACGGAGATACGCGTCGGGGAATATTTGGCTAAAATTAATAACATGAGCGACAGCTGGATTGATAATGGGTTATTTCCTGCAGATCCTACAGACAACTCGGCCTACCTGAGATTGTCAAATTTAATTGATAGCAAGGTTTTCACCCCATCACATAATGATAACACGGATAGTATAATATTTACCGGACAAAACTATACGGTATCGTTTTGGAGGTTTAATAATAATTACTATTTATTTAACAGTCATGCGGTAGATGAATTTAACAAACCAAGCCCTTCAGGAGTAGCACGTTTATTTAAATGTTCATCTCTGAACGAACTAGCAAATCTACTTTTCTCGCGTAAATTATTTTTCGACCAATATTCATTACATAGGTTGCGCATAATTAATCATAATAGCTCGGAACGTTCAGTCACTCAGACAACGCAGTCACAATCCATACTCGATGGATTGCAAATAACTTCCCCGGTATCTTTTTCCGATAACGACTTGACACAATGTCAATTAGAGTCTTCTGATATAAACCTCCAAATAAAATCGACGGGAATCAAATCTTCCAACATTCTGTTAAATAAAACTCAATCCAGAATGGATGGATCTCAATCAACGTGCACTATCCCCTCCGACAATGAGATTACGTTATCTCCATCCATACTCCATGAAAATTATTTTTCCAAATTAACCGTGGATGTTGTTGAAGTTATTGAAACTTCAACATTACCCAAGAAAAGAGGTCGACCCATTAAAGTAAAAAGAGGCATTAAGCGTACAAAAATTAATGCCCATTTAGATGCAGTAAATAAATATAGTGCAAAAAATCCTAAAGTACATCGAGAGGCCGTGTCAAAATATAACACACTACATCCTGAAGTACATCGCGAGGCCGTGTCAAAATATACTACACTACATCCTGAAGTACATCGCGAGGCCGTGTCAAAATATACTACACTACATCCTGAAATAAATCGCGAGGCCGTGACAAAATATACGACACTAAATCCTCAAGTCAACCGCGATGCCGTTAAAAAATACTCTGCTGAAAATCCAGAAATAAATAAAACTGCCTCACAGAAATACAACACCGATAGTCGAAATGTAGACGTACCGCTACGTCGAACTTCAAATTTAATCGGGCAAAAGAGGGACGCTGAACTGAAAGTAGTAAAATTGCATTCTCTTAAACGAACTTCCCTATTAACTTCAGAGACTTTTAAATGTCAACATTGCGGTGCACGCCTCTTCGAAGAGGAGAAATCTAGGAAACAATGGTGTTGTGGATCGGGTAGCTACAACGTTCAAAATTTTACGCCGTTATCCGAAGAATTTTACACCAATCCGTCTTTTATTAGTAGACCGCGAGCGTACAATAATTTATTCGCTTTCAGTGCCTTGGGAGTTACGCATGGGTTTCAACAAGAACCAACCGGACTTTCATTTCTTAAAATTCAGGGGCGTATTTATCATAGAGTTTTTGACTTAGCTTACAAAGATAGCGTAAATAATTTAGGTCTATATATAAACGATTCAAATGAACGAGACCAATTAGCGGCTGCGCAGAATCTAGATAAACAAGTAATTACTTGCATTACAAATTTTTTACACAATGTTAATCCTTTCATTGAATGTTTTAAACGGTTGAGTCTCGAAACTTCTGATCAGGCCTTTATTAAATTTCAACTCACTTCCCGCACGACCCATGGTAATATTCTAGGTGACGTACCTATTGGTAGAGAAATAGCCGCGATCATTAGTACCGATAGAGAAGAATATGTACCTCGTTGCATAGCAGTGTGGAAAGTAGGTTATAAGAAACCGCACACTGTTGACATTATGCATCCTTTGTATGAAAGTTTTCAGTATCCGTTACTTTATCCGGAGGGCACTCCGGGTTGGTACCTAGAAAAACTAGATAATAAAGATAAAAAACTATCCCAAGTTAAGTATGTTAGGTGTTTGGTACTTTCCGAATCACGGTTTTCCGAAATTGGCAGACTTTCAGAAGAATGGTTGGTCGATATGTATTGCAGGGTCGTAGAAGAAAGATTACGCTTTCTTACCAGTCTACAAAAACATAGCTCGAGTAACGCACTCAGGTCTGCTCCTCTTCAAGAAGTAGAAATGAGCGTCGAAGTCGCGAATCAAATTAATCAAGATGAAACGATCCAAGGGGAGGGGGGAATTGTACCTGGTCGTATTTATTTGCCTAGCTCTTTTACTGGAGGCCCGCGATACATGAAAGTAAAGTACCATGATGCCATTGCAATAGTTAGTAGATTGGGGAATCCATCATTTTTTTTAACATTTACCTGCAACCCGAAGTGGCCTGAGATTCAGCAGTCTTCTCAGGGCAAGAATCCTTCGGTTTGTGCAAGAGTTTTTAATTTAAAATTAGCAGAATTATTAAGAGACATTCGCTCAGGCCGTTGGTTCGGAAAGTGCAATTATATTATGCATGTAATTGAATTTCAAAAACGAGGATTACCGCACGCTCACATTTGTTTTAGGGTTGAGGGCGGCGGCCCCGCCAACAGTTTAGATGTAGATAAATTTATTAGAGCCGATATACCTGATGCTTCTGAAGCTGAAGGTAGGTTACGAAAAGCTGTGTTGACTCACATGATACACGGGCCGTGTGGTGATCAATACAGAACTGATTTACCTTGCTGGGATAGTGTAAATCAAAAATGTAAGAAATTTTTTCCAAAACGTGAAACTGCACTCACATATTTCGATGATAAGGGTTTTATTTATTTGTGCAGAAATAGTAAAAATGAAGCGGTAATTAAATTTCGCCAAAAAGATGTTACCGTGAATGACACATGGGTCGTCCCTTATAACGCCGCTCTTTTATTAAAATACGATGCTCACATCAACTTGGAAGTGTCATCGCAACGAACCGTAGTAAAATATTTATTTAAATACATAACTAAAGGTCCTGACGAATCGCGTGTAGCCGTTGTGTCCGAATTAGAAAATAACGAGATTGAACAATACGTTACGAAACGTTACTTAGGCTCTAGCGACGCTGCTTGGAGAACGTTAGAATTCGACGTGACCGCACGCGAACCTAACGTCAAGCAGTTGTCTGTTCATCTCGAGGACCAACAGATAGTTTACTTCAAACCGGGCACTGAAGCAGAAGCCGCGAAACGATCGAGTTCAGATTTAATAACTTATTTTAATCGCCCCGTAGGAGACGAATTTGACCTACTGACTTACCCGGACTTTTATGAAAAATATATAATCCATTCGAAGCGTCCCTCTACAAAAAATACGGAAATTCTAGAAACAACAAATAGTAAATTTATCACGAAACGGCAGAGGGGGGAACTTGTTGCGCGTCTTTTTTGGGTCGCACCTAACAGAGGTGAACAGTTTTATCTTAGAATTCTATTAAAATCACACCCGTGCCGCAGTTACGCAGATTTAATTCATCTCGGTGGTCCCACTTGCAAAACTTTCCAGGAAGCTGCTAAAATAGTTGGTCTCGCCGATGACGAAGTCGAATACGAAAGAGCTATGCTGGAAGCTTCATCTTTTTTCACGGGACCACGCCTTCGTAGCTTTTTCGTACTTTTGGCAATAAACGGTGTCCCAGTCGCGTCTATCTGGGACACTTTTAAAAATCAATTAAGTGAAGATATTTCACACCGCTTGTGTACCGAAGACAACGATAGAGTGCACACTTTGTGCCTCATTCAAATTGGTAGGATGCTCTGTAAGCACGGCTCGACTTTAAAACAACACGGTTTGCCAGAAGTCGTTGATGATACGACCGAGTTAGGCAGGGAACTCGTTGAATACGACTGCGGTTCATTAGTAGAATTCGTTGATGAATGGCTTCCCCGTTTATCAAACGATCAAAAAATAGTCTTTGATTACGTGAAAAAACTTTGTACTGATGATGATTTCCGTAAAATTAATAATAACGCAATTTTCATCGATGGTCCCGCAGGAACTGGCAAAACTTTACTTTTAAATGTGATAACAGCATACGTTCGCGGTAATTTAAAGGGGGTCGTGATATGTACTGCCAGTTCTGCTATTGCCGCGCAAAATTACCAGGGGGGTACCACGGCGCATAGCATGTTTAGATTTCCCTTAGATCTCGTAGACGATACCGGCGTTTGGAACCTCTCTAACACTTCTCAGAGAGCCGACTTGATCCGGCACGCGAACGTCATTATATACGACGAAGCCCCTATGGCTCATAAATTTTTAATACATTTACTAGAAAAGTGTATGCGAGATGTTATGCAGAAAGACGAAGCATTCTTCGGGGGCAAAATTATTATCTTTTCTGGTGATTTCAGGCAAATTCCGCCTGTAGTCACCGACGCAAAAACGGAATCAGACATCTTAAATGCATCCGTTAAAACATCGCGCATATGGCAAAAATTAAAATCGTTTTCCTTGGCTACATCTCAAAGATGTAAAAACGATTTAGATTATGCAGAATTTTTATTAAATTTAGGATCAAATAAATTGCCACAGCATACTGTTAATAATGTCAAAAATTTTATAGATTTAAGCGGCATTAGCGTTGTATCCGACTTGGACGAATTAATTGACTTTGTATTTCCCTTTATCGATGAGGCTTGTGTCTGCATACACAGAGCTATTTTGTGCACGCGCAACGACGCGGTCACAGAAATTAACAATATAATTTTGGAAAGGTTAGCCGGGGAAACCTTACACTATTATTCAATAGATAAATTAGTAGAATCTGATAACGTAGATGAATTTTTTATGGGTCCCGATTCACTTCAAAACTTCCAGCCGCGAGGGGTTCCAGCGCACGACCTCAAACTAAAAATAGGATGCGTTTGCATGATAATCCGTAACCTCAGTTTTAATGACGGGCTGGTAAACGGTACTAAAGTAATCGTTACAGCTGCTGCTCCGCGTATGATTACCGTTCAAAAGTCAGGAAGTACCACAGAATTTTTAATACCGCGCATCACGTTCAAGGGTCCAATCTACCCTTCCAGCCCGTTCGAAATGTCCCGCCGCCAATTTCCTTTGCAGCTATGCTATGCGATGACTATTCATAAGAGTCAAGGTCAAACAATAAGCCGTGTAGGCGTTGACCTCAGATCGGATATGTTCAGCCACGGACAGTTATACGTCGCGTTGGGCCGCGTAACGGCAAAAAATAATATTAGAATTTTGTTACACAATGATAGAATCGTAGATGGCAAACCGTACGCGAAGAATGTAATCATTTCAAAATTAATTAGGTAATTGAAACTTTAGTAAACGTTGTCTTCCTTAAGAATTAAAAGTAAATTTAAAAAATTTAGAGCTTCCAGAAAGTTAAAACGGTTCACCTCTGTCACTTCGTAGGCAACTTTTAAATTTAAAATCATGTTCTATTAATCATGTTGACATCAGCTACGTATTTGTGAGTTTTTTTTTCACTAGATTTGTGTTAGTTAGATTTTATACCTACCTATTTATTTTTATCACAATTATATTCAACTTTACAGGAACGATTTAAATGGCTTATTCCACTAATCTCCTTTGACAATTCCCGTCAACGGTGTTAAGTGAACTTTTTGTTCATTATGTATTCCGCGTTAACGCTGATGCGAGCTCGTAATGAGCATTAATGAACTAAAAAGTTCATTAATTCCCATTGCGTCAAAAATAAAATACTAATTTGATACGTATAAGAATCATGTTTTTATTTTTTTATAAGGTAAGGAGTCGCTTATTGATTATTTTTATAATCATTTTAAATTGCCTAGGCAATGATTCATTAACCTTTTTAATGAAATCCGATGTTTACCTATTCCTTTTGTTAATGTTTCTTCAATATAATCACAGAGCTATAAAAAAGAAAACATAAGTATTATAAAATAAAATACAGATATGTACTTCCGTAATCACAGATTTTACATTTGTTAATACCTACAATCACAGTTTAACAGTTAAATCGGTCTAATATACCTAATCCGCCGTGGGGTGCCGGCAGTAGAATGTTACCCCGCCTCTCATGCCCGTGGATGCAGCAAGAGCCTGCTAAGGGATACCTCCGGAAGATGGGCAGCAGCGTCTTTCCGTGTATCAACATCGCAAACTGCGCACGCCAACCCGCCTGCCAAGCGTGGTGAGTATGGCAACTATCCCTTATGGAGATCCATGAGGGAGGGTCAGTGTTCAGTAGTGGACGATTCACGACTGGAATGATGATTTAAGAATATACCTAATAAAATCACAGATTGTTACAATTATTAATTAACAATGTAGCATAAAAACAACACTTCTAAGCACTAACATATATATATATTATATCTTCTTAAGATGTACATATGTACTTAAAGAATCCTGCAATTAAATTAGTAAATTACTACTGTACTGTTTTCCGAGGAGACTATAATCTCTGCGACACAGTTATAAAAAAAAAACTGCAGGTATTATCAAATTCCTTTTCGTTGTAATCTCTCTGTACTATGTAACCAAATAAATAAATTATCAAAATAAAAAATGCAATTTGGGCAGCAATACCCACAAAACAAACTCTACATCACCTAAGTTTTTCTAAAAAGTGTCCAATCGTAATTTCGCCATTAATAAGTTCCATTTGGACCTCCTGTATATGTTTAATAATTAATTTTACGTTCAGAAACCCGCAATGCAAAAACTTACTAATATGATGAATGTTCAGCCAACGCTGTGAGAAGCTTCTTAGTTACGAGTTTCTTTTTTAACACACACTTTTTTGTTTGTTAATGCAAGGCACTACTACATTGTGCTTAATAGGTGATGCGCCCGAGAATTATTTTATTATTAATAATTTAATATTTTAAGATATACTCGATGCTGGATAATATAGTAATTCGTTTGTATTTTGTTATTAATTTTATCTTTCATCATCATAATCATTGTCAACTTATAGTGACCCACTGCTGGGCATAAGCCTCCTTCCTTATATATCTTTAGTTTGTAAGTAATTGTTAATTTAACTGTAGTGTTAAGTAATTAATAAAAAAAAAAAAAAAAAAGATAAAAAAATATTTAAAAAAATATAAAAAAAAAAATTAAAAAAAATATAAAAAAAAAAATTAAAAAAAATACAAAAAAAGATAAAAAAAAAATATAAAAAAAATACCAAAAAAAAAATTTGGTTTAGTACAATATAATATATGAATTATGTTCCTTGTAGTTAGCCAACATTGTAATCTATAACATTGTAATCTATAACATATAATCTATTCTGTAATAACCTGCCACAAAGTGAAAATGACTATAGATTATAAGCATAACTAGACATTGTATACAATTTCATGCAATCATTCTGTAATTTCAGTAATCACCAGATAGGTAGCCCCTTTTGCAGGCTCTTTAATATTAATTAATAAAAAATGTAATGTTTATAGATAGACAAGAATAGTATGCCAAGTCGAAATAGCATAATTATATTGTATTGTGTATTGAAATACGTGTGTACGCTCCGCCCTCTGCCTCATATGAAATATTTGAAAATCTTTGAAAATATCATAATATGTGGAGATTTTAATACTGACATTTTAGAAGTTAATTTCATAAGTACTAGACTACGAAACTTATTTAATTCATATTATTTGAACCATTATTTATAGAACCAACAAGAATAACTGAAACTTCAGCAAAATGCATAGATAATAATATTTATTAGCAAAATCAGGTTCACAAACATTGTGTCATTTCTCAGCAAAAACTTGATTGTTCTCAAAAATCGTCCATTAATATGGACGCCTTATGTTATTTATGTGTACTAATAAATGCAGCTTCTTTTACTGTCAATCTTCAAAAACATTTTGTTCTCTACTAAATTACTAAAAAAGCAACTAATTTTAGTCCTTTGAGCCTTCATAAAGAAAGAAAAAATTTTTTTGGAAAGTGTTTTGTGTGATTACGTTAGCAATTCGGTGCCATTGGCCTCCCACCAGCGGGTCTCACCAGCAGCATTGAGAATGTGCAAATAGCGTAAAGCGGTAAAGCTACACTGAATGACAGAAAATTGCACAGCGAACTAGCGCAGCGGAGATAACGTCTTCTGCTGTTACTTCTGAAATATTAGCCTTCATAAAGAAAAAAAAAATTTTTTTGGAAAGTGTTTTGTGTGATTACGTTAGCAATTCGGTGCCATTGGCCTCCCACCAGCGGGTCTCACCAGCAGCATTGAGAATGTGCAAATAGCGTAAAGCGGGAAAGCTACACTGAATGACAGAAAATTGCACAGCGAACTAGCGCAGCGGAGATAACGTCTTCTGCTGTTACTTCTGAAATATTAACATACGAGCGAAGATGACGTCTACTGCTACTAAACAACTTAACTGTGAACCTAAAAACCAACCAACCACTCGCTGTTAACAATGGCGGAAGAAAATTACTTTCTTGAACTTATAAACAAACAGCAAAATTCTAATGAGAGAATCAAATCTCTTCAATTCAACTACAAAAGGGATCCATTGAGTAGAAAATCGATAGACTACCTCAAAAGAAAACGTAAAAAAGACTACGTATTGAAGCCTTGCTATCCCACTGGGACGAGTTTTTCTCAAATCACGAGATCCTGAAGAAGTATGAATTAACGAAAGCCGACCATGACTACTAAAAGAAAACATTTATGAAATAACAAGAACCATGTTCGACGAAACAATGGAATCTATGACTCAATTGCAAAGCGAGTTCTGTTAAGAGTTAGTTAGACTGTGCCCTGATCTTCGGAAGTATCTAAGCAGAAAGTGCCAGAAATTCATGGAACACCAAAATATGATACATCTAAAGTAAACCATGAAGCCTTGCTATCCCACTGGGACGAGTTTCTCTCAAATCACGAGATCCTGAAGAAGTATGAATTAGCGAAAGCCGACCATGACTACTAAAAGAAAACATTTATGAAATAACAAGAACCATGTTCGACGAAACAATGGAATCTATGACTCAATTGCAAAGCGAGTTCTGTTAAGAGTTAGTTAGACTGTGCCCTGATCTTCGGAAATATCTAAGCAGAAAGTGCCAGAAATTCATGGAACACCAAAATATGATACATCTAAAGTAAACCAACCTACGGTAGAAGATACGAATGGTAGCTTTACCCTTTTTAATGTACTCTGAACAAATGCCATTTGAAATACCAGTTATTTCTTTAATTTAACACTCACAAAACATATTTTTTTTGTTACTAACTGCAAACTGATAAGGACTGCATTCTCAAAACTACGACACTGAGCCGCCCGACTACTAACCTACAAACAAAAGATGACCAATAATCATGTACGAGCTGACAAGCCGCCGCCGCCGCCGCCTTCAAAATGTGCGTCTCTTCCCAAGCATCGATAGAACGACTTCATCAGTTCAGCTTCCATTTTTCGAATGTTTCTATAATAATCATAAAGTAGGTAATTTAGAATTTGTTAAGTATTATAAGAAATGTAATTTTTAAAGTTAATTTTTTACATTGAGATAATATTATGTACTAGAGAAAGTACATCTTAAGATATATAATATAAATAATTACATCACATAACATGAAAGGCTCAAGAGTAGATTTCACCACGATCAACGAATTACAATGTTTGTTGACATTCTTGGGCGCATCACCTATTATTATTAAGCATTTGATAATTTATTTATTTGGTCACATAGTACATACAGATTACAACAAAAAGGAAATTGATAATACCTGCAGTAGTTTTTTTTAAAGCTGTCTCGCAGAGATTATCGCCCTCCTCGGAAAACAGTACAATAGTAATTTACTAATTTTATTGCTGGAAAGTGATATAATTTGTAACATTATTAGTACTGTTATCAAAGTAATAAGTAGAATAAATCACTAATTTAATTTCAACAAATTCAAGCATTCAGTAATAACAATAACATAATAAATATGGCCAATTAGCAAGTGAATAAGTAATTTAATAATAAATAATGCAAATAATTACATCGGTCACAGAATATGAAAGGCTCATGAGTAGATTTCACGACAATCAAGATTTCCAACAATGTTTGTTAACATTCTCGGGCGCATTACCTATTAAGCATTTGATAATTTATTTATTTGGTCACATAGTACATACAGATTACAACAAAAAGGAAATTGATAATACCTGCAGTAGTTTTTTTTAAGCTGTCTCGCAGAGATTATCGCCCTCCTCGGAAAACAGTACAATAGTAATTTACTAATTTTATTGCTGGAAAGTGATATAATTTGTAACATTATTAGTACTGTTATCAAAGTAATAAGTAGAATAAATCACTAATTTAATTTCAACAAATTCAAGCATTCAGTAATAACAATAACATAATAAATATGGCCAATTAGAGAGTGAATAAGCAATTTAATAATAAATAATGCAAATAATTACATCGGTCACAGAATATGAAAGGCTCATGAGTAGATTTCACGACAATCAAGATTTCCAACAATGTTTGTTAACATTCTCGGGCGCATTACCTATTAAGCATTTGATAATTTATTTATTTGGTCACATAGTACATACAGATTACAACAAAAAGGAAATTGATAATACCTGCAGTAGTTTTTTTTAAAGCTGTCTCGCAGAGATTATCGCCCTCCTCGGAAAACAGTACAATAGTAATTTACTAATTTTATTGCTGGAAAGTGATATAATTTGTAACATTATTAGTACTGTTATCAAAGTAATAAGTAGAATAAATCACTAATTTAATTTCAACAAATTCAAGCATTCAGTAATAACAATAACATAATAAATATGGCCAATTAGAGAGTGAATAAGCAATTTAATAATAAATAATGCAAATAATTACATCGGTCACAGAATATGAAAGGCTCATGAGTAGATTTCACGACAATCAAGATTTCCAACAATGTTTGTTAACATTCTCGGGCGCATTACCTATTTAGCATTTGATAATTTATTTATTTGGCCACATAGTACATACAGATTACAACAAAAAGGAAATTGATAATACCTGCAGTAGTTTTTTTTTAAGCTGTCTCGCAGAGATTATCGCCCTCCTCGGAAAACAGTACAATAGTAATTTACTAATTTTATTGCTGGAAAGTGATATAATTTGTAACATTATTAGTACTGTTATCAAAGTAATAAGTAGAATAAATCACTAATTTAATTTCAACAAATTCAAGCATTCAGTAATAACAATAACATAATAAATATGGCCAATTAGAGAGTGAATAAGCAATTTAATAATAAATAATGCAAATAATTACATCGGTCACAGAATATGAAAGGCTCATGAGTAGATTTCACGACAATCAAGATTTCCAACAATGTTTGTTAACATTCTCGGGCGCATTACCTATTAAGCATTTGATAATTTATTTATTTGGTCACATAGTACATACAGATTACAACATAAAGGAAATTGATAATACCTGCAGTAGTTTTTTTTAAAGCTGTCTCGCAGAGATTATCGCCCTCCTCGGAAAACAGTACAATAGTAATTTACTAATTTTATTGCTGGAAAGTGATATAATTTGTAACATTATTAGTACTGTTATCAAAGTAATAAATAGAATAAATCACTAATTTAATTTCAACAAATTCAAGCATTCAGTAATAACAATAACATAATAAATATGGCCAATTAGCGAGTGAATAAGCAATTTAATAATAAATAATGCAAATAATTACATCGGTCACAGAATATGAAAGGCTCATGAGTAGATTTCACGACAATCAAGATTTCCAACAATGTTTGTTAACATTCTCGGGCGCATTACCTATTAAGCATTTGATAATTTATTTATTTGGTCACATAGTACATACAGATTACAACATAAAGGAAATTGATAATACCTGCAGTAGTTTTTTTTAAAGCTGTCTCGCAGAGATTATCGCCCTCCTCGGAAAACAGTACAATAATAATTTACTAATTTTATTGCTGGAAAGTGATATAATTTGTAACATTATTAGTACTGTTATCAAAGTAATAAATAGAATAAATCACTAATTTAATTTCAACAAATTCAAGCATTATTCAGTAATAACAATAACATAATAAATAGGGCCAATTAGGGAGTGACTGCAATTTAATAATAAATAATGCAAATAATTACATCACATAACATGAAAGGCTCATGAGTAGATTTCACGACGATCAACGAATTACAATGTTTTAATTACTATGTTATGTTTTTAATGCTACATTGTTAATTAATAATTGTAACAATCTGTGATTTTATTAGGTATATTCATCATCATAATTCCAGCCGTGAATCGTCCATTAATCACATACGAGATTTGGGTATTGTCATCGACAGTAAATTGCGCTTCAACATTCACATCGATAACATCGCTAAGAAAGGTTTTAAAATGTTGGGATTTGTGCTTCGTAATTGTAAAGAGTTTAAGAAGTCTTCGACCAAAATTACTATTTACAATGCCTTGGTTCGCAGTTCTGTAGAGTACTGCAGCGTTGTGTGGAACCCACATTACGATATCTACAACAAGCGCATTGAAGGTATTCAGAAAAGGTTTTTATGGCACCTGTCATACAGTTATAACCTTGCCAAGAAACTGCACAGCTACGTAGACCGTCTCCAGCATTTCAATATGCGTTCTCTTGAGAGCCGAAGGAAGGTTCTAGACGGCATGTTCTTCTATAAATTGATCAACAATTTAATTGACGCTCCCTATCTATTAAACCAAGTAAATTTTGCGGTTCCTAGGCACTTGCCAAGATACAGCAAATATAAACCATTTGTCAGAAAAGCCGCTCGTTCTAACCTAGGCCACTATTCTCCTCTAAATAGATTATGAACCAGTTACAACGCTTTTCTTTGTACTAGCTCGAAGGAAATAAATCGAGAGATTGACATTTTTTCGAACAGCCGTCATGTTTTTAAAAAAATATTAATGTCAATAACATCTTTTATAAAATATTAACTGATTTTTTTATTTTTAAGCTCTTATTTTTCATTAATTGTAACTAAACTTTTAAATTTTATTTTTAATTAAGTAGATATATGAAATTTTATGTCAAATCATTGCGGTTTGCACCTATAATTAAGGTAACATTTAGCATTGTGTAGACGTAGCATCTGTTTTCCAATTTATATTTTGTGGATGTATACTTTGTTGGTGTAATTAAATAAATAAATTACTGGACACTGGCCTCCCTCATGGACCTCCTTGAGGGGTAGTTGCCATACTCACCACGCTTGGCAGGCGGGTTGGCGAGCGCAGTTTGCGATGTTGATACACGGAAAGACGCTGCTGCCCATCTTCCGGAGGTATCCCTTAGCAGGCTCTTACTGCATCCACGGACATGAGAGGAGGGGTAACATTCTACTGCCGGCACCTCACGACGGATTAGGTGTATTAGACTGATTTAACTGTTAAACTGTGATTGTAGGTATTCAAAAATGTAAAATCTGTGATTACGTAAGTACATATCTGTATTTTATTTTATAATACTTATTTTCTTTTTATAGCTCTGTGATTCTATTGAAGAAACATAAAAAAGGAATGGGTAAAAATCGGATTTCATTAAAAAGGTTAATGAAATCTTTGCATAGGCAATTTAATATGATTATAAAAATAATCAATAAACGAGTCCTTTACCTTATAATTCAATAAAAACATGATTCTTATACGAATCTATTAGTATTTTATTTTTGACGCAATGTGAATTAATGAACTTTTTAGTTCACTAATCCTCATTACGAGTTCGCATCGGCGTCAACGCGGAATACCTAATGAACAAAAAGTTCACTTATCATCGTTGACGGGGATTGTCAACGGCGATTAGTGGAATAAGCCATTTAAATGTTATACACACTCGCATACACGTACACACATACATTATGTTTATGTAGAAGTAAATAGTAGTAGTATTCTTTGATTGATGTAAAAGTGATGATTGAAAGAATATTGAAAGGCATATTGTGATAGTTACTTAAGTATAGATTATTATATGTCATCATCATCATTTCGGCCGTAATACGTCCAATACTGAACACAGGCCTCCCTCACGGATCTCCATGAGGGGTAGTTGCCATACTCACCACGCTTGGCAGGCGAGTTGGCGAGCGCAGTACGGATGTTGATACACGGAAAGACGTTGCTGCCCATCTTCCGGAGGTATCCACGGGCATGAAAGGAGGGGTAACATTCTACTGCCGGCACCCCACGGCAAAATTATTATATGTACTAACTTACAATATCTATCACACACAAAGTCAGTTACACTTACTTAAATGTAGTTTATTATCTTTATTGTTACATATCCGTGACAAACAAACAGACAGACATAATTTAGCTTTTATAATATCAGTCCGATGGCGCAACTGGCTGTATGTACACATGTTGGTGAATGCGATGTAAATGAGAGATGGAAGTACTCGAAAGTAATTATTATTTACGTATATCATGTAATATATTATATTATAAATATTGTGTTTCATATTTATTGTTTATTTATTATACACAAGTAAATAGGTACTTAATATTTTTAGAAGTAGTTAGCGTGGACTAGGCCTCCTGGGGGGGGACACCACTTTAAAAAAAACGAGTCATTATTTTTAGAAGTAGTTAGAGTGGACTAGGCCTCCTGGGGGGGGGACACCACTTTAAAAAAAACGAGTCATTATTTTTAGAAGTAGTTAGAGTGGACTAGGCCTCCTGGGGGGGGGCACCACTTTAAAAAAAACGAGTCATTATTTTTAGAAGTAGTTAGCGTGGAATAGGCCTCCTGGGGACACCACGTTAAAAAAAACGAGCCAACAGTCATACCCCAGTGGTGGCGTGGAAATTGACCTAGAACAAATTAGGTAATATATGAAATATCATAATATAGTACCTTACCTGGATAATGTATATAATTCCTATTGATGATTATTTCACCTGCCTCGCACGCAGCGTAATGAAGTGCATGTCAGTAAATAACACGTTACCGGCTACGCATTCGGTATTGTATAGAATACCCAGACAAAGTACAAAATACATCATATTATTATACATTGCCTCGGTATTGTGTACAATACCGGATTACAAAGATTGTCGGTAACACAAACATAACATCGAGACAAAATGTTTAATGCTTCTCCTTAATGTTACAGTCGCATGATCGGACAGGACGTCTGTCTGTTAAGACTCAAGAGTAGTAGCGATTACGCTGCCATTGCCAGAAGAAACGGCAAGAGGACCGTTGTCACTTTCTATCGATGGATGGTTCAGAAAAAGCTGAGCATGAAGAGGTAACCGCGACGCAGTCACCTACACCGAGCACGCCAAAACGAAGACCGTCACCGCCATGGATGTGGTCTACGCTCTGAAACGCCAGCGCCGCACCGTCCGTCGTCTCGACAAGACCATTATTGGTTTTGTCTTGTACGAAGAAAAAAAAGGTCCTTTTCAGGGCCGCACATGATTCTGTTCAAATAAAAATGAATTGTTTCTGACTGACTTATCGTCAAACAAGGCTACTTTAAACACGATAGATGTTTGTATTACAGGTGAAAATAACACCTTTAATACAAACATCATCTACAAGTCATCCCCAAAACTCAGGGGTGCTTATTACGAAAAAGGGTTACAACACAGGTACACTCGCGACCTGCTTGCAGGTCGCGCACAACCTACCCTCTAGTTATATTATATATAGCTAGACTACCACTGACTGACTCACTGACTGACATCATTGTTCTCCCACTTCCAGATGGAATTTCGAGAATCTGTCAACGGGATTGTATAGAGGGTTGGGGGGTGAGTACGAGAAAAATCTGAAACTACCCCTTTTCCACCCCCTTCATCCCCCTCCCCCCCTTATCTCGTAAACGAGCAATCGGATGGGTGACCGTTTTGTGGAATAAAATTGAGCTAATTTTTCCAAAAAAAACTAAAAAAAAAAACATCCCCCTTTCCACCCCCTTTAGCAACCCTTGTGGTTTTATGTTAAAATTTCGGCGAAAATTTCTAAACTTTTGCTTTTTTTTATTGGAAAATGGAAAATTTGAGGGTTGGGTGGTGTAGAGGGTGCGGGGTTCAAAAACAGAAAAATCTTAAACTACCCCTATTTCATCCCCTTCATCCCTCTCCCCCGCGTATCTCTTGATCGAGCCATCGGATGGGTGACCGTTTGGTGGGATAAAATGAAGCTAATTTTTGCAAGTAAAAGCAAAAAAAAAAATCATCCCCTTTTCAACCCCATTTAGCAACCCTTGGGTTTTTTATATTTTTATTTTTTATTTTTTTTATTTTTGCGCGGAATCGTATGGAAAGTGTTTAAGTAGACTGAATTAAATGGTAAAAATTAAATTATTTCATTTCATCCCCTATCCTCTTCATCCCCCTCTTCCATTTTTCTCTTAGTATGGGCAAATAACTTATATGGGTGTCCTTTTCGACAAACTCGGGGCTGCTTAACACGAAAATGATATTATTTTTGAAATCCAACCCCTTTTCCACCCCCTTCATCCCCCAAACCAAAAATTTGATATGGGTGTCCTTTTCGACTAACTTGAGGGTGCTGATTACGAAAATAATGAAAGAAAACCTCGCGTGCTGCGAAGCAGCTCGCGCACCACCCAGCCACTAGTTATTATATTATATAAAGCTAGACTACCACTCACTGACTCACTGACTGACTGACTGACATCATTGTTCTCCCACTTCCAGATGGAATTTCGGGATTCTGTAAAAAGGGTTGGGTAGAGGGTCTGGGGGTGAGTACGAGAAAAATCTAAAACTACCCCTTTTCCACCCCCTTCATCCCCTATTTTTTTTTTTTTTTTTTTTTTTAGTTTTCGCGTTTTTTACCCTCGACTCTTTTTAAACAACCCTCGCGTGCTGCGAAGCAGCTCGCGCACCACCCACTCACTAGTTATATTATATATAGCTAGATTACCACTGACTCACTGACTCATTGACATCATTGTTCTCCCACTTCCAGATGGAATTTCGGGAATCTGTAAAAAGGGTTGTGTAGAGGGTTGGGGGGTGAGTACGAGAAAAATCTGAAACTACCCCTTTTCCACCCCCTTCATCCCCCTCCCCCCCGTATCTCGTAAACGAGCAATCGGATGGGTGACCGGTTTGTGGTATAAAATTGACCTAATTTTTCCAAGTAAAACTAAAAAAAAAATCATCCCCCTTTCCACCCCCTTTAGCAACCCTTGTGGTTTAATGTTAAAATTTTGCCGAAAATTTCTAAACTTTTACTTTTTTTTATTGCAAAATGGGTAATTTGAGGGTAGGGTCGTGTAGAGGGTGCGGGGTTGAGTAACAGAAAAATCTTAAACTACCCCTATTTCATCCCCTCCATCCCCCTCCCCCCCGTATCTCTTGATCGAGCTATCGGATGGGTGACCGTTTGGTGGGATAAAATTAAGCTAATTTTTCCAAGTAAAACTAAAAAAAAAATCATCCCCTTTTCAACCCCATTTAGCAACCCTTGGGTTTTTTATATTTATATTTTTATTTTTTTTTATTTTTACGCGGAATCGTATGGAAAATGTTTAAATGGACTAAATTTAAGGTAAAATAAAATTATTTCATTTCATCCCCTATCCCCTTCATCCCCCTCTTCCATTTTTCTCTTAGTATGGGCAAAAAACTGATATGGGTGTCCTTTTCGACCAACTCGGGGGTTCTTATTACGAAAATGATATTATTTTTGAAATCCAACCCCTTTTCCACCCCCTTCATCCCCCAAACCAAAAATTTGATATTGGTGTCATTTTCGACTAACTCAGGGCTGCTGATTACGAAAATAATGAAAGAAAACCTCGCGACCTGCTTGCAGGTCGCGCACAACCTACCCTCTAGTTATATTATATAAAGCTAGACTACCACTCACTCACTGACTCACTGACTGACATCATTGTTCTCCCACTTCCAGATGGAATTTCGGGATTCTGTAAAAAGGGTTGTGTAGAGGGTTGGGGGGTGAGTACGAGAAAAATCTGAAACTACCCCTTTTCAACCCCTTTCATCCCCTAAATTATTTTTTTTTTTTTTTTTTTCATTTTCGCGTGTTTTACCCTCGACTCTTTTTAAACAACCCTCGCGTGCTGCGAAGCAGCTCGCGCACCACCCAGCCACTAGTTATATTATATAAAGCTAGACTACCACTCACTGACTGACTCACTGACATCATTGTTCTCCCACTTCCAGATGGAATTTCGGGAATCTGTCAACGGGATTGTATAGAGGGTTGGGGGGTGAGTACGAGAAAAATCTGAAACTACCCCTTTTCCACCCCCTTCATCCCCCTCCCCCCCGTATCTCGTAAACGAGCCATCGGATAAGTAACAAGTTGGTGGTATAAAATTGAGCTAATTTTTCCAAGTAAAACTAAAAAAAAAATCATCCCCCTTTCCACCCCCTTTAGCAACCCTTGTGGTTTTATGATAAAATTTTGGCGAAAATTTCTAAACTTTTACTTTTTTTTATTGCAAAATGGGTAATTTGATAGTGGAGTTGTGTAGAGGGTGTCGGATTGAGTAACAGAAAAATCTTAAACTACCCCTTTTCCACCCCCTTCATCCCCCTCCCCCCCGTATCTCTTGATCGAGCTATCGGATGGGTGACCGTTTGGTGGGATAAAATGAAGCTAATTTTTGCAAGTAAAAGCAAAAAAAAAATCATCCCCTTTTCAACCCCATTTAGCAACCCTTGGGTTTTTTAGATTTTTATTTTTTATTTTTTTTATTTTTGCGCGGAATCGTATGGAAAATGTTTAAATAGACTGAATTTAAGGGTAAAATTAAAAATTTTCATTTCAACCCCTATCCCCTTCATCCCCCTCTTCCATTTTTCTCTTAGTATGGGCAAAAAACTGATATGGGTGTCCTTTTCGACCAACTCGGGGCTGCATAACACGAAAATGATATTATTTTTGAAATCCAACCCCTTTATCAACCCCCTTCATCCCCCAAACCAAAAATTTGATATGGGTGTCCTTTTCGACTAACTTGAGGGTGCTGATTACGAAAATAATGAAAGAAAACCTCGCGACCTGCTTGCAGGTCGCGCACAACCTACCCTCTAGTTATATTATATATAGCTAGACTACCACTGACTGACTCACTGACTGACTGACAGAATTGATCTCCCACTTCCAGATGGAATTTTGGGAATCTGTAAACGGGGTTGTGTAGAGGGTCGGGGGGTGAGTACGAGAAAAATCTGAAACTACCCCTTTTCCACCCCCTTCATCCCCCTCCCCCGCGTATCTCGTAAACGAGCAATCGGATGGGTAACCGGTTTGTGGTATAAAATTGAGCTAATTTTTCCAAGTAAAACTAAAAAAAAAATCATCTCCCTTTCCACCCCCTTTAGCAACCCTTGTGGTTTTATGTTAAAATTTTGGCGAAAATTTCTAAACTTTTGCTTTTTTTTATTGCAAAATGGGTAATTTGAGGGAGGGGTAGTGTAGAAGATCTGAGGGTGAGTACGAGAAAAATCTTAAACTACCCCTATTTCATCCCCTTCATCCCCCTCCCCAGCGTATCTCTTGATCGAGCCATCGGATGGGTGACCTTTTGATGGGATAAAATAAAGCTAATTTTTTCAAGTAAAAGCAGAAAAAAAATCATCCCCTTTACAACCCCTTTTAGCAACCCTTGGGTTTTTTAGATTTTTATTTTTTATTTTTTTTATTTTTGCGCGGAATCGTATGGAAAATGTTTAAATAGACTGAATTTAAGGTAAAAAATTAAATAATTTCATTTCATCCCTTATCCCCTTCATCCCCCTCTTCCATTTTTCTCTTAGTATGGGCAAAAAACTGATATGGGTGTCCTTTTCGACTAACTCGGGGCTGTTTAACACGAAAATGATATTATTTTTGAAATCCAACCCCTTTATCAACCCCCTTCATCCCCCAAACCAAAAATTTGATATGGGTGTCCTTTTCGACAAACTTGAGTCTGCTGATTACGAAAATAATGAAAGAAAACCTCGCGACCTGCTTGCAGGTCGCGCACAACCTACCCTCTAGTTATATTATATAAAGCTAGACTACCACTCACTGACTGACTGACATCATTGTTCTCCCACTTCCAGATGGAATTTCGAGAATCTGTAAACGGGGTTGTGTAGAGGGTTGGGGGGTGAGTACGAGAAAAATCTGAAACTACCCCTTTTCCACCCCCTTCATCCCCCTCCCCCCCGTATCTCGTAAACGAGCCATCGGATAAGTGACAAGTTGGTGGGATGAAATTGAACTAATTTTTCCAAGTAAAAGTAAAAAAAAAAATCATCCCCCTTTCCACCCCCTTTAGCAACCCTTGTGGTTTTATGTTAAAATTTCGGCGAAAATTTCTAAACTTTTGCTTTTTTTTATTGCAAAATGGGTAATTTGAGGGTAGGGTCGTGTAGAGGGTGCGGGGTTGAAAAACAGAAAAATCTTAAACTACCCCTTTTCCACCCCCTTCATCCCCCTCCCCCCCGTATCTCTTGATCGAGCCATCGGATGGGTGACCGTTTGGTGGGATAAAATAAAGCTAATTTTTTCAAGTATAAGCAGAAAAAAAAATCATCCCCTTTTCAACCCCATTTAGCAACCCTTGGGTTTTTTAGATTTTTATTTTTTATTTTTTTTATTTTTGCGCGGAATCGTATGGAAAATGTTTAAATAGGCTGATATGAAGGGTAAAATTAAAAATTTACATTTCACCCCCTATCCCCTTCATCCCCCTCTTCCATTTTTCTCTTAGTATGGGCAAAAAACTCATATGGGTGTCCTTTTCGACCAACTCGGGGCTGCTTAACACGAAAATGATATTATTTTTGAAATCCAACCCCTTTTCCACCCCCTTCATCCCCCAAACCAAAAATTTAATATTGGTGTCCTTTTCGACTAACTTGAGGGTGCTGATTACGAAAATAATGAAAGAAAACCTCGCGACCTGCTTGCAGGTCGCGCACAACCTACCCTCTAGTTATATTATATATAGCTAGACTACCACTGACTCACTGACTCACTGACTGACATCATTGTTCTCCCACTTCCAGATGGAATTTCGGGATTCTGTAAAAAGGGTTGTGTAGAGGGTTGGGGGGTGAGTACGAGAAAAATCTGAAACTACCCCTTTTCCACCCCCTTCATCCCCCTCCCCCCCGTATCTCGTAAACGAGCCATCGGATAGGTAACCTTTTTGTGGAATAAAATTGAGCTAATTTTTCCAAGTAAAACTAAAAAAAAAATCATCCCCCTTTCCACCCCCTTTAGCAACCCTTGTGGTTTTATGATAAAATTTTGCCGAAAATTTCTAAACTTTTACTTTTTTTTATTGCAAAAAGGGTAATTTGAGGGTAGGTTCGTGTAGAGGGTGTGGGGTTGAGTAAAAGACAAATCTTAAACTACCCCTATTTCATCCCCTTCATCCCCCTCCCCCGCGTATCTCTTGATCGAGCAATCGGATGGGTGACCGTTTGGTGGGATAAATTTAAGCTAATTTTTTTAGGTAAAAGCAAAAAAAAAAATCATCCCCTTTTCAACCCCATTTAGCAACCCTTGGGTTTGTTAAATTTTTATTTTTTATTTTTTTTATTTTTGCGCGGAATCGTATGGAAAATGTTTAAATAGACTGAATTAAAGGGTAAAATTAAAAATTTTCATTTCATCCCTTATCCCCTTCATCCCCCTCTTCCATTTTTCTCTTGGTATGGGCAAAAAACTGATATGGGTGTCCTTTTCGACTAACGCGGGGCTGCTTAACACGAAAATGATATTATTTTTGAAATCCAACCCCTTTTCAACCCCCTTCATCCCCCAAACCAAAAATTTGATATTGGTGTCATTTTCGACTAACTCAGGGATGCTGATTACGAAAATAATGAAAGAAAACCTCGCGTGCTGCGAAGCAGCTCGCGCACCACCCAGCCACTAGTTATATTATATATAACTAGACTACCACTGACTGACTCACTGACTGACTGACAGAATTGATCTCCCACTTCCAGATGGAATTTCGGGATTCTGTAAAAGGGGTTGGGTAGAGGGTCTGGGGGTGAGTACGAGAAAAATCTGAAACTACCCCTTTTCCACCCCCTTCATCCCCTAAATTTTTTTTTTCACTTTTTTTAAAAAATCATCGCGTGCTGCGAAGCAGCTCGCGCACAACCTACCCTCGACTCTTTTTAAACAACCCTCGCGTGCTGCGAAGCAGCTCGCGCACCACCCAGCCACTAGTTATATTATATATAGCTAGACTACCACTCACTCACTGACTGACATCATTGTTCTCCCACTTCCAGATGGAATTTCGGAAATCTGTAAATGGGGTTGTGTAGAGGGTTGGGGGGTGAGTACGAGAAAAATCTGAAACTACCCCTTTTCCACCCCCTTCATCCCCCTCCCCCCCGTATCTCGTAAACGAGCCATCGGATAGGTAACCGATTTGTGGAATAAAATTGAGCTAATTTTTACAAGTAAAACTAAAAAAAAAATCATCCCCCTTTCCACCCCCTTTAGCAACCCTTGTGGTTTTATGATAAAATTTTGCCGAAAATTTCTAAACTTTTGCTTTTTTTTATTGGAAAATGGGTAATCTGAGGGTAGGTTCGTGTAGAGGGTGTGGGGTTGAGTAAAAGACAAATCTTAAACTACCCCTATTTCATCCCCTTCATCCCCCTCCCCCGCGTATCTCTTGATCGAGCAATCGGATGGGTGACCGTTTGGTGGGATAAAATTAAGCTAATTTTTGCAAGTAAAAACAGAAAAAAAAATCATCCCCTTTTCAACCCCATTTAGCAACCCTTGGGTTTTTTAGATTTTTATTTTTTATTTTTTTTATTTTGGCGCGGAATCGTATGGAAAATGTTTAAATAGACTAAATTTAAGGTAAAAAATTAAATAATTTCATTTCATCCCCTATCACCTTCATCCCCCTCTTCCATTTTTCTCTTAGTATGGGCAAAAAACTGATATGGGTGTCCTTTTCGACTAATTCAGGGTTTCTAATTACGAAAATGATATTATTTTTTGAAATCCAACCCCTTTTCCACCCCCTTCATCCCCCAAACCAAAAATTTGATATTGGTGTCCTTTTCGACTAACTTGAGGGTGCTGATTACGAAAATAATGAAAGAAAACCTCGCGTGCTGCGAAGCAGCTCGCGCACCACCCAGCCACTAGTTATTATTATTATATTATATAAAGCTAGACTACCACTCACTCACTGACTGACTGACTGACATCATTGTTCTCCCACTTCCAGATGGAATTTCGGGATTCTGTAAAAAGGGTTGGGTAGAGGGTCGGGGGGTGAGTACGAGAAAAATCTGAAACTACCCCTTTTCCACCCCCTTCATCCCCTAAATTTTTTTTTTTTTTTAATCGCGTGCTGCGAAGCAGCTCGCGCACAACCTACCCTCGACTCTTTTTAAACAACCCTCGCGTGCTGCGAAGCAGCTCGCGCACCACCCAGCCACTAGTTATATTATATATAGCTAGACTACCACTGACTCACTGACTCATTGACATCATTGTTCTCCCACTTCCAGATGGAATTTTGGGAATCTGTAAACGGGGTTGTGTAGAGGGTTGGGGGGTGAGTACGAGAAAAATCTGAAACTACCCCTTTTCCACCCCCTTCATCCCCCTCCCCCCCGTATCTCGTAAACGAGCAATCGGATAGGTAACCGTTTTGTGGAATAAAATTGAGCTAATTTTTCCAAGTAAAACTAAAAAAAAAATCATCCCCCTTTCCACCCCCTTTAGCAACCCTTGTGGTTTAATGTTAAAATTTTGCCGAAAATTTCTAAACTTTTACTTTTTTTTATTGCAAAATGGGTAATTTGAGGGTAGGGTCGTGTAGAGGGTGCGGGGTTGAGTAACAGAAAAATCTTAAACTACCCCTATTTCATCCCCTCCATCCCCCTCCCCCCCGTATCTCTTGATCGAGCTATCGGATGGGTGACCGTTTGGTGGGATAAAATTAAGCTAATTTTTGCAAGTAAAAGGGGAAAAAAAAATCATCCCCTTTTCAACCCCATTTAGCAACCCTTGGGTTTTTTAGATTTTTATTTTTTATTTTTTTTATTTTTGCGCGGAATCGTATATAAAATGTTTAAATAGACTGAATTCAAGGGTAAAATTAGAAATTTTTATTTCATCCCCTACCCCCTTCATCCCCCTCTTCCATTTTTCTCTTAGTATGGGCAAAAATCTGATATGGGTGTCCTTTTCGACTAATTCAGGGTTTCTAATTACGAAAATGATATTATTTTTGAAATCCAACCCCTTTTCAACCCCCTTCATCCCCCAAACCAAAAATTTGATATTGGTGTCATTTTCGACTAACTCAGGGATGCTGATTACGAAAATAATGAAAGAAAACCTCGCGACCTGCTTGCAGGTCGCGCACAACCTACCCTCTAGTTATATTTTTATATTATATAAAGCTAGACTACCACTCACTCACTGACTGACTGACTGACATCATTGTTCTCCCACTTCCAGATGGAATTTCGGGATTCTGTAAAAAGGGTTGTGTAGAGGGTTGGGGGGTGAGTACGAGAAAAATCTGAAACTACCCCTTTTCCACCCCCTTCATCCCCTAAATTTTTTTTTTTTTTTTAATCGCGTGCTGCGAAGCAGCTCGCGCACAACCTACCCTCGACTCTTTTTAAACAACCCTCGCGTGCTGCGAAGCAGCTCGCGCACCACCCACCCACTAGTATATATATTATATTATATAAAGCTAGACTACCACTGACTCACTGACTGACTGACTGACATCATTGTTCTCCCACTTCCAGATGGAATTTCGGGATTCTGTAAAAAGGGTTGTGTAGAGGGTTGGGGGGTGAGTACGAGAAAAATCTGAAACTACCCCTTTTCCACCTCCTTCATCCCCCTCCCCCCCGTATCTCGTAAACGAGCAATCGGATGGGTGACCGGTTTGTGGTATAAAATTGAGCTAATTTTTCAAAGTAAAACTAAAAAAAAAATTATCCCCCTTTCCACCCCCTTTAGCAACCCTTGTGGTTTTATGTTAAAATTTCCCCGAAAATTTCTAAACTTTTACTTTTTTTTATTGCAAAATGGGTAATTTGAGGGTAGGTTCGTGTAGAGGGTGTGGGGTTGAGTAAAAGACAAATCTTAAACTACCCCTATTTCATCCCCTTCATCCCCCTCCCCCGCGTATCTCTTGATCGAGCTATCGGATGGGTGACCGTTTGGTGGGATAAAATTAAGCTAATTTTTGCAAGTAAAAACAGAAAAAAAAATCATCCCCTTTTCAACCCCATTTAGCAACCCTTGGGTTTTTTAGATTTTTATTTTTTATTTTTTTTATTTTTGCGCGGAATCGTATGGAAAATGTTTAAATAGACTGAATTAAAGGGTAAAATTAAAAATTTTCATTTCAACCCCTATCCCCTTCATCCCCCTCTTCCATTTTTCTCTTAGTATGGGCAAAAAACCGATATGGGTGTCCTTTTCGACTAACGCGGGGCTGCTTAACACGAAAATGATATTATTTTTGAAATCCAACCCCTTTTCCACCCCCTTCATCCCCCAAACCAAAAATTTGATATGGGTGTCCTTTTCGACCAACTTGAGGGTGCTGATTACGAAAATAATGAAAGAAAACCTCGCGACCTGCTTGCAGGTCGCGCACAACCTACCCTCTAGTTATATTATATAAAGCTAGACTACCACTGACTCACTCACTGACTGACATCATTGTTCTCCCACTTCCAGATGGAATTTCGGGATTCTGTAAAAAGGGTTGTGTAGAGGGTCGGGGGGTGAGTACGAGAAAAATCTGAAACTACCCCTTTTCCACCCCCTTCATCCCCTAAATTTTTTTTTTTTTTCTAATCGCGTGCTGCGAAGCAGCTCGCGCACAACCTACCCTCGACTCTTTTTAAACAACCCTCGCGTGCTGCGAAGCAGCTCGCGCACCACCCAGCCACTAGTATATTATATAAAGCTAGACTACCACTGACTGACTCACTCACTGACTGACATCATTGTTCTCCCACTTCCAGATGGAATTTCGGGATTCTGTAAAAAGGGTTGGGTAGAGGGTCGTGGGGTGAGTACGAGAAAAATCTGAAACTACCCCTTTTCCACCCCCTTCATCCCCTAAATTTTTTTTTTCACTTTTTTTTAAAAATCATCGCGTGCTGCGAAGCAGCTCGCGCACAACCTACCCTCGACTCTTTTTAAACAACCCTCGCGTGCTGCGAAGCAGCTCGCGCACCACCCAGCCACTAGTTATATTATATATAGCTAGACTACCACTGACTGACTCACTGACTGACTGACAGAATTGATCTCCCACTTCCAGATGGAATTTTGGGAATCTGTAAACGGGGTTGTGTAGAGGGTCGGGGGGTGAGTACGAGAAAAATCTGAAACTACCCCTTTTCCACCCCCTTCATCCCCCTCCCCCGCGTATCTCGTAAACGAGCAATCGGATGGGTAACCGGTTTGTGGTATAAAATTGAGCTAATTTTTCCAAGTAAAACTAAAAAAAAAATCATCTCCCTTTCCACCCCCTTTAGCAACCCTTGTGGTTTTATGTTAAAATTTTGGCGAAAATTTCTAAACTTTTGCTTTTTTTTATTGCAAAATGGGTAATTTGAGGGAGGGGTAGTGTAGAAGATCTGAGGGTGAGTACGAGAAAAATCTTAAACTACCCCTATTTCATCCCCTTCATCCCCCTCCCCAGCGTATCTCTTGATCGAGCCATCGGATGGGTGACCTTTTGATGGGATAAAATAAAGCTAATTTTTTCAAGTAAAAGCAGAAAAAAAATCATCCCCTTTACAACCCCTTTTAGCAACCCTTGGGTTTTTTAGATTTTTATTTTTTATTTTTTTTATTTTTGCGCGGAATCGTATGGAAAATGTTTAAATAGACTGAATTTAAGGTAAAAAATTAAATAATTTCATTTCATCCCTTATCCCCTTCATCCCCCTCTTCCATTTTTCTCTTAGTATGGGCAAAAAACTGATATGGGTGTCCTTTTCGACTAACTCGGGGCTGTTTAACACGAAAATGATATTATTTTTGAAATCCAACCCCTTTATCAACCCCCTTCATCCCCCAAACCAAAAATTTGATATGGGTGTCCTTTTCGACAAACTTGAGTCTGCTGATTACGAAAATAATGAAAGAAAACCTCGCGACCTGCTTGCAGGTCGCGCACAACCTACCCTCTAGTTATATTATATAAAGCTAGACTACCACTCACTCACTGACTGACTGACTGACATCATTGTTCTCCCACTTCCAGATGGAATTTCGGGATTCTGTAAAAAGGGTTGGGTAGAGGGTTGGGGGGTGAGTACGAGAAAAATCTGAAACTACCCCTTTTCCACCCCCTTCATCCCCTAAATTTTTTTTTTTTTTTAATCGCGTGCTGCGAAGCAGCTCGCGCACAACCTACCCTCGACTCTTTTTAAACAACCCTCGCGTGCTGCGAAGCAGCTCGCGCACCACCCAGCCACTAGTTATACTATATATAGCTAGACTACCACTCACTCACTGACATCATTGTTCTCCCACTTCCAGATGGAATTTCGAGAATCTGTCAACGGGATTGTATAGAGGGTTGGGGGGTGAGTACGAGAAAAATCTGAAACTACCCCTTTTCCACCCCCTTCATCCCCCTCCCCCCCGTATCTCGTAAACGAGCAATCGGATGGGTGACCGTTTTGTGGTATAAAATTGAGCTAATTTTTCCAAGTAAAACTAAAAAAAAAATCATCCCCCTTTCCACCCCCTTTAGCAACCCTTGTGGTTTTATGTTAAAATTTTGCCGAAAATTTCTAAACTTTTGCTTTTTTTTATTGGAAAATGGGTAATTTGATAGTGGGGTTGTGTAGAGGGTGTCGGATTGAGAAACAGAAAAATCTTAAACTACCCCTTTTCCACCCCCTTCATCCCCCTCCCCCCCGTATCTCTTGATCGAGCCATCGGATGGGTGACCGTTTGGTGGGATAAAATGAAGCTAATTTTTGCAAGTAAAAGCAAAAAAAAAAATCATCCCCTTTTCAACCCCATTTAGCAACCCTTGGGTTTTTTAGATTTATATTTTTTATTTTTTTTATTTTTGCGCGGAATCGTATGAAAAATGTTTAAATAGACTGAATTCAAGGGTAAAATTAAAAATTTTCATTTCACCCCCTATCCCCTTCATCCCCCTCTTCCATTTTTCTCTTAGTATGGGCAAAAAACTGATACGGGTGTCCTTTTCGACTAACTCGGGGCTGCTTAACACGAAAATGATATTATTTTTGAAATCCAACCCCTTTATCAACCCCCTTCATCCCCCAAACCAAAAATTTGATATGGGTGTCCTTTTCGACTAACTCGGGGGTTCATATTACGAAAATGATATTATTTTTGAAATCCAACCCCTTTTCTACCTCCTTCATCCCCCTCCCCCCCGTATCTCTTGATCGAGCAATCGGATGGGTGACCTTTTGATAGGATCAAATAAAGCTATTTTTTTCAAGTAAAAGCAGAAAAAAAAAACATCCCCTTTTCAACCCCATTTAGCAACCCTTGGGCTTTTATGATAAAATTATGGCGTTTTATTATTATTATTAATTTTTTGCTAATTGGGTAAAGTGAGGGTGGGTTAGTTTAGAAGATCTGAAGGCGAGTACCAGAAAAATTTAAAACTACCCCTTTTCCACCCCCTTCATCCCCCAAACCAAAAATTTGATACGGGTATCGTTTTCGACTAACTTGAGGGTGCTTAAAACGAAAATAAAGTTATTTTCAAAATCCAAGATGGCGGATGCAAATGTCAAGCTTAAAACTTGATATGGGAATCGTTTTCGACTTATTTAGGGATGCCTAATACGAATGTAATGTTTGTTTTTGATCCTCGATAGCGGATGCCAATGTCAAACCAAAACTTTTATATATGTATAGGTATAGGTCTTTATGAACTAAGTACTCAAGATGTTAAAGAAACTTATTTGGATAAACAATCTTTGTTTGAAACACTTCGCCGTGACCGTGGTATAGGTTATTCAATATAAATATGGGCTACGTAAGTACTTACCTACTTACTTCAAAAAAAAAAAACAAGATAAATTGATCGTCACACAAGTAAAAGCAATACTGGCATTACACCCATCTTTAGTCGATTAGATAAAAAATTAGTTCCAACTAAAAAAGATGGAACCATTTTAATCCACATACCATAAGTTATGTATAAAATGTAGTAAAAAAAGATTTCATTTGGTAAATGGAACCGGTTTTAACCAAAAATATCTCAAATAGAACTATATTATAACAAATCTCACCAAATTGATGACAGATGGCGCTCATTTCAATATATGAAGTAGGTGAATTCAATTGTAACCATTTTATTGTAAAACTAGCGACCCGCCTCGGTTTCGCACGGTTGCAATGCTATACTAAATATACTACATAAATCATCGCGGACTTTTTTATAGACATTTTTAAGGTGTACAATACTGTGGTATATTAATTTGATCTTTCTCGTAGAGTTCAGCAATGTGAGCGGAAATTATACTCTTCTTCTTCTTGAATCACTCTATCTATTGAAAACCGCATCAAAATTCATTGCGTAGTTTTAAAGATCTAAGCAAAGAAAGACGCTGCTGCCCATCTTCCGGAGGTATCCCTTAGCAGGCTCTTACTGCATCCACGGGCATGAGAGGAGGGGTAACATTCTACTGCCGGCACCCCACGGCAACCCCATTAAAAACTGCAAAATAGTGGTAGGTAAGGTACTTTATTTATTTATTTATTTATTTATGGACACCCAACAAAAGAATCACAATAAAATATAAACTTATAACTAATTTAACTTATGACAATGTGTTACTCCACTTACAGGATGTCACAGCATGCAGGAATACAAATTTTGCAACATTATAGGCACATAACAAGATAATTTTAAGAGAATGTATGACAAATAATAAGTTAATAAAAAATAACAAGTCTTTCGAATTCAAAATTACGAATACTTATACAAGAAATGTATATTAAGTGTTACATACCTACTTACATATGTAAATTGATGTTCACCTGGATCAATAAGGGCCCAACCGCTAAAGAATGGGCCGTTTCTTAAGAAGCGATATGACTTATTTATTTTCTTATGGAAGGCCTACAGCTTTTATGATAACAATATATGAAAGTGAACTTATGTCTAGGCAACAGAGAAGCTAATAAATGGCCTTCACGGCTAAAAACAAGTTATAAAAGTTTCCTGGTATAGGTAGGTACAAGGTTTCATTTGGTAAATGAATTATATTAATAACAAATTTCACCAAATTGATGACAGATGGCGCTCATTTCAATGTATTATGTGGTTAGAAACCAACAATATTGGGAACAATCGTGAGTTACCGTTCACGCCAATATTACAATCGCTCTGAAATCTACAATATTATTGTTTCTTGTGCTGTTCTGCATAATATATGCTTGAAAACTACCTGTACTGGAGCCTGAAGTAGAAGATGTCCCTGTATCTAATGCTCAAGACACAGCCAGCTGCAGTATTACACATTCAGCTTTTATTCCTAGGCATTTAAGATAAAATTATCAGTAATTATCTCTATAATATGTTGGAAATTATACTAATAATTAAACAAAACTGAAGTAAACATTGTTTTTCATTATTTTTACTTCATATTCAGCCAACTCCCTCTTTGGTCTTGTTGCAGCAGACCAATTCTTCTGCAGCTTCTTTTTCTGCCTTAGCTGTCAAATATGACTGCTCCGCTGTCATCATCATAAAAACACTAGATGTTTTTAAATGGAAAGAAGCTGCTGCCCATCTTCTGAAGGTATCCCTTAGCAGGCTCTTACTCCATCCACGGGCATGAGAGGAGGGGTAACATTCTATTGCTGGCACTCCACAATATGATACTAAATTAATATTGGATCAGTTTCAACTTTCAATTTAATTTCAACAAATTCAAGCATTCAGTAATAACAATAACATAATAAATATGGCCAATTAGCGAGTGAATAAGTAATTTAATAATAAATAATGCAAATAATTACATCGGTCACAGAATATGAAAGGCTCATGAGTAGATTTCACGACAATCAAGATTTCCAACAATGTTTGTTAACATTCTCGGGCGCATTACCTATTAAGCATTTGATAATTTATTTATTTGGTCACATAGTACATACAGATTACAACAAAAAGGAAATTGATAATACCTGCAGTAGTTTTTTTTAAAGCTGTCTCGCAGAGATTATCGCCCTCCTCGGAAAACAGTACAATAGTAATTTACTAATTTTATTGCTGGAAAGTGATATAATTTGTAACATTATTAGTACTGTTATCAAAGTAATAAGTAGAATAAATCACTAATTTAATTTCAACAAATTCAAGCATTCAGTAATAACAATAACATAATAAATATGGCCAATTAGAGAGTGAATAAGCAATTTAATAATAAATAATGCAAATAATTACATCGGTCACAGAATATGAAAGGCTCATGAGTAGATTTCACGACAATATAGATTTCCAACAATGTTTGTTAACATTCTCGGGCGCATTACCTATTAAGCATTTGATAATTTATTTATTTGGTCACATAGTACATACAGATTACAACATAAAGGAAATTGATAATACCTGCAGTAGTTTTTTTTAAAGCTGTCTCGCAGAGATTATCGCCCTCCTCGGAAAACAGTACAATAGTAATTTACTAATTTTATTGCTGGAAAGTGATATAATTTGTAACATTATTAGTACTGTTATCAAAGTAATAAATAGAATAAATCACTAATTTAATTTCAACAAATTCAAGCATTCAGTAATAACAATAACATAATAAATATGGCCAATTAGCGAGTGAATAAGCAATTTAATAATAAATAATGCAAATAATTACATCGGTCACAGAATATGAAAGGCTCATGAGTAGATTTCACGACAATCAAGATTTCCAACAATGTTTGTTAACATTCTCGGGCGCATTACCTATTTAGCATTCGATAATTTATTTATTTGGTCACATAGTACATACAGATTACAACAAAAAGGAAATTGATAATACCTGCAGTAGTTTTTTTTAAAGCTGTCTCGCAGAGATTATCGCCCTCCTCGGAAAACAGTACAATAGTAATTTACTAATTTTATTGCTGGAAAGTGATATAATTTGTAACATTATTAGTACTGTTATCAAAGTAATAAGTAGAATAAATCACTAATTTAATTTCAACAAATTCAAGCATTCAGTAATAACAATAACATAATAAATATGGCCAATTAGCGAGTGAATAGGCAATTTAATAATAAATAATGCAAATAATTACATCGGTCACAGAATATGAAAGGCTCATGAGTAGATTTCACGACAATCAAGATTTCCAACAATGTTTGTTAACATTCTCGGGCGCATTACCTATTTAGCATTTGATAATTTATTTATTTGGTCACATAGTACATACAGATTACAACAAAAAGGAAATTGATAATACCTGCAGTAGTTTTTTTTAAAGCTGTCTCGCAGAGATTATCGCCCTCCTCGGAAAACAGTACAATAGTAATTTACTAATTTTATTGCTGGAAAGTGATATAATTTGTAACATTATTAGTACTGTTATCAAAGTAATAAATAGAATAAATCACTAATTTAATTTCAACAAATTCAAGCATTCAGTAATAACAATAACATAATAAATATGGCCAATTAGCGAGTGAATAAGCAATTTAATAATAAATAATGCAAATAATTACATCGGTCACAGAATATGAAAGGCTCATGAGTAGATTTCACGACAATCAAGATTTCCAACAATGTTTGTTAACATTCTCGGGCGCATTACCTATTTAGCATTTGATAATTTATTTATTTGGTCACATAGTACATACAGATTACAACAAAAAGGAAATTGATAATACCTGCAGTAGTTTTTTTTAAAGCTGTCTCGCAGAGATTATCGCCCTCCTCGGAAAACAGTACAATAGTAATTTACTAATTTTATTGCTGGAAAGTAATATAATTTGTAACATTATTAGTACTGTTATCAAAATAATAAGTAGAATAAATCACTAATTTACTTTTGAAGAAAAGGAAGAAGAATTGAGGGACTTGTATGCTGATCTTAACCATAAACTAAACATTGCTGACATTTAAAATATGGACCAAAAAGGCTCTCTTGTCAACACACATCTCAAAATATTCCCAACAGAGAGCTTACTAGCTTTCCTCAACACTTTGGCTGAGGAAAATGACATTCCAGATAATATATTAAAAGTTATTGGTAAAGATGCTAAAGAAACATCTGACTTCACACAGGATAACATACATTTTACCTCTGAAGACTTAAAGAACCTTAAAATTATAAGAGAATCTGTCAAGGATAAGTTTAATAGCAAAACGGTTAATGATGAAAGCCCTGAAAATGACCCAAAACTGGTTAACGAAATTGATGCAAAAAATGCAGATGAAGGTATAGAAGTTGATGAATCTGCTGACAATGTCAAAACTAAAGATGAGATTCCCAAAAGAACTCCATTCCGCACAACATCAGACCTTAATTGGGATGAAGAAGAGAAGCCTGAAGAAGTAAAAGAAATAATCACAGAAGTCATTGAAGAGAAACCTTTTCTGACAACACCTGATGTTGATTGGCTTTACAAATACCTTCAAAGTCAAAAAGGCAATAATAAAGATGTACCATACCTTCATGAATTACTATCAGGTGCAGATGTTGTGGTACCCGATAACAAAGTGATTAAAAGGAACCCTGTATTGGAAGCTAGATGTGTCAAATTGAGGAAGCAGCAAGAGACAAGAGAGTATAGAAAGATGACCAAAACAGTAGATAATGTACGATTGAAATTTCCCGAAGACAGCATTGCTTATCAAAGTAAGTACTTGGTTATCTAATTAATATTTCCTATTCATTGTAAAGATTACAAGTTACACATTATACTCAAACTCAACTCAAAAAATACTTTATTCAGTGTGGCCACATGGACCTTAATGACAATACTCCCAGTGTAATGGAAGTTTGTTTTTACTCTTAGTTTTAATCACAACTTCAGTTGTCTGTAATTGTTGTGTGTTTCTTGTGTTTGTGTTAATGTGTTTCTTACATCCTGTAGTACCCTATAAGTTTGGGAGCAATGTGCTAAGTTTTTTTGAATATTTTCTATGTAAACCTGTAAAAAATAAATTAATAAAAACTTAACCCAATACAATTACTGAAATTGTAAGCATCTTCATGCATTGCTTTGCTGAGAGGATAATTATATGTGCTGGGCAGGCATAATCCATCTAACAATGTCCCAAGCACAGCAGCATACAGACAGCATAAATACCAGTTGCTAATGCTGCTGTACAAATCATCTTATAACAGATGTGAAAGGCCATAGGCACAGATTACAGAACCTAACCATAACAATGATGGCATTTTGCTAACAGATGTTACCTACACTAATGATTAAATATTTTTTACAGTGAAACAACTTAACCGGCAGCTGATTGCAATTGGTCAATTTATCCTTTCCATCCTTGCTGGTTTTCTATTTGGCTTCAGAGGTGTTGAATGGATGGTTGGAAACCTGGACTTCGGATTTAGGCTACTTCTGGGTGTTATGTGTTCGCTGGTCATAGCTCTAGCTGAAATATATTTCCTAGCGAAAAAGCTAAATGAAGAATTGAACATTCCTGAAACAGTGCAGTTAGGTGGTCCACCTAAATTTGTAGATGAAGATCAATATATGAACACTGTACCAACAAAAAAAGCGATTGAAAAAGAACATCAAGATTAACCTTTGGAGCGTCTCGAGTGAAATGCGCAAAAATGTCCGAAGCGTCGGCCGGTTTACCTGTTCACCCCGCGATGCATCATAGGTCTCATTATTTTATTCATATCTCAAGTAGTTTTTATCCGAATGGGATGTTCCATACAGTTTTAGAATGATAAAAACATTGTCTAACAGATTTGATAAAAATATAACACTCCATACCTTTTTTTCAATGTGATTTGGCGAAATGAATTTCGAAAACAACGAAATATCCTCCAAATTAAAACTTTAAATTGACACAAGCTACATGAATTCTACCACCTGGCACACAATTCTTATCAATTCACAATGCTTACACATCTATTTGTAATATGTAAACATAACACAGCAACATAAACACTCATAAAGCCGGGTCCGCAGCGCCGTGTTTTCGTGTTTTCTAACATCATAACATGTTTACATAACAGAATAGGGGCGTGGCTTAACAGTTTTGTTAGCAAAAACACAAAAACATGTTTGCCGAGACAAATGGATAACATCACCCGCGTTTGCCTGCGGGGAGGGGAAGCGTCGCATTTTATGTTCGCGCTCATTGAAGCAAGACGTCATTCGTTAGTTCACTCGTTGAGGTTATGTTTTGAATAATTTTGAGTATTTAAATCTTTTGGTAGGTATGTGATAAGTTACTAACTAAAATATATAGATAAAAACTAACTAAATCCACTATAGCTATTACAGCTTCTACGTCCTCTTCGTCGGAACTCATTTTTGAAATGAATTGGAATGAAACAAAAACAATAAACAAAACAGAACACACCAGACGGGCTGTTCTAAAAACATGTTTTGCTTAACATGTTATGTTAACATGTTTTGTTAGAAAATTGGCGCTGCGGACCCGGCTTAACCATAACAATTGACAAATATTTAACGCAACACAGTAACACGATCCGACCGCCATTATATGTCCAAACCAAAACTTCACTGGATTTTTCTATATATTTTATGTAATATAACGGTATAAAAAGTACAGAAATATACTCTTAGGACATTTCTGCGTAATTTGGTATATAATACTTGTGATTTACTTACGAATATTCATCGGAATCCATTATAAGAAAACAATCGTCGTCACTTTATCCACACTGTTTCAGCACGCGTTTGAAAATTAACGACAATTTGTTTTCAATTCACATTTTTTTGAAATATTTGTATCAGAAAGCTAGCCAATTACCATTTAGGATCCATGACCAATGATAACAGATTAAAAATGTATAAAATGTTTCTATTGGTTCATTGTATTTAACTTCATAATAAATTGCCAAAGACAGCGCTGTTGGCGGCGGGACTACCGGTAATCCCGCCGACGCGGTACGGTGCAAAATCTACTGGGACATGCGGTGTTCCCGCCGACGCCTGAAAGGTTAACTAGTGTAATAAGATTTGTAGACTTCATCATCATCATTATATATTATTATTATATTATATAAAGCTAGACTACCACTCACTGACTGACTGACTGACTGACTGACTGACATCATTGTTCTCCCACTTCCAGATGGAATTTCGAGAATCTGTAAAAAGGGTTGTGTAGAGGGTCGGGGGGTGAGTACGAGAAAAATCTGAAACTACCCCTTTTCCACCCCCTTCATCCCCTAAATTTTTTTTTTTTTTAATCGCGTGCTGCGAAGCAGCTCGCGCACAACCTACCCTCGACTCTTTTTAAACAACCCTCGCGTGCTGCGAAGCAGCTCGCGCACCACCCACCCACTAGTTATATTATATAAAGCTAGACTACCACTCACTCACTGACTCACTGACTGACATCATTGTTCTCCCACTTCCAGATGGAATTTCGGGAATCTGTAAACGGGGTTGGGTAGAGGGTTGGGGGGTGAGTACGAGAAAAATCTGAAACTACCCCTTTTCCACCCCCTTCATCCCCTAAATTTTTTTTTTTTTTTAATCGCGTGCTGCGAAGCAGCTCGCGCACAACCTACCCTCGACTCTTTTTAAACAACCCTCGCGTGCTGCGAAGCAGCTCGCGCACCACCCAGCCACTAGTTATTATTATATTATATAAAGCTAGACTACCACTCACTCACTGACTGACTGACTGACATCATTGTTCTCCCACTTCCAGATGGAATTTCGGGATTCTGTAAAAAGGGTTGGGTAGAGGGTCGGGGGGTGAGTACGAGAAAAATCTGAAACTACCCCTTTTCCACCCCCTTCATCCCCTAAAATTTTTTTTTTTCTTAAATCGCGTGCTGCGAAGCAGCTCGCGCACAACCTACCCTCGACTCTTTTTAAACAACCCTCGCGTGCTGCGAAGCAGCTCGCGCACCACCCAGCCACTAGTTATATTATATAAAGCTAGACTACCACTCACTCACTGACTGACTGACTGACATCATTGTTCTCCCACTTCCAGATGGAATTTCGGGATTCTGTAAAAAGGGTTGTGTAGAGGGTTGGGGGGTGAGTACGAGAAAAATCTGAAACTACCCCTTTTCCACCCCCTTCATCCCCTAAATTTTTTTTTTTTTTTAATCGCGTGCTGCGAAGCAGCTCGCGCACAACCTACCCTCGACTCTTTTTAAACAACCCTCGCGTGCTGCGAAGCAGCTCGCGCACCACCCGCTCACTAGTTATATTATATAAAGCTAGACTACCACTGACTCACTGACTGACTGACTGACATCATTGTTCTCCCACTTCCAGATGGAATTTCGAGAATCTGTCAACGGGATTGTATAGAGGGTTGGGGGGTGAGTACGAGAAAAATCTGAAACTACCCCTTTTCCACCCCCTTCATCCCCCTCCCCCCCTTATCTCGTAAACGAGCAATCGGATGGGTGACCGTTTTGTGGAATAAAATTGAGCTAATTTTTCCAAAAAAAACTAAAAAAAAAAACATCCCCCTTTCCACCCCCTTTAGCAACCCTTGTGGTTTTATGTTAAAATTTCGGCGAAAATTTCTAAACTTTTGCTTTTTTTTATTGGAAAATGGAAAATTTGAGGGTTGGGTGGTGTAGAGGGTGCGGGGTTCAAAAACAGAAAAATCTTAAACTACCCCTATTTCATCCCCTTCATCCCTCTCCCCCGCGTATCTCTTGATCGAGCCATCGGATGGGTGACCGTTTGGTGGGATAAAATGAAGCTAATTTTTGCAAGTAAAAGCAAAAAAAAAAATCATCCCCTTTTCAACCCCATTTAGCAACCCTTGGGTTTTTTATATTTTTATTTTTTATTTTTTTTATTTTTGCGCGGAATCGTATGGAAAGTGTTTAAGTAGACTGAATTAAATGGTAAAAATTAAATTATTTCATTTCATCCCCTATCCTCTTCATCCCCCTCTTCCATTTTTCTCTTAGTATGGGCAAATAACTTATATGGGTGTCCTTTTCGACAAACTCGGGGCTGCTTAACACGAAAATGATATTATTTTTGAAATCCAACCCCTTTTCCACCCCCTTCATCCCCCAAACCAAAAATTTGATATGGGTGTCCTTTTCGACTAACTTGAGGGTGCTGATTACGAAAATAATGAAAGAAAACCTCGCGTGCTGCGAAGCAGCTCGCGCACCACCCAGCCACTAGTTATATTATATAAAGCTAGACTACCACTCACTGACTCACTGACTGACTGACTGACATCATTGTTCTCCCACTTCCAGATGGAATTTCGGGAATCTGTAAAAAGGGTTGTGTAGAGGGTCGGGGGGTGAGTACGAGAAAAATCTGAAACTACCCCTTTTCCACCCCCTTCATCCCCTAAATTTTTTTTTTTTTTTTAATCGCGTGCTGCGAAGCAGCTCGCGCACAACCTACCCTCGACTCTTTTTAAACAACCCTCGCGTGCTGCGAAGCAGCTCGCGCACCACCCACTCACTAGTTATATTATATAAAGCTAGACTACCACTCACTCACTGACTGACTGACTGACATCATTGTTCTCCCACTTCCAGATGGAATTTCGAGAATCTGACAACGGGATTGTATAGAGGGTCGGGGGGTGAGTACGAGAAAAATCTGAAACTACCCCTTTTCCACCCCCTTCATCCCCCTCCCCCCCTTATCTCGTAAACGAGCAATCGGATGGGTGACCGTTTTGTGGAATAAAATAGTGCTAATTTTTCCAAGTAAATCTAAAAAAAAAATCATCCCCCTTTCCACCCCCTTTAGCAACCCTTGTGGTTTTATGATAAAATTTTGCCGAAAATTTCTAAACTTTTACTTTTTTTTATTGCAAAAAGGGTAATTTGATAGTGGGGTTGTGTAGAGGGTGCGGGGTTGAAAAACAGAAAAATCTTAAACTACCCCTTTTCCACCCCCTTCATCCCCCTCCCCCCCGTATCTCTTGATCGAGCCATCGGATGGGTGACCGTTTGGTGGGATAAAATAAAGCTAATTTTTTCAAGTATAAGCAGAAAAAAAAATCATCCCCTTTTCAACCCCATTTAGCAACCCTTGGGTTTTTTAGATTTTTATTTTTTATTTTTTTTATTTTTGCGCGGAATCGTATGGAAAATGTTTAAATGGACTAAATTAAAAGGTAAAATAAAATTATTTCATTTCATCCCCTATTCCCTTCATCCCCCTCTTCCATTTTTCTCTTAGTATGGGCAAAAATCTGATATGGGTGTCCTTTTCGACTAATTCAGGGTTTCTTATTACGAAAATGATATTATTTTTGAAATCCAACCCCTTTTCCACCCCCTTCATCCCCCAAACCAAAAATTTGATATTGGTGTCATTTTCGACAAACTCAGGGATGCTGATTACGAAAATAATGAAAGAAAACCTCGCGACCTGCTTGCAGGTCGCGCACAACCTACCCTCTAGTTATATTATATATAGCTAGATTACCACTGACTCACTCACTGACATCATTGTTCTCCCACTTCCAGATGGAATTTCGAGAATCTGTCAACGGGATTGTATAGAGGGTTGGGGGGTGAGTACGAGAAAAATCTGAAACTACCCCTTTTCCACCCCCTTCATCCCCCTCCCCCCCTTATCTCGTAAACGAGCAATCGGATGGGTGACCGTTTTGTGGAATAAAATTGAGCTAATTTTTCCAAAAAAAACTAAAAAAAAAAACATCCCCCTTTCCACCCCCTTTAGCAACCCTTGTGGTTTTATGTTAAAATTTCGGCGAAAATTTCTAAACTTTTGCTTTTTTTTATTGGAAAATGGAAAATTTGAGGGTTGGGTGGTGTAGAGGGTGCGGGGTTCAAAAACAGAAAAATCTTAAACTACCCCTATTTCATCCCCTTCATCCCTCTCCCCCGCGTATCTCTTGATCGAGCCATCGGATGGGTGACCGTTTGGTGGGATAAAATGAAGCTAATTTTTGCAAGTAAAAGCAAAAAAAAAAATCATCCCCTTTTCAACCCCATTTAGCAACCCTTGGGTTTTTTATATTTTTATTTTTTATTTTTTTTATTTTTGCGCGGAATCGTATGGAAAGTGTTTAAGTAGACTGAATTAAATGGTAAAAATTAAATTATTTCATTTCATCCCCTATCCTCTTCATCCCCCTCTTCCATTTTTCTCTTAGTATGGGCAAATAACTTATATGGGTGTCCTTTTCGACAAACTCGGGGCTGCTTAACACGAAAATGATATTATTTTTGAAATCCAACCCCTTTTCCACCCCCTTCATCCCCCAAACCAAAAATTTGATATGGGTGTCCTTTTCGACTAACTTGAGGGTGCTGATTACGAAAATAATGAAAGAAAACCTCGCGTGCTGCGAAGCAGCTCGCGCACCACCCAGCCACTAGTTATATTATATATAGCTAGATTACCACTGACTCACTCACTGACATCATTGTTCTCCCACTTCCAGATGGAATTTCGGGAATCTGTCAACGGGATTGTATAGAGGGTTGGGGGGTGAGTACGAGAAAAATCTGAAACTACCCCTTTTCCACCCCCTTCATCCCCCTCCCCCCCTTATCTCGTAAACGAGCAATCGGATGGGTGACCGTTTTGTGGAATAAAATAGTGCTAATTTTTCCAAGTAAAATTAAAAAAAAAATCATCCCCCTTTCCACCCCCTTTAGCAACCCTTGTGGTTTTATGATAAAATTTTGGCGAAAATTTCTAAACTTTTGCTTTTTTTTATTGCAAAATGGGTAATTTGAGGGTAGGTTCGTGTAGAGGGTACGGGGTTCAAAAACAAAAAAATCTTAAACTACCCCTATTTCATCCCCTTCATCCCCCTCCCCAGCGTATCTCTTGATCGAGCAATCGGATGGGTAACCGTTTGGTGGTATAAAATTAAGCTAATTTTTGCAAGTAAAAACAGAAAAAAAAATCATCCCCTTTACAACCCCATTTAGCAACCCTTGGGGTTTTTAGATTTTTATTTTTTATTTTTTTTATTTTTGCGCGGAATCGTATGGAAAGTGTTTAAATAGACTGAATTAAAGGGTAAAATTAAAAGTTTTCATTTCATCCCCTATCCCCTTCATCCCCCTCTTCCATTTTTCTCTTAGTATGGGCAAAAAACTGATACGGGTGTCCTTTTCGACTAACGCGGGGCTGCTTAACACGAAAATGATATTATTTTTGAAATCCAACCCCTTTATCAACCCCCTTCATCCCCCAAACCAAAAATTTGATATGGGTGTCCTTTTCGACTAACTCGGGGGTTCATATTACGAAAATGATATTATTTTTGAAATCCAACCCCTTTTCTACCTCCTTCATCCCCCTCCCCCCCGTATCTCTTGATCGAGCAATCGGATGGGTGACCTTTTGATAGGATCAAATAAAGCTATTTTTTTCAAGTAAAAGCAGAAAAAAAAAACATCCCCTTTTCAACCCCATTTAGCAACCCTTGGGCTTTTATGATAAAATTATGGCGTTTTATTATTATTATTAATTTTTTGCTAATTGGGTAAAGTGAGGGTGGGTTAGTTTAGAAGATCTGAAGGCGAGTACCAGAAAAATTTAAAACTACCCCTTTTCCACCCCCTTCATCCCCCAAACCAAAAATTTGATACGGGTATCGTTTTCGACTAACTTGAGGGTGCTTAAAACGAAAATAAAGTTATTTTCAAAATCCAAGATGGCGGATGCAAATGTCAAGCTTAAAACTTGATATGGGAATCGTTTTCGACTTATTTAGGGATGCCTAATACGAATGTAATGTTTGTTTTTGATCCTCGATAGCGGATGCCAATGTCAAACCAAAACTTTTATATATGTATAGGTATAGGTCTTTATGAACTAAGTACTCAAGATGTTAAAGAAACTTATTTGGATAAACAATCTTTGTTTGAAACACTTCGCCGTGACCGTGGTATAGGTTATTCAATATAAATATGGGCTACGTAAGTACTTACCTACTTACTTCAAAAAAAAAAAACAAGATAAATTGATCGTCACACAAGTAAAAGCAATACTGGCATTACACCCATCTTTAGTCGATTAGATAAAAAATTAGTTCCAACTAAAAAAGATGGAACCATTTTAATCCACATACCATAAGTTATGTATAAAATGTAGTAAAAAAAGATTTCATTTGGTAAATGGAACCGGTTTTAACCAAAAATATCTCAAATAGAACTATATTATAACAAATCTCACCAAATTGATGACAGATGGCGCTCATTTCAATATATGAAGTAGGTGAATTCAATTGTAACCATTTTATTGTAAAACTAGCGACCCGCCTCGGTTTCGCACGGTTGCAATGCTATACTAAATATACTACATAAATCATCGCGGACTTTTTTATAGACATTTTTAAGGTGTACAATACTGTGGTATATTAATTTGATCTTTCTCGTAGAGTTCAGCAATGTGAGCGGAAATTATACTCTTCTTCTTCTTGAATCACTCTATCTATTGAAAACCGCATCAAAATTCATTGCGTAGTTTTAAAGATCTAAGCAAAGAAAGACGCTGCTGCCCATCTTCCGGAGGTATCCCTTAGCAGGCTCTTACTGCATCCACGGGCATGAGAGGAGGGGTAACATTCTACTGCCGGCACCCCACGGCAACCCCATTAAAAACTGCAAAATAGTGGTAGGTAAGGTACTTTATTTATTTATTTATTTATTTATGGACACCCAACAAAAGAATCACAATAAAATATCACCAACGTCTGTTTATTCGACAAGACTAACAATGAAACAATGGGGCTGATCAAAAATAAATAGAATCCAAATAAAATAATAATAAATAATAAATTCAAAGTTAAGAAAAAGAAATCATGCAAGATGACGACCACAGACAAAGATTTTGAAGAAAATGTTGTCTCTGCTACGTAGAACGGAATAGACTATTTTTATCTATTCCCTAATAGACGTTTTGATGGATGACGTCACTTCGTATCGTTTTGTACTTAAATTATTTTAAAACAATATTTAACAAGTTGTTAGGGAAAGTGATATGCGTCCAAAATCATTAATTAGTACTTACAACATTTTACGATCATATAACATATAAATATTTAAATAATTTTATGTAAAAAGTGTTAAACGGTAATGATATTATCAAAGAGTATGTTTGTTGGCGCCAATAGGTATCTTACAATGAAATTTCGTCCCGCGAACCAATGAAAAGGCGGCAAACAGTTAGTTTTAGGGTTGCCATGTTAAGCAATCTAAGCTTTTTGAGTGTATTTCAGTTTAAGACCTATTGTAATTTTTTTTTAAATAAATATATAAATAAGTGGTTCTTTTCGCGTAATTAACATTTACAAATTTTAAAACTAGAAATTTGCCACTACTTACTACTAATATATCCCCCTTATCTATTATAGTATATGCATAAATACAATAAAATTATATTATACATGCTAATTTGATTAACAAAATCATTGATGACTGAGACTACTGGAACTGTATTTTGATCTATTTGATGGTAAATGATATTCATGTTGGGATATATCATGATGAGTCCACCATGAATGATGTATGTATGTAAAATCGAACATGAACACATTGAAATTGAAATGTGACATCCACAATTATAATACTCGAAATAAAAATAGTATTTGTCATCCGACTCATAGACTGGCCAAACTAGGAAACAGTTTTCTATTTGTAGGGGTTAAACTATTTAATAAGTTGCCGTATTGTGTCCACAATTTAGATAACGCTGAATTCAGCAGTAAGATTAAACATTTTTTATTATACAAATCATATTATAATCTTGACGGAGCATAAGCTGAGGATTTTAATTACATTTGAAATGTATAATTTATATTTATAGTTACGTTATAGTGCATCATAATGTGTATGTTTAATTTAATTTTTATTTCTATTGATGTTTTAACGTGTAATTGACCTTTCCAAGTGTACTGTGTATGTATCTTATTGGAATATATATATATATCTGAATCTGAATTGGATTGAAATTTGTTTGAAAGCTTATCATTAATTTATATATCATATAATGTTTCTTGAAAATTATTCGATAAAAGTTTCATTTTTATATTGTTATCATTGATGTACGTAGATAGATATATGGATAGATAGAGGAACTCTTTATTGTACATTCACCATATAACATAAAAAAACGTAATTAAACGTAATTTATTAGCATAGCTGTATGTAAATTATTTTATTTATTTTTGTTAGAATTTTATAAATTTTGTATTTAGATGTGGTACATACAAAAGGGCTAATACAATAAATAAAGTTCTGATAAAATTATTCGTAAAATTATATAAATAAGTACGTTTGATTAATTACGGAATATTTGAATAGAAATATATTTAATGAATGTGAATGAAATATGGAATGTTTTTTTTTTGTTAGCATAGACTGGCAACACTTTCAGTTCCTCCTTCTTCTCGCTTCTAATTTTATCCAAGTAAGTCGACAAAGTTTTTAAATTTTAATTTTAAGTAGAATTATCTGATAAACAAGGTTTTTTGTGTGACTGTGAGTATTAAAACATGTTAATAGTAAACACCACGCATTTGACGAATCAAAATCTTGAGAAAAAAGTCGAAAACGAAAAAAAACGCCGAAACAATGGCGTCATTCTAAAACTTTCTCAAACTCAATCAAATTCAATTCAATAAAGCTAAAAGCTACTTAGAATAGTCAGTTTACAAAATAATAACAAAACACATTTACATATATTGAACAAAGCACATAATTGAATTCGTTCGCTTCGGAAAACTTTTTTTCCAAGTAGGTAGGCAAAGAAACAAGAAACCTCACCTTTTCACTTCTATTCATTGTTACAATAAGTATTTGTCTTAATCATCATCATCTCAGCCTTAAAACGTCCACTACTGAAAACAGGCCTCCCTCATAAATGTGTATGAGGTGTAGTTGCCATACTCACCACGCTTGGCAGGCGGGTTGGCGAGCACAGTTTGCGATGTTGAAACACGGAAAGACGCTGCCCATCTTCCGGAGGTATCCCTTAGCAGGCTCTTACTGCATCCACGGGCATGAGAGGAGGGGTAACATTCTACAGCCGGCACCCAACCCACTGTTGAACAACAATGTACCATACAACATAATAAAAAACAATTATATCCTTAGATATGAAGAGATCCTCGACAACCGAACGATGCCATATGCGCGCTCCCAGACTACGGCTGGATAGACCTTCAGTGATGTGCCAAGCTGCTGGTAAGTTTTTTTTATTATGTTTTACATGTTAGTTCAATCTCATAACATAACTGAATCTTTAAACAGTTAGGCAAATTTACAGATCTTACTTTGGATATCTGTGAAGTTCAAATAACAATATGATAATTATAGTGACTGACTGCTAGATCACTATATTCCTGAATAGATGTGAAAATTGAATAGTGACTAGGAACAGTTTTCTATTTGTAGGGGTTAAACTATTTAATAAGTTGCCGTATTGTGTCCACAATTTAGATAACGCTGAATTCAGCAGTAAGATTAAACATTTTTTATTATACAAATCATATTATAATCTTGACGGAGCATAAGCTGAGGATTTTAATTACATTTGAAATGTATAATTTATATTTATAGTTACGTTATAGTGCATCATAATGTGTATGTTTAATTTAATTTTTATTTCTATTGATGTTTTAACGTGTAATTGACCTTTCCAAGTGTACTGTGTATGTATCTTATTGGAATATATATATATATCTGAATCTGAATTGGATTGAAATTTGTTTGAAAGCTTATCATTAATTTATATATCATATAATGTTTCTTGAAAATTATTCGATAAAAGTTTCATTTTTATATTGTTATCATTGATGTACGTAGATAGATATATGGATAGATAGAGGAACTCTTTATTGTACATTCACCATATAACATAAAAAAACGTAATTAAACGTAATTTATTAGCATAGCTGTATGTAAATTATTTTATTTATTTTTGTTAGAATTTTATAAATTTTGTATTTAGATGTGGTACATACAAAAGGGCTAATACAATAAATAAAGTTCTGATAAAATTATTCGTAAAATTATATAAATAAGTACGTTTGATTAATTACGGAATATTTGAATAGAAATATATTTAATGAATGTGAATGAAATATGGAATGTTTTTTTTTTGTTAGCATAGACTGGCAACACTTTCAGTTCCTCCTTCTTCTCGCTTCTAATTTTATCCAAGTAAGTCGACAAAGTTTTTAAATTTTAATTTTAAGTAGAATTATCTGATAAACAAGGTTTTTTGTGTGACTGTGAGTATTAAAACATGTTAATAGTAAACACCACGCATTTGACGAATCAAAATCTTGAGAAAAAAGTCGAAAACGAAAAAAAGTGAAAATTGAGTAGTGGACGTTTTACGGCTGAAATGATGGTTATATTAAATGGCCGTGGGGTGCCGGCTGTAGAATGTTACCCCTCTCATGCCCGTGGATGCAGTAAGAGCCTGCTAAGGGATACCTCTGGAAGATGGGCAGCGGCGTCTTTCCATGTATCAACATCCCGTACTGCGCTCGCCAACCCGCCTGCCAAGCGCGGTGAGTACGGCAACTATTCCCTCATGGAGATCCATGAGGGAATCTTGTGTTCAGTAGTGGACATTTTACAGCTGAAAATGATGATGATGGTTATTAGGGGGTTTAAATAAATTATATTTAAGAGCAAAATTATAATGCGTGTACACCATTACACCTAAATGCTATGTTTTTGATAGATTATATAGATTTATATAGTTTTATGTTTTATATAGATTTTACTCAACTGGCCCTTAAAGATGGGTACTTAATGGTCTTTGAGAGTGTGTGTCTTCATCATTATTCCAGCCGTAAAACGTCCACTACTGACACAGGCCTCCCTTATGGATCTCCGTGAGGTGTGGTTGCCATACTCGGTATCCCTTAGCAGGCTCTTACTGCATCCACGGGCATGAGAGGAGGGGTAACATTCTACTGCCGGCACCCCACGGCAGAGTGTGTATTTTTTCACAATAGGTTCTTTTTTAATTATCATATTATATAAATCTATCTATTTTATTAGATCCTTTATAATAAAGAAGTAAGGTTATTTTTGACAATTATTTATAAATAGCTGCTGCCCGCAGCTTTGATCGCGTTGTACCCGGATATAAAGAGTCCTACTTATATATTATTCTTGGTAATCATCTACCTATATTGAACATTTCAGCCAAATCAGTAGTTCCTCCATTTATCAAAATTTTCGGATTTATTATTATGAGGTAGGTAGGTATACTTCATTAAATTGGACTTAACATGGACATAACATTGAAGCAACAAAATTATGTGGGGATAAGAAAGTATACTACAATAAAATTATATATTCACGCAATGAACGAAGTAGGGACATTTCAAAATTCAATTTTCAACTTTTATTCATTTGCAGATATAATTAATTGTATGTTAGGTAGTACTTCTTCAGTTAGTATGTTATTGAGGTTTTATGTAATATCGTTATACTAATCATAAAATTATGAGATAGGAAATTAAGATACGATGGCTACTTACATTTATTAAAATGGTTTTTTTATATGCTTACGAAGCCGTGTTGGCCGAGTAGTATGTACCCCCGAGTTTGAATTCCAAAGGTCGTGGGTTCGATACCGACCGTGCACCAATGGATTTTTCTTCCTTGAAAAATGTATGTGTACACTTACACGTGCTTTAACGGTGAAGGAAACATCGTGAGGAAACCCGCGGCTTAGTTAGCATCAGACGTATTGACCTGTTCTTTCCTCTGACTAATAGTTGACTAAGCTGAGAGGATGGTATAGGTGCTGGGCAAGCCCAATCCATCTTAACAATGTGCCAGGCACTGCATCGTCCCGTACAGCATAATTACCAGTTACTGACGCTGTATATATCATCATCTATAATAGATGCAAAAAGGTGCCTTACTTTACTTTATATGCTTTATTTAGGAACCACTCATCAGGGCGACAACAATCTTTTAGGTAATAACGCACAGTGCGTAGCGATGTCAGCATGTGCATCTGTTTTATCTACGTTGAAGAATCGCGAGCTTACTTGTTCTGATATTGATGTCATTCTCCAGAGTGGAGACGCGTTGTACATGTCGAGGAAACATCTTTTACCGGTAGGCGTATTATATCTTGATCCTGAAGAATTGCCTACGGAGATACGCGTCGGGGAATATTTGGCTAAAATTAATAACATGAGTGACAACTGGATTGATAATGGGTTATTTCCTGTAGATCCTACAGACAACTCGGCCTACCTGAGATTGTCAAATTTAATTGATAGCAAGGTTTTCACCCCATCACATAATGATAACACGGATAGTATAATATTTACCGGACAAAACTATACGGTGTCGTTTTGGAGGTTTAATAATAATTACTATTTATTTAACAGTCATGCGGTAGATGAATATAACAAACCAAGCCCTTCAGGAGTAGCACGTTTATTTAAATGTTCATCTCTGAACGAACTAGCAAATCTACTTTTCTCGCGTAAATTATTTTTCGACCAATATTCATTACATAGGTTGCGCGTAATTAATCATAATAGCTCGGAACGTTCAGTCACTCAGACAACGCAGTCACAATCCATACTCGATGGATTGCAAATAACTTCCCCGGTATCTTTTTCCGATAACGACTTGACACAATGTCAATTAGAGTCTTCTGATATAAACCTCCAAATAAAATCGACGGGAATTAAATCTTCCAACATTCTGTTAAATAAAACTCAATCCAGAATGGATGGATCTCAATCAACGTGCACAATCCCCTCCGACAATGAGATAACGTTATCCCCATCCATACTCCATGAAAATTATTTTTCCAAATTAACCGTGGATGCTGTTGAAGTTATTGAAACTTCAACATTACCCAAGAAAAGAGGTCGACCCATTAAAGTGAAAAGAGGTATTAAACGTACAAAAGTCAATGCCCATCTAGATGCAGTAAATAAATATAGTGCAAAAAATCCTCATGTAAATCGAAAATCAGTAAAAGAATTTACTGAAAAAAACCCTCAAGTCAACCGCGATGCCGTTAAAAAATACTCTGCTGAAAATCCAGAAATAAATAAAACTGCCTCACAGAAATACAACACAGATAGTCGAAATGTAGACGTACCGCTACGTCGAACTTCAAATTTAATCGGGCAAAAGAGGGACGCTGAACTGAAAGTAGTAAAATTGCATTCTCTTAAACGAACTTCCCTATTAACTTCAGAGACTTTTAAATGTCAACATTGCGGTGCACGCCTCTTCGAAGAGGAGAAATCTAGGAAACAATGGTGTTGTGGATCGGGTAGCTACAACGTTCAAAATTTTACGCCGTTATCCGAAGAATTTTACACCAATCCGTCTTTTATTAGTAGACCGCGAGCGTACAATAATTTATTCGCTTTCAGTGCCTTGGGAGTTACGCATGGGTTTCAACAAGAACCAACCGGACTTTCATTTCTTAAAATTCAGGGGCGTATTTATCATAGAGTTTTTGACTTAGCTTACAAAGATAGCGTAAATAATTTAGGTCTATATATAAACGATTCAAATGAACGAGACCAATTAGCGGCTGCGCAGAATCTAGATAAACAAGTAATTACTTGCATTACAAATTTTTTACACAATGTTAATCCTTTCATTGAATGTTTTAAACGGTTGAGTCTCGAAACTTCTGATCAGGCCTTTATTAAATTTCAACTCACTTCCCGCACGACCCATGGTAATATTCTAGGTGACGTACCTATTGGTAGAGAAATAGCCGCGATCATTAGTACCGATAGAGAAGAATATGTACCTCGTTGCATAGCAGTGTGGAAAGTAGGTTATAAGAAACCGCACACTGTTGACATTATGCATCCTTTGTATGAAAGTTTTCAGTATCCGTTACTTTATCCGGAGGGCACTCCGGGTTGGTACCTAGAAAAACTAGATAATAAAGATAAAAAACTATCCCAAGTTAAGTATGTTAGGTGTTTGGTACTTTCCGAATCACGGTTTTCCGAAATTGGCAGACTTTCAGAAGAATGGTTGGTCGATATGTATTGCAGGGTCGTAGAAGAAAGATTACGCTTTCTTACCAGTCTACAAAAACATAGCTCGAGTAACGCACTCAGGTCTGCTCCTCTTCAAGAAGTAGAAATGAGCGTCGAAGTCGCGAATCAAATTAATCAAGATGAAACGATCCAAGGGGAGGGGGGAATTGTACCTGGTCGTATTTATTTGCCTAGCTCTTTTACTGGAGGCCCGCGATACATGAAAGTAAAGTACCATGATGCCATTGCAATAGTTAGTAGATTGGGGAATCCATCATTTTTTTTAACATTTACCTGCAACCCGAAGTGGCCTGAAATTCAGCAGTCTTCTCAGGGCAAGAATCCTTCGGTTTGTGCAAGAGTTTTTAATTTAAAATTAGCAGAATTATTAAGAGACATTCGCTCAGGCCGTTGGTTCGGAAAGTGCAATTATATTATGCATGTAATTGAATTTCAAAAACGAGGATTACCGCACGCTCACATTTGTTTTAGGGTTGAGGGCGGCGGCCCCGCCAACAATTTAGATGTAGATAAATTTATTAGAGCCGATATACCTGATGCTTCTGAAGCTGAAGGTAGGTTACGAAAAGCTGTGTTGACTCACATGATACACGGGCCGTGTGGTGATCAATACAGAACTGATTTACCTTGCTGGGATAGTGTAAATCAAAAATGTAAGAAATTTTTTCCAAAACGTGAAACTGCACTCACATATTTCGATGATAAGGGTTTTATTTATTTGTGCAGAAATAGTAAAAATGAAGCGGTAATTAAATTTCGCCAAAAAGATGTTACCGTGAATGACACATGGGTCGTCCCTTATAACGCCGCTCTTTTATTAAAATACGATGCTCACATCAACTTGGAAGTGTCATCGCAACGAACCGTAGTAAAATATTTATTTAAGTACATAACTAAAGGTCCTGACGAATCGCGTGTAGCCGTTGTGTCCGAATTAGAAAATAACGAGATTGAACAATACGTTACGAAACGTTACTTAGGCTCTAGCGACGCTGCTTGGAGAACGTTAGAATTCGACGTGACCGCACGCGAACCTAACGTCAAGCAGTTGTCTGTTCATCTCGAGGACCAACAGATAGTTTACTTTAAACCGGGCACTGAAGCAGAAGCCGCGAAACGATCGAGTTCAGATTTAATCACTTATTTTAATCGCCCCGTAGGAGACGAATTTGACCTACTGACTTACCCGGACTTTTATGAAAAATATATAATCCATTCGAAGCGTCCCTCTACGAAAAATACGGAAATTCTTGAAACAACAAATAGTAAATTCATAACGAAACGGCAGAGGGGGGAACTTGTTGCGCGTCTTTTTTGGGTCGCACCTAACAGAGGTGAACAGTTTTATCTTAGAATTCTATTAAAATCACACCCGTGCCGCAGTTACGCAGATTTAATTCATCTCGGTGGTCCCACTTGCAAAACTTTCCAGGAAGCTGCTAAAATAGTTGGTCTCGCCGATGACGAAGTCGAATACGAAAGAGCTATGCTGGAAGCTTCATCTTTTTTCACGGGACCACGCCTTCGTAGCTTTTTCGTACTTTTGGCAATAAACGGTGTCCCAGTCGCGTCTCTCTGGGACACTTTTAAAAATCAATTAAGTGAAGATATTTTACACCGCTTGTGCACCGAAGACAACGATAGAGTGCACACTTTGTGCCTCATTCAAATTGGTAGGATGCTCTGTAAGCACGGCTCGACTCTAAAACAACACGGTTTGCCAGAAGTCGTTGATGATACGACCGAGTTAGGCAGGGAACTCGTTGAATACGACTGCGGTTCATTAGTAGAATTCGTTGATGAATGGCTTCCCCGTTTATCAAACGATCAAAAAATAGTCTTTGATTACGTGAAAAAACTTTGTACTGATGATGATTTCCGTAAAATTAATAATAACGCAATTTTCATCGATGGTCCCGCAGGAACTGGCAAAACTTTACTTTTAAATGTGATAACAGCATACGTTCGCGGTAATTTAAAGGGGGTCGTGATATGTACTGCCAGTTCTGCTATTGCCGCGCAAAATTACCAGGGGGGTACCACGGCGCATAGCATGTTTAGATTTCCCTTAGATCTCGTAGACGATGCCGGCGTTTGGAACCTCTCTAACACTTCTCAGAGAGCCGACTTGATCCGGCACGCGAACGTCATTATATACGACGAAGCCCCTATGGCTCATAAATTTTTAATACATTTATTAGAAAAGTGTATGCGAGATGTTATGCAGAAAGACGAAGCATTCTTCGGGGGCAAAATTATTATCTTTTCTGGTGATTTCAGGCAAATTCCGCCTGTAGTCACCGACGCAAAAACGGAATCAGACATCTTAAATGCATCCGTTAAAACATCGCGCATATGGCAAAAATTAAAATCGTTTTCCTTGGCTACATCTCAAAGATGTAAAAACGATTTAGATTATGCAGAATTTTTATTAAATTTAGGATCAAATAAATTGCCACAGCATACTCTTAATAATGTCAAAAGTTTTATAGATTTAAGCGGCATTAGCGTTGTATCCGACTTGGACGAATTAATTGACTTTGTATTTCCCTTTATCGATGAGGCTTGTGTCTGCATACACAGAGCAATTTTGTGCACGCGCAACGACGCGGTCACAGAAATTAACAATATAATTTTGGAAAGGTTAGCCGGGGAAACCTTACACTATTATTCAATAGATAAATTAGTAGAATCTGATAACGTAGATGAATTTTTTATGGGTCCTGATTCACTTCAAAACTTCCAGCCGCGAGGGGTTCCAGCGCACGACCTCAAACTAAAAATAGGATGCGTTTGCATGATAATCCGTAACCTCAGTTTTAATGACGGGCTGGTAAACGGTACTAAAGTAATCGTTACAGCTGCTGCTCCGCGTATGATTACCGTTCAAAAGTCAGGAAGTACCACAGAATTTTTAATACCGCGCATCACGTTCAAGGGTCCAATCTACCCTTCCAGCCCGTTCGAAATGTCCCGCCGCCAATTTCCTTTGCAGCTATGCTATGCGATGACTATTCATAAGAGTCAAGGTCAAACAATAAGCCGTGTAGGCGTTGACCTCAGATCGGATATGTTCAGCCACGGACAGTTATACGTCGCGTTGGGCCGCGTAACGGCAAAAAATAATATTAGAATTTTGTTACACAATGATAGAATCGTAGATGGCAAACCGTACGCGAAGAATGTAATCATTTCAAAATTAATTAGGTAATTGAAACTTTTTTAGTAAACGTTGTCTTCCTTAAGAATTAAAAGTAAATTTAAAAAATTTAGAGCTTCCTGAAAGTTAAAACGGTTCACCTCTGTCACTTCGTAGGCAACTTTTAAATTTAAAATCATGTTCTATTAATCATGTTGACATCAGCTACGTATTTGTGAGTTTTTTTTTCACTAGATTTGTGTTAGTTAGATTTTATACCTACCTATTTATTTTTATCACAATTATATTCAACTTTACAGGAACGATTTAAATGGCTTATTCCACTAATCTCCTTTGACAATTCCCGTCAACGGTGTTAAGTGAACTTTTTGTTCATTATGTATTCCGCGTTGACGCTGATGCGAGCTCGTAATGAGCATTAATGAACTAAAAAGTTCATTAATTCCCATTGCGTCAAAAATAAAATACTAATTTGATACGTATAAGAATCATGTTTTTATTTTTTTATAAGGTAAGGAGTCGCTTATTGATTATTTTTATAATCATTTTAAATTGCCTAGGCAATGATTCATTAACCTTTTTAATGAAATCCGATGTTTACCTATTCCTTTTGTTAATGTTTCTTCAATATAATCACAGAGCTATAAAAAAGAAAACATAAGTATTATAAAATAAAATACAGATATGTACTTCCGTAATCACAGATTTTACATTTGTTAATACCTACAATCACAGTTTAACAGTTAAATCGGTCTAATATACCTAATCCGCCGTGGGGTGCCGGCAGTAGAATGTTACCCCGCCTCTCATGCCCGTGGATGCAGCAAGAGCCTGCTAAAGGATACCTCCGGAAGATGGGCAGCAGCGTCTTTCCGTGTATCAACATCGCAAACTGCGCACGCCAACCCGCCTGCCAAGCGTGGTGAGTATGGCAACTATCCCTTATGGAGATCCATGAGGGAGGGTCAGTGTTCAGTAGTGGACGATTCACGACTGGAATGATGATTTAAGAATATACCTAATAAAATCACAGATTGTTACAATTATTAATTAACAATGTAGCATAAAAACAACACTTCTAAGCACTAACATATATATATATTATATCTTCTTAAGATGTACATATGTACTTAAAGAATCCTGCAATTAAATTAGTAAATTACTACTGTACTGTTTTCCGAGGAGACTATAATCTCTGCGACACAGTTATAAAAAAAAAACTGCAGGTATTATCAAATTCCTTTTCGTTGTAATCTCTGTACTATGTAACCAAATAAATAAATTATCAAAATAAAAAATGCAATTAGGGCAGCAATACCCACAAAACAAACTCTACATCACCTAAGTTTTTCTAAAAAGTGTCCAATCGTAATTTCGCCATTAATAAGTTCCATTTGGACCTCCTGTATATGTTTAATAATTAATTTTACGTTCAGAAACCCGCAATGCAAAAACTTACTAATATGATGAATGTTCAGCCAACGCTGTGAGAAGCTTCTTAGTTACGAGTTTCTTTTTTAACACACACTTTTTTGTTTGTTAATGCAAGGCACTACTACATTGTGCTTAATAGGTGATGCGCCCGAGAATTATTTTATTATTAATAATTTAATATTTTAAGATATACTCGATGCTGGATAATATAGTAATTCGTTTGTATTTTGTTATTAATTTTATCTTTCATCATCATAATCATTGTCAACTTATAGTGACCCACTGCTGGGCATAAGCCTCCTTCCTTATATATCTTTAGTTTGTAAGTAATTGTTAATTTAACTGTAGTGTTAAGTAATTAATAAAAAAAAAAAAAAAAAAAGATAAAAAAATATTAAAAAAAATATATAAAAAAAATTAAAAAAAATATAAAAAAAAAATAAAAAAAAATACAAAAAAGATAAAAAAAAAATAACAAAAAAAAAGTTTGGTTTAGTACAATATAATATATGAATTATGTTCCTTGTAGTTAGCCAACATTGTAATCTATAACATTGTAATCTATAACATATAATCTATTCTGTAATAACCTGCCACAAAGTGAAAATGACTATAGATTATAAGCATAACTAGACATTGTATACAATTTCATGCAATCATTCTGTAATTTCAGTAATCACCAGATAGGTAGCCCCTTTTGCAGGCTCTTTAATATTAATTAATAAAAAATGTAATGTTTATAGATAGACAAGAATAGTATGCCAAGTCGAAATAGCATAATTATATTGTATTGTGTATTGAAATACGTGTGTACGCTCCGCCCTCTGCCTCATATGAAATATTTGAAAATCTTTGAAAATATCATAATATGTGGAGATTTTAATACTGACATTTTAGAAGTTAATTTCATAAGTACTAGACTACGAAACTTATTTAATTCATATTATTTGAACCATTATTTATAGAACCAACAAGAATAACTGAAACTTCAGCAAAATGCATAGATAATAATATTTATTAGCAAAATCAGGTTCACAAACATTGTGTCATTTCTCAGCAAAAACTTGATTGTTCTCAAAAATCGTCCATTAATATGGACGCCTTATGTTATTTATGTGTACTAATAAATGCAGCTTCTTTTACTGTCAATCTTCAAAAACATTTTGTTCTCTACTAAATTACTAAAAAAGCAACTAATTTTAGTCCTTTGAGCCTTCATAAAGAAAAAAAAATTTTTTTTGAAAGTGTTTTGTGTGATTACGTTAGCAATTCGGTGCCATTGGCCTCCCACCAGCGGGTCTCACCAGCAGCATTGAGAATGTGCAAATAGCGTAAAGCGGTAAAGCTACACTGAATGACAGAAAATTGCACAGCGAACTAGCGCAGCGGAGATAACGTCTTCTGCTGTTACTTATGAAATATTAGCCTTCATAAAGAAAAAAAAAAATTTTTTGGAAAGTGTTTTGTGTTATTACGTTAGCAATTCGGTGCCATTGGCCTCCCACCAGCGGGTCTCACCAGCAGCATTGAGAATGTGCAAATAGCGTAAAGCGGGAAAGCTACACTGAATGACAGAAAATTGCACAGCGAACTAGCGCAGCGGAGATAACGTCTTCTGCTGTTACTTCTGAAATATTAACATACGAGCGAAGATGACGTCTACTGCTACTAAACAACTTAACTGTGAACCTAAAAACCAACCAACCACTCGCTGTTAACAATGGCGGAAGAAAATTACTTTCTTGAACTTATAAACAAACAGCAAAATTCTAATGAGAGAATCAAATCTCTTCAACTACAAAAGGGATCCATTGAGTAGAAAATCGATAGACTACCTCAAAAGAAAACGTAAAAAAGACTACGTATTGAAGCCTTGCTATCCCACTGGGACGAGTTTTTCTCAAATCACGAGATCCTGAAGAAGTATGAATTAGCGAAAGCCGACCATGACTACTAAAAGAAAACATTTATGAAATAACAAGAACCATGTTCGACGAAACAATGGAATCTATGACTCAATTGCAAAGCGAGTTCTGTTAAGAGTTAGTTAGACTGTGCCCTGATCTTCGGAAATATCTAAGCAGAAAGTGCCAGAAATTCATGGAACACCAAAATATGATACATCTAAAGTAAACCAACCTACGGTAGAAGATACGAATGGTAGCTTTACCCTTTTTAATGTACTCTGAACAAATGCCATTTGAAATACCAGTTATTTCTTTAATTTAACACTCACAAAACATTTTTTTTTTGTTACTAACTGCAAACTGATAAGGACTGCATTCTCAAAACTACGACACTGAGCCGCCCGACTACTAACCTACAAACAAAAGATGACCAATAATCATGTACGAGCTGACAAGCCGCCGCCGCCGCCGCCTTCAAAATGTGCGTCTCTTCCCAAGCATCGCTAGAACGACTTCATCAGTTCAGCTTCCATTTTTCGAATGTTTCTATAATAATCATAAAGTAGGTAATTTAGAATTTGTTAAGTATTATAAGAAATGTAATTTTTAAAGTTAATTTTTTACATTGAGATAATATTATGTACTAGAGAAAGTACATCTTAAGATATATAATATAAATAATTACATCACATAACATGAAAGGCTCAAGAGTAGATTTCACCACGATCAACGAATTACAATGTTTGTTGACATTCTTGGGCGCATCACCTATTATTATTAAGCATTTGATAATTTATTTATTTGGTCACATAGTACATACAGATTACAACAAAAAGGAAATTGATAATACCTGCAGTAGTTTTTTTTAAAGCTGTCTCGCAGAGATTATCGCCCTCCTCGGAAAACAGTACAATAGTAATTTACTAATTTTATTGCTGGAAAGTGATATAATTTGTAACATTATTAGTACTGTTATCAAAGTAATAAGTAGAATAAATCACTAATTTAATTTCAACAAATTCAAGCATTCAGTAATAACAATAACATAATAAATATGGCCAATTAGCGAGTGAATAAGTAATTTAATAATAAATAATGCAAATAATTACATCGGTCACAGAATATGAAAGGCTCATGAGTAGATTTCACGACAATCAAGATTTCCAACAATGTTTGTTAACATTCTCGGGCGCATTACCTATTAAGCATTTGATAATTTATTTATTTGGTCACATAGTACATACAGATTACAACAAAAAGGAAATTGATAATACCTGCAGTAGTTTTTTTTAAAGCTGTCTCGCAGAGATTATCGCCCTCCTCGGAAAACAGTACAATAGTAATTTACTAATTTTATTGCTGGAAAGTGATATAATTTGTAACATTATTAGTACTGTTATCAAAGTAATAAGTAGAATAAATCACTAATTTAATTTCAACAAATTCAAGCATTCAGTAATAACAATAACATAATAAATATGGCCAATTAGAGAGTGAATAAGCAATTTAATAATAAATAATGCAAATAATTACATCGGTCACAGAATATGAAAGGCTCATGAGTAGATTTCACGACAATATAGATTTCCAACAATGTTTGTTAACATTCTCGGGCGCATTACCTATTAAGCATTTGATAATTTATTTATTTGGTCACATAGTACATACAGATTACAACATAAAGGAAATTGATAATACCTGCAGTAGTTTTTTTTAAAGCTGTCTCGCAGAGATTATCGCCCTCCTCGGAAAACAGTACAATAGTAATTTACTAATTTTATTGCTGGAAAGTGATATAATTTGTAACATTATTAGTACTGTTATCAAAGTAATAAATAGAATAAATCACTAATTTAATTTCAACAAATTCAAGCATTCAGTAATAACAATAACATAATAAATATGGCCAATTAGCGAGTGAATAAGCAATTTAATAATAAATAATGCAAATAATTACATCGGTCACAGAATATGAAAGGCTCATGAGTAGATTTCACGACAATCAAGATTTCCAACAATGTTTGTTAACATTCTCGGGCGCATTACCTATTTAGCATTCGATAATTTATTTATTTGGTCACATAGTACATACAGATTACAACAAAAAGGAAATTGATAATACCTGCAGTAGTTTTTTTTAAAGCTGTCTCGCAGAGATTATCGCCCTCCTCGGAAAACAGTACAATAGTAATTTACTAATTTTATTGCTGGAAAGTGATATAATTTGTAACATTATTAGTACTGTTATCAAAGTAATAAGTAGAATAAATCACTAATTTAATTTCAACAAATTCAAGCATTCAGTAATAACAATAACATAATAAATATGGCCAATTAGCGAGTGAATAGGCAATTTAATAATAAATAATGCAAATAATTACATCGGTCACAGAATATGAAAGGCTCATGAGTAGATTTCACGACAATCAAGATTTCCAACAATGTTTGTTAACATTCTCGGGCGCATTACCTATTTAGCATTTGATAATTTATTTATTTGGTCACATAGTACATACAGATTACAACAAAAAGGAAATTGATAATACCTGCAGTAGTTTTTTTTAAAGCTGTCTCGCAGAGATTATCGCCCTCCTCGGAAAACAGTACAATAGTAATTTACTAATTTTATTGCTGGAAAGTGATATAATTTGTAACATTATTAGTACTGTTATCAAAGTAATAAATAGAATAAATCACTAATTTAATTTCAACAAATTCAAGCATTCAGTAATAACAATAACATAATAAATATGGCCAATTAGCGAGTGAATAAGCAATTTAATAATAAATAATGCAAATAATTACATCGGTCACAGAATATGAAAGGCTCATGAGTAGATTTCACGACAATCAAGATTTCCAACAATGTTTGTTAACATTCTCGGGCGCATTACCTATTTAGCATTTGATAATTTATTTATTTGGTCACATAGTACATACAGATTACAACAAAAAGGAAATTGATAATACCTGCAGTAGTTTTTTTTAAAGCTGTCTCGCAGAGATTATCGCCCTCCTCGGAAAACAGTACAATAGTAATTTACTAATTTTATTGCTGGAAAGTAATATAATTTGTAACATTATTAGTACTGTTATCAAAATAATAAGTAGAATAAATCACTAATTTAATTTTAACAAATTCAAGCATTATTCAGTAATAACAATAACATAATAAATAGGGCCAATTAGGGAGTGACTGCAATTTAATAATAAATAATGCAAATAATTACATCACATAACATGAAAGGCTCATGAGTAGATTTCACGACGATCAACGAATTACAATGTTTTAATTACTATGTTATGTTTTTAATGCTACATTGTTAATTAATAATTGTAACAATCTGTGATTTTATTAGGTATATTCATCATCATAATTCCAGCCGTGAATCGTCCATTAATCACATACGAGATTTGGGTATTGTCATCGACAGTAAATTGCGCTTCAACATTCACATCGATAACATCGCTAAGAAAGGTTTAAAAATGTTGGGATTTGTGCTTCGTAATTGTAAAGAGTTTAAGAAGTCTTCGACCAAAATTACTATTTACAATGCCTTGGTTCGCAGTTCTGTAGAGTACTGCAGCGTTGTGTGGAACCCACATTACGATATCTACAACAAGCGCATTGAAGGTATTCAGAAAAGGTTTTTATGGCACCTGTCATACAGTTATAACCTTGCCAAGAAACTGCACAGCTACGTAGACCGTCTCCAGCATTTCAATATGCGTTCTCTTGAGAGCCGAAGGAAGGTTCTAGACGGCATGTTCTTCTATAAATTGATCAACAATTTAATTGACGCTCCCTATCTATTAAACCAAGTAAATTTTGCGGTTCCTAGGCACTTGCCAAGATACAGCAAATATAAACCATTTGTCAGAAAAGCCGCTCGTTCTAACCTAGGCCACTATTCTCCTCTAAATAGATTATGTACCAGTTACAACGCTTTTCTTTGTACTAGCTCGAAGGAAATAAATCGAGAGATTGACATTTTTTCGAACAGCCGTCATGTTTTTAAAAAAATATTAATGTCAATAACATCTTTTATAAAATATTAACTGATTTTTTTTTATTTTTAAGCTCTTATTTTTCATTAATTGTAACTAAACTTTTAAATTTTATTTTTAATTAAGTAGATATATGAAATTTTATGTCAAATCATTGCGGTTTGCACCTATAATTAAGGTAACATTTAGCATTGTGTAGACGTAGCATCTGTTTTCCAATTTATATTTTGTGGATGTATACTTTGTTGGTGTAATTAAATAAATAAATTACTGGACACTGGCCTCCCTCATGGACCTCCTTGAGGGGTAGTTGCCATACTCACCACGCTTGGCAGGCGGGTTGGCGAGCGCAGTTTGCGATGTTGATACACGGAAAGACGCTGCTGCCCATCTTCCGGAGGTATCCCTTAGCAGGCTCTTACTGCATCCACGGACATGAGAGGAGGGGTAACATTCTACTGCCGGCACCTCACGACGGATTAGGTGTATTAGACTGATTTAACTGTTAAACTGTGATTGTAGGTATTCAAAAATGTAAAATCTGTGATTACGTAAGTACATATCTGTATTTTATTTTATAATACTTATTTTCTTTTTATAGCTCTGTGATTCTATTGAAGAAACATAAAAAAGGAATGGGTAAAAATCGGATTTCATTAAAAAGGTTAATGAAATCTTTGCATAGGCAATTTAATATGATTATAAAAATAATCAATAAACGAGTCCTTTACCTTATAATTCAATAAAAACATGATTCTTATACGAATCTATTAGTATTTTATTTTTGACGCAATGTGAATTAATGAACTTTTTAGTTCACTAATCCTCATTACGAGTTCGCATCGGCGTCAACGCGGAATACCTAATGAACAAAAAGTTCACTTATCATCGTTGACGGGGATTGTCAACGGCGATTAGTGGAATAAGCCATTTAAATGTTATACACACTCGCATACACGTACACACATACATTATGTTTATGTAGAAGTAAATAGTAGTAGTATTCTTTGATTGATGTAAAAGTGATGATTGAAAGAATATTGAAAGGCATATTGTGATAGTTACTTAAGTATAGATTATTATATGTCATCATCATCATTTCGGCCGTAATACGTCCAATACTGAACACAGGCCTCCCTCACGGATCTCCATGAGGGGTAGTTGCCATACTCACCACGCTTGGCAGGCGAGTTGGCGAGCGCAGTACGGATGTTGATACACGGAAAGACGTTGCTGCCCATCTTCCGGAGGTATCCACGGGCATGAAAGGAGGGGTAACAACTGAGGGGTAACATTAACTTACAATATCTATCACACACAAAGTCAGTTACACTTACTTAAATGTAGTTTATTATCTTTATTGTTACATATCCGTGACAAACAAACAAACAAACAGACAGACATAATTTAGCTTTTATAATATCAGTCCGATGGCGCAACTGGCTGTATGTACATATGTTGGTGAATGCGATGTAAATGAGAGATGGAAGTACTCGAAAGTAATTATTATTTACGTATATCATGTAATATATTATATTATAAATATTGTGTTTCATATTTATTGTTTATTTATTATACACAAGTAAATAGGTACTTAATATTTTTAGAAGTAGTTAGCGTGGACTAGGCCTCCTGGGGGGGGACACCACTTTAAAAAAAACGAGTCATTATTTTTAGAAGTAGTTAGAGTGGACTAGGCCTCCTGGGGGGGGGACACCACTTTAAAAAAAACGAGTCATTATTTTTAGAAGTAGTTAGAGTGGACTAGGCCTCCTGGGGGGGGACACCACTTTAAAAAAAACGAGTCATTATTTTTAGAAGTAGTTAGCGTGGAATAGGCCTCCTGGGGACACCACGTTAAAAAAAACGAGCCAACAGTCATACCCCAGTGGTGGCGTGGAAATTGACCTAGAACAAATTAGGTAATATATGAAATATCATAATATAGTACCTTACCTGGATAATGTATATAATTCCTATTGATGATTATTTCACCTGCCTCGCACGCAGCGTAATGAAGTGCATGTCAGTAAATAACACGTTACCGGCTACGCATTCGGTATTGTATAGAATACCCAGACAAAGTACAAAATACATCATATTATTATACATTGCCTCGGTATTGTGTACAATACCGGATTACAAAGATTGTCGGTAACACAAACATAACATCGAGACAAAATGTTTAATGCTTCTCCTTAATGTTACAGTCGCATGATCGGACAGGACGTCTGTCTGTTAAGACTCAAGAGTAGTAGCGATTACGCTGCCATTGCCAGAAGAAACAGCAAAGAGGACCGTTGTCACTTTCTATCGATGGATGGTTCAGAAAAAGCTGAGCATGAAGAGGTAACCGCGACGCAGTCACCTACACCGAGCACGCCAAGAGGAAGACCGTCACCGCCATGGATGTGGTCTACGCTCTGAAACGCCAGCGCCGCACCGTCCGTCGTCTCGACAAGACCATTATTGGTTTTGTCTTGTACGAAGAAAAAAAAGGTCCTTTTCAGGGCCGCACATGATTCTGTTCAAATAAAAATGAATTGTTTCTGACTGACTTATCGTCAAACAAGGCTACTTTAAACACGATAGATGTTTGTATTACAGGTGAAAATAACACCTTTAATACAAACATCATCTACAAGTCATCCCCAAAACTCAGGGGTGCTTATTACGAAAAAGGGTTACAACACAGGTACACTCGCGACCTGCTTGCAGGTCGCGCACAACCTACCCTCTAGTTATTTATCTACTGCTACTAAACAACTTAACTGTGAACCTAAAAACCAACCAACCACTCGCTGTTAACAATGGCGGAAGAAAATTACTTTCTTGAACTTATAAACAAACAGCAAAATTCTAATGAGAGAATCAAATCTCTTCAACTACAAAAGGGATCCATTGAGTAGAAAATCGATAGACTACCTCAAAAGAAAACGTAAAAAAGACTACGTATTGAAGCCTTGCTATCCCACTGGGACGAGTTTTTCTCAAATCACGAGATCCTGAAGAAGTATGAATTAGCGAAAGCCGACCATGACTACTAAAAGAAAACATTTATGAAATAACAAGAACCATGTTCGACGAAACAATGGAATCTATGACTCAATTGCAAAGCGAGTTCTGTTAAGAGTTAGTTAGACTGTGCCCTGATCTTCGGAAATATCTAAGCAGAAAGTGCCAGAAATTCATGGAACACCAAAATATGATACATCTAAAGTAAACCAACCTACGGTAGAAGATACGAATGGTAGCTTTACCCTTTTTAATGTACTCTGAACAAATGCCATTTGAAATACCAGTTATTTCTTTAATTTAACACTCACAAAACATTTTTTTTTTGTTACTAACTGCAAACTGATAAGGACTGCATTCTCAAAACTACGACACTGAGCCGCCCGACTACTAACCTACAAACAAAAGATGACCAATAATCATGTACGAGCTGACAAGCCGCCGCCGCCGCCGCCTTCAAAATGTGCGTCTCTTCCCAAGCATCGCTAGAACGACTTCATCAGTTCAGCTTCCATTTTTCGAATGTTTCTATAATAATCATAAAGTAGGTAATTTAGAATTTGTTAAGTATTATAAGAAATGTAATTTTTAAAGTTAATTTTTTACATTGAGATAATATTATGTACTAGAGAAAGTACATCTTAAGATATATAATATAAATAATTACATCACATAACATGAAAGGCTCAAGAGTAGATTTCACCACGATCAACGAATTACAATGTTTGTTGACATTCTTGGGCGCATCACCTATTATTATTAAGCATTTGATAATTTATTTATTTGGTCACATAGTACATACAGATTACAACAAAAAGGAAATTGATAATACCTGCAGTAGTTTTTTTTAAAGCTGTCTCGCAGAGATTATCGCCCTCCTCGGAAAACAGTACAATAGTAATTTACTAATTTTATTGCTGGAAAGTGATATAATTTGTAACATTATTAGTACTGTTATCAAAGTAATAAGTAGAATAAATCACTAATTTAATTTCAACAAATTCAAGCATTCAGTAATAACAATAACATAATAAATATGGCCAATTAGCGAGTGAATAAGTAATTTAATAATAAATAATGCAAATAATTACATCGGTCACAGAATATGAAAGGCTCATGAGTAGATTTCACGACAATCAAGATTTCCAACAATGTTTGTTAACATTCTCGGGCGCATTACCTATTAAGCATTTGATAATTTATTTATTTGGTCACATAGTACATACAGATTACAACAAAAAGGAAATTGATAATACCTGCAGTAGTTTTTTTTAAAGCTGTCTCGCAGAGATTATCGCCCTCCTCGGAAAACAGTACAATAGTAATTTACTAATTTTATTGCTGGAAAGTGATATAATTTGTAACATTATTAGTACTGTTATCAAAGTAATAAGTAGAATAAATCACTAATTTAATTTCAACAAATTCAAGCATTCAGTAATAACAATAACATAATAAATATGGCCAATTAGAGAGTGAATAAGCAATTTAATAATAAATAATGCAAATAATTACATCGGTCACAGAATATGAAAGGCTCATGAGTAGATTTCACGACAATATAGATTTCCAACAATGTTTGTTAACATTCTCGGGCGCATTACCTATTAAGCATTTGATAATTTATTTATTTGGTCACATAGTACATACAGATTACAACATAAAGGAAATTGATAATACCTGCAGTAGTTTTTTTTAAAGCTGTCTCGCAGAGATTATCGCCCTCCTCGGAAAACAGTACAATAGTAATTTACTAATTTTATTGCTGGAAAGTGATATAATTTGTAACATTATTAGTACTGTTATCAAAGTAATAAATAGAATAAATCACTAATTTAATTTCAACAAATTCAAGCATTCAGTAATAACAATAACATAATAAATATGGCCAATTAGCGAGTGAATAAGCAATTTAATAATAAATAATGCAAATAATTACATCGGTCACAGAATATGAAAGGCTCATGAGTAGATTTCACGACAATCAAGATTTCCAACAATGTTTGTTAACATTCTCGGGCGCATTACCTATTTAGCATTCGATAATTTATTTATTTGGTCACATAGTACATACAGATTACAACAAAAAGGAAATTGATAATACCTGCAGTAGTTTTTTTTAAAGCTGTCTCGCAGAGATTATCGCCCTCCTCGGAAAACAGTACAATAGTAATTTACTAATTTTATTGCTGGAAAGTGATATAATTTGTAACATTATTAGTACTGTTATCAAAGTAATAAGTAGAATAAATCACTAATTTAATTTCAACAAATTCAAGCATTCAGTAATAACAATAACATAATAAATATGGCCAATTAGCGAGTGAATAGGCAATTTAATAATAAATAATGCAAATAATTACATCGGTCACAGAATATGAAAGGCTCATGAGTAGATTTCACGACAATCAAGATTTCCAACAATGTTTGTTAACATTCTCGGGCGCATTACCTATTTAGCATTTGATAATTTATTTATTTGGTCACATAGTACATACAGATTACAACAAAAAGGAAATTGATAATACCTGCAGTAGTTTTTTTTAAAGCTGTCTCGCAGAGATTATCGCCCTCCTCGGAAAACAGTACAATAGTAATTTACTAATTTTATTGCTGGAAAGTGATATAATTTGTAACATTATTAGTACTGTTATCAAAGTAATAAATAGAATAAATCACTAATTTAATTTCAACAAATTCAAGCATTCAGTAATAACAATAACATAATAAATATGGCCAATTAGCGAGTGAATAAGCAATTTAATAATAAATAATGCAAATAATTACATCGGTCACAGAATATGAAAGGCTCATGAGTAGATTTCACGACAATCAAGATTTCCAACAATGTTTGTTAACATTCTCGGGCGCATTACCTATTTAGCATTTGATAATTTATTTATTTGGTCACATAGTACATACAGATTACAACAAAAAGGAAATTGATAATACCTGCAGTAGTTTTTTTTAAAGCTGTCTCGCAGAGATTATCGCCCTCCTCGGAAAACAGTACAATAGTAATTTACTAATTTTATTGCTGGAAAGTAATATAATTTGTAACATTATTAGTACTGTTATCAAAATAATAAGTAGAATAAATCACTAATTTAATTTTAACAAATTCAAGCATTATTCAGTAATAACAATAACATAATAAATAGGGCCAATTAGGGAGTGACTGCAATTTAATAATAAATAATGCAAATAATTACATCACATAACATGAAAGGCTCATGAGTAGATTTCACGACGATCAACGAATTACAATGTTTTAATTACTATGTTATGTTTTTAATGCTACATTGTTAATTAATAATTGTAACAATCTGTGATTTTATTAGGTATATTCATCATCATAATTCCAGCCGTGAATCGTCCATTAATCACATACGAGATTTGGGTATTGTCATCGACAGTAAATTGCGCTTCAACATTCACATCGATAACATCGCTAAGAAAGGTTTAAAAATGTTGGGATTTGTGCTTCGTAATTGTAAAGAGTTTAAGAAGTCTTCGACCAAAATTACTATTTACAATGCCTTGGTTCGCAGTTCTGTAGAGTACTGCAGCGTTGTGTGGAACCCACATTACGATATCTACAACAAGCGCATTGAAGGTATTCAGAAAAGGTTTTTATGGCACCTGTCATACAGTTATAACCTTGCCAAGAAACTGCACAGCTACGTAGACCGTCTCCAGCATTTCAATATGCGTTCTCTTGAGAGCCGAAGGAAGGTTCTAGACGGCATGTTCTTCTATAAATTGATCAACAATTTAATTGACGCTCCCTATCTATTAAACCAAGTAAATTTTGCGGTTCCTAGGCACTTGCCAAGATACAGCAAATATAAACCATTTGTCAGAAAAGCCGCTCGTTCTAACCTAGGCCACTATTCTCCTCTAAATAGATTATGTACCAGTTACAACGCTTTTCTTTGTACTAGCTCGAAGGAAATAAATCGAGAGATTGACATTTTTTCGAACAGCCGTCATGTTTTTAAAAAAATATTAATGTCAATAACATCTTTTATAAAATATTAACTGATTTTTTTTTATTTTTAAGCTCTTATTTTTCATTAATTGTAACTAAACTTTTAAATTTTATTTTTAATTAAGTAGATATATGAAATTTTATGTCAAATCATTGCGGTTTGCACCTATAATTAAGGTAACATTTAGCATTGTGTAGACGTAGCATCTGTTTTCCAATTTATATTTTGTGGATGTATACTTTGTTGGTGTAATTAAATAAATAAATTACTGGACACTGGCCTCCCTCATGGACCTCCTTGAGGGGTAGTTGCCATACTCACCACGCTTGGCAGGCGGGTTGGCGAGCGCAGTTTGCGATGTTGATACACGGAAAGACGCTGCTGCCCATCTTCCGGAGGTATCCCTTAGCAGGCTCTTACTGCATCCACGGACATGAGAGGAGGGGTAACATTCTACTGCCGGCACCTCACGACGGATTAGGTGTATTAGACTGATTTAACTGTTAAACTGTGATTGTAGGTATTCAAAAATGTAAAATCTGTGATTACGTAAGTACATATCTGTATTTTATTTTATAATACTTATTTTCTTTTTATAGCTCTGTGATTCTATTGAAGAAACATAAAAAAGGAATGGGTAAAAATCGGATTTCATTAAAAAGGTTAATGAAATCTTTGCATAGGCAATTTAATATGATTATAAAAATAATCAATAAACGAGTCCTTTACCTTATAATTCAATAAAAACATGATTCTTATACGAATCTATTAGTATTTTATTTTTGACGCAATGTGAATTAATGAACTTTTTAGTTCACTAATCCTCATTACGAGTTCGCATCGGCGTCAACGCGGAATACCTAATGAACAAAAAGTTCACTTATCATCGTTGACGGGGATTGTCAACGGCGATTAGTGGAATAAGCCATTTAAATGTTATACACACTCGCATACACGTACACACATACATTATGTTTATGTAGAAGTAAATAGTAGTAGTATTCTTTGATTGATGTAAAAGTGATGATTGAAAGAATATTGAAAGGCATATTGTGATAGTTACTTAAGTATAGATTATTATATGTCATCATCATCATTTCGGCCGTAATACGTCCAATACTGAACACAGGCCTCCCTCACGGATCTCCATGAGGGGTAGTTGCCATACTCACCACGCTTGGCAGGCGAGTTGGCGAGCGCAGTACGGATGTTGATACACGGAAAGACGTTGCTGCCCATCTTCCGGAGGTATCCACGGGCATGAAAGGAGGGGTAACAACTGAGGGGTAACATTAACTTACAATATCTATCACACACAAAGTCAGTTACACTTACTTAAATGTAGTTTATTATCTTTATTGTTACATATCCGTGACAAACAAACAAACAAACAGACAGACATAATTTAGCTTTTATAATATCAGTCCGATGGCGCAACTGGCTGTATGTACATATGTTGGTGAATGCGATGTAAATGAGAGATGGAAGTACTCGAAAGTAATTATTATTTACGTATATCATGTAATATATTATATTATAAATATTGTGTTTCATATTTATTGTTTATTTATTATACACAAGTAAATAGGTACTTAATATTTTTAGAAGTAGTTAGCGTGGACTAGGCCTCCTGGGGGGGGACACCACTTTAAAAAAAACGAGTCATTATTTTTAGAAGTAGTTAGAGTGGACTAGGCCTCCTGGGGGGGGGACACCACTTTAAAAAAAACGAGTCATTATTTTTAGAAGTAGTTAGAGTGGACTAGGCCTCCTGGGGGGGGACACCACTTTAAAAAAAACGAGTCATTATTTTTAGAAGTAGTTAGCGTGGAATAGGCCTCCTGGGGACACCACGTTAAAAAAAACGAGCCAACAGTCATACCCCAGTGGTGGCGTGGAAATTGACCTAGAACAAATTAGGTAATATATGAAATATCATAATATAGTACCTTACCTGGATAATGTATATAATTCCTATTGATGATTATTTCACCTGCCTCGCACGCAGCGTAATGAAGTGCATGTCAGTAAATAACACGTTACCGGCTACGCATTCGGTATTGTATAGAATACCCAGACAAAGTACAAAATACATCATATTATTATACATTGCCTCGGTATTGTGTACAATACCGGATTACAAAGATTGTCGGTAACACAAACATAACATCGAGACAAAATGTTTAATGCTTCTCCTTAATGTTACAGTCGCATGATCGGACAGGACGTCTGTCTGTTAAGACTCAAGAGTAGTAGCGATTACGCTGCCATTGCCAGAAGAAACAGCAAAGAGGACCGTTGTCACTTTCTATCGATGGATGGTTCAGAAAAAGCTGAGCATGAAGAGGTAACCGCGACGCAGTCACCTACACCGAGCACGCCAAGAGGAAGACCGTCACCGCCATGGATGTGGTCTACGCTCTGAAACGCCAGCGCCGCACCGTCCGTCGTCTCGACAAGACCATTATTGGTTTTGTCTTGTACGAAGAAAAAAAAGGTCCTTTTCAGGGCCGCACATGATTCTGTTCAAATAAAAATGAATTGTTTCTGACTGACTTATCGTCAAACAAGGCTACTTTAAACACGATAGATGTTTGTATTACAGGTGAAAATAACACCTTTAATACAAACATCATCTACAAGTCATCCCCAAAACTCAGGGGTGCTTATTACGAAAAAGGGTTACAACACAGGTACACTCGCGACCTGCTTGCAGGTCGCGCACAACCTACCCTCTAGTTATTACTTTATATAAAGCTACACTACCACTCACTGACTGACTGACTGACTGACTGACTGATTGACATCATTGTTCTCCCACTTCCAGATGGAATTTCGGGATTCTGTAAAAAGGGTTGTGTAGAGGGTTGGGGGGTGAGTACGAGAAAAATCTGAAACTACCCCTTTTCCACCCCCTTCATCCCCTAAATTTTTTTTTTTTTTTAATCGCGTGCTGCGAAGCAGCTCGCGCACAACCTACCCTCGACTCTTTTTAAACAACCCTCGCGTGCTGCGAAGCAGCTCGCGCACCACCCAGCCACTAGTTATATTATATAAAGCTAGACTACCACTGACTGACTGACTGACTGACATCATTGTTCTCCCACTTCCAGATGGAATTTCGGGATTCTGTAAAAAGGGTTGGGTAGAGGGTCTGGGGGTGAGTACGAGAAAAATCTGAAACTACCCCTTTTCCACCCCCTTCATCCCCTAAATTTTTTTTTTTTTTAATCGCGTGCTGCGAAGCAGCTCGCGCACAACCTACCCTCGACTCTTTTTAAACAACCCTCGCGTGCTGCGAAGCAGCTCGCGCACCACCCACTCACTAGTTATATTATATAAAGCTAGACTACCACTGACTCACTCACTGACTGACTGACATCATTGTTCTCCCACTTCCAGATGGAATTTCGGGAATCTGTAAACGGGGTTGGGTAGAGGGTTGGGGGGTGAGTACGAGAAAAATCTGAAACTACCCCTTTTCCACCCCCTTCATCCCCTAAATTTTTTTTTTTTTTAATCGCGTGCTGCGAAGCAGCTCGCGCACAACCTACCCTCGACTCTTTTTAAACAACCCTCGCGTGCTGCGAAGCAGCTCGCGCACCACCCAGCCACTAGTTATATTATATATAGCTAGACTACCACTGACTGACTCACTGACTGACATCATTGTTCTCCCACTTCCAGATGGAATTTCGAGAATCTGTCAACGGGGTTGTATAGAGGGTTGGGGGGTGAGTACGAGAAAAATCTGAAACTACCCCTTTTCCACCCCCTTCATCCCCCTCCCCCCCGTATCTCGTAAACGAGCCATCGGATAAGTGACAAGTTGGTGGTATAAAATTGAGCTAATTTTTCCAAGTAAAACTAAAAAAAAAATCATCCCCCTTTCCACCCCCTTTAGCAACCCTTGTGGTTTTATGTTAAAATTTTGGCGAAAATTTCTAAACTTTTGCTTTTTTTTATTGCAAAATGGGTAATTTGATGGTAGGGTCGTGTAGAGGTTGCGGGGTTGAGTAAAAGACAAATCTTAAACTACCCCTATTTCATCCCCTTCATCCCCCTCCCCCCCGTATCTCGTAAACGAGCCATCGGATGGGTGACCGTTTGGTGGGATAAAATAAAGCTAATTTTTTCAAGTAAAAGCAGAAAAAAAAATCATCCCCTTTTCAACCCCATTTAGCAACCCTTGGGTTTTTTAGATTTTTATTTTTTATTTTTTTTATTTTTGCGCGGAATCGTATGGAATATGTTTAAATAGACTGAATTAAAAGGTAAAATAGAATTATTTCATTTCATCCCTTATCCCCTTCATCCCCCTCTTCCATTTTTCTCATAGTATGGGCAAAAAATCAATATGGGTGTCCTTTTCGACCAACTCGGGGCTGCTTAACACGAAAATGATATTATTTTTGAAATCCAACCCCTTTTCCACCCCCTTCATCCCCCAAACCAAAAATTTGATATGGGTGTCCTTTTCGACTAACTTGAGGGTGCTGATTACGAAAATAATGAAAGAAAACCTCGCGACCTGCTTGCAGGTCGCGCACAACCTACCCTCTAGTTATTTATATTATATAAAGCTAGACTACCACTCACTCACTGACTGACTGACTGACATCATTGTTCTCCCACTTCCAGATGGAATTTCGGGATTCTGTAAAAAGGGTTGGGTAGAGGGTCGGGGGGTGAGTACGAGAAAAATCTGAAACTACCCCTTTTCCACCCCCTTCATCCCCCTCCCCCCCGTATCTCGTAAACGAGCAATCGGATGGGTGACCGGTTTGTGGTATAAAATTGAGCTAATTTTTCCAAGTAAAACTAAAAAAAAAATCATCCCCCTTTCCACCCCCTTTAGCAACCCTTGTGGTTTTATGATAAAATTTTGCCGAAAATTTCTAAACTTTTACTTTTTTTTATTGCAAAATGGGTAATCTGAGGGTAGGTTCGTGTAGAGGGTGCGGGGTTGAGTAACAGAAAAATCTTAAACTACCCCTATTTCATCCCCTTCATCCCCCTCCCCCGCTTATCTCTTGATCGAGCCCTCGGATAGGTGATCTTGTGGTGGGATAAAATAAAGCTAATTTTTGCAAGTAAAAACAGAAAAAAAAATCATCCCCTTTTCAACCCCATTTAGCAACCCTTGGGGTTTTTAGATTTTTATTTTTAATTTTTTTTATTTTTGCGCGGAATCGTATGGAAAATGTTTAAATGGACTGAATTCAAGGGTAAAATTAAAAATTTTCATTTCAACCCCTATCCCCTTCATCCCCCTCTTCCATTTTTCTCTTAGTATGGGCAAAAAACTGATATGGGTATCCTTTTCGACTAATGCGGAGTTGCTCATTACGAAAATGATATTATTTTTGAAATCCAACCCCTTTTCCACCCCCTTCATCCCCCAAACCAAAAATTTGATATGGGTGTCCTTTTCGACTAACTTGAGGGTGCTGATTACGAAAATAATGAAAGAAAACCTCGCGTGCTGCGAAGCAGCTCGCGCACCACCCAGCCACTAGTTATATTATATATAGCTAGACTACCACTCACTGATTCACTGACTGACTGACATCATTGTTCTCCCACTTCCAGATGGAATTTCGGGATTCTGTAAAAAGGGTTGTGTAGAGGGTCGGGGGGTGAGTACGAGAAAAATCTGAAACTACCCCTTTTCCACCCCCTTCATCCCCTAAATTTTTTTTTTTTTTTTAATCGCGTGCTGCGAAGCAGCTCGCGCACAACCTACCCTCGACTCTTTTTAAACAACCCTCGCGTGCTGCGAAGCAGCTCGCGCACCACCCAGCCACTAGTTATTATTATATTATATAAAGCTATTATATTATATAAAGCTAGACTACCACTCACTCACTGACTGACTGACTGACATCATTGTTCTCCCACTTCCAGATGGAATTTCGGGATTCTGTAAAAAGGGTTGGGTAGAGGGTCGGGGGGTGAGTACGAGAAAAATCTGAAACTACCCCTTTTCCACCCCCTTCATCCCCTAAAATTTTTTTTTTTCTTAAATCGCGTGCTGCGAAGCAGCTCGCGCACAACCTACCCTCGACTCTTTTTAAACAACCCTCGCGTGCTGCGAAGCAGCTCGCGCACCACCCAGCCACTAGTTATATTATATAAAGCTAGACTACCACTCACTCACTGACTGACTGACTGACATCATTGTTCTCCCACTTCCAGATGGAATTTTGAGAATCTGTCAACGGGATTGTGTAGAGGGTTGGGGGGTGAGTACGAGAAAAATCTGAAACTACCCCTTTTCCACCCCCTTCATCCCCCTCCCCCCCGTATCTCGTAAACGAGCCATCGGATAGGTAATTGTTTTGTGGAATAAAATTGAGCTAATTTTTCCAAGTAAAACTAAAAAAAAAATCATCCCCCTTTCCACCCCCTTTAGCAACCCTTGTGGTTTTATGTTAAAATTTTGGCGAAAATTTCTAAACTTTTGCTTTTTTTTATTGCAAAATGGGTAATTTGAGGGTAGGTTCGTGTATAGGGTGTGGGGTTGAGTAAAAGACAAATCTTAAACTACCCCTATTTCATCCCCTTCATCCCCCTCCCCCGCGTATCTCTTGATCGAGCAATCGGATGGGTGACCGTTTGGTGGAATAAAATTAAGCTAATTTTTGCAAGTAAAAGTAGAAAAAAAAATCATCCCCTTTTCAACCCCATTTAGCAACCCTTGGGTTTTTTAAATTTTTATTTTTTATTTTTTTTATTTTTGCGCGGAATCGTATGGAAAATGTTTAAATAGACTGAATTTAAGGGTAAAATTAAAAATTTTCATTTCATCCCTTATCCCCTTCATCCCCCTCTTCCATTTTTCTCTTAGTATGGGCAAAAAATCAATATGGGTGTCCTTTTCGACCAAATCGGGGCTGTTTAACACGAAAATGATATTATTTTTGAAATCCAACCCCTTTATCAACCCCCTTCATCCCCCAAACCAAAAATTTGATATGGGTGTCCTTTTCGAGTAAGTTAGGTGTGCTGATTACGAAAATAATGAAAGAAAACCTCGCGTGCTGCGAAGCAGCTCGCGCACCACCCAGCCACTAGTTATATTATATAAAGCTAGACTACCACTCACTGACTCACTGACTGACTGACTGACATCATTGTTCTCCCACTTCCAGATGGAATTTCGGGATTCTGTAAAAAGGGTTGTGTAGAGGGTCGGGGGGTGAGTACGAGAAAAATCTGAAACTACCCCTTTTCCACCCCCTTCATCCCCTAAAATTTTTTTTTTTTTTAATCGCGTGCTGCGAAGCAGCTCGCGCACAACCTACCCTCGACTCTTTTTAAACAACCCTCGCGTGCTGCGAAGCAGCTCGCGCACCACCCAGCCACTAGTTATATTATATAAAGCTAGACTACCACTGACTCACTCACTGACTGACATCATTGTTCTCCCACTTCCAGATGGAATTTCGGGATTCTGTAAAAAGGGTTGGGTAGAGGGTCGGGGGGTGAGTACGAGAAAAATCTGAAACTACCCCTTTTCCACCCCCTTCATCCCCCTCCCCCCCGTATCTCGTAAACGAGCAATCGGATGGGTGACCGGTTTGTGGTATAAAATTGAGCTAATTTTTCCAAGTAAAACTAAAAAAAAAATCATCCCCCTTTCCACCCCCTTTAGCAACCCTTGTGGTTTTATGATAAAATTTTGCCGAAAATTTCTAAACTTTTACTTTTTTTTATTGCAAAATGGGTAATCTGAGGGTAGGTTCGTGTAGAGGGTGCGGGGTTGAGTAACAGAAAAATCTTAAACTACCCCTATTTCATCCCCTTCATCCCCCTCCCCCGCTTATCTCTTGATCGAGCCCTCGGATAGGTGATCTTGTGGTGGGATAAAATAAAGCTAATTTTTGCAAGTAAAAACAGAAAAAAAAATCATCCCCTTTTCAACCCCATTTAGCAACCCTTGGGGTTTTTAGATTTTTATTTTTAATTTTTTTTATTTTTGCGCGGAATCGTATGGAAAATGTTTAAATGGACTGAATTCAAGGGTAAAATTAAAAATTTTCATTTCAACCCCTATCCCCTTCATCCCCCTCTTCCATTTTTCTCTTAGTATGGGCAAAAAACTGATATGGGTATCCTTTTCGACTAATGCGGAGTTGCTCATTACGAAAATGATATTATTTTTGAAATCCAACCCCTTTTCCACCCCCTTCATCCCCCAAACCAAAAATTTGATATGGGTGTCCTTTTCGACTAACTTGAGGGTGCTGATTACGAAAATAATGAAAGAAAACCTCGCGTGCTGCGAAGCAGCTCGCGCACCACCCAGCCACTAGTTATATTATATAAAGCTAGACTACCACTCACTCACTGACTGACTGACTGACATCATTGTTCTCCCACTTCCAGATGGAATTTCGGGATTCTGTAAAAAGGGTTGGGTAGAGGGTCGGGGGGTGAGTACGAGAAAAATCTGAAACTACCCCTTTTCCACCCCCTTCATCCCCTAAAATTTTTTTTTTTCTTAAATCGCGTGCTGCGAAGCAGCTCGCGCACAACCTACCCTCGACTCTTTTTAAACAACCCTCGCGTGCTGCGAAGCAGCTCGCGCACCACCCAGCCACTAGTTATTATTATATTATATAAATTATATTATATATAGCTAGACTACCACTCACTGACTCACTGACTGACATCATTGTTCTCCCACTTCCAGATGGAATTTCGAGAATCTGTAAACGGGGTTGTGTAGAGGGTCGGGGGGTGAGTACGAGAAAAATCTGAAACTACCCCTTTTCCACCCCCTTCATCCCCTAAATTTTTTTTTTTATTTAATCGCGTGCTGCGAAGCAGCTCGCGCACAACCTACCCTCGACTCTTTTTAAACAACCCTCGCGTGCTGCGAAGCAGCTCGCGCACCACCCACTCACTAGTTATATTATATAAAGCTAGACTACCACTCACTCACTGACTGACTGACTGACATCATTGTTCTCCCACTTCCAGATGGAATTTCGGGATTCTGTAAAAAGGGTTGTGTAGAGGGTTGGGGGGTGAGTACGAGAAAAATCTGAAACTACCCCTTTTCCACCCCCTTCATCCCCTAAATTTTTTTTTTCACTTTTTTTAAAAAATCATCGCGTGCTGCGAAGCAGCTCGCGCACAACCTACCCTCGACGCTTTTTAAACAACCCTCGCGTGCTGCGAAGCAGCTCGCGCACCACCCACTCACTAGTTATATTATATTATATAAAGCTAGACTACCACTCACTCACTGACTGACTGACTGACATCATTGTTCTCCCACTTCCAGATGGAATTTCGGGATTCTGTAAAAAGGGTTGGGTAGAGGGTCGGGGGGTGAGTACGAGAAAAATCTGAAACTACCCCTTTTCCACCCCCTTCATCCCCTAAAATTTTTTTTTTTCTTAAATCGCGTGCTGCGAAGCAGCTCGCGCACAACCTACCCTCGACTCTTTTTAAACAACCCTCGCGTGCTGCGAAGCAGCTCGCGCACCACCCAGCCACTAGTTATATTATATAAAGCTAGACTACCACTCACTCACTGACTGACTGACTGACATCATTGTTCTCCCACTTCCAGATGGAATTTTGAGAATCTGTCAACGGGATTGTGTAGAGGGTTGGGGGGTGAGTACGAGAAAAATCTGAAACTACCCCTTTTCCACCCCCTTCATCCCCCTCCCCCCCGTATCTCGTAAACGAGCCATCGGATAGGTAATTGTTTTGTGGAATAAAATTGAGCTAATTTTTCCAAGTAAAACTAAAAAAAAAATCATCCCCCTTTCCACCCCCTTTAGCAACCCTTGTGGTTTTATGTTAAAATTTTGGCGAAAATTTCTAAACTTTTGCTTTTTTTTATTGCAAAATGGGTAATTTGAGGGTAGGTTCGTGTATAGGGTGTGGGGTTGAGTAAAAGACAAATCTTAAACTACCCCTATTTCATCCCCTTCATCCCCCTCCCCCGCGTATCTCTTGATCGAGCAATCGGATGGGTGACCGTTTGGTGGAATAAAATTAAGCTAATTTTTGCAAGTAAAAGTAGAAAAAAAAATCATCCCCTTTTCAACCCCATTTAGCAACCCTTGGGTTTTTTAAATTTTTATTTTTTATTTTTTTTATTTTTGCGCGGAATCGTATGGAAAATGTTTAAATAGACTGAATTTAAGGGTAAAATTAAAAATTTTCATTTCATCCCTTATCCCCTTCATCCCCCTCTTCCATTTTTCTCTTAGTATGGGCAAAAAATCAATATGGGTGTCCTTTTCGACCAAATCGGGGCTGTTTAACACGAAAATGATATTATTTTTGAAATCCAACCCCTTTATCAACCCCCTTCATCCCCCAAACCAAAAATTTGATATGGGTGTCCTTTTCGAGTAAGTTAGGTGTGCTGATTACGAAAATAATGAAAGAAAACCTCGCGTGCTGCGAAGCAGCTCGCGCACCACCCAGCCACTAGTTATATTATATAAAGCTAGACTACCACTCACTCACTGACTGACTGACTGACATCATTGTTCTCCCACTTCCAGATGGAATTTCGGGAATCTGTAAACGGGGTTGTGTAGAGGGTTGGGGGGTGAGTACCAGAAAAATCTGAAACTACCCCTTTTCAACCCCCTTCATCCCCCTCCCCCCCGTATCTCGTAAACGAGCAATCGGATGGGTGACCGGTTTGTGTTATAAAATTGAGCTAATTTTTCAAAGTAAAACTAAAAAAAAAATCATCCCCCTTTTCACCCCCTTTAGCAACCCTTGTGGTTTTATGATAAAATTTCGCCGAAAATTTCTAAACTTTTGCTTTTTTTTATTGGAAAATGGAGAATTTGATAGTGGGGTTGTGTAGAGGGTGTGGGGTTGAGTAAAAGACAAATCTTAAACTACCCCTATTTCATCCCCTTCATCCCCTTCCCCCCCGTATCTCGTAAACGAGCCCTCGGATGGGTGACCGTATGGTAGGATAAAATAAAGCTAATTTTTTCAAGTATAAGCAGAAAAAAAAATCATCCCCTTTTCAACCCCATTTAGCAACCCTTGGGATTTTTAGATTTTTATTTTTTATTTTTTTTGTTTTTGCGCGGAATCGTATGGAAAATGTTTAAATAGACTGAATTTAAGGTAAAAAATTAAATAATTTCATTTCATCCCCTATCCCTTTCATCCCCCTCTTCCATTTTTCTCTTAGTATGGGCAAAAAACTGATATGGGTGTCCTTTTCGACTAATTCAGGGTTTCTAATTACGAAAATGATATTATTTTTGAAATCCAACCCCTTTTCCACCCCCTTCATCCCCCAAACCAAAATATTGATATGGATGTCCTTTTCGACTAACTTGAGGGTGCTGATTACGAAAATAATGAAAGAAAACCTCGCGTGCTGCGAAGCAGCTCGCGCACCACCCAGCCACTAGTTATATTATATAAAGCTAGACTACCACTCACTGACTCACTGACTGACTGACTGACATCATTGTTCTCCCACTTCCAGATGGAATTTCGGGATTCTGTAAAAAGGGTTGTGTAGAGGGTCGGGGGGTGAGTACGAGAAAAATCTGAAACTACCCCTTTTCCACCCCCTTCATCCCCTAAAATTTTTTTTTTTTTTAATCGCGTGCTGCGAAGCAGCTCGCGCACAACCTACCCTCGACTCTTTTTAAACAACCCTCGCGTGCTGCGAAGCAGCTCGCGCACCACCCAGCCACTAGTTATATTATATAAAGCTAGACTACCACTGACTCACTCACTGACTGACATCATTGTTCTCCCACTTCCAGATGGAATTTCGGGATTCTGTAAAAAGGGTTGGGTAGAGGGTCGGGGGGTGAGTACGAGAAAAATCTGAAACTACCCCTTTTCCACCCCCTTCATCCCCCTCCCCCCCGTATCTCGTAAACGAGCAATCGGATGGGTGACCGGTTTGTGGTATAAAATTGAGCTAATTTTTCCAAGTAAAACTAAAAAAAAAATCATCCCCCTTTCCACCCCCTTTAGCAACCCTTGTGGTTTTATGATAAAATTTTGCCGAAAATTTCTAAACTTTTACTTTTTTTTATTGCAAAATGGGTAATCTGAGGGTAGGTTCGTGTAGAGGGTGCGGGGTTGAGTAACAGAAAAATCTTAAACTACCCCTATTTCATCCCCTTCATCCCCCTCCCCCGCTTATCTCTTGATCGAGCCCTCGGATAGGTGATCTTGTGGTGGGATAAAATAAAGCTAATTTTTGCAAGTAAAAACAGAAAAAAAAATCATCCCCTTTTCAACCCCATTTAGCAACCCTTGGGGTTTTTAGATTTTTATTTTTAATTTTTTTTATTTTTGCGCGGAATCGTATGGAAAATGTTTAAATGGACTGAATTCAAGGGTAAAATTAAAAATTTTCATTTCAACCCCTATCCCCTTCATCCCCCTCTTCCATTTTTCTCTTAGTATGGGCAAAAAACTGATATGGGTATCCTTTTCGACTAATGCGGAGTTGCTCATTACGAAAATGATATTATTTTTGAAATCCAACCCCTTTTCCACCCCCTTCATCCCCCAAACCAAAAATTTGATATGGGTGTCCTTTTCGACTAACTTGAGGGTGCTGATTACGAAAATAATGAAAGAAAACCTCGCGTGCTGCGAAGCAGCTCGCGCACCACCCAGCCACTAGTTATATTATATATAGCTAGACTACCACTCACTGATTCACTGACTGACTGACATCATTGTTCTCCCACTTCCAGATGGAATTTCGGGATTCTGTAAAAAGGGTTGTGTAGAGGGTCGGGGGGTGAGTACGAGAAAAATCTGAAACTACCCCTTTTCCACCCCCTTCATCCCCTAAATTTTTTTTTTTTTTTTAATCGCGTGCTGCGAAGCAGCTCGCGCACAACCTACCCTCGACTCTTTTTAAACAACCCTCGCGTGCTGCGAAGCAGCTCGCGCACCACCCAGCCACTAGTTATTATTATATTATATAAATTATATTATATAAAGCTAGACTACCACTCACTCACTGACTGACTGACTGACATCATTGTTCTCCCACTTCCAGATGGAATTTCGGGATTCTGTAAAAAGGGTTGGGTAGAGGGTCGGGGGGTGAGTACGAGAAAAATCTGAAACTACCCCTTTTCCACCCCCTTCATCCCCTAAAATTTTTTTTTTTCTTAAATCGCGTGCTGCGAAGCAGCTCGCGCACAACCTACCCTCGACTCTTTTTAAACAACCCTCGCGTGCTGCGAAGCAGCTCGCGCACCACCCAGCCACTAGTTATATTATATAAAGCTAGACTACCACTCACTCACTGACTGACTGACTGACATCATTGTTCTCCCACTTCCAGATGGAATTTTGAGAATCTGTCAACGGGATTGTGTAGAGGGTTGGGGGGTGAGTACGAGAAAAATCTGAAACTACCCCTTTTCCACCCCCTTCATCCCCCTCCCCCCCGTATCTCGTAAACGAGCCATCGGATAGGTAATTGTTTTGTGGAATAAAATTGAGCTAATTTTTCCAAGTAAAACTAAAAAAAAAATCATCCCCCTTTCCACCCCCTTTAGCAACCCTTGTGGTTTTATGTTAAAATTTTGGCGAAAATTTCTAAACTTTTGCTTTTTTTTATTGCAAAATGGGTAATTTGAGGGTAGGTTCGTGTATAGGGTGTGGGGTTGAGTAAAAGACAAATCTTAAACTACCCCTATTTCATCCCCTTCATCCCCCTCCCCCGCGTATCTCTTGATCGAGCAATCGGATGGGTGACCGTTTGGTGGAATAAAATTAAGCTAATTTTTGCAAGTAAAAGTAGAAAAAAAAATCATCCCCTTTTCAACCCCATTTAGCAACCCTTGGGTTTTTTAAATTTTTATTTTTTATTTTTTTTATTTTTGCGCGGAATCGTATGGAAAATGTTTAAATAGACTGAATTTAAGGGTAAAATTAAAAATTTTCATTTCATCCCTTATCCCCTTCATCCCCCTCTTCCATTTTTCTCTTAGTATGGGCAAAAAATCAATATGGGTGTCCTTTTCGACCAAATCGGGGCTGTTTAACACGAAAATGATATTATTTTTGAAATCCAACCCCTTTATCAACCCCCTTCATCCCCCAAACCAAAAATTTGATATGGGTGTCCTTTTCGAGTAAGTTAGGTGTGCTGATTACGAAAATAATGAAAGAAAACCTCGCGTGCTGCGAAGCAGCTCGCGCACCACCCAGCCACTAGTTATATTATATAAAGCTAGACTACCACTGACTCACTCACTGACTGACATCATTGTTCTCCCACTTCCAGATGGAATTTCGGGAATCTGTAAACGGGGTTGTGTAGAGGGTCGGGGGGTGAGTACGAGAAAAATCTGAAACTACCCCTTTTCCACCCCCTTCATCCCCCTCCCCCCCGTATCTCGTAAACGAGCAATCGGATGGGTGACCGGTTTGTGGTATAAAATTGAGCTAATTTTTCCAAGTAAAACTAAAAAAAAAATCATCCCCCTTTCCACCCCCTTTAGCAACCCTTGTGGTTTTATGATAAAATTTTGGCGAAAATTTCTAAACTTTTACTTTTTTTTATTGCAAAATGGGTAATCCGAGGGAGGGGTAGTGTAGAAGATCTGAGGGTGAGTACGAGAAAAACCTAAAACTACCCCTATTTCATCCCCTTCATCCCCCTCCCCCCGTATCTCTTGATTGAGCCATCGGATGGGTGACCGTTTGGTGTCATAAAATAAAGCTAATTTTTATAAGTAAAAGGGGAAAAAAAAATCATCCCCTTTTCAACCCCATTTAGCAACCCTTGGGTTTTTTAGATTTTTATTTTTTTTATTTTTGCGCGGAATCGTATGGAAAATGTTTAAATGGACTGAATTAAAGGGTAAAATTAAAAATTTTCATTTCAACCCCTATCCCCTTCATCCCCCTCTTCCATTTTTCTCTTAGTATGGGCAAAAAACTGATATGGGTGTCCTTTTCGACTAATGCGGGGTTGCTCATTACGAAAATGATATTATTTTTGAAATCCAACCCCTTTTCCACCCCCTTCATCCCCCAAACCAAAAATTTGATATGGATGTCCTTTTCGACTAACTTGAGGGTGCTGATTACGAAAATAATGAAAGAAAACCTCGCGTGCTGCGAAGCAGCTCGCGCACCACCCAGCCACTAGTTATATTATATATAGCTAGATTACCACTGACTGACTGACTGACTGACTGACATCATTGTTCTCCCACTTCCAGATGGAATTTCGGGATTCTGTAAAAAGGGTTGTGTAGAGGGTCGGGGGGTGAGTACGAGAAAAATCTGAAACTACCCCTTTTCCACCCCCTTCATCCCCTAAATTTTTTTTTTTTTAAATCGCGTGCTGCGAAGCAGCTCGCGCACAACCTACCCTCGACTCTTTTTAAACAACCCTCGCGTGCTGCGAAGCAGCTCGCGCACCACCCAGCCACTAGTTATTATATTATATATAGCTAGACTACCACTCACTCACTGACATCATTGTTCTCCCACTTCCAGATGGAATTTCGGGATTCTGTAAAAAGGGTTGGGTAGAGGGTCGGGGGGTGAGTACGAGAAAAATCTGAAACTACCCCTTTTCCACCCCCTTCATCCCCCTCCCCCCCGTATCTCGTAAACGAGCAATCGGATGGGTAACCGTTTTGTGGAATAAAATTGAGCTAATTTTTCCATGTAAAACTAAAAAAAAAATCATCCCCCTTTCCACCCCCTTTAGCAACCCTTGTGGTTTTATATTAAAATTTCGGCGAAAATTTCTAAACTTTTACTTTTTTTTATTGCAAAAAGGGTAATTTGATGGTAGGGTCGTGTAGAGGTTGCGGGGTTGAGTAAAAGACAAATCTTAAACTACCCCTATTTCATCCCCTTCATCCCCCTCCCCCCGTATCTCGTAAACGAGCCATCGGATGGGTGACCGTTTGGTGGGATAAAATTAAGCTAATTTTTGCAAGTAAAAGTAGAAAAAAAAATCATCCCCTTTTCAACCCCATTTAGCAACCCTTGGGTTTTTTAGATTTTTATTTTTTATTTTTTTTATTTTTGCGCGGAATCGTATGGAAAATGTTTAAATAGACTGAATTTAAGGTAAAAAATTAAATCATTTCATTTCATCCCTTATCCCCTTCATCCCCCTCTTCCATTTTTCTCTTAGTATGGGCAATAAACTGATATGGGTGTCCTTTTCGACTAACTCGGGGCTGTTTAACACGAAAATGATATTATTTTTGAAATCCAACCCCTTTATCAACCCCCTTCATCCCCCAAACCAAAAATTTGATATGGGTGTCCTTTTCGAGTAAGTTAGGTGTGCTGATTACGAAAATAATGAAAGAAAACCTCGCGTGCTGCGAAGCAGCTCGCGCACCACCCAGCCACTAGTTATACTATATAAAGCTAGACTACCACTGACTCACTGACTGACTCATTGACATCATTGTTCTCCCACTTCCAGATGGAATTTCGAGAATCTGTAAACGGGGTTGTGTAGAGGGTTGGGGGTCGAGTACGAGAAAAATCTAAAACTACCCCTTTTCATCCCCTAATTTTTTTTTTTTTTTTTTTTTTCATTTTCGCGTGCTTTACCCTCGACTCTTTTTAAACAACCCTCGCGTGCTGCGAAGCAGCTCGCGCACCACCCAGCCACTAGTTATATTATATATAGCTAGACTACCACTCACTCACTGACATCATTGTTCTCCCACTTCCAGATGGAATTTCGGGAATCTGTAAACGGGGTTGGGTAGAGGGTCGGGGGGTGAGTACGAGAAAAATCTGAAACTACCCCTTTTCCACCCCCTTCATCCCCTAAATTTTTTTTTTTTTTTAATCGCGTGCTGCGAAGCAGCTCGCGCACAACCTACCCTCGACTCTTTTTAAACAACCCTCGCGTGCTGCGAAGCAGCTCGCGCACCACCCACTCACTAGTTATATTATATAAAGCTAGACTCGCGCACCACCCAGCCACTAGTTATTATATTATATATAGCTAGACTACCACTGACTGACTCACTGACTGACATCATTGTTCTCCCACTTCCAGATGGAATTTCGAGAATCTGTCAACGGGGTTGTATAGAGGGTTGGGGGGTGAGTACGAGAAAAATCTGAAACTACCCCTTTTCCACCCCCTTCATCCCCCTCCCCCCCGTATCTCGTAAACGAGCCATCGGATAAGTGACAAGTTGGTGGTATAAAATTGAGCTAATTTTTCCAAGTAAAACTAAAAAAAAAATCATCCCCCTTTCCACCCCCTTTAGCAACCCTTGTGGTTTTATGTTAAAATTTTGGCGAAAATTTCTAAACTTTTGCTTTTTTTTATTGCAAAATGGGTAATTTGAGGGTGGGGTCGTGTAGAGGGTGCGGGGTTGAAAAACAGAAAAATCTTAAACTACCCCTTTTCCACCCCCTTCATCCCCCTCCCCCCCCGTATCTCTTGATCGAGCTATCGGATGGGTGACTGTTTGGTGGGATAAAATTAAGCTAATTTTTGCAAGTAAAAGTAGAAAAAAAAATCATCCCCTTTTCAACCCCATTTAGCAACCCTTGGGTTTTTTATATTTTTATTTTTTATTTTTTTTATTTTGGCGCGGAATCGTATGGAAAATGTTTAAATAGACTGAATTCAAGGGTAAAATTAAAAATTTTTATTTCACCCCCTATCCCCTTCATCCCCCTCTTCCATTATTCTCTTAGAATGGGCAAAAAACTGATATGGGTGTCCTTTTCGACTAACTCGGGGCTGTTTAACACGAAAATGATATTATTTTTGAATTCCAACCCCTTTATCAACCCCCTTCATCCCCCAAACCAAAAATTTGATATGGGTGTCCTTTTCGAGTAAGTTAGGTGTGCTGATTACGAAAATAATGAAAGAAAACCTCGCGTGCTGCGAAGCAGCTCGCGCACCACCCAGCCACTAGTTATATTATATAAAGCTATTATTATTATATTATATAAAGCTAGACTACCACTCACTCACTGACTGACTGACTGACATCATTGTTCTCCCACTTCCAGATGGAATTTCGGGATTCTGTAAAAAGGGTTGTGTAGAGGGTTGGGGGGTGAGTACGAGAAAAATCTGAAACTACCCCTTTTCCACCCCCTTCATCCCCTAAATTTTTTTTTTTTTTTAATCGCGTGCTGCGAAGCAGCTCGCGCACAACCTACCCTCGACTCTTTTTAAACAACCCTCGCGTGCTGCGAAGCAGCTCGCGCACCACCCGCTCACTAGTTATATTATATATAGCTAGACTACCACTGACTCACTGACTGACTGACATCATTGTTCTCCCACTTCCAGATGGAATTTCGAGAATCTGTCAACGGGATTGTATAGAGGGTCGGGGGGTGAGTACGAGAAAAATCTAAAACTACCCCTTTTCCACCCCCTTCATCCCCCTCCCCCCCGTATCTCGTAAACGAGCAATCGGATGGGTAACCGTTTTGTGGAATAAAATTGAGCTAATTTTTCCAAGTAAAAGTAAAAAAAAAATCATCCCCCTTTCCACCCCCTTTAGCAACCCTTGTGGTTTTATGATAAAATTTCGGCGAAAATTTCTAAACTTTTACTTTTTTTTATTGCAAAATGGGTAATTTGAGGGTAGGGTCGTGTAGAGGGTGCGGGGTTGACTAACAGAAAAATCTTAAACTACCCCTTTTCCACCCCCTTCATCCCCCTCCCCCCCGTATCTCTTGATCGAGCCATCGGATGGGTGACCGTTTGGTGGGATAAAATGAAGCTAATTTTTGCAAGTAAAAGCAAAAAAAAAAATCATCCCCTTTTCAACCCCATTTAGCAACCCTTGGGTTTTTTAGATTTATATTTTTTATTTTTTTTATTTTTGCGCGGAATCGTATGAAAAATGTTTAAATAGACTGAATTCAAGGGTAAAATTAAAAATTTTCATTTCACCCCCTATCCCCTTCATCCCCCTCTTCCATTTTTCTCTTAGTATGGGCAAAAAACTGATACGGGTGTCCTTTTCGACTAATTCAGGGTTTCTAATTACGAAAATGATATTATTTTTGAAATCCAACCCCTTTTCCACCCCATTCATCCCCCAAACCAAAAATTTGATATTGGTGTCCTTTTCGACTAACTTGAGGGTGCTGATTACGAAAATAATGAAAGAAAACCTCGCGACCTGCTTGCAGGTCGCGCACCACCCAGCCACTAGTTATATTATATATAGTTATTATATTATATATAGCTAGACTACCACTTTATATTATATACAACACTTTATATTTTAAACAACCCTCGCGTGCTGCGAAGCAGCTCGCGCACCACCCGCTCACTAGTTATATTATATAAAGCTAGACTACCACTGACTCACTCACTGACTGACTGACATCATTGTTCTCCCACTTCCAGATGGAATTTCGGGATTCTGTAAAAAGGGTTGTGTAGAGGGTCGGGGGGTGAGTACGAGAAAAATCTGAAACTACCCCTTTTCCACCCCCTTCATCCCCTAAATTTTTTTTTTTTTAATCGCGTGCTGCGAAGCAGCTCGCGCACAACCTACCCTCGACTCTTTTTAAACAACCCTCGCGTGCTGCGAAGCAGCTCGCGCACCACCCAGCCACTAGTTATATTATATAAAGCTAGACTACCACTCACTCACTGACTCACTGACATCATTGTTCTCCCACTTCCAGATGGAATTTCGGGATTCTGTAAAAAGGGTTGTGTAGAGGGTTGGGGGGTGAGTACGAGAAAAATCTGAAACTACCCCTTTTCATCCCCTAAATTTTTTTTTTTTTTTTTCATTTTCGCGTGCTTTACCCTCGACTCTTTTTAAACAACCCTCGCGTGCTGCGAAGCAGCTCGCGCACCACCCACTCACTAGTTATATTATATATAGCTAGACTACCACTGACTGACTCACTGACTGACATCATTGTTCTCCCACTTCCAGATGGAATTTCGAGAATCTGTCAACGGGATTGTATAGAGGGTTGGGGGGTGAGTACGAGAAAAATCTGAAACTACCCCTTTTCCACCCCCTTCATCCCCCTCCCCCCCGTATCTCGTAAACGAGCCATCGGATAAGTAACAAGTTGGTGGTATAAAATTGAGCTAATTTTTCCAAGTAAAACTAAAAAAAAAATCATCCCCCTTTCCACCCCCTTTAGCAACCCTTGTGGTTTTATGATAAAATTTTGCCGAAAATTTCTAAACTTTTACTTTTTTTTATTGCAAAATGGGTAATCTGAGGGTAGGTTCGTGTAGAGGGTGCGGGGTTGAGTAACAGAAAAATCTTAAACTACCCCTATTTCATCCCCTTCATCCCCCTCCCCCGCTTATCTCTTGATCGAGCCCTCGGATAGGTGATCTTGTGGTGGGATAAAATAAAGCTAATTTTTGCAAGTAAAAACAGAAAAAAAAATCATCCCCTTTTCAACCCCATTTAGCAACCCTTGGGTTTTTTAGATTTTTATTTTTTATTTTTTTTATTTTGGCGCGGAATCGTATGGAAAATGTTTAAATAGACTGAATTTAAGGTAAAAAATTAAATAATTTCATTTCATCCCCTATTCCTTTCATCCCCCTCTTCCATTTTTCTCTTAGTATGGGCAAAAAACTGATATGGGTGTCCTTTTCGACCAACTCGGGGCTGTTTAACACGAAAATGATATTATTTTTGAAATCCAACCCCTTTTTCAACCCCCTTCATCCCCCAAACCAAAAATTTGATATGGGTGTCCTTTTCGAGTAAGTTAGGTGTGCTGATTACGAAAATAATGAAAGAAAACCTCGCGTGCTGCGAAGCAGCTCGCGCACCACCCAGCCACTAGTTATTATCATATTATATAAAGCTAGACTACCACTCACTGACTCACTGACTCACTGACATCATTGTTCTCCCACTTCCAGATGGAATTTCGGGATTCTGTAAAAAGGGTTGGGTAGAGGGTCGGGGGGTGAGTACGAGAAAAATCTGAAACTACCCCTTTTCCACCCCCTTCATCCCCTAATTTTTTTTTTTTTTTTAATCGCGTGCTGCGAAGCAGCTCGCGCACAACCTACCCTCGACTCTTTTTAAACAACCCTCGCGTGCTGCGAAGCAGCTCGCGCACCACCCACTCACTAGTTATATTATATATAACTAGACTACCACTCACTCACTGACATCATTGTTCTCCCACTTCCAGATGGAATTTCGAGAATCTGTCAACGGGGTTGTATAGAGGGTTGGGGGGTGAGTACGAGAAAAATCTGAAACTACCCCTTTTCCACCCCCTTCATCCCCTAAATTTTTTTTTTTTTTTTAATCGCGTGCTGCGAAGCAGCTCGCGCACAACCTACCCTCGACTCTTTTTAAACAACCCTCGCGTGCTGCGAAGCAGCTCGCGCACCACCCAGCCACTAGTTATATTATATAAAGCTAGACTACCACTCACTCACTGACTGACTGACTGACATGTTTGTTCTCCCACTTCCAGATGGAATTTCGGGAATCTGTAAACGGGGTTGGGTAGAGGGTTGCGGTGTGAGTACGAGAAAAATCTGAAACTACCCCTTTTCCACCCCTAATTTTTTTTTTTTTTTTTTTTCATTTTCGCGTGCTTTACCCTCGACTCTTTTTAAACAACCCTCGCGTGCTGCGAAGCAGCTCGCGCACCACCCAGCCACTAGTTATATTATATAAAGCTAGACTACCACTCACTCACTGACTGACTGACTGACATCATTGTTCTCCCACTTCCAGATGGAATTTCGAGAATCTGTAAACGGGGTTGGGTAGAGGGTCGGGGGGTGAGTACGAGAAAAATCTGAAACTACCCCTTTTCCACCCCCTTCATCCCCTAATTTTTTTTTTTTTTTAATCGCGTGCTGCGAAGCAGCTCGCGCACAACCTACCCTCGACTCTTTTTAAACAACCCTCGCGTGCTGCGAAGCAGCTCGCGCACCACCCACTCACTAGTTATATTATATATAGCTAGACTACCACTCACTGACTGACTGACTGACATCATTGTTCTCCCACTTCCAGATGGAATTTCGAGAATCTGTCAACGGGATTGTATAGAGGGTTGGGGGGTGAGTACGAGAAAAATCTGAAACTACCCCTTTTCCACCCCCTTCATCCCCCTCCCCCCCGTATCTCGTAAACGAGCCATCGGATAGGTAACCTTTTTGTGGAATAAAATTGAGCTAATTTTTCCAAGTAAAACTAAAAAAAAAATCATCCCCTTTTCCACCCCCTTTAGCAACCCTTGTGGTTTTATGTTAAAATTTTGGCGAAAATTTCTAAACTTTTGCTTTTTTTTATTGCAAAATGGGTAATTTGAGGGTAGGTTCGTGTAGAGGGTGTGGGGTTGAGTAAAAGACAAATCTTAAACTACCCCTATTTCATCCCCTTCATCCCCCTCCCCCGCGTATCTCTTGATCGAGCAATCGGATGGGTGACCGTTTGGTGGGATAAAATTAAGCTAATTTTTGCAAGTAAAAGTAGAAAAAAAAATCATCCCCTTTTCAACCCCATTTAGCAACCCTTGGGTTTTTTATATTTTTATTTTTTATTTTTTTTATTTTTGCGCGGAATCGTATGGAAAATGTTTAAATAGACTGAATTAAAAGGTAAAATTAAATCATTTCATTTCATCCCTTATCCCCTTCATCCCCCTCTTCCATTTTTCTCATAGTATGGGCAAAAAACTGATATGGGTGTCCTTTTCGACTAAATCGGGGCTGCTTAACACGAAAATGATATTATTTTTGAAATCCAACCCCTTTTCCACCCCCTTCATCCCCCAAACCAAAAATTTGATATTGGTGTCATTTTCGACTAACTCAGGGGAGCTGATTACGAAAATAATGAAAGAAAACCTCGCGACCTGCTTGCAGGTCGCGCACAACCTACCCTCTAGTTATATTATATAAAGCTAGACTACCACTGACTCACTGACTGACTGACTGACTGACATCATTGTTCTCCCACTTCCAGATGGAATTTCGGGATTCTGTAAAAAGGGTTGGGTAGAGGGTCGGGGGGTGAGTACGAGAAAAATCTGAAACTACCCCTTTTCCACCCCCTTCATCCCCTAATTTTTTTTTTTTTTTTTAATCGCGTGCTGCGAAGCAGCTCGCGCACAACCTACCCTCGACTCTTTTTAAACAACCCTCGCGTGCTGCGAAGCAGCTCGCGCACCACCCACTCACTAGTTATATTATATATAACTAGACTACCACTCACTCACTGACATCATTGTTCTCCCACTTCCAGATGGAATTTCGAGAATCTGTCAACGGGGTTGTATAGAGGGTTGGGGGGTGAGTACGAGAAAAATCTGAAACTACCCCTTTTCCACCCCCTTCATCCCCTAAATTTTTTTTTTTTTTTTAATCGCGTGCTGCGAAGCAGCTCGCGCACAACCTACCCTCGACTCTTTTTAAACAACCCTCGCGTGCTGCGAAGCAGCTCGCGCACCACCCAGCCACTAGTCATTACTTTATATAAAGCTAGACTACCACTGACTGACTGACTGACTGACTCATTGACATCATTGTTCTCCCACTTCCAGATGGAATTTCGGGATTCTGTAAAAAGGGTTGGGTAGAGGGTCTGGGGGTGAGTACGAGAAAAATCTGAAACTACCCCTTTTCCACCCCCTTCATCCCCTAAATTTTTTTTTTTTTTTAATCGCGTGCTGCGAAGCAGCTCGCGCACAACCTACCCTCGACTCTTTTTAAACAACCCTCGCGTGCTGCGAAGCAGCTCGCGCACCACCCACTCACTAGTCATATTATATAAAGCTAGACTACCACTGACTGACTCACTGACTAATTGACATCATTGTTCTCCCACTTCCAGATGGAATTTCGGGATTCTGTAAAAAGGGTTGTGTAGAGGGTCGGGGGGTGAGTACGAGAAAAATCTGAAACTACCCCTTTTCCACCCCCTTCATCCCCTAAATTTTTTTTTTTTTTAATCGCGTGCTGCGAAGCAGCTCGCGCACAACCTACCCTCGACTCTTTTTAAACAACCCTCGCGTGCTGCGAAGCAGCTCGCGCACCACCCAGCCACTAGTCTGTGTATAAAATTAATAAGATACTTGTAGTATTCAAGTATGTGTACCTCTTGGTAGTTTTGTTGATTTATAAATGTGTTGTTTTATAAAAAGTGTATAATAAAAATAATCTTGCAAAATTCTAAATTTCTATTTACTGGGGATTCATTCTCCTACCCTTGTGTAATAGCAGTATAGGTATAGTGTAGTAAAGTTTGTTGGTTCGTAAAATATTATGCAATGAATGCAAAACTAAAGTTATTATGTGGGGATGTTGTCATAAACAGAAAGAAAAGGAAGCATGGTGAGACTAAAATCCAATTCATTTCCAAACTTGATATTATTTTTGCCGTGCACAGCAGCATACATACAATTGGATCACTCACTAGATCAAGTCAACAGTAGTCCGTAGGATATTAGTGTTCTGTGGTCAACAGTTCCAGTCTGGATCTCGTGTTATAGCCATTTGATGTTTGACAGCTGTCATCGAAAAAGTAGGTAGAGTTCGCGCAAAACTTCTTGAGCTCTGTGAACGTTGCGGCAAGTGAAAAGTTGCGCATGTTGACATGTTCATTCAATATTGCCAACTAGGTTATAAATAATCTTGCCACATAGTCGAAATATTGTATTAAAAAATTGGCTTCTTGCCATAATAAAGGTGAATTCGTTCTAGCATTTAAGTTTTATTAATTCTTAATTTAATATAATAATTGATTTTTAAATATGTTTGTTTTAATAATTGAAAAATAAATAAATGCATAGTAAAATGTGTGCTAAATAAAACGAAAATACACCAAAACTCGCGCTGGCAACCCTAATTTCATAGACTGAGCCCCTCCCGAACCCCTTTTATCATTCCTTCCCCTCAACGCCCTAAAAACTGTGTACTGCGCAGTCACTGAAGCTAACTTCACAGAGCTCAAGAAGTTTTGCGCGAACTATATCATCAATGCCTTTCATTTGAGCCCTAAACGGAATGTCTGGGCATGGCGATTTCAAGTTTGACAACTGTCATCTGTATTTTTTTTAATCTGTCACTTTTGACAACTGTCATGTATGAAAAAATCTGTCAATTTCGACATCTGTCATTTTTAACACCTGTCAAAATATCGATATGGAACTTGAAGATTCAAGTAATCGCTTCTGCGTCGGTATCCCATGTCCTACGGATAGGTATAAGTATACCTACTTTGCGCCTTTATCACAGATTAATAATAAAATTGGTATTAGCAAAGTGCATGCATGTACAAGTGTACAATGTGACAATAAACCTGAATAAAGCATGTTCAGTCAGATGGCGCTGTTTCGAGGGAACTTTATCTCCTTGTTGATAATTTTCCAAAAATAAATTTTAATAGTTTTAGCAAGTGTTACATACTCTTTGAGTTTTAGTGTGTATTTATTGTAAAAAAAAAACATAAAACAGATGGATTATATATAATATTATTATATTGAGATCGAAAACATTGAATATAAAATATTCGATTGTAAAAAAAATCGAGACTAGTTTGAGGGATGAGATTTTTCCTTTAATCACTTCGAAATGCTTTCCATCGATATCGATGAAACAATTTTGTTACGTATTAATTACGTAACAAAATTGTTATACGTTAGTCTTTTCTAAACTTTCGCGATCACAACACATTATTACTATGTATATTGGATTATCGGGTATTCATCGCGTAAATTGGTACTGATGGGTAGAAACACCAATAGGTTAAAATCAAGTCACGTGTGCCTAATAGTTTTTTAAGGTCTAATGTCAGATTTTTGCATTTCTCTCTTTAACAATAATTTATATCAGAGGAATAAAGCCATACGAAATTGTAGCTCATGTAAAATATACAATAATGTAATTGCGAGTCTTAGAAAATAAATAAATAATTAATGTTCTAAATGGTTTTCCCGCTAAGAGAAATACCGTCGTGGGGTGCCGGCAGTAGAATGTTATCCTCATACCGTGGATGCAGTAAGAGCCTGCTAAGGGATACCTCCGGAAGATGGGCAGCAGCGTCGTTCCGTGTACCAACATCCCGTACTGCGCTCGCCAACCCGCCTGCCAAGCGTGGTGAGTATAAAGTCATGAATATCCATGAGCGATACGTAATAATACAGAATAATTATTATAGATAATTCCGCCGTGGTAATTATAAGATGCGTTCAAAAAAATAGTTCCGTTCGTTCGTACATGATTCGATTCGATTCAAGTACATTTGTTTCGATACCAAGAGTAGGTATTTTTTTTTCTACCACAACTCTCTAGATTGATTCGATGCTAAAAGTAGTTGGTATCGAAACAAAAGTATCGAGTAAATACTCGTATTTACTTGAATCGGACGAAACATCTCTAGTTTGTTGCACAACAAAACAGCATCTTTCATTCTGCGGCTATCGCTTCAAGTTTGATGATTCATAGTAATTTTATTTCTACGTGTTTCTAGACGTTAACATAATATTTAAACAAGGAGCCGCGTCCGGGTCTACGCAGTGTTTACTAAGAGAGTTGGAAGTGAGATAGATTCTACGTAATCGTGTTTTATTTTAGCTCTACAAACCAGTTTTAGAAGTTTGCAGGTAAGTTCACTGTTTCTATAATTATACACAAAGTCATGGCCTATTAAATTTGAAAGGTTTAAAAATTATGATGAAACCTTTAGACAAAAAAGTATGTAGGTACTTACTAGTAAGACGATGTTTTACGTAAACAAAATGGCAGTCTAGTCTAATGACCAATTTTATCATTGTATTGCGTTCATAACTTAGCCTTCATTTTCAAACATGGGTAGAAGATTATAAATACTACGATTTTAATTTTAACTTGGATAACATAGAACAGTACATATACGTTTTTTGTGCTTCTCTTAGCAAGGGAATTTCAATATAAGTTTTAAATAAATGAACAAGTTAGGTCAAATAATCATCAATATGGTTTAAAGATCATGTCTAAATAAATAAAAATACTGCCAAAGCATCCTATTATTTTTATTTATTCCTGATTTTGTTTTTTTTATGGGAATCTAAGCTAGCTGATAGATAAGACAGAATTTGTAAAAGCAATCTGCCGTTTGTAAGAAATGTTCAACATCATCACCATCATAGTACATAGTTGCAAGTTAGTTCATAATAAAAAAATAATAATCCCTATTTAACCCTAGATCACTAACCTTATTTTTCAATGCTTATTACTAACCTTCATTGTCCCGACTATGCTGTCAAAAAAGTAGGTTTAGGGTTTTATTAAATAAAATACTTTATAGTTTTACATTGTTTTTGTTATTACAATTATTTAATAAAAAAAATATAATATTCTTGTTACATTAAATCACATAATATATATGTTACATAAGCAGCCTTTTTTGTAAGACCATATTATTTCTCGCTTTTAAAAATTTTTTTTTTAAGCGCTTATCTAGATCTTTTAAAAACTAAAACCAATTTTTTTTAAATAAACTTAAACTATTAAAATTAACACACAAAATCAACAAAAAAGTTGACATTTTGGTAAAAAACTACGAATTAAGACATTTGTGACACACTTTAAGTTTGTGTTCGCCACACGGCAATTTATTGCATGGATCTACCTTGATGTGGTCTTCCTGCTCATTCTCTGATGAATTTTATTCGTCACTATTATCAGCTTATAATAGTTGAAGAATCGCATCTAAAATAAAAATAATATGCATTACTTTCATGTGGTAAAAACAAAAAAATATCACAAACAAAATAGTACAAAAAATACAGTGTCGTGTCGGCCTCACGCGCGGACGGGCATTCAATCCCATGATGATGATTTTCTTGAAAAATCGAAACGTGTCGGAATAATCTTCGACGTTACAATACTGCGTAATTCCCGTTTTTACAAAATGAATAGTACAAAAAATATTCTTAATACTAACCTTCGTTGTTGCGACGAGTATGGTGGCTGGTCCGGCGCGCCTCCCACACAAAAAACACTACAGTCCGCCGCGCCGCGGCGGGGGCAACGGGCCAACTGCTGAAATTACACGGGAGATGCAATGGGTGCGAGTGCGACCGCGCACTTAAAATTTACGGCACTTTTTTTTGAATTCGCGTCGTCGGTTCGACGAAGCTTATTGATCTAGGGTTAAAAAATAATTATTTCCGACAACCACTTGATTTAGCTGTATAACAATACAGCGAAATCAATTGGATATGGCGGTTATCAGTTATCACACTGCCACCATTGATATAAATCGTAATTATGAGCCCTCACACCAAAAACTGGCATTGTGTTTACAATAATTAATGATAATACTGCCGAAGAATGCGCAACACGCCCGCCACACGTACCGAAAAAATAGTGTTATCGCTTTTTCTCCCACATTATTTGCAAACACTACTTTCTCTTTCTTGCATGAGTGAGCTCATCTCATATCGATTAGAAACACAACGGCGGGCGCGGTCTCAGTACGGTGAGGGCGTATCTAATGATTTATATCAATGACTGCCACGCACCACGCTGCATGTTGCGTGTCGACGGACGCATCTACGCGCGTACTTGCGGGAGTGCAGATCTGCATCATCGTGCGGGTTTTTCACGCACTCACGCGCGTAGTTGCGTTTTGTGGATTCACGGCGGCTCTGGCTCATTTCATTCAAAGCTTTTCGCTAGACTTCGGGACTCGGTTGGAGTGTAGCCCTAGGGGCGCTATAGCGCAAAAACTTAATTTTTTTTTATCGGAAACTTCCTAATTTTTTTGCAGTATCGGATTGACCTTGACCTTAGAAACCATTAAGGTTCTGAGAAGCATGGTCCTACGACGCACCGTTTCCGAATTATGGGCCTCCAAATTTATTTAAATTTTATATAAAACGGACGATCTAGCCAGGGTTGCCGGACGACAGTGGATGAGACTTGCACAGGACCGTTTACGTTGGCGTGCTGAAGAGGAGGCCTATACCCAGCAGTGGGTGTCAACGAGCTGATATGATGATGATGATGATGATTATATAAAACGCTGTATATTTCCAAAATGGTAGCTCGGACGAAAATCTTTTTGGGAAATAAATTTTTGTTCTAATCGAAATCCATGAGATTAAAGTGTTGCTTGATCTTTCAGCTTGGGTATCCTTAGGGTCAGAGGACTTAGTCAAATTTTCAGAGTATTTTTTTTAACAGCTACCTACGTTTAGATGTAATGAATTACCTGCAGTTATGGCCTAGGTTACCGTAGGTTATGTAGGGACGACCTCTGTGGCGCAGCGGGCGAAGGTCCGCCTGCGACGCAAGAGGTTGCGGGTTCGATTCCCGCCTTGGGACAAATGTCTGTACGATCTGCAGATATTTGTTCAGGGTGTTCTGGGTGTTTTTCTATATATAATAAAAATATCTATCTATGTAGTATAATGTATTAAGTATATCAGTCATCTAGTACCCATAACACAAGCTCTGCTTAGCTTGGGGCTAGATGACAACGCACGAGCCGAGCGAGCAAAGCGAGCGTGCCGCGGCAGCGGCCGGCGAAGATCGAATTACCAAATCATCCTGTATATAATACGGTCGAATTGAGAAACCTCCGCCTTTTCTATCGTCGGTTGAAAAGTTTAGTTTTAAATAAATCCTGAATCGAACGCAAAATCTACGCCACCCTACCTGGTATCATAACGGGGGTTTTTAGGGAGAAGATCAACTATACACATTACCTCCTTGCCTCCCTTACTAGGCAGGATTATGTGGGTATGTTTTATATCACATTTCGACATTTGAATATTGTGCCTTGTAAAATATTCAGAACGTGATTTTGAGATGAATCTTGGCAGATCTGTGAGACATGAGTTTAAAAGATATGACGAATAAAGAATGGAATGGTGAATGGTGAAAATATGAGTGACAAGGGAGTGAGTATCGAATTTACGTGCGTTAGAGAGTGGTAGAGAAGGACATATATATTGTGCCGACTCCAAGTTATGTTTCATTATTTAATCACCACATAATATCACCAGTCGTGCCGTAAGTTTCCAGTGTCCTACTTCAATTTGTTTAAAAATGTGGTCGTCAAGGTGCGTCGACACGCAACACGCAGCGTGGTGCGTGGCAGTGCGATAGCCGCCTTAACGTACCTTAAACTGGGACACGCCGTGACGTCACGCAACATTTCCACTATATCAACATTATTTTTAGATTACGTAAAAAAAGAAAACTATCTGCGCGTCCAATACTTTTGATAATCTACATGACAGATAAAAATAAAACCGGACAAGAGCGAGTCGGACTCGCGCACCGAGGGTTCCGTGCCATCATACAATATAATTTATGACAAAGGCGGTTTTATATTTGTTGGAGAACCTTGACAGCGCCATCTCTTGTCTGATAGCAGAACTTATGTAGATTTTTTACACTTTCGATGATTTCTAAAAAAGTATGCTATGTAGAGAGATTGTAAAAAATTTCCTCTAATCTTTACATACACTTCTAATAGTAATAAAAGTTTCAAAGGTTTATCTCCGCAAACTTCGGAGATAAGGGGGGGGGGAACGCTATTTTTTTCAACATTTTTGTAAATAACTCAAAAACTATACGACTTAAAGGAAAACTAAAAACTGTTTATTAATGTGCAAGTGAATACCTTTCATATGATACCCCACATAACCTAGTAACTTTCCAAAAATTTTCAAAACACCCCTTCCACCCCCATTGTCGAAAAAACTATGCAAACTAGAGAGTTCGCTATAGTTTTCCTATAAAGTTTACATACACTTCTATTAGCTATAAAAGTATCATGGGTTTATCTCGGCAAACTTCGGAGATAAGGGGGGGGGAACGGTCATTTTTTCAACATTTTTGTAAATAACTCAAAAACGATACGGTTTAAAGGAAAACTAAAAACTGTTTATTAATGTACAAATGAATATCTTTCATATGATACCCCACACGGCCTAGTAACTTCACTTAAAATTTTTGAGATCCCCTATCCGCCCCCCTGCAATCAAAATAAGAATATTTTTTAACATTTTTATATATGCTATATTAGTAAAAAAGTGTTGTCTTTTACCATTTTAAATTGCAAGTCGATAGCATCAGTAGTTCTCGAGATATCCATCTGTGACAGACAGACAGACAGACAGAGTGATTCTATAAGGGTTCCTTTTTACCATTTTGGTCCGGAACCCTAAAAATCAAGCAACTAGCCCATCATGGAAAACTAACAACCTTCTGTCTGTATTGCATGTGAACGGAATCGCACATATCTAGGTACTTATATTACGTAAGCATTGAACGTGTCGAAATCACCACCTAAGTCGGGGCGCTACCAAGGCGGTTTAATTATTCTTGGGTTCATCCTAACATTAAACTTAAAATACCAGTAGTTCCTGAGATAATCAGCCGGCTGTTACAGACTACGGGGATCAACGCAGGAAAAACGAACTTAATATCAAACAAAAAACCTCCTCCTTTTTGAAAGACAGTAAAAAAACCAGAGTTCCTACCTACTCAAAACACATGACAGCCTCCGTGGCTTAGTTGGTATTATAGCTGGCTGGAATGCAGGCAGGCAGGAGGTAGCGTTTTTCATTCCCACCGAGGACAAATGATTGCTTTTCAGCAGATATTTGTCTCGGGTCTGGGTATTTTTTATGTCTGATTGATAAATACATTTAAAAGTGTTCTACTCAGAGCTATAGTATTCTATCAATTATCTGGTACCCATTTTAAGCTTGCTTACTTCTGGCTAAATGATGCTGTGTGAAATGTCCAGGATTATTTAGTTATTCGAACAAAAAAGAAGTTAGCTGTACATATACCTACGGCCTGCTTGTGCTAGCTAGGTTCCTGTAAGCCGGGCGATATTCCCCCTTTCGGATCACTCTAGAAAGGAGTGGTTGTCATGGAAACCCTCCCCTCAGCCTCCGGCTTTGCAGTAGAATTTTCCACGAATCCAATACCTATTGCGAGTTGTTTTATTTTACCTCGCAAGTACAGTCAGTATCGTTAACTACAGAATGTAAATTCTTCGTTCTATAACGACTCAAACAATAATTTCCTTTCATTATCTTACAATATTTAATGGATCTTGACGCAAGCTACCATAAAATATAGCATATTTGGCTAAAATATTAACTCTAATAATTACTTTACGATGATTTATTTATTTTAAGTCTGTTTAAAATAGATCCAACCTTCCGTCATCGCTTAGTGCATCCTGCCCTAAATTTTATCATGCATAGCGCTGTCTGTCTATCTGTGCATGACACGATTACAACCGAACGCGTTGACCGATTTACATGAAACCTTTTTTGTTAGTACTGTCTTAATGAGTAAAGAGTACTGATTGATTTTGGTGACCCTAGGGTCACAGAGACCGGAGTTATTGTGACCTCAATGTATTTAAAATTTAAACTTAATATTTTTGTTTTTTCGGAAACCTTCGCCTCCACCCCCTTTTCTGGTACCCCCCCGTACCAACGCTTGTATTTGCATTCCTCGCTCTTTCCTTAAGGGTTTACGAACCAACTTGTTGCTGCAGGTCGGTGTTTTATGACTTGACGCGGCTGTAAATTTGGCAGCTCAATATATTGCTTGTATTCTTTCTTTCTGACATCCAGTTGGGACAAATACTTACGTCTTTGCGCGTCAATTTCGCCAGTTATGTGAGTAGGTAATTTTTGACGCGGGGTTCCTTGGACCTCAGTAACGTTACCATGAAAAATTGTATATGACGTGATAGTACGAGTATAGATCTGACTGTACATTTTCCCGACCCCGGTCCCTTCATTCCTCTTACATAACAGGGTGATATAGGAAGCTAGATAACAGCCCTGGTCATAAATCAATATCAGCGCGTCTGCGTCTAGATCCAGCTCTCGAACAAAGGAACCTGGGCTCGGGTACCGCCTAGGCTCTGCGCAAGCGTGACAGTATCCCATTGCAGCATTAGTTCTCCGTGAACCCTTCTGGAAGCTGCACACGTGCACTTTGCCTATGCAGTTTTAAATTCAGTTCTACAGTTAATTGTGAAAACAATGGCTGATTTTTACCTACCAAGTGAGAAAGAGAGCATTAATACAATTACTTTTATTTTAATGATAGCGCCGATTTTAGTGACACTTTGTTATTATTTAAACCGAGTGGCATGCAAGATAAGAAGATTCGTCAAGATAAACATTAGATTCCTGAACCACGAAAGTAATTTAACACATTGCGAAAATGACATTAATACTTACAACAGGCAAGAGTCTAAGTGCGTGATTCTTTTGCAGATATGGAGCTCGAAGTTTCGTTTAAATGTTTCGTGTATTGGGATGATGATGCGAACACGAAGCCTGAAGTCCGTCGTTTTGCTTTGGATCAACCTGGAAATGGCAAATTCAAACCGCTGAAGACCAAGTTGCGCGAACTCTACCCGAAGTTGAAATCTAAGAAGTTCACCATTGCTTGGACCGGTAAGATAAATACTTTGCTAACTCCATACTATTTTTGTTCTTGCATGCGTATAATTATAAAAGTTTAGACATGCAGTGAAACACCCAAAGCCACCCCATCGTAATAGGGTGAATTCAATCTACCTTTGCTACCTATCTTGAAATTTGTTGGGATTTTAGAAGGTCTACAATATTCCTTATTATCATCAAAAAGCTTTGTGTTTCTAGAAGTGTATATTATAACGAGTTTTATCTACGTAGTGCTCGCTGCTTTGCGCCTATCTGATTGACGATTTTAAATAGCTTCGCTATTTGAAGCCGTTCCAAAATGGCGGAAAATCCATCCGCTCATCGATGAATGGGCGGTTTCATCTAGGTCACCTAGCTTATGCTTGCTGCTTTGCGCTGATTCTTTTGCGCATCCTGGAAAGAGTTTGCCATGTGGTGTATCTAAACAAGGCAGGGCAAGGCAGGCTATGCTTCGTATCTTATAGTGAGGTACATATCAAATAGAGCAAATAATTTAAAATAGATATCGAATAGATTCACCGTTTTGAACTGGCTCTTAACTGAATTTTGAAATTCAGTTTATCGAAGAAAAGCTGGTGCAATGTAGGTCATCTAGTGCACGTTTGCTTTGCGCCGATCCATTAGCGCACCCTGGAATGGTTCCACCATTTTAGACATTGGGTAGGCCTTTTTAAAATGGCAGCCAACGTTTTCATAATTTGGTCGTTAAAAAAGGTTTATTTTTACATCCTTTACTAAAACATTTTCCTATTTTTGGTACTTGAAAAAAATGAAAAATCTAGTAATAACTTACAACTCAAACAAAAACAAAATAAAGCATAAAATAAAAATTAAAGTTTTTCAACAATCTTTTTGCTCGGTCAGTGCAGTAGGTACTCAGCATTGCCTTTGTCAACAGATGAGGATGGGGATGAAATCCTCATGTCCACCGATGGAGAGATGAAGACTATGTTTGTTGAATCACGCGACAGTGTGATAAAGCTGATAGTCCGTTGCATCAAAAACGACACAAAGGACGATGAGGAGGATATCGTACCCGAGTACAAGGCATCGCCCCCAACCGAAGGCGCTGCTTATACGGATAAAGGTAATATAAATAATTATATACCCTAATAATTCCTCAAACCATCCACGGTGTTAGACCTACTAAATATATGACCTAAAAAATACCTACAGATTATTTCGTATTTTAGCCGGCATCCCCGAGTTTCGCCACGAGGGAGTTAGCTGCGACGTTTGCGGCTCCGCTGTCATCGGCCATCGCTACAAATGCATAAGTTGCAATAATTTTGACCTCTGTGCGAATTGCGAGAATAAGGGCAAGCACCCGGACCATTGCGTCGTGCGCGTGCCGTCTCGCAATATGTCGGTAAGTTACTTATTTATGTAAAAATACACGACATTTTATTTATAATTTTACATTTGTTATCCTACAGTCTGCGCCATAATATTGATTCATTTTCTTATTCACATGTTATTCCACAGATTCCGCTCCTCAAAGCGTCCATCAAAAAGTCCCGTCGCTTCCTGAAGAGTCAGGCTGCTCAGGTTCAGGAGGAAAATAAGAAACTCCGCCGCGAACGCAAGCATGCTTCCGACCACCACACCCAAGGTAAACAAGATTCCCAGCCTCGGCTCTCCCGCAACTGGGCCGATATATTCGGCAAGTACATGGAAGAGTTCGCTAACGTCGCTGGAGATTTCACGCGCACTTCTGAGAATAATGCAACCGAAGCTGCTAAGAACACTGACGCACCTTCCGCCGGTACTGCAGGTGCTGAAACCACTGAACCTAGAGCTTCAACATCTGGTACAGCCCCTGGAGGAACTATCCCCACTAAAGCTACAACAAATACAGACCCGTGGGGTTTGCCCCAGGAAGACCTAGACAATTTGAAACATGCCATGCATGCATGCAAGTACTTGACAAACAACGCTGTTAGCGCCACTACAAAGGCACTTGACAAAGCTTTGGAGATCGCAGCTTCTATAGCTGAGGAAACAAAGATTCAATTGTCTCCTGGAGCTTGCTCGCCTGGTAGAGAGTTTTCAAGGGCAGGCTTCGAAGCAGCTAAAGATAAAAGGGAAAAGATGGCCCAACAGGCAGCCCAGGAAGCAGCAAAGAAACCTGAAACTGATCCTAAACCTCAAGAATCTCCAAAGCCCTTCGAAGGCACCGCTCTAGTCGAACAACCTCTGTTGCCTACCCAAGTACCTTCAACAGATACCGCCAAGACCATTCAAAATGACATAATGAAAATAACCTTTTCTGGACAAGGCAACGGTACCCCTGAAACAACCGGCTCGCGGGACATTTACGTGAAACGATGCGACATCTCTGAACTTGTAAACGCTGTCACCAGTACTGATATGTGTTCGAATGCTAGCTCATGCTCCAAATCAGAAATGTCTTCGAATTCTAGCTCATGCTCGTCCGAGGGCCATGGATCCGACAAAGCTGAAGGGTGGACTGTCATTGATCCTGATTCCGCCGCGAAAGGTAATTGTTGCGAGAATAAATACATTTGCGCGTGTGTCACATCTATTTTCTAAATTAACCTGCACCTCGAAATGTGTTTTGAAACTAATTTAGTAATTTCTACTTTCAAGCATCGTCATGACTTCACCGTTACTAATAAAACAAATAAGAAATCCCGAATTTTGTTGAAACATCAGGTACATAAACACTGGAGCTCAATATTTTCTACGCCATCTCAATGTTTTCCTTCGCCAATAGAACATGGGTTTTAAATGCCTATATACATATTCACGAAGGAAAATTTGTCGGCAACTATTAAATAAAGCTCTGCAGGACTAATGATATGGCTTAAACTGCTGTGGCATGACATGGCTTAATCTGCTGTGGCATGACATGGCTTAAACTGCTGTGGCATGACGTGACTGCTGTCAACCATTATATTATTTGATTGCTCCTCTAGATCTTGACAACTTCCCGGCCAACATGAGCGAGCTTCCTGAAGAGATTCAAGAGCGCATCCGTTACCACGCCCCCATCTACCCCCCACTCAACGCTGCTACCGCTGGTACGTTATCTACGTTAACTAAAGGTCCCTATAAGTCTATTGATTTTTTTATTATAGAACCAGGCTGAAATGGGTATGAGTGGGATGTATGGAGGATGCACCCTGATAGGTGGTCATCAGTCGTCACCAAGTGGGAGAACTGAACGGGGCCGAGGCAGGCTCAAAAGACGCTGGCGTGACAAAGTTGTGCCTTCTAGGAAGGGTGGAGGGAAGCGGCCGGTGATCTTGTGACGTGGAAGGAGATGGGGAAGATCTTTGCCCAGCAGTGGGACACATTATAGCTTATTAAATTCAGGTATTTCAACAAGAATAACCTTGTATGACGCGGGCTTGATAGCCGTGGGGTGCCGGCAGTAGAATGTTACCCCTCCTCTCATGCCCGTGGATGCAGTAAGATCCTGCTAAGGGATACCTCCGGAAGATGGGCAGCAGCGTCTTTCCGGTATCAACATCCCGTACTGCGCTCGCCAACCCGCCTGCCAAGCGTGGTGAGTATGGCAACTACCCCTCATGGAGATCCATGAGGGAGTCCTGTTCAGTAGTGGACTTTTTACGGCTGGAATGAATGATGAACCTTGTATTACGTCATTCTCGGACAGAAGGAGAACGCAATCTCTCTGATAGGAGCATTTACCTCTCACATAACAACGTATAAAGACCTCTTCCGGGTCTTACAGGGACGTTTTATCATTACTTTATTGGATTATCGGGTATTTATCTATCGCGTTTTTACCTTTATGTTTAATCCGACGGTTTGACAGGATGGTACCGGATAAAGGTAAATACGCGATATATACCCGATTATCCAATATAGTAATAATGTTTTGTAGTCGCGAAATTTTAAGACTTTAAAGACTACGACCTACGACGACGCAAAAACTTTAAAAGTCATAGAGAAGTAAAATTGAAACATTTCCATTCTTAGAGAGGTTCATCTTCAACAATAACTGTAACTGACGCTTTTATAAAAGGAAGCCTTTGTCTCCATGTTATTTTTCGTAGTATAGCCACAGATTACAGAACAGTATAGCTCTAATCTACCTCAAATCCAATGTATCAATTTTCTTCAGACCCTGACAATTGCATTTTATCTCTAAGGGAAATTAAAGTTCTAATTTGTAACCCAGTTTTGGACCCGAAGGAGACCACCACTGGCCCCTCCGCCCCGCCGGCGCCGATGACAAAGCCCGCCTCGAAGGACAAGACCGACCAGACTAATAGAGCCGCTCAAGCCAACGCCGCCGCCGAAGCCCTCCGCAAAAATTTGGGTAAAAACACTATTTCAGCTCTAGCAAGGCTCCTCCGCCGTGGGGTGCCGGCAGTAGAATGATACCCCTCCTCTCATGCCCATGGATGCAGTAAGAGCCTGCTAAGGGATACCTCCGGAAGATGGGCAGCAGCGTCTATCCGTGTATCAACACATCCCATACTGCGCTCACCAACCCGCCTGCCAAGCGTGGTGAGTATGGCAACTACCCCTCATGGAGATCCATGAGGGAGGCCTGTGTTCATCAGTGGACATTTTATGGCTGAAATGATGAAGGCTCCTCATGCAGAAATAATCTTCCGAAGGATACCTCAAAAACGTGGGCCGGAGCGTATTTCCGTGTCTTCAACACTCTGTACTGCGCTTGCCAACCCGCCTGCCAAGCGTGACGAGTATGTCAACAACCCTCTAAATGGAAAGATCCATGACGGAGCCCTATGTCCGGCAGTGGACGTCCTACGACTGAGATGATGGTGATGATGAAAGCTCTTTTGGTTGCGTACCTACTTGGAGTTTGACGCAGCTGCCGAAGCATTCCGTAAGAAATTGGTTAAATACCCTCTTATTTCAGCTCAGTTCTCTTATTTTGCCGTGGGGTGCCGTCAGTAGAATGTTGTAAGTCCTCTCTTGCCGGTGGATTGAGTAAAAATCTGCTAAGGGATATCTCCGGAAGATGGGCAGCAGCGTCTTTCCGTGTATCGACATCCCGTGCTGCGTTCGCCAACCCGCCTGCCAAGCGTGGCGAGTATGGTAACAACCCCTCATGATCTTGGATATCTACGAGGGAGGCCTATGTTTTCAGCAGCAGACATAGACAGCAGTCCTGCGGCTGGAATGATGATGATTTCAGCTCTAGCAAGGCTCTCTTGGTCGTGTACCAGTTAGGTTCGGACGCGTGGCTGCCTGAAATTCTCAAACCAAACGTGGCTCTAATTTTCAATCGCTTCTTTGACTCTCATGAAATTTTCGTTCAACTCCTCGCTCGTTAAACGAAACGAATTCCTATTCATCATTTCAACTGTAAAACATCCACTATTGAACTCATGCCACACTCATGGATCTCCATGAGGGGATGCCATACCACGCTTGGCTGGCGGGTTGGCGAGCGCAGTACGGGATGTTATACACGGAAAGACGCTGCTGCCCATCTTCCGGAGGTATCCCTTAGCAGGCTGGCATGGGAGGAGGGATAACATTCTGCTGCCGGCACCCCACGGCAAATTCCCATTACAAAGATTGATGTACGATATATTTTATTATCTGTGCCAAGTCTTCTATTTACTGCCTTAGTTCATCTGGGTAATTTAGCCCAGATGATTAAGGTGGAATGATCTACTTTATAGATGTCGGATATACAGACGGGCAAGAGAGAAATTAAATAAGATTTATTATATTTGTTGTTACGTTTTTTTGTTTGATACCTATCGATTAAACAGGCAAAATTGTGTCATATGCATAGGTATATTTGATAGTAAAATTACTTTCCCGATATATAAAGCGCATCGACTGAGTTTATAACACAAAATTAAATACTTATCATGTTTATCGCTGTTAGTCACCGTTTCAAACGATAAACCATTTCAATTATTTCATCAAATATTTTAGTTTCCTTATGGCAGCGAGATTCGTTTGCATTTGTCCGCTTTATTTTATCTGAATTAAATAGCTACATTGCTGGACCAAGTCCTCTCTCATGTATCACTAAGTACTGATAACAGGATCAGTACTTGGTAGGCGGGTTGGCGAGCGCAGTACACAGAAAGACGCTGCTGCCCATCTTCCGAAGGCAGCTTGGCAGATTTTTACTGCATCCACTGGCAAGAGAGGAGCGGCAACATTCTACTGCCGGCCCCCCACGGCACTTTACGGCGTGAAATAAAACGTGGCAATAAATAGAGGTATAATATTTTTTCAGCTCCCCACGTCGAGGCTGCCGTGCGTCAGATGGAGGCGATGGGCTTCTCAAACGAATCCGGCTGGTTGACGCAGCTCCTCGACCATAACGACGGAAACATCGCTACCGTACTGGACCTGATCACTCCTAACATTCCATCTAAGTAAATAATGGAGACTACAAGCAAGCCACTCCCCCTTTTCCAACTTATTACAATCTTTACACATTCAGTGCCATCAACAATCCTAGCATGTCCTCACGAATGCGAATCGCCATGTTGAGCATACTTACTTTTTACATAGGGCGGCATCGCTGAGAACCACTAAAGAAATAGTGGCATTGAATGTGTTAAATACTCGCAAGTTTCGTGATCACCTAGCTGTTTCTACCCGTGGCAGAATCGGGACTCCTGAGTTGTAAGTACATTTCTTTAGACGTTTCGCTCTGTAATGTACCTGCTTCCGACGTAAGTCAATTATCCATTAGGGCGTCTGTCCACAGCAGCGCACGAGGGCCACCCGTGACGTAGACCGGTGTCACAGCCGTATGTTTCTGCTGCTGTAGACGTCCTTACGCCTAAAAAAGTGCCAAAGTTTAGATAAGGACAGAGTCAAGATTTCTTCAGTTAGATTCGGCTGTCCTATGATTTTGGAAAAGGAGAGATTTATCTACTTCAGTAGATCATGGCTTGTCTATAACGTTCTTCCTATTTCCAGTAAAAGGTATCTATGTAAGCTAAACACACAGGAATCTTTACATGTGGGAGACCTGCTCAACTTACCGAATAAATACTGGATGTTTCTTTTACTGGATGCAACATTTTCATGACTTTATTTTACGTTTTGGGTTGGTACTAGAATAGTATTACAATTAATCATAATTTTCTTTAATCTGGTTGTTGTGGATATCTCATGTGAAACATTAATGTAGTTGCAAGTTTTTGATGTTTGAAGCATTAAGTGTCCACAGCGGATGTGTGTCATCCGTGAGACGGGTGACACAGCACAGCCGTATGACACGTGGCCCACGTGCGCTGCTGTGGACAGTCGCCCTTATACTACTAGCAAGCGATGCTCTCCGATATTTTAATACGAGTGCAGCGTACTTCTATTACTAACCCTGTCTGATGATATGTGCATAAAAGCGCAGTCTTGCCACCTGTTTATATCGCGCGCACTATTTATTGTATGGACAATACAGATGGAAAAAAACATTAATCTATAACTACATCCATGTAACACATGTGTAATATATTGATGTTAGGTTAGCACACAGATTATTTAAACGTATAGCGTTATCTGTGCACAACATTAATGTTGTCGTTAAATATTATATTCTTCATTCCATTTTATATCTCAATCCTACATTACTTGTGTAGTAGTACCTATTGGTTTAGGGGTTTCAATTAAAATGATAAGTTATGTATTTCTGTGATATGGTTTCATTTACCAAAATTGCTTTTAATTATATATTTTATTTAGGTCAAAGAAAGATCATATAATTTAGTATCTTATTTGATGATTGAACATATTCTATCAATTAGATATTTTATAAATAATACATATCGTATAACTAACCTATTGTAAGGCTAGTCCACATGTTAATAAGCTATAAAATTGCTTTCGAATGGTAGATTTTAATTGCAAAATAAAATAGTAGATACCATTCAAAAGCATTTTATCGGAATTGACAATGGATGCTAAAATAAACACCGGAATATTCAACAGTTTGTCACAGCTAAATTCGATATTGGATCACATGTGTTTCCAAGAAGTGTTCAATGAAATGAGACAGACCTTTTTAATGTTTCTAATAAATGTGGACAGACCTTTTAGTTCCTAAGACTTAGCATTAAGTTTTCAAAGATTGATAGGTACAGGGATCGAGGATGGGGCGCGAATGGGGGTTTTTCTCTAAATGTAGTTCTTGTAGTTTGTGTCAATAAAAACATCAGAAAAATACAAATGTGTTTTATTTCAAGAACCCATACGAATGTTTTTTCAAAGTGACATTTTCTCGTCTTTCCCGTAAAAGGGTTTGGCCTAATGCAGAGTCTAGTGATTTCACAGCAATTCTGAAACAAAGATAAAAATGTTACACACTTTTTTGTCATGGGTCTTTGTATACATTTTTCTGGATATTTCCTACTTGATATTCAGTATTTTCGTTACCCGTTAATCAATTATTTAGGTGAAGTCACCACAGATAAGAGAATCGTTTCAGTAATATCCATCATAACTTAACACACTTTTATACTCTTAAATGTCTATCTAATCATGACAAATGGTTAGGTTTAGTAGTTAAAAAATAATAATAATAAAAACTTTATTTTCAGAACAAATCATAATTATACAAGTAAATACATTGGAAGCGATGATTCCTGATTTGCGACTTTGAGAGTAATAAATGGAAATGGATGTACTTATCAGTAAAACCTACGCGAGAGTAGGTAAAGAAATGAGCTTTTCTTTACCTAAAAATATAAGTACGATTCGTCAAGTTTGACATTCTTTCAAAGTTCGGAAAAAGGTGCTGCAGCTCTCTTCGGCAGACGTCTATAGTATCTTATCTGTTGTCACCAAACGGTTCCTATGTGAAATACAAAATGTATGAAGCCATGAATTATGCTTCTGACACAACCCTAAACAATAGTGTAAATATCTTCCTTTAGTGATTTCTACTGATACTGAAGGGTCTGTAGTATCTACCTGATGTCAACGAATCGTTCCTATGTGAAATACTATAGAATATAAGCCAATATGATGCTTCTGACGTGACACAATAGTTATTTTTTCCTTAGTAAGATACCATACCACGAAGAATAATTCAAACTAATTGGTGCCCAACCAATAACATTATGACCTTATCAAGAATTTCTACTCGGTCCGTCGTGGGTTTCGTAGCATAGCAGTTCAAGCACTTCCGGCTTAAGGAAGGGTCAAGCGTCACCTGCGGAAATTTTGATAGGTTTTTCATTTCCTTAAACCAAGAAAAATGCCGTGGGGTGCCGGTAGTAGAATGTTGCCTCTCCTCTCTTGCCCGTGGATGCAGTAAGAATCTGCCAAGGGAAGATGAGCAGCATCGTTTTTCGTGAATCAACATCTCGTACTGCGCTCACCAACCCGCCTGCCAAGCGTGGCGAGTATGGCAACAACCCCTCCTGCATGATCCATAAAGGGAGGCCTGTCCAGCAGTGGAGGGGACAGCAGTTGTACGGCTGACATGAGAAACCAAGAAAAGACATTCAAAACAACTTACAGGCCCTGACTGACAGCCGCTTTCAAAGTCTGCGGCGCCATGCTGCCCGATCCATTCATGCCTATCGTGCTGAACTTCCCTTCCACGTCCGGGTAGTTGTGCGCTTCCTGCGGCTGGCAGTAGTGGCGGGGAGTGCCCGTGATGCCCACTACGAGGGAAATGGCGCTGCAGCTCTCTTCCTCGGCGGAAGGGTCTACAACGCATTTGTCTCCTATTTTGCAAAGAGTGACCTGAAAGCAGAAATTATAAGAGAAAGGTCCCATAATGCGCGATTATTTGTAGACTAGCTTCTCACCAAATCTAATTGGAGATAGTTCTCTGATTCGATTTGGTGAGAAGCTAGTGGGTAGAAGAAAAATGTAGTCAGGATTCGCGTTTTTTTATTATTGCAAAAACATTCGATGCCATTTGATTAGTTCTGCGATTTGATTTAGTTTTTATTTAGTACTAAATCAAATCGCAGAACTAATCAAATGGCATCGGATGTTTTTGCAATAATAAAATAAAACCGGGCAAGAGCGAGTCGGACTCGCGCACTGAGGGTTCCGTGCCATCATACAATATATGACAAAGGCGGTATTTATGAACGGTCGTTTTTTCAACATTTTTGTAAATAACTCAAAAACGATACGACTTAAAGGAAAACTGTTTATTAATGTGCAAATGAATATCTTTCATATGATATCCCAGACGGCCTAGTTACTTCACTTAAAAATTTTGAGATCCCCTATCCGCCCCCCTGCAATCAAAATAAGAATATTTATTAACATTTTCATATATGCTATATTAGTAAAAAAGTGTTGTCTATTACCATTTCAAATTTAAAGTCGATAGCATCAGTAGTTCTCGAGATATCCATTTGTGACAGACAGACAGACAGAGTGATTCTATAAGGGTTCCTTTTTACCATTTTGGTCTGGAACCCTAAAAACGCGAATCCTGACTACATTTTTCTATGAAACAACGACCATGTGAAAGTACACTAGAAGTTACGGTACTAAGCGTTACAGCGTCATCCTTATCACGTCATGTATAATTTGTCGTGCTGGCCGCGTGGTATGTATCCCTTCCAATCAGATGGTCGTGGGTTCGATCCCGGCTGTGAACCAATGGATTTTTCACTCCTGAAAATTGAGACTGATAACGTTCACCTTTCACACACGCTCCCGCGTCTTAGTCAGCTTCAGACGTATTGACCTGTTATTTCCTCTGACTAATAGCCGACTAAGCTGGGAGGATGGTATAGGTTCTGGGCAAGCCTTATCCGTCTAACAATGTCCCAGGTACTGCAGCGCCCTGTGCAACATTATTACCAGTAATTGTGGAATGGTTTACGTAAACTCTTGCGCCGAATGGCGTTTCATAGAAAATGTATTATGAGCATTTTTCTTAATTATTATATAAACTTAGGTACAATTCGAATTGGTTAAAAACTTCGGGAAAAGTGTTCTTAGTAGGGAATTGCGTCGATTAAGATCTACTTGATTGTTTTGACAGGTGTTATTAAACTGTAGATTTTTTAACACTTAAAATGTCATAATTTTTATAAAAAAACTAGTAACATAAGAACAAAACTTTTTAACTACGAACCATCAATGCCCAAACTCTAAAGATTGATATATAGATCGTATATCTAAATTATTGATAGAATAGGTGTTAATGTACATTTTTCACTTGTTACACTTGGCAGGCGGGTTGTTGATACACGGTAGGACGCTGCTGTCCATCTAATTGAGGTATCCCTTGGCAGATTTTTACAGACAAATGGATGGGACAGGCTTTAACTGCTGGCACCCCACGGCATTGATATGATTCCTTAAAATATTTACCAGCAAAGGAGCTGTTCCAACCTCCAGCAGTTTATTATCGTAAGGGTCATCAGAGAGTTGCAAGTCCACATTCCCTCCATCCATCATCACTGCTTTCACAATAGGAATCCTTGTGTTGAAGAGTGCGGCTTTAACAGCCAATGATACAGCATCAAACAGATTACCACCACATTCTAGGATCTGGAAACAGGAAGAGTTATCTGAGTTGGTGGAAGAGTTGGCATGGCTGACAACTTAATATAGGATAATAGTTATTTATTAGTACTGTTTGTACAGTCATGCACATAGTAAATGATACCACTAAGTTAAGGATACACTATGGCTCAGCGCAGACAGAACGGAGCGCAGCGGAGAGGATTTTATTAACGCACTTGAAAATAAACTTTAAAATTATTACAATAAAGTGCATAAATGCTTGAACCTGACAAAAAATGCTCGCGCGTCCTCGAAAATACGCGGTAATCCCCGCGCGGCGTTTTGCACTTTATTTTAATAATTTTATAGTTTATTTTCAAGTGCGTCAATAAAATCCTCTCCGTTGCGCTCCGTTCTGTCTGCGCTGACCCTAAGGCTTAGTGGTATCCTTTACTAAGTGCGCAACTGTACTAGAATTAAAATAGTCTGTCTTATCCAGGTAAAATATAAAAGTCAGGAAAATCATAACAGTGTGTATGAACCAATGTTCCTAATTGGTTAAGTAACATAATAATTGTATGGTTCCAAATAATTTTTAAATTCTGTATAGAACAATTTTTATCCCAGGTTCTTTGCCTTGTTTTATGCCTATTAGTAAACTAAGTAATGTAGTAGGTAATTTCAACATTAAAAACAACAGACATTTTAACAAATTTTCTCTTTTGTACATTTTGTTTTTACATGTCCAAGGTTATTCTAGGTTTTAATTAGGTGCTTAGAATTGCAAAGCTATTAAAGGCCACTGCCATGGCCAAGCTCATGGGACATGATGAATAATAAGAGTAAAGTGTTAAGGGGATTCTAGAACATACCAGTATGTCAACATAGAGTTTCCAGCACTGTTTCCCTGGTAATATACAGAGCTGCTTTAGATCAAGGGCTTGTGAGGAGTGGTATGCCCTCAGCATCAGGTTTGATATACTGCTAGCCAGTCTCTCGCCACCTCTCCCTTCAAATGCTGGTGCGGCATTTGCAGAACTGGAAATTAATTGATTATAATCCTTTCTTGTAGGTACACTGCCGGCCAAAAGTTTGAGACCACCTACATCTAAGTAGCAAAATGAAATAAAACTCAAAATATAAATCAAGAGGTTTAGATATTAATTAAAATGCTTATTTACTAATACACATTCATCAAGAAGAAAAAAAAAACAAGAAATATCAACCATTTACGTTAAAAATGACGTTCATATTTAATAAAATCATTAAACGGATTTTTCGTCAAAAAAGCCTCCCTTGCATTTTATAACTTTTTTCACTAGTCTCGGCATACGAGCAATCAATTTATCAATTGTATCTTGTGAGATATTGTTCCAGCTTTCTTGTAAAGCCTTCCACATGTCTTCTTGTGAGGAGGGACAACAACTGCGCACATTTCTGTCAAGCTCTTCCCACAATAGCTCAATGGGGTTGAGATCCGGACTCTGAGGGGGCCACACCATGTTTTTTAACACCCTTTCTGTTTCTTTATGTTCTAAATAACCCCTGCATAATTTTGAACTATGTTTAGGATCATTATCTTGTTGGAAAAAAAATCCATTTCCAATTAATCTTAAACCAGACGGAACGGCATTTTGCTGTAGTATTCGTTTATAATGCTCCTTTTTCATGATTCCTTCGACTCGTACCAAATCTCCGGTTCCATGGCCCGAGAAGCATCCCCAGACCATAATGGAACCACCACCATGCTTAACTGTTGGCACCACACAATCTGGCATCATCTTTTCCTCGGCGGTACGTCGAACAAAAATTCGTCGTTTTGAACCAAATATTTCAAACTTGGATTCATCTGTCCAAAGAACTTCTTTAAAGTCTTCTTCAGTCCAGTCTCGATGGGTAAGGGCCCACTGCATCCGTTTCTTTTTGTTTTGTGGCCTTAGTAGTGGTTTTCGAACGGCGACGCGACCAAATAACTTAGCATCTCTCAATCGTCTTTTTACTGTAGTCAATGACACAGGTTCTGATCGGGATTTGTTCACTTCTGCGCGGATTTCTGGTGCGGTTAGGCGTCTATTCCGCTTGCTGGTAACGACGATGAAATTATCCTCGCTAGAAGTGGTAGCTCTCGGTCTCCCCGATCGCGAACGATCTTGATTACTGCCAGTCTCCTTGTATCGGGTTATTGCGTTATGAACACAAGTCTTCGACAACTTAAGTTGAGAGGCAATCGCACGTTCAGATTTGCCTTCGCCGTGTAAAACAACTATGGCAGAACGAGTTTCAGTGCTAATTTCGCGCACTTTTCCCATTTTAAGATGTCTTCACTGTAACAACGACGAGCTCAGACTAGTTAAGATAATGAAAAATTTACTCCATCAAAACTCAGGTAAAAAATATGTTTAAGGAAGCTAAAATAATCCGGAAGTACGGTTACCGCAAAACAAAACCAAAATAATTAGAAATGAGCAGGCCATAAAAAATATAACAATGACTCTATCACCTGGTAAGCGCGCGGTACTCATTTATGTTTTGAAACAATAGACCTTTAAAGGATGATAACTTAAAAATATACAATAAAAATGACTCTCAGAAATTCTTTGATAACAATAGAATACGCAGGTGTTCAAATTAGCTCTTTATCATGTGTACTTTTGAAATATTTTGGTGGTTACAAAGATTTTTACAAGTGGTCTCAAACTTTTGGCTGGCAGTGTATATATAAGCCAGTGTTGGCCGAGTGGTATGTACCCCCGACTTTCAATCCGAAGGTCGTGGGTTCGATACCGGCCATGCACCAATGGATTTTTCTTTCTTGAAAAATGTATGTGCACACTTAACACATGCATTAACAGTGAAGGAAACCCGCGGCTTAGTTAGCTTCAGACGTATTGACCTGTTCTTTCCTCTGACTAATAGTTGACTAAGTTGAGAGGATGGTTATAGGTGCTGGGCAAGCCTAATCCATCTAATAATGTCCCAGGCACTGCAGTGTCCCGTACAGCATGATTACCAGTTGCTGACGCTGTATGAATCATCTACAATATATGCAAAGGCCTTACTTTTTATTTTAGAATGACAAATAATTCAAACTAGAGTCAGAAGCACCACTTATGGCAAAAACAGAAACTTAACTCTACAGTACAGTTTGTTGTCTGTGTTTTGTTCTATGATAGCAGCAGCGCATATAAATAAATTAATAAATAATAAAATAATGCTGGACAAATCACACAGCAACATCTAGCCCCAAGCTAAGCAGAGCTTGTGTTATGGGTACAAGATGACTGATATACTTAATACATTATACTACATAGATATTTTTATTATATATAGAAAAACACCCAGAACACCCTGAACTGTAATAGGTACTCTGATTGGTGGTGATCCAAATAAATAGTTATAGTAAAATAATAAATGATCAAGAACATCATTATACTAACCAGTCAACAAAGAACTCAATCTTTCCCCATCCCGGGTTGTTTGGTGTTGGAGTATCTATTTCTGTTTTGATTCCTACAAGGATATCAGTATTGGCCAGACGGAGCCTCGAGGAACCACTGGCGTTGCTGACGACATCTGATTCAAGTTCCATAGGTCTATAGTCAATGTTCGACCTGCCATCTGAACGTAATTCATCCTAGAAAATGTATGTTCAGTGTTCATGTTAGTAGTGATAAATAAAATTGGTGAATTAATTAAAAAGAATTGCATGGAAAGAGTATATCTGAAGTATTAATTAAATACAAGTTTACAGGGTAAGAAAGTAAGAAAATTTCAGTAAACAACTAATATTTTTTAAGGTTAGATGATATTTATTATTACTTACCCTTACTCCATCGATAATAAACCTCTTTTCCGTGGGACTTAGCAAGATTCCTGCCATTTTGTATATTTTATTATAACAAGACTCTTAAATCGTAGAGATAAATCAACATTTATGGAAAAATTGCGCCAGTTCAGACCAGGTGCTGTTTGTTTTGTTTTTTTTATTGTGTGCGTTCTTCTTCTTTTGGCTTTTGTTCTTCTTCTTCTTTTCTTTTTAATGGCTGATGCATGCCACTTTTGGCTTTTGGTTTTATACAATTCTGCCAGTGTCAAGTATCTTAATCTTTAGAAAAGTCGAAATTAATGTTACAGATAACAAAATGGAAAATAAAGGAGATGTTTCACGAATGTATGGAATCCAGGCTACCTAGGTGTACACGTGTACAAACATGGCTAAATATATATTAAACATTTTCCCACTATCAGTTTTTTAATATGTTGCTTCATTTGCATAGGTATTTAAGTACTTCATATAACGCAGTGGATTATTATTATCTGTAATGTTATAATGATTGTGTAAATAAATAAATTGAATTGAATTGAATTTGATGCATTTTCCTAAAAATAACTAGCTAAGTCGAGCAACACAAAACTGTAGAACAATATGGCGGACCAATACAGTTGGTGACGTCATTTTGACAGCTGTTGACATAGTGAAATGAATGATTTACGACAGAGGCTAAGTCAAGTCAACCTGAGGTATTTCAATTTTCGAGTACCTAAGTACCTCAGGCTACCTACGTAAACTACATTAAGAGCCTACCTGTTGATAAAAAACTTCAAAATGTTCAATTCAGACGCGTAAAACCATCTGTCAAAATCATTAGGCAGTGACAGTTACAAAAATTTATTAGAAACTGTCTTGGCTGCCTAGTAAAAATGTTACCAGTGATAATTATGCCTCGTATTTAAAACATTAATAAAACAATCATTTTAGTTTAAATTAAATAATGAGTATTTTTTCCGAAATCACCGATTTTTGTGCAATTTCTCAGTCTGGGTACATAGACCTAGCCCATTTTGAAACATCTCCTTTAGGAAAAAAGAACTTTTAAATTGACCAATGATTTAGTAGGGTTAATTTTATCTGTTACAACACAAGTTAATAAGAGTAATCTATTTACATATATGTACACAAAACAGACATAAATTTACTATATTTACAACTTAATGCTATTGACAGATATATATTTACATAATAAATAATTTATGGGAGGGGAAAAGGTAAGTGATAAAAGACATTTAAGAGAAGTAGGACGGGGGATATCTGGAGGCAGGACATCATACAGTGAGAAATCATTTTTTGGGCAATTAAAGAAATGTGGTCCACGATTATGTATGTAGCCGCGATGTTTGTTTTGAAGTATGACTTTACAAATTTTGTTGGTTAGTGACAACGACTTTTCCCTGGTTTTTTTGGATTGAATAGTCTCTAAGAAGAAGTGAATAAGTACATAGTATGTACAACATTGTACGTCATAATTATAATTTAATTAAATACTCGATTTTTAGTTATGTAAAGACTATGGACCTTTATTTAAAATTATGTATAAACTATTTTTTACCCGATATGAATCCAGATGACACGCCAGATGTTGTATATGTAGATGGCGGTTTTTATACAAATAAGCTAATAAGGATATTAATAAATTAGGTCAGGTGCGTGTCGTGTCCTATTTAACCGGCTACATATTGTAAAATTAACATTATAAATAAATGTATTTTGTTTGTTTTTTGTTTTGTCGGGCCACGCGCTATGTAGGGTTTCTTAGTTATCCGTAGACCTGTTGTTAGAAGTTGGAGTATGCTTTTTTATGATTACCAAAACATATTAGGTAGGTACCTACCTACCAGGAATTATTTGAGTTTTCGGTTTAATGTACCTATTCCGGTATGTCTGGGAAAACACATCACTTATTTGAGGTAGGTACTATCATAATCTGTGATCTGTGCTAATAGTCTCTTCGCAAAGCCGGTGACGGACGGACGGACGGACAGACACAGATAGACAAAGATAAACTTTATGGACATTGTCTAACTTTATAAAACTAGGTAGATAGCAGGCATATGACCGGGACTGGGGTGAATCACTATGACCCCGCAGCCCGCAACACAGGCTCTTTGAGACCTAGTGCGGGGAACAGAGCTTATTCGGGTACAACAGACAGATCTACACTACTTATAACTTACTAATTTTAAAATAGTTATTGTGCAGTACATGTAACTGTAGTAAGTACCAAGAATTGTATTATAATCAAATAAGTAAATAATTTTGCCCGCCGTGAGGTGCCGGCAGTAGAATGTTACCCCTCCTCTCATGTCCGTGGATGCACTGATGCAGTAAGAGCCTGTAAGGGATACCTCCGGAAGATGGGCAGCAGCGTCTTTCCGTGTATCAACATCCCGTACTGCGCTCGCCGTCGCCGACCCGCCTGCCAAGCGTGGTGAGTTTGGCAACTACCCCTCATGTGGACGTTTTTCGGTTGAAATGATAATGACAAAATAAATTTTGTATTTTTGTATTATTTTACTACGAAAGTATTTTACTATGTACCGTGTTTAAATAAATGATGAGATTACTTTGATTTATACATAGATAGATAAACTCTTTATTGTACATTCACCATATAACATAAATTTCACAAAGAGAAACACAGACAAATATAACATACAATGGGCGGTCTTATAGAGTAGGTATTACCTAGCTTGGGTAGCACAATACATATTTTTGAATAACGGACCAACGGACTGAAGGTGCAGGCTACAGTATAGTGAGTGCATGCTGACCTCTATGCTTCTATACTCTCATTATTTTTAAGCTAGGAAAAATGTTGTTTAATCGGAAAAGACGAAGTTGATTGGTTCAAAATAATAATTGGACTTAGCTACTACCCAAGCTAAGAAGGTGCTCATCATCATCACCGGCCTATAAAAGTCCGCTACTGAAATATAAAAAATTAAAACAACATAAATACATTTAGGTATATCAATCTTAAAAAAGTTTTTAATACAACATAGTTTTTATTCTCTGCAAGAGTTCTTACAGTTTTAGGCGATACTAGTATTTAAATTTATTCTAAGGATTTCTAATGATCTCACTAATTTTTAGGTTAAGAAAATGTTCGTATGATAAATAGTTCTGTTATTTTATTTAGTGTTTGTGTTTTGTTTAACGTAGTAAGATTTTTACTAGCATAATATGTACTACCTATGTAAGTTGAATTAGATTCACCAAAGTATGTATAGTATTAAGTGCTTGGTACTTACTCTACCAATTTTGCTGTGCCCTAACAGGGCGCATGTTTGATACTCCTATATTATTTTAAGACCTTGTAACTCAACATGCTTGCAATAAATGAATATGACTATGACTATGACATATGCCTCCCCAAATCACCTTATCAAAAGGTTGCCGCATCCAGCGCCTGCTCTACTTTAGAACTGGTTTACCCCACACTTCTCTATCCTGAGCTATTGTGGTTCTGTCTACGTGCGTCGAGATCGTCTCTCCTTCGACATCTTAGCCGAGGTCGCGAGTTCGTTTCTCTTGTGGAATCCATTCGGTGGTGGATTTAGCCCATGACTCATCCAGCTTGCGGTAGACGTGACCGGCCCAGTCCCACTTGAACTACGCGATTCAGATTTTTGCCGGCGTCTGCGATATGTGTTTTAGAACGCAGTTCACTATTTCTTATCCGGTCTCATAATTCGACTCCTAGGATACTGCGTTCTATAGCTTGCTGAAAAAACCCCAAGTGTACTTTTTTCACAGCAGCGGTCAGTGACCAGGTTTGCGCGCCATAGGTGAGGAAGGGTAAAATGTGGTAAAATGCACTTTATTGCACATGTCCATGAGACGTCTCAGCATTTTTAAGCAGCAGATTCCCTTTCTTCAAGTGTTTCATAAACCAATATTCCTTTCAGGATTTTTAGTACGTCTGGTTATTTCAGTACCTATCTTGTCTGCTCTGGAAATGGCTCTTAAAAGTCCTCATGTAAATATTGAAAACTATGGTTATTATTATTAAATAATGTGTTATCTGCAAAAAAACTACGTAGTTTCCCAAATGCTGCTCAGCTTAGCTGATGGAATGAACGGATCCTCCGTTTGCTTCCTTTTCAAACTTATCTTTAGGTAATTAAGTAATTGCAAATCATTCCAAAGAAGACTATTCTACAAAAACAACTTTGGCTATATACACAAATATGTACCAAATTATGTGGCCATTGATCATTATTTATATAGATACATTATAATGAAGGGCTAAGCGCACTCGCAATAGCGCTACCCGCACTCACATCAGGACCATCAACAACCCGAACATTTATTAATTTTTATTTACTAATTTTTATCGAAAAATATTCCGTATTTGTACCATGATTATAACTCAGGGGCATCTCAAACAGTTGTCAACTCATTAAAAAGATTCAACAATTCAACAAAAGCTCTTTTATCAATGAAACTTAATTGTTAATACGACATGAATATTTGAAATAAGTAGTACGCTTTGGATAACACAAAAGTCAGGAACGGCAAGAACAAGAATTGGTCGTTATTGTGTTCATTTTATACATAGGTAGGTACAGGGCTATTATCGTTTATCGTGAACCAGAATTAAGCACACCTATGAACAAACTACAACGCACACGATACTTACCTATCAGATTACTGGATGCATGAAAATAAGCCGGACTGCAGCCATGGAAATCATATTGGATCTTAGTCGTATTTCAATCTAATCCAGTGGCGATCACTGGATTAGATTGAAATACGACTAAGGAAGGACTATGGGGCAACTGGCCAACAACATGTCCTAGACAAGTCCCTAGAATGACAACCCCTACTTGATTTCAGTTAACCCATACTTAAGTATAATTTAATTAAAATTATTTATTTATTGGTCATGGTCAAAATTATTTATACCGTGGGGTGCCGGCAGTAGAATGTTACCCCTCCTCTCCTACCCGTGGATGCAGTAAGAGCCTGCTAAGGGACACCTCTGGAAGATGGGCAGCAGCGTCTTTCCGTATATCAACATCCCGTACTGCGCTCACCAACCCGCCTGCCAAGCGTGGTGAGTGTGGCAACTACCCCTCATGGAGATCCATGATGAGGGAGGCCTTAGTTCAGTAGTGGACGTTTTACGGCTGAAATGATGATGATGATTTATTGGTCAGGAATAGCAGGGCACCGGTAACTGAGGCCAATCTTTATTGTTTTTTGAGGGGCCTCAATGCCCAATGCCCATATTCACCACGGTTGGCAAGCGGGTTGGCGATCGCAAAGCTTTTTGCACCGTTGCCAGTGCCTGCCATCAGCTAGATGATTTGCCTGTAGCATCAGTCTGTAGAGGTAGGTATCATAGCCTAGGGGTCTATTCCCAAGATGGTCGGCTTGGGCGCCGAAATAATGTATGTTGACCCCCCTACCCCCCGATACCCAGTTTTCCAGTAGGTTGGTTCTTTAAAAAAAATATTAACGTAGATTTATTATACCTATGACCTTACTTACTAGGTGAGCTAATAAAGTGGTTGGTCACAAAACTGTTGGCTCTCTACCAATTTGGTTAAACGTTCATTCTAATCTAAGCTACTAAGTAATAGGTGCGTCAATAGGTTAGGTTATAAGTCCTACGTTCCTAAAACAGTAACCTTTAATAATTTCAAGTGTAAGTACCTACTGTGTTCCTGATTTGCTCCTAGCTCGAGGGGGATCTCGCAACATCCTCTGTTAAATTGCGAGTTATCGTAATTGCTTCATTGTATGTAGGTACCAGATTGACTCTAGCATGTCTCAGTGAGGTCACCAGCAGGCAACCAGTTGGGTGCTTGTTTGGTCTAGACTAGAGATAGGTACCTAAGTTTACGCGATGTTCAAACAAACGAAAAGCTGTTGAGTTCGTATATCCCAGTATTTTTAATATTTTTCGATTGTATTTCTAATAAATTCTAACTAACTCCGAATTCAAAATGAGTGGTTCAGATATAAGCGAGATGGTGCATCAAATGCAGAGGTTTTCATGGGTGGACTATGTCGTATTTGTGTTCATGTTAGCTATAAGTGCGGTGGTCGGAGTCTACTGGGGTTTCATGAAGAAGCAGTCAACACAAGCTGATTATCTGCTTGGGGGAAGGAATATGAAGGTGGTTCCGGTTGCTATGTCGCTTGTAGCAAGGTGAGGTTTTGTGTTTAGAGCTTAAAATCACCTCTTTGAATGGCAACATTAGCTAACTGTTGCAAGATTGCTTACCAAGAAGATAAACCGATCGTGATAATTTACGGACTTATTTTATGAAGTGTCACAACTATGCCTTAAGCATAAAGTGCATGATGGGTTACCATGTACATAATGAGATCTTAAAAATACTTACTCCTACTTCTGCCTAGGCACGAAAATTTGGATGAAATCTAATTTAAAGGTCAGACAGGACTTTCTGCTACATTTTTCATTTTATGTTTACAGTTTCATATCCGGTGTAACACTGCTAGGCACGCCTACAGAAGTATACATGTATGGGACACAATACGCCTATTCTCTGATTGCGATATGCCTGATGTCGGTGATCATCACCCAAGTCTACTTACCGGTCTTCCATGAGCTTAAACTAACTTCTAATTATGAGGTAAGATCGTTCAAATAATGCCTACTTTCTTAGAATTTCAGGAACAGAATCGCCTTATGGGCATGTTAATGTAAGTCTTGGTTTAATATAGCAAAAAACTACCTAGAATAGGTAGTCAATTCACAAAAGAAAAACAAGCAGATTTAAATTGAAACATAAAAGTTTTTTCTACGTGAGGGAGAGAAGAGAAGAAGAAGCTCATTATTTCACTTCTATTGATTGTTACAATTTTGTCATAATATTATGTAATATGATGGTGATTTAGGAAGTCAACATTCATGTTCGAGCGAGAGCCCTGCCGCGAAGTACGTAGGTAAATAAATTATGAATTAACTCGACACTGGCGGAATTGTGTAAAACCAAACACAAAAAGCCATAAAATAAATAGTCAAGACAAGTCAACATTCATGTCAATTTCGATTCGAAAATAATGATGGAGATATATGTATTACGTTGTGGGCGAGTTTAGAAATATGTTGCCCTAGAATAAAAACACTATGTTTTTATTCTAAGCATGTGGCCTAATCTGCCTTACAATGACCCAGGTACTAACAAATAAAGAAACTTTTTTCGAAAAAAAATTTTTTTTTCGATGATGTTTAACTGCATACCATCTGTGGTTAGTTAACACTTTAAAATTAAAAGATGTATCTCTAGATAGTTCCTGTGCTTATGTAGGTACACATAAATTCTGAAGTCAACAATATTATGATTAATAATTTCCCAGTAACCATGTACTTACCTTATTTTCAATTTATCATTATCCTAAGACCGTTTTTGAGGTTTGATCCCGATCGTGTTTTTCAGTATTTTTAATCTAGAAATCAATGAAGTTAAAATTTATGTAGAGAATTGGGCGATAGTCAAAACTCGCCCAATTCTCTACACTAAGATGAAAATAAAACTGAATTATTGTTTTTCAGTATTTATCAATGAGATTCGATAACCGAGTAAGACTGTTTGGATCAATTCTGTTTGCATTTACGTTGGTAAGTTTTTTAATATGCTCATCTGCTTCTTTATAAAGCTCTTCAAGAATATTTACTTAAATTATTTTTTCAGATAGGCTGGCTTCCAATTGTTATTTACGTCCCAGCACTAGCTTTTAATCAAGGTATTTACATATATTATCAAAAATACGTAGACTAGCGTACCTATTTTATTCACTTTTATAACCTCTTTTCTTGATTTCAGTGACCGGAGTCGACATTCACATAATCACACCGATAGTTTGTCTCGTTTGCATTTTTTATACAAGCGCCGTAAGTCTATCATCAATATGATCTTTATCAGTGATCTTATACACATATTTTCTGAACGACCAGAAGCTTTGTGAAAGTTCTCGTCTGGCAAGATGCTTAAATATTACCATGACTATTTTTTAATTGCCATGTTTGATGAGACACATCTGTGTATGTAATTAAACATTAAGTTGACAGACGCAGGGATATGCATGATAGAGAAAGGTCCCGATTTCTGTGAACTAAAATTAAAAAATCAAGAACAAGATCTCATGCAAACTCTCAACTACCATATTTTGCTTTACCTTCTTCGAAAGCAAATTTCTGCGGCTGTTTACACAATTTCACGACATAACATACAATGCTAGCAAGTACGTATTTAGCTCCGTCTTTATATTGTACAGCTTGAAATTTCGAGTCGAAATTTCATGAAAACAGAAAATTTCGACTACTTTTCACTATCATCATCATCATCACCTATCCTGTAGAACGTCCACTGCTGGACTTAGGCCTAAGTAATGATCATGAGGGGTTGTTGCCATACTTACCACGATTGGCAAGCGAGCTAGAACGCAGTACAGGATGTTGAGACACGGAAAGAATCTCCTGCCCGTATTAAGAGGTGTCCCTTGGTAGATTCTTACTGCATCCACGGGCAAGAAAGGAGAGGTAACACTCTACCGTCGTCACCCTACCGGCACTAGATAATACTAGAACTGAAATAAAAAATCAAGAACAAGAATTTACACAAACTTTCGACTAACATTTGCTCTACCTTTTTTGAAATTTGCAAAGGTCTACTACCGGCATCCACAGCAACCCGCAACTACCTTAATTAAATACAATTTGTACACCTTTCTCCAGGGAGGACTTCAAGCTGTCGTATGGACGGATGTCATCCAAATCACAGCTATGTTCGGAGCCATGGCGCTTGTGGCTATAAAAGGGACCATCGATATCGGTGGCTTCGGCGTGGTTTGGCAGAGGAATATGGACAGTGGCAGGATCGAGCCTCCGAAGTAAGTTGTCTTCACTTCTGATTCATAAAAAGCGAGGTAGCGTATAGCAGTGAGTAGGAGACTAGCAACAGCTATCGTAAATACGGTTGGTTCTAATTTCTTGCCTAATTTATCGTTTTTCCTCAAAAAAGAAGCGCACAGCATAACTGTATGATGCTTACGTGATGCTTACTGTATAAGTTCCTACTCACTATATGGAAAGGCGTTTCGCAGACAAACTATCAAGAAACTATCATACACGTATATTCAAGGTATAAGCTAAGGTTAGTCTTTTTTAAACTTTCGCGATCACAACACATTATTACTATATTGGATTATCGGGTATTTATCGCGTGATTACCTTTATTTTATGACGTTTCGACCAGGTGCAATCCGGTAAGTTAGGTAATCATGCGATTAATACCCGATAATCCAATATAGTAATAATAAGCTAAGGTTGACCGAGTGGTATGTAGGTACACCCGACTTTCGATCCGAAGGTCATGGGTTTCATACCGACCGTGCACCAATGGATGTTTCTTTCTTGAAAAATGTATGTGCACAATAACGTGCTTTAACGGTGCAGGGAAACATCGTGAGAAAACCCGCGGCTTAGTCAGCTTGAACGTATTGACCTATTCCTTCCTCTGACTAATAGCTGACTAAGCTGAGGGGATGGTACAGGTGCTGGGCAAGCCTAATCCATCTAATAATGCCTGGCCAGCAAGTGGTATACTACTAAGCTAAGGTTGCGAGTTGCCTGTTGCCACAATCGAAGATCAATGTTGCTTTGTCTACGAAGCGCTTTACTATTCATCATCATCATTCCATTATGATAAACAAAGAAAAATATCTAGTTTTAATTCCGCTAATGCTGAGATGCATATGCACCGCCCTCCCGCCCGCTAATTATGCACATGCAGGGGGAACCAGGCTGTTAGAGCAACATGCATACCCAAACCCACACGACCGTGGTCGTGTGGGTTTGGGTATGAAACCCATTCGAACCAGGAACCAGGCTGTTAGTGCAACATGCATACCCAAACCCACACGACCGTGGTCGTGTGGGTTTGGGTATGCATGTTGCACTAACAGCCTGGTTCCCCCTGCATGTGCATAATTAGCGGGCGGGAGGGCGGTGCATATGCATCTCAGCATTAGCGGAATTAAAACTAGATATTTTTCTTTGTTTATCATAATAATATGGATTTCCGCAAAGTAACGCCTGATTCTATTAATTATATTATCATTCCAGCCGTAAAAAGTCCACTACTGAACAGGCCTCCCTCATGGATCTCCATGAGGGGTAGTTACCATACTCACCACGCTTGGCAGGCGGGTTGGCGAGCGCAGTACGGGATGTTGATACACGGAAAGACGCTGCTGCCCATCTTCCGGAGGTATCCCTTAGCAGGCTCTTACTGCATCCACGGGCATGAGAGGAGGGGTAACATTCTACTGCCGGCACCCCACGGCTTTACTATTGATTCCTTTTAATTCGGATTTTAAGTAGTGAAACTTTTGTATATTTGTATTAGGTATCTTTTGAATTGTGTATAAGTGACTGAAAGTGACCAGTGCTCATATGTGCCGTCATATTCAGGTATAGAAATAACAGGTAATTTAATGAAATCTAGTTTAGTACGCTTGTTTTAGACTGTCATTAGCATTACTTTCCTCGCAACCTAACAAGCACTGAGCCTTAGCTGATGTACTGTAGTACTCGGACTCAAAGATTTCCAAAGATTCTAAATCCTTTTCTGTGGTTTCTTGTTCGCTTCTTTCCCTCACTTGGAAAAAAAGTTATCTGAAGCGAACGGATTCAATTATGTGCTATATTCAATTTAAATGTGTCTTGTTTTTCTTATGAAAATTGACTATTCTAAGTAGCGCTTTGCTTTATTGAATAAAAACTTGTTTGACTTTGACTTTGAGTATGTACAAGTATATTACTATATACGAGATAGGCCAGAAACCAGACTGAACAACAAGGCGACTAACCAGACTGAACAACAAGGCGACTAACCAAGACCTTGGGGAAGGCCCAGAATACCAAACCCAAGGTACTTCGAGTAAGCATCCTTAAATATCTACCTATTTCTCTTTAAGAAGCTTACGCAAATGTGGGTGTTTGCAATTACATTTGGCGGAACTGACTAGTTTATAGTAATTGCACAATTGTCTTCTAATGAAGATGTAGTACATTTGAATGAGATTCAATTCTGATGTCCACTGGTCATCTGGGAAGTGTCTGAAGGGCATTGTGGAAAATGTATATCAAGACCAATTTAGACGCAAAATTTTAAAATGGTACTTCACCATCAGATCTACATCTTCAATGTCGTAGTACCTTCGCAGATTTTCGTAGGTTTAGCTTATTTTATTTTAATGTACACACCATAAGGTAAAGTTATCCTGGCAATCATCATCATTTCAGCCGTAAAACGTCCACTACTGAACTTAGGCCTCTCTCATGGATCTCCATGAGGGGTAGTTGCCATACTCACCACGCTTGGCAGGCGGGTTGGTGAGCGCAGTACGGGATGTTGATATACGGAGAGACGCTGCTGCCCATTTTCCGGAGGTGTCCCTTAGCAGGCTCTTACTGCATCCACGGGTAGGAGAGGAGGGGTAACATTCTACTGCCGGCACCCCACGGCCAATATCCTGACAATATCACTTCAAAAAAATGAAATCAAAAGTTAACTAGTAAAGTTTAACAAATATATATGAAAATATTTTCTGTAGAAAAGGAGTGGCTGGATAGATCTTTTTTACTTCGTATTTAGGTAATTTTGTCAGAATATTTTACGCAACAGTAATTTACAACGAAAATGAAAACAGACGTTTTTGTCAACAGCTGGGATCCGAACCCGATGACTCGTCATACAATGTGGAGCTTAGTAGTTGGCGGTTTAGCCTACTGGGTCCAATCAAACTCCGTCAACCAAACAATGATACAGCGCTACCTGTCTCTACCAACACTGAAAGCAGCTAAATCGTAAGTAAAAATCAGACCCGAAAGAAGTTTTCCTTCTAAAAGCCATACGTAACATAAAAACTTTTTAATTTTTTAAGACTGGCCATCAAATATTAATACATTCTCTTTTCTGGAGTGGCCGAATTGGAACAAAAACGAGTTTGCGTGACGCCGTCACGCCGAATTCTTAATCTAAATTCAAAATATAAAGGATTCGAATTTTCATTTGGTCATTTTTTTAAAAGATTCTTCATTTACAGGCTATATTTTGTTTTTCCAAGCATGTTTCGCTGCGCTGATTCGATATATTTTAAATTTGTTTAGCCGCCTAACTTTTATTTTGTTTTCAGGGCAGTGTTTTTGTTTTGCATAGGATTGTGCGCTCTCTACTGTTTCTGTTTGTATTGTGGATTGCTGATCTACGCGCGGTTCTATGATTGCGATCCTCTTCAGACTAAAGTAAGTTTTGTTTATTCGTTACACTACTATTACTTGTATAAGGCATTGCATATATAACTTGTTAAAAACATGTATGTACTATTTTTCTTGAAATAATTAACACATTTGCAACTAATCATAGGATCGTGTGATGCCGAGGGGTGCCGGCATTATGCAGTGGGGTGCCGGCAGTAGAATGATACCCCTCCTCTCATGCCCATGGATGCAGTAAGAGCCTGCTAAGGGATGCTTTCGGAAGATGGGCAGCAGCGTCTTTTCGTGTATCAACATCGCAAACTGCGCTTGCCAACCCACCTACCAAGCGTGGTGAGTATGGCAACTACTCCTCTTGGAGATCCATGAGGGAGGCCTGTTCAGTAGTGGACGTTAGGCTGTAATGATGATAGGGTCTTGAGTTACGGCACAAACATAGGGATGCCTTTACCCAGCAGTGGGTGAAGGCGGGCTGTGGATGATGATGATGATGATGATGATCAGTAACGCTTGTAGCAATACAGTACAGTGGGATGATTTTAATATCCTTTCTTGTGTCTCACAGCTCTAATAATAAGATTTATTTTGTGGTATTTTTAAAACGAATATATTTCAGTTGGCGAAAGCGAAAGATCAGCTGTTACCATTACTCGTCATGGATGTCCTGGGTGAGGTTCCCGGTCTACCTGGTGTCTTCGTAGCTGGCATATTTAGTGCTGCTCTGAGGTATTTTAAAATAGCCCTTTTCCTGCATCAGGGTACTTAAATTTTGCATTGTTGACAAACAAAAATATTTAAACACGTGTTTCAGCGTTGCTCAAAAATCCTCCCCTAAGTCAAAATTTAGGGAATGAAAGTTTGTATTGTGGGAACATGATAATATAATTATTGGAAACTACAGAACTAAAACTTAAAGTTCTTTTATTTTAACACCCTTTAAGGTGTTAGTTTTGCATGGGAAGCATAAGAATTCCGAGTCTGAATACTGCATGGGAGGTCTTTTCAAGATGTTGTGCTTGCTAGGATGAGTATATTGGGGTGCAAAACTTTTTATGGAAACTCTGAAAAGAGTGATGTCATTCTAATCAAAAATTTACATCATCGTGGGTGTAAAAGTGTACCCTAGCAATTTATCGCGTAATTGTCTTGAAAATATTTAAAATAAAAATGTATTGAGCATTGCTTCTGATTTTTAAAATTACTCTACCTACAAAGCTATCAGAATGTTGGTCCTGGCTATACCACATATAATTTAATACAAGGCTATATACGTGGGTACCGCGTGCATCAGTTTGCCTGATCGGTAAACGCCTCCTCCAATGCCTGCTATTATTTTCTGTCACTATCCCTTCCATGGCTTTGGTAAAAATAATTTAATTTTCCTATTTTTACAGTTCCCTATCAACAAGTCTCAATTCTATGTCAGCGGTGGTTCTAGAAGACTTTTATAAGCCGTTTTTCAAGCGAGAACTGAGTGAGGGACAAACTACTTGGCTGCTCAGAGGAGTGGTCATTCTGCTGGGAACGTTATGTGTAGGTAAATAATTGCCATTTACATTAGACTCTCAAACTTATTTTTAAAATGCATTAAAAATACGGGGACCTCTCACGATAATAATTTTAAGTCGGATACAATGCTGACATTCCAAATTTCAATAAAACCGTTACCTTAGGCATCTTAGCCTCACTCTCAAGCTATTATTTGATGTCACTATTGTGATGTCACTAATTAAGTCGCGTGACAATCGACGGGGGCAAGCTTTTGCTTAGCAATCTATATCTATACTAATATTATAAAGAGATAAAGTGAGCTTGTGAGGTTGTAGGGGGTAATCTCTGGATCTACTGAACCGATTTTCGAAATTCTTTTAGGTACTAATAGATGGCCACAGTATTTGTGAGTGTCATAGGCTATAAATTACCGCCCAACTAAGTGGGCACCGGGTCAGCTAGTAGATGTTATAAAATAGTCAGTGAAATATTATATGTGAAAGGGTTGATTTTGTATACTGGATGTGAAAAGTGCGAAATTCGTGCTTTATGATTTATTTCACTTTTTATTTTTCAAATTTTATAAAGAACTCTTCATTTTGTCTTCTGTATTTCTCTTCTTCTTTGGTTCCGCCACTTTTGTTATTCGTCAACTTTAAAATAACGATTAAAATGACGAGTAATCAGATTGTAATGGGAATACCCTGGAATATACCTAGAATAATTAACACATTAAACAATTAAAGCCGTGGGGCGCCGGCAGTAGAATGTTGCCCCTCCTCTCATGCCCGTGGATGCAGTAAGAGCCTGCTAAGGGATACCTCCGAAAGATGGGCAGCAGCGTCTTTCCATATATCAACATATGGGATGTGACTGCGCTCGCCAACCCGCCTGCCAAGCGTGGTGAGTATGGCAACATGGAGATCCATGAGGGAGGCCTTTGTTCATTAGTGGACGTTTTATGGCTGAAATAATAATAATAATACCTAGAATGTTAGAATGTTGCCCTTTGTTTGACTTCAATCTCACCTGATGGTAAATGACGATGTGGACGATGATGATCACAAAAACCTAGAAGACAACCCTATGTTCACACTTGACTTGAAGTTGTAGTTTTCGAAATGTTTCAGCACTGGTGTTCATAGTAGAGAAGATGGGAACGATACTGCAGTTGACAATGACATTGGAATCCATGACAATGGGACCCCAACTAGGCGTGTTCACTATGGGAATCCTCATGCCGTGGGTTGATGCTACGGTAATACATCTTTTACGTTCACAGTTTTATTGAAATCTCGTTTAAATTTCAAAGAAAAATGTTTTTAAATCTGTGTAGCTACATCCGCAATTGAATCTATTTCTTTGTAAAAGCCATCTGGTATAGAACAAGCATTTTGGGCTTTATGGTGATGTGTGAAATATCCGGTATTGTTTATTTGTAAAATACCGTATAGTTACGGCTTTTAAACAAGATTGACCCTTATCTTTTAAACATAGCAATCTGCTACGCCATCCAACAACCAAAATAAACCTAAGTTACCCGTTTTTATGAATCTCAAAGAGCATTTTATCATTTAAACTGTCTTTTCTTGCCGTAGCAAGACACTACGTCGTGTCTACGCCGTAGCTGATATGCTACGACAGCGTAGTCTGCGTAGTAAGGGCTACTCCTAGTATTTTAATAAAGAAGCTTGATTATATTTTGCTCTTGCATTGGACGTTGCATTCTACAAATAAATTCAATTATTTAATTAAATTGTGTAAAATTTCCAGTCTATTTAAGAAAACAGACTGGGAATTTTGAGCTTTCTAATTTTAAAACATGGAAAACCTATTTAACGTAGTCCTTAGCTTTTACTTATTACTTACAACGCTATATAAAAGCGCCATAAAAACTAAAAATCAAGTTCATGGAGATGGTGGTAGTAAGATAAGAATCCGTTTATTTGCACCAAAGTCATAATAACATCATTGCTAAGGTTAAATTGATAATAATGTCAGATATATTACACATAGCGCCATCTAGTCAGAGTCCCGCCCATCTCTACTTCAACCTGGCTACCCTTATACCTGACGTAGGTAGTTTAATCAAAGTTTATTTAAATAATTAATCAATGTAACATTACAGATTCCATAGCGTTACACGTTAAAACGTCAGCGTCTGTGACGTTTGTGCGCAATAATCTATGACCTCGTTTCTTTTACCACAGGCAGCCCTAATAGGCGGAGTAACTGGTGTAGCCCTTATGTCTCTCTGGTGCCTTTCTGCGCAATTCGCTATAGCCAGTGGCGCCATCTCCCACAAACACAAACCACTCACGACAGCCGGCTGTGCTTATAACTACACGGTTCCTGTTGCTGGCAATCTGGATGATATAATGTGAGTTTTTGTAACAATATAAAACCCTAGTAAAATGTATTTATGAAAAGACGTACAAGGTAGAAGGTCAGAATGAACACCTAATTGTGGGCGAATACACATATTTTTTCATGTTGTGCCATACCAACCATACTCGCATTTTACTAGGACTAAGTACTTGTTGTTTATTTTGTAATTTATTTTACTAGGACTGCTAGAACTAACACAGTGAACGCCTGCTATTACCATGGTACGGATAACCCGCATTTGCAGTAATAAATACTACTATTAATTAACAGCACATTAAAATATATCGCATAAGTGCACGCGACGTTGAAGTCAATCTACTCGTCCACGTTCTAAGTTACACTACATACTACACTACATACATACATTTACATCATCTACACATTTACATTCTACAACACGTTACATTGGCAACTATTTAATTAACGGAGTGAAGCACACTAATTAAAACCGCCATTAGTAAGTAGTAAAACGGTAAATATTACTACAACAACGATACGTTTTTCTTTCTGTGCGTCAATAACTCTTTAATACTCGGTTATAATATAAAGGCGCCATATGAAATTCGTAAAACAAAAATAAAAAGAACGTCACACATCCCAGGTGGGGATCGAACCCACGACCTTTGGATTAGAAGTCCAACGCGCTATCCTCTGCGCCACTGGGACGATTGCTAGAATGTTGAAATAATAATATACGACCGGCGAGGGGTGACGTGTGCGTGCAGCCACAGCGCCCTACATAGTTTGTATGCATGGTTAGAGTTCGCAGCTGTTATATCTTTAGCCACGACGGAGTATCGTTAATGACCTTCGTGTTAAGGAAATGAATATTTGTCTATGATTCTGGTATCAAGAAGGGTGAACGGGGAATTTGTGTTCAAGAACGGATGGTTTCGCAGATAATGTTGTCCTATATGAGAAAACATATGGTATTTCGTTTTAATATTTTTTATATGCCTTGTTAAAATTGAACTGCTTGTTTTCGAAAATAAATAAAACAAGTTTTTCAATATAAAAAATACAAGATTATATTCTTATTGTTAAATGCGGGGATTACTCACGTAATATTCCGACTGGATTAGCATAATAATAATGAGGAGGGCGAGAGAATAAACCATAAGCAAACTAGCTTTATATTAGAGGACAAAAAAATGCTAAAAGAAAATTATATGTTACATTGTGCTTTAAGATTTTTAGCTTGTTTATGTAACGTACCGGAGAAAACACCTAGTTTATTATTCTATATTATAAAAAAAAAATCGGCCTGATTAGAAAAGGGGTCATGACTGAGATGGTCATGCTAAAGATTATTTTTGAGCAAACACCCTGTAATATCGTTAAATAACAAAAAAAATAAGTTCAACTGCTTTTATAAAAAATGATACCTAATCTAAAGAAATGTCGCGCACTATTTTCATTTAGCAAATTTTTTTTTTGCTTATGAAATCGAATTTGTACAATATTTACTGTTGTATTATGGTCTACATAATTAACTTATTAAAATGTGACCTCTTTCGGACCTTTGTACCTTTATGGGCCTTTAGTGTAGTCTAATAATGAGAATCGATGCCGAAGCGATTTTATGGTAGAGAAACAAACATATTCCAAAGGCGCTATTTGTCAACATTATATAAACCCCGTAAAGGCTTCGACACCAGTGGCCGAAGATTGCATAGTCAACTGCTACATACTACTTGCTTCAGTACTTATTTCTGATCTAGCTGTTACGTTACTAAGCTATAAAAAAACATTAAAACCCCCTTATCGTCATCAGCCCGGAAGCGAACCCGATACTGCGCGTTTCATACATGTGGTACACGCTCTGTGGCGCCTGCGTTACAATCGCCGTGGGGGCGCTAATTGGATGGATTATATACGCTCGAAAGCCGAACTCCCACGTTCCACCAGCGCCAAGCCTACTGGCTCCACAACTGAGAAAACTGTACAAGGAACCCCCTCATCCAACGGACGAGACTTACATCAATGCCTTTGGGAGCAACAAGGTATGTAGGGTATCTTATTTTGTAGAACAGCTCAACTGCCCTAACCCGCAGCGTATGACGGCGTGGGTGCATCAATAGGATGGATTTTTAACGATCTGCTCCATTAAAGTATATTTGACGACGTGGGTGCTCGTCGGTATTCGATTAGAAGACAAGAAGACTGTAGAAGGAACCCCTCATCCAACGGACCAGACTTACATCAACGCCTTTGGGAGGAATAGGGTCTGAATGATGAGGTTGTGGGTGCAATAGTAAGGTGGCTTATACGTGCTCGAAGGCTAAAATCGGGTTCCAATTGCACCGAACGTATTGGTCCCACAACTGAGAAAACTGAATGAAAAGCATCAATGCCTGGGGAAACAATAAAATATAATAGAATCTAAAGATTCTACCTTATACTCTAGAATTTATTTGTGACGTTATCAATAAACTTTGATTATTTTATCTTTCTTTTTTAGGAAGCCTGCCATATCAGCTCTGCTGCAATAAACATGAAACCCCTCAGCGACTGCGAAGATATTAGTTGATTCTACATGAGGTTTGATTTTATATCCTTCTACGACAAATGAAGTCTTCAAAATGGGCAGTAATTTATTCAGGCACCGATTAAATATTTTTTTAAATGAAAGCTTTCGTTTGATATACATACCTTTCCTGAATTGGAACGCTATACAAAATTAACAATAACCATGAAGTGTAAACCATTGGTATAAGAAATAACGAAACTCTTATTAATGTGTAGAAGCACATAGGTACGTACTTAAAAATAAAACTTCAACAGGTGCTCTATAAAAATTCGGTCCACGAAAAAATGTGTACATATTTTGTTTAAACAAGTATTATAGGTAAGAATAGCAGATTGCAGGTATAAAATAAGAGCCTTGCAATCGAGCACGGGCGCCAATGAAATGGTTTTTGTTTTTTTTCTTATCCTGATGTATGACGAATGTTGTCTGTGACGTTTTTGTAGATTTTTTATAGACAATTCCGCTGTACCAACATCAATTTGACGGAGCTCTTCTGGTTGAGCTAGCGTGAGATAACAAATCATCAATCATCAATTCAGCCGTAAAACGTCCACTACTGACCACAGGCCTCCCTCATGGATCTCCATGAGGGGTAGTTGCCATACTCACCACGCTTGGCAAGCGGGTCGGCGAGCGCAGTACGGGTTGTTTATACACGAAAAGACGCTGCTGCCCATCTTCCAGAGGGATCCCTTAGCAGGCTCTTACTGCATCCACGGACATGAGAGGAGGGGTAGCATTCTGCAGCCCACGGCTTGATAGCAAATATTTTGATCAAAATACATTTCCTCCTTCTGTGGCAAAGTCTATTGAAGTAATCTAAAAACAAATCGAGGCAGCACTTTTTTATCCTCGAAGCAAGTCTGATATTATACGCCTCGACGCGGCCTTTATCATTCCAATCAAAGATTTTTTTCTAAACGTCTTCTCAATGTCTGTCAATAACAAACTAAATAATGTAGAGTCGCCGCCAACACTGAAGTCTTCGGCAAAAGTGAGAACTAACCCGAGTAAGTACAGTCTTATTCTTCTTCGAAAGGAAACGTCAACATATTTTTGGGAAAACCTCTTTGTAACCACATAAAGAAGTAACCAAGAATGTGCAGCTAAAAAGGAGATGGACTGAAAGTGCTCTTTGAAACAACACAGCTATTTTACGAAGATCAACCTTCTATAGCAACAGATAATCCTCTGACAATCATCTTAATCTACGAAAAGGAAGTAGGCGATTTACGACAAAAATAGTTCAACAGGGCCAGGGGACGAGAAGTAAGAATATCGCAGATGGCAATTGTAAAATTATCCTCGTAATCCACTTACAGTAGTCATTGGCTTGTTGTGGCTGCAGTTGTGAAGTCTTTATTCATTGATGCTGGTCTACCCAATACGAAACCTGCAAATGTGAAGATACATCACCGAGTAAAATAGTTGTAAATATAGAAGGACATCTGTTTGAACATTCTGGCGAATTAGCGTAGCTGTAATAAATACAAATAAACAGCTTCTAACAAAAACAAACGAAACAAAAGATGAAACGGAACAAATTTATTTGAGTATAATAAAACAAATCGATTCGTACATACACAAATAAAATCAAATCGAAAAATCAAGACAAATTCAAAATGATGGAAGAAAAGTTAAGCGTTGATGAAGTCAGGTCTTCAATGCAACACTTCACAGCTGTCGACTATGTGTTCTTTGTGCTCATGCTTGCAATATGTGGAGGAGTCGGGGTTTTCTTCGGATTTGTGAAGAAACAAAGATCCACTCAGGAGTATTTGATGGGAGGGAGAAATATGAAATTGGTGCCAGTGTGTTTCTCTTTAGTTGCAAGGTAAGTTTATTTCATACGTGTCAAATTATTGTATAATTATAAATTGCGTACAAGAAAGAATGCTGGATATTGTAAAGCCGTTTTGTTCTTGTAGTATGTGCCTCCTACTTTCAACCCGAAGTTCTTGCGTTCGATACCGGATCAAAATGTATGTGCAATGTTATGCCTGACACACTTGCTTTATCGGTGAAGGAAAAAATCATGTGGAAAGCCGCGGCTTATGTAGTTAGCTTCAGACGTATTGACCTGTTCTTTCTTCATCTGACTAAAAGTCCACTTAGCTCTGACAATGGTTTAGGTGGGTGCTGGGTAAGCCTAATCATGTAAATATTACCCAGATACTGGAGCGTCGCGAACAACCTGAATATCGTTGTTGACACTGTATATTATCATCTTTAATAGAGGTTAAAGGTCTTACTTTTTATATGTTGGAAACCCAAAAACATTATACTTAGTTACGATAGTAATTTATGTTTATATTGTCAAGAAACGGGGTTAATGGAACCAAGCCCATATCCACATTAACAACTTCTGCATCCCCTTCAGTGATACTAATGGAATGCTGCCGACGACCCAGAGTCCTTCGCCATTATTTTAAAGAGCTGGCTAGGCTAAGGAAGGTCGCGTCACAATACACCTCTATGCGGGGGAGGCCAGTGCAGAGCTGGTATCCCTTACCAGAATTAGAATTGGCGTTCGTTAGTGTCATAGGAATGTTATATATAAACTACTACTTAGGTTAATCTGTCGTATCTAACTTCTTAACAACTATTTCTTTCAGTTTTATTTCAGGTATAACATTGTTAGGAACTCCAACTGAAATGTATATTTATGGGACGGCCTACTTGTACTCATTTGCTGGTACATTCATGATGTCCATAGTATTGTACTACGTGTTCCTACCGGTGCTTCATGATTTACAGTTAACTTCTGCTTATGAGGTAATAAATAATATATCAATTATGTCTCTAGAATTTGTGTGGTAACTTTTTACTATTATTTTAGGTAACCAAACAAATCTACTACCTACTTAGCATTTTTTGTACCGAGAATATGAGAGTTTTGAAAAAAATATTAAGTGTTTTGTTAGTTTTTGGTATAAAAAACTTTGTTTTTTCACAGTATCTGGAACTTCGATATGATGAACGATTAAGAGTGTTCGGATCAGTAATTTTTACTGTATATTTGGTAAGAACCCAATATTTTAATGCGATTAAATTAAGCAACATATTTTGAGTACACTCTTAACCGTGATCTATATTTCAGATGGCATGGTTGCCTATAGTGATTTATGTTCCGGCTTTAGCTTTCAACCAAGGTATGGATTTAATCAAATTCATTAGTTGATTGCTCTATGAAATTTTACCATTTAAATTACCCTTTTTCAGTGACTGGTGTCAATATACATATTGTGACTCCATTGGTGTGCGTTGTTTGTATATTTTATACTACATTGGTAAGTATTTTATTTTATTTCACAATGTTTTGAAGTTTTCCGATTGAGCTGAAATTGTATCATACACCTTATATATGATTCACCTTTATGAGGTTTGACGAGAAACTGTTATCTTTAGTATAATTATCGTATTGGCTCTAATTTTATGCACTATTTTTTTCAGGGAGGATTGAAAGCAGTTGTATGGACTGACGTCATACAAACAGTTATTATGTTTGGCGCGATGATTTTAGTAATTGTAAAGGGATCATATATGGTTGGCGGATTCATAAACGTACTTAAAATAAATTGGGAGGGCAATAGAATAGAGGCACCTTCGTAAGTATGATTTTTCCTTTTACGGATACGGATTGTCATATTTAATTCAGAGCTTCAATTTGCTTATTTATTTCTTTTTATTAAGTTTTAGATTAGATTTGACAGAACGACATTCCGTATGGTCTGTAACTATTGGTGCAGCATTTTACTGGACTGGTAATGTTGCTGTCAACCAAGCAATGATGCAACGCTTTCTGTCTCTAGCTGATTTGAAACAATCCAAACGGTAAGAAATAAGTAGGAATTTGAAGTTAGTACCAAGATTCATATATCATAGGTTACAATAAATTGTAACCTATGTCGTGGTCTTAACGTCACTATGGGTTCGTCATAAATTAATAACATTAAAAAATTTTGAGTAGCCCTAAAAAATCTAATGTTGATTTACACAAGTTTTCATAATGAGCTCTAGCTTGAGCTAAATCTTAAAATGTTATCATTACCTATCTTAGAATTATGTAAATTTGAAGACCCTTATTTATTTTTAACCGCCTTGAAAAAAGAAGAGTTCCTCAAGACGCCTGTTTTTTTAATTTTGTTACCTCGGTGCTCCTTTGTTTATGAACCGTTCTGGATTATTTTCAAAACTTAGTTTTGATGGTGGAAATCATGAGGAATTGATGGAACTCCCAAACACATTCGCATACTCATATAAACATAGACATATGTACATTGGTATTTTCAGCATTTGCATTCAACAAAAAAACAACAAAATAATAATTATTAAACCAAAACTCCCTTCCGTTTTAGGGCAGTTTGGGGATTCTTTCTAGGATTGTTCCCAATAGTGATCATCTGCGGGTACAGTGGCCTAGTAGCCTTCGCTAGGTACCACGACTGTGACCCATTGACCTCTAAACTGGCAATAGCGAAGGATCAAATCTTACCTCTGTTGGTGACCGACGTGTTGGGAGACTGGAATGGACTGTCCGGGATATTTGTTGCTGGTGTTTTTAGCGCTGCTTTAAGGTAATTTACTCAATATTTGTTATTAACATCTTACCCTGTCTTGCAACGAAAAGAAAAACCTTCGACCAATTATCATTTAATAAATATAATGCGGCTTACACCACGTACCTAACTTATTACCATTCGTGGCAGACTCCGAGGACTGTGCTCATGAAGAAGGTCTAAATGGTCTACGAAACGTCAGCAAGATGATAATAAGTTAGGTACGTGGTGTAAGCCGTATTATATTTATTAAAATTAATGATATTCTTAAATTAGGTTAAAAAAGTCGCACTGAAATAAGTTTATTTGATTGAGAGCTAGGGTGTTACAGATACGCATGTAAAACGTATGACGACTTTTTGACTTGCGGGTTAAAGAATGCCCTCCCCAAACGGTAGCCGCGCCGCCGCACCGCGCCGCCCGCGCCCGCCGGTTCAATGAAATATAGATCTGGGTCGCCATTCGAGAACCTGTACTCTCCCCATACGATGGGACGGAGAGAGGTCTTAGATTGCTTGTGCCATCAGACTCGACTGTGACTTGTTTTGTTTTGTCTTTTTATTTTATGGCTTTTTGTGTTTGGTTTTACACAATTCCGCCAGTGTCAAGTTAAATTTTTCTTCTTATTTCTTTATTTAATGGTTGATGCTAGCCACTTGTTGTAAATTCTTCTTCAACTGTGACGATTAGGGAAAAGTCTGGCTGACATGCGGATGATGTTACTAAAATGACAAGTCTGTCATGTAGATTATCAAAAAGGACCGGACATTTATTTTTCATTTTTTACGCAATCAAGAAATAAAGGCGATTCCTTGAGTCGAAATGTAAGTCGTTCATAAAATTGCGTGGCGTCACTTATTTTTGTATAAATAAGTATTTTATAAGTCGTTACTAAATAATTTCTTATCTTATCTAGATTGTTTAGTTTACGCTTAAAACGACGCATTGGCGATATTCGCGTCAGAGATTTTATATCAGCAATTACAAAACATTCGGAATTGATATTTTTTTTGAATTTTTCATTTATTTACTTTAATTTTTAACCGATTTCAAAAAGGTTCTATGTTCGACTATATTTTTTATATGTATGTTCACCGATTTCTCTGTCAATTGTGGACCGATTTTCAAAATTATTTTTTATTCGAAAGACTTTAGAGGTGGTTCCATTGGAACCGAACCAAGTCAGGATCTGATGGTGGAATCCGGGGAAAGCGAGGAAAACCCTCAAATTTCAAAGGCACGTAGGTACAATGTTTTTTATTATTTTAAGTCGGTTTTAGTTTTTTGAAAAAAATATTACGTAGTTGCTTTACAGGATTGGTTATCTATTTTCTTTATTTGATTTGTGTACAAAAATACTTAATTGTACCCTTATATTTATTTATTGAAAACACACACGAGTTGGGCTTACATACACCGTGTAACCAGACTACTACCGAATACCGCAATTTCTTAACCATCACCCGTATTGGTCTTTCTTACTTATTTTCGTAAGAATGCCAAATGCGTTTATTGTCTGACAACATCTTTGTTAATCATCTGTGGGCTTCATCGTTACAGGAGTTAATTTTGACACAATCACCGCTCATCATCTTTACTGTGAAGGTGGCGCATGGTTGATTTTTGACACGAATTCGTAGAAGTTTTGGTAGTCTTTTACCCCGTCGACTAATAATATTAGGTGGCAACAGTTCCTTCTTTTTATTTTCTTGTGTTGAAGAAGTTTTAGCAACATCCTGTGGTCAGAGTGAAGGAGAGGTGTTCAATTTTGCTTTTCTTCCTTGTCTTGGTTCTTATCCACTCGGTTCCTTAGCGAGTCCTTCCTCCTCAGTCTCGTATTCGATTTGCGATGAAGAACCTTTGAATGTGTTCTGTTACAAATGGAGCAGACTTGGTTGTTCTAATGCAGTTCAGCTGCTGCTGAAGATTTTAAATTTGTCTTTTTAAGGCAACTATTTTCTTCAAACTTCAACTTTTCAAGTTTTTCGCGTTCGTTTCTGTATATATCTGCAGGCGTACTATACCATGGTGATTTATCCATTGTTGAGGCATGTAATAGCGTCGCCTTAACAATATGATTTGCTGTCTGTTACGTGCCTTGCGCAATCAAAAACTCTATGATTGCGGCCAGGCCGTCGCGGCACAGCTTTGATGTGATGCGTAAGCACTTTGCTCCGTTTTGGTACGCGCGGTCGCGAGTAACACAGCTGTTCTCAGCGAAAATCATCATCACTGTCATCTATTATAATGATGACAGAAAAAAATAATGATTTATGTTTGTTATGTTTGTTACAACCTTTTCGAAATAGTGTTGGATTTTGCATAATTACCAACAGTTTTTATTTTAAACGAGAACTACTGTTTTGGCGCTTACGACCTTGCTTTACTAGCTAGGTTTTCGCATCAGTTTGTACCCAGACGGCCCCCTTAGTCCGCGTTTTATTTTAACAATTACATTTTAACTACTTATAGCTTTAATGTGCTATACGAGTATATTTTAAGCATTTTTTCATGAATTTGAAAATGCAAAAAACCGGTCTCTATTAGGCATAAGAGGTATGTATGTCACTTAATCTCTTCAAGAGTTACTTAGAAGGAAGACATCAATCTGTCAAAATTTGCTCGGACGTGAGCATTGAGCAACCAGTGACTTGTGGGGTGCCCCAAGGTATTGTTTTGGGCCCAACATTGTTCCTCATTTATATTGATGGCCTCTGCAGATTACAGCTGAAAAATGCCAGGCTTGTAACTTTTGCAGATGACACAGCAATAATATTTAATGGCAAATCTTGGAATGAAACGCAAAAACTTGCTGAATACGGACTATTGGAAATAACAAAATGGTTAGATCACAATATGTTAACAATAAACTTAAATAAAACCAAATATATCACATTTATTATTAAAAACAATGATCCACCAGCACTGGCTCTTTCAAAATTAGAACACACCTTTGCCATGACGTTAGCACATGCTCCTGTGATAGTCTTTAATTTTTATGTGATCTATAAATTCTACCTTGGTGAAGTCCTAAATATTTGTATGTATCTTATTCATCCATAACATCAAAAATATAATAAAAAATATAACGGGTAATGCAAGATATTATATGTATGTTTAAAGATGGTAGGAAGACAAGTAATAGGACAATACTGTAATGGATTGGCTGATTCATTTCTTTTAGGAAGCATGTACGTAATGCCTTTGGTCGCGAACGACGGAAGGTCTTCATTTCCCTTTATTATGTTGTTAATGTTTTTGGCTAGAGACTCATGGAGGACATTTTTTTTTTTATGTTAGATAGGTTAGCTCTTGATTTCATCCTTGCTATCGCAAGAATGAGATCGACGATGGAGCGAGCTTCTCTAGAAAATGCCTATTAACTCTTTTCTTAAACGTAATCGGGTCATAAGAGGTTGGAAACACAGACGATGGTAGTTTGTTCCAGTCGAGAGCAGTGCGCATTATAAAAGACGATTGGAAGCGTTTAGTTCTCAGCTTTGGGATTTCAACCAAATGAGGATGATAGTGTGCAGTGTGTCTGTAGTTTCTATGGAAAAAGGGTGATGATGGAATTAAGTCGTGTAGTTCATACATTTCATTTCATTACATACAATTTTTTGTACCAAAAATTATGTACCCAATCTATGCCAGCAGCAGCCTTCCAGTTCTTCATCTGTTATTTCTGCTATATCGGTTTTAGATACCTCTGTATACTCCATCTCTTCTATGTTTTCGGCATTTCGTTCCTCAGATTTTATCCAAACTGCTTGGTCATTGTGGTCTTTTACTCTTTTCAATACACCGCCGCATTAATTTTTATGCTCTTGTTCAGAAGGAACTTCATTAGATGCATCTTTGTTAGTACCTTTGAGTGATCTGTAAAATACTTTATACAATACAATACAATACAAATACTCTTTATTGCACACCAAACAAATAATAAAAAGAAAACATTTCAAATATGAGGCACAATGGGCGGCCTTATCGCTAAAAGCGATCTCTTCCAGGCAACCTTTGGATGGACATAAAATAAAGAAGAAGAGTAGACGGTGGCATACATTATTGGTAAAATAAGACATACTTTAACCACAATATAGTTAAATATGTAAAAACTATATATATATATATATATATATATAAATAATATTACTTATACCTACATTACTTTACCATTACATAATTTATATACATATATATATAAACAAATACATAATATATAGGTATACATATAAATATATATATATATATAATAAATATACATATATATCGGTACAAATAGATAAGTTACATATAGATATTGCAGAATTATGAGTTTGATACAGAAGATAGAAAATGTTTATATACCATATCTTTAAAAATAGGGAGTGATTTAGCCTTTCTTATCGCAGAAGGTAACGAGTTCCAAAGCTTGGTAGAACGTACGGTGAAGGAAATACTATAGGCGTGGGAAGTATGTATAGGAGTTTTCAGCAGGAGAGAGTCAGCTGAGCGCAGGGTTCGGGAGTGGGATTCGGAAAGGAATTCAAATCTATCCTTAAGATAGCCGGGAGTGGTTGGGTTGAAGAGGATGTTGTAAAGAAGGGAGAGGAAATGTGCATCCCGGCGAAGGCGGATAGGTAACCACTTGAGCTTGTTGCGGTATTCGGTGATGTGATCATACTTCCGTAGACCGAAGATGAATCGTATGCAGAAATTTTGAAGCCGCTCAAGCTTATCAAGCTGTGCTTGGGTTAGATCGGGATAGCTGGCGTCGGCGTAATCTAGGATAGGGAGTAGTAGAGACTGAGCTAGCGCAATTTTGGTTGAAGTAGGCAAAAAGTTACGTAGCCTCTTAAGAGAGGCGGCTGATGCGAAAGTTTTTCGACTGACTTCAGCCAATTGCGGTCCCCATGACATGTGCCTATCAATAAAAACTCCTAGATTTTTTACAGTTGAACTGATTGGAATTTTAGTTTTGTCAAAAATTACATGGGGGACGTTAGTCCAGTTAATTCTGGACACCATTCTAGAAGTGCCAATAATGATCACCTGTGTTTTGGCAGGGTTAACTTGTAATCCATGTGACGTGCTCCAGTCTAGAATAGTGTTCAGATCGTGGTTAGTCTTGGTGATGGCTTGATCCAAGCCTTCAACAGGCGCCTGAGTGTAAATTTGCAAGTCATCAGCATATAGGTGGTAGGACGATGAGATTAGGTTAGAGATAGAGTTAATGAAAATTGCAAAAAGAAGAGGAGATAAGACGCCGCCCTGAGGTACACCGGCACTTAGTTGACACCAAGAAGAGCTGAGATCGTCAATAGTAATGCGTTGCCGGCGACCGAACAGGTAGTTACGAAACCAGTGAATTACTGTTGGAGATATGTTAAGAGAGCGAAGGACGCTTAGTAAAATGTCAAAATCAACATTGTTAAAGGCACTGCTAAAATCCAGGAGAGAGAGGACAGTCACTTGGCCATTTTCCATGCCATGCCTTATGTCGTCGGTGATTTTGACGAGTGCAGTTGTTGTACTGTGGCCTGAGCGAAAGCCGGACTGGAAGGGATTAAGGAGATTGTGATTGTTGAGGAAATGACTGAGTTGTTGGTGGACGAGACGCTCAAGGACTTTTGACAGGAATGGAAGGATGGAGATTGGACGGAAATCGGAAAAGGAAGAGGGCTTTGACTTTTTTGGTAGTGGGGTAACTTGTGCGTCTTTCCACGCACAGGGGAATGTTCCACTGGAGATGGAAAAATTCAGCAGGTGAGTAATCATAGGGAGGATGTCATCGAGGATGGGAAGGATCATTTTTCTACTTATGTTGTCGGTACCAACAGCATTAGATGAGATCGAGGATATGCTCTTCTTAACATCACAATCAGTAAATTCACGAAAAAAGAAAGAAGGAAAATCAGGAGCTGGTAACAATGATAGAGAATTCAATGTCTGGTTTTTAATAATTCCCTCAAACTTAAAAGAAGAGGAGAAGTGTTGATTGAGAGAATTTACGTCCAAGATATTGTGGGAATTATTACGTGATTTACCAACTCCTAATGATCTGAGAAATTTCCACACCTTTGCAGGGTCACTATTTTCTACAGATTTATGGATATATCGGCGCTGTGAATCCCTACACACCATATTGCAATGATTGCGAGCCCTAATAAATCGTTCTTTGTTCTCAACTGTAGGAGAGCGCTTAAACCTGGCCTTGGCAGCAAGTTTTTTACGCTGTTCTGTTTTGATCTCATCTGTTAGCCAAGGTGCTGGGAAATGCCGAATTTTAACAGCTCTAATTGGAGCATGCACGTCATACAAGCTCGTCAGTGTTCGGTTGAAGCTATCCAGTTTACCATCTATATCGGTTGCATCTACAACCCCAGCCCAGTCTGCAGTCAGCGCATCATTGCGCAAAGACTCCATGTTCATTCCACCAAAATTGCGCTGAAAGAGGATTTTGGGCTTGGCTTTAGGAGGACGGATTTTATAGGAAAGGAAGATCAAGTCATGATAAGAAAAAGCATCTGCTGAAAACTGCCCATGCTTTGCAACATGTGACGATGAGGATACTATCATGAGATCAAGAAGGGAGGGATTGCAGTTTGGGAAATTGTGAGTAGGATTTAAAGGAAGGATTGATAAATTATGGGCCTGAACAAGACGTTCAAGAGAGAATGACCGAAAGTCCTGCTTCAGCAAGCAAGTGTTGAAGTCACCCATAATTATACTATGGTCGTATAAAGGAGTAAGCTCGCCTAGAAGCTTTTCAAAAGAAGGGAAAAAGTTAATGCGTAAGGAAGGAGAATAATAAACGCCAAGCAGGATTCTACGGTGCGCTAGGACGACCTGAACCAATAGATGTTCACCAGCACTGGACGGAGGTGGTTGCGCAGACATATCAACTATAGAGAAAGGAATATGCGCACGGATGTAGATGGCCACACCCCCACCAACGGCACCAGTGCGATCATTGCGTACGAGTTCGAAGCCAGGAAGAGAGTAAAGGGTAGAAGGCAGACATGGTTTTAGCCATGACTCCGAAACAAGAATAGCATGAATATTTTTCAGATCAAATGACGCCAGCATATCGTTATAGTGAGCCGGGATACTCTGCGCATTAATATGCACCACGTTAAAATTTTTAGGGACATCGGAAAAAGTGGATTGTAAGGTATCGGAAAGAGAGGGGATGCTGACAAAGCTATCGTTGCTACCAAGATCGCTATCGGCAGAAGACGAGCAAGACAAGAACTGGTCTTCATCACTATCACTCATTTAGTTTTATATATAATAAAATACTATAAATACAAATAAATAAACAAAATAAATAAATACCTAAAAAGTTAATTACACCTAACCAAAACTAACAAACTATATAAAAATAATTTTGTGTCCACCTGCCAGCTGCCCAGCAATAGTTTCCTACCTATGGAAAGAATGTTGCTATGGAAAAACAAACACAAGCAGACAATATCCACATACACTACATTACACAAAATTGCACGAACAAAAACAAAACCACAATAATAAAAAAAAAAACACAACTAGAAAAGGCACAATTTAAATTTTAAAACAATACCAACTGAATAGCAACTGACTTATTATTTTAGTTAAAACACAAAACATATAATTGTATTAATGCGTGGAACGAAACGTATCGTGATTGCGAATGAACGCGTTACCTAAGTGCTTGTTTGTATCTGTCAATGTCAGAGTGACATAAATTCCAGTTACTTGCTCTGTGACGTACGATAACAGAGACATGTCAAAAACATAAATAAAAAAAAAGTTAGAATTATCGAAATGAAAGCGTGTAGTTATAATAAAAGATAAATGCGCCTACCTACAATTAGTGCTGTGCAGAAAATCAATATTTCGAGGTATATAATGACACAGAACACTGGAAAACCTACTTTCTAACAGCGGCTAATCGTCGAGACTTCGCCGGCGCGGGCGCTGCTGTTTCTTTTGGTGGAGCCGAGGTTCCTGCCTTTGATGAAACGGCAACAGTTGGCAGCTCCGCTATGCTGGATACGCGAACCCGAGTTCCATCCGGGCTGAGCACATACACGAAGCCCTGATTGGTCCAACATTTCGCAATTCCAAAGCGTTTCCTCGCCTCCATATACGTGTCGTGACGAGACTTTGTGAGGAACTCGGAAAGGGTTATTCCGCTATTCTTCAATGCTGTTTTTGAGGCCCACAATTTATCTCGGAGGGACACATCTCGCATCTTGCAGAGAATGGGACGAGGTCTGTCAGAACTGGATCGTCCCATTCGATGGCTACGGCTGATGTCTACGCTTGTAATGCCATGGACTTGCATCTTGTTGGTGAAAGTGGACACGGCAACATCGGCTACATTTTCATGATTAACTTCAGGAACACCGTGGATAAGGAGAATCTTCCTTCTGCTGCGCATCTCAAGCTGGTCAATTTCACTACCAAGCATTGTCACTTGGTCATGCAGAGCTTTTAGTGACTTTGTTATGAGCGTCTTGAAAATTGCAAATTCACTTGCGAGTGATGCAACATCATTTACTGGGCTCTTGGACTTCATCAGCTTTTCCTCAAACTCAGCCATGGTGTCTGTGAACATGGTGCTCAGCTGGACAAGAGAGCTATGGATGTTATTAGGGTCCATGATTCAGTGATTGAGGTTATCTCAGTGGGTGATGTGTAGTGCTGTGGAAAGTTTGCTTACAGGTAGGTCTTCACTGGACAGCAGGTAGGATCCACAAATAGTGCAATTACCACATAAATATTGTGGTAAAATAGCTTGTAAGTATTATTTATGATTTATTAAAGTATTTGGTCAAAAAATCGCGTGTTTTCTTTATTATTCCTACCGCCCAAAAAGATTTATAATTTGTATTAAAACAATAGTTTTTCGTAAACTTTCGCGATCACAATTCATTATAATATAATAACATAAACACGGGAATTTATCGCGTAATATCAGTCAACCCGGGACCACGATTGTTGAAACACAGTCGAAACGTCGGGAATAATCAAAAGGTATTACGCGATAAATTCCCGTGTTTATGTTATTGTATTAAAACGTTTGTTATCAATTTTTCTTTGTTGTGCCTTTTTGTACCTTGCTAATCTTTGAGATTTAAGGGTCAATATTTGTTTTAATCCACGCTCGCCAACCCGCCTGCCAAGCGTCGTGAGTATGGCAACAACCCCTAATGGAGATCCATGAGGGAGGCCTGTGTTCAGTAGTGGACGTTTAACGGCTGAAATGATTTGTGTATTTAAAAATTCTTCCGGTCTATTTATTTATTTATTTATCGTACAATACACCTTTACAACCATATACAAAATAATTTATTAAAAATTAATTAATATTTATTAAAAAATGAACATTTGTACGCACAGCTATAATATAATAAAAATATCGAGGTATAAATAGAAACATGAAGAATAAACACAGGAAAATATAGAATAAGAACTATGAAGCTAGCAGCTATGTCTATAAGTAGGTAATTAAGTTACTTAAAACTATCCTTATGTCTAGATGGGATATTAAATTGGAGGATCTCTTTTTAGGTTGAAATATTGTTATCTTTTTCATGAGTTGAATGGATTTTGTATTTTTCGAATATCTTATGAACGTTTTTTAACTAAATTTGCATGTCTATTTTTGTTTATATATTGTGTAAGCCTACCAACATCAGCTCTTAGTTTTGTTATGTCGTTTTCTAATCTAACTTGCCATTCTGATTTTTTATCTTTTATGTTTTTTGGGTTGATATTTTTTTTCATGTGAAATTTTATAGCCTCATTGTGTAGAAATAACAGAAGCGTTAAGTAGATCAATAGATTATTATTAATGTGATTAGGATAACATTAACCGATATTAGATAGATATGGATCAAGAAATTAATCAACGTGTTTTTGCTAAATTAATATACTTACTGTAGATAAAAAGTCATGTTTTGATACTAGGGTAAGGTATTTGTTAACTCCTATTGGATTTAAAGAAATAATCTATTGTAAAATTAAAAAGAAAACATCGTAAGGAAACCCGCGGGTTAGTCAGCTTCAGACGTATTGACCAAGCAAGAACACTTTCCTCTGATTAATAGCTGACTAAGCTGAGAGGATGGTATAGGTGCTGGGCAAGCCGAATCCATCAAACAATGTCCCAGGCACTGCAGCGTCCGGTACAGTATGAACACCAGTTGCTAACATTAATCATCTACATATAAGAGATGTCAATGCCTATTGGATTTAATGCCCGTGGATGCAGTAAGAGCCTGCTAAGGGATACCTCTGGAAGATGGGCAGCAGCGTCTTCCCGTATATCAACATCCCGTACTGCGCTCTTACCAACCCGCCTACAAAGCGTGGTGAGTATGGCAACTACCCCTCATGGAGATCCATGGAGGCTTGTGTTCATCAGTGGACGTTTTATGGCTGAAATTATAGGATTTAATCGCCCAAAAAAAGATTTATTTTTGTTATTAATTTTGGACGTTTCGCTTACTTAGTGTGATTGTAGATACGAATATAATTTAATATACCTTTGCCCTTGTCATCATCATTTTGACATAGCTGAAGGACGTTCACTGCTGGACATAGGCCTCCCTCATGGATTTCCAGTTGTTGCGGTTGGAAGCGACCTGCATCCACCCCGTCGATCTGCGATCTTCACTAGGTCGTCCGTCCATCTTGTTGGTACACGTCCTACACCGTCCTCCGTTTTGCCCTTGTACATTTTGTACAATCATAGAAATAAATGTCCATTTAAAGATTTATGTGGTTGTTTTTAGTTCTTTGTCCACTGGTCTAAACTCAATGGCTGCAGTGGTTCTCGAAGACTTCTGGAAGCCATTCTTCAAAGAGTTGAGCCCCACTCACACTGTTATACTCGTGCGAGCTGTGGTCGTTATACTAGGAGTTATTAGCATGGGTAAGCTAAACTAGGTAACTAGTTATATTGGCATCTTAACTTGTACTTTATCTTTATTGTCTTTTTTTAAGATTTCTTATGAAAAGTTATTTGCGCCTCAGAGAACGCTTGCAAACCCTCGTTAAGTTGATGATTGTGCATATGAAACCCTTATCCCCAGGGCCTTTATCTTCATACCTTGCGTTCTAAGTATATTAAATTACAGCAAACCCGTAGTCACTTATCATAAATCATATGCACATAGGGCTGCCATCTCGAAAGTCTGTCACCCAGGACAAGAAACGTGAAAACCCCGGATTTTGGATCTTACTACCCGGACGTTTCAAGAGATTTTATTTTTTCTAAGTTTCTAAGTGGAAAAAATATAGTTTTAATGGTTTTAAGTATTTATTTATTATTTTTAATCAATTTAAACTAAATTACGTCTAAAAAGGAAACAAAACAAAATATTCTTAAAGTTTTAAGGAACTTACATTTCTCGTTTCTTTAAATAAAAGAAAATTAGACTCTTGTAACAAAAAAAAAATATCTCTACTCTTTTAACAAAACAAAATTTTCTTAAAAAGTTTTAAAAGGAACTATTATCAGTCTTACATGTTTAATGTCTGTAAACATAACAAAAAAATTACTCCTTAACTTAACGAAAAAATCTTTTTAAACTTTTCAGTACTACCACATTTTTTACTTATTTAAATAAAACAAAGAAAATTGTACCTATAACAAAACTAAAACAGTTCTAAAAAACTATTACAAGTCCTACATTTTTAAAGTCTGTTTTATTTCTCAGGTTTTTCGTATTTATCAGCCTTGCCAATAGCTTTTAAAGTTTCTTCCTTGCTTAACAGAAATTTATAAAAATCAACACAATTATAATCTTTAAAATTATATTTTATTTTTATCACTGCTGAGACTGTTTCTATTTTAAATGAATTTCTTTCTTTTGTCCATTGCTGTGTGATTAGAGAGAATATTCTTTCGACATTGGCATTGTGTGCAGGAATACAAAAAAAAATACTGTGCAATTTTTAATAATTCTGCATATAAATGAGCATTCGGTGTTCGAAAAAATCGTCCCCAAAGTTGATTTGCATTTAGAAGTTTATCTTGCTGGCTTAGATTTTGACTGAAAGATTTTAAATTCACCCACTCATCTATTAATTTTACGTCGTCAATTTCTATGTTCTTGTCTTTTAAAAAAACAATCGTGTCTTCAATAGCAGTCCATTGAGTATTCTCGTTTATATTCGGTAAAAACATCCAATCAAATGTATCGAATTGTTTTAAAGGCTCTATCCATTTTTCAATGTACGTTTTTATTTCGTTATAGAAATTCAGAGAACATTCTTTAAACTCTTTTTTTGTGTTTTCACCTTCTTTATTCAAAGTGCTCTGAATACTCAACGGCAAGAAACTTTCTCTAATTCGGTCATCTAAGCTTTTTGTGATGGATGTAAGTATGTTTCTTGTTTCAAGGACAGAATTATCAGTTTTTTCCAGTTTCTCTATTTTTGAGTGAGTGATGTGCATAATAGAGTGTATAAGAAACAAATACGCCTCCGAGAGAGGATTTTCAAAAAACTGTTGAATTAACATAGGTGGCCTTTCAAGACTTTCAAAATAATCCTTTAATGGACGGTAGAGCTTCAGAAGTCGTTCGATAGCTGGGAACAAACTTAACCATCGTGTCTTAGAATGATAAAGAAGCTGCTTGTATTCGACATCAGCTGTTTCACAGAAGTCTTTAAGGGATTCAGTTCGTACTGTGTAAGTAGCAAAAAAATTATAAATTTTTAAGACGATACATTCAGCGTCGACTGGCAGCAAATCGCATCCGTGGTGCACTGCGTTGTTAATAACGTGTGCAGAGCAACCCACGCCAACTATGTTGGGGTTCAGACTTTGTTTGAGTTTATGGAAAACATTGTTGATTCCTCGTCGTTCTGTTCCACCGAAGTTTGTGTTGCAGTTGTCTCCACTAAACGCAATACACTTTGACAAGAGATCGTGCTGCCGAAGTTGTTTTATAATCAGTTCAGTAATTGTGTCGGATGTCTCATTTTCCGTGTTTTCTATTTCGAGAAGTTTTGTAGTGATTCCGGTTTTGTTAACATCAAAATATTGAATAACCAAAGGAAACAGTTTTGTGCATCCATGATTACTGGCATCAGTAGCCATGCTGATATATGGTACATTTTGTAAATCATTTTTAAGTTCGGCAACAGACAAAGGGCCTAGCACTCCAGTTGCTTTTGCAGTTGCCTTTGTTCGACTACATGAAACTTTTTTTGCGGTATCTGAACCCGAAAATATTTCACGGTTGAGAGTACAAGTGCAATCCAAAGAATTAAAAGACATATGATGGCTTACTGTATGATAGACGAGTGCGCCTTCCGCTGCTCGAATAAGGAGGTCTTCCGAACTTGATCTTACAAAATATGTAGCTATATTTGAAGAACCGGCTTGATTTCTCAAATTTGTTTTGTGTTTCTGTGTACTCAAATGTTCATTTATGTCTGTAACTCCCTTATTCGCAATCGAAATATTCGTCGAACAAATGGTACAAAAAGCCTCCCAGTCATATTTTCCTTTTTTTAACATAGGAAACTTATTTTGCAAGTCGCTGTTGAATAAGCATTTACGTTTAGGCATTGTGTTGTGGTATCTGATCTGAAAAGGATAAAAAAACGTCGAAGTAAAAGTGTAAGTATTACAATTCGTAAAATATAGCTCGATTCCTGGCATGAGAGCATTTAAATAAACAGGATCACTGTTGAACAGCACTAAAATACATATTCTTGAACAAAATATAATACCTAATCTCATGTTTTGTAGAATAATAACACTTACCTTGCATTGTAAGACTACGTGTCGTCCGTTCCGTCCGTCACCTCGCCCGTTGTCATGCACACGCACGTCTGCACTTGTAACCGCCTACTACGCAACTGCCCAGATTAATAATATAGTACTCGCAACTGCGGCGAGCGAGAGAGAAAAGTTGGATGTACGCACGGCACGGGGTGCGGGGCGAGCCGCCTCACGTGTCAGTGTCATGCCACGCGCCGCGCGTTTCGAGTCGCGCGCGACCGTTGATTATTTGAAAAGTGTAAAACCCGGACTACAAATAAAACCCCGCCCGGACGCTCCCCGGACGCCTTCTAAACTAGGACAAATCCGGGGAAACCCGGACGGATGGCAGCCCTATATGCACATAGAAATAAAGTTAAAGTCGTTCAATATGAAGAACGTATAAAAAACGAAGACGTAACATTGGTTCGTTATATTAGTTAACTCTTAAGCTTCTAAAACTGTTTGTCTTCCGAATAAAAAAAATATAATATATTGTTTTGTGTTTCAGCACTGGTTTATGTAGTACAAAAACTGGGGTCAGTTTTACAGTTGGCTATGAGTGTCTCTTCGGCATCTTTGGGACCATTAACTGGAGTTTTTCTGATGGGATTACTTTTCCCTTTCATGGACTCTACCGTAAGTTTTTTAATTGACAAAGTATAATACGCATTTTTTTAATATCTTTGTCTAAAAAACGATTGTTGTGTGATTGATTATACACAAATAGATAGTTTTTACTTAACTTACTGTAGTACTTCCTTACCGAATAGAACAATAGATAGCCGAACATAAGGTAAAAATAAATAATTACTTTAAAGCTTTTGATGTCATAAACATCACTTTTGTTGATAATGCCTTAATTCTACTTACTCGAGAAATGTATGTAACTGTAAGTGTACACCAATAAAGGTTGGCAATGGAGTTGCCAATTGTGTGGATTCTGTTCTGTTCCACTTCCTAAACCTAATTATGGTTAGATACATGACGTTTCTAAATTTAGAACAATCAACGAAAAGTCATATAATATTGTTCCGCCTTAATTTTAGAACGTATTAATTTAGTCCGAAATACGTCATTTTAATTAGCTTTCGCTAGTTGCAACAACAGAATCGGCACACTTATTTGTTTAAAAATATTTTAATTTGTAGAGTGCATTATACGGCGGTATCATTGGGTTGATATCATCGTGGTGGGTGGCTGCAAATTCTCAGCTGGCCCAAGCGAGAGGCACCTTGAAGTTTGCCGAGCAGCCGAGATTTACTCACAACTGCACTTATACCTTCAATTCTACGGTTCCTTTCGTAAATGAGCATGACAGGTAAACTTCAAACTTGAAAGCTATATATAACATATTCAGGACTAGTAGATATTAGACGGAGAACATTTTTGCCTATGCATTTCACAGTAATTGTATCTACTTCCAGTGAAGCATTCTACCTCTACCGGATATCCTACTTATGGTTCACAATGTTTGGTTGCGTGGTAACTGTCATTGTAGCCTGCTTGATAAATCTCAGGCATTCATCACATCATACAAATAAAAAGTTATTTGCACCTTTCGTCAGAAGATGGGTGCAAGAGAATCATTCTGTAAGTCTTAAATTATTTTTTCGAAGAACATTTATAACTATTTTGAATGTGCTTACTTAGTAGGTAGTATATACTACTATAATAAATATCACGTAAGTATACAGTGGGGTGCCGGCAGTAGAATGATACCCCTCCTCTCATGCCCATGGATGCAGTAAGAGCCTGCTAAGGGATACCTCCGGAAGATGGGCAGCAGCGTCTATCCGTGTATCAACATCCCATACTGCGCTCACCAACCCGCCTGCCAAGCGTGGTGAGTATGGCAACTACCCCTCATGGAGATCCATGAGGGAGGCCTGTGTTCATCAGTGGACGTTTTATGGCTGAAATGATGATGATGAAGTATACAGTATTCACCGTGCCGTGGGGTGCCGGCAGTAGAATGTTGACCCTCTTCTCTTGCCCGTGAATGCAGTAAAAATCTGCCAAGGGTTACCTCCGGAAGCAGTAGAAGTGAAAAGCAGTCCCCACGGCTGAGATGAGATAGAGGTGATGATGGTGATACTGTATATAAAAAGTAGGTATACAGCAACCAACTGTATACAATTTACTGGTATCCATGCTGTATTAAACCCTGATAGATTAGGCTTGCCTAGCACTTATACCGTCCTCTAAGCTTAGTCGGCTGCATTCAGTGAAAGAATAGGTCAATAAGTATGAAGTTGACTAAGATTGAGCTTATGTTATAAGTTGAGGATGTCTCCACGATGTTTTGAAACATCGTCGAGATGGGTGTACAAAATATCCACATAAATGAATTCTACACATACCTACATCCTTCCGATTACAACTAGTTTTTTAATCTATTTATCTATATTTAGGTTTTTGTTATTTCCTATAACCGACCAAAATATTATTATTTTTTTAGGTGGACCAACTACAGCTGAAGACAGCAAATAAAAACGATATTAAATAATTAAAACTGTTTTACTTATATCCTTGTTCATGTTAGGTACCTATGCCCAAAAATACAATTAAATGCTCCTTAGAGATAATGGCCGTGGGGTGCCGGCAGTAAATTGTTATCCCTCCTCTCATGCCCGTGGATGCAGTAAGAGCCTGCTAAGGGATCCCTCCGGAAGATGGGCAGCAGCGTCTTTCCGTGTATAAACATCCCGTACTGCCCGTCGCCAGCCCGCCTGCCAAGCTTTGTGAGTATGGCAACTATCCCTCATGGAGATCCATGAGGGAGGCCTGTGTCCAGTAGTGGACGTTTTGCGGCTGAAATGATGATGTTAGAGAATTATCTCCATCATTATCATCACTCTGGCGGTAAGATAATTCTTGCCACCAGAGTGATTATTTTAGAGTTAGAGTTAACTTGGATGTGAAAATTGTCCACGAGCCAGATACAAATTCTCGTCGCTTATTTCCTTCCGGACAAAAACTTGTAAAATGGTTAAATGAGTTGTGTCATGAAGCCCCGTGAAAGTCAGCTTCGGTTCCTTCGGTTGAGCAGCAGCGCTTCTGACCCACCGTACCACCGACCATACCCCCAGTGGTACGGTGGGTAATAATTTTAAAAACATACCACCTATAATCAGACTAGAGGAAAAAATAAATATAAATATATAAGGACATCACGGCCCGTGATTCATTAAAAGTATGCATATAGATGCATTAAAAAACACAAGCAACAATAATACTTATTACAGAATTATGAAGAGGGTACCAACCTCCGCGATTGTTATAGTGCCACCACATTTCATTTTGCCATATGTATGTCGAGCACCGCCATAACACTGTACCATTTATGTAAGTTTTTTCCGATGATATCTATATTTACAACAAAGAAGAGCGATTCCACCATTTATGTTTATGAATTGGATACTTTGGAGGCTCATCAGCCTCCAAAGTATCCAATTTCAAAATATTTTTCACAATAATAAAATTCTCTGTCAGTATATTTTCAACGTCAAATTACAAGACATATTTTATTATGTATTGCTAAGACCTAATGTAAACCTGTATATGATGCAATAAATAAGTACAAATACATAATATTTTAATGCACTTTATGGAGATAAAAGGGAATACCCTCCTTAATGAGTGCATTATGATAAAATAATTGATAATATATTATTGTAATCGCAATCCGTGTCTCAGCACTACGGTGGTATCGTAGGGAAAAATTATTACCCACCGTACCACTGGGGGGTATAGTCGGTGGTACAGTGGGTCAGAAGCGAGCAGCAGTAGCCCCCAAAGCCGTGACACAACTTTTTTTTGGTCCTTTCCTCCCGATTGAAACCTTGTCACAAAACAAAGATTTTTAAAATACGGTTATGCCCAGGAATCGCACCTTCTAAAATTCGAAAAACAACAACATGTACATTTATTTTATGGCTTAACTTAAAGGGTCAATCACTAAGACCAAAATATCTTAAAGAAACATGGTTAATTAAATTAAAGGAAAACAATGAAGGACATGAAAAGGCACTTTTACTCAAGTGTCGGGTTTGTTTTCCTTGCTTAGGCATCTATCTTTATAAATATATAATGCTAGACGATTCCTCATCCCTCCCACAGCATCATCTAGCCCCAAGCGTGTGTTATAATTCTTTATTATTTTATCACATTGTAGCATTACAGATAATGTATTAATTATTATCAGTTATCTAGTTCTACATAGATATATTTTTTTATACTTAGATAGAAAAACAACTAGAACTCGCTTAACAAATGTCCACAGATCATTATAGACATTTGTCCCAAAACGTGAATCGAACCCACAACCTCTTGCGTCGCAGGCTGACCTTCGCCCGCTGCGCCACAAAGGTCGTCGAATATACATTTGCAGTCATTTGTTGTATATTGGCTTTGCCCGCGTTTTATTGTTTTTCTTTTTTTTGCGCGAACACCATTATAAATGAAATGTGAAAAGAACCCATCACAAAATCTAAAACATCTAAAAAAGAAAAAAAAAAATTAATGGTTTCCAAATACTCGTATGTTTTGAGTTTTTTGCATTTTTCTCGTAAATTATCATTATTATCACAAAAAATTGTAATAAAAAAATAAAAGCGCGTGTAAAATATTATACAAAAGTTGTCCTCACGGATTTCCCTATAAGAGTTCTAACAACATTTATGTATAAGATAATGCGAATCTCCAAGTAGTTTCAGATACCTGTCGCCATTTCATCGATGCCGCATTTGTTCTGTTCTTCACGCTCCGGTAGTCAATCAATGCCCCGAGATAGGTTAGGTATCGAAAGTCGGAGGGGGCTGGAATACTACACCATCTAAGTCAATGTTGACAACCGGGGTGGAACTCGGTGTTCCACCCCACAGTCACAGAACAAATGCTCGGTTTTTGTTCTGCTGATCTCCAGAGGCCGCCTAGAATTTGTAGTTTTTATAGCGTTATTCTACAATAAGGTAGAACAATGTCAAGGAAATTGGAAACCTATCAACCCCACCGCAATCGAAAATATTTGATTAGGTTTTTAATTTACCCCACCTGCCATCAGTACGGCGCTGGCAGAAGAATCTTGTCCCTCCTCTCTTGCTCGTGGATGCAGTAAGAATCTGCTAAGTGAAAACTCCGGAAGATGGGCAGCAGCGTCTCCGTGACATTCTGTACCTAATGCGCTCGTCGACCTGCCTGCCAAGCGTGGTGAGTATGGCAACAACCTCTCATGATCAGGTATCTTGGTGATCAATGAATCAATGCCTTTGTCTAGCAGTCTTACGGCTGGAAGAAAAGAGAAGAAAGTTGTATTGAAGATTAAACAAATGAAAATTTATTTGCGCATAATAAATACTTCAGCGTTTAATAATGCGCAAAACTGGTTTTGTTTATAAAAACTATGATTGCACTAAGCTTCCATATTAACTTAGACACGGTTACTTATGTGTAGGCACGATACAAAATATATCGTAAATATATGGGCGTGATTTTGGGTGTAAACCCAAAATCACGCGCGTATCTATTCTGCACCTGTTCAGATATCTGACTTCCTGCCATTCCACGCCATACAACGTATTTACTCCTATCTGCGCTGATTGTATCAGCTACGTATTTCTGTTATTATATTCGTACTAGCTTTTTTCGCGCGACGTCGTCCGCGTGCATTTAAAACTGCCTGTAATCCATAAATTTTAACGACGATTAAGACCTCCACCGAGATCTCAAACATCGAATACTTTATTAAAACTGCTTCAAAGCGTTTTTATAAAGTAGCGGTGGAACACCCCAACCCGCTAATCTCGGCATTACCCTCCGACTGTCCGATAGAGCCAATGCCCACGAGTTCTTTCCTCCGTCGACCGACACACGTTCTCGGCTTGCCCGTTGACGAACTCACCGCCGCTAACCCGGAGGTGACGTCAACCCGTCCCACATTAGCTGATAGGCACACCATAACCGTTCCCACCGGCGGGGCCAAAGAATAGGCTTCCGTCTTAAGGTGCAGTTTTGCACCTGGACGTTAATCAACATTACATATAAAAATCTGGCAACAGTCCAAGCCGTGGTTCGTACCTAAGTGGTACTCTCGTGCTTGTGGCCCCATAATAACTTTTGCGGCTGGGCGCCCTCTGCACTCGCCATAGTCCGTTAACGTTATCATGGCCATCTGCGGTCAACAATATTTAAAGTAAATTAGAAAAAAAAAACTACAAATTTTTCAAACTCAAGTCAACTAAGGATATGGCAGCGCAGGTAGCTCACAAATTTTTTACTTGTTCTTTATTGTTATGGCTCTACTTAACTTAGTAATTTTGACAGATGCTGTGCAGTAGCCAAATTTTATGGCAGTTTTTTCAAATTCTACCTGCGTTTAGTAGACGCTGCAAAAAAACGATTAAGTTTTTTGTCATACATACAAGCTCTTCTCGAGCTCTGTCACCTGAATCAAGAATCAAGAATAAAAAAATACTTTATTCAGTGCGGCCGCATGGACCTTATTGACGCGTCACAAATTACAATATAAAACAACACAAATAAATAGAATAAAGCACATAATTGAATCTGTTCACTTCAGATGACACGCGAGTTAGGAAAAGAAGTGAACAGAAGAACCTAACTCGGTCGTTATAGTCATCATTTAACAATTTTATTTTGTCTTATGTTACGTTTGACGGAGTTGGAGCAGATTCCTTCCCAAGTTATTAATAGTGTCAGGACTTATTCCACTTTCGTTAGCTTGCACTTAGAATTATTATGAAATTAATAATTAAATAATAAATATAATTATTATGAATTATTCAGTGTCAGACGCTACGGTAGCTCAATAATTTAAGAATTTACACAGAAAAAGCTCTCACAGTTAGAGAGTAAGAGAGCATTGTCAGATTTTTTTACGAAACCTCAGAAGATCTCAGGACTAGTCCTTAATTTCAAAATCCTTAAAATAAAGGATTTATTTTCAAAAACTCTGAAACAATTTTTTTTTTATTTGTACTCAAAATACATTTTGTAAATTTTCAGACTGAGATCATGACAAAAATAAAACTTTGCACGGGGCGATCTTTAGCAGTTTAGGCTGTGCGTTTATCTCTATACTAGGACGCTGATTTTTATATAAAGATAGATATTATTATTATCAAAGGCAATCGCTTTATGAGATTATTTGATTAGTGATAATTAATTTGTATATAAATAAAATTGCCGTGTTAAGCAAACACAGCGAGGCACTAACTGTTCCCGATACAACATGAGGTTTATCATCGTGTTTGCTGGCTTTATAGCCTGTAAGTGTCCTTTTAACACTAATCAATTTTATAATAATGTTTCTTTATAAGTTGTGTATGCCTCTTTGCGCTATAAGTTCATAAAGTTAATAAATAATTATTGAATTTTTTATACACCCTTTATGGACTAAAACGTAAAAGATATACATTGCAGTGTGTGCGAGCAAGGCCCAGCCATTAGTACCCGGTGACAACAGCGACTATGTAGAGGGCGAGAGCCGCTACATCTGGATGCCCGATGGCGAAGGAAACCCCGTCCTTGTAGATTTGCAAGAGCCGGTCGACCAGCAACGGCTCGGGACCAGAAATGGAGCCAACAACGAATATTGGTTTTACTCCAGGTAGGTACTTTAACATTATTGGTGACTTGTAAACGTAGTGTGGGAGACATTATTTGTTCACAATTAACCATTTTATCTTATATACAGGAATAACCCTAGCACTCCTAGAATCATCACTCATGGAAACGCTGACAGTATCTGGAATGCTGGGTACGTCGCTAGCCGTCCTTTGAAAGTTGTTGTCCACGGATGGAACAACAACGGCAATTCTCCAATGAATCCTCTTATCACCGCTGCTTTCCTGGCTGTGCAGGACGCAAACGTTATTGTTGTTGACTGGAGTACTCTCGCTAACGCTAATTACATCTCTGCTGTGTCTGGAGTTCCAAATGTGGGCCAGTTCTTGGGCAACTTCTTGGTTTGGCTTATTCAGACTGCTGGAGGCAACTGGAACCAAGTTCATCTAGTGGGTTTCAGCTTGGGCGCACATGTTGTGGGTAACGCCGGCCGCACAGCCGGAGGTCTTCCTGGCAGAATCACCGGTATGTATATTAATATCAAAGTTGTTTAACTTCTCACGATTCTTGTTGCTTTGGAATAAAACAATGATACTTTTACAGGACTGGACCCTGCTGGTCCTGGTTGGAGTAGCAACACACTCCGTCTTAACCCAGACGATGGACAATACGTTGAAGCTATTCATACCGACGGTGGATTCCTTGGGATCTTAAACCCCGTAGGCAATGTTGACTTCTATCCTAACCGCGGCAGGAACCGGCAGCCGGGTTGTTGGATCAGCACGTGCTCTCACAGTCGTTCCACGGAGCTCTTCGCCGCAAGTGTTCAGTTCAACCACTTTGTTGGTAGACAATGCTCAGACATTAAGGAAGCTCAGGCAAATTCTTGCACAGGAGCTGTTTTAAATATGGGTAACAGCATCGTCAACAAGCGTGGGTAAGTGAATCATCTATTGGTGAAGGGGTGTTTGCATCATAATATATTTGTATTTTAGTTTTCTCAATCATACATAACATATTTAAAAAAATATTTCTCCGACGCAAGAAGTGGCAAAATTTAGTAATCTGATGTTTTCCCTTTGAATTGTGACAATATTAACAGATTAAACGCCACGTTAGCCTGTACAATTTTTTTTGTAGGTATAGATAACTAGGTTTTTTTTATCCTGTTTCCACAGGATACGGCTCTAGCTTGGCCCTTGCTACGTAGTATAAACATGGACCAAATAAATGCTGGACTGCTAATGTCCATACTAGAAATCGTCACTCAAATAATGTCAAATTCTCAGCGTATTTCTAGATGGCGCTGTATCTTGAGCTACTTATACGTTGCCAATAATTACCGTTCGGAGCGCTAGCCGCTGTTTGTATAGCGAGTCTTCATCAATGCAATAGATGACGCTATTTTATATTTCAGTCTCTTAGGTATGTGTAATAATAATAAATTTAATGACAAAGAGTACAAAGTTCAGAAAATGCAATAAATTTTTTGTTCTTAACAAAAAATTAGGTACAATAATGATTTTTCCAGACAAAAAAGCAGAGCACATACAATATTTTTATGTAAGCGCCATCTATATTTGACTGCTGTATCTATACGATCACTAAATCGTGTTATGGTTCGTTTAGGTGTCGGGGAATTAACAATTAACAATTTATTACAATTTGTTAAATCGTTACTCCTCAAATCACACATCATCATCTAGACCCAGGCTAAGCAGAGTTTGTGTTATGGGTACTAGACGACTGATATACTTTATACAGTATACTACATAGGTAGATATTTTTATTATATAAGTATAGAAAATATCCAGAACACCCAGAACAAATATCTGCAGATCCTACAGACATTTGTTCCGAGGCGGGAATCGAACCCGAAACCCTTGCGATGCAAGAGATTGCCTCTTGCGTCGCAGGCGGACCTTCGCCCACTGCGCCACAGAGGTCGTCAATATAGAATATTGTATTATTTTACATTTATGAATTGTATGCCTTAATGTTTACAGTTTATTATTTTTGTTGCAGCAACGGACTCTACGGTTTGAGTACTGGTAGATCCTGGCCTTACTGATCGACATCTTTCTTATCAGTAACAACAGAAAACGAACGAACTTGGCCTGAAAATGTTTGAATAAAATAAAAAGTTACACAACCTTTTGTGAATTGGTTATTTCAGACATTAGAAATTGTTTCTTTTACCTTCTTTATTTAAAAAAAAACCGGGCAAGAGTGAATCTGACTCGCGCACCGAGGGTTCCGTACCATCATACTATATCATATGTGATAAAGGCGAAAACTATACGGCTTAAAGCAAAACTAAAAGCTGTTTATTAATGTGCAAATAAATACCTTTCATATGTTATCCCACATGACCTAGTAACTTCTTAAAAATTATTAAAACCCCCATTCCACCCCCCTTGTTTAAAAAACTGTGCAAATTCTAAGTTGCATAGTTTTTTAGACATGGAGTGAGCTATAATTTTCCTATAAACTTTACATACACTTTTATTAGCAATAAGGGGAGAAACGATCGTTTTTTAAGAACGATACGGTTTATAGGAAAACAAAAAAACTGTTTTTTAACGTGCAAATGAATAACTTTCATATGATACCCTACATGACCTAGTAACTTCACAATTTTTTTATAACCCCCCTTGTCTAAAAAACTATGCAAATTAGAGAGTTTTTTCTATAAACTTTACATACACTTCTATTAGCTATAAAAGTTTCACGGGTTTATCTTTGTAAACTTCGGAGATAAGTGATGAACGGTCGTTTTTCAACATTTACGTTAATAACTCAAAAACGATACGGCTTAAAGGAAAATGAAAAACTATTTATTAATGTGCAAATAAATACCTTTCTTACGATAAGTAACTTCACAAAAATTTTGAAAACCACACCCCCTTGTCTAAAAAACTATGCAAATTAGAGAGTTCGCTACAATTTTCCTATAAACTTTACATAAACTTCTATTAGCTATAAAAGTTTTACGCGTTTATCTCTGCAAACTTTGGAGATAAGGGCAGTTCTAGCATCAGTAGTTCTCGAGTATTGCTCTGCTGCAAAAAGTCACCTTATTGTAGCTGAACGTGCTCAACGTGCGGTTCTTAAGGTACTCCTCTACTTGCCCTATCGACACCCAACTACAGATGTTTATAAGGAAGCTGATGTGTTGAGTCTACGTAAGCTGTTCATCTATGAAAGCCTCAAGCGATTTCATAAAAGATTTGTACCTCTATTACCAGAGTCATCAAAAAGAGTCGACCGATGCCCTGTTCCTAGAACCAAAACCCGATTTGCCTAACTACTACTAATGAAAGATCGCAAAATTAGTGTTAGGAATTTAAGAAACTTTGAATTAAAAAAAAATATTTATACATGGATCCATAAATTGGACTACGAAGGCACAGAGAAGTTGCTTTCTAATTTTTAACCTTTCTAAAATAACCAACAGTTCAACTTATTTTAATTTTTTTTTTAGTTTTTGTAATCTATTTACTATTTTTTGTGTACTATTTTTATGAGTAAAACTTTTCCTAGTGTTTGTAATTAATTAATTAATTTATTTTGGGTAGTTGATTTTATTTTGTAAATGATTTAAAATATTAATATTAATTGGACATAAGTGAAATTGTAATTATAAGATATGAAGGAGAAGCCACAGGATCCTGAAACACAGCCTAGGCTAGTTCGTACGTAGGTACGTAATAGATACGTTACGTAGCTACAGAATCAACGCCTACCAAAGTGAAACGACCTAGAAGCGGGGTAATAATTTTGATCGCGAGTTTTTTCATTCTTTACGGAACCAAAGAAGCATTAACGCCGAATGGTAAACTAGGCTTGGCAAAAGTTTTCTCTGTTATGAGCAACTAGCGACCAAATGCAGGGCTCCGCGGGCTACTGCTCAAACACGACAACGCGCCCGCGTACACCGCACTCAAAACGAGGGACTTCACGCTGCTTAGGCAGCACGCTGGTCATACTCCTGGCTCACCCTTCTCACAGCCCTAACCTAGCACCATGTGACTTCTCCTTATTCCCGAAAATAAAAAATTAGCTCAAAAGGATACAATTTTCGTCGCCGGAAGATGCCCTGTCAGCGTTAAAGCAGGCTTTAAACGAGGTGTCTGCGGCGGACTGGCAAAAGTGTTTCGAAAACTGGTTTATATTCTGGTTGGTCTTTGTATTGTAGGCTGGTGGAGAGTACTTTCTTCTATCTTTTCAAAGAAAATATTAGAAAAAAGTATTTAACCATAGAGCACTGTATTTAATTTTCGTAAAATTTTCTGAGTGTCTTACCTACGTACTTGCTGTTTCGGAAATTAACAAACTAACTTGAGTCTCGCTCTGAGTATTCTTCGAATTTTCTGATATGTCTGCTTATTTATTACGGTCACTAGGTATACGAGTATTATACGGCTTATTTACGGTCTACTAGGTACATCTAAGTCCACGCAGACGAAGTCGCGGGCACAGCTAGTGTATAAAATATCGTTTCAATAAATTATCGATTTATTTTTAATATTGTCCTTGCTTTGTAAAAAAAAGCAAAACAACAAACAATGAAATAAAACTCCTCTTTACACTAGGAATTATTGCCTTATATTAAGTCATTCATAATTTTTTTAATAAAATTCTGGAGGATATATAAGTAGACCAAATAATTTGGTTTCAATATTCATGACGTCAATACGTATAAAAAAACTGATTTTATTATAAACATAACGTAGGTAATTATTATAAACGGCAGAAGCAGCTATTGAAAAATAGGCCGATTTGGTAACGATAGCAAGACAGCCGTATTTTGGTTTCATTTCAAAATCCTCTTTACATCAAAGTGTCAACTTAGTAGAAGGAATTCAGTTTCCTTCGTTAAAAGTCTACTAAGGAACTAACCGTTCTCTTATTTATTTAAGAAAACAGATCATATTTTTTATCTGTGACGATAAGTTCGTCCTATAATGCCTACCTCTATGGCTATGGCAAAGCCACCTTTTCTGTGATTGAACCCGATAACTACTTCTAAGTTAGATAGAAAAGTAAAAAACAATAAAAATTGCAGGGGTATTAAAGCCCGCTTTATTGAAAAGCCTGAGAAAATAAAGAAAAGTAAATGAGAGAGCGAAGGAAGTCCCTCGTTTTGAGTGCGGTGTGCGCAGGCGCGTTGTCGTGGTTGAGCAGTAGCCCGCAGAGCCCTGTATTCATTCGGTCGCTAGTTGCACATAACAGAGAAAACTTTTGCCAAGCCTAGTTTCCTACTACGGGAATTGTAATTAAATAGTTGATAATAATAGCATGCAATCAATGAGCACAATACAATATTGCTTGACTTCCCTACATAAACGAGTATATAAAAGTGAAAGTGTGGATGTATGTTCCGTCTTCACGTCAAAATAGCAGAACCGATTTTGATGAATTTTAGTATAGAAATAGATTAGACATTGGAGACGGACATAGGTTACTTGTCGAAGTTCGCCGGGATAGCTAGTTAAAGATTAAAATCAGGACGCGCAATGTCAACGGGTTGTTATTTAACATACAGTAGCAAATTATTCAATTATGCATAAAATTAAATTAAAATGCGAGAAAAGTTAGAAAAAAAGTGATACAAATAAAGCTGCTATTAATGCAGAAAGTGACTTAGTACTGTTTTTTTCCGATTAACCTAAGGAAGAGTCATGGGAAGTAAAACAACGCTGATATTAACATACGTACCGGTGACTCTAGCAGGAAGGCCTCCGGCTGTGCGGCCGGCGTTACCCACAACGTGTGCGCCCAAGCTGAAACCCACCAGGTGAACTTTGTCCCAGGTGCCTCCAGCAGTCTTAATGAGCCAAACCAAGAAATTGCCCAAGTCCTTGCCGACATCCACAACTCTTCGGAATGCAAACATGTATGAACGGTTTGCGAGAGTACTCCATTCAACAACAATAACGTTTGCGTCCTGAACGGCCAGGAAAGCAGCGGTGATAAGAGGGTTCATTGGAGATGAGCTGCTGCTCCTCCACCAAGGACAATAAATTTCCAAGGGCGTTCAGCGTCGTACCCAGCGTTCTTGATACTGTTGGCATCTCCATCATTTATCAACGAATCTTGGGTCATATGCGTCAGTGTAAAGATTGCATCATAAGGGTGTTACCTACCTCATCACCCTATACTACGCACCGACTCTATAACAACAGCTCATCGAGTCGTCTTCAACGCCTCTGCGAAAACATCTTTTGGCAACAGTCTCAACGATTTGACATGCCGTGGGCCCAGCCTGCAATAAGATCTATTCGAATTGATTTTGAAGTGGCGCCAGTACGATTTCGTTATAACTGCAGACATCGAAAAGATGTTTCGGCAGATTATGTGAAGTCGATCATTTATATCAGAAAATCATCTGGATGAATGAAAACGATCAAAGGCGGTGGCGTGAGTATGTACTTTTGAATGTTACTTACGGAAATGCCGCCGCACCTTTCTTGGCTATGAAGACCCAAAATTGAAGGAAACAAATATCAGTCCAGTAGAGCCGCCAAGGCGCTGGAAGAAAACTTCTATAGGACGATCTTCTTAGTGGAGAACAAACCATCGAAGCCCCCAAACAACTACAAAGTGACTTGATTCAGTTACTGAAATCAGGGGGGTTCATTATAATTATAGAGGGTCGCGACTGTTTTATTATCGATTCCCATTCAATGAATTTTTAATTATTAAAATAAATTAATGAAGGAAAATAAATTTATCAGAAACAAAACAAAGATGAGTTATTGGTTGCATGATTTTATTATCTTAGAGGTGGACAACATAAATCGTTGTCGACAAAATCTGAGTCAGAATCGCTGGAGCAGTTTGTAGATTAATGTTAAACATTCCTGTTATTAGTGCATCATCATCATCAACCTTCTTAATTCCTCTCTATCGCATGGCACCTTTTTGAGCATCTGGAAAGATGCTCATGAAGGGTTTTATCAATAAGGGCGGGTAGATGTTGAAATGAAATAAATCAAGCTGTGAGTGAGGTATTCACAATTTTTTTTTAATTTGAAGGGCCTGTATTATCAGTAATTATTTTTATTTATTTTACATTGTATTATGGCATGGACGGAACCCACGGAGCGCGAATCCAACTCAACATTTAACGGTTTGATTTTTCATTAAAGCTGTTTCGTTTTATGTAACGTAGTAACGTTGCATAAATGCAATCATAGTAATGATTGCATTTATGCAGCGTTAATAACTAGGCATATGTACTTACCTATGTATTGATACTATACGTAATGTATTATGCACATTGTTTTGGGTTTGTGGGTGTCAGACACCTGACTAGCTTACTGTGTTTTGTATTAATTTGTACAAAACAATAACGTGTCCAACAAACACTTTGCTCAATGTGGCACACCACTTGTTCCGGGTAAAACATGAGATTTATTATCGTGATTCCTGCCTTTATAGCCTGTAAGTGCCCTTTGAACACTAATCTATCGTCAACATCTATCATCATCATCTCAATACCGTGAACTTTGACATTTTCCTTGCAATACTACGCACTCTAAACATTTCCCAAGCTGCGGTTGACTGGTTTTCTAACTACTTACATAGGCGTCGTCAGAGGGTCCGCCTTGGTGAGTCTCTTCCATCCTGGTGCGCGACTTCTGTTGGTGTTCCGCAAGGCGGCGTCCTATCTCCACTTCGTTTTCCATTTTTATAAACTCAATTTCTGTTAATTTCTCTTCTTCCTACCATCTAAATGTAGACGACCTGCAGATCTACACTAAGGCATATTTACTTAAAATTACAGATGCGATCAACACAACAATCGCGGACCTAAAGTTAATATCTGAAAGGAGTAAAGCGTACGGTTTAACAATCAATCCAAGCAAGACACAAACCATTATATATAGGCAGCTCCAAATTGATTGATATAATTGATTTACAGGCCTATAGTGTAACTGTAAAGAACCTTGGAGTTATATTTGATAGACATTTATCATGGTTCAAGTCACCTGAAAGAAACTGTGTGCATCAGCTGCTTCGCTGCAGGAGATTGCGTTATTTTCTGAAATTTCGATAATAGAGCGATAAATATTGGATTATTGATGATCGAAAAGTTTCGATGATTACATGCCCTAATTATCTGTCATCTCTCTAACAGCAATCTATTGCGTTTATGTACATCTTCTGTTCTTCTCCGCAACTTAAATTATGTTCTTTTGATTTCTTATTAAGTGTTATTCCACTTATGTTTTATTATTTGTGTTTCCTTGTGTAATAAAGTGTTAATTCATTAATTAATTCATCATCATCATTTCAGCCGTAGAACGTCCACTAAAAACACAGGCCTCCCTCATGGATCTCCATGAGGGGTAGTTGCCTTATCTACTCACCACGCTTGGCAGGCGGGTTAGCGAGCGCAGTACGGGATCTTGATACACGGGAAGACGCTGCCGCCCATCTGCATCCACGGGCAAGAGAGGAGGGGTGACATACTACTGCCCGCATCCCACGGCACTAATCTATACTGATATTATAAAGCTGAAGAGTTTCTTTGATTAAACGCGCTAATCATATGGCTCACATCAAAAAATATTTTAGTGTTAGATAGCTGACTCTACGATAAATAGTATACGAGCAGAGCATCAAAACGCGTTCGAAGTCGTGGGGAACATCTAGTTTATTATAAATGGCTTTAAGGGTTCCGAACAAGAATAAAAAACGGAACCCTTATAGGATTACTCGTTTGTCTGTCTGTCAAGACCCTTTTTCTTTCCGGAAAACAGAAGCCGGCAGCGAGTTCCAGACCTTAGCGGTGCGGATGATGAAGGTGGAGGAGAACCGCTTAGTACGAGTGGGTTGAATGTCCACTAGATAAGGATGGTACTGCGCTGTTCGTCTGCCTGTCCTGGAGTGGAACGAAGATGGTGGTATCAGGTCGTGGAGTTCCTGAGAGCAATCTCCAAAATGTATCCTGTAAAAGATCGAGAGGCAAGCGATTTTGCGGCGGTGGTCGAGACTTTGGATGTTAGTCTCCGCAAGATACTGCTCACCGATAACTCTGAAGGCTCTGCGTTCAATCGAGCCTAGGGCAGCCAGCTGATACTTGGCTGAGCCATCCGAAACATGGCAGCAATACTCCATACCAGACCGGACTTGAGCTTGGTAAAGGGATAGAAACTGTCCCGGTGTGAAGCATCGCTTAACCTTGTTCAGGATCCCTAGCTTCATGACCGCACTTTAGCTTTAGACTCGATGAAGGTGCCAAAGTTGAGTGTCGGTGTAAAAGTGGCACCAAGGAGCTCCAGCTGATCTTTTATAGGTACCGGTACATCTCGGAACTCAGGAACCTGAAGAAACGGACTCTTTTAGCTAGATAAAAGACAGGCTTGTGTTTTAGAGGCATTGAAGTTAACTCTATTGGCTTCTCCCCAATCTGAGACCAGCTTGTCTTCTCTTTGCGCCTGTATCTCTACTCGACTGCTTGTGGGTTTGGTCAGGTACATACCTATCACTGTGCTGTCGTCTGCGTACCCAATAAAACGGGAACCAATAGATCGTTAATGTGCAGCAGGAACAGTGTGGCAGATAAAACGGACCCCTGAGGTACCCCGGCATTGACTGCCATTTGATCAGACGAGCAACCATAACTACTCGAATTGATCTTTCCCTCAGAAGTCCATATGGGCCGAAAGCTTGCCAATAAGGTTATCGTGCCAGACCCTGTCGAAGGCCTTCGAGACGTCAAATGATACCGCTAAGGCTTCACCATGTTTCTCAATGGCCTTGCTCCAAATGTGAGTGGCATACACAAGAAGGTGATCTTCTTCAGTATACCGTTTTCGGCGAAAGCCATATTGACTGTCACTAAGGAGGTCGTTGTCTTTAAGGTATGCCAAGAGCTTACTATTCAGAACACGTTCCATGCATTTACAAAGCAGGGAAGTGACTGATATAGGTCTATAGTTCGAAGGGTCGGCACGACTATCTTTCTTGGGCACAGGCTGCACATTAGCAAGCTTCCAGGACTTAGGGACAACCAAGTTCCAGAGACAGGCGAAAGAGTCCTGTTAAAATAGGAGACAACTCAGGAGCACATGATTTTAGGACTACTGCTGAAATTCCATCTGGTCCACCAGCCATACCAGCCAATGGCGTATACTGCATAGCATAAATATTTGGTAAAATTACGGGCACATGAGACCTTACAACTCTGTCTCAGGGTGACGGGCGCATTGCAGTGCAGCGTTGGTCCCGTGCTTTAGTGAACGTGATCACCGCGGCATTGCAATTGTTATAGGTAGAGGTTACCGCTTAACATCAGAAGGCTTTCGGCTTGTCTCGTCATTTTGTAGTATAAAAAAAACTGATTTCAGAACCCTTAGGGCGCGAGTCCCACTCGCACTTGTCCGCCTTAATTGTCGTGTTACGAGTAAATTTTGGTTATAGGTTAGTGCATCATCATTATATTCATTAACTCGGTGATTTGATTACAGATCATAATAAACAATTATATTGATTGGTTTACATTGCAAACTTCAGAGCTTGGCTTTATATTCATAAACTACCACTATGGCATACTCATACTCATTTATTTCACCATAGGAACACATAGTACACTTGACTATGTCACAGCATCTAAAATATAGTAAAATTCTAAATAAAATAAAAAATGGTAAAAATAAACAAAATCCTAATTCAAAGTTCTATTATAGCTGGCCGTACATGGCCATTGTCAACAATCAATTATATTAAAATAATAAGTTTCATTAGCTCAGTAAAGATAAAATAAAATAAAGCTGCTGAATGCGCACTGTCAATGTGTTATTAGAATACATACATACCTACATAGTTATCAAAGAATTTAAACACAATAACTTTACTTTGAATTTAACATAAAAGGTCTAAAAGGCCATTGTGGTAGTTTTAAGCCATTTTTGCAGTGCAATGCATTGCAGCGTGTGCAAGCAAGGCCCAGCTACTGGTACCGGGTGACAACAGCGACTATGTGGAGGGCGAGAGCCGCTTCATCTGGATGTCCGATGGCGAAGGAAACCCCGTCCTCGTAGATTTGCAAGAGCCAGTCGACCAGGAAATACTCAGTCGCAGTTATGTAGATGACAACCAATACTGGTTTTACTCCAGGTAGGTACCTTATAAGTGACGTGTGAATTCAGTGTGGAGACATTATCTCTTAACAATTAACCCTTTTACCATGGTACATTACATGCTTTTTTTATACAACTAAATGACGAGACAAGCCGAAGGCCCACCTGATGTTAAGCGGTAATCTCTACCTATAACAACTGAAATACCGCGGTGATCACGTTCACTTAGCACGTGACCAACGCTGAATTGCATTACGCACGTCTTCCTGAGACATAGAGTTGTAAGGTCTCATGTGCCCGTAATTTCACCGGCCCCTTACCCTTTAAACCAGAACACAGCAATGCAGACATTACTGCTTGGCGGCAGAAATTGGTATGGTAGTACTTACCCGGATGAAAAAATCTCTTCACAAAAAGTTCTATTACTCTGCTTACAATAAGTTTCTTCTCTTTTACACAGATACAACCCTAGAACCCCTACAATCATCACTTATGGAAACGCCTACAGTATCTGGAACGCTGGGTACGTCCCTCTCCGTCCTTTGAATGTTATTGTCCACGGATGGAACAACCACGGCAATTCTCCAATGAACCCTCTTATCACCGCAGCTTTCCTGGCTGTGCAGGACGCAAACGTTATTGTTGTTGACTGGAGTGCCCTCGCTAATGCTAATTACATCACTGCTGCCGCTGGAGTTCCAAATGTCGGCCAGTTCTTGGGCAACTTCTTGGTTTGGCTTATTGATACTGCTGGAGGCAACTGGAACCAAGTTCACCTAGTGGGTTTCAGCTTGGGCGCACACGTTGTGGGTAACGCCGGCCGCACAGCCGGAGGTCTTCCTGCTAGAGTCACTGGTATGTATGTTAACATCCTAGTTGTTTTACTTCCCATGATTCTTGCCGCTTTGGAATGTAATAATATTCATGTAACCTTTCGAATATAAATAATTCTGAAATTTTAGCTGGCTGTTATAAAAAGCAATTTCCATGTACTTTTTCTATTTAGGAATCAGATTTTTCTTGTTCTATAATGAACATTATTGTTTATATGCCCATGTTATTTTTATACATTACATACATTTGTAGACCGACAGAACCTAGTGTTCCTACATAGACTTCTTACGGTGAAATAAATGTGTATGATACTTTTACAGGATTGGACCCGGCTGGTCCTGGTTGGCATATCATGTTAAAGAGACACCGTCTTAAACCCAGCGATGGACAATACGTGGAAGCTATTCATACTGACGGTAAAGTTCTTGGGATCTTCGAGCCCATTGGCGACGCTAACTTTTATCCTAACGGCGGTATGAACCCGCAACCGGGTTGTGTCATCAACATATGCTCTCATCATCGTTCTACGGAGCTCTTCGCCGCCAGTGTTCAGTTCAACCACTTCGTTGGTAGACAATGCTCACACATCTCACAAGCAGAGTCAAAGTCTTGCACAGGAGCTTCTTTTAACATGGGCAACGGAAACTTTACCAAGCGGGGGTAAGCGAATCACCTATTGATAAATGGTTATATTTTGTCTCGTAATCCGTTTATGTTTCAGTTTTCCCAATCATAACGTATTAGGTATAAAGAATCGATTCAAATATACCTCTTCCGATGCAAGAAGTGGCGTGATTTTATAATCAGATATTTAAATTTTTATTGCGACGATATTAGAATTTTTATCTTGTTTCCGCGGCTCTAGCTTGGCTTTTGCTACGTAGTATTTATTAGCAAGTAAGTTTTATCTGCCCTTTATCAATAACCACTCAAGTGTATAAATAGTATTCCTTAAAGTTCACAGTTAATTATTTTTGTTGCAGCAAAGGTCTCTTCGGTTTGAACACTGGTGATTTCTGGCCTTACTGATCGCCATCTTCTTTATGATTAACGGCAAACTAATTAACTACTTTAAGTACGTGCCTCCTGATAAGTTAAAGATATTCCACCACTATCGGGCTTAAACAGTGGTTCAAGTAGCTTATAAGGTTATTTAGTTATAACTGCGGAACCAATACATGATAAGTTCAAATTAGAGTTTAGAGCCTTGATTTATAATAAAAACACTCTTGTTTTAGGATTTTTTGAATTTTGCACTCTTGGTGTCAATATTAAGAGGTCAATGTACAACAATGTGATTCGTTGTACGAAAATTGTACCGTTGTAAATGCTTACGGATCAAAATTGGTATCAAACAAAAGTTAGTTTTGTTAATTTGAAAATATGACATTTGGCAGACATGATTTGAATGTACACCCTTTAGTAGATAGGTCTCGTGTATTACGGGTTAAGCCGTGGCGGGCCTACTAGTTTTGCACTTAAACAGCGTGGGTTAAAATTATGCCCACTGGAGGGAAGTACTCTCAATATCAAAAGTAGCTAACTTTACACAAAGGAAATATTGCAAGATTAAAACAAAACTATGGAAAATAATTGCATTTACATCCTCCATAATTTTAACCCACCCTGTTTAAATACAAAACTAGTAGGCCCGCCACGGCTTCACCCGTGATACTTCCTCTTGAATTATCTATTAAAAAAACGTTTTAAAGATCTAAGCAAATAATAGGGACAAAGAGACAGCGGGAAGCGACTTTGTTTTATACTATGTAGTGATATATTTAATTCAGAGGCTGTACCACTGCCAGAAAATAGTTAACACTGTCAATAAGTTTGTGATGTGATATGGAACATAATAAATGTCTACCGCCTCACGTAAAGCGTCTACGCCTACGCATTACATTGGAGCAATATTCAATAGTGCGAAATAGTGTTATAGAGCTTATTATTTTTAACCCCAGATGAAAAAGAAGGATGTATATATTTGACCGCTATGCGTGTGTGTCTGTGTGTCTGGCTGTGGCACCGTAGCTCTTAAACGATTGGACCGATTTGCATGCAGTTTTTTTTTATTCCAAATCCGGCGGTAGTTCTTAAACATGTTCTATCAAAATCGGTTAAGAAGTTTACAAGATATAGGGGGTGAAAGAGGGGAGGAATCATCGAATGTTTCGAAATAAAACCGAGTTAGTTATCAAATTTAAAGGAACTGATGTGTAGAATTCAAAACTGAAATTTATATAAAAATCGGTCGAGCCATTCATGAGATATGAGGGTTGAAAGTAGGGGTGAACAATGGAATGTTTTCAAATATACCCAAGTGTGGTATCAAATGAAAGGGCATGATGTGTAGATTGATAAACTGAGGGTACACATTACACAAAATATAGGTAACCGAGACTAGGTAAAGTGTCGGGGGTTCATTATTTTTTTTTAATTTTATATACTTGATATGCCAGAGAACATTATGTGTAAATATTTACATTTACATTACTTGTGGTTTGCACAAAACTTAGAACGAGCGAGATTTACTTAATTTAATAAAGTCCCATTGCATTTGAACTTGATTTGGACTGGATTGCCGGAATTCTCCAAACACTCTAAACTTTAAACATACACAGTTTCGCCTTTATATATTAGTAGGGATAGGGATGTAGTACAGATATTCTAGTAGGTACGGATCAAGATGAAAACATATACAAAAATTAGAGCACTAACCTGTAAATGAGCCCCAAAAATAAAATTAGTGCCTATTAAGGTTTCATGCCCGTGGATGCAGTACTACTAAGGGATACCTCCGGATTATTAGCCTTCGAGTTTTTGTTCCTCTATCACTCTTCCAGTACTACTCTACAACTACTTACAACTTAATATTTATTAATTTCTATTATCTACTTAATATCACTACGAATACCTTAATATTATTAGGCTAAAAATGTAAACCGCTTGAGTTTCAGTTTAGTCACAAAACAACATTTCAGAACGCACAATCATCATCATCATCATCTCAGCCGTAGGACGTCCACTGCTGGACATAGGCCTATCTCATGGACCTCCAAGTGGTTGTTCCTATACCACGCTTGGCCAGACGCGTTAGAGAGCGCAGTACGGGATGTTGATATACGGAAAGACTCTACTGCCCATCTTCCGGAGGTATCCTTTGACAGATGCTTGCTGCTTCCACGAGCAAGAGACGAAACAACATTCTACTGCCGGCACCCCACGGTTAACCGCACCTATAAATATTTGACAACCAAAATGTCATCATAAAATATGTGAGAAAATGAACTATTTTTCTATTAACTTTTATGATGTTTAATTAGCCTTTAAGTTGTTTCGGGCGCAGAAAAACCCAAAATGTCTAAGATCGGTGTTAGGTGCCCAACATGTTTTATATGCATAGATATCGACTGATATTTTCAACAATACTATTGTGAAATTTATGTGTGACATTGAAGATTAAACCAATGAAAATGAATTTGCGCATTACGCAACCTTACCTGTTACACCTATTAATTTTTCATTAAATCCGTTTTGTTTTCCAACTTTGATTGCACTTAGACAGCCATAGTAACCAGACACATGTACCTATGTGTTGACACGATACTGACTGTATGTACGAGTGATTTTGTTTCTATATCTGACGTACAGTTATATATTTGTAATGGGATTATTCGATCAGTGATACCTAATTAATATATAAAAGCTGCAAACACTGCTCAGCGTGGCACACTTCATGTACCTACCCGGTACAACATGAGGGTTATCATCATATTTGCTGGCTTTATAGCCTGTAAGTGCCCTTTGAACCTTAAATAATTACAATAACTATTTCATATTAAATTCCTGTTATAAGTGCATCATCGATATCACCGTCAACCTCCTTAATTTCTTCCTATCGCATGGCATCTTTCCGAGCACCTGGAAAGATGATCATATAATTCTTGTAACCAAAAATGCAACCCGAAGTCATTTTATGTATTATCGCCCAATCTCCATTCTTTATTTTCTTTTCAAAGTTCTTGAGCATAGACCATGAACAGTTTAACTTTTCAGTTTTCTATCCTCGAATTTTCTTCTGAGCCCTTTGCAATTTGCCTTTCGTAAAGAACATAGCACGGTCACTGCTCTCTTAAAAATTACCGATGAAATTCGATTGGGAATGGATAATGGGCAGCTAACTGATTTTAGTAACGCCTGCAATACTGTTGATTTTGACATAATGCTTGCGTTGTTTCCCTCCGTTATTATCTCATCCACAGTGCTTGAGACTGGATCTCTAGCTACCTGCGTAGGCGTCGGCAGCGTATCAGCCTCTTCTTCACTTCTTATCGCTGTTTATTGACAACATCAATCCTACTAAAACTCAATCCCATCGTAATAGGCAGCTATCAATAACCTGGACTGGTCTGTAATACCAAAAATCGTTTTTAACTTCGTAGTTCCATTCAGCGAAGCCATCAAAAACTTAGGGTTAATATTTGAACTATTCGTGGGGGACACAGATACAGATGACTAGTCGTAAGCTGTTCGCGACTGCTGGCTTCTTGAGAAGGAACCTATTCTTCCCTATCGCCTTAAAAACAGCACTTGCTCTTCTCCCCGTGCTGTACTATGCGGATATCTGCTAAACTAAGACGAATAAAACATGCATTCAATTTAATATATGAGCCTCCGTAAATATGACCAAGATACCCAGTGTTTATTTTATTTATATATAGGTAAGTAAATAATGTATTACATTTATTTTAGTAGTTGTTAACAGTAAGTTTAATTTTAATAAAAGGGATTTTAGCCCAACGCCTTCCTTGCCCTACACTCACTAAATTAATTGGTTGCCTGGAGCGATAAGAAGGCCACCTGTGCAGTGCCTAAAATTGTGTAATATTTCTGTTTGTTGTTATGCCTCGATATATTTTCTGTTACATGTGGTGATCAATAAAGTATTATCTATTAACCTGGTGACATCCATTACAGAGCATTTCCTCTGTATACCCGTTTCAAAAAAAGGAGGCGTCCTTCGTTCTTCCAGGCGAGACAAGATAGGGAAATTGCTCGACACACAGAAAACGCCTGAAAAAGTTCTTGGTCGGTGAAATGTCTTAAGAAAGGCGAATTACCGCTGTGCCTTAAACGCAGACTCATAGACATGTGCCTTCTTCCTATGATCACCTACGGCGCGACGTAAGACTTAGTTTTTGACGGCTCAGCAAAAGTTCAGACTCGGTACGTGTCAACGAGCGCAGTATATTGGGTGTTCCGTTGACAGACCGAATACAAAACTCAACGCTGCGCTCCCAGACCTTCCCAGACAAACATTTTTGACGTTGGCATGAAGTCAGCTCAGCTTAAAAGGGACTGGGCTGGCCATGTCTGCCGCATGCGTGACAATCTGTGGTCACCAACGATTGGGTCCCCGACGCAAGAACGCCACGCGGCAGACTCGTATATCTCCTGGATAAGGTAGTTGCCAAACTCACCACGCTTGGCAGGAGGGTTGGCGAGCGCTGTATGAGATGTTGATACATTTATTATTTATTTTATTTATTTATCAAAAAAAACTTATTTTAATCTTATATGTATACGACACTTAAAACCATACAAGGTTTGTCTAGTGTCGACAGTGACATGGAAAGACGCTGCTGTCCATCTTCCAGAGGTATCTCTTAGCAGGCTCTTACTGCATCCACGAGCATGAGAGGAGGGGTGAAATTCTTCTGCCGGCACCCCATGGCAATTTAAGAGCACGTTTTTGGCTAAATAAATATAATGTAAAATATTGTAATTGTAAATTTTCTTCTTAAATGCGGCTGGTAAAGGGGAGACACACCATTGATTGCCAGAATAGAACTTTCTTGGAGGTTAGGTTATGGTAATCATCAGTTTAGGGGATTTAGAGTGGTATTTTAAGATATTTATTTAATCAATATTCATCCAGTTGTTCCTACGTGTGTATTGTTGAAACAGAAAATAAAAGTTATCGTGGTTCATGATAGTGTTTCTTACTAATTGTCTTTTCATCGTAATAAGGGGGTAATTAACACGAGGCACATTAGGTAACGATTACCCACTAATGTCCTCTGGGGGTCTCCAACATTTTAAGTGGACTTACTAGGACATGTGGGGTTACTAGCTTATATCAAAGGGTTTAATTAGCACATAATATATATATATCAGCATATAATATGTATATATAATGTGTATTTTATATAGAAATATATTAGTTATTCTTTAAACCGTATAGTTTTTGACTTATTTTCAAAAATTATGAAAAATGTTGCGTTCCCCGGTTTCCCCCCTTATTTCCGAAGTTTTCAGATAGAAACAACTAAAACTTTATTAAAATGAAATATTAATATAGTTTTTTTGTAAATCATAGAAAGCTTAAAAAATTGAAAAAAGTTCTGATATCAGACAAGAAATGGTGCTGTCAATGTTCTCCAATTAATATAAACCTTCTTTAACACAAATTATTTTGTATAATACCTCCTCGTATATGAAGCCTCAGTGCGCGAGCTCAACTAGCTCTTGGCCGATTTAATTTATACTACCACCGTGACCCTCAATGTAAAAGTCAAAAAATTGCAGTGTGTGCGAGCAAGAAGGCTTTTTCACTGATACCGGGTGACAACAGCGGCTATGTAGAGGGCGTGAGCCGCTACATCTGGATGCCCGATGGCGAGGGTAACCCCATCCTCGTAGATTTGCAAGTGTCAGTCGACCAGGAAAAACTCAGTCGCACTTATGAAGGTGACAACAAATACTGGTTTTACTCCAGGTATATTTTAACATACTGTTGGTGTAAATGACGGGTGCACATTTCGTCTCCAAAAATCGAATGTCCAAAAATCACCATTCATCGTTCGTTTCCGCCTTTAAACGTCCACTACTGAACACAGGCCTCCCTCATAGATTTACATGAGGGGTAATAGCCATACTCACCACGCTTGGCAGGCGGGTTGGCGAGCGCAGTACTTGATGTTGATACACGGAAAGACGCTGCTGCCCATCTTTCGGAGGTATCCCTTGGCAGGCTTTTACTGCATCCACGGGCATGAGAGGAGGGGTAACATTCTACTGCCGGCACCCCCCGGCCATTAACTACAAGTAGATAATGGCTGGGGGTGCCGGCAGTGTGTGTTTAATAAGTTTATTACTTTTAATTTTTTTTGTGTATTTTTACACTGTTGGTGTGTATTTTTGTACTGTTGGTGGCTCAAATAAATAAATAATAATAACAAATCATAATACCTGAAGGCTTTTAGGATACTGTTATTCAGATTCACCAGCCCCTGAGTAATAAATCAACCGAGTACATAAACTTACGAAACTTCTCGAGAGTTTCACTGATATTGTCAATGACGAAATCGGAGCAGTGGGGCTACTGTCTCACACATGTAATATATCGCCTGCAGCTAATTAGCGAACACGGGATATTAACTACTGCTTAAAACCATTGAAAAACGACTTATTGATAATGTGCTAAGGTTGTCGCGGGCTTCCAAATCCCCGGCTAATTCGCCGTTCCGCGGCAAAATGTCCATGGCATTTTATCAGGGGCTATTTCATTCAATAAATCGGGTCATCTGCAGTTTCCTCTTGACGCTGCGGGTAAGCAGCGCTATTTACAATGCTAACTTGACATACCGAATGTTTTAGAACGATTATTAAACCCTTCAGTGACTGAACCAAGAAGAACAGACAGTAGGTTATTAGGTTGTTTTTTAATAACCATCCGAAAACACTGCCTGTGACAGAACCAAAATGGACAGACAACAGTAGGTTTTTTTTATATAACCAACCGAAAACTCTGCCTTTGACAGAACCGAGAAGAACAGACTGCGTAAGTAAGTTAATATTTATTAGATTTTTTCGTCGGGGGCACATATCCGTCGGCCATACGGCGCTGCTGACTATTTAAGTAAAACTCTAAAAAACTAGCGAGCGCAGTGAGCGTGCCGCGGCAGCGGCTGCCGAAAAATACTATGAACATTAAAATTATCTTAATAAACAATTAGAGGAACTTTATGTTTATGATTAAACTAGCTGTTGTCTGCGACTTCGTCCGCGTAGTGTTAAAAATAAATTCACCAGTACTAACATTATCAAGAATGCATTTATAATAGAGGTATTTTTTGTATTTACAACCACCAAGAATACTGGAATGAGAAGTATACATTTCGAGTTTCAAGTTATCCATACTTATTTCATTCATAACTCCCAATTGTGTTCCGTTGTTTAGCAAATGTTATGACAAACTATGATTTCGAAAACACATTTTTTGGATTTCTATATTATGGATATAAAATTTAGGAGACAAATAGAGAAATGACATTAACACATTATTTAGTAATATACTATTATTAATATTTATTCACGATTAACATTTACCACAGGAACAACCCTAGCACCCCCATAATCATCACTCATGGAGATGCCAACAGTATCACGGAAGCTGGGTACGACGCTGGCCGCCCTTTGAATGTTATTGTCCACGGGTGGAGGAGCAGCGGCTCATCTCCAATGAACCCTCTTATCACCGCTGCTTTCCTGGCCGTTCAGGACGCAAATGTTATTGTTGTTGACTGGAGTACTCTCGCTAACCGTTTATATATCTTTGCATTCCTTGGAGTTGCGGATGTCGGCAAGGACTTGGGAAATTTCTTGGTTTGGCTCATTAAGACTGCTGGAGGCAACTGGGACAAAGTTCACCTAGTGGGTTTCAGCTTGGGCGCACACGTTGTGGGTAACGCCGGCCGCACAGCCGGAGGCCTTCCTGCTAGAGTCACCGGTACGTATGTTAATATCAGCGTTGTTTTACTTCCCATGACTCTTGCCGCCTTAGGTTCATCGGATTAAAACAATACCAAGTCATTTTATGCATTCATTGCAGCTTTCTTTTATTTATTTGTATCACTATTTATCTATCTTTTCTCGCATTTTAATTTTATGTTATGTAAAATTAAATAATTTACGATTATTTAATTACCCGTTGACATTGCGCGTTCTGATTTTTATTTTTAACTAGCTATCCCGGCGAACTTCGAAAAGTAGGCTACGTCCGTCTCCAAGGTCTAATCTATTTCTATACTAAAATTTATCAATATCGATTCAGCTATTTTGACGTGAAGACGGAACATACATACATACATCCACAATTTCACTTTTATATACTCGTAAAGGTAAGGATTTCAAGCAGTATTGTAATGTGCTCATTGATTGCATGCTATTATTATCAACTATTTAATTACAATTCCCGTGTACCTACGAGTTGCTTTTTTTGTAACCCTCGACCGAACAGAGGGGTGTTATTATGTTGAAGTGTGTGTGTTTTTGTAACCCTCGACCGAACAGAGGGGTGTTATTATGTTGAAGTGTGTGTGTTTTTGTAACCCTCGACCGAACAGAGGGGTGTTATTATGTTGAAGTGTGTGTGTTTTTCGTCACATCGTAGCTCACAAACGAATTAACCGGCTTGAGTATTGACCGTAGGGTTCTTATGCTGTTAGAATGAATTAACTTTAGACTATATTTATAATATAACCAAATGTACTTATCGTTCAATTAATTGAGTATATACTCAATGTATGCTACTTCTACAGGATTGGACCCTGCTGGTCCTGGCTTTTATTACTTGTACGAATCATATCGTCTAAGCCCCAGCGATGGACAATACGTTGAAGTTATTCATACTGACGGTCATTTGCTCGGGCTCTTCACGCCCATGGGAAACGCTGACTTCTATCCCAACGGCGGCATGAACCCACAACCGGGGTGTTGGTTCAGCATGTGCTCGCACACTCGTTCTACGGAGCTCTTCGCCGCCAGTGTTCAGTTCAACAGATTCGTTGGTAGACTATGCCTCTCAGAAGTAAAGTCAGATTGCACAGGAGATTCTTATTTAAACATGGGCAATGGAGACGTCACCAAGTTCGGGTAAGCGAATCTCCCATTGATGACGGCATTGATTTTGTAAATATGAATAATAAATAAATAAAACTGGACACTTCACACAGCAGCATCTAGCCTCAAGATATGTCATTGGCAGACAGAACGATCTAGCCTCTTTTTAAGTCTCTGACTACGAATGATGGCCCTACTACCGGTTTCACTTTCGAACGCCACTCGATCACGGCACACAACAATAACGTGGGGCTATTAGTTAGTTTCTGTAATCTGTGATATTACTGCACTTTTTCGGTTGATACATTGCTTTACAACAGGATTCCAGACTCCAGATAATTGAAACAATCTTCTCGGTTGAAATTCCTGCGTTTAGTATAATATCAATGGCTTCTTGTACCATTCTTGGTATATAATGTCGCTCAGTTGAGATTACTTTTGGCTTATGTAGCTCGATCCAGTGATCTGAGCCTGACTCCAAAAGATGTTCCGCTAAAGCAGATTTCTGGGTATCCACATTCCATGAATAGCCGGTACCCAGATATATGCTATAGTATATAGTATAGAGGTATATAGATAGTGATACCGTTACTGTTGTGTGCCATGATAGAGTTGCGTGCGAAAGTGAAACCGGTAGTAGGGCCATCATTCGCAGTCAGAGACTTAGAAAGAGGGTAAATTATTTTGTCTGCCCATGACTTTCCACTCGCAGAAAACTTTCTGCGAGTTTTTCAGTGATTATGGCGTGTGAAACTGTGCCGAAATATCGAGAAACTCAAAAATAATCGAATCATGGTAAATGTCCCGTATATATTTCATATAGTGTTCACAACCATGATAGTTTCAAAATGTTGGAGTATAATTTTATTTTCAAACAATGGAAATACGAATACCTACAACACACGCGACAAGCTTTTATATTATATAAATTGTGTAAAGACGTTATAAGTTGACATAAAATATTTATGGAAAATGTTTATTTTATTATTTTTAGTACATATAAATAAAAGCTTGTTTTTAAAAAGTTTTTTACTTATAATTTATTTTTCACTTTTTAGTTATCGCTAATACACTTATTAAATGGTCCCTTATGAGCCTAATAAGTAATTAATAATGTAATAATGTAATTCGCACTCTTCCAGTGCACTATAGGCACGTTACTAGTGCAAACGCACTTATAAAATGGTTCTCTAGGAGCCTAATAAGTGTAATTTGCACTCTTCCAGTCTTCTATAGGCACGTTACTAGTGCAACTCTCAGCAAGCCCTTTTATTTACTATCCATATTGTAGGAGTGAAAAAAAAATTTGAGTGACGTCACATAGCCTATTCATGCATTGTCATACAAACGTGTATACAAACTTTAGCTCCATTGGTTGAAGATATCTGCTTCAAAATTGAGTTGCAAGATTCCACCCGAACAAACATACATACATACATTATACATGGCAAGCTAAATAAAATCTTGTAATAATAACTCTTCAGTAAACTTAAGAGTCTTTTAAGGTTGTCTGGAAGAAATCGCTTTTAGCGATAAGACCGCCCATTGTATGTTATATTTGTCTGTGTTTCTCTTTGTGAAATTTATGTTATATGGTGAATGTACAATAAAGAGATTATCTATCTATCTATCTTACGACGCAAGAAGTGGCATGATTTAATTACTTTGTTTTTCCATTCAATTGTGACGATATTATCAGATAAAACGTCATGCTAGCATGTGCTAAATTTGTTTTGTTTAGTTATCCAGGGAATGATTATCTAGTTACCATGGCATGCTTTTGCTACCGAGTAATTTATTAGTGTTATCTGCCCTGTGTTTAATGCATACAGAGTAAGCCTATAAGTTTACAGATAATTGTTTTTGTTGCAGCAATGGAATCTACAGTTTGAACACTGACGATTCCTGGCCTTACTGATTGACATATTCCTTATCAATTATCATTAACGGCAAACGAACCAATCTAGATCTACATCTGTCTACATCTACACTAGTAATAAAGATAAAATATTTGTTTGTTTGTTTGTATGCATTGAATTGCCTCCGAAAGTACACGACAGATTAAAAAAATATTTCACCATTAGAATTCTACATTATAAAATGGTCCCATAAGAGCCTTAGAGTAGTTTTTGTGAGAGTACTGTATGACCATGTTTCTGATTCACATTGTTATTTGTATTATTGTTATGTTTTGATATTTTTTTATGCACTTTCTTCTTTGACATTTGATTTGACTAATTATTATTCCTGATGATTATTATTGTTATTATTTTTTTTTACTATGTACATATGTATGCAAAATTGATTTCTTTGACATTTGATTATTATTTATGATTTATGTAAAATTAACTTTTTAATTATCTGTCATATTTTAATTTTAACTGACTCAATTATTATTATTGTTTTTTTTATTAATCTTAATGCGTAGGTAATCCTTGTTATTTCTTAATCTGAATGTACATACTTCTATGTTGTGTATTGTTTTTGTTTAATTAATGTTATTGATTTTACCGTTTTAATTAAAGCTAAATAAATAAATAAATAAATTATTTGTGATGAACATAGGCTACATTTTATCCCCGTATTCCCACGGGAACAGGAACTACGGAGTGTGCTATCAGATTTACTGACAGACAACGTACAGACCACTGATCATAGAGACACTTCGGAGATCAAGGGGGGAAAGCTGATTTTTTCAACGTTTTTGTAAATAAGTCGAAAACTATACGGCGAAACGAACTTTTAGCAAACCTAAAAACTGTTTATTGATGTGCAAATTAGAGAACTCGCTATAATTTTCCTGTAATCTTTACACACACTACTATTAGCAATAAAAGTTACAGGGGTTATCTCTGCAAACTTCTCCGAAGTTTTAAAGTGGGGACGGTATTTACTTTAACATTTTTGTAAATAACTCGAAAACTATTATACGGCTTACAGGAAAACTAAAAACTGTTTATTCATTTGCAAATTAATAACTTTCATATAGTACCCCACATGAACTTCACTTAAAAAAATTTGACCCCCATTCCGCCCCCCTTGCAATCATAATAAGAATATTTTTCAACATTTTTATATACTCCATATTAGTGAAAAAGCGTTATCTTATACTATTTCAAATCTCAAGACGATAGCATCAGTAGTTCTCAAGATATCCTTTTGTGGCAGACAGACAGACAAAGTGAGACCATAAGGGTTGTCCGGAACCCTAAAAATAACCATGGTCATTGACACTTCATTCATCTAAATCGGTAACAGTAAATGGTTATCTATTTACTGTTACCGATTTAGATGAATGAAGTGTCAATGACCATGGTTATTTTTAGGGTTCCGGACAACCCTTATGGTCTCACTTTGTCTGTCTGTCTGCCACGAAATCAACTTCCTGGTAAACGTTGCCTTAACGCAGGTGAAACGACGAGCTCTGTCCGCCTGCGACGCAAGAGGTTGTGGGTTCGATTCCCGCCTCGGGACACATGTCCGTACGATCTGCAGATATTTGTTCAGGGTCTGCTAGATGTTTTTCTATATAATAATAAAATAAATATGTATCTATGTAGTAAAATGCATTATGTAAATCAGACATCTAGTACCCATAACACAAGCTCTGGTTAGCTTGGGGCTAGATGATGCTGTGTGAATTGTCTAGCATTATTTATTTATTTAAACTGCACGGGTTACTATAATTATATCTAGATGCATACGCATCTAATGCGCTATTTGTTGACCAATATACATGTTGAATGAAACAAACTTTTACAATATAAATAAAAGGGATTTTTAAGGGAGAAAGAAAATAGCACTCTCATATGAAGGTAATAATAAGTTTTTACTATTGTTTTAAGAGTGTAGAGTGTTTTGTTTCTGGGCCGTAAGCCGCCATATTTATATTCATAAAATTAGGTAGGATGAAGCAGTACTACGTTTTATCCTATATTTCTTATATTTGAATGATAGTACTTTTTGCTTAACCCCTTGCGAATGGTGGTGCTGGGTTAGTGGCGAACCAATAGATGCCAGATTCTCTGCAAAGAAAGCAAAACAGGTAACATTATTTAACTGAGCAAAAGTAAGTAATTTTTTTTCAATTAAAATTCAGTAATTCTGACATTTTCGGTTACGTCTCTAATACAAAAAACACTTTAAAAACATAACATTTGCAGATCCAATATGCCTTAGCAACTCAACTTAGCATTAGATAATAGTATTTAATCGTCATAAACTGGTGTCGATTCTGTTAATCCGTTTTGTACTTCCTAAAACTAACTAAATTAGAGATGTAACGTTTCTAAATTTAGAGCTGTCAGCATGAAATTGTATCTATTCGTTCAGTTTGAATTTAGAACGGCACTAACCAGATAGCTATATTTTATTTCAGTCCGTTTTACGTCAATTTAATTCGCATTAGCTAGTTAGTGCAACAACAAAATCGCCACCAGTATTCGCACAATAATCTATTACCTTCCTCTAAGTCTAAGGCCAATACGGCTGCTAAAGCCGTGTTGGCCGAGCGGTATGTAGCTCCGACTTTCAACTCGAATGTCGATTTTTCTTACTTGAAAAATGTATGTGCTCATTTAACACGTGCTTTAAGTGAAGGAAAACATGCGAGGAAACCCGCGGCTTGGTCAAATTATAACGTATCGATAGTCGGGAGGAAGGTAAAGGTGCTGGGCAAGCTAATATCTATTAATTTCTCAGGCACTGCAGCGTTCCATACATCATGAATACCATTGAATCGTAATCATAATAACAATCGTAGCAATATGCTGCGTAACTATTTATAGATATATTGCTAGATATATCCATTGTTACTTTCATAATCATCATTTCAGTCGTAAAACGTCCACTACTGAACACGGCCTGTGTCTCAACTGTCCCTCATGAATCTCCATGAGGGGCAGTTGCCATACTCACCACGCTTGGCAGGCGGGTTGGCGAGCGCAGTACGGGATGTTGATACGCGGCAAGACGCCGCTGCCCATCTTCCGGAAGTATCCCTTAGCAGGCTCTTACTGCTTCCACGGGCATGAGAGGAGGGGTAACATTCTACCGCCGGTACCCCACGGCCAACTTTTATAATAAAGTCCCCTAATTCGATAAATAATCTCACCCAGTCTTAGGGGCAGTTCCTCCGAATTCGAGACTGTCGCCAGTGCACTCCTGCGCAACAGCTTGCTCGTAGCTGTCACATTTACTGCCGACGAAAGCACTGCCTCCGTTCGCTTCCCTAGTCAAGGACTCAGCGAAGAACGCGTATGCATAAATATGTGAACATGAAACATCGGTGAAGCAGCCGGCCTGGCTTGAACCTCCGTTAGGGTAGAAGTCAATATCTCCGAGGGGGAAGTCGTAGCCATAGTGGGCAGCAGTAGCGTGGAGGACCTCGACCACGTCGGCGTCGCCAGCGTTGAGGATCTCAGGGTGGTGGGTCCAGCCGTGCAGGGATGGATCAATAGCTGGAATTAAGATTGAAGAAACGTTGATTCCATTGGGAAACTGAGTATGTGGGATTGGGCTACATATAGAAAATAAAATTCGTTTTTTTTCAACAAAAAAATGCAGACTTCAATGTTAAAATTTAAAATGTTTCTGAAAATCCACAAGCCGCTATATGTCATCATTTCAGCCATAAAACGTCCACTGATGAACACAGGCCTCCCTCATGGATCTCCATGTGGGCTAGTTGCCATACTCACCACGCTTGGCAGGCGGGTTGGTGAGCGCAGTATGGGATGTTGATACACGGATAGACGCTGCTGCCCATTTTCCGGAGGTATCCCTTAGCAGGCTCTTGCTGCATCCATGGGCACCAATATTTCATTTAAGTATTTCCCTTGATTTATCATCGATCCCATCATCAGAACTGGGTTTAATAGCAAGCAAACATTATTAAGTGAAACAAAAAACCCAATCGGAGGTTTAAATTTAGGGCATATAACTATGTCTTGTGGGCTCCAGTAGACACTGTTAGCCTATTAGGTTCAATTATTTAATTCCACTTTATTTTATTTCAATCACCCTGATGATTGTCGGTACGTATGATGATTAGAGTAAATAACATTATACATATAATATTTATCGGGGATAAGCGTGGCAAGTATGGCAACAACTCAACATGATCTTGGAGATATATGAGGGAGGGAGGCCTATGCCCAGCAGTGGAGGTGGACAACAGTCCTACGACTGAGATGATGTGTATGAACGTTGGGAAACAAAGCAATTAAATTCAAATTCAAATTCAAATTCAAAAAATACTTTATTCAGTGCGGCCGCATGGACCTTATTGACGCGTCACAACTTACAAAATAAAACAACACAAATAAATAGAATAAAGCACATAATTGAACCTGTTCACTTCAGATGACACGCGAGTTAGGAAAAGAAGTGAACAGAAGAACCTAACTCGGTCGTTATAGTCATCATTTAACAATTTGATTTTGTCTTATGCTACGTTTGACGGAGTTGGAGCAGATTCCGTCCCAAGTGGTTTTGTCCTCTAGGTAATCTGATATTTTATAATAAGCTTTATCGCACAGATTGCGTTTAATAATGTTTTTGAATTTATTTAATGATAACTTCTGCAACTCACTTGGGAGTTTGTTGTAGAAGCGTATACATTGCCCTTTAAAAGATTTTTTTACCTTATGGAGCCTAGTAGTGGGCACAGCGAGTTTATTCTTATTTCTTGTATTTACATTGTGATTGTCGCTGTTTTTCTTAAACGAAGCAATATTTTTATGGGTGTACAACAGGTTCTCATAAATATATTGACAAGCTACTGTCATTATATTTATTTCTTTAAATTTAGTGCGAAGTGATTCTCTGGGACTGGGATATTGTAGATAGAACGAATAGCCCTCTTCTGCAGCACAAATACGGTGTCTATATCTGCAGCACATCCCCACAGCAGTAAGCCATAAGACATAATGCTGTGGAAATAGCTGAAGTAAACAAGTCTAGCGGTATCTACGTCTGTAAGAAGGCGGATTTTTTTGACTGCATATGCTGCAGAACTAAGCCTACCCGATAGTTGTTCTATATGCGGGCCCCATTGAAGCTTATTGTCCAAAGTTATGCCTAAAAATACAGTTTTTTCTACAAGGTTTAAACTTTCACCTTTCAATTTAATGTTGGCATCAGCCTGTTTTACATTCGGGAGAGTAAATCTAATGCATAATGAATAAGTTCTGTAGTATATCTCTAAAGCCTAAAACTTAAGAAGTTCCACAATATATTAGATGACATTGGCGGATTCTGCGGCCGGAGCGGCGACACGTCCAGGGAACAGTGGTGTTTTTCTTTGCAGTTCGTACGCCGAGTTTTTGTTTCATCAGCATCATTACAGCCGTAAGATATCCACTGCTGGACATAGGCCTCCCTTATTGACTTAGAGATCCAAGTGCATGAGGGGTTGTTGCCATACTCACCACGCTTGGCAGGCGGGTTGGTGAGCGCAGTTCGGGATGTTCTTACACGGAAAGACGCTGCTGCCCATCTTCCAGAGATATCCCTTAGCAGATTCTTACTGCATCCACGGGCAGGAGAGGAGGGGTGACATTCTACTGCCGGCACCCCACGGCAGTTTTTGTTTATTCTATTGTATTCCGTGGCGAAAGTGGAGCCGATTTCTTGAAGAATACCTGAAGATACTTCGATGAGGCGAAACACGAGTCGATTTCTTCATTTTGAGTGTTATTTGCTTTTCATTAAGATATAATGACATTTGCTTTCGTTACATAGACTGGCATACGTTTATTTCCAAATATGTTATGATCAGTCTATACACCATTGGTAAGTCAGAATATTAATGATAGGTCCTGGTTTAGATACATTTTGAAATGTACACTCCTTACAAGAGCAAGAGCACTTACCAACAATCCTAGGAATAGTAGCTCCGTTGACGTTCCTCGCTGCGATACCAGCAATGTGGCCTCCGAGACCGACGCCCACGATGGTGATGCGAGTGGGGCTGTAGCCGAAGGAACTCTGCAGAATGTTGATGAAGTATGCTACGACCCGGCCGACCTGAGGTGCGTTGCCGAGAGCGTGAGAGTACATCTCCGCTGCGAGGCTCCAGTCGACACTGATCACGTTCACGTCAGCAACGCTCAAATGTGCTGAAAGGTAGTAAATAAACATTTTAGCTATACATATATTTAGTTTAACCTAACTAACCGTACTCTATGAACGCTGCTCAATACGGAATACAATAATATACAGAGGAAGATGGAAATCTATTGTCTATACAATCTTCCTCTGTATTGAGCATCATGCATCTGCATCTGTCCTGGTACGTATATTCATACTATGGTTCTGACTTATATGTATATACCAGAAAACTGCCTTTCTGGTTTGATCGTGGCGGTTTGTGAAACATTATGATAACTTATTCATTTTAATACAAATAAAATGATTTAACATTAATTTAACTATTTTACTCTAAGACATCGACACTATTCAAAGTTCACTAGACAAAGGTTTTTGGTCTTACCGGGAATCAGGAAGGCGTTAGAGTTGCCCCCAACAGAATCATCATAGCTGTGAATAATGATGATGGTATCACGGGTAGGTGCAAAAGTGACGGAAGTCATGATGGAAGCAGGTGTTGGCAGGAACGCCTGGCTGACTTCTGGGTTATTCCTGGAAGTAATTGGAAGGGTTATTATTCAATACACTTTTATAAGAGTCAACGCATCAAATGCGTCGCACGAATTGGTTTATGTTACGAGACTCGTAATGAGTCTAAGTACCTACTGCAAGGAGGTATTCGCAGTTTACAACTTACCTTGTGTAACAATGAAACACCACGTCCGCAGGCCCAAGGGCGAAGCCATGAGCTGAAAAGAATTATATTATATATTCACGGGATATTTACCATGATTTGAGTCTACGGATAAACGGTTTATCCATGATCATGACGTGTGAAACTGCGTCGAAATATCGGGAAACTCAAAAAGACTCAATTATGTTAACAACAATGACAGTTTCAAAAGAATTATATTATTAAGATGAAGAAAGCTTTAGACATGGGCTCCTTTTACCTTAAAGCTCTTACACACGAGCGGCATGTTACCATCGGCATAGGTAACTGCAGCCGTCGACACGCGTCGGCGGTATCCGTTGACGTGTCGACGGCAGCCGTCGACGCGTCCGCGGTAGCAGACAATACGTCGCTATAGTTCGACTGCTGCCGTCGACGCGTCGACGGCTGCCGCCGGCGTGTCGACGGCTGCAGTTACCTATGCCGATGGTAACATGCCGCTCGTGTGTAAGAGCTCTTAAAGATAAATAGGTATTTACTAAAATCTAAAATTTATTGAATGTGATAAAAGGGCTATGCAAACATATGCAGGCTACCTCTGTGGCTCAGTTGGTCTAATAGCCGACTGATACGCAGGAGGTAGCGGGCTCGATTTCCGCTACGGACAAAATAAATGTTTTTAAAGGTTCTAATAAGATATGGTAAGATATTTCTCCTGGGTCCTGGATATTCTTCTATGTATATTAAGTATGTATTTAGAAATAAAATATATTTAGGTATTTCATCAAACATCTGGTTTCCATAGTACGTACAAGCTTTGCTTGTTTTGGGTCTAGATGGTGTTGAGTGTAGTGTGCAGCATTATTTATTGTTTTTATAATCGTAAAAATACAGGTGTCAAAAGATAACAGTGTCGTAAACACTAAAGCGCGATACTAGATATGTCCACTTTTTAGGGGGCGAAGCCCCATAATATGCATAGCGCTGTCTGTCTTGTCTCTCCGTGCATGAGACGATTACCACCGAACGCGTTGACTGATTTACATGAAACCTTTTTGTTAGCACCGTCTTAATGAGAGGAGGGTACTGATTGATTTTGGTTATCCTAGGGTCACAGGGACCGGAGTTATTGTTACCTCAAAAGGGCACCAAAAAAATGAAAGTATTCAAATGGCCAAAAACGTCCAAAAACCCAAAAATGCCATTTTTGACCTTTGGTGACCTTTTGAGGCCTTCGCCCCTGCACCCCCGTACTAATGCTTGTTCATATAAAATGTCTCGTCCGAGAATGGATTCCTATTAAATGAACCTGAACCTAGATGATCCTGCAGCCGGAACAATCCTGCAGTACAATCAAAGAAGTATTCAGGCCACTGTTATTGTATGCAGACCCATCATCGTACCCGCCCTATCTGTCAATCTACACAGCCGGTAACACCCATTGCTAGGTCTCTTATACTTACTATATAAGCCACTTCTGAAGGCGAGCGAGATGCGGAATGAGAGCAGTCCACTTGCTCGTGGGCCGGATGATATTGTTAAGGCAGTGAGGGAACAGTGGATCTGGTTGGCACAAGACTTTTTCTTTACCAGTTACCTTTATCCATCAAGGGGTGTTACTGGCTGTGTAGATAGATAGATAGAGTTAATGTACGTTACTTCAACAGTGGCTTAAATACTTCTTTGATGAGGATGTTCAACCTACCTTAAACCTGTACACAGACAGCCTCCTTTCAAAGCACAATTCCATACGGAGTGGTCTCCCTACCTGCAACAGCAGCCATCGCAACTAGCAAGCACTTCACAGCGAACATTTTGTACAGCGAAACCGAAATTTTTCGTAATACATGCCCTTATATCGACAATGTTTATCAAAGATTATCCATGTCTTAAATCACTAATTAGCCACAGGATCCGATAATTTCTGCCGTAAATATGACAAACTGATATAATTGTTCACTTTGTCATTTAAACTTCTATCTAATCAATTCAGGTTTTTACGACGAAACGGTTGTTATTGTTGAACTTATACCACTTATACGTAGTAATTTAAAGATTATATTGTTATTTACCTACCAGGTAAATAATAGAATAGATTAATAATTGCTCTCTATGTCGCTGCACCTAACGGTTAGGTTATAAAATACCTGGTGCCTATATACGTATGTAGACATTAGGTAAGGGTTCTTCCTGTCACAATAAATCATGTAACATTGTTACAAGATGGGAATTACAAAAAAATACTTTCCAACATGTGCCACTGTTACAAGGTACAAATATATTTTAGTAAATTCCTAAAGCGGTGCTTAAGACAGTATTGTGGAAATAAACGATATGGAAATGAATTTGAGAACTCCATATTTCTTTATGAAAAAAAAGTACATATTGAATTGATATCCATTTATTATAGTATATACTGTATATTCCCAGACATTTTGTACTTTCAACGATTTTAATCGGTTAGTACCTATAATTAAATCACGATAAGATTGCTGTTCGCGGTCGTACCTAATTATGTCGATAGGTAACTATTGATTATAGGTAAATAATAAAATAATAAACTGTCACAAGGTAGATGTTCGTCGAACATACCTCAGTGCCTTAAGATGAAAGTCTACAATCAGTGTGTGTTACCAGTGATGACATATGGAACCGAGACGTGGTCCTTGACTATTGGCCTTATGAATAAGCTCAGAGTCGCTCAACGAGCTATTGAGAGGGCTATGCTCGGCGTTTCTCTGCGGGATCAAATCAGAAATGAGGAGATACGCAGAAGAACTTGGGTAACCGATATAGCCAAACGGATTAGCATGTTGAAGTGGCAATGAACAAGCCATATAGTGCGCAGAATAGATGGCCGTTGGGGCCGCAAAGTTCTCGAATGGAGGCCACGGACCGGCAAGCGCAGCATAGGACGTCCACCTACAAGATGACTTGGTGAGAACCGCTGGTCGGCGGTGGATGCAGACGGCTTCCAACCGCAGTAGGTACTTGGAGATCAATAAGGGAGGTCTTTGTCCAGCAGTGGACGTCCTATGGCTGATATGATGATGATGACAGGTAGAATGGATCTCCAACTGTGTTGGATTGCGTTTGTAGCTTCCTAAGTGGGCACATAGATAATCAGTATTGGTACCATTAAGGCCCAATCAACTGTTGAAGTAACCAAAAGCTGACCGATCGAGTTATCTGAATAAATTAATATTTTTATCTCTTTCTAGCTCTTACAACCTTTACGGTGACGATAAAAAAAAGTAAGGCCTTTGCATATGAAGGGTCCACTGCAATAATGCTGAATGTCCAAAATTTTACCAATTCAAACCAAGTATGCCATTCGATTCCTTGATCTGCATAGTACATTTTCGCACTTTCAAACTGTTAAATAACGCAGGCAGTCCCGAGATAAATTGATTTTAAAAAAATGGCTACACGACTAGAACGATGGATGTCACAGGCGTTCAGAACTATAATGATAAATATCCATTCATTTCACCTCATATTCCATGGAAATTACATATTCCATTACGATCAGCTTCCACATGCTGCAAATGTAGCAAAACGAAGGGATTAATAGGACGTAAGATTTTGGACAACCATTGTTTCAGACCGTGTAAAAGTGTGGACATTCATCATTATAGTGCAGAATTTTTAGGACTTCAACGCTAATAATCAAAATTTCACATAATTATAAGAACGTTTTTAGGGTTCCGGACCAAAATGGTAAAAAGGAACCCTTATAGAATCACTCTGTCTGTCTGTCTGTCTGTCTGTCACAGATGGATATCTCGAGAACTACTGATGCTATCGACTTGCAATTTAAAATGGTAAAAGACAGCAGTTTTTTACTAATATAGCATATATAAAAATGTTAAAAAATATTCTTCTTTTGATTGCAGGGGGGCGGATAGGGGATCCCAAAAATTTTAAGTGAAGTTACTAGGCCGTGTGGGGTATCATATGAAAGATATTCATTTGTACATTAATAAACAGTTTTTAGTTTTCCTTTAAACCTTATCGTTTTTGAGTTATTTACAAAAATGTTGAAAAAACGACCGTTCCCCCTCCTTATCTCCGAAGTTTGCAGAGATAAACCCGTGATACTTTTATAGCTAATAGAAGTGTATGTAAACTTTATAGGAAAATTATAGCGAACTCTGTAATTTGCATAGTTTTTTAGACAAGGTGGGTAGAAGGGGGGTTTTCAAAAATTTTGTGAAGTTAATAGGTAATGTTGGGTATCATATGAAAGGTATTCATTTGCACATTAATAAACAGTTTTTAGTTTTTCTTTAAGCCGTATTGTTATTGAGTTATTTACAAAAATGTTGAAAAATCGACCGTTCCCCCCCCCTTATCTCCGAAGTTTGCAGAGATAAACCCGTGATATTTTTATAGCTAATAGAAGTGTATGTAAACTTTATAGGAAAATTATAGCGAACTCTCTAATTTGCATAGTTTTTTAGACAAGGGGGGTGGAAGGGGTGTTTTTAAAATTTTTGGAAAGTTACTAGGTTATGTGGGGTATTATATGAAAGGTATTCTTTTGCACATTAATAAACAGTTTTTAGTTTTCCTTTATGTCGTATAGTTTTTGAGTTATTTACAAAAATGTTGAAAAAAATAGCGTTCCCCCCCCTTATCTCCGAAGTTTGCGGAGATAAACCTTTGAAACTTTTATTACTATTAGAAGTGTATGTAAAGATTAGAGGAAATTTATTACAATCTCTCTACATAGCATACTTTTTTAGAAATCATCGAAAGTAAAAAATCTACATTAGTTCTGCTATCAGACAAGAGATGGCGCTGTCAAGGTTCTCCAACAAATATAAAACCGCCTTTGTCATAAATTATATTGTATGAAGGCACGGAACCCTCGGTGCGCGAGTCCGACTCGCTCTTGCCCGGTTTTATTTTTTTATAAACATTAAAAAATAATACTCTGATATGTATACTAAAAGTTCATACATCCATTTTTTTTATTCCTATTACTGGAGTTTTGTATTATCCAATTAAAACCTTTAAACTCAAATATCTCAAAACTAGATTGCAATGACATTCATCATTATTGCAGTGGACCCTTCATATATTATAGATGATTTATACAGCGTCAGCAACTGGTAATCATGCTGTACGGGACGCTGCAGTGCCTGGGACATTGTTAGATGGATTAGGCTTGCCCAGCACCTATACCATCCTCTCAGCTTAGTCAGCTATCATTCAGAGGAAAGAACAGGTCAATACGTCTGAAGCTAACAAAGCCGCGGGTTTCCTCACGATGTTTCCTTCACCGTTAAAGCACGTGTTAAGTGTGCACATACATTTTTCAAGAAAGAAAAATCCATTGGTGCACGGCCGGTATCGAACCCACGACCTTCGGATTGAAAGTCGGGGGTACATACCACTCGGCCAACACGGCTATACGGTGACGATAGGTATGCAGATATATAAGCAAGCCCGAGTTACTAAACTGAATTCAGCAATACACGTCACTAACGCCCCGATCTCTTACGTTTACGTAGGTATACTTGCCTGTAGTAAGCTCATGCACTTTTGGTGAACCCCAGGAAGACCAAGTTATCATTGTAGCTCAAAAATTATTTCTTACTATTTTAGTCTACTGCCACCGTAGGTGGTAGCGAGTATTTGGTCAAGTGTTCCCGCCACGGGACAAATGTTTGTAATTTTTTTGCAGTTACACATGTCCCGGGTCTGAATATTTTTCTATGATAAGTATAAAGTCACATAAAAAGTATTTAGGTAGACACTATTCTATCAACTATCTGGTAACCATCACACAAACTGTGCTTTCTTGGTGCTGCGTGAAAAGTCCAGCATTATTGTATACTACTTATTAATTATCTATTTTAATTATTATAATTCTACGTTTTTACATAGTGAAAACTATATTATATATTAAAAGCAATAAAAAAATTAACAATACTAAGATATATTTTATGATAATATATGTCTTAACACGATCAAGTATGAATCTCAGTTACGATAAGAGATATACGATAAGAAAATGTCAAATAAATCTAGTTATAAAATTATTAGTTTGTAAGTCTTGTACGCATCTATTTCTAGTATTTATTATAGTCTATTTTTATGTCCGAAAGTATACAGCAACAACACCCATTGTCCTCGCATTCTCACCTGGCACTCGAAACAAAAGACTCCTAATCGGGGTTCAGTGGCACCGGACTAATTAGCCATAAGTCAATAAGTATAAGCGCGCTAATTTGATCCTTATCTTGTATGGTGCGGCAATCATTATCTTGCCGTAACTCAAGTTATGAACTAGCACGGAAGATAAAGTTTTTAAACTGTATAGGTACCTTAATTTTGCGTAAGCTGGTAATTTTGTATAAGTTTTAGTAGCATATTCATCATCATCATTTCAGCCATAAAACGTCCACTGATGAACACAGGCCTCCCTCATGGATCTCCATGAGGGGTAGTTGCCATTCTCACCACGCTTGGCAGGCGGGTTAGTGAGCGCAGTATGGGATGTTGATACACGGATAGACGCTGCTGCCCATCTTCCAGAGGTATCCCTTAGCAGGAGGCTCTTACTGCATCCATGGGCATGAGAGGAGGGGTATCATTCTACTGCCGGCACCCCACGGCGATTATACGTTACTAGCTGCTGCCCGCGGCTTCGCCCGCGTTTTTAAAGGATGTAAATCAGCATTTTTTTTGGGACTCATATGCAAAGTGGTTAAGGTACTAAGTAGATGAAATCTATAATATGTGTCTGGTCACTATAGAAGAGTCTGTATTAACTTAACATTAGAAGGACAAAACCTACTACCTACGCTAAGGCTTGCCTCAGCCTCAAAGTTCTGAAAGTTTACACAACCGGTACTACCTACTGGGAAATAAGTTACATTATCTACTATATGAAGTCAAAGCGTGTGTGATTTCGCGGCCTTATTTGTGGCCATCAGTGACTAAACTTAGTCTTACAAAAAAACTTGAGAGTCCTACACCTAGCCTCCTAACATGAGAGCCTCTGCCCACGGCTTTGCCCGCGTGATGCCACAACCAAAAATAGCTTATATACCTGCTTATATAGCTTTATTTACAATAGCTCAAGGGCACAACTTAGGTTCGAACCACGGCTTGGATTGTTGCCAGATTTTTATATCTAATGATAGTTAACGTCCAGGTGCAACAGTGCACCTTAAGACGGAAGAGTGTATTCTTCGGCCTCGTTGGCGAGACCGGTTATTAAATGTGTGCCTAGCAGCTAAAGTAGGACGGGTTGACCTCAAGTATAGCGGCAGTGATCTCGTCAACGGGCAAGCCGAGAACGTGTCTCGGTCGACGGAGAAAAGAACTCGTGGGCAATGGCTCTATCGGGTAGTCGGAGGGTAATCCGGAGATTAACGGATTGGGGTGTTCCGCCGCCACTTCATAAAAACGCTTTGAAGCAGTTTTAATAAAGTGTTCGATGGACTCGAGTTTGAGATCTCGGTGGAGGTCTTCATTGCGCATGTACCATGGGCAGCCCGTCGCCCTGCGCAAGAAAATATTTTGGATTACCTGAAGGCATCTAAAATGACGGGACTGGCCAAAGACGACAGAGGAATATGTCATTATTGGCCGTACAACTGTTTTGTAAAGTGTCACTTTATTTCTAAAGAACATTTTACTCTTCGAGTTAAGGAGGCTGTTTAACCGGCTAAGCACGAACTTGGCGCGATTAGTGACAGACCTTATGTGGGGATAGAAGGTGATACATCTATCTAGGATAACTCCTAGGTAGCGAGCTGACCTAACCCAAGGGATAGGTTTATCGAATAGGCGGAGAGGCTGGAGCAAGAGGGGACTCTAAGTAAAGTGCACTGCTGCACTTTTCGTCGGGTTCACCTCTATGCGCCACTTTCTGAACCAAGCACCTAGGGTGGCTAGTGCATGAGCGCGCGTGGACTTAGCCGGTTCTATTTATACTCCCGGCTGCCGCGACCGCACCGCGGCGCTGGATATTTTACTTTTTTATGTTTAAATTAAAGTTTATGTAGATGTTAGTGCATAAATTACTATAATAGGTATAAGCTCAATCAGTTTAATAAAGAATGGTAAGGTAGTGAACCTAAGTATATATAAAATTTTATATTTTAAACAGAAATAAACACGTTTTTTACTTGTACACTTAACATGTTTAGTACTTGGCCAGTTTTTATAATTCATGGTTGGTATAATTATCTTTAAAGTAAGTACTATTTTCACACCAAGTTTGAAATAGGAAGGCCTAACCGTTTGTACGACAGAGCTAAAATAACAGTTTATAAAACGACCACCTTTGTTTTAATTTTTTGAATATATTATTTTCTCTGTAAATTTCAACCTGCTACCGGTTACAGTTCAAAAGATGTAGCTCTTTAAAGGTTTTTTTCCATAAACAATGGACCCCCTACCCTTTAATTTTGAAAATTCAAAAAAAACTTAAACACGTCATTGCTTATTTCATTGCAGAAATCTACATACGAATTTTCAAATGTCTATCGTGAACGGTCACGTAGATATGTCATATTTTACTCTGAAATTTAAACCCAATTTTGAACCCTTTGAAGTGCGAATTTTCAAAATTCCTTTCTTAGTGAGCGCCTACATACCAAGACAAACATACCCTCCAAATTTCAAGTCTGTGCGATCAGCGGTTTAGGCTGTGCGTTGATATCTCAGTCAGTTAGTCAGTCAGTCAGTCAGTCAGTCAGGACTGTGAATTTTATATGTATAGATTACAAACTTTTTCTAGCCGGAAGCTAAATCAGGTACTTTGGCAGTAGCTGCGGTAGCTGGAAATTTTTATGACTCATCTTGCAAATTTTACCTTCTGGGAACTGAAAACGGTGCTTTGGCAGACGCTGCGGTAGCTGGAATTTTTTTATGACCCATCTCGCGAACTTTTGTTGATGGAAGCCAAATAGTTGTAGTTGTAGAACTTTTTGTGAAGAGTTCATCCGGGGAAATACTACAATCGTACTTCGTAATTTCTACAACCAAGCAGTAATGTCTGCATTACTTTGTTCCTTTTGAAAGGGTAAGGGGGCCAGTAAAATAACGGGCACATGAGACCTTAGAACTCTATCTCAGGGTGACAGGCGCAATACAATGAAGCATTGGTCACCTAGTCACAGGCTTCGTGACCATGATCACCGCGGTATTGCAGTTGTAATAGAGGTTAACGCTTTAGATAAGATGGGCCATCGGCTTGTCTCGCCGATAAGTCGTATAAAAAGGTACTTAGGCAGAAGCTGCGGTGGCTGGACATTTTTATGACGCAGCTCTCAAATTTTACCTTACGGGAGCTGAATACGGTACTTTGACAGACGCTGCGGTAGCTGTTTTTTTTATGACCCATCTCGCGAACTTTTCTAGACGATTTTTTGAATATTTTATTTTCTCTGTAAATTTCAACCTGCTAGCGGTTACAATTCAAAAGATGTAGCTCTTTAAAGGTTTTTTTCATAAACAATGGACCCCCCACCCTTTAATTTTGAAAATTCAAAAAAAAACTTAAACATGCCATTGCTTATTTCATTGCAGAAATCTACATACGAATTTTCAAATGTCTATCGTGAACGGTCACGTAGATATGTCATATTTTACTCTGAACTTTGAACCCAATTTTGAACCCCTTGGCGTGCGATTTTTCAAAATTCCTTTCTTAGTAAGCGCCTACATACCAAGACAAACATACCCTCTAAATTTCAAGTCTGTGCGGTTTAGGCTGTGCGTTGATATATCAGTCAGTCAGTCAGTCAGGACTTTGCATTTTATATATATAGATGATTTTTTGAATATTTTATTTTCTCTGTAAATTTCAACCTGCTAGCGGTTACAGTTCAAAAGATGTAGCTCTTTAAAGGTTTTTTTCATAAACAATGGACCCCCTACCCTTTAATTTTGAAAATTCAAAAAAAACTTAAACACGTCATTGCTTATTTCATTGCAGAAATCTACATACGAATTTTCAAATGTCTATCGTGAACGGTCACGTAGATATGTCATATTTTACTCTGAACTTTGAACCCAATTTTAAACCCCTTGGCGTGCGATTTTTCAAAATTCCTTTCTTAGTGAGCGCCTACATACCAAGACAAACATACCCTCCAAATTTCAAGTCTGTGCGATCAGCGGTTTAGGCTGTGCGTTGATATCTCAGTCAGTCAGTCAGTCAGTCAGTCAGGACTTTGAATTTTATATATATAGATTATTTTTCTGTAAAATAATGTATTAGTTATTTAAGTACCTTAACAAATGTTTATTAAGTAAGTTGAAATAATAAATATTGTTATTCTTATTTATTTATTTTTTATAAAATTATGAAAACATTTCAAGACAAGTGTCAAGTGTTTGGAAATCATAATCGATTTTCCTCTTTTTTTCCCATGGTTACTTTCCAAGGGGATCCATTCCAGATGATGCTATTAACAACAGGATGAAAACAACGAATTATTTCAAACTTTTATCTCTTACATCTAGCAATACATTGTTTTTAAAGCAATAAATAGGATTTCTCTTTATTTGAAAACTAAAAGAGTAATACCGGCAAGTCTTACGAAAACATTTACTTATTAAATGCCATTTTGTACTTAAACACGTCTACTAAATAGAAAATAACTATTTACCAAACCTAGGAAAACTATCTATCATTTTCTCAGTCAGTCTGTTCAGATATTATAAGATTTATATATTAATGGAATATATAGTTGTCTTTTCCACAGTTTTCAGTGTCAGAGAGATCGTTGAATGAGTTAGGAGTTCGACTGCACAAAGTCGGGGTTTGACTTCATAGAGTCAAATTCGACTGCACAAAGTCGGGGTTAGACTTCATGAAGTTGGGCAAATATTTAAGTAGTTTTTAGAGATTAAATATAATTCTTAAGATTATCACAGTTGGTTGGGATGCTTCAAGTTCTTTCCCCGCCTCGCCTCTTCCGGTTTCGGCGTAGTGGTAGTAGTGGTTTTAGTCTTGTTCTTAGGTAGGTTATCTATCAGTGCGCTTAATAACTCGACCCCTGACTCGGCTGTTTTGTAGACGCTGTGAAGGAAGGTTTCTACGTCGAACGCGTCTTTGTCGTCTTCTTCTTCTTCCGATTCTTCTTCTTCGGGCTCGGTGGTTCTAGAAAGAGAAATGTTGTTATGGTCAATACTTAAATATCAAACCGATGATTTCATATCGAAAATAAGTTTAGTAGGCGGGATTAGTGGTTTATGGTAGCGAAAACTCAGTAAGAACAGTCAGTTTAACCATGATCAATGCGTGTTACACGAAGTTCATTGATTTTTTTTATACTACTAAATGACGAGACAAGCCGTAGGCCCACCTGATGTTAAGCGATAATCTCTACCTATAATAATTGCAATGCCGCGGTGATCACGTTCACTAAGCACGTGACCAACGCTGCACTGCAATGCGCTCGTCACCCTGAGAAAGAGTTGTAAGGTCTCATGTGCCCGTAATTTCACCGGCCCCCTTGCCCTTCGAACCGGAACACAGCAATGAAGACATTACTGCTTGGCGGCAGAAATAGGTATATATGGTGGTAGTACTTCCCCGGATGAACCTATCACAAAAAGTTCTACTACTACTAAACTACTCATTGATACTTAAACTCAAAACGCGGGAAACTAAAATTAACTCCATCCAACCGTGGTATGAAACTTAGCATCATGTCGCTGAACGAGCCTCGGAGGTCGGTTATACATCATCTTCAGCCACTTACTACCCACTGCTGGTTAGCTGCGCTAGCCACGTGCACGGTGTTGAGGATGTCGTCAGCCCATCGGGCCGGTGGTCCTCACAAAATTACATACGTTGCTTCTACCTGTGGACCCTCCATCACCATACCCTCTTCGGTGGACTTGAAGCAGTCTATAGCAAAGTCCAGCCCGGTAACTCCAAGGAGCTTGGGCTGGAGCTGAAGGTAGCCTTGGGTCGTGCAACTTAGCGCACACTTGTGTGACTTACCCAGCAACTATACCATCTTCTCAGCTTAGTCTGGCTGAGTAACCAGAGAGATAGTCGAGTGTTCAGATGGATACTATCTGATCAACTCGAACAGCTATCTAGCTAGATGGACATTCGATTGTCTAGACTAAGTCGACCATAGAATACTAGATATAGATACATTTCTTAAAAACAACATACGTTGCTTCCACCGGAGGGTCTTCCATCTCCATGCCTCCTTCGGTGGACTTGAAGCAGCCAATAGGGAAGTCCAGCTGGGTGACTCCGAGGAGCTTGGGCTGGAGCTGCAGGCAGCCTCGGAGGCCGTCAGACGTCGGCGCCAGGTCGTGGAACTTGGCGCACACTTGGGCAAACATGTTGAATACTTCAAGGCATACGGGTGCTGGATTTGCTCCTGTAAATTGTAATGATTGATGAACTGTGACGGTGTCCCGTACAGTATGAATACCAGTTGCCGACGCTGTATAAATAGAACGTATACTTGTATACTTTGTAACCGACTTCAAAAATAGGAGGAGGTTCTCAAGTCATCTGTATTAATTTTAAAATTATCGTTACCTCAAAACTCAATCGTTTATGAACTTCTGTTGATTTCGAATAGATACACTTTCAATTAGGTCCCATTTTTTTCAAAACTTAATTCTGATGATGAAATCCATGACAAATTGAGAAACTCCTCAAATGTTTCCAACACTGCATTTGGAAACTCCTGCATTTGCATTCAGAAAGTATGATATGGTGAAGTGAAACTAATGAAGAAGACCACAGATGGTCATCGAAACTCTTCAATATTTCATAATTCACGGGTGAGGACATCGAAAGATGGTTAAGATAATTATATCCCTCCCTATCCACTATTTATCATACTTCTTACGCATCATCATCATCAGAGTAATTGCAATGCAACAAGTTTATAAAATTAAAAAGTTTTAAGTAACCCCCGACCTGTGCATCGACACTTTACTTAGTTTCTGAGGCTACCTAATTTTTTTTGTAATGTGTACCGTCAGTTTTGCAATCTTACACATCATGCTATTTAATTTGATACCACACTTGGGTATATTTGAAAACATTCGATTATTCACCCCTAATTTCAACCCCCATATCTGAATGGCTCGACCGATTTCTATATCTTTCTTTTTATTTCCTTCTAAGCTCGGGTATATTGGTAACATTAGATTCTTCATCCCCTTTTTCGCCCCACCATACCTTCTTAACCGATTTTAATTAAACGTGTTTAAGAATCACCGACGGAAAACCTGCTTTAAAAAAAACTGCATGCAAATCGGTCCGCTTGTTTGAGAGCTACGGTGCCACAGACAGACACACAGGCACACCCATAGGGGTCAAACTTATAACACCCCTCTTTTTTGTCGGGTGTTAATAAAATAGAACGAAATAATTGTAACAGTGTCTACTGGAGTACCTTAATGCATAATTTTATGCCCTAAATTTAAAGTTGTGGTTTTTTTCACTTTATAATGTTAGCTTGCTTGCTTTTAGACCCAGTTGTGATAATAGGATCCATGATAAATAGATTGAAAAACTCAATGTAGTAGTAATAAGCATAAAACGGTTTGGATTTTTCCAGCAACATTTTAGCTTTTATCATTAAAGTCGGTTTATTTGTTGAAAAATTTAAGACATTTTGGTTACATAATATCTTGTAACCAAAACCGTAAAGAAAACATTTTCTCACATAATTATAGCTATACTAACTAAGGTAGATATTACGCAGACCTATGCGCTGAGCAACTTTCTTTAGAAATTCAACATGCTTTATTGAGTTTCACTTGAATAGACATACGGCAATAAAATACGAAACGCAGTTTCTACAGTAGGTAGGTACCTTATTTTGGGCGTATTTTTACCTTGGATTTTGGAGTTATGGATGAGGTTTTTGCCGTAGGAAACTTTGACTGAAAAACCTTCTTCTGGCGACAAGTATTTCATGTGGACACAACCTGAAACAAATATTTCAACATTCAAAAGTTAAAATCTTAAACAATTTAGAAGTCTTATATAACTAGGTAGATGAATTACTTGAATTGACGTGAATTTAGGGAAATGGAAGTAAATGTAAGTGTAACATAGAAGTATTGAGTTGGGTAAACGAGAGTAGGACTCTAATTCAAGTTGTAGGGCAAAATGATTGGCCATCTTATACCGGCATATTGAACAAAATTGGATGACTACTGAGAATTTGATAAAAAAAAGAAATATTCATCTCACGATTCTATTGCATTAGTACGTCAACAAACAGAAAAGTATTTGTTTATACAGGGGAAGGAAAAAGCGCCAGTTTCATCGAGAGAGAAGAAGAGTCTGGTCTCAAACTAAGCAAAGCTGTTGTTCTATGGATACCAGATTTCACACAGCACCATCGAGCCGAGAAGTAAGCAGTGCTTGTGTTATGTATGGGTACCAGATAAATAGTTTTTCTAAATACATACTTTATGATAAGTATGTAATTAGAAAAACTGTTTATTATATATATTATTATTTTTATTTTATAGCAAAATACCCAGCAGACCCGGTCCAAATATCTGCAGAAAACTTACAAACATTTGTCCCGGAGCGAAAATCGAACCCAAGTCATCACAAATATTCCAACAACAGAATTGACACCATTGTAAGAACTAAGTTTTGTAACATTTTCGAAATTGAACAGATAAAAGTATTTAAGTCCTATTTTTTGTTTTAATAGTTATTGAAAATAAGTACTTAGTAAAATTATTAAAATTGATAATAAATTGAGGTGTTTGATAGAAGCAAACATAGTTCCCCATCGGTAATCGAAATCGAATTAATTCAAAGTCAATAGTTACGTGTTTATTCAAAAGAGAAAAATAGTCAAAAAAGGACAAAACACATTTAAATTAAATAAAGCACGTTAATTGAACTCGTTCGCATCAGATTTTTTTCTACGTAAGGGAAAGAAGGAAGCGAAGGAACGGCAATTAAGAGGGGCCAAAAATGAGAGAAAAAAATTCCGTCTAAAATTTGTTTCTCCAAATTTTGATTTTTTGTTTGGATAGAAACCTAGATATAGTGCACGAGATACCTATTAGATCAAAAGTTTCATAGAAAGATCTATTACGACGCCACACCCACGTACGAGCGGTGTATGAAAAGTAAGTTGGATTGCCCCCTCTTAAGAAGTTAATTTGATCACCTGGCCCTCCTATATCCACCATAGTGATGTTGAAGTTGACGCAGCAGACGCAGGCGGGCCCCTTGCACATGCAGTTGCGGTTGGGCTGCTCTCGCGTCTCTGGCGGTACCTCTATCAGCTTCTTGCCATCGTCGAAGTTGAACAGATCTGAAAATAAGTATTTTATTTTTTCACCCATGTGTTTTAGCTTTTTATAATGCTGGACACACGGCATCATCTAGTTCCAAGCTAAGCATTTATTTTGTAATGGGCATGACTGATATACTTGATATGTTATAGAGTAGATATATTTTGAAATCCAGAATACCCTGAACAAATATCTGCAGATCGAACATCAACCTCTTGCTTTGCAGGCGGACCTTCGCCCGCTGCGCCATAGAGGTCGTCAACCAGCAGATATAATCGAACAGGCCGTGACAAACAAACACAAATCATTATAACAAATGATTTCCCCCTTTTAATTACATAGCGCCCGTAATGGCGATTACGTTCTTTTAGAATAATTAATTATCAATGAGAGATCTTCCGTGCAACCATAACGCTCAATTTTAAACGACATAATTCGGAACTGGGCAGTTTTCTTTCGCGTCCAAATGTTGCGATTTCATGGAGTCAACTTTCACTAGTTACAGAGTACTTTGTGGTTCAATGTGCTTTGTTAGATTATGTATGTTACGTTTGTATATGCAACGAGTTGAGACTTGGATCACGATCTTGTGTATGAGATAAGTGGCTTGAGGGATTCTTGTTACGTGAACCTATTCTTTGACTGATCCGTATTGTTTGAAACAATGTTGTATGGTTTCACGGTTTTAGAAAAGGTTGATGCTTTCGAGCATTACCTACAAATCATGTAATTATCGTATGGAATACGTTACATACCTAAACTACATGAGTTATGTATGGAATGTATTCTATAGGTCGTTGTAAGATAACTATAGCCCAGTAGAACGTAAATATGAACAGTCTAATCTAATACAAATAGAAAAATAAAAAAAAATTGAGAACTAACAAGAGTACTCCTCAAGTAAGGAGCAAAGCGTAGGATAATGATTTATTTAAAATTAAGCAAATAAGGGTACGGGCGTCATTTTGTCTGTAGTTGTTAAATTAAAACCAAATAAAAAAAACAACCATTACCTACCTACATAGGTGCAACCGTTAATAAAAAGTATGAGTGATAAGTGTGATACTGATAACTGATAACATATTAAGTATCATCAGTGGTGGATCCTACTTAAAATAATAAATTATACATTAAATTTATACAAATTATTTTTTCATTAATTTCTAAATGGTTTGCACGTTCAAAATAATCGGAAGTACCTACCTACCTTATGTTAAATTAAGATCCATAACGGATCTAGTGACAATGGTCCAATTAAATATTATTATGTTCATCGACAATTCTCGGTTTGGCATGTAATTATGCTATTTAAATTTCAATTTCAAACAATTATACGTCTCTTTTACCTACAACAACAGGAAATACTTCCTTGGGTTTTCCAAGAGCAAACACTTTCTCTGTACTTTCTATTAGGACCTACCATGTTTGTTAAAGCAATAACTCACCTAAAACATTAGCAGCAAGCCCAACCGCAAGAACTGCGACAAGCAGCGAAAGCGTCAGTTTGACCGACATGTCCCCTGTCACTGGCCGATTATTGGAATAAATAAAATTTATGAGTTTTAAATGATGAACGCGTGTATCAATTTATGAATTTTAAAGGTACGTTGGCCGGTACTACGGATGTGAAAGAGGCGAACGTCTCCGCCGCCGACTGAACACTGCTCCTTACCTCAGCTCAGACATCTCGGTTTCACCTCGCTCACAATAGAAGGTGAAACTTAAATAAAACGTAACGCAACGTAATGATATGCATCGGTGGGATGCATCGAGAAAGCTGTGCTTTTGCTATAAATCAAATAATAGTTGTGGTTTTTAGGATTTCACTGCGGCGTTGAATATTATGTTTGTTTTGATTTTCTACTTTTTATTTGTTGAAAGCTTTATATTTTTTTTATTTACGCACCTGGCTATCTATGCAAGTATCGAATAAAATTTATTTGACTCAGCAAATCTAATCAAATCTTATGAAAAAATTTGATTAAATATCGAGCTCCATTGGTTTTTTATCATTATTACATAGGCTAAACTGTATTAAAAAAAATAACACATAAGTTATGAGCAACAATACAAATTATATAATAACAATTCAGACCCAATTTATAAAGAAGTAATCTTCAAACGGCGGATCAGATTTTTTTAATCATAATTTAGAACACTGTCGACCAAATCACCTTTTACATGAAAAACCTAAATCCAAATATATTCAACCGATTGGGTGGTAATAGATAAACCAATTAAGCTGCCACTAATATCAAACAATTTACAAAATTATTACATCCAGCTACACACGATAATTTGTAAGTAACAAACAAAAGGCAAATAATAACTAATTAGATAACTTAATATCAATCTAAAATTAAAACATGTTTTTTTTAAATGATTCCTCGATTGTATAAAAATATCACAATCAGAGAATCTCTCACTGTGCAACCTATTTACTCTTGGAACAAAAAATTAGATGCCTAATTCAATTTATGGTTTAATAAAGCGAAAGTTGATTTGTATTGCAAGCATTACCTAAACATTTCAACTTACAGCGCTCCTCGTTTTTTGCCACGAGCGATAAAAATAAAGGGAATGAGAATAATATTTTCATTATTAGAAAAAAATGATAGCCTGATTTTTCCATAGACTCGATAAATCTATGTTATGTTTCTCCCCTTATTTCCTTTAAGTATAAAAACCCATGCTTATAGAAAGTCAGTTTCATTTGTCCGGTGCGGTGCATGCGACCATACGTGGTCAAGTGCAGTGAGCCACTAACACAGATTGTGGTCGTTGATCTCTATGGTCCATATCACGATTAATGAGAAACAATCGATGAGGAAAATCGATGTGTTTGACTTTCAGATGATCGATTTTAGAAAAACCTTTTCCACTCATTGAAAGTTGTCCTACATATTTTAATAGGATTTCATTTGTATTTTAATGAATTTTAACTCATGTTAAGAAACTTATGTTCTTGTATAAACATGGGTTTCATTTTTATTGAACGCGGCTCAATATATTTCTAATTTACAAATTGTGTTTTGTTCTTCTTGTTATTTTATGCGAATTTTTTCTTTTTCTTTGTGAGTTAGGGGCTTGTCGTGAAGTCAAAACAGGTTCCGTCAAAATACCAGCGATACTCTGCTCATGTGGAGTAAGTTGCTCGAAACTGAGATGGGACGTCTCTCTCGACTCACACCGCTAGGTCCGCGAGGTCAAATATCTACAAACTCGTGATATTTGAAGCTAAGATTTGTTTTTTCTCTGTTATTGTAATGTTCATGTGCTGTATGACAATAAATTATTTTCTATTGTATTCGTTTTTTGGCACTTGGATTGGGTAGCCGATAGGGTAATAAATAATAAACCTAGGTTTGGCAAGATTTCATGATTTCTAAGGTCAAATATACTAGGCATATTTTATTGACGACTTCCGTGGCTCAGTTGGACGGATCTGATAAGCAGGAGGAGGGTTCGATCCTCGCCATCGTACCTGGGACCAAGTTATTGCTTTTCTGCAGATATTTATCTCGGGTCTGGCAAAGATTGAAATCGTTTGATACGCTCTAACAGTAAAGACACCGCGCCGTTTTGTTTCTACACGAAATGAGATAGCTCGCTCATTTGAATTCAGCGTTGGATAAAGTTCGTGCAATATGATTGTACAGTAAATGGTAACAATAACAGTTTGGTTTATTGTCAAAACTAGTGTGCGTGCCCCGGCATTATTGTTAACACACATTATATTATGTATACAATCATGTATTTACTTAAGAATAAGGTATTTAAGTATTTTATCAATCATCTGGTTGCCATAAAACCAGCTTTGTTTAGTTCGGGACTGGATGGTGTGTCCAGCATTCAAGTAATAATTCGTAGTAGAAGCTTTCGCCCTACAGAGGGACGAAAAGGGCTAGTAATAATAGTATCTAATAATAACACATTTATATAATATATATAAATAAAATAAGTTATTATTAGATTTTCTTTTTTGTTATATATAAATTTAGTTTATAGGAACTTGTAGTTTGTTTTGTTTTCGTTGACTATTTAAGTAGGTATGTTAGCAGGCCATATACAGTTCTTCACCTATGTGGTTGACAGGTAGAAAATGCCTTCGGCATTATGTCCACCAATTGTACCCTTATTGAAGTTTGTGTGCAATAAAGTATGAAAATAAATAAATAAATAAACACTTACGACCTCCTGCAAAAAGCAGCAATTCTGAATACCTGCAGGATAGTAAGAAAATTACTTAAAATGGAACTTCCCAATGAAGTCCGATACACTAAATTTCACTTGGCTTAGACCCGTGTGCTCTCAGTCACTACCGGTTTTTATGAACCAAGCAGAAAAGATCTAAATAAAATAATAATAACAATAATATACCGTTCCGTATTAGCACGGAAATATTAAATGCACCCATAAAAGATTTAATGTTCAGTAATTTTAAAAGTATTGACTACTTAATCAAACATTAATCATTACATGCTCGTGTAATATCACTAATTTACGAGTCAGGCACGATTACGATTCGTTCTTGTAACGTGACAGAGTGGGTACTGAATCGTGAAGTGCAAAAAAGAAAATCAAGTAATTTACGAAGACAGTGATGCTTCTTAGGTAAATACCTTCTTCATACCAAAGATTTAAATCGTTAGATACGCCCTTACTGTAATAAGAATTACGGTTAGTACGGCGTATGTAACGATTTTCATTTAACCGCGCCGTTTTGTTACCATATGAATAAGGTAGCTCGCTCATTTAGAACCATTGTACATCAAAACACAGCGTTAGCCGAACTTGTTGTCACCTTGTTGTTGATCAATGATTGCACTATATAAATGGTAACAATAACAGTTTGGCTTATTGGAAAACCACTATATTTTAACTAGATACCTACTCATTAGTGTGCGTGTGTTGGCATTATTATTAACACACATTTAAAGACAATGCCACAGATTTTAGTGTCAGGGGTCGTTACATCTAACGATTTAAATCTGTGCTTCATGCGTGCAAAAGCTCTATCCACTCCTTCACTTTAGAATAGCTTTGATTGTTTTATTGCGAGAAAAGCTCATAAAATATCGATGTAATCATACATCGATTAAATCTTTTCATAATTGTGGTAACTAAAGCAGAAATTAAGTTGCGTTTTATCATTCCATAACAAGAAATCTACTATCAAACTGACTTTAACCAGAATCACCCGGCGTGATTCTGATTAATATCCAATCAGAATCAGGTGCCGGCAGTGGAATGTTGCCACTCCTCTTTTGCCCGTGGATGCAGTAATAAACTGCCAAGGGATACCTCCAGAAGATGGGCAGCAGCGTCTTTCCGTGTATTAACATACTGTTAAAGTACTGCGCTCTCCAACCCAGGCGGGTTAGAGAGCGCAGTACTTCTAGGTCTCACCCTGTGAGTGGGTGGTACTCACCACGCTTGGCGACCACCCCTCATGATCATACACGAAGATCCATGAGGGAGGCCTATCTCCAACAGTGGGCGTCTTACGGCTGCTATGATGATGATGATGATGACTTAAATTACATCTATACAGGTCGCTTAACAAACAAAATATAGTAAAAACGATTCGATTATTTTAGCAAAACTTTGGCTACATTACTAGGGATTCGTTAGTCGTAAATATATTACGTCATCAAAATTTAGATTTTCCTCGTTTGAGCGCCGACATCCGCTAAGTATTACCAATGGTAAACACCAAAAATAAACAAAGATGCAACCACAAGCGTATCCCGACCACTTTCTCCTGTAGAAAGTGACCATGTCGGCTACCTACGTAGTTTGGGCGCTCGAATCCAACGGACCCGTTTACAATCGCGACATGTCGAATTGGTCTGCTATATTTTGAAATAATAAATAATGATACTTTCCAAAACATAAGCTTGGCTTGATTTTAGACTTTAGAGACAACAGGTCTACGGGTAACAACGGAACCCTACACATCGCGTGACCTGACACGCACTTATCGTAATTTATTATTTTAATTTTAAGGTAAATAATATTGTCCTTGGGGGAAAAATAAAAAGTCGAATCACGGCACGCCTTGTTTTTATACATATTTAAAAGTTTTGCAAGATGAAAGATAATTGTAGGTAAACAAATTAATATTTACTAAAGTTCTGAATTCAGAAATAATAATACCTTAAAAAGAAATCTAAAAGGTTTATGTCAAGTTCTACGAAAAAATTGCCCAGAAAAGTATGGGAAGTTGCCAATAATTCTTTGAAAGAGTCAGCCCATTCAATTTAATCGCATTATATCCCAGATCAATGAGCTTATTCCGTCTAGAATGTTTGATAAAAATAACGTCACAAGAAATCAATTTCTATTACTAGAACCTTATTATCTGCTTACATAAAGTCACTGTAGATTCTAAATATTAATACGTTCTAGAGAAATCGAATAAGTTTATGTCAAGCTCTACGAAAAAATTAGCCCAGCAACGTATAGGAAGTTGCCATTATTCTTTAAAAGAGTCGGCCAATTCAATTCAATACAAGTATATCTTGTGAGTTTATTCCGTCTAGAATATTCGATGTAAAGAAACGTCATAAGAATTTAATTTCTATTCCAAGAACCTTAAACTCGTATTTGAATCTAATCAGAACCAATCTGCTTACATAAAGCCACTGCGAGCTCCGATGACCACGATTTATGTTTAAGACTCTATTATTAAACATTTATTATTTTTTAGGGTTCCGGACCAAAATGGTAAAAAGGAAACCTTATGGTCTGACTTTGTCTGTATGTCACAGATATCTTGGGAACTACTTATACTATGTATATTTGTAATGGTATTAGATAACGCTAATATTGCATGTATAAAAATGTCCAAAAATACTCTTTTTTGTTTCCAAAGGGGGCGGAAAGCTTAGACGAGATAAATCTTCTCTAAGGCGGAAAGGGGTCTCAAAATTTTTAAGTGGAGTTACTGGGGTTGAGTTAGTAGGGTATCATATGAAGGGCTTTATGTGTACATAATGAACAGTTTTGTAGTTTTCCTGTAGTAACTAACGTACAGTTTTCAACTTATTTTAAAAAATGCTGAATTATATAAACACGGAACCCTCGGTGCGCGAATCCGACGCGCTCTTGGCCAGTTTTATTTTGTGCGGTATCGCTTTGATCGATTTTGCCTGTTCCTGGTTTTACTGTCTTGATCATGAAATTACTTCATGCAAGGAATAAATACTGTTTTTAATCGGATACCATTATGTTTTAGATGGTTAGACAGTTTTTAACCCCGACGCTTACAGGGGTTTGTGTTAAGTTTAATAATTTTGTGTATATGTTTGTTAGTCGTCGATGTATCTTGGCATCGAAGATCAATATCGTCTGTGTGTGTGTCTTATTTTTATTTAGTTTTTTTCTTTGCAAGACGTCTTTTGTGAGAGTCCTATGATTCAAGAACTACGTTATTATTTAGTTGTTTGAAAAATTTCAGCACTTTCGTAGACGTTACTTTTATATTTTTTATTTAAAGTGTATTTTTCTGTTTTTTTTGAGTATTTATAAAACGAAACGCATTACGAACGCAAGTTGAAAACGATGACGCACCATTTAAAAGCAGAAGCAGAGAGAGCATTCTGAGAGATCAGCACGTTAGAAATGTCCAAATATGCTAATACATGATGAAATCTCTACGAGGCATTGCTTGGAAATGTTGAGATAAAATTGATAAAAAAAAATAAAATTAAAAAAAAATTAAATTGATAAAAAAAAACAAAACTTCAGCTGATACGGATCAAAAAAAGGTTATGAAATAAAAATAAATACATACCTTATGATTAATTTAGTTTTTTCTTTTTTTATTGACTGTACTTCACTAGCTGTATTTGGAATAAAATCTGCGTGTCCAAAATGTTCGATTAGTCAGTCTAACAATTTGGAATATTTCTGTCCAAACAGTTAGATTATCGAACTACTAGTAGGACTGGATAGAACAAACGGATATTTCCACAGCTTAACACGGAGCCAATACACAGAGGGTTTAAACAAATAACCAAAATGTAACCGAATATAATTTTACCGTTTCCGGTATTCCAAATAATAGTAAAGGAGTTGCCTTTAGTCCGTTTTCATAATTACTGATTCGTAATTGGCTACTAAAGAAGAATTATTTTTCGCTGTTTCGTAGTTAATTATCAAACAAGAATTTATTTGCTGTTTTCGTAATCCAGTTTCGTAATTAACTACGAAATAAGTTTTTTTTTTCTGTGTTCGTAGCGAATTGGCTACGAAACAGGAATTACTTTTCACTGGTCGTAGTTAATTATCAAACAATTAATTAACAACTTTCCTACCTTCCGTAGTGTTAAAAAGAATGCAATTATTTTTTTAAGCTAATATTCTTAACATAGGTCTCCTGCAATGATCGTCACAATTGGGGAGACCCATGAGTGGACGTCTATGATATGATGATGATGTGATCCTTTAAATGCTAAGATACTATCTAAATATTTATATCGTGGAAAAAGTTTAACCTTTTGAACGTTTTTCCTCCCGTGTCAAAACGCAAATAGATGAAAAATGAAGAGTGAAAATGAACCTTACCTGTCAGTAGGAAAAAAGCTTTGACAGCGTCCGCCATTACCTCTTTAGTAGTCGTTGGCGTGGTAGATACGACAGCACACGACCACTTTAGTGGCTCTTGGCGTTCAAAGGGTTAATAAACACTGGCTATATATGAATACTCTCTTTGTCATTACAAGGATAGTTTATAATCGAAATAACTATGTAGTTACACAGACCCCCTTAATGTAAATTAGAAAAAATAAAAATGATTTTCAAAAAAAAAATTGAATATGAAAAAATAAATTTTCTCGATATGGAATAAAAAATCTCATTGTTAAAATGAAGTAACTGTAAATTAAATATGATATCACCTCCTTAACAAAAAATATACTTCTCAATTAAAGAAACCATACTTCTTAGCCTAATACATAAATGGAGCAATAATCTTCACACAATGCCCGGCAGTAATTTTGTTTTCAACTAACTCGGCTACTGCCTTTTTGATCTCTTGATCCATTTCTCGATAATCTTTGTTTACTTTCATTGCAGGTTTATAATTACAAAGTTTAGTTTCCATTTCTAAAATTTCCAGTACTGTGTGTGGCAGATTGGGATTCTTTCTTCCCACACATTTATTTATTCGCGAGTGCCACGCCTCAACTGCCTTTGTTGTTCGCAGTTCTTCGTCTTCGCAGCACCATTATTTTATAAATACTAGGTCTTTCATCCATTTCATTTGATAGTACTTGTTAATGTTGTACTTCGTTCATCCGTTGGGGTTCTATTCGTCACATATTCGTATCCATCTTTGACAAACGCAGATAGACAAGCTAAACCTGCACAACGGGCTACATGACGTGTTTGAATCCTTGAATTCATTTCGAGTGTCTTTGCTTTACGAAAAAGGGTATTGCAGAAGTGATAAAAGCAACCCTTCACTATCATCTCCGGAAATACGATTTGAATACCTTTCATAGCTGCTGCTTCGTAATCTAAAGTCATTTTTATTGGTTTCCAGTTTGGAATCTGACTTTTAATTATCCTGAATAATATCTCATATGTTCATATATTCTTGTTTCGTAAAAATGCAAAAAATATTGGCACTACCTTATTTGCTTCGACGTCGAACCCATGTATACTGTACAATTGCTTAAAAGGGAGTGGACATGATCTAAAAGATGTATTATTTGTTGCGTATCCGGGGAGCCAACACGTGGATTCTCATATCGACATCATTGTAATCGGCGATAAGTAAATGTTCAAACTTAAGCGGCACTATTACCTCTTGAGGCGATGTAAATTTGTAGTTTGGGTACTCCCAAGTTTCTGTACTTTTCATTATACAAACCGCTTTTGATGTTCTGAAATTTAGGTAGCTCGTGATAGAAGTTTACACCTTTATCGTAAAGAGCACTCACAATTACACTCAGTTCTTGCTCAAATATACATTTAGCTTCATTTGTCAAACAATAAATATCAAGATCCTTTGATTTACTTAACTATAGTATTATATTTGCTCAGCGTTATGCTACCCTTACATGCTGTTTTGTTGTAACACTGCCAAAATATGTTGCGGTCAGCGTACGTACTCCGTTTGTGGTATTTACGGCCATTGTAAAGCATTGCTGGGACTCCTTTTTTCGTTGGAATGAACCGAAGTTCATTTGTCAAATGATTAGATGCACTGCACTCTGAGGAATCAGCCATAACACTATTTATTTATTTATTTATTCATCTTAGGGAAACTATCAGCACAAGATACACAATAGTTATAAGTATAATAATAAGTGGCTATTAATAAGTTTCCACTTATAGATACACAGTAGTGGTTTACAAAGAACAAATTAAAAGAAATTAACAATAGTAGGCTAGTAATTCACACATACCCGAATAGATCCACATAATTCCACATTGTCTTATAAATGATCATATATATAATTAGGCATTCGCATCTGTTTTACACTTTTCAAAGAAGGAGTTATTAAGTTTGGTTTTTAAACTACCAATGCTGCTATGGAAAATATCAAGGTCAAGCTCACTATCTAGGAGGTTAAATTTCTTCTGTGCTCGGTATAAGAAAGAATTTTGACAATAGTTAGTCGATACTAAAGGAAGATAAAATAGATTTTTTTACGAAAAGATCTAGTGGGAATAGAAAAATTTATTTTGCTCAATAGCTCTGGACAATCAATTGATGAATTTAATATTTGTCCTAAATAAACTATTGTCATAATATCATGAGCTGTGAAAATATGTTTAATCAATTCCAAGTGCACTCATCTCAATCAAGCCAGTTGCTAAGAAATGATATTTAAATTCGTGTGTATTAAATTGATTGCATAAATCAAATGACAAATGGAAATAATTTAAAATGACACAAATGGAGACTTTCTCTTATTTATTAAGTTTAATTAAGAACTACAATAATTAAACTTAAGAGAAACCTAGTTTACCAAGGAGTTCGATTAGTACAATAAATTCTTGTTTAATAATTAATTATGAGACGAGAATAAGGAATAAGTTGTGTAATTAACTACAAACGAAGAAAAAATACTCGATTACAAAAACAGCAAATAATTTCTTGTTTGATAATTAACTACGAAACAGCGAAAAATAATTCTTCTTTAGTAGCCAATTAATCATCATCATTTCAGCCATAATACGTCCACTGATGAACACAGGCCCCCTCATGGAGATCCATGAGGGGTAGTTGCCATTCTCACCACGCTTGGCAGGCGGGTTGGTGAGCGCAGTATGGGATGTTGATACACGGATAGACGCTGCTGCTCATCTTCCGGAGGTATCCCTTAGCAGGATCTTACTGCATCCATGGGCATGAGAGGAGGGGTATCATTCTACTGCCGGCACCCCACGGCGGAATTACGAACCAATTACGAACCAGTAATTATGAAAACGGACTAAAGGAAAATATGTTCCAAATCAAACATTATGTAAGAGGGTTAATCACACAATTTCGCTGCATACCATCAAATGATTCGAACAGTTCATTTACTATGCGCGCTCATCATTGACACTAAATTCTACATAGGCGGCCAACTGAGTCTTGGCTTTCACCCATCCCTCACTGTTTCTTGCGGTGTGAAAGAGAGGAAGCACACGTTTTCCTTTCTCGTTTGGTGTCGTCACTATAACTCTTGCCACTGAACAAAAATGTCAAAGCAAAATGAGCTCTATTCTCGTCAGTCTTGAGTTATAATGCCTTGATTGTAAGCATTTTTGTAGAGGTCCATGTATTTATTTCTAAGTTATATTTGAGGATATACTGGCTTTGATTTCCAGGTAATGTCGTTTACTGTTTTCCTTAGAATCTCGTACTTACCTAAGCAAGCTATTGTATATTTTGTGGAGGCTATAAGAAGTGTGTCTTGATATTTATGGACAAAACAAGCGTAGTGTGGCCTACTGACGAGTGAAACTTTATAAAGTAGTAGCTACTGTCATATCTGCGCCTAAACTTTTCTCTTGGCGGGAGTTATCGAGGTAAAGAACAGTGTTGTTGGCACGTTGGCGTCGTCTGTTATCGTTAGAGGTTGTCGGTTCAATTCCTGCATTGTCGTTATTATATCGATAACGATCAGGGAACAGTGACTAGAGGCAGTTTTTTTACCGACGAAAAAAAAAGGTTTCTTTGTGTTTGGATTCGTGTTTGTATAGAAGCTTCAAAGAAGAGGTATGTTGGTTCATAATTATTTTACTCATTTATTTTTTCCTATTTGTGTTTGAATTCAAAAATTTACTTATTTTGAATGTTTAACATTACTAGATAAATTAAAAATAAATGTGTTACGCATTTTCGACACTTTTTGATTGATCGCTACGAAAAATGTCGACACTTTCCTAGAAAAGACTTCAACGCGTTCGCGTTTCCTGTTCGTTTGGTGTAAATTTTGTTATTCTTATATTTATTTAGGCAGTGTATGTAGTTTTAGTAGAATAACACTGACTTTCGCTAGGATCCCTAAGCGCATGTCATAAACATTATTACGAAGTGTCAAATCGTATAAAGAAATTATATTTTTAATTTTGATTAGGTATGTAAAATGCATTTAAGGGTTGTTGTGAAAGTCGGCTTTAGAATTTCAAAAATGTTTTTATATTGGTATGTTCATTTTATAACACATATTTAATTTTAAATAGTTATCACGTTCATTTTTATAACTAGCAACCCGCCCCGGCTTCGCACAGGTGTACGGATGAACTGAACTGAAATGAACAATTTTCGGTCATCTCATATGAGTTAAAAAATATAGAACGTAGAACAAAAGTAGTTTAAGTTGGTGGACACAACAAACCTCTTGCGGATTTCTGGGGGTTTTTGTTACCGGCTGTAGAGATTACGAGGAAACCAGACATGCTACAACTGCCGCTGCTAATATTGTCTCTTAAAGAATGTCTGTACTTATATACGTTACTATGTATGTTTAAGAGTTATTTTTCATAAGACAACACAAATTCACACAAAAACACGATTTTGGTTAGATGTTACATGCACAAAGTTCTCGCATGTGTGAACGCCCGGCGAAGTAATTATTTTATCGCGTGAGAGTTTTAATTTCGCTATAACTATAATATATATAACTCGTAAGATATTTATACAAATGTTATTTTAGATCTACATGAACTACTCTAGATGTTAAAAACTTTTTTAAATGAATACCATATTAGTTAAAACGGCTTCGTAAATAATGCATACTTTTTCATCCAATTTTTTATTAGAAAAATTGTTATTATGTGTCTTCCATAAAAGATGTTATATGTTTTCGCGGACTTCTCTGTAAATCTTTTTATGAGAAACCTGTACATAACTTTAATGACATAGATAGTACGCGGCGCACGACAGAACAGCTCCCAGTATGCATGAAAATTTCCGACATTTTCAACAATCTAACCTAATGTTTTACTTTTAAACCATTTGAAACACTATCCTTTGTTGAAAACCGCATCAAAATCAGTTGCATGGTTAAGGAGGTTAGCGATAGTTAGGAGGTAAGGAGGAATAAGCGGTGAAATAGACAGATAGAATAGAGGCGAGAAGCGACTTCAACTTATACTACGAGTAAGAATATGTAGAGTTAATACAGACGTATATTTCGCGGTACTTATATCGAATGTGATGGTGGACATCCGATTGTCCTATCCCTATGCTTTAATAATTACTAACTTGGGGGGGAAAGTAAGAGTTCGGGACAAATAGGGTTTACTAGTTTTTAGAAGATTGTTTTTATTTTACAGACGGGGAGTAACGCTTCAAGATGAAGCTCTCCCTGGTTTTCGAGCTTCTGATGATATTCGTGCTGTTGGCATTCGCGGCCTCTAAGAGTGTCAGTAAGTATAAATGCTAACTTAGTAAATTTTACACAATATTATGCCAGGATTATACAAACTAAGGGAGGCATACGCAGCAGTGGGTGAAACCGGCCTATGGATGATAATTCACAGACTATTACTATTATTTGTTTATTCCCATTATTTACTTGTAAGTTATTAATTTCAAGGTGTATTTTTTACTTGTGTATATTACCTACTAGCTTCTGCCCGCAGCTTCGCTTTGCGTTAGTTCTGGTCTATGTTTATATGTGCAAAGTTTCAGCTTGGTCTGTTCGATAATTTTGGGTTGAAGGGGTGACAACCATCCATACAAAATTTCGGACTTAATATTATGAAGTAGGACTAGTCATTTTCATGAGACACGGGGATTCTTCAGGATTTGATTTCAGAAGACACGCCCCGTCGGTGGGAATATTATTGCATGTCAAATTTGCTGAACGAATCCGGAAATTGACAGATTAAGAAATAACTATAACTCCAAATACGGTACAGATTTTCTTGTCACAATTTAAAAGGAACGTTAAAAGAATTCAGATGGCAAACGATGAAATTCTGATTACGTGAAAGTTGATAATTATGTGATTATTGATTAATTAAACTCAAATTGCGTGACAGGTGGCGATATATGATTTTACTCGATGAGTGAAACGTACATAATATTAAATCAGTACATCTCTAAACAAGCCTGTACCTCTATTTTAGAGGAACGACTAAACAGTTACTTTCCAAATTAATAGTGCTCAATAGGCTCAAACCAGACTAGTCATTAGCTTTTCTATAAACTTTTCTGAGTTTATAAAAAAGCTCATGAATATAATTAAAAGTCCCCCTACTTTCAATGACCATAATTTAAATCCCCCCTACTTTCAATATAGTCATTGGTTTAACCATATGGAAAGTGCTGCGGCAAAAACAGCTCTTGCATATTTTTAACATTAATCTCACGTAAACGGTAGTTCTAAAACCACTCATGTCTCTCATTCATGTATAGACTTTACCATCTAGATTCGTAAACGTTGATACGTTTTTTCTTTTATAGAGCACAACAAAAAACATAAGAATGGCATCCAGAACAAATCGGAAGCCGGCGAAGTGGCTCCGATTGAGGATAACGGCATTAACAAATACTGCAAATGCTCCGAGGCCTACTGCAACTGCTGTAGAGACTTCTCACTACCGTTGGTCAATTTAAACGGACCTGGTAAGTAAAAAAATCTCACTCGCATCTATATTAATAGTGAGGAACAGTTAATTTATGCTGCAAGAGACGCTGTATACTGTAATCAATTTGAACGGACCTTGTAAGTAAATCTTCCCTTTCGCATTTCTTACGATGTTTTAAATACATCGTCGCCAACAGGTTAATTCATGCTGCAAGACCCGCTGTAGACTGTGGTCAATTTAAACGGACCTTGTAAGTAAATCTTCCCTTTTGCATTTCTTACGATATTTTAAATACATCGTCGGCAACAGGTAAATTCATGCTGCAAGACCCGCTGTAGACTGTGGTCAATTTAAATGGACCTTGTAAGTAAATCTTCCCTTTCGCATTTCTTACGATGTTTTAAATACATCGTCGGCAACAGGTTAATTCATGCTGAAAGACCCGCTGTAGACTGTGGTCAATTTAAACGGACCTTGTAAGTAAAAAAACCCTTTTCGCATTTCTTAAGATGTTTTATACATCGTCGGCAACAGTTAATTCAAGCTTAAAGAGACGAGACTGTAGACTGTGGTCAATTTGAACGGATCTGGTGAGTAAAACTTCTCTTTCACATCTTTATACATGAGTTCGTTCATGGTGTAAGAGACACTGTACACTGGACACAGTGTAGACTGCGGTGCCTGGGATATAGACGAGACTGTAGACTGTTGTCAATTTGAACGGACCTGGTGAGTAAAAATTCCCTTTCACATCTTTATACATGAGTTCGTTCATGGTGTAAGAGACACTGTAAACTGCGGTGCCTGGGATAAGGTAAGATGGACTAGGCTTGCCCAGTATTACCTATTCCATCCTCTCAGCTTAGTCGGGTATACGTGGAGGAAAGAACATAGCAATACGTCTCGCAAGTCGCGGGTTGCCTCACGGTATTTTCCTTCCTGCATAATTGCCGTGGGGCGCCGGCAGTAGAATGTTGCCCCTCCTCTAATGCCCGTGGATGCAGTAAGAGCCTGCTAAGGGATACCTCCGGAAGATGGGCAGCAGCGTCTTTCCGTGTATCAACATACCGTACTGCGCTCGCCAACCCGCCTGCCACGCGTGGTGAGTATGGCAACTACCCCTCATGGAGACCCATGGTCTTTGTTCATTAGTGGACATTTTATGGCTGAAATGATGATAATAGCCGACTAAGCTGAGAGGATGAAATATGTACTGGGTTGTGCTAAATATGCACAAAGATTTTGTACATATATCATTTGTATAAGTAATGTGAAAGGCCAATTTAGTATGTAGTTAATTAAAGTTTAACGATTAAACAATAAATGTCGAATCGTAAACCTAAGTAATGTAATGACTGTAGGCATTGACAATCGAAAGTTTGGAAAGTTAGTTGTTTGAGAGTGGTGAAAACGATTCTGATGTATGACGAGAAAAAAATATTCTTATTTTTACTAACGTATTAAGTAGATAGTTACCTAATTGCATGTGAACTTTTACTGTAACTGTAAGGTAAGCTCAAGTGTTAAAGCCAAAACTAAGGCTGTTGCTTTTAAATTAAACCTTTTGAATCAATAAAAATAATATCATCGCTAGCTCGGTAGCTCTCAGCATATCAGTCCTCCCGCGACCAAGAACGCTGAAATGTGTTCGAAACGTCGGGAAAATAATAAAAAAGGTACGCGATAAAATCCTGTAATTTTAAAACTAATAAATATGTTAACAAATCGCGAAAGCTTAACAAGTTATATAATAAAAATGATGTTGAACTCTGCATAGTACCTAGGTACAGAAATTCGTCAAATGTTTTTGTAAGAGAAACCGTTAGTCATTATCATGAATGTGTAGCGATCCTAATACAGGGGAGAGAATAAGCTAATGTCTATTACACTGTGACCACGAGACCATGTTTGTATTGGTGGTCATGGTAACACTGAAACATTAAAATAGTAGGACCACGCAGAAAAGCGGATCTAACCAACACAAATAATTTTCTTCCAGGATGTGCAGCGCTTACCTACCTAAGTGGCGACAGGATGGCAGTATCTCTTAGCTTCGGAAAGAAGGTCATCTCCAACCGGACTCTTTCTAGTGAGTTTTCGTTTTTTATTGTTTATCTGTGGCGCGTCCGATTTACATATCTAATGATCGCTTTCCCGCTCAAGCGCCTACATAGAAGGTCAGGATTTTGAATTTTCTTTTTGCATAATTATTAGTGTAAAGTATCTCGAAATCTTATCTCAAATAAACTTATATATAAATAACGTCATATTTTATTAAGTTCAAAGAGAAAGTTACATAAATAGCTCGAAGAACAGATGGCCGATGGAGCCGAAAGGTTTTCGAGTGGAGGCCACGGACCGGTTAAGCGCAGCATAGGACGTCCACCTACAAGATGTGCAGATGACTTGGTGAAGTCGGTGGATGCAGGCCGCTTCCAACCGCAGTACCCGGAAATCCATGAAGGAGGCCTATGTCCAGCAGTAAGCGTACTACGGCTGAAATGATGATGATGATGATGAAAGAGAAAGTAGTATAATAATTTATAAGTATATTTTTGGACTTAAACTTACCATTATAACAAAAAGGTACCTCACGAAACCGACGAAAAATACGGAGGAAATTTCTCAATTCGAACGTTTATATATTTTATTCTTGAAGTTCAATAGTTTTTTCTCTGCTGAGTAGGTAGTACTCGCTGTCACACCACAATTAGAAAGGTTTAGTTTTAAAATAAAATCATATTTATTAAATATGAAAGAAAATATAAAGGGTGTCCTGAAATCGATCAATTCAATATAAATATCCTTTATTCTCACACTGCTTGTTAATTTCAGGAAAAAAACCGAGTCCAGTATGCATGCCTCTACCTGGTGGCTTATCCAAATTCTGCGGACGCGTGTACAACATAGCAAGGACTGGCGAGGACTTCCGAGCATGCCTCGGCTTAGAGCTGCAATCAAAGACCTCGGTGGAGGCAGCAGTGCGAGTCTCTTGTTTCAAGTTTGGATCAAAAGGCGTTACGTCAGAACCCGCTGACCCACTCCCATTGATCCCTGACGAGAAGGGTGACAAGGACGACGACGATGATGATGATGATGACGACGATGACGACGATGATTATGGTTTCGGTGGCGATGATGACGATGAGGATGAAGAAAGTAAGTTCGGTTGTGATATTAGGCACATTAACACGATAACGGTCAGTACAGGCGTAATTTTAAAAGTTGGTGATATGTCAGAACGCCTGCCGGCGTCCAGTTCGGACGCCTGGAGATGAAGAACAATATGCCATTTCCCATACTAACTCCTATAATACACATAATTTATTTCTCAGTATAACTTTACTACTATTTTAAATGATCAAGTCTGTAAACTTTGCAGAAGAACGCAGACGCTTAAAACATTTGTAATTTTACAGGTGAACTAGAAGCTGTTAATGATGTCGGAAGTTCGGACTACACAGGGTTCAGTCTTCTCGAAGGAGACTTACTCGGAGGCCTGTTTGGATCCGGAGGAAAAAAAGGCAACAAGAATAAGAAACAGAACATTAAGAAGAAACAAGCACCTGCTCCGTCTACAACCACTACAACTAAACGTCCAAGACGAACGCGGCGACCTACCTCTAAAAAGCCTAGCTCCAGAACTACCACTGTTAAACCTACAAGAATAACCACAGCTAAAATTCGCCCCGTTACTAAAAGACCCACTCGTAGGCCTGCTAGAAGACCAACGCGGCCGAACAGAACCTCAACCACAGCTCAATTCACCCAAGTAACTGCATCTTCCATTGTCACTGCATCTCAGATTGTAACTGCGGCACCCTTGACGATAAAAAAGGTTACTACTACAGCCCTAGCCACACCTGCAAGTGCACCAGTGACAACAAAAATAGAAATCATAAAAGACCAAGCCAGCGCTGCTACTGATAATACGTTTGAACCTATCATTGCACCGACTTCAACGACGGTCAAAAGCGTAACTGATTTCGAACACACTGGTTTGGAAATGTCCCTTGCGCATATCACTGGCCAGCTTTCATCTATGCCCGTTATACCCTTGAACAATGAACCTAAAGATGCAGGTATGGCAACTAAACCAGAAGAACACACAGTTACTTACCAGAAAGTTGAGATGATAACACCAAAAGCCCCTACTACTTTGTCAATGGCAACGTCAGCACTAGAAGAACCGGTAAACGATGATATGATTCAAATTGTGCAAACTCTGGATTCTGAAGAAGTATCACAGACAAACGGCAAAGAAAGTGAGAAAAAACCTGAAGAATCCAGAGCATACTTTTCCAAACACCCAATTCCAGTAAGAATGATCAATGACGCCTTTTCAAATGGAGAAAAAGAGCGTCCCAGGAAAAAGGAGAGCGGTGATATAGAAATTCCGGACCTCGATTTGCTTGATTTGACTCAAATAGGTGAAACTATCGGGGAAGAAATAGGACTTTTTGGTGAAAAGACGACAAAAATAGATATAAATAATCCAGGTGGTTCTATCAAAGAAGACGAAGACTACCGTGAATATGATGAAGTTATGGAATCTATGGGAGAAGCACTTCTTTCAGCAAGAAAATCTAACCCTAAAAAGAAAAATAAGGATAAGAAGAGGGGCAGACAAAACAAAATGATGCGTGGTGATTGGGCACCTGTATGACGTTAAAAAACGCTAGTTAATAAGTAGAAATAATATTTATTTATTCTTAATTTATTTTCTATCTTTTAAGTGTAAATAGTTTTTTACTGCGTTTATTTAACCCTGTGACTGATTGACCTTAAAACAAAACTTTTTACTATTTTTTATTTCTTTTGTATCCTTTTCCCCTTACCTAAAAATTAGGTAATCAAGCTTCCTGCATGCTAAATTTAGCAATTCAAAAGTAAAATAAATAAGTATATGTTTAAGAAACATGATTTATAAATACAAGTTTTTGAAGGCTTTTCAATTGATACCCTTACTGTCCATTACACGTAGGACGAGTCGGTGACAGATAAATAGAGCTGGATAGTTATAAGAAGATTTGATAAATTAAGCCAGGTGCGTGTTGGGCCACGTGCTATACAGGGTTTCGTAGTGAAACGTAGACCTGTTGTTAGAAGTTAATCTATGTTTTTTTACGTTTACCTTTACATATTAACAGGAATTAATTGAGTTTTTAATACGCCACGATGGGAAATCAAGAAAAAAAAGTTCCCCACAAAGTTTTTTCCCCATTCAGTTTTTTTTTTGTGTATGGGAGGTATGTACCGCAAATGGTTTATTTTTTCGGCATATTTTTGTAGCGTTTTCTCGGCGTTATTGTTTTATATGTCCATGCAAAATAACAGCTTTATACTTTTGGACTAATAGTCTCTTCGCAAAGCTGTGACGGACGGACAGACAGACAGACAAAGCGAAACTATAAGGGTTTCTTGTTTCACTACGCAACCCTAAAAAGTGCAGAAGAGACTAAGAAAAGGTCCCGTTTTCTCTCATAGGTTTTAAATAATTCTATCCTGGTTTCACCGAACCCATCCTACGTGAAATGGATAGTCCATTAGGGGGAAGTGGTTATGATTTAGCTTGCAAGATTAAATTTTGCAAGCTAGACAAACGTACTACGCTCATCAAAAGTAAAAAAAAAGCTTGTTAAATAATACCTATCAAAACTATAGCTTGTCTGCCTCCGTGGCTCAGTTGGTCTTATAGCCAGGATTAAGCGGGTTCAATTAGCGTCGCGGGGCAAATGTTTGTAATTATTCTGCAGATTCTTGTCCCCGGTCTGGGTATTTTTCTATGTTCGATAAATAATTATAAATATTTTAAAGAATTTAAATTCTCATAATAATAATAATAAAATTATAATGTACAAATGAATACCTTTCATATGATACCCCACACGACCTAGTAACTTTACTTAAAAAAATTATATCCCTAATCCGCCCCCCTGCAATCATAATAAGAATATTTTTTTTACATTTTCTTAAATTCTGTATTAGTAAAAAGTGTTATCTTTAACCATTTTAAATTTCAAGTCGATAGCATCAGTAGTTCTCGAGATATCCATTTATGACAGACAGACAGACAGACAAAGTGATACTATTAGGGTTCCTTTTTACCATTTTGGTCCGGCACCCTAAAAATTTATTTATTATACATTGATATAGATAGATAAAAGATAAAGATAAAAATATGTTTATTTTGTCACATAATACGAACAATTAACAAAATTAATATAATTATGAATTACGGGCCAAGCTGTTATAGAAAAGAATAGCGAACGATATAGATGTACGTATTATAAAAAATATTTGAAACATTGTTAACCCATTCTTAACTCTTCTTTGTAAGCACGTTTAATAATTGTTCAATATTTTTATCAATAATTGTTCAGTGTGTATTATATTTACACCAAGCTACTTTTAGTAAAGATGTTAGAATAACAAACGGCATTCTTAAATGTTTTTATATAAACGGGATGTTGTGTAAAATAATTATGTAAGTGATAGCAAAAATAAATAATTCAATGCACATAGAATGATTGAGCAACTGAGATTGCAATGCATAATCGAGTGATATTTTAATTTGTTTATTTTATAATATCAATGCAGACCACGCGCATTCAATACCTATTGAAAGTGGACGTAGGTAAATTAAGTAAAACACTTTCTCTTGTTTGGCATTAAAATTTAAAACTTGTTCCTGTTGAGAGTGTGCCTTAAATAAACATCACCAAACTAGTAGCTGTCTTGTTAAATAGTGAGTGTAAGGAGTCACTTACAATTTGAACTGACTGAAGAACAGTGTTATTGTAGGCGCTTTTAATCATAAAATGACTTCTACGTTCAAGTTTAAAATTTTACTACTAGTTTACTCGTTTATGCTAAGGACATATCTGGTCACTGGTAAGTGTTATTCGAAACTGTAAGCAAATGGTAAATGAGGTGATTTTTAAGGACGATTAGAAGGTACCTACTATAAATATGTTTTCTGTTTTAGCGAATAAACCGTACGAAGTGATAAAGTTCAAAGTACCACACTCAGTTTGGAAACAAGCTTTGCATCCCACGCCAATTTTGAAATCTCCGGTGACAATAGTAGTTCCTATAAACGTACAAGACAGCGATAATATTGCCGACGATGAATTTCATGAAGAAGATGATGCAGAGAACGTAGTAATTGACACCACAATGATAACGGATAACGTTCTTCCTGAAATCAACACTGAAACGAACCCTGTTGTGGAGGACGAAATAGCAAGCGCACCGGTTGCATCCAATGCAACTGAGACAGTGGTACAAAATGAAGTGGTGCAACAAGATGTACCTGGTCAATTAATCAGATTCCCTTGTTCTTGCCTTAGTGGACAATGTGGTTGTTGCACCGGTACTATAATGGAGAGGTTTAACATGAAGGCATGTGGAAATATGACATTTATCCCGGAAGACTTTGTTTTTGATGTACGCCTGAGCGTCAACAATAACACTGTTGTACGACAAAGAGTTTCTGGTTAGTACAACAGATACTAAACAACTAGTCAAATAAGTAACAATATAAGAAAGAAGGTTAATTTTAGTGTTTTTCTTTTTTAGCCAGTGATCCTCCTCCAATATGCTTCAATCCAAGAAGAGCACCTTTTGTGCGAGTTTGCGCAGAAATATCGAATATCAGAATAAGAAATAGAAACACTCATGCCTGTTTGGATATAAATGCTGACATTGGTGGTTTTCCAGTATACTCGAGGTCGTTCAAATGCTTCAGGTCTGTGTTGTGGAATATTTATTTTACTTGTGTATCATCATCATTTCAGCCATAGAACGTCCACTGATGAACACAGGCCTCCCTCATGGATCTCCATGAGGGGTAGTTGCCATTCTCACCACGCTTGGCAGGCGGGTTGGTGAGCGCAGTATGGGATGTTGATACACGGATAGACGCTGCTGCCCATCTTCCGGAGGTATCCCTTAGCAGGCTCTTACTTCATCCATGGGCATGAGAGGAGGGGTATCATTCTACTGCCGGCACCCCACGGCGGATAAAGTAAAATAAATATTATAAAAAATATTATTATTATCATTAATAGTATTGTTTTTTAATAGCCGTGTTGGCCGAGTGGTATGTACCCCCGACTTTCAATCCGAAGGTCGTGGGTTCAATACCAGCAGTGTAACAATGAATTTTTCTTTCTTGAAATTTTTTATCGTGTAACACACAAACAAACTCTCATTCAAGTTATAATATTAGTTTGGATTAAGTTTATATTTCTATTGTATTTTCAGTTTCGGCTCTTCGGGTATCAAAACTGGACAAAAACCCAAAAAACCGGTGTCATCAGGTCCGAAACCTGTAAATTTATTTAACAACGGTGACGAAGAAGGAGGTTTTATCCAAAATACTGCTGAAACACTTTTAGGTCAAGGAAATGGTATATTTGGAGGAGGTGACTCCGACGGTGGTATATTTGGAGGAGGTGACTCCGACGGTGGTATATTTGGAGGAGGCGACTCCGACAGTGGTATATTTGGAGGAGGCGACTCCGACGGAGGTTTATTTGGAGGCGGAAATGATGATGGAGGCCCCCTAGACGAGATTGGAGATGCTCTTGGAGATTTCCTAGATGGAAGAAGCCATAGCTGAAATTCTAGTCATTTAGAAACTCTATTCTTGTAGCCAAACTTAACCTAATTTGTATAGGTAATTAATTTATTGAATATTGTAAGTATTATTTATTGTTATTATGAATAAACCATTTAATAAAACGATGCAAACTTACATAAACCTTGTTTCTTAAACTTCGATATCAACCTCGAATCAGCCTTTGTGAAAGTCGAAATGCAAAGAGATTAGCAGATCTTTCCCTGCCGCGAGTGAACCGGTTCTATATTCACGCAAATTGGTCTGTAGATAAGTTTGTATTGAGACGTCAAGCGTAAAGCTTCACCTCGGCCTTTGGTCGTAATGTTGTTACCGATTTTTATAGTGTTGTTATTGGCTGGAGCAAATGCAGGTAAGTAAAATTTTATTTATGCTAAGAAGTTACTTAATAAAACTTTTAAACTGTATATCTATTAAAAGGTATGTATAGATAAAGCCATTCCATTTAAAACGTAGATACTGTTGTACCAGGTAACTAGGTAAAAATCCAAGATTGATAGAGATAACAGTTTCACACACTTATATTTAGTTACCTACCTTCTGTTTTTTTATAGTTTTGTGATAATTTGGCTACAGTATTTATTATTTTAGAATAGTATATTTCAGTTTAGGACATCTTAACTACATTTTCAGGTTCTCTTGGGGTAGCCAACAAAACCCGGCTTGCCCAATTACCAGATGATATATTGCCAGACAGAATCGTGTTACTACTAGCTCGAGCCAGAAATAATTCTACTCTAGCATTATCGAGACAGGATACGGGTCAGAATGTTACCACTGTGCAGTCTGAAAATTCATCAAACAGGAGATGTTCCTGTGCTAATGGAATTTGTAAATGCTGTACTGGATACGTTATGGATCTGCTAAGTCAGAAGGCGTGTATGAAAGTGATGTATCATCCTGGGGATTTCGCTTTCGATGTAGCAATGTCTTGGAATGACAGAGTTCTATATGAAAATTCCATGTCAGGTTTGTATCATCAAATTTTATTACAATCCTTTTTCAAGCATAGAGCTAACATCTTTGCGATGCGAATGAAATTTGTGTTGCAGAGTCATTTTCAATTCCCTATCATAGTGTTTTTTTATATATTCCAGGTAAAAATCCAAGACCAGTTTGCATAAGCCCCCCAAGATTTAACAACTTGAAAGTTTGCGCAAGATTTTACAATATAATGTTCCCGGGTAGGAACTTTCACTTTTGCCTGGCGATGGAAGGGAAATGGCGCCAGTTCGAGCTGTTTAACTTTGCATTTGACTGCCTGAGGTAAATACATATTTATGATGTACGAGTATGTAGGTAGAAAATGTTGAACGGCCTTCTGCCTGAGGTTAAACCAAACATGATTTTGAATTTTCTCTACATTTGTTATTAATGCCACACTGGTTTGCATTTGCTAAACTGTTTTTGAAATAAATACAGTTTAGCAGATAAGTCAAAAGACCTTCCATTATGTTTCAAGTATACAGTGTCAGCTACTGGTATTCATGCTGTACGGGACGCTGCAGTGCCTGTGTCATTTTTAGATGGATTAGGTTTGCCCAACAACTCTACCATCCTCCCAGCTAAGTTGGCTAATAGTCAGAAGAAAGAACAGGTATTGACCAACGAATACGTCTGAAGCTGACTAAGCCGCGGGATCCTCACAATTCCCTTCACCGTTACATCACTTGAAATATGTATCTACACATCTAACTAGTGCTTAATAAAAATTTAAATTTGATTTTAGAATGGGTGCAAATGGTGTAGCCATGGTTGGCCCTGACGAAGGTGGCGGCTTGCCCATCGCGAGCCCTCAAGGAGGTGTAGACGCCGTCGTTGACTCGGGAGAAGATGATATTGAAGATTATGACGAGAATGTTGTTCGCTCTGTGTTTGGTGGTTTATTTGAAGACGATGACGACGACGAGGATGACGATGACGATCGGTGATGAATAACGATAAGATTCAATAGTCCTTACATAATTTTAGGAACCTAATTACTCGCAGTTGTAGAATAGAACAATTATTACTAAAAACATTATTTATTGCATGAGTTGTTTTATTTTGCTTAGAAATATAAATATACCTATGAACAATAAAAGATAAAATCATAAAGAATCTAGTAAACATATTTGCCGACATTGACCTTCCTATAAAATCTAAAATGTAACCAGGTCAAGTACAATTTATCATATCTTATCAAAAGGCCGTAGTTAAATTACACGTGCGTTACCTATCTGGAAAAACAGAAAAGGCGAACAAAAAGTGGCGGAGCGTCTGCATAGTTCCGATATGCAGAAGTTTCTCTAGAAAGTCCCGCAAGCCAGTTGCGATCGCACATGCCACTGCTTGCATACAAAATAGTTTAACTGCTACCTTTGCCTGTACTGACGCAGGTTACCATAACCGTGGTCATTTGAATGGTATCCCTAGAGGCGGTGACATAGAATAAAGTTTAACGAACTTTTACAAAATGAAAACGAAAACGGTTGTATTTGCGATATTTCTTAGTTGTGTGCCGTTTTGTGTCGGTAAGTTTATTACTTTTAAGCTTGTTTGACTAACGATCCAAACCAATACCCAGGACCCAGTGCAATTCAAATTGCTGATTTCAGGTTGGAAATGGAAGGACACGCGAACCATTTTCAAAGCTGAAGATGGCGAAATAATGGATGTAACGGACTTTTCTGTTTATTATGACTTGGGGACTAACGAGGTAAAAATGTTGGGTACATATATATTGGTTAGCATAAAATTTTAAGACCTAATTTGCAATGACATACTATTATTTGCCCTACGCAACAATACGGATAACAGCATTACGCATAACTTCTTAGGCATACAATAATTGCCGCCAATTTTCCCCATAACTATTGGTAGCACAATGACAGGTCGGAATATACCTATTATAGGTCCATCGATTGTTAAGCATAAATGAAAACCAGCGCAATAGTAGTACCTACCCAGTGGGTACTACTAATTGAATGCTGAGTGGTGACCTATTTTGCTGTCATAAATTTTGATTGTATAGGTGTGTTCCTGAAATGTGTAGGTACCTATAACTATTGTGACTTGAAATTAATGTTTATAATCTTATTCATAAGTACCTACAAGCCCATGTTTGTTCAGCAGGCACATTCTGTAAACTCATTTCGAACCTCACTGCGCTGAATCCGCAGTGACTTTGACGTTTTGTATTCTATAAAACTCGATAATGCTAGTAGCGCCACAGCGACGAGCGTGGAAGTGAAATGAACTAAGCTAAGTGAGATTTTGACACTTGTCCTTAGAAATGACGTTTAATTGGTATTCTGTAAAGGAATTCCCCAATCATCTCGAACCCGAACTCACCTGTCAGATAAAAAGTTACAAAGGAGCGATCGAATTTGGTTGATTGTTTGTAGTTGTTATGGTAAACACGATACGAATTTATTATGGCTCGGTCATTCGTTTTTCTTAGTTTATTGAAAGAATCTCACGAGTTAGACATTAATACTAGCAGACGGCAAGCAGTACATTTCAGACGTGTAAATATATTTAACAGAAATGAAAATTATGTAGCATTATATCGATTAACACAGGAGTTGATTGATTGATAACTTGCTATTAGAAATAAAAACTTTACTTCCAAGTGCTCGCAGACCACGTAGACGGCGAAGGCGAAAAAAAGGTAAGTAAGTATAACAACTTATTAAAATATAACATCATCATCATCATTTCAGCCGTAAAACGTCCACTACTGGAACTAAGGCCTCCCTCATGGATCTCCATGAGGGGTAGTTGCCATACTCACCACGCTTGGCAGGCGTGTTGGTGAACGCAGTATGGGATGTTGATATACGGAAAGACGCTGCTGCCCATCTTCCGGAGGTGTCCCTTAGCAGGCTCTTACTGCATCCACGGGTAGGAGAGGTAACATTCTACTGCCGGCATCCCACGGCCAAATATAATATGTAACTCCTAGGTATAACTATGTCTCCGATCCTCCTTTTCGTAAGCTGGAACCGCCCCAGAGTATGTAGGAAGAACTTTACTTACCTAGGCAGCTTTTCACCATGTACTAACCTCATTTTAATGTTTCAGTTGCTGTGTACGCTATCGTTTTTAGCTAGCGGAAGTTACCAGAGATTACTAGGCAGAGATATAAATACATTTTTATCGCAACCATCGGTATCTGGTACATACTAATATATAGTACATAAAATAAAAACACTTTATAATCTTATATTATTTATTTTAAAATTACCTCCTATCTATAATCTAACAAAGGAACTCCGAAATTTCGGAGGCTATTGCTTCCAACATTTAACGCCTAAACGAACAACTGTCAGAGACAAATAGGGCCATCGTGTCGGCATTAAATGCCATTGCCAATAGATACTACAAAGTACTATACAATAGAGTTATAAACACTTTATAATCTTAAATAAATTATTTATTTTAAAATTACCTCCTATGTGCTAACATTCTAAATGCATTGGCAATGGCATTTAATGCTGACGCGATGGCCCTATTTGTCTCTGACAGTTGTTCGTTTTGGCGTTAAATGTTGGAAGCAAAAGCCTCCAAAATTTCGGAGTTCCTTTGTTCTAGCTCCATTCGCTGTTCTTCCAACCTTAAAAATCTGTCAGTGGTGCTAGCCAACTGAGATCGTCGCTGTGATGGTGATGATGGCGGTATCAATGCCCGTCTAGGACGACGTGGACCTAGAACAATATTTTTTTATTACAATATATGCTATGATTGCTTTCAAAAGCCCTCTGGACCTATTCAATGCTACACAACTGAAAGTATCTTGATACATTTTAACAAGAAAATATTAAACATCTTAGGGAAGGTCAGAAGGTACTTTATAATCCAAGTACCAAGCTGGTGAAGTAACATAAAATATTTTTGAAACAAAAATATGAGTAGGTGCCTTGTTATTTTGTACTTAATATGGTTTGAACAAATCTAACAGTTGTTGAATACCAAACCAAAATATATTTAGATCTGAATTACCAACCTCAGCAATAATTTTGTATATAATTATAATATGTTTTGTATCTAGGAATTTTGAACAGGAAAAATAAAGAAAATAACTTACTTGTGTGTCGGGGTGGCAACTGGCTTGGTGGTGGTGAGTTCCTAAAATGTTGTGGAGAAGGAGAACCCCGGTGTGGATGAACATCCCGTCTGGAAGGTGTTGTATGCACTGCGAGGTGTACAAGCACAATTTGAGGGCTCCTGGGTGGTGAAGCCAACACTGGGAGAGTTTCTGTAGACTCCTAGAAATATATTGTATATTACATTTTAATCTATCTAGAAACTATATATTTTTAAGAAATAAACAAATATTTACCTGAGGTATAACATAACTCTGTCTAACAGATGCATAATGATATCCCAGGAATAGATATTGTGTCAGCCATTGGGTTCTTAAACAGACATACAAACAAAATCATGTTAAATACTTCATTATGAGTACTAATTTATTCATATAATAGCAATGTAGACTGAACTAAAAGTACCATACCAGTGTAGTATCTATTGCCAAGTCCTCCGGCCTTGAAGGTGATGTTGCAGGTGGTGTTGGCAACAAATTCTCATTCTCTAGAGGGTCCTAGAAATGATAACATAAATTAAATTCCATAAAACTATAAAAAAAAAATTAAATGTATACTAGTAAGTAATCAAAACTTACACTAAAGGGATCAATAGCTAAATGCCTATCACCAATAGCAAAGCTTTCACCACCTTTAAGGCATATGATCCGTTCCTCCACCTCTGAAATATCCATCACCACCTCTTCCACACCAACATCGGTCCTGCATCGGGCCGCAGCATGTAGGGCAGCTTTTTTTTTTACTGCACTCTTTTTGTCAGCCCAGTACTAAAAAAACAATAAATTGCCCATTAATATTTGCTGACAATCTAACAGATAAAAGTTAGTGTATGATGTTAAAAATAATTAGCTACATAACATAATGTTGCCAAAATTAGTACTAAAGATACACATACCTTAGTCCACTGCTGCCAAGTCTTAGTGCTCCCTCCCATGCTATTGAGTTGGACGGCCAACCTCACATCATCTCTAGCACTGGCAACCTTAGAGAAGCCCTTTGCAAGGCTTGGATTGCCTTCCAAATATTGCAAAAGAGCCTCTATTTGTTGTCGGCTAGGGTGAGACGATCGTTCGCTGGGACTGCAATGGTAATGATTGTTTATGAGTCAATATAGTTAAATGCTTACCTACCTACCTATGTATTTCTAGATTGCCTAGTCAACTTTTGTAAATAAACATGTACTTACTTCATCTTCTTTAGATGTAGACCAAATTCACAATTTCCAACTCACAACAAACACCCAATTAGCTTCCACTTTTAAACTAAATGTAGTAAATAAATAATATTATACTCTTTCATGAATTGATGATAAACACTACATAAACAAAACAAACTCGTCGGCGAACTTTTGGCATTGACAGTTGACAGACACACAACGAAGAAAACAAAAGTTAATAATTTTATTTTCAGCGATTTTATTCATTTCTCGTAGGTAATTTGTAGACTTCGACCTTATATTGACATAATATTACGTAAAACATTAATTTTCTTTCGTTTCATTGTTTAAACCCCAAAAAATGATAAATCGATTGGACGATTTTATCTGTAACATGTAGGTTCAATCCCTAACTCATTTCAATACTCACTTCACTTCACTTGTTCATAAAAACATAAACAGAATACCATTTCAAGGTGAAGTGGGTTTGCGTTCGAAGTGAGCTCGGTCACTTGAGTGAATTCGAGTTCGTTATCGAGTTTTTAGAGAATGAGTCTGCTGGTACTCATATTGATATGACCAAATAGTATAACAACTCGGAAGTAGCGCTATTCAATGGAACCTACGTTGAAACTTGTTAAAAAACGTTGAAAACCTCTGACAAACCAGCTAGGTATTGTATCTTAGAAGATTTGGCTTCGTTTTATTAGAATTTGAATTATATTATTTGTTATATTCAGACGATTAAGAAGATGATGCCCCGACCGTGGTACAAACCGGGGTGGCTGCTCCGACTGCCCTTCATGGGCGGGAGGTGCGACTGCGAGGAGTTGAAGTGCACCTGCTGCACTGGTATTCGCATCGAGGCTGTCAACTTTGATAGGAGAAGTATGTTGCAGAATCATTAGTAGTAGTTAAGTTCAAGTTTTACATCAGATGCACGAGCGAGGGAATCGCGGCGATGTTATCGTCGTGCCACGTATTTCTATAGCGCGGACTCGTCGCGATTCTCTCGCTCGTCGTGGAGACGCCATGCGGCTGAGATGAAAATTTTGTCACAACTTGGCGTTTTCAAGCTATCGACGCATGAACAAAATTTTCGTGAAGGACGTAAAATAACAATGGATATCATCAACATCATCATCATCTCAGCCGCATGACGTCCACTGCTGCAGAACTCTCTCATTGATCTCCAAGTACCTACTGATTATGAAGGGTTTTTGCCATACTTACCACGCTTGGCAGACGAGTTGGCGAGCGCAGGACAGGATGTTGATACACGGAAAGACGCTGCTACTAGTCTTCAGGTACTTCAGGGCAAGACAGGAGAGGCAACAACTGCCGGCATCCTACGGCAAATGGATATAAGTAGGTATTATTAAATATTCCATTATGACATTTTATAGATTATGATTTTACATTACGATATGTTAGGTAACATATCGTTAAAACTGTCTCGTTCGATTCCCTTCGTGTATCTTGTGATATTTTACTTAAGTACTTCATGAGAATCAGGTTCCGTAGAGGAACGTAGAGTAGAATAGTCAACAACTATTATAATTATCTGTGTCATTTATTACTTTAGGTCTGGTACTCAACCGAAGTAAATGAACCCATAAAAATCAACGAGCTTACCAACTATCAAAACCTGTTGATATTCATTCTACCAACAATAATGGTTCGTACCTTTGTAATTTCAGCATGCGCCATTTTGAAATATGAGCCTCAAGAATCAATGATTGATTTGGAGGTGATGATGAACAACCAGACACTCTTCAGGAGTTCATATTCAGGTAAGCAAAGGTTAAAGACGGAATTAGTACCCTGACCGACAACGTTCTAGCTAGCACATATTCTAGAATGTAGGTAGGTACTCGTAATTGAAAATCGGAAACGATGTCCCGTGGCCCTTTCTAATAAATAACACAGGTATCTAGTGTTCCTTAGTGTTCTGTTAGGGTACGTAGATACGTACCCTAACAGAACACTAAGGAACACTGAGGGGCCGTTTCCACGAGCGAGGGAATCGCGGTGATGTTATCGACGTGCCACGTATTTCTATACACTCTCTTAGAGAGCGTCTCCACGACGCGCGAAAGAATCGCGACGAGTCCGCGCTATAGAAATACGTGGCACGACACGATAACATCGCCGCGATTCTCTTGCTCGTGGAGACGGCCCCTAAGACTATGCTGGCTGGATTAATGGATATAAGATAGGAAGATGCACCAGGTCCCCATCACGTGTTTTACGCGCCATCTTGACAAGACAAGGTGGGCTTGCGCATTCTCAGTGTCCAGCATTATTTGTTTGTACTTATTTATTTATTTTTCCGCGGTAAAAATTCTGATTCAAAGTGGGTTATCGTTATAGTTATCGTATCATTATAGTTATCTACAAATAACGAATTAAGTACTTTTTCATGTTTAGCTCGAAACCCGCCACCGTTCTGCGTGCCCATCCCCGTGCCTTACCTACCCCCCGGCCTGATGGACATGTGTGTGAGGCTGTTTGATATCAGCGTGGCGGATCAGAAGCTACACGTCTGCATGGATATGGACACTAGGATTGATAGAGCACCTATTTTGGTAAGCTATCTCACGATATCCTTTATTAATAGTTTACCAATATTATTATGTGCTAGTAGTAAGTACAAAGTACCTAAGCCCTACCTCTATACCGTCCATACCATACTTTACACCGTCTGAAGTAGATGGCGTAGAAATGTATCTAATTACTTAGAATCAAAGATTTAAATCGTTACCTACCTACAGATTAAATCAAAGATTTTATCGTTACATGTAAGAACATCATCATTTCGTACGTAAACGTCCACAACTGAACACAGGCCTCCCTCATGGATCTCCATGAGGGGTTGCAGTACTTAACTAGCTGCCATACGCACCTCGCATGGCAGGCGGGTTGGCGAGCGCAGTTCGGGTTGTTGACACAAGAAAAGACGCTGCTGCCAGGCTCTTACTTCATCCACGGACATGAGAGGAGTGAGTTAAAGTAGACAAAATGAGCAGTGACCTGTTCATAGATACTAGTAAGGGTCCAATAAAAAAATATTTAGATTAATGTGAGGGATAGATTTCGATCATCGTTCAATTATTGTTTACATTGTGTGCGTGTGTACCTACCTACAGCGTAGGTGATAACTGCCGGAGCACTGATCAGCGCTCGTATAGATCCGTCAACGGCCCTAAGCACTGATCAGGAACCCTATAGATAGGTACTACAGGTGGTTTACTTTGGAAACAGTCAATCAAAAAATATCGTATCTTACATTATTATGATATTTTAAAACTAGGTACCTACCAAATTAAAAAAACTTCATGTGAGGAGGTAAAAACTTTTATTCTACAAACATACCTACGTTTTAAAAAACTTTAAAAATATTTACAAATTATTACAATTGAAAATAAAAGCTATAAAATAATCAACAGGGAAACTTACAACTTTATTGAGTCCTGTCATAATTATTACATAATTATATAAAATGGAGCCTTGGGACGAGTTTCGCTCCAACTCGAAAACTAACATTCTATTCTAACAAGGTAAAGGTTTCTTTTACGCTTCTTTACTTTACCTAAAAAAGATTGAAGTGAAAGAAAAATCAAAGTGATCATTTTATTTCCTAGATTTACTTAGGTAATTTGAATATCGTGACGCGTCCACTTGGACGCGTAAGGTCTAAGGACTCCTGTAAGGTCTATACCTATAGGAAATAAATCACTTTGATATTTGCTAGCGATTTATCATTACTCAAATCTGCAGTAAATCGCTAGCGCAAGATCTCAGTTCAGGGTGACCAATTAGTAATGTCGAAAGAAAAAGGCTGATTGACGTTTAGTATACCTATCGTTAATTAGTTTCTGGCTTCGCACGCTTTTGTAGGTTATTCCATGGGAACTGTTTATGGGATAAAAAGTTGTCTAAGATGTTTTATTCCAGGTTTAGAACTACCTGTATGCAAAATTTGAGCGAGATTCGACCGTTCAGTAGTTTAGGCGTGAAGAAGTAACAAAAATCCATCCATCTAAACTTTCGCATTTATTGTATTTATTTAGTGTGATGTGATAATGAAGTAAGTTCAAGCAAATGGGAGAAAATAAAAACTTTGGAAAAGATAGAATAGAAAAGGGTGCGCATTATTCATGGACATTGGACGAGGCCGTGGGGTGCCGGCAGTAGAATGTTTCCCCTCCTCTCCTACCCGTGGATGCAGTAAGAGCCTGCTAAGGGACAACCTGATGGGCAGCAGCGTCTTTCCGTATATCAACATCCCCTACTGCGCTCACCAACCCGCCTGCCAAGCGTGGTGAGTATGGCAACTACCCCTTATGGAGTTCCATGAGGGAGGCCTTTGTTCAGTAGTGGACGTTTTACGGCTGAAATGATGATGATGATTGGACGAGGCACCTTAACAATAGTTTAGAAAAAAAAATACTACAAATAATGAATATTATAATGTGTATAAATAATAATAATCATTAGGAAGTTCCTCTCTCTGCAGCCCTAGTCACTGGCCGCTTAAGCCTAGCTTCGCAGTTGGTAATTCACAATTTTGATGTATTTTTTTTACTGTAGCATAGTTTTATACTATTTTATTTTCTATAGTAATAAAAATATTTTACAACGAGATTTACTAATAAATGAGTGTATAATAATAATATATGTATGTATGCATCATCATTATCTCAGCCCACATACGACCATCAGCCACTGCTGAACATAGGCCTCCCCAAATCTTCATATTTATATGTATATTAATTAGGTACATTAGGTATATCTATATAATTATAATTCTCTCCAACATTGGCCCAGACACAGACAGACATTGTTCGTTTTTTCTTAGCCAGACACCAGACGCATCATAACCTTTTTAAATAATTTGTTTTGTTTCAGCGAGGTTCTAACGCCATCTTTCTCAACTTGCTTAGGAAAGTGGTCTTTTCATTTGTCTAATCGAGCACAAATGGGTCTGGGGTTGACTCGCTCGTGGTTTGGTTGAAATTCCATATTTTTCGCACAGTTCTGCAGCCAATGAGTATCTAAATTCATGATGTGACATTTTTCTACCTTGGCCAATGTTGGAGGAATATATTATATACGCATTTAAAACCAATATATTTAATAATCTTCTAAAAACTTTAATAAACCACTTGTTGCCTTTTTTCCGCTCAAGCAGATAGGTACATAGAGTTTTTGATCTTTAAAGGTTCTATGATGTAATAGCGCTGTATTAAAAGGTCTATATTTATTCTCAGGTTCTTCACTTCGACTGCATGGACATGAGTGCCGGAGGTGTAGGCCTATCCAAGCCTAGCGGTTCTGGCTCCAACATAAACCTGTCAACGATCAATGGTACCAACACCGAACCTACGCAGCTAGACTTCGATGTTTATGATCCTGTGATGGAGAAGATACAGACTACTGAGCCACCTTTTGTAAATAGTGTAAAATACATTTAGTAAGTTAAATAAATTATTAAAACTGACACAATAAGTTTTATTTCGCGACGGCAATAATTACAAAGTACTGTATTTTAATAAGACCGACCACGCCTCAAAAAGGCCTCAAACAACAAACTTACCGCCAAATTGAATGCTAGATGCAAGGCATAAACGATTAGAACTTAGAATATAGGTACCTATAGTTCGCGCAAAACTTCTTGAGCTCTGTGAACGTTGCGGCAAATGTAAAGTTGCGCATGTTGACATGTTCATTCAATATTGCCAACTAGGTTATAAATAATCTTGCTACACAGTAGAAATTTTGTACTAAAAAATTGGCTTCTTGCGATAAGTAAAGGTGAATTTGTTCTAGCATTTAAGTTTTTATTAATCCTTAATTTAATATAATAATAGATTTTTAAATATGTTTGTTTTAATAATTGAAAAATAAATAAATTCATAGTAAAGTGTGTGCTAGATAAAATGAAAATACACCAAAACTCGCGCTGGCAACCCTAGTTTAACAGACTGAGCCCCTCTCGCACCCCTTTTATCATTCCTTCCCCTCAACGCCCTAAAAACTGTGTACTGCGCGCGCAGTCACTGAAGCTAACTTCACAGAGCTGAAGAAGTTTTGCGCGAACTCTAATTTATTATATGCTTTGCTTTAGTTGCCTTTTTTTATTTTATGGCTTTTTGTGTTTGGTTTAACACAATTCCGCCAGTGTCAAGTTAATGGTTAATATAAATTATTTATAAATTCGATCTTGCTTTAGATCTAGCTTTTAAGAATTAGTCGGCAATCTGTCAAATTGACAAAAATGACATTCGTCCAAGATAAACGACTCAATTGACGGTTTCTGGCCTACTTCCCTGCAGCGCACAAGAGCGATTTGAATGCAAGTTATTGCAAAAATAAAATACTTTTTATGTACTCAATTAGTACATAATTAGAATAATTTTGTACTAGTCAGGTTACTGAGATATTTAACAAATAAGGTGGCGCTGCTGGGTAGGACTCCTTCCCAGCAGCGCACATAGTGAAAGCTTGGTTTTACAAACTTGTTAATTTATACCAAACAAAACGCAACCATGTTAAACTGGAAGACTGGATCTAGTTGGCAGCACGTTTTTCTTTAAGTTACTGTCATTTGTCTGTTATGTCAATGTCGGCGGTCAATAATAAATCATTGCTGGGTTGGTTGTGATGTGATTGCAGGCTGTGGTGGGCTGGCTGGATGGATTCAGTGATGCCATTGCTACGGCAATTGCCGTGTTATACGGCAATTGGGGCTGCTTGGCAAAAAAAACACGGTACACGGCAGAACATTCATTGCCGTATCATAAAACACGGCAATCAGGGCAATCCATTTTAAAATCGAACAAAGTAAAGAACGCGTTATCGACTACATTTAACAAGAGACATTTCAAGTGTAGTCGATTAATGGTCACACATCTCTACGGTACAAAAATCAACTTATAGTTGGAAACACCTCATTCTAAGTAATTCTGACATTGACATTGTAGTTTCGCTATTTTGTATGTAATATCTCAAAAACATTCCATTCATTCATGTGGACCAAGTGGCCAACCAATGTTCGATGTTTTTTGGTCTGAAATATTGACCTAGCTGAATTACAGTTGTGAAAACCTAGCCAAATTTGTACTAAATAGTTTGTCTCTGCCCCATGCCAATGCCGATTGCAAGATAATTTTTAGTAGCGTAAATATTATAAAAACGAAATCTCGTAACAAGATGATCACATCCACTATAAACAATACATTGCTCGCTAAACAATACATTCAGTATAAAGGAAATTGCACAGATTTTAAGCTTATTAAAGAAATGCTAAATTACATGAAAGACAGTTCAAAATACCAACTAAAGAAAGAGGAGGAAGAAGAATTAAATCGTGACATTAGACATTTATAATATTATGATGGTTATAATGAATAAAAAAGCTAAAAAGGTATTGGATATCTATTTACTTTTGTTTCTTTAAACTTTAAAATTAAGGACAGCAAAGCTACAAGGTATTGTTTTGTGAAAATGTATGAGACACGGCAATTTCTCTTATTTTGCCTCAAAACACGGCAATTCGATATCCAAAACACGGCAGTAATTTGTTTTTTGATGGCAACCCTGGATGGATTGTATAAAATTGATTACCTACATACCTTTTTATAGATAATTTATTTTTCGATTTACATTGGGATATCGTAAACATTATTGGTAAAATAATATACTTCGTTCTTAGCTAGAATAAGTGTACATTATGATTGATAACGATGATTACTTTGAGGGCGATGGGTTAGTAGTTTGTGCATGGCTGTCTCACATATTTGGATGTTTGTGGCTTTTGAACCCCGTGTTGTGCTTGCTTATTGACTGTTCTTCATCTTTAGGATAGGCACAATAGACACCTTCAAGCGTTAGTGTACATAATTTGTATCTATGTGGCTGCTAAGTTGGTACAATTCATATTTTGCTAAATTATCAGCCGCCGGTTCCTACTATCCCACATGTACGTTCATTTGGTTTGATAATTAGATAGAAACCTTGTATTTCATATATGTATAAACAAAGAATAAGTATTCTATTAACCATCTGGTACCTAATTATCAGCCGCCGGTTCCTACTATCCCACATGCACATTCATTTGGTTTGTTATTCAGATTGAAACCTTGTATTTGTAATAAGTATTCTATTAACCGTCTGGTACATATAACTCAAACCCTGCTTACTTTGGGGCTAGATGGTGCTGTGTGAAATATAAATCATTATTTATTTATTTATGATTCCTAAAGAACTGATGATTTTTCAGGAGAATGGATCCTCTCAGCCCTAACCCAGAAGTCACCTATAACTGGGTTGATATAACATCTGACTTTTTTAAGCATATCCAAGGTAAGTCTTTTTTGGATCTATGGAAAACAAATAATAGTCTTGTGGTAACTGCCACAAGATGTGTATCAATCTAAAAGTTCCACCAACCACAAAATTCTGGTCAATACTGATTTTAAATAAGATTAGTCGAAGCCAGCACCTGTTAGGGTACCCAAATAGCTATTTGGGCTTATCAACTTTATTTTTTTTGGGTAAAGCATACATGAAAAACACATGATTTCAATGTGTGCTTATTGTTGTTTCTCTAAGCAAAAACTACCAAGCAGATCAAGCTGAAACTTTGCACCGTAGATGTAGACCTATGTATTACTTTCTTCTACAACATCTGCATATCCTTAAAGGATACTCATGGAATCCTTCTCCCGAGTCCTCTGGTATTTCAAGGAGTTGCGCTGGTTAGAGTCAGGTTAGTATCTCGGGGGCCAATGCACAATACACCCCAATGTGGGATGTCAGGGCAGATCTGGTATCCCCCACCTGAATAAGAATGAATACCTACTTGTGCAAAGCTGCAGAATGTCTAATATCAAATTTTGGGTTTTCCAGAACTGGAACTTGGAGAATTGCTCCATGATGGACAGCTGTTTGGACTGTTTGAAGCCATGTCAGCAATAGAGATGATGGACCCAAAGATGGATGCCGGCATGTTGTGCAACCGAGGGGGTCACTCCAAGCCTCTCAATTTCCAACAGGCTGTTGCAGTAAGCTTTTTTGAGTTTTAGTCAGAATTATCTCAACTGTACGATGTCCACTGTTAAAATTTAGGTTTACCTCATGGATCTCCAAGTACTGATCATGAAGTGGTTGTTGCCATAAGCCTGTATTACATTACACGGTATTCAGGGACCCTTACCCTAACTAAGAGTGGTGTAATAAGAGTTAGAGCGTAAGGGACCCTAACTAGAGCGACCGGTCGGACCCAGCAAGCCTTGCTCCCTAATCGCCCTAACTACCGGGCCCTGAATACCATGTAGTGTAATACAGCTTATACATACCACACTTGGCAGGCCTATTGGTGAGTGCAGTTTGGGATGTTGATCATGGTACATGGAACGATGTTGTTGCCCATCTTCCTTCCTGCATGATGGGAAAGAGAGAAGGGGCATCATTCTACTGCTGGCACTCCACTGCATTAGCCAGAATGTAATCTTTTATTATAATATTAATTCTGCAGGGCTGGCAGTTGCCACTGTGATACTAGAAATTAGACAAACCAGTATTTTGGCTTTTGCAGTGCCTTGTTTATTAAAATATGTAACATTTTATGTTCTAACTCTAGTTTGTCATGACAACATGTTGCTTGCTTGTATTTGATTTTTTTTTATTTACTAATGATAATCTTGAATGTTTAAAAGTAAAAGTAAAAAGTAAAAAATGTTTTATTGACTTAAATAGGGTGTTACAATTATTAATGAATCCATAGGCTCCCGAACTAGTTAATAACTGTGTTTCAGGAGCCAGTGGCTTCTCCAACAATCTGTGATTCTAATTATGTCTAACTTAGGTCAATCTAAACAAAATGCTTAAAAAAAAAACTAAATTTCTAGAAAAAAAACACCTTTAAACTAACAAAAGAAAAGAAAATAAATATTTTAAAGAATAAGAACAAAAACAACAACTATTGTATGAAAAAAAAATATATCAATATTTATAACAAAATAAAAATTGTCTCCCACTTGCAAAAACAAATAAATACGAATATAAGAAATATTATGTTATTATATAAACATATATAATATATACACACTATATTACATTACATTACTACAATACACATGTAAGATATCATTGTAGAGTGCTAAACAAAGATTTTGTTCGCAACTCTTAACCACCACAAAACTCACATAACATCCTTTCAATATCATCGTACTCAAAACCCCCCAACCACGCAAAAATTTTAGATTTAATGTCCCTATTACTATTTCCCACCACCTTATGCTCTGTTTAATCTTGGTCTCCCAAGATACAGGCTAATGCCTCATTTCGACGCCATTAGTGCCATTTCAATTATAATGTTTGGTAATGAACATATGCTGCCGCCACTGCCGTGGGGTACCGGCAGTAGAATGTTACCCCTCCTCTCATGCCCGTGGATGCAGTAAGAGACTGCTAAGGGATATCTATGGAAGATGGGCAGCAGTGTCTTTCCACATATCAACATTCTGTACTGCGCTCGCCATCCCGCCTGCCTAGCGTGGTGAGTATGGCAACTAGCCCTCATGGAGATCCATGAGGGAGGTCATTGTTCAGTAGTGGATGTTTTATGCCTGAAATGATGATGATGTATAAACATATTTGTTTGTCATATCAATGTACATTTTTTTAGGCTGGCACTCTCAAAATAGAAGACCTTGAACCAAGTGAGCTGATTGGCATCATTGATGCCACAATGGCCTGCATTGTATCCTGGCTGGAAGGACACTCTCTTGCCCAGACGGTGTTCACTAATCTGTATCTACACCAGCCCCATTCCATCCATGATAAAACACTGAAAGCGTACTGCATTGCTATCTATAAGCTGCTTGATTGTATTAGAGAGTGTATTAATAAGTAAGTATTTTTCTGACTAGTTTCTTAAAAGCTTGTAATATTTTGTCTAAAAAGCCAAGCTGCTGGAGGTGCTGTTTGACTTAAAAACTTGCATTTATAGTATTGAAAACTTGTATAATGTGAAATCCAAAATGACATGGTCAAATGTTGCTTTCTTGCTAAATCTCCTGTATTTATATCTAACTTTATGTCAAATCATTTCTAATATCTGAACAATGGAAGAGTATGATCATTGGATGCTAAGCTCTAAATTATTTTTCCAAGTGCCTGACCTGGGTATCTTATGTCTTGAGTATCTTGTAATTTTAGGCACTTTATATTTTGACTGCCTGTAATTTGCTTGTTTTAATATAGTTAGTGCCGTGGGGTGCCGGCAGTAGAATGTTACCCCTCCTCTCATGCCAGTGGATGCAGTAAGAGACTGCTAAGGGATACCTCCGGAAGATGAGCAGCAGTATCTTCCCGTGTAGTAACATCTTTTACTGCGCTCGCCAACCCGCCTGCCAAGCGTGGTGAGTATGGCAACTACCCCTCATGGCAATCCATGAGGGAGGCCTGTGTTCATCAGTGGACGTTTTATGGATGAAATGATGATTATAATGAATTGTGATCGCGAAAGTTTACGAAAAACTAAGATAGATGACATTTTTTGAGCATTTTTTGCGTGAGCCTCGTTCTGGCGTTGTTACACAAAACGAAACTGTATAAAATCCATATCTCTCACAAAAGAAACCCTCTTTTCAGAGCACAAGTGTTTGAAGAGGAAGACTTCCAGCCGATGAGTTACGGCTACCGCCTGGGCTCTAACCCTCAGTCCGGCGCCGTCTACGACGCCAGCTTCGAAGTCAGTGAGCAGAAATGCATTGCCATGCTTCGCGAGCAGGAGGAAGAACTAAATATGAAAGCCAGAGCAGCTGATGAAAAGGTTAAGGGTTTTCTATATTAACTCATAGTGACATTCACAACACAAACCGTTTTAAGAGTTTGTAAAGGAAGGTACCTCTCAAAAGAACCCTCAATCCGGCACCGTCTACGACGCCAGCTTCGAAGATGAGTATAAATGTAAAACCAGGCTTCTAGAAGCGTTTTAGAGCAAAATTAAGAATTGAATAGTATCATCATTATCAACAAATATATAGTATCAAATCCACTGAGTGTTTTTCAAGCGCTCATTAGTTATAGGTTAGCGAATTTGTTACTATATATTTGTTGTTTATTTAGATATAATTTATAATGGATATCCGCAAAGTTGCGCCTGAATCATTTAATTTACTGAATAGTTAAGCGAGAGCGGCGGATGAAAAGGTGCAGTGTTTAATTAAATACAATACAATATATAATATATAATAATAGAATTTTTTCCAAAAGAGGGCGCTAGCAACAACAACAACAATGCGTCCGTAAAATAAATATAATTTTATAATAGTAAACGTGAAAAGTAGCAAGTGAATTAATCATTAGGTGAAATATAAGTGATAAAGTGTAAATTGACAATATCATCAACTCTTCAAACCATAAGCAAACAAAAAATAGTGAGGACTGAATAATTGTCCTAACAAAGTTCAATTTTTTTTTAAATAAACCACTAAAAGCATAGGTACTAACATCCTTGTAAATAGACTTCCATAAAACTAACAGTGAAGTGAGTTTCCCAGGGACTAATAGGATTCCAGGACAAAAACAAAGTGAAAAACTTAAAAAATTGTGAGGTTATAATTTACGCCGCGCGCCGCCCACAAGTGTTATTGACCTCGAACTACGAACCCATCTTAGACTTTGATACCTATATCGAAACAAACTCAAACATAGTTTGTTTGTTAAAATTTGTCTTCGAAAGAGTAGTTCGTTATTTTCGACCGTGTAACCATAGAGCACGATAGTAGAGAGTGCGCTCCCACCGCTTACGTTCTGACAGACCGAAGTTCAAATCTTCAAAGTCGCAATATCGCACCCCCAGATCTAAAGGGAGTCAACTCAAAAATCTCGTTTTTTTAGTTTGGCTCACCAACAAATTCTAAATATCATTACCTATCGACCAACAAAACAGATTTTAAATTACTTCTACTACTCGACGCTAGATGTCGCCGTAAACCTGTTTTGATGAACGAGCGGTCCCCGCTCCTCGCCCGCTAAACGGAGACATTGTCAGTTGTAACCAGTGTGGCAAGCCGAGTGCACCTGTCCCTCGTAAACAAAAAGGTATCATTTTGATTTGCATCCGTACTGTTGAATATTGTCGATTATATTATTTAGAGTTGACGCCGTATTGTTGATTAGTGCATAAGAAATCAATACTACATTTTGAGTTGAACCCGTGTTGTTGGAAAGTTTTGTAAAGTGTTTGTTTTTATTTTGAATTAATAACGTATTGTTGAAACAAATTTGAATTTGTAGTTGACCCTGTTTTGTTCAATCATTTTTTAAACTGCAAAATCTCTTTATAAATAAATTAATTTTGACCTTTTTTTTCTGGATATCATAGATGTTTTGTCATTTTAATAGAATGTATTATAACTAGACATTTTTTTCCGTTTTAACTGATACATTTTTGAGTTAGATCTCTTTAGATGGTCTCTGCAAAATACATTTAAATAATCTAGTTTATGAGACCTAAAAAGCTAAACCGATGGTTTCTTATGCATTTGGCTCACAAGGTCCTATCACTAGATGAAATATGCATTTTATATTTAAGACAAACAATGAAACGTGGACGTTTTTTAGCAAATATGATGGAAGAGAAGGATAACAAAGACATTCTTTCTAATATAGAACCCACTAAACAGGAAAATCTTGTAAATGACTTCAAAATTTCGTCAAGCGATGAAGTCTCATGTAAGGAAATCCATGCTGCCTTACCTGTAGTTGCCGAACCTATTCCACACACGTCAAAACAACAGAAACCTGGTGGTCTAAACTATTATGTTTCACCGATTCGCAGCGATGAAAGTGATATTGATGACAGCGATAGAGATCCCAATTTCAAATTAGTTCCCGTAAGTACAGCAATATCCTACTGAACCATCTTCCAGTTCGTCCAACACCAGCAGTAGCAGCTCGAGTTCATCAAGTTTATCGGACATAGAAAAAAAAAGTAAAAAAAAACAGCTGAGAAATTCTGGCAAAGCCTAGCAGTCGTTTTCAAAATCAAAAAGACAAGTGCCAGAGAGAAGAGTTTAGACCCCCCTGTGGAGACAAATTCAGACTCAAATGGAAAAATAAGATCGATTAAATGACATGGCAACAGCTTTTCGATGCATATTGGGAGCTCGGAAATCTTAAAAGGCAGAGAGAATTTGACATTCACAATAAAGCCTAAATATCGATAAAGATCGACTCAAGTACACAAGAGCTCTTAACACCGCCTTTTGTTTTGAGGTTAATGGATCTAAAATAGTATGCAAACCATTTTTCAAAACGACCCTTAACTTGAGCAATAAAGCAATAAAAACCGCACTTACCAAAAAAACGGATTCAGGAATGATTAAAGCTGATAGGAGAGGAAACATGAAAACCATCCAAAAACCCACCAACCCACAAGTAAAACAGAGTGTGATTGATTTTATAAATATTATTCAAAGAATTGAATCCCACTTTTTAAGGGCTCAAACAACACGACAATAATATTTCAAGTGACAAATCATTGGCCGATATTTATAGAGATTATAAACTTCATGAAAGGGATAATTTACCCTTCGCTACGTCTTCAACATTCAACAGGATCTTTAACACCGAATTCAACATTTCTTTCTTTTTGCCAAAAAAAGACCAATGTGATCTTTGCGAAGAACACGGACGAAGAGGGAAAGCGCAAGTTAGCCCAAGAATATGAACCGCGTCTAATAGAGAGGACTTTGGCAAGAACTGAAAAAGAAAACGACAAAAATAGGACCGATGGTACCATCACGTGAGAAGTGTCTCTTTTCTTTTATAAATCCCGTATCAACTGTTTTAATTTCACCGTGAGTGATTTAAGAGCTAAAGATGTCGTTTGCTTCTTTTGGGATGAAACAGAAGTAAAAGTTAGTTTTGTTTTAATCATAACTTGAAAGTTGATTTCTCAGCTAACCTTTTTTTGTGAATTAATTAGTTATTACCTACATATTAAAAGAAATGTGCATTTAAAATTATTTTCCAAAGAGCAGAAGTTGCCTACATTTTTTTGCTGTATTTCTGAGAAAACTTATAACTAAAAAGACCTAAAAGTACTTTTAGAATTAAAGAAAACGAGAGACTCAATAGTTTTATCATTACTTTTATCTTTTATAGCTTTATTAATAAAAAATATTGTTGATCTGAGTACTTTTAAGTGTTTTTTTGCTAACCCACTACCAAATATATCCTTACTGTTGGTCACAGACTGCTCTATGATTTGGAATTATCATAAATAATAAGAAAAGCTATTACATTTTTGATTTATGTGTCTCATCAAAAGAGAGTTAACTCAAAACTTAATTCATCAACACAGAGTCAACTCTAAATGATAAACATATATACACATACTTGATAAGCAAAAGGGAAATAACTCAAAAAATCTAATTTTCTGTCTAAATACATGTCTAAAACACAAAAATCCTATAACATATTTCTTTTAGCTGCACATGTATATCATAAAAATAAACAAAAAACTCCTCCAGTGCATAGGAGCATGGCAATCAGTTTTTCGTCTTTTCTGAAAAAAGTGTTTTTTTGAGTTGAACCTGTTTAGATCTAGGGGTGCGATATGAGTTTTGAATTATCTTTCTTTTCTTTTTTTAATTTACGTAAATTGGTACTTTAATTAAATTACTCAAATAAATCTGCAAAATGCCGTATTCATGCACTAAATGTCTAAAAGAAATCCCAGTGAGACAACATCTTACTTGCATTGTATGCAAGAAGAACTATGATCTCGAATGTGCCAATGTTTCCGCCATGCGCTTCTACAACACCATGGATAGAGCTACCTGGGAATGCGTACCCTGTATAGAAGAGAGAATAAATGGAACACAAGCCAAGACCACCCCTATTCGCCCAGCAGCACTAGCCCGCCCGCAACGTCAAATTATTCCGAATCGCAAATACACTCCCCCGACGGCTAGAAGAGCCCGAAAACAAAAAAAAACAACCATCTATGATTCGTCGTCAGATGAGGACTTATCAGGAAACACATGCGAGCTCGTGAATATTACAAATAGATCAATTGAAAACCAACAAAAAATAACTCCGAGCACTGGTATAACTATCGATCAGTTAGAAGCGTTCCTAGATAGAAAAATAGAAACTATAAAAACCAGATTGCTAAGAGAATTAAAATCTACAATAATATCAGAAAGTTCTAACCAAATTTCCTTGATAAAACGAGAAATAACTGAAATAACAAACGCTCTTAGCACAGAGCAGAAGGTGCTAAAGAAGTCAATTGAAGAAAATAGTAAAATGATCGAGGAATTACGCAAGGAAAATATTAAACTGCAAAAAGAAATCCAAGACATACAAAAAACAGTATTGACCGAAAGTGAACGCCCACAAATAAATATGACGAAAACTGAGAACACAGAAACAGACAAAAAATTTGTTTTGTACGGGTTAGTCGAAAATACGCGAGAAAATGATTTCGATCTACACAACAAAGTACTATACCTATTTCAAGATATCCTTAACATAAACCTAACAGGATACCTAGAAGATGCCAAAAGGTTGGGAAAATGGGGGAACCGTAGACCTGTTGTGATAGAATTGATCAGCAAGAAAATGACTAAAGTTATTCTTCAGAACCGTCACCACTTCAAAAACACCGGCCTGGCAGTTTCCGAGCATTTAGGACATGACCAACTACAAAAGCGTAAAAAAATGATTGGAAAACTAGTAGAAGCGCGTCAAAAAGGACACCGTGCGAATATTATAAACAACAAGCTCATAATAGACGGAGAAGAATTTAAAGAACCCGAAGAATACACCATGGCTGCCTCACAAAATTCACCACCGCGAGAAGAAAACTTATTCAGTAACTCTAGCCAAAGTATTAAACAAAAAATACTCAAGTTACAATCTCAAGAAAAACAACCGTCACCAAATCTGTTTTTTCGGAACTAAAACAAATATTCTTTTTCAAAACATGCAAAGCCTTTGCAACAAACGACACCTTGTAGAAGAAGTCACAGACCTTGATAACAACATCGACTTTCTATGTCTATCAGAAACTTGGGTGACAATAAATAAACAAGATCTATTGAATATTGAAGGATACAAAGTTGCATCATCCTTTTGCCGATCTAACCATGAAGGTGGTGGAGTTAGTATATTCCTCAAAGAAGAAATTGACTATTCTGCAATAGAGGAAATCACAAGATTAAGTATAGAATATATAATTGAAATTTGTGCAATAGAAGTACACAATATTGATTTAATACTAGTATTATTATATTGGCCAGACAAAAGAAGAATGTCTGATTTGTTTTATGAAACTTTAGAGAAACTTTTACAGTTGTTAGTACACAAATATGGAAAAAAAGAAGTGATTATTGGCGGTGATTTCAATGTTGATGTGACAGATAGATGCGTTTCCTCAACCTTATTAAATTTAATGCTATCCTATAATTTTATTCAGCACGTCAAGGAACCGACTAGAATTAGCTTTTGTAAAAATACTCAAAAAAGCAAATCCTCTTGCATTGATCTTGTTTTCACTAACTTTAATAATAAAGATATAAATGTTAAGGTTAAAGAATTCGGTTTTTGTGACCACAAAGGAGTTGTTATTAAAATTAAAGCTAGGCAAATACATTCTTCACGAAAATGTTGGACAGTAGAAAAAAGAATATATAACGTACAGAACATACAAAATTTCATAAAAGAGTTAAAATTAATAAACTTTAGCACAATTATAACTAACAGTAAAACTATAAATGAAAATTATAATTCATTTAGCGAAATCATAAAACAAGTTTTAGATAAATGTATACCTAAAGTAAAACTTAAATTAAAACATAAAAATAAAAAAAAGTGGCTAACAAAAGGTATAAGACTATCGTGTAAAAATAAAAGACTATTGAAGCATCTCAAATCACAAACAAATGATCCTATTTTAAATGAAAATTACCGAATATATGGTAAATTATTAAAAAAAGCAGTAGTAACATCCAAAAAATTACAAAACATCAAAAAGATCAGTAACTCAGATAATATAGTAAAAAGTATGTGGTACATTGTAAAAGAACAGACCAACAAACTTCCATCTAAACTAAGAAAAAACATCGAACTAAACATAAATAAAAAAATAACGAAAAATCCTGAAATAATAGCAAATTCTTTCAACAACTTTTTTGCATCTATAGGAGATAATGGCGCCCTGCCTCAACCAAGTGGTCGGCCAGTTTTGATCCCAAGGGAAAACTCTATGTATCTACAACCCGTTACGACACTTGAAGTATATAAAATCATACAAAATTTAAACAACAAAAAAAGCAGTGGTCACGACGAACTTCCACCCTTACTTATAAAAAAATGTGCTGAAGAATTAGCCCCACCCCTTGCCTTTCTAATAAATCAATCTTTTATGGAGGGTAGTGTACCCAATTCAATGAAAATATCCGTAATTAAACCACTACACAAAAAAGGAGACCGCAAGGATCTAAATAATTATCGACCTATAGCCCTGTTACCAACGTTCTCTAAAGTAATAGAAACAGCAATGTCAAAGCGGCTTTACTCATATTGCGAAAAATTTAACATCTTCAGTGACTGCCAGAACGGATTTAGGAAAAACAGGTCAACGTCTTATGCGGTTTTCAAATATATAAACCATGTTCTTGACATCATTAATAACAAAAACTATGCAATTGGTGTATTACTCGATATGAGTAAGGCCTATGACAGAGTACTGTACAGTATATTATTAAAAAAACTACACAGTATTGGTATCAGGGGTCCAGGGTTTGACTGGTTTGCTTCATATTTAGAAAATAGAACCCAATGCGTCCAAATTGAACATTATGACCATAACAATGGAAATATTATAAAAATATCATCTGACCTATTAAATATTTCAAGATCTATACCCCAAGGTAGTGTGCTTGGATGCATTTTATTCCTAATATACATAAATGATCTACCTAAAGTTGTTGACTGCCCTTGTACCTTATTCGCCGACGATGTATCTATTGTTCTTCCTTGTAAATCTAACTTCCAACTAAACAAACTCCTTGATGAAAATCTTTCAAAAATAGAAAATTGGCTTAGCGATCATAACCTTCAGTTAAACTTTAAAAAAACGAAGCTTATTCAGTTTAGGCCCTATCAAAAAATCCCTTTAAACATACAATTTTTATTTCACGACATTCCCCTTGATACTGTTAATTACAGTCCCCTCCTTGGCATAATTATAGATTCAAATTTAAATTGGAAAGATCATATAAAAAACATTTCACTAAAATTATCAAGATTCACTTACGCTTTGTACGAATTAAAAAAAACAACAGATATAAAAACAGCATTAACTGCGTATTACGCATATGCCCACTCGAGACTACAGTATGGTATCATGCTCTGGGGCAACAGTGTAGACGTAAACAAACTTTTCATATTACAAAAAAAGTGTATTAGAATTATTTATAATCTCGACCAAATGGTAAGTTGTAGACCTTACTTTGTTCAAGAACATATATTAACACTTGCAGGGATATATATATTAGAAATCAGTTTATTTGTAAAAAAGAATACAAACCTCTTCCCAGTACATTTTAGACCACCTCATTTAAGACCCCGCCATAGATTAGATATACCCTTCTCAAAACTTCAATTATTCCACTCCGGCCCTCAAGCCATGTCAGTAAAATTATATAATAAAATACCCCAAAATATAAAAAATGAAAACAACATAAGTACATTCAAATCACTCTTAAAAAAGTTCTTAATACAACATAGTTTTTATTCTCTGCAAGAGTTCTTACAGTTTTAGGCAATACTAGTATTTAAAATTTATTTTAAGGATTTATAATGATCTCACTAATTTCTAGTTTAAGAAAATGTCCGTATGATAAATAGTTCTGTTATTTTATTTAGTGTTTGTGTTTTGTTTCACGTAGTAAGATTTTTATTGGCATAATAATGTACTACTTTTGTAAGTTGAATTAGATTCACCAAAGTATAGTATTAAGTGTTTGGTACTTACTATACCAATTTTGCTGTGCCCTAACAGGGCGCATGTTTGATACTCCTATATTATTTTAAGACCTTGTAACTCAACATGCTTGCAATAAATGAATATGACTATGACTACAATAATAACAGTTTCACTCACAAAACATACAGTTATGAGGGTTTTAAAGGGTTTAGCTCGAACCCTCAATTCTTTATTGTGATAACTGTATCGGTAAATGATGTTTACATTTCGATAGTAGCCTATTAACATTACCTGTCCTTACAGGTTTTGAATTCAGCATTGCCTAAATGCGACGATAACGATTCTTTAACGAAATTCAAGCCAATACGTTTGGCTGAATTTTGTAATTCATAAATTGATACAAGAGAATCAAAACCCTCGAACTAAATCATTTAAGGTAACGCATGGATAAAAAAAAAATCGAATGTCTACATTACCATGCTAAAACTCTGACGAAGGGGGGCCGCCTGCATACAAATTGACGTGAAAATGTTTTTAAAATAAAAAGTCTTAAACGCATGCAAAAAATTTTGAGGCATAAATTGTTTTTTTTTCTGTTGTCATAGTTTAACCAACCGTGTGAACCAACTACCAATTTCAAGTAAAAAACATGAAAAACTCAAAACATAAAATATCAATTCCAAATGTTACATAATTGCTGAAAAAAGTTGAAATCCTTGAAATGTTGTCCCACGAAATAATATCAAATTCAACTTACAGAATAGTAATGCCTGGGTCGGACTAGCGGCTCGTATCAGATTCATTAGAATGTTCTACCAAGCTCTGTTGCTGATCACGAAGAGGGAATCCCAGTCTGGCGCCGATTGCGTGGCTTTGTTGAACGGCTGCTCGGAAATGATGAAGGTGGTTATCAAGACCGCTGGGAAGGGCACGCAGCCGGTGGAAAAAGCTGGCTGTAAGTTTTATCACATCATTACTGTAATAATATACTTCTAGGACTTTTTCAAGATCATGACGATCTGGAAATGGAGTTCCGTTGCTACTAAGTGCTGAAACTACAGGATTTAACTGTATGAAATAATAAACAAGTAAGGATGGATTATTAAATAGAAGAATTGCGTAAAATTGGTTAGGCCTAGGTCCAGGACTATACCTGATACTAATACAGGCTGATTATGTTTATGAAATAGTTATCGAAGTACTGTATTTTTCTTCCAGCGTTATTAACCATAAGCTTTCTTCACAGCCGACTCACCAAACCCGATGGGATTCGAGCCAATGATCAATCAGCGCCTGCTACCGCCGACGTTCCCTCGCTACACGCGGATCAAACCCCGCGCCGAGGCGCTGCAGTACTTTGACGAGCTGGTGCAGAGACTAAGGCACGCCTGGAAGATCACATCCTGCACCAACTTTCATGTTGCTCTGGTAAATAGTTATACAAGATGACCGACTACCGTTCTCACATCAATAATCGAATTTGCCATGGGCTGCCGGTATATGTTGCCCCTCCTCTCTTGCCAGAAGATGCAGTAAGTATCTGCCAAGGGATAACTCCGGAAGATGGGTAGCAGCGTCATTCCGTGTATAAACATCCTGTATTGCGCTCGCCAGTCCGCCTGCCAAGTGTGGCGAGTAAGGTAACAATAATAATGGTCTTAAAGATCCATGAATATAGGTGACTAATATTAGATGGTAGTTTATGCTATAGTAGATAGTATTTTTTTTCCACCTTGTTTTTGTGTCCGAAGTGTACTGTTTATAGTTTTTTCTCTTATTACTTTCTTATATCTATTCGTGATAACCTATTACTTGCTTTATGTTTTCACACTGTTGTATACTAGTTTATTATAGCTGTTGGTTGTCCTAATAAATAAATAAACAAATAAATAAATGAATGTACATGTCCACTGCTGGACATACGCCTCCCCTATGTACAGCAGTGTGGACGTATACCGCTCCGTCTTACCGCACGTCTTACGTCTTACCGTTGAGATGATGATGAGTGACCTTAATGGCGCATCTAGCGGTGACATAGTACGGAATATAATGTGAATATTTGTGACGAAATTTTGCAAAATTCGGCAGTTGACCAGAAAAATGAACGATTACATTTCAGGATTTCTTCATGGAGTTCAGCCGTCGCGCTTGCATCCTCTCCCGCTCGGCTCTGCAGTTGCTCTATCTGAGCCCTTCTCCCGCCAACACGGCGTCCATGGGCCTTGGCGCGGGCGTGACGTCACCGCGGCCGCAGCAGGCCTTCATAGAGATACTGCGGGATGCCATCAAGGGGTTCGTGAACCCGCCCGCTCTCACGCTCAAGTCGCCGCCCGTCGCGACTCCACAGGTAACTAAGCTACATTCTGTTCTAATTCTGGTGGGGGATACCAGATCTGCACTGCCAGATCTGTCCCGCTCTGGGGTATATTGTACATTGTCCCCAGTGATACAGGTCGCGCGATAGTTAAACATCGCTCGGCAAAAGTAGAATACGCATATCCCATGCGCAGTATTCAATTCTAAGGTTTATTTGGTGATGTGCGGAGTGAGGGGGGCGGGTGTGCGCTGACGGCGTCACGTCATTGGTAGATCAGTCGCTCTCAAGGTCTCAAGGTCACCTCCCGCGTTGCGTTTACGCGTCTCGATTCGTGCGCGATTGTACACATGCGCCGATTGCCCCCACTAGATTCATCGAGCGATCTTAAACCACTGCGCGACTTATACTACCCCGACTCTAGCAAGCCCAACTCCTTGAAATACCGAAGAGAAACTCTGGGCCGCTGGCAGCATTCCTTGTGCATCCCTGAAGGATATGTAGATATAGTCTATCTATAAAGATAAGGGCATGATTGTATGAGCTCTTGTAGTCCCGTATTGATCTTGCGTCCTGTGTGGTAGTCACTGCTGTAGTATGTGCTTCACTGTCTCCATCCCTTCAAGACACTCGCAACAAAGTTCATTCTTTGGACTCCTTGTCTTGTCTTAAGGACTCCTATAATTATTCAGTCATAGCGCTTGCCTCTCCCGCTTGGCTATCCAGTTGCTCTATCTAAACCCTTCTCCCGCCAACACGGCGTCCGTGGGACTGGGCGCGGGCGTGACGTCACAGCGGCCGCAGCAGGCCTTCATAGAGACCATACGGAAGGCCATCACATGGGTCGTGAACCTGCCCGCTCTCACATTCAAGTCGCCGCCTGGCGTGGCTCCACAGGTTATTGACTGACACTGTTATTATATTACCCTCTCAATAATCTAAAAATGCAATAAATTTTCTAAGAACAAAACTTGCTAACTACAAAAAAAGCCAAGCAAGCTATCCTCAAGGAGCCAAAATTTTGCCTCACCCTGAATAAGTCAACGGTCAACGACAAATTGTTGTATGTAAAATTGTCCAACACTTATTCTTTAATTATGTTTTAATTTCAGGCGCGGGAATTCGTGGAGAATTTCCTAATACGCTGCGTGCGTCCGTTCGCCGTGTTGCTGCAGGTTTGCGGACACAACCGCGCGCGGCAGCGGGACAAGCTCGCTCTACTGCTGGACGAGTTTGCGTCTTTGCAGGAGGAGGTAAGGTCTATAGTCCTTTGCACATTGCGGTTGATGAGTACTGAAGGAAATTACTGCCAAACGGGCGTAACTAAATTTCACCGCTCGCCCTGATGCTGGACGAATATGTGTCTTTGCAGGACGAGATAAGGTCTATACTCCTTTGCACATTGCGATTGATGAAGGGAGAAAGAAATATCTGCCAGAGCGGGTGAAACGGAATTTCACTGCGCGCCTGATGCTGGTCTATAGTTATTTGTTTTTTTTTATATCTCATGAACCGTGATAGTTAGACAGTTGAAATTTTCACAGATGATGTATTTCTGTTGCCGGTGTAACAAAAAATACTAAAAAAGGAATAAAATAAATAGTTAAGGGGTCTCACACACAACAAACGTGATATTTAATTTATATACAAAATTTTGGCTCCTTGAGGATAGCTTGATAGATACTTTATATTTAAGATTTAGATTGTATTATTGTTCTGTGTGTTTTCCCAAATAAATAACTTAACTAAAAATAACTGAAATAAATAAATAAATATTATTTAGCCGTTTTTATATTAATAGCGGCAACAGGTAGACGCCTGAAATATTCTTAGAATAGTTAAGTTGTTTTCCCAAATAACTGTGCGGAACCATTCGCGCGTGAGTCCGACTCGCACTTGGCCGATTTTTTACCCTACCTCCGAGGAAGGGTATTCTAACACGCCACATAGTGTTAGCCGGACGCGGGTGTGTTATTTTTGTCACCAAAGTTCGTGCAATATGATAGCACAAACTTTATGAGACAAAAAATTGTAACAATAACAGTTTGGTTTTTCGAACCAGTGTTCGTGCGTCGGCATTATTTTTAACACACATTAATGGCATAGCGCTGTCCCAATAAACATTTACGACGTTGATTAGACGTTTTGGTGGCAACTTAATGTTAGTTAGTATAATCGTATAAATGTCATAAGGACGTTTACTCGACGGCATTAAGGCCCATTTTATTCAACTTAAGGCGCTAAGAGTTTCGTGTAACAGTCATATAAATATCTATTTAGTCGCATAGTAGTCATAAACACGTCGGCGATTTGACTACATGTCATGTAATGATAGCTGTTACGGCGCATATTCGACTTCGTATAGAGTAATGGCACAGAATATGACTTTTATATAATCTAATCGTTGTGTTATTGTCATTTAAAGATGATCCTTATATCGAACGATATTATAAAAGATTAATTTAATTTGGCAGTGTTTATGACAGCTAAGTGAATATTGCATTTTTTTCTATTAATTGAGGTGATAAAAACCATTTCATCAGTTGTAAACTATTGGGCAATCAAGTTTTCTGATTAATGTGAGATAAGTTTGAAACAAACTTTTTATGCGCTTTTAAAATTTTAGGGTTTTCACATATTTTTATTAATAATTTATTAAGTGACTGCGTTATATGACAACTATATAACTTCCCGACCTGTAAACTGCGTGTTCATTGTAAATGTGTACGCCATGAAAGTTAATTTAGGGATCAATAATAAAATAATAAACGCCTAGCTAACTTATTCAAAGAATTTTTATTTTAAAAACCAGAAGGATTTCCGTGATATATATCTTCATCATTTTTTCATCATTCTTACAGCCTTTTTAATAACCTGTTTCTTAAATGTATGTGATACGCGCACATTTGAAATGGGGATAATTAAAAAAATGAAACTATTCTTACTGCCTTTTTAATAACCTATTTCTTAAATGTATGTAATGACCATCATCGATAAGAATAATTTGTATATCTTTTTTACTTTTTAAAAGCGTCCTTGGGTCTAAAGGGACTATGCAGGGCATTCTTTTGTTCAGAACTACATTTAATTGCTTTAATGCAACTTGTGGAATATTAAAATCAATAGCCCATTTTTTATAATGGTCTCTGAAGTCATCATTTTGGGTTGAAGTGTCTTCTTTATTAACACAATCTTCAACTTCGGAAAATGAACAAGAGTTCTGAACTTCGGCAAATGAACTGCAGGGTATACTTGTAGCATTTTGGTTAATTACACACATTTAAATGTAAAAACTAATTAATTAATTTTTGCATTTAAATGTGGTCGGAACCCTTCTCATTTTCCTCACTCTCAGCTTGAGCTCTATCACTTTGTATTAAAGTGCGTGCTTGAAGCGAATGATAATTGTTTTTTACTTTTCTTTTGAATGCACCAGTTCTTTTAATTCTTTCCCACTTTTTTCGATCCATGTTGTACCAAAATACGTAAATAGGTAAATATGATATATATTTCAAAATGGTGGAAGTGGTATACAAGGTTATTATAAACCTTTAATATGAGTATTAATTAAATAGCGGTCGTATTGTCATGTTTGTGATACTTTAGGATGTATACAGGTTGCACTTGTAATACTTATTCGACTTATATATAATGGTTACAAATACTACGTGTAAACAATTATTATCCGTTTAACAGATGTATAAAAGGTAATTATATACCAAAATTGACAGTATTATGACGTTTATACTACGAAAGCGTTTACACGACGAAAAGTTGTATAAATAAGTTTTATAGATGTCGTCTTAGATGCTATTATATGACGATTGTAAAAAAATGTCGAAATAACGTCTATATGACATTATTATACGACAAAAAATGTATATAACTATTCGGACACATAATGCACCAGTACATGACAAAGAGTTAAAAAAAATACTGTAAAATAACTTTAATAAGACTCAAGGTCATATAAATGTTTGATTATATGACGAAAATGTTTGCTGGGGTCTGTCTGTCCGCCTGTGTATTTGACGATTGCAACCGAACGCGTTGACCGATTTACATGAAACCTGTTTTTGTTAGCACCGTCTTATTAAGAGAAGGGTACTGATTGATTTTGGTGACCCCAGGGTCACAGGGACCGGAGTTATTGTGACCTCAAAAGGTCACCAAAAAAGTAAAAGTCTTCAAATGGCCGGAAACGTCCAGAAACCCAAAAATTACATTTTTCGACCTTTGGTGACCTTTTGAGGCCTTCGCGCCGTTTTCTGGTACCCCTGTGCCGATGCTTGTTGTGGTATGGTGCCGTGCGTGTTGGCAGGCGGAGAGCGTGGACGCGCTGGCGGGCGGCGGCGGCGGCGCGCGCGCCGGCCTGGGCACCTGGCTGCTGTACCACGTGCTGCGCGTCATGATCGCCTACCTGCTGTCCGGGCTGGAGCTCGAGCTGTACAGCGTGCACGAGTACCATTACATATTCTGGTGAGCATCGATATACATATGTGTAAAACATAACTCAATATTACCTTCGATGTCTTTGCTGTGGTCGGTGTTGCGCCTTGTGGGGCAAATATGGTGCCACTGAAAATCAGTGCCGTGTTCTCACGGCGTGTGCTGAGTTGGTGACCAGTTTATGTCTCATAACATTTTTATTCTGTTTAAATTATGTAATTTTAATTTACCTGTGTACTTATGAGTCGTAAATAAATATTTTCTTATTCTTATTCTAATATTTCACATGTATATAAAACAAACATAACAAGCCCCCTTTGTTGACTGGAGGGAAGTGGGATTTGGGGGAAGCCTTTGCCCAGCAGTGGGACAAATGGACCCCACTGTAACACGACACGTCAGTGGTACGCACTTGGCTTAGGCCCGTGAGTTTCACTTACACCAAAATATGTAAATATTTTGAGAATAATAAATCACCAAAAAAATAATATAAATGAAACAAAGTCGGCAAAGGCACGTATTTATCTCCTTTCATCCCACATTATTTGCAAACACTACTTTCTCTTTCTTGCAATCGCCATTTTTTAATTTGTTATTTTGACAACGGAAGCAAACGAATAGTTATTAACAAAATCGCAATACTTACGAGTGAAATGTTACACCTTTGGCTTTATTTGTGTTTCTGGAATTGTTGGTGCACTTGCGAAATGCACAAGGTGGCATTTTGTGGCGCTTTTCATCTATTTTAGATGCAAAGATCAAATTTGAGCTCACTCATCATCGTTTGCTAGACACATTGTACGACGACATTGTATAAGTTGCAGGTAAACTTTGGCCAAGAACGGCCAGAGACCGGACGGAATGGCGAAACCTGGAGGAGGCTTTTACCGCCACAGGCGGTCCCTATACCATCACTTCTCCTTATTTTTAGCGTTTAAAATAGGATTAACAAATTTAAATAATAGTGAAGAGTGATAGAATAAGTTTAATAAGATTGAATTTAATTTTCTACTATGTATGTTAGGTATAAGGAAATAAAGCTTTTTTTATTTTATTTATTTATTTATCATCGTTTGCAAACACAACGGCGCGGTCTCAGTACGGTGAGGGCTCATCTATGTTTCTATATCGATGGTTACAGGTATCTCTACGAGTTCCTATACGGCTGGCTAGTTTCGGCGCTCGGGCGCGCGGAGGGCCTCGCCCGGGAGGCCAACAAGCACGACGGCAAGAAGAGCGGAGCGAGGAAACAGAAGAAACGCGTCAAGCCGTACGCCAGGGAGGCTCTGATGTGCCAGGTTATGCAGAACATGTGCGGCGGGTATTACAAGGTAAGTGACTGCGGTGGAATGTTTCTGCACCTCTCTTACCCGTGGATGCAGTAACAATCTGCCAGAGGATGTATCAACATCCTATACTGCGCTCGCCAACCAGCGTGCCCAGCGTATGGGAACGACCTCTCAAGGTCAGTTCTTTGTGGATTAATGTGGGAGGCCTTTGTTGGGGGGGGGGGACAGATCGGGGCGTCATCATGCCAATGACACACTGCTGTGTTCTGTGTACCGGTTGAAAGGCTAAGGGAGCTGGTGGAAGGCAACTATGCTGACCATTACCTCGGGGGACAATGCACAATACACCCCAATGCGGGACGTCAGTGCAGATCTGGTAACCCTCCCCCCCCTAGAATTAGAATTAGGGGGTTGGTGACATTACGGGCACGTGAGATCTTACAACTCTATGTCTCAAGGTAACGGACGCAATGCAATGCAGCGTTGGTTTTTAGGGAATGTTTGTCCACAGCGGTATTGCAGTTGTAATAGGTATAGATTACCGTTTATCATCAGCTGGGCCTTCGGCTTGTCTCGTGATTAAGTCGAATAAAAAATACGATGACTGGAGGTCTAAATGGCACATGGTTAAATAGCCGACTGAGATGCAGGGTCGCGTGTTTGATTCAAACAAACGTTTGTAGTTTCTCTGCAGATATTTGTCTCGGGTCTGCGTGTTTTCTATGTAACATAAGTATGTTATAAGATGTACACGAGTATTCTATTAACCTCTGGGATGACCAAGCTGCGCGCTGTGCGATACCCTTGTGTGCCCGGGTTTTTAAGGCACGCGCGGCGCGGTTCTCGATGATTTTTTATTTCAAAGTATTTCAAAATTTTGCTGTGAATGACCTTTTTATTGTTTTTGTTATAGAAAGCCAGATAACTTACGGGTATTTTATACCATTTGTTTTACTTATATTCTGTTTTAATTTTATATCACAGGGCGATGAATCCAACTTACGTGCCAATTTTCGCCTACCTAATAATATAAACGTAAATATAGGATACTTGTTTTCTTTTTTCCCAAAGAATTAATTTATTTCATACAGACAAATAAGTAAATGACATTCTAACATAAATAAAACATCTTACTTGGTGTAATAATATTTGCACATACAAGTTTAAAAATTTGGATAAGTTACACAAAATCCGCCATTCGTCCAGTTTCATCACTCAACTTTGTATCGCACTCGTAATGAAATAAGTTTGCCTACGTTGCTTCTTGTTACTTATTTTGATAGATAATATACTAAACAAGTCATAAACACTGTTATTTTACCGTTTACAATAAAGAAAATTATATTTTTACTAAAAAGAAAGCAAAATGACGTAGTAAGGACATTCATATTTGAAAACACTTGTTGGCCTAGGTTGTTGTCTTGTAAACAATGTGTTTATGCTACCAGAGAGTAAAAATATAAGGCTTTTCATTCAAATTATCCATTAGTGTATCACAGATACAAAATAAATCTACAAACGATAATCTAAATTCGTCATCAAAAGCGTTTATTTGAAGCTTTAGTACGTATGTGTGCGTGTATTTTTTTGTCACTCGTGTGTCTTGTCAAGGATCCTTGTGGTCACGTGACCGCGTAGAGTGCCATTTGCGGCCATGTTTGATTACTCGTATGTCTTGTCAAGGATCCTGGTAGTCACGTGACTGCGTAAAGCGCCATCATTGGTCCAAGTCAGTGTAGTATCAACATACAGCATGTTGTTTTCCTAACATCACTCAATAGGTGGGTACAACCTCCCTACTTATCAGATTCCTAATACCTTTATTGCCTAAATTTACTATAACAAATATGTAGCTACGTATTATTTATGTAGTAGGTATTCATCTACATAAATAGGTAAGTATGTAAGCATAGCTAAAGCCGGAGAAATTTTAAATTGGCCTTAAAAATCATACTCTTGATATCTGAAATAGCTAAGTATCTAGATACTTAGCTATTTAATATATTTAAATAAGTAGGTATAGTCTAGACTATACCTACCTATTATTTGAGTAATAGGTAATTTTGGGCGAAAATTTATTCTGTTAATTATTTCATTTCGTAGTAAAAAAACTAAAGAAATCTATATGTAAGTAAATGTATCTACCTACCTACAATATGTAAACTTTACATTTCGTAGGGGGAGGATAAATAATATTACCATAAACATAAAAAGACAAGCAGGTAGTAGCAAGTAAAATTCGATCTTATTGTTACAAAAAAGAAACACCCTGGGCAATACCGAAAATGCATGGCTGCCGTTGCGTGTACGTACACTCGCCGCGCGCAAATATTATTGCGTCTGTGTGCGTGCAATTCATAACAGTGTTTTGAAAAGTTTAGTTTTTCACAGATTTACTGAATTATTTTGCGTAACTGTATATGTTTTTAGATTCTGGATAAAATTAGCTTCAAATTGATACTAAAGTCTTTGGGTATCTTTTGGAAAATTATAGAAATACTTTGAAAGAAAAAAGTTGCGGCATCCTAACGGTCCTATTAGTAAGTTTGAAAAGTAAATTTTGGTAATTTGAACAGTATTTACGCATTATCAATAAACAATAGGTGTTCTGAATTTACTAAATAACCAGTAAAATGTATCATCACTTAACTTGATAATGGTTTTTTCTCAAATAATCGTTAAAATCTACACACTAATTCTCTAGGCTGGTGCCCAACGGACTCGAAAGTTTGAATGAGCCTGGGAGTGAACTTTTTCAGTATGGTCAATTGACCTAACCCCGTTTTATCGTTCATTAGTTCAGTAACTGTTGGCAAAAATAAACAAACAGCCCTTTTTCTTATACTTAGAGTTTATTTTTCAACAAATAGTAACGAGAGTCGTTCTAGCAAGGATCCTTGACAAGGCATACGACGGTACTGTACAGGATCCTTGACTAAACACAGCAGAGGTTAATCACCTACTTCCCATAAAACAAAGTTTTGATTACTCAAACGCCTCAATAAGTATTGCTAATGAACTAAACAAAGTGTTTGCTTCTAGGCGCTAGTGGCGTTCAAGCTGCAAGGCAAAATCCGCCAGCCGTCGTCGGAGTTCGACAACGAAGCGGTCCGGTACAAGCATCGCTTCGCACCGCTCTCTGTGCTCACGCCGCCCCAAGTGCAGTACCACGAGTTCTGCGAGATGACTCAGCCTCTGCAGTAAGTATAGTGTTAGTGGCAATGTACAGAAGGCTCAAATTCACTTATCAATGTCCGAGACAGTGACATCAACAGTTCTGCGGGATGACTCAGCCTCTACAGTAAGTATAGTGTTAGTGACAATATACAGATGGCTCAAATTCACTTATCAATGTCCGAGACAGTGACATTAACAGCAGTAAGTATAGTGTTAGTGACAATACACAGAAGGCTCAAATTCACTTATCAATGTCCGAGACAGTGACATTAACAGTTCTGCGAGATGACTCAGCCTCTGCAGTAAGTATAGTGTTAGTGGCAATATACAGAAGGCTCAAATTCACTTATCAATGTCCGAGACAGTGACATTAACAGTTCTGCGGGATGACGCAGCCTTTGCAGTAAGTATACCGTGAAAACAAATGAAAGAACCAGGAAATGACATGGTTGCGGGAACTTTTCAACCACGCCACTGCATGTCTACTACCACGACTTCTGCGAGATGGCGCCACCTCTGCAGTGAGTATAACGTGATATCTCGATATAGGAGTGAGGGAAGATCACCGTTTTATGTGTGGAGAAAAGGTTCAAATTAACGTGTATAGTACGAGATAGCAGGTCTTTAACATGACACAGCCATTTACAGTAAGTATAGAGTGGACACGTAAAGAGTGAGAAAAAGAACACCGCTATATATGTGAATGTTCTTATTCTCACGTCAGCAGTTCTGCCTAGCAGTTTCTAGAATATAGCGCTATCTTCTGACGAATTTAATTAAACATGTTCTTGTTGCAGGTACGAAAATCCTGTGATACTATACCTTAGTGGCTGCAAACATTTCCAGCAAGCTCGAACCTTATTGGAAACCATCACAACTCCTGATCAAGAGGTGAATATTATGATATATCGATGACGGCGGACGATTATTACATTGCGGCAAATTTCGTGTGCCTAGGCAGATCGTGAAATGGTATACGTCGTTATGCCTTACACACGCCTTGTCATATCTCGAAGTAGCTAGGCGTAAAGAAGTAATTAATTGTGTCCATTCGTTGATCGATCTACCTGGACTTTATTTTAACCATTTGTATCGTGTAATGTTTGCCGCGCTATGCGATCGGCCGACGAAATATTGTCCTGTAACGTTGCATAAGTTTCTTGACTTTTTATACTTGAACTTTGAACTTTATTCTATGTGAATAACATTATTTTTTTCTTTCTCAGGTAACGGATCTCCTAAAGGTAGCCAAAACAAATTTCGTAGTCTTAAAAATATTAGCTGGCGGACACAAATTGGACTCGCCCGCGCCACCCGAATTTGACTTCTCCGTACATAGGCATTTTCCTATCATAAAACTCGTTTGAAAATTTATACAGAACTCTCAAATATATTTATAGATGTGTGCTAAAACGTGTGTAAATGAATAGTCGAAGTGTATTGTTTGTTATATCCAAAACAAAACAATATATGAATTATACATACTAGTCATGAAAAGAGAATGCACTAATAATTTACATATTGTGTTTACAATGGATAAATTATAATTATAATTAACAGCCGTCTTGGCCGAGTGGTATGTAGTTCTTACTTTGGAACCTAAGGTCGTGGGTTCGATGCAGCACGTGCACCAATGGATTTATTCCTAATCCATCATGCCTGGGGCACTGCTGACGCTTTCATCAAAATTATAAATGTATAAGGCCATTTAGACGCAATAATTGAAGAACATAGATTTTTTACTGGTATGGAATGAGATGTGGGTGTAAAATGTATAATAAGTAGGAATAGATGAATAAAGATACGAAATCTAAATATTCTTTCACTAAAAATTTAACCTATCAATACCCTGTACATGTACTGTAATGTCTCAGGCAGCTTTAGAAGTATTGGCATGTTCTTGCCTCTAAGTATAGCCGACGAAGCTGAAATAATAGTATAGGTGCTGGCAAGCCTCGTCCATCTAACAATATCCCAGGCACTGCAGCGTCCCTTACAGCATTAGTTGCTGACGCTTTATAAGTCTTCTATAATCATCATCATCATAATTGTCAGCTCGTATTGCCGTGGGGTGCCGGCAGTAGAACCCTGTCTTGTCCATGGATGCAGTAAGAATTTGCCAAGGGAAAATAGGCAGCAGCGTCTTTTCGTGTATCAACGTCCCGTACTGCGCTCGCCGAGCTGCCTGCTAAGCGGGACGAGTATGGCAACAGAGGTCTCAGCAGTGGACTTGGACAGTCCTTAGGTTAAGATGATGATGATGATGATTTACCCCACTGCTGGGCATCAGCCTCCTTTCCCAAACGCCAGATTAAGCTATAGATTTGTAAGACTTTTTATGTCATAAAGTAAAACATTTTTCTTAAAACAATTTTAATAGTTATATGTATATAATTTCATAATCTATTTTCATACGTAAAACGTAACTATGATATTAAAATCGTATGTATAGCTAGGTCTCCGCTTCGAAAAATAACCAGAGATTTCATCATATTATGAGATTGCTTTTCGAAGCGAAGGCTTTATTGTAAGCAAAGTTACTCTAAAAGCAATATATTTTGATCTCCTTCACACTTTAAAGCAATATAGTTTTACCTCCTTTACACTTTAAAAGCCATATAGCTGTACCTCCTTTACACTTTAAAAGCCATATAGCTTTACCTCCTTCACACTGAGGGACGTTTTAAACCGTTTATTATCTAATATCTTATACCTACAAAAAAATATGTGTCTATCGGTTTATAAAGTTGACATTACAAACCGACACAAATAGCTGTTATTCAAAAACATGAGAGTATTTTATAGTGCTTGCAGACAGAAAAAGTGAGAATTTCGATTCTAATAGAAAAAATCTACGTTTTAATTCTGGTAAATCGGCAACATCTAACATAAAATTAATCAAAAACGAACCCAATAGTGAAAGAGCTAATATATATATCATATAATATATATATATATCATAGAATGTTTAATTTATTCTTCCTCGTCGTCTTCCGATACGTCCGTGTAGCAGTCAGCGTCTATCGTTTTAACCCTCAGGAAGTCACTTGATGTAGGCCCTGTGAAAATGAAGAATAGCAGTTAGTATCTTATATTCGTAGTTGCAGTGGTAGTATAATAGTAGGACTTGTAGAGTTGTAGTAGTAGGTAGTTGATTCTGAGACGGTACGAAGTTCACGGGACAGCTAGTTCCTAATAACGTGAAACTATCAGCAAAATGCGATGCCCCTCTTGCCCGTGGATGCAGTAAGAATGGTATATACACTAAATACTTTTTTTTTCTGTGTTTATTGGTAACATTTTGTAAACTCATTTTGTTAAACTGGTTTATTATTAAATATGTTTCAGGTTTCTGCTGAAAATCAGCGTTGGGCTGTTTCAATGCACCCAACATTTATGCTGAGCTGAACGCCTTTTTAGCACAAAAGCAAATTTGTACTAGTTAAATAAATTATTTATTGGTTAAGTATATGTGTAACACCTTCCTTATGATTGACGCTAGCTGCGGGAATGACCTTATGTAGATATCGTGTCTCGTTGCCTTACTCAGTAAAAAGAGAGATATATCGATTTCGTTCCAAATGAGTGACGATGGCTGCGGGAATGACCTTATGTAGATATCGTGTCTCGTTGCCTTACTCTAGTACAAAGAGAGAATATAACGATTACCTTCCATATGAGTGACGCTAGCTGCGGGTATGACCTTATGTAAATATCGCTTCTCGTTGCCTTACTCTAGTACAAATAGAGATATAACGATTACCTTCCATGTGAGTGGCGCTGGCTGCGGGAATGACCTTATGTAACTAGATATCGCTTCTCGTTGCTTACTCTAGTACAAAGAGAGATATATCGATTACCTTCCAAATGAGTGACGATGGCTGCGGGAATGACCTTATGTAAATATCGCTTCTCGTTGCCTTACTCTAGTACAAAGAAAGATAAATCGATTACATTCCATATGAGTGACGCTGGCTGCGGGAATGACCTTATGTGACTAGATATCGCTTCTCGTTGCTTACTCTATTACAAAGAGAGAATATAACGATTACCTTCCATATGAGTGACGCTAGCTGCGGGAATGACCTTATGAAAATATCGCTTCTCGTTGCTTACTCTACTACAAAGAGAGATATAACGATTACCTTCCATATGAGTGACGCTAGCTGCGAAGTCTTGTATCGGTGTCGGAGTGACGGCCCGGTTGATGCCCGACGCACTATTCTCGTTCGGTTCCTCATCGTCACTGTCCACAAAGATTTCTTCTTCTTCGCATTCTTCTATCTAAAATGTCACATTGAACTCTTATTAGATAAATCTCTAGATTGTTTGTAAGGTGGTGACTTTATAAGAGAATACCGTTTTGATGTTGGTGCTGTTTTTTATAGGCAGCGGGTTTGAGCATTTACATACATTTACATTTACTCTGTTCTCTGTCAGTACCTTATAATATATTATTTATTATAAAGAGGTAAAGTTTGTGATTTGTGAGTTTGTGACGTTGCAGGGGGTCTCTGGACCGATTTAATTGAAAATTCTTTTACTAATAGAAAGCTACAGTATTTGTGAGTGTCATAGGCTATAAATTTACACGAAAAATTCAAAGACTTTTCGTGGTAGTTGGATTTGCAAAGTAAGTCAGAGAAAAAACGGTTGAACGAAACCGTTTCTTACGAACGCTGCCTTAATGATGAGAGGTACATGATTGAGTTCTTTATAAAAGTAAGAGCTTGATACTGCCTACAAAAAAGTCAGCGGCAGCCTATGTCTAACTTCCATATTTAAGTTACAAAAAGACGTTTCATATAATTAAAAAATAATTTAAATCTTATGGTGATTTTTATTGGTTATATTATCGACAATTATGAATTCTTATCAAGATAAGGAAATTTATCGTCTTAAGTGTTAAAACAAAAGACTTTTTCCTTATACTGCATATAATTTGGACAAATGGTTAAGGAGATAATGCGACATAGGTACAGCAACCGTGTCGTAATCGATTGAGTGATTTCTATTAGACGGCTTTTCTCTTAAACAAGACGATAATATATGGCTGAAATGATGATGATGAAGACGATAATATTTTAAGGCTACACTGGTGGCGATTCTGTTGTTGCACTAACTAGCTAAAGCTAATTAAATTGGCGTAAAACTGACTAAAATGACGTAAGTATAGCTATTCGGTTAGTGCCGTTCTAAAATTAAAACGGAACAAAACACGATTTTACGCTGACAGCTCTAAATTTAAAAACGATTCTCTTTTGCCCTCACTATTAAGGGTCAAAAATTCTCTCTGGTGGGTATTGACCTGAGAAAGCAATGTTTTTCCCAAGGGCAGTTAAGAAATACGCCAATTGCTTATTACCTCGTCAATTCATCTAGATTTCTAATGTCAGCTGTATTATGCCGTAAACGATAGTTCTGACAGAATAAACTACCATTTAGTGAAACTGGACCGTTCAAGGCAATCGTAAATCTACTTTATTTTATACATATATTTCCATATTTTCCTCCATTTTATGACACAGAGTCGTTATACTCGTAACTGCAAGGTTTGAACGCGATGGCATTGTGATAGGTCGCAGGTAATGCACACTTCGTTTAGATAAGGTTTTCCGCCTTGTTGCATTTTACCTACTTCCTAGCTTCATCCATAACTCATTATAAGGATTAGCTGTTGTCTTATTAGGGCGAGACCCCATAATATAAATAGCGCTATCTGTCTGTCTGTCTTTCTGTCTGTGTATTTGACGATTACAACTGAACGCGTTGACCGATTTACATGAAACCTTTATGTTAGTGCCGTCTTAATGAGAGAAGGTGATTTTTTATTAGATTTTTTGTGACCTCAAAAGGTCGCCCCCTTTTCTGGTGCCCCCGTACCAATGCTTATATTCTTTATTGTATGCTGTATGTAAATCGTCTAGCATTTTTTATTTATTATTTACTTTATTTTTTTACCAATTAAAATTAGCAGGCATTTCAGATTGGGGATACAGTTATACGGGTAGGTAAGGCTTTTTCGCTGCAATTTTATCTTTCGGCTTCTTGTGGCGGCAGCCACTTTTAAAGTATTGATTTGAGTATTATACTGTGTATACACAAGAGATAAAACTGTTATGCAAAGACTTAAGTCGTCAAACTCAAAATTTCAGCTGAATCGGATATCAGGGAGTGGTTCTAATTCAGTTTTCAACATTTGACTTAAACAAATTGTTAACAAACTTTGCACGTTGACAAGATCCTTTCACGCCTTTGGGTGCCGGCATATAAATGTTAAATTAAAGAGAGGAGCTCTTGCCAGTGAATGCAGTAAGAATCTGCCAAAGGACACCTCCGGAAGACAGTAGCGTCCTTCCGTGTATCAACATTCCGTACTGCGCTCGCAAACCCGCCTGCCAAGCGTGGTGTATATGGCAACAACCTCCTCATGATCTTGGAGATACATGAGGGAGGCCTATGTCCAGCAGTGGACGTGGACTGCAGTTCTACGGCTGAAAAGAAGAATATCTTCTAATTATTTGCCTATCCGCCGTGGGGTGCCGGCAGTAGAATGATACCCCTCCTCTCATGCCCATGGATGCAGTAAGAGCCTACTAAGGGATACCTCCGGAAGATGGGCAGCAGCGTCTATCCGTGTATCAACATCCCATACTGCGCTCACCAACCCGTCTGCCAAGCGTGATGAGTATGGCAACTACCCCTCTTGGAGATCCATGAGGGAGGCCTGTGTTCATCAGTGGACGTTTTATGGCTGAAATGATGATGATGATGATTTGCCTATCTTGGGTTATGGGGTAAGTACCTGTATATCAAACGACTGCTGCTTGTTCTTAAAATCAAGAAACGCCGCCGAGTTTCTCTTCGAAGTCCCAGGATAACCTTTGCTAGGAGACGGAGTTCCTTCTTCGGGATTCCCCTCGTTTACTTGAAAACCAACTTCTAAGTGTAGGTTGGGGTTCCCTGAAGATCTTCTGCGGCGGAGTTGACATTCTGGTTCACTGGAGTTTTCATCGGCCATTTTGTATCTGAAAAGTTATAACAGTCTGAAGCGTTTAAGTTTATTGTGTTATATAGAGTTTAAGCTCCTTAAAACACAATAAGGATTGATTGAAAAATTAAGATTCATATACATATAATGTTTTTTTTAATGCTTTATAGGAATGTCAATTAACAATCAACAAAAGAAAAACAAACATTCTGATCAAATTGATTATCTTTAAGCACATACTTGAATTCGTATTTAAATTGATTAAAGCACATAAGTAATTGAATTCGATAAATGTTTTCATGACGATATCACACAATTATACCGGTGCCCAAACTGAAATTTTGACCAGTTCGCCTCGTCAAACAGATTTAATTGAAACTTTTAAACAACTTTGTTTAAGGACTCATCAGCAAAGTAGTATACTCGTAGGTAGGTAGGTAGGTAGGTGAAGTGGTAACTTACTTTTTTACTTTTATTTATAATGGGCCTTCAAACTGGTCTTCACTGGCTATTTTCGAGTTTTCTTTGCTAGTTACTTTCAGCTCATGGAAACGTTTGTTAGTTCACCGCTGCTGTAGGCTACTAAGTAGATTGGGGACCGAGGGCTCTGGGTGAAGCCTTACATCGATAATCTGCACTGTTTTCTTTCAGGAGTTCGTAACTTTTTCACTACACAAGAGTTGTTTTTAACCCCCGACAAAAAAGAGGGGTGTTAGAAGTTTGACCGCTATGTGTGTCTGTGTGTCAGTCGGTGATTCTAAAACATGTTTTATCTAAATCGGTTAAGAAGTTTACAAGATATGGAGGATAGTCAAAGAGAGGATGAATAATCGAATTTTTCTAAATATACCTGAGTTTGAATCAAATGAAAGGATGTGTAGAATGCAAAACTGAGGGTCCATGTTACAAAAAAGTTATGTGTAAGTACATACTTAACATTTTTAATTTTATAAACTTGTAAATACTATAACTTTGATATTATATCATCAGCTTCAGCTTAATATTATATCGTCGTTCTTTTGAAGAAATGGGCACTCTTTGTTTGTCTGTAGAAAAGAGACCTGAAGCCAGATGTGCTTTAACCAACTGAACTATGGAACCCGATGACGGGTAAGTCGAAATTCTTGATAAGGTCATATCGTTTGAGCACCGATTTAGCGCCATCTACAGGTAAATACAACCTAACCTGTTCCACCTTAGTGAGGCTTAACACTATACATCTTACGAATTAAAGAGTTTTGTTGTTTTAGACATCAATTCGTTCTTTGAGTTTAAGACACAGATAACCTGTAATACCTATCTTGCAAAGAGACCTTTTTTGACTGACTTTTTTTTCTCTTTTCTTTCCAAGCATTTATATCCCATTACAAAACTGTACAGTAGTAGTGTCATGGGAGATTGGGATTTTCAATCGTTGCACTCTCTTTTTCTATTCCCCCTTTTTCGCAAAAAGGTTCGCCACCCCTGACACTTGTGAGGATTCCCGAGCCAATGCTAAATATTTTTTTTGTGTGTGGGTTTGTATGCTTAACTTATAGAAACAGGTGACAAAAATGTGTCATACTGGCCAATTATGTTCACCTATTTATTGGGTTCATTTGGGGTGGAAATATAGTGAAAGTAAATGAAAATAGTGTATATCCTCGAAAATATTCCAAGCAAGACAAATCCATCATAACATACATAATAAATGTGGTTTAAACATCAAGACATTTTAGGTTTAAAGAACTTTACGAGTATTTTCATAAGAACACAAATGTTTCTCCTAAAATGAGATACATGAAATTACTTTTTTTTTTATTATTATTATTTCAGCCATAAAACGTCCACTAATGAACAAAGGCCTCCCTCATATCCATGAGGGAGGCCTTTGTTCATTAGTGGACGTTTTATCATCAGACATCATGGAGATCCCTCCATGAGGGGTAGTTGCCATACTCACCACGCTTGGCAGGCGGGTTGGCGAGCGCAGTCACATCCCATATGTTGATATATGGAAAGACGCTGCAGCCCATCTTTCGGAGCAGCTCCCCTTAGCAGGCTCTTACTGCATCCACGGGCATGAGAGGAGGGGCAACATTCTACTGCCGGCGCCCCACGGCTATGAAATTACTTATTCTTTACAAAACCTTTGGTGCCTGGTGTTATATATAATCGTTTTAATTAGTAACTATATTTTAATTATACCTTAAAATATGAACTAAACAAATAAATCTTAAACAATGCTAAATTTCCTACAAATATCTTGTAACATTTTAAGGAGTTCATCATCAACATCATTTTTCCACTAACCTCATCTGGCATTAGGTAGGTGCAGCAAGGCATGTCCTTCTCTGGCAACGACTGGCTGCCTATTAAAAACCTATCAAGGGTGTGTTGATGTTAGAATTTACAACTTTTTATACGCTCTTGGTGTATTGTTCATTATAATTTGAAAAAAGTACTAACTGTGAAGTTGTACATTTTTAAAATTATAATTCAACTGAAGCCGGTAAAACTGCAAGAGACAGGGGTTTACCTGATTAAGTAAACATTATAATTCGCATACCATAACAGAGACCGCATCCCGTCTATCATTCTTCTAAACCATAACCATTTGAAGGGTTCCGTCCCTCAAAGGCAAAAACGGAACCCTTATGGGATCACCTTTTGCGGGAACGCGTCTATCGTATCGAGTTGAAATAAAAATACACGATTGTAAGAGATCTATAATAACGTTAGTTACATGTATAAGACTTATTTTCTATAGTAGGTTTTACTATTGATAATATTTTTTACGTTAAAGTACAATTAATATTGTAGAAACACCGTATTTTCTTGTAGATTATTAAACAATTTGTTGTTTTAATAGCGGTTTCTAAGAAAAATGTGTAGATATGCTTAGTTTTGTCATATTTAATGAAAAAAAGAACGATTTTGACACCATGTCACGTAAGTACGCATATTTTAATAATTTAACCTAATCCGTAGTTAAAATACTTTTTTAAATGTGAATGATATTTTGTTTACACATTCGTTAATTTATTATTTTTATTAAAGGAACACATATTTGTAGTATCTACCTACCTACTTATTATGGTAAATGTCTTGTTACTTTTTTATTAATATCTATCGTATAGAAAACACTTTTCACTTTGACTGTCCAGGTAACCAGTGTACTAACTACCATAAAAATTTCACTTTCAAATGATTCGTGAGTTACACTATTCATTATTATGTTAACGGGTTTTCTACTCACGTTAATTATTTGTTGAATATAGGTATCCAACGTGTTCAGTTCCTCCCAGGGGAACTTTCGTCAGGGAATGGAGCTTCTTTACGCGGTACCGTCTCCTTCCCTCTCACGCGCTCGCGTTGCACTGATATACCATAAAAACACTGATGACCATAAAAATTGTGTAATTTGCATAACAAAAGAATGTACGTAATGCCGACAACCCCTACAGATTTGTACGGAACCCTCGGTGAGCGAGTGCGAGTTGCACATGACCGTTTTTTTTTTTTTTTTTTAAAGATTGCAAGCTAACAATGTGAACATCATAAAAATGTGACTAACGGGACTTTATCGCGTAATTACCTTATTATTTTTTATTAAAAAAAAGTCCCAGTAATCTGTTTTTTATGTCTAAGATCGAAAAGTTTACATTGGGGAGTTTATAAGGTTAAAATATCATTACTAACGTAACTATTACACTTGATTGAACTTGATATATTCAAAGGAAGTTGTTAAAATGTGAGATATCGATCCAATTAAGCCACATTCTCGATGGAGCTCGTACTAAGTAGCTAATACTTAGGCACTAGTTGTATAAAGTTCTAATCGCCCTGGCCTTGGTGAATAAGGGCTAGGTAAGAACATCGAGGAAACCAGTTGTCTTTAACTAGTTATGCCACTGCCAACGTGTTGTACCTATCGAAGGTGAATTTGGTTAATGGCATGTATATAATCTATCTAATATCAATTCAATGGTCTTCGAATAAGATAATGTTCTAGAGAAAAAAACGTAAGGTTGAAACTAAAAGAGGGTTATTTTGTTAGACGCAAGATGAGACGTGACTGAAATAGATTCACTTGTAACTAATTTTGTTAACAATTCAAGGTATGAGTATCTTAGGTATGTAATTCAGATGATATAACAGTGATACCTACACCTGTTATATCACTGTGCTGCTCTGATGATGACACCAGGTGTGAAGTGGAACTCTTCAATAACTTCCAGTTAGTTAAGTTAGGCACATTTTATTGCTTATTTCTAGGGTTTCTTTTGTCCAGTGTCTAATGTCTCATTCCTCATCATCATCACTAATGGTCTTTACGTCAATTTCAGGCGATTCAGATAATGCCTGTGGTATGGATGTTGCATTTTTAGTCATAACTAAACAATCCAATCCTTGATCTTACTTACTTCCTTGTTACTACCGATAATATTAATTATTGTCGCTTATTTGGTATAAAATAATTTAGGACGCGTATTATGGCTTATTTCCCGCCTGCCAAGCGTGGGTGTATAGCAATAGCCCTCTTATGATCTTGGACTTTCATGAGGCCTATGTCCTGCGGTAGATGTGGACAGTAGTCTTACGGCTGAAATGATGATTCTGGCTTATTTTCACCTAAAAATATAAAAAAATCGATAATGCTCACTCTTTATATTAAGGTCCTTTTTATTTTGCATGGAGTTAAGACATGACCTACTTGGAAGGCGTTTCTTCTCTTCCCAGAATATAGTCTAGATAAAAGAGACATGTCGGGTTGTCACTTATCCTACTTGTTTGTTGGGAATTAATGCAAACTCAGCTCTTGTTCGCCCTCCCATACGCTTGGCAAGCGCCAAGTGTGACGAGTATGGCAACAACCCACTCGTAATCTTGGAGGTTTATGAGAGAGGCTGAGATGTTGATGATGATGGTGGGCAGTTTGTTATAGTTGAAATTCAGGGATACGTGACTATCAATTATGTGGAGACGGAGAATATACTTACAGTCCTTTCTTAAATTACTTTCTTTAACTTAAATTGAATCTTAAATTGTTATTTTTCTATTCTAATCGATTTTTGTTGTTTTTATTGTATAATTTAGTAGTGTATAAACTCTAATTCTGAAACGCATATTCCGGTAGGAGGGTATAGGCATGCCATCATACAGGTTATTTATACCTAGTTTGGGTGCCTATGTATTCCGTTCTGGATAGTTTTTTATTCTAGTAGAATTAAGAACTAAATTGTACTTGTGATGTTTGTGGTAAATAAATAAATTATCTTATCTTATCTAAATTATCTTATCTTATCTTATCTAAGCAGTTTATTTTAATCTAAGACACATGCCTAATTCACATTTGCCTGTTTACCCATTTTGGTTCAGGTATTTTAGGCGCGTGTTAACGGCACATGAACCAAGTATTACAGAGGCTTAGGCAGATTACCGAGACGCCCGCCCGCCCTTGGTCGTCACGTGTTCAAGTATTAGGAGACTTTGACGTTCGAACAGTCCTTGTATAGGCTGGATTTAGTTAGAATAATAAGGGTTCCCTTCAGGTTATTTTTGTCTGAAAACCGCTTTCTGTGTAATGTGTAGTAGATTCAACTCAATTCAATATGTAGTAAGTCCATTACTGTATCTTTCAAAAGTTTATTTTGAGTCATACATAACGCATAGAGTCGTAACTACGAGTATATTAAAAAGAAATAAACTATAATAATGAATATAAAAAATATTGAATTATAAAGGAGGTAAGTACCTAGTTACGTGGGCCAAACATCCAAGTCTCTATATATGGCATTACATAAGCCTACTTGGGGTTCTTGATTAAATACCTTATACTTATTTATTTATTTTTATTTTGGGAATGCACCTAGGATTTATCTTAACATCCGAACAAATTAAAGCAAAATGTAGCCCGACAGGCAAGCACCCTTTAAAAAAAGGCATTCACAAATAAAATCTTCACTATTAAATAAAAAAACTATTACCCGTTATTTCGTTTTTGTCTAAATATGTCTTCACTAATTATTGCCTTGTGATTTTGTGCCGTTAAGATTTTTGCATATGCTCACAAAAACATGTTTAAGAGAGGTTTTTACTCGTCCAAAACAATACTTACTTAGGTATACCTATTTGCGATGCCTCAAAACTCCTTCAAAACTTAATTAAATAGCAGTTAACAGTAAATTAATTTGCTTGTGGGTTCCGCAGCAATAAAAACATTTTTATTGCTTCCGTCCGCGGCTTCGCATGCGTTTTTTTATTTACTTTTATTTTAAGAATCTTGGTTCTATTGTATTATTAATTACCTGCGCCAATAAAAAAATAATTAATAAATCGCATGCGTTGTAATCTGCTAAAAATAACCCGTGGTGATTAAGTCACTACATATTTTCATGTTATCCTTATTTTTTATAGAATTTTATAAGTAACGATTCCGACAACGATCGACGTATGACTCCGATGTGGATTGGGAACAAAAACACAGGGCTATTTACAAACTTTCACGTACCTAATAATAATATTATTAAGCGCAGTGCGGGGTGTTGATACACGAAAAAACGCTGCTGCGATCTTCCGGAGTTATCCCTTAGTAGATTATTGTTGCATCCTCAGACAAGAGAGGAGGGACAAAATTCTACGAGTACCACGGCGAAATCTGCTCCACCACACAAAAAAATTGCTGAAAATCTTAACAAACGTTGCCTGCGGCAACGTTGTTGATGTTACTCGACTCCAACTCCGAAAGGGTTGAGCTTCCGATCCCGAATCCGTCTCCGAATCCGATACGTCAAAACTAAAGCTTCTAATACATCGACAGACAAAGAAGCACGGTAAACTGTTCTGTTTTTGCTATTACACTAGTACCATTACGGAACCTTAGAAATCTGTACGGAGCCTTAAATATCCTTATCGCCAGTTGCTTTCCTTCGCGCCTTGATTGTGTATAAAAGCGTACGTCCTGTGCTGATTGCTTTACACACACCGTGGAGCTTGAAATCATTACTACTACAATGAAGGGATTTTTGCTGTGCTTTATCTTGGCTGTAGGAGGACTTAACGCTCATGTAAGTAGTTTAGAAACCACCTCATATATTTTATTTAAGTTCAAAGTTAAGCAGCTTAAAACTTCTTTAAAAGCGTATTATTCTCAAAATGACTATTTAAATAATAAAACTAAATCTTATTGACATTGTTGTTATACTTTATTAACTTATCTTTGTGTTGTTAATTAATTGATTGAATGATAAATATTAAGCTACCATATTTGACATATTTTGTAATACTTTATTAACTTATTTATTTTGTGTGTGTTGTTAATTAATTGATTGGCTATAATATAAACTTACTTTAATTTTAAACAATTCATTGAATATTGCATGCTGTAAAGTTGATTATTGAAGGACTATTTATGTTTTTGACATCTGTATCTAACCCTTTGTCGCAATAAAGTAATCTGAATCTGAAAAGTAACTTCTATTCATTAGTTTTATCCATGTGTATGAATAATTTAAAACTTGAACACTGTTGCTTGGAACTTGGAGGGTGGCTTACTCATAAACATATACATATCATATCCTTTGACAAATTACATGTTCTTGGACAAGTCAGTTTAAAATAAAAAAAAAATGTAAGCCTACTTATTAAAGTAACATAATATTAATTTTGAAATTTGAATATAATAAATGATTGATAAAACATAAATTTACAATACAGAATATATAATCCTAATTATTAATATTATCAGCAAAAGCATGTAAAGGGATGTTATAATAATATCTTTAATAAATAACATAGGTAATTATACAATCAAATTTTCATCATCTTTAAACAAATTTTTATCAGCAAAAGCTTCGCCCAAATTATAATAATTTTTATTTATTAAATGTCTTACATATTGACTGATGTGATGACCTTTTTACACATAATGTTGATTTAATGTTGATTTCCTGCAAATTAAATATTTAAACATAGTTTTTAAACGAGGGGTAAATTAAGTCGTATCTAGTTCATAATCCTCCATACCAGGAGGCTGTAGAATACTTACACCGGCTTAAATCGGACTCAAAACATATTTGCTGTTATTATCATTAAGTTTATATTTTTTTAACCTATCTCGTCCGGGCTAGGCAACTAGGCTATAACTAAACAATTGTAAATACCTTAGGAGTGTTTTCTCTAATTTGAGATTTTTTGTAATTGTATGAGGGTTTTTTTTTCTTATTACGCTATTTTGCTGCAGATGGTATCACGTCATACTCAGATACTCTATAGGGTTCCTATTTAATATGAACATTAAAATAACAAAAAAAATACAATGTGATTTTTGTCTAATTTGAGTTTTTTTGTAATTAAATACGGGCTTACTTTTGTTGTGCTTTTTTAAAAATAATCCAAATAGGGAATTTCGGCAAAGTACCGTAACAAGAGTAGAAAACCCGTACACCATTACAATGACATCAAAGATGCACCTCATCACAGTGGAACGCGCACAGCGAGGTTTACTAAAAGTAATTTTATTTCGACCACTAAGGCACCCTACCGCGGAGGTTTATAGGGATACTTGTTTGCTCAGTGTTAGAAAAATATTTATCTATGAAACTTTACGCCGCTGCCACAGAAAAATAGTCCCCCACTTACCTGTCAAGCAAATAAAAAAAAGAAGGACAGATCAATGTCCAATTCCCAGGGTTAAAAGCAAATTCGCACAAAAACATTTCACCGTAGTGGCCCCACACCTCTACAACAAAGAGCATAAGGTGGTGGGAAATAGTAATAGGGACATTAAATCTATAATTTTTGCGTGGTTGGGGGGTTTTGAGTACGATGATATTGAAAGGATGTTATGTGAGTTTTGTGGTGGTTAAGATTTTTTCGTTAAGTTGTAGTTTAGCACTTTACAATGATATCTTATATGTGTATTGTAATATAGTGTGATATGTGTATATATATATATATATATAATTGTATGTATAAAACATAACATAATATTTCTTATATTCGTATTTATTTGTTTTTGCAAGTGGGAGACAATTTTTATTTTGTTATAAATATAAATATTTTTTAATACAATAGTTGTTGTTTTTGTTTTCATTCCTTAAAATATTTATTTTCTTTTCTTTTGTTAGTTGAAAGGTGTCTTTTTTTTTTAGCAATTTAATTTTTTTTTCTTTCGCATTTTGTCTAGATTTACCTAAGTTAGACATAATTATTATCACATATTGTTGGAGAAGCCACTGGCTCCTGAAACACAGTTATTAACTAGTTCTGGATTCATTAATAATTGTAACACCCTACTTATGTCAATAAAACATTTTTTACTTTTTACTTTACTTTTAATGAATAGTGGGTCTTGAATATCATCATCATCCAAATTAATTTATATACCTATCTAAAATTATTTATTGATTTTCCAGACCGTACAGCTGTCCGCGACCCAAAAAGAAAAAGCAGACCAATACACCGTGGAATGCATCAAAGAAACTGGCGCAAAACCAGAGGTGATCGCTGAAATAAAGAAGGGAGTTATCAACGAAAGTGACGACTTGAAGAAATTCGCTCTGTGCTTCTTCAAAAAGTCAGGAATTATTGGTGCTGATGGCAAACTCAACATGGAGACGGCATTAGCTAAACTGCCTACTGGCGTGGACAAGGCTGAGGCAAAGAAGGTGTTAGATGAGTGCAAGAATAAGAAAGGCGCTACTCCTCAAGACACAGCGTTCCAAATGTTCAAGTGTTATCACAGCGGCATCAAAACACATGTTGCTCTGTAGACGTTTGAAACGTCCATTATTTATTGATTAAATTATTTTTACTATAACTGAATTGCGTTTCTATCCAAAATGTTCTCTGTTACCCACGACAGAAGAAAAGAGATCGGTTATTTGTTGGTTTGTGCACACTGATAAGTACCCATAAAGCTCCAAAACGGGATGACCGATTTAATCAAAAGTATCTAATAAGCATTGGCAAGCAAGGCTCTGATCAGGTTTTGTGACAAAATTAAGCAAATTTCATCATCATCATTACAGCCATATAACATCCACTACTGAATATAGGCCTGGAAATCCATGGATTTCCATGAAGGGTAGTTGCCATACTCACCATGCTTGGCAGGCGGATTGGCGAGCGTAGTACGGGATGTTGATACACTCTTACTGCATCCGCGGGCAAGAGAGAGGAGCAAATTTACTTTATTAAAATTAGACTGTCATTATTTCGTTTTTAAAATATATGCCCTAGGAAGCCAAACTGTTCATGACTTAATCAAATTAAGTTGTTTGCCTAGTTATTTGGGGTAATTTTTTTCATTATTTTCTCTCAATAATACAACAAATCAACGGATGAGCTTAGTCCTGAAGTAAGATTGGTTCCCAAAGTTTATAATCGTTATGTCAGCAACAGGTCGTCCACTGGTGGACAAAATACGTTTTAAAGTTAAATGCTAGAGCATTGAGAAGGTATGATTTGATGAAGTGAAACTGATGAAGCCACCGACGTCAAAACTCTTCAACATTACAAAAATCTTGGGTGACGACATCAAAGGATGGCTAAGTTAATATATCCATAACCACTGATCATCTAACCTACTAAGCCTTAAGTTATAACTTGCAGTTAGATTTTTAGTTTCACTTAATAATTTTTGCTTGCTTTTAAACTCAGTTCTGATGATGGGTTCCATGGTAAATTAAGGGGTTATACTCAATGATTTATACAGCATCAGCAACTGGAAATAATGCTGTACAGGACGGTTTGTTAGGTGGGTACTAACCTAATTGATGATAAATATAGAATCATCCTGAATAAGTCCTGCGGGGAGACAACAGTAGGTAGTAGTACTAAAAACAGTTTTTTAAAAGTAAGATCTGATATCTCCCCTGCCCAGGGGAGACAACAGGATTTTTTTCCTGATATCTCCCCTAGGGAATCCATTAAGAGAGACAATAGACCTACACGAATGTAATAAGCATATTTAAAGCGGTGGATTTGGGTATTTTCAGCAACATTTTAGATTTTATATTGACTTCAATGAAGTCGGTTTTTGTCGATAAATGTTCATCACAAAACAAAGGGTATTTGAATAAATTAACTTTATTATTATTTATTTCATTAATTACAAAACATACAAGAAAAATGCGACATAACTCCTACCACCCGAATAAATTTAAATTATTGAACATTTTATCTTCTAATGCAGGCACATCAGAAGCGGAGTAGTTCTCTGGAAACATCGGAAGAACATATAGGAATCATAATTATAATTACTCGACCTAACGGCGCACCTTTTCATGACTTTCAACATTGCTTTAGAATTCGGGAAGGCGTTAGCAGACTTCACTATGTTCAAAGATTGGTCTGCGTTGGTATACCCTGCTTTGTCATATACACAGTGTACTAAAACCCAGAAGTCGTAATCATTCTCAATACATGCTCCAGCTTCGACTAGTCTAACGATTTCATCGTAGGTGTACTTCTCTGTAGCGCACTTTTTTATGGCAGTTCTTACTTCAGTCATTACTGGAGGCTGGAAACAGTAGTGCTCCTGAAAAGATAAGAGGGCGTTTTCATTAAAAAGTAAAATAGTTCCCTCCAACCTTAGACGATAAGCCTACAACCTTATAGAATATGGTGTTAGTTTTCTTTTACTGGTAGGACACAATTTGACAATGACAGCAAAACTTGCTTTCTCCGTTTGCCAGTTTCTCCGTTATCCATCTATTAAGTTAAGTATAAATAACTTTCCCACAGAAATCCCACGTCCCCTTTCTTTAAAAACTGTTCTTCCACTAGTGTAGCGCGACAAACGCGCCCTTAGCCCGTGTGTTTGAACGTTTTCTTAAAACATTCGATTGGTAAACTCACACGCCACCGCCAACGACCGCGAGAGGGAGAGGACGCTATGAGACAGTTTCGCGAGGTTCACCCGAAAGGACTCTACCGGCAGAATATACCGCCGTGATAATTATTCAACTACCTGACGACGGACGACGCCTCGCCCTACTACCCAGCGTGAAGAACCCTTTTTTGTCGGACCTATTTACCGTTCATCCTGCCTACATTCCGTGTGATTGGCGAGAACCTGTGCGATTCTAACCGCTGTTACTATGCCGCCAAAACCTCGCGCTGAAAAGAAGGATTAGGCGGAGTCCGACACAGACACTGAATTGGACAGTACAATCATACCACCATCATCAAGCATTGCGATGACGGAAAACATGTTTCAAACCCTTATCTATAACATCACCCAAAGTCAAGCCGAGTCTTAATCGAGAGCATTCTGGCAAATGCGAATGCCAGAGAACAAGCATCATTTAGTTTTTTTTAGTTTTTACTTAAATATATTCCTACCTACTTTATTTATAGCCAGCAGCGCTGTGGTGGCCGACGGAAATATCTAATCAACACTAACTAATTTGCGCGGTCTATTTTTCTCAGTTCTGACAAAGGTAGATTTTCGGTTGGTTATAAACAAAACCTTATAACCTACTGTCCGTCTATCTCGGTTCTGGCATAGGCAGTATTTTCGGATGGCTTTAAAAAACCTAATAACCTACTGTCCGTCCGTCTCGGTTCTGTCACTGGAAGATTTTAAGTTTGTTCGAAAACAATCGGAAGAACAAGTACTATGATTCGTTATACTTATGAGATATATGTTTATTATATCGATGAAAATCATGGGAATATTAAATAAGTTAACATAACTTTATACATAAAGAGTATTATGATAAAAAAAAATCTTATTATACCTACATGACATTTATTGGACCATAATATTTTATGGCTGGTGCTTTTCGGATAATCGATTTTCGGAGACGCACCCTTCCTCTAAATATAGCCGACTAAGATGTCCGAGGCACTGCAGTGTCCCATATAATTAAAAAAACCTTTAAATAAATATGAAACTTACCCTTGCAGCATAGCTCGCGGAGACAAAAGTTAAAAACATCAGTAACTTAAACATTGTAAAATAATCAGTTACTTATATCAAAATTTGAACTGAAATAAAATGTGGTAAAAGATCTACTTGGACGGTTCCTTTCCAAGAGAATGATAAAAAAACATGTTCCGATCGCTGTTTTATACTAAATGTTTGAAATGGTTAATTTTACGGATATTTAATTGTATTGTGTTCAGTAAATTTAAGAAAACAAAAGGTGGGGTCTCTATATCATTCAATTCTAAAGCAGAAACACAATAGCACCTGCCTTTTTTGTTTACGATATAACTTGTTATTTCAATGTCATCCAAACATTGGAGGATGCAATTTCTTTTTGCATTCTGAAATGTCTTTCTTTTGGAAAATTGAAATCAATGGAATAATCATGTGCAAAAGAAAAGCGTATACGTTTTGGCCTTTTTATATATTTCTCAGACCTTCTCAAAATAAAATTCATAATGCAGTTGTAGAAGAAATTGTACCTATATCTCAACAAGCAGAAAAACAGCAAGACATTTCTTACTTAAATATAATAATACATTACTAATTTTCTTACTTAATTATAATAATATTTAAAATACTTACAGGGACAATAACATCTAATCCGATCTCCATAAAACTATGATAAAATGTTGATACTTTATATTTGTAAAACATTCATGTACACCTTCAAAATTTAAACAAAACAATATTCTTAATTCTTATTCAATAAATACTAAACTATTATTCTTGGAACAATACATCCATTTTCACGCTTATGGAATTGAACTTCAACAGAGTTCAGCAACACTTGAATTCCACAAACTAGAACCGAGTATCCCTTACACTTTCTGACGACATACTAGCAGCACCTATATTATCACTATTCTCAGTTCTGGTGCTCCCATCATCACTGGCTTCGTCCAAACTCCTCACATCATACGATAATCGGGAGTCTCTAGAATCGGTATCGTTAAAACTGCCACTGTAATCGTTGAAGAGTGTGTTTTTAACGTGGAAGTATCGTGACCTGTCTTGGACTCTGTAGTATTCCATGCTATGGTTCTTCTTGATGAGGTTGAAGTTATCGTCTAGTGGGACGAAGTAGGTTTTGATGTATCCGGCGCCTTTGACGAAGGTTTCGCCACGATATGTGGTGAGGATCTCGCATTCATCCAGTATGATCGCTGTGTTTTCTGTGACCTGTGTGGTAGAATATTGATGATCAATTCACTGACAAGGATTACAAATACTTAAGTATTCATCATAATCGCCAAAAGCCCGTAACAATCTCCTATCATATGTGTTTGTCTCTTTAAATATCAAATAGTACACATTTTACCAAATTACGATAAGCAGGCGTGTTTGAGATTGCAGTACAAATAACGTTCAAAAAGCCGCTAGGTAAAAACAAAATAAATAAATAATTCTGGACATTTTCACACATCACAAAAAAATAAGTATTCTATCAACTATCCGGTATAGTGAAAAGAGCTTGTGATATGGATACCAGATGGTTAATAAAATACTTATTTTTCTGCAAACAAATGTTTTAGATCCATACTTTAATACCCAGACTAGTGACAAATATCTTCAGAAAACTAAAAATAATTGTCCCGCGGCGGGAATCAAACGCGCAACCTTCTGTGACTGGAGCGGCTTGAGTGGCACAGCTGGCTCATTATATGGCTGGCTATTATTATAAGCCAACTGTGCCACTGAGTTCGTCGATACTGTGCTGTGCTGTGTGTACTGTCCTATTACTTATTTTTAAACACAGTCTCTTGTGAAATGTTTTAGGCAGCTCCGATAGATTGCAATAAAAAAATGGGGTGCTCTAAAACCTGTATCTTTCCCGCATCTCCAGTCGAGTCCATCCTTGAGGCCATGTTGACGGCGTGTCCCCAAATGTCGTAAAGTGGCTTCAGAGAGCCAACCACTCCAGCCGCTACTTCTCCGTGAGAAATTCCTGAAAACAAGTCAATTATATACATCGTTGTAGTTCCTTCGCGCAAAAAGAAATAAACTCTTAAACTTTCCATAAATATTAATTTATGGAAAGTTTGGACTTCATATCACAATCTGGTTCTGTAGAATTTGGTACTTATTTTTATAATAATTTATATAATTAGGATTTTAACTAATTTACCTTTTTTATATGTTAGATTTTTTGTCCCGGCTAAAAATTAACTGATTTTTTATAATGTTTTTCTCCGATTCCGCAACGATCACATCTACAATGCCTGCCATGCCATTGCAGCCTTATGTAAAAACAGATAGCTTCTCTAACAATACCATCCTCATCCATCCTCTCCGCACATATTACTTTACAAGAATTTGTTGGATATTCATTTAGCTATTAACAACAAATATTAATACTAGTATTTAGCGAATTATAAATACTTTACCTTCCGTTCTAGTTAAAACTTACCGACTCTTAAATTGAGGCCTTCAAAGCTCTGAAAAGATCCTCGATTAAAGCTCTGCAGTTGCATCATCATTGCCGCAGCGAATTCCACCATAGTCACTGTCACAGCCCGTGTGTAAGGGCTGTTCTGACGACGGCTGGAGCTATACGATGAGGAACCGTAGGAATCTCTTCTGCAAGGGTCTAGTCCGCAAGCGGCCATGTATGTCCACCCCGCCATTTTGATTTTCTCGACCTTATAAAGCGATGTTCCTGTTAGCAGCAACTGAAAACATATTTATTTATACAGTATATTCGCACCTATACGTACATTATATGCTTAAATGGATCAGTCACTCCACTCATTTTAAGGCTGAGGAGACCTACCAAAACCAGCTTGCCAACATCGACTGAAGATGATAATGATAATGTGTATACAAAGATAAACAAATTTACAAATTTTTCGTCAACTTTCTCCACAAAAGACCGCTACGCAGCATGATACCTTTACATTTATTTTTAGTTTGAGAAAATATGTTTATATCGATTGCAATTAATTGTTTACCCGATCAAAATCAGATATGACTTCGTCAAGGATGCTCAGCATGAATTTGTCGTTCAGGTCAGCGTCGGATTCAACGCCCAGCTTGTAGTCGGTCAAGGAAGCGAACATAACAGCCACGTTGTCGTACTTCTCGTAGTAAAGCTCATCGATTGATCTGTTCAGGTTTAGGTAAACTTGCACTGTAAGAAGAAGATAGTCGTTATTAACTGTTAAGATTCGGTTTGGAACAACTTAGCTGATATTCATTCATTCTATTCATTTATTTACAAAAAAATGAGTAACTACAAATTACTATAGACACACACACATACTTAAGAACACAATAGACATACTTAAGAACAGTCATGATTACCACACCAGCGTGCCAAATTCAATTCGCAGTTAATCATTTAATTTCAAGGCCAAACCCTCTTGAAATGAAAGTTTGTTTTCTCTAAACAAGTGTTGACTTTTTAAAGCATTGAATTATTATGTATAAAGAAATACTAGTAGTTTTTAAAATGCTACAAAAGTATTTAATGTATTTAAAAACTTACCAACATGAGCAGGCAGAATATTTTCCAGCAACATGTTATTGACTTTCAACATCGTTTCCGCTTCCTTCTGCTCCTCACTCAGTTGTAATTGCCACAAATGATCCAACCGATTTCTATACTCAGTCGTCCTATCAATCCAGTACAAGGTAACCGTTATGAAGACGACTGAAAGAGTGTGAGAAACTCTCGGATCCAAGCCAACGTTCCATGTTGTGTCGACGGCAAACAGTGAAGTTTTAATCTCCCACACTATCCAGAGGTAGAAAGCCGTCATGCCTCCAGCAACAATCCACTTGAAGATGAAAAACACTCTACTGAAGAGGAAGTTTAGCAACAAGGCGAGACCCCAGCACTGGGTGACATGCTGTAAAAGAGCGTAATAATTTCAGGTATACCAAAAGGTCAATCGTAATTGTACGGGTATTCTGGTTTTGTTTGCACTAGTAAAAGCTAGCAGTAAGCTATTAAATCTTCTCTTTATGATTATGTAAGCCTCTGTATTATCAGATATAGTCTTAAAAAATTGAGATTTGTACTCACCCACGATGAAACACAGTTTGAAAGAACAGTGTCGGCGACACTTGGCTGCACCTCCACCTCCGTACAAGCGATCACATTTACCACTGATGTAGCGGCCAACCCTAGGCTTATCATCACATACAAGGAAGTCCTTATCATTGCAGACTTTATAATCTTCGCCGATATGTCGTATATCTTTCTCAGCCTTTTGTCTCTGGGTTCTTCAAAGCCTTTGTATTTTGTCCAAAGGAATTGGAACCATATGAATGGCTGCAGAAGTAGCAGGGCGAGTAGGAGTGAGCAGAATATGATCCAAGTATACCACTTGAAACCCTCCAGCCTAAAACAGAGTTTAATTAGAAATGCTGATTAAATTGACTAATATCTCTCAACATTTCAAAGTAGATGAACATTATACCTAATGCCTCTTACCAGTTTGTTGTTAAACCGTTGATCAGCAATATCAAAACCAATATTATAAGACAACACGTAATATAGTATTTGAAAAGCGGGTCTGGCAGAAGCAGGAACGTCTTCTCAAGCTCAAAGTTTTTGAACATTAATGTGAACCGATTAAGTTTTGACTCTTTCTTGAAATGCTCCCTGAAAAAAGAATAATCTTATGAAACCACATTAAAAATTAATAAATTAGGCCAGGTGCGTGTCGGGCCACGCGCTATGTAGGGTTCCGTAGTTAACCATAGACCTGTTGTTAGAAGTTAGTGTATCTTTGGGCGTTGTTGTTTTATATGTCCATGCAAAATAATAGTTTTCTAGTACTAATAGTCCCTTGACAAAGCCGGTGACGCACGGACAGAAAGCCAGACAGACAGACAAAGCGAAATAGGTGTCATCCTTTGTGAATGCACTATGAGGTTTTTGCTCGTCTATAATAGTTAAAATTTCAATATTACGTACTTTCCATTTGTCATATCCTCGATCTCTTTGGTCATCTGTGCATCAGCAGCTTTCAACATCTGTTGGTACTCCACCAGGTTTTCATCCATAAAAGTGGTGGTCCTTCTTACATTGATGCTCCTGGTTTCCGACCGCTACTGGAAATTAGATATTTTTAGATTATTGTGTGGCTTGAATATGTATATTTGATCCTATTTATAAGATTAGAAAAGACTTACTCTGGCACTGGTGTTTTTTGCAATTATTTTGGTGATCCCGACGGACGCTCGTCTGAAGGGTTTGTATGAAAAGTCTTGTGCCTGCAAAATTTATCGTTGTTACTTTGGACTTAGGTTCGTACCATCATTATCAACATTTTCATCATCATAAAATTATTGACCATCTTAACCCAGGAACCACCTATTACTGGCTAGAATTAGAATAGTTAGAAGTCAAGTTATCATTTTTTACACAAGGATCAAATTAAATCGTCAGTTTTGTAGTGAGCTTAGAAGTGTAAACGCTTTGGTTAAGGTGTTCTTATTCTCAACACTTAGCAACTTAACTTACTCAAAGTTTGTAACAGTCATATCTTTCAAGTAAGTGAAAGTTTATTCTCACCCGTACTGGCTTAGAGAGCAGATAAGTTTCCAAATGATTTTTCATTATAAATGGATCGTTTTGAGATTCAAAGTTTGGTTCAATAATGTATTCCCTTGCGTAGTCTAAAAGTAATTCTAGTGTTTGCTTCGTGACGTGAACTTTTCTGAAACAATTGAATAGTTTATTTTGAGCCTAGGTGTAATACGTAAAATAATTGATGCTGTTTTCTATTAACTTACCCTGCTTTTCCTGTAGACTCCATCTTGTTGGCTATAGTGACATCTTTTGACCAGACGTCAAATTGCCATTTTCTGATACCGATTAAGCCGCTCAGGATTTTCCCAGAATGAACTCCTATCCTCATGTCAATGTTTAAGGATCTCTTTTCTCTATAACAAAAGTAAATTTACTGTTGGTTTTAAATTGAACACACCAGAAGTTTTTTATCTGTTAAACAAAACACTACCTTACGTCCTTTATAATACTGATCATTTCAAGTCCCAAGTCGACACAGTTTTTAGCGTGTTGCACGGTCGGTTTTGGTATTCCACTAACGCAGTAATAACAGTCTCCAAGAAATTTTATCCTTAGCACGTCATACTCCTGCGAAAATAAGTTTATTTAGTTAGGTTTGTTAAACTAATTTACTCTATGACGGAGTTGTCGTTGAACCTTTCAACTTGCTGCATTAAAGGTCGTGTTTTTCTCTAGGGTAATGCATTATTATCACGAGAAGTTAGAAAGTAGTTCGGAATTATATATGCAATATTTATGGGATATTTGTTAGAAATCGTTAAAACAGCAGAACATTACATACATTCAATTTATATTGTAGTAGTTTTTTATAATTATTAAGCAATTATTTTAATGTATTTGTTCAAATTGCAATGGTAAAACGCGGACTGAGGGGGGACGCCTATTAAAATAAAAACAAATTAGTAATTATGTACAACCTAGGCGTTTCAGAGCTACGGTGCCACAGACTCACATAGTAGTGTCAAACATATAAAACCCCTCTTTTTCCTTTGGGTGTTTGGCGTATTGTAAAACAATTATTTTAATGTAATTGCCGTGGGGTGCCGGCAGTAGAATGTTACCCCTCCTCTCATGCCCGTGGATGCAGTAAGAGCCTGCTGAGGGATACCTCCGGAAGATGGGCAGCAGCGTCTTTCCGTGTATCAACATCCCGTACTGCGCTCGCCAACCCGCCTGCCAAGCGTGGTGAGTATGGCAACTACCCCTCATGGAGATCCATGAGGGAGGCCTGTTCAGTAGTGGACTTTTTACGGCTGGAATGATGATGATGATGCTTAAATTACAACGGTATAATGTGTACTGAGGCCGCGTGTGAAACCGCTAACATGAGATACGTATAGACTTGCCTCAGAAGCTTCGTCGAATCGTCCAAAGAGTTCGTTTAACAGCTCTACCATCATGAGTGGAGACAACGTCGTGGATATCATGGTGTAGTTCACCACGTCTGCATACAGAATGCTTACGTTATCGTGTTCTTCTACGTAGAGCTGGCTGAAACAACGTTTGTGTAAAACTATTTAAATACATAAATAAATAAAGCTGGACACTACTCACAAACACCATCTAGTCCCAAACTAAGCAAAGCTTAACTATGGAATCCGGATGATTGATGGAATTCTTCAATAATTTTTTTTGTAAATATGTACTTATAAAACATAGAAAAATACCCAGACCGGGATATATAAGGTGCTAACAAATTAGTCACGGATATTTTTACACCTGATAGTACTCGGTTCTCGGAGTACATTTAAGTATGAAACATCATATGTTTTGTTATGTTTTTTGGAGAAAACCTGGAAACAAATTTGCTACGTTAAAACACCCTGTTAATAAGATAATTAAATGAGACCTCTTTAGACATATTCTAGAACCTCTTTAAGCCATCATTCAAGTGGCCTCATAAAGTTGATAAATAAAATACTTGAATCATAATGACATTTAAGAAAAACAACTTTTGATGTGACATGATAGACAGTGTTAAACATCTTGACAGGTACATAATAGGGGTGATTATTTTAAAAATTAATTATAATTTATTTTTTTGTTCAGTAAATGAAAACAAAAAAAATATATACAAAGGTTCTTTAATTACAGTTAAAAGTTAATTGTTATAATGTAATGTATTATCTCTTAAAATATCCATGACTAATTTGTTAGCACCTTGTATATCTGCAGAACTATTACAAACATTGGTCCCGTTGCGGGAATCGAACCCGTTACCTCCTGCGTATCATCCTCCTATATACCAACTGGGTCACGGAGGCAGTCAATGACTGACTTGAATGGTTAGCAAAAATAACATCCGGTATTTGTCGTCGCCATTTTGCGCAGTTCACGCGTCTAATCGATCGTCTGATCGAACATGTGAAAATGTTCTATCTAAGTGTGGTTAAACAGTAAATAAAAAAAAACTATAGAATAAGCTATAGCGACATCTCTAGTCATTGTTACTGAATGCAACTCCAGATAATGAACAGGAGAACTCTTGTAGTTAAGTACCTGTAGATGGCGCTCCTCGGTTGCTCAAACCGACATCATCTTATCTAGAATTTCAGCGGGTCCCGACATGGGTTCTGTAGCTTAGCGGTCAAAAGCACTTCCGGCTTAAGGAAGCGTCAAGTTTCGATTTAACGGACGTGGGTTCGAATCCCACCGGAACCGTAAAATTTTTGATAAGGTTATTCATTTCTTTGAAAATCTTTCTATGTAGTTTGTTGTATATATCAGTCATCTAGTACCCATAACACAAGCTCTGATTAGCTTGGGACTAGATAATGCTGTGTGAATTGTCCAGAATTATTATATTTTTTTTATTTATTTATTATTTATTTACACTGACAGCTCTAACTTTAGAAAGGTCATATCTATAATTATAATTAGTTTAACAAAGTACTAAACATAATCGACACCAGTATTAAATTTGTAACAAAATATAAATATATAAAGGCTTTCTTGTTCTTTATAAATAGTAATGAACAGGTTTACTTGATACAGGCTTTGCCTAGTGAGGGAACTACTAGATATTACATAATTTTAAGTATAACTTTTCATTTGCTGAATAAATATTTTTTATATAATTTTCAAAGCTCTCATACTATTCAAACACTCGGTAACTTACTTGAAATGTCGCATTGTGTGACTCATAGTATGCGACTGGAGACCTAAGAACATGGTTCGAATATCTTGCCGAACTTTGGACACTATGTGCTCCGGCAGAATACTCATCATCAGACGTTCCTGAAAATACAAGCTTTCATCAAAATTATAAGTTTACTAAAAATGCCGTGGACTGCCGCAGCTGAATGTTTTTCTTTTGCACCTGAATGCAGTAAGAATCTAATAAGGGATACCTCCGGATGATGAACGGCAGCGTCTTTCAGTGTGTCAACAGCCCGTACTGCGCTTTAGGGTTCTGTTTTCCATATTTTGTATTAGAGAACAGCAAGGAATTTACATTTGACACCAACGATTGCTGTCAATTGTCAATTTTGTATAAGAGAACAGCATAGAAATTGACATTTGACAGCAAATATTGCTGTCAGTTGTCAATTTTGTATTGGAGAACAGCAAGGAATTGACATTTCACAGCAATCGCTGCTGTATGCTTTCTCATGACAGCACATATATGATAAAATTTACCACACATTTTACTCACAGGGTCAAGTTCAGTCACTGTCACAATGACACTTGATGCGCGGAAATAAAGATAATATTTAGAGATATTTTTCTTTACTTATAATAAAAAATTGCGAGGAGTGAAAGAAGGGAAGGGAGGCCTTTGCCCTGCAGTGGGATAATTACGGCTGAAAATTAAAATAATAAAATAAAAAATATCTATCTGTGTAGTATTATGTACCCAAAACACAAGCTTTACTTAGCTTGGGGTTAGATGATGCTGTGTGAATCCTGCATTATTTATTTAGTTATTTATTTCGTTTAGGAAATCATACACGTCCATTGCTGTATATATGCCTTCCTCATGGATCTCCCCCCGGCTATGTGGAGCGGTGGCCTGCGAAAAGCGGCCGGCAAAAAGTGGATGCGGGTGGCCGAAGGACGTTCTCAGTGCCGCTTAATAGGAGAGGCCAGCAGTGGACTAATGTGGACTGATGATGATGATTGCGAAATGTTAAAGATATATTTTGTTATCAATGCCTGCGATGTAAGACAAACTTGCAAGATATTAAAATTATATTATGGTTATGATTAGGTTCCCTTATATGATGTTATGGGGGTTCAAGTACTGATTATGGGGAGTTGTTGCCATACTCATCACGCTTGGCAGGTTGGCGGGAAAAACGCTGCTGCCCATCTTCCGGAGGTATCCCTTGGCAGATTCTTACTGGATACACAGGCAGGAGAGGAGGGGTAACATTCTACTGCCATCACCGCACAGCAAAATTATTTTATTATCTGTGTAAAACTTACTTCTTGATCCTTTACGAACTTCAAGCGCAGAGTGCTCTCGACACAAGCCCTGCGGTCCAGAAATGATCTCCGCGTTACAATTTCGTTCATCAGTCGAAAGTACACACCCATTAGGTTGACGCCGATCAAGTAAATTATATCCGAGGATATCTAAAAATTAAATAACGTGTCAATTGGTTTTTCTATTTGCACCCTGCATTATAATAATTGTACCTAATGACGGGGGTTTAACCTCATGTAAGTGTAGTTTTTGGTCAGAAAAAATCTTTTCGTTCTATAATTTATTTTTTGTAATTTCATAATATTTCGCAAATTGATAGGTAGGAAAGGGATAACGAGAATTGATAATGACAAAAGATGCTAATAAGACAACAGCATCTTTCCGTGTATCATCATCCCGTACTGCGTTCGTCAACCCGCCTGCCAAGCGTGGTGAGTATGGCAACTACCTCGCTCGAAATGAACGATCGAACTGAATATGAGGGGTTGTAGCCATACTCGCCACGCTTGGCAGGCGAATTGGCGAGCGCAGTACGGTTTGCTGTACGGAAAGACGCTGCATCCCTTAGCTGATTCTCACAGCATCCACGGGCAAGAAGGGAGGGGCAACACTGCCGCACGGGTAATATTATTAGTAGTATAACCTATACATACTCTTACCACTCCACCCAGGTTCGCATTATTGTCGTAAGTGAAGAAGGCCAAAATGAGAATGTATATCACACTGACGACGAAACCGATCAGGATTGCTAGGAAATTGTTCCTCATTGGAAGGAACACGTAGATCGCGAGAAGACACAGTGTAGAGTACGCCGGTCGCAGAGCTATCCCCTCGGAGAAACTGAATATGCTGATAAATACATCTGAAACATTAAAGCGTATCACACACTACGCGGATGCGGTAATATTTAATCTGCGTAAAAAATCTTATCTTATCTGAAAGTATAACACACTTCGCAGATACGATAATATACGAAATGATACATTCACGCGGAAACCTTCAAACTGTCTATACTTGTTTCTTGGTGCGGATCGTATTACAGGGTGCTACAATGAGCTCGCGTTTATTGCTTCTGGATGTATTAGACAGCTCCTCAGAAGAGGATTCTGATTTTGAATTGAATTTGAAAACAACCTGTACAAAATCAAATCAAATCTCGTCATCGGCAGATAACATCTGCCGATATATTTGTAGGTATACACAGATAACATCTGACCATCTTTTGATATAGAGGTATGTCGGTGCCTACGGATACCTACTTGACGGTAAAATATAGTTATCTGCGTAGTGTGCGTTGCTCCTTGAGTTTAGTATAGTGAGCGATATTGACAGATACGCGCTCAGATACAGATATCTTACCGCATCTGCGTAGTGTGTGATACGCTTAACATAAGTGACATAACTTCGATGACCTCTGTGGCACGGGTGAAGGTCCGCCTGCGATGCAAGAGGTTGCGGGTTCGATTCCCGCCTCAGGACAATGCCTGTATGATCTGCAGATATTTGTTCGGGGTGTTTTGGATTTTTTTTTATTTATGTAAAGAAAAATATCTTTAAATATTATCTTTATTTCCGCGCATCAAATGTCATCGTGACAGTGACTGAACTTGCCCCTGTCAGTATAATCTGAGATAAATTTTATCATCTTTGTGCTGTCATGAGAAAGCAGTTTTTGTAAAAAGATTATTTTAGAAGAGATATTAAAATTATAAAAGACTTATGTCTTTTGTAATTAATATCTCTTCTGAAATAATATTATGTACCCATAACACAAGCTTTGCTTAGCTTGGGGCTAGATGATGCTGTGTGAATTGTCTTGCATTATTTATTTCTTTTAGAAAATCATACATGTCCATTGCTGTATATATGCCTCTCTCGTGGATCTTCAAGATCATGAGGGGGTGGTTTTCATACTCACCACGCTTGGCAGGCGGGTTCACAAGCGCAGTCCGAGATGTTGATACACGGAAAGACGCTGCTCATCTTCCGGACGTATCTCTTGGCAGTTTTTTGCTGCATCCATGGGCAAAAGTGGAGAGGCAGTCTTCTAATAATACAATATTGGATTATCGAGTCTTTATCCCGTATTTACCTTCATTTTTATCCTACATTTCGACAGTTGGTTATAATACCTATATACATATTTGGTGCCACGATGGGTTATAACTTATATGCCTTTTAACATGAAAGCTTTATATATAACTAGCTTCTGCCCGCCGCTTTACATGCGTTCTACCCGGATAAAAAGTAGCCTAAGTGTTAATCCTGGTCAACATCTATACTTTTGCAAAGTTTCAGCTCAATCCGTAGGGTACTTATTGCGTGAAGAGGTAACAAATATCCATACGTTTAAACAAACAAACTATCGGCTTTATAATATTAGTAGTGGGATGCTTACCAGTGAAAACGATATCAATAGTTATGATAACGGTGATGAAAATTGGCATCAAGAAGCACTTTTCTGTAAGCGGGTTGTATAGTCGTTTCCAAAGTGACAGTATGGGGATGCCAATTCGCAAAATATACATCGCAAAGGATAGGTACGTCGATTTTGACTGGACCTCCTGAAAATAAAATATTGGGTTGATTTTGGTAATTTGCTATGAAAAGGTAGGTATTTATATTCTCTAAATAAAATCTAACAAAATATTTTTGCGTTAGCTTGGTTAAAACGCAGTCGGAAAATGTAAGTTGTTCATAAAAAAACAAAACAAACTTTTACCATTACCCATGCTGTATTTTAATAACAACGCACTTGTTTACACGCTTACCTCAATTATATATGGCGTCCAATGACGTCATGATAACAGAAAAATATAACGTCAACTGCGTCCAGCGTTTTCGTCAAATAACGCGTTTTGTGGCACTTATCCATTGAATAAAAATTGGGTGTTTTTTTTGTAGTAAAGAATCTAATTGGGACACTTTTCAAAAATGGGTGTAATAAATAAAACCCTATTAAGTCAGCATACGATCTATTATTGAATTTCTTTAAAACGATATGTTGTTAAAAGTTACCTACCTCAAAGTACGTTCCGATGGCAACCATTATAATATGAATGGTAGAGAAGACTACTAGTAGAGTTAGAAAGATGTGAATGAGAGTTTCTTTCAGTTTGTCATCATACTTCCTGTACAGGCCTTCCAGATCTTTTTGGTCGAATTGATCCTAAAAGGAAATACACAATTAAGTATAGAAATACGTGAATAGACACAGTACTTATCAGTATATAATCCAAAAGCTTGTACTGTTAAACCAAATGATTTAAAAAGTATCTTCCGAAATGAGTGAATATTCCAATTTATAAAAATCAATCAGAAGAGTAATTAAATACCCTTCTGATTGATTTTTCATAAAATTACTTTCATAACTTCGAGGTAAATGTCTTGGTAAACTATCGATATTCAGAACAAAATATCATGACTTTAAGAACATTGAAAGTTATTTTTATATCTAGGGAAATGATTAGCTCCTCTATCTCTAAGTTATTTGTAAGTATTAATTGCCGACCCATACAAGTTTAACAATCTGAAAATACAGCGATAATTTTGGGTTTCATAAATAGAGTCGACGCCACCACTAGACTTTAAGTTTTCCGCAAGACAAAAGCGGGAATTATTAAAGTCAACGTTACACTAGTTAGTCTGTATTTAGTTCTAATTATAATAGCAGCGCCGCGTAAATCGGACTTAAGTGGTGGCGCGGGCTCTAGACAAGACATTTAGATCATACCGGAAATCCCTTGAGAAGGGGATTATTGGACATTTTTTAGTCCAAAAATCCCCTTCCGGTTTTCAAAGGGGAAGCAAAAGGGATTTCTGGACAAATCCCCTCAGGCTCATAATAAAGAGATCAGTGTTTCGTAATTTTGTTCGACATTATGTTTAAAACTACAAAAAAATATTTTAGTGTGGACACTCATCATCCTGTCCTCTCAGCCGTATTAGGACGTCCACCGCTGGACATATCATTATCACACATCCATCATTAATCTCCAGGTACTGATCATGTGGAGTCTATTGCTTTACCATTAGCGCATCAATTACTTAAGACGGCTTAAACGTGTTCGAAATGCCGGAAAAAAAGGTACGCGATAAAATCTTGTATTTTTAAACAGATGCATACTCTCAAATACTTCCAGTTCCACTGCTTCCCGCCGGAGGACTCGACTTCTTTTACCCGGAACTCATGGATCGAAGAGAGGACGCTGGTGGCCCTCCCGGAGTTCATGGAATACCTCGCCAGAAGCTCCAGGGCTCCCACTTGGATCACCACCGAGCCGTTAGAGCGCGCGCCGCTATCCTACAAATATGAGAAAATACTTATGTGTAGAAGTTAAGGGTCCATAAGAGCCATCTATAGAACACCGCCAAAAATTACCCTTGGTACAGCCAGGTTAGCTGTCGAGGTGGATCACGGGTTTTTTTAATGTAGATAGACCTTTGCTTAATCACAATCTCACCTGATGGTGAGCGACGATGATGGATCAAAGGCCTAGAAGACACCTACCAACACAATGAGATCGATGTGAGAAGAAAAAGCAGATATTAATGTTTTTTAATGTTAGACGGGTTGTCTACTCACGTTAATTTAACGTTGAAAATAAAGTTCCTCCCAGGGGAACTTTCATCAGGGAATGGAGCGCGTGAGAGGGTTGGAGAAGAGAGGGAGGGAGAAGATGGTTCCGCGTAATACTACATTGCCTGATGATAGATATTACAAAAGATATGAGTCTGCTATTTATCTTATATTTGATTTGTTAACCTATCTTTCGGAAGGCTTATTTTCCTTCCGGAAAGGCTTATTTTTAGCCGTTAAAGCCATTTTTACCAATAAAAAAGATAGTTACAGTTTCTAATGATGTTATCACTCTTGCTCTTGTAGAGTCAACAGAACAGACAGATTTGCAAAATACGGGTGATAAGGTAGTTTTTTATTTGACGAAAAAAAGGAGGTTTCTCAATACGACCGTATATATTTTTAATAATATATCTTATTAAAGTTAAAAATAATGTGAAAATATAATCGTTATTAAAAACGAAAGATGAAATGAATAACAAAAACAATACTATATAGTTTTCAACTAGGAAAGATAGTACAACAATCGTGAACTTCAGAATGCCAAGAATGCAGAAGCCACTATTTATCGTGATTCGTGTTCTAGCGATAAAATGTGTTCTAACATTGCCGATTTAGCCAGATAAGATTTGATTTCCCATTGCACAAACAGAATTAATCGAGTTATCACGTGTCAAGCGGCATAGTAATAATGATGACATTAACCTATAAATAATTGTGTTATCATTTAATTTAATTTTATTTTATTGTTAATTTAATACTGTGGATTATGTTGTCTGAAAATAAATGATTTATTATATTATTATTCAGAGGTACGGAGAAAACACCAGGAATGCAAAAGATGCGTTTGATAATGCTTACAATTATAGAAGTTCAACAAAGCATAACAAAATTAACATGTAAGCTGGTGCGATAAAACGAAATCAATTAAGATAAAATATTAAAGGTTATTTAGGAAAAACCCCAAAGCTATTGACTTACCATTTTTGTCATCTATTTTCGCTTATCATCCCAAAAACACAATGAAGAAAACCAAACAAGAAATTGCAACCGACTCAAAACACTGCACGCACATTACTGAAAGAGGTAATGAAATTTATCGATGATTAATTGATAAGCGCCACTCATAGAACACAGATATTACAGATAATGATTATAATATTAATATACATAATGACACAAATCAGAGCGATGAATTAGACAGCCGTACAAAACTCCACAGATTTAGAATCTGTGAATTCCTGTCGCGATACTAGAACACTTATCAAAAATCCTGGTAACGAAGGTTGAAATTGAAATAATCTATTAACTAAAAATAGACTAGAACAACTATGTGGACGGAAGGTATTCGGAAATTTAAAACAACACTATGATATATTGGCGGAAACATTACAGCGAAACAAGAACAACATATTAGTGTATCCCTGCCAGGTCTTCGCACTCCAAACAAGACTTCGGCAAAGGTTATTTACACAGTCCGATTTTGTATTTCAACACTGAAGACAAAACGAAGGAAAGAACAACGTGACGTCACCATTTTTTGAACAGACTCAAAAATACTACTACGTAATTAGGATCCTTATTACTGAGTGAGAAATGTTTATTTACTACCAATTTGCCTTACCTAGTTCTAATTAGCAGCGAAGATCATTACCATGCCATAGTATAAGCAGAACAGCGTTGTAAGTAATACATTACTGTTAAATTAGACGCGAAAGTTTGAACGTGAAAATTTCTTACTATGCGCTTTACGTCAGTTCCAGCCGTTAATTATCTACTCACTCATCCTGTTACTATTTGCACAGTAGCAGTAATTTATAATACATTGCTGGTACTGTGAAAATGGATGTCTGAAAAAAAATTGGAAATACATTTTAAAACAAACTTAGCCTAGTTTTTGTTTAAATAAACCTTAAGTAAAATAACTTACCAAAAACTCTTTCCACCTTGCCAAATCCAAGATCTTATGAATAGTGAATAGTGGCCGTCCAATTCCAATTAACAAAGATGTTCTCAAAATGAGAACAAATAAAGGCGTCTATTGTCTGGGTAATATCCGTTAGTCCACAAACCGCCCATTCACCTGCTACCTGAGCATTCGAACAGGGTTAGCAGGTGCAGTAGCCATAGGCAGGTGAAAAAGATTAGATGGCCTTGGTTTTTTTAAACCATCCTAAAATACTAATCATTTGACGACCGCGTGAACCAAGGCGGGTTGTTATTTGAGCCATCCAAAATTCTAATCAAGTGACGACTATTATATGCCGCGTTATTTGTTCGCACCGTAATTCCTATGTCCTATCGTTTGCGTTATTTTAAACATCTTACTATTCCTACTAATATTGTAAAGCCGAAAGTTTGGTTGTATAGATATATGGATGTTTGTTACCTCTTCACGCAAAAACTACCCTTCGGATTGAGCTGAAACTTTGCACATGTATAGATGTTGACCAGAATTGTCACATGGGCTACTTTTTATCCGCAAATAAATCAATCAACAAGTAGCGAAATTGTTATAAGAGGGTAATTTTGTATTCTATGGAATGGTATTAATTTTAAGCAAAACGTACAGATTTAATTATGTTGAATTTTATGGTCTTTCTTTTATTTAAGATGCTATGTAATCTGGTAAAAAATCCTTATAATTTAGATCGGTACCGTAAAATTACGAATGTTTATTTAGGTAATAAAGGTATAAAGGTATTTGATGATCGGAGTTCTTTATTGTGACCATCTGCCACAAATTTTAAAACTACGCTTGAGTATGATGGAGCCATTGGGTCTTTCAAAATCGAAAACAGAAGGCAGAGGATTCGAAGATTGCGTCGCTCACGTATCGGAAGCCATTTGAGCTTTTCTCTGTATTCCGAGACATGGTCATACTTACGGAGACCGTAGACGAACCGAATACAGTTGTTTAATAACCTGTCTAGTTTATTGAGGTGGTCTTCCGTAAGGTCAAGTGCACACACGTCTCCATAGTCAAGAATCGGGACTAGAAGGGAGTTTACAAGCGTGATTTTAGTGGAAATAGGAAGGAAATTTTTTAGACGGAAAATGGCACTATATACCTCTATATATGATGGCAATATATAGATGGAAATCGCGAATTTATTTACCAATAGCTTTGACAGCCTTGAATGCTAGCAAATATTCATGGATTATTAGAAATCAGGGGAAATACCGTGTTATCAGCTAATCTACTTTCAAGTATAGATTACGTAAACCTTCAGACTAAAAGCAATATATTATAGCCAATATAATTTCACGAAAACGCTGCGATAAACTAATTCCTCTGGCTTTATGATCTAGGTACTATCACAAACAATCTTTGTTACATTACAGACACGATCTAAAAATACGAGTACTTAATCGAAATTTTGCACAGTGAATTGGCGATTCAAATCCATATATTTTTAGGGTTTCGTAGTAAAACAAGAAACCCTTATAGTAATGCTTTGTCTGTATGTCTGTCTGTCTGTCCGTCCGTCACCGGCTTTGCGAAGAGACTTTTAGTCTTAGAAAGCTGTAATTTTGTATGAGCGTATAAAATAACAACGCCGAAAATATATGAATATCGCTAAAAAACTGGAAAATCAATTAATTTGGGATACACGTTGGGGATGAACTTTTTTTCTTAATTTTCAAATCGTGTGGGGTATCGTTGTATAGGTATTTTAAAATAATTTAAAGGCTGCGAAGACAATTTCTCGATTACGGTTCTGTTTGCGACTTGAACTTAAAAATGCTGCTGCCCATCGTCCGAAGGTATCCCTTGGCAGATTATTACTGCTCCCACGAGCAAGAGAGGAGGGCAACATTCTACTGTCGCCTAGTATAACATTAGCATGCTCTGTGTTCCATCTCTAACTATCTCTCATTAATTATTTGCAAAAACAATGCATTCCACCAATTTGAACAAAATAATGTATAGCAGTTATGTTGCGAGTTTGGTGCGAGTTGGAACAACGCCATCTTGTGAATATCGGATGAACTAATTTCTGCAAACATCGAATGTAGGCTCTCGTCAGGTTTAGTAGCAATGTTTCATAACAGAGGGCGGTAATAACAAAATTATAATACACGCGAGAATGAAGAAAACTTACTGATTTTTACTGTTCAGTAAAATAAACAAATTATTTAATAATTTGAACGGTGTTTTACGGGTTCAGTTTCAGGATTTTAATAAAATAATAATATTATGTTTCTACCTCTGTTAAAACTGTACTGTACATAAGAACACGAATGGGTAAAGTACAGACAATAAATGGTGTATGCCGAAATGTATCATTTAATTTGAGTAGATTTGTAGAGTGTTACTTATTAAATAGTTATTTTACTTAATTTTATTTTGCACCATAAAATTCAGGCGTAGATAGGTTCCGTTCATTGGTACCGAGGCCAATTTCTTAATCTTCTTTTATTTTAGTATTATACTTGGGAAGTTTTAACTTGTTGTTACAGTGCCAGTGGTACTTCCTTAACATTTTTTTCTATTCGCAGAATAATTGTCCTAATTTGTTTCTTTGCCAAACTTGTAACGAGTTCAGTACCAATCTAACTTTTGTGCGATATCATGCGATCAGATATTTTGGTTGTAATAAGAACTCATTGCGGACAAACTTCATTAACTGAACTGGAAAGCATAAATTATAACGAAAAGTTGTTATAAAATAAAGAATCAGATACATAGACATCCAGCGATATTTTTCAGGCAACCTTAGGATGAAAAAAAATAATAAAAATGAAAAACGCACGGCACATTTAACTTTTTTTCTGATTTCAATCGACAAAGCATTCCGTAGCCGTACCGCCATTACGGTGAAAGAATCATAAAATAATATAGCTTTAAAAAAAAGTTTTCAAATCTTTAATGACGATTGAGACAGCGTCAGCTATTGCTAATAATGCTGTACCGGAGGTAGTGCTTACTGAGTAAGTAAAAAAACCGCAAAAATGGAAAAGATTAGACAATTTTACAATAAATATTATATTTTAGCAGAAATGACAATTTCAATGAGCCGTTTTCAGTAAAAAACAAAAAAGTGTTTCCTATTAAACTTAACAGATGGAGCTGGCAAGCGGAGAAAGCAAGTTTGTGATTAATTACAATTGCTGTCATTGTCAAATTGTGTTTCCTACCAGTAAAATAAAACTAACGCCATCTATATGGTTCGAGGGAACTATTTTTGAAGTTTTTACTTTTTATTGAAAACACCTCATTACAATTTTCGATTTTGACGGAATTTATTATTATCTAGTCGGAGATACGAACACACGTTTAGACAAATACCTTTTACGGGTGCTGTCTTTACCACAGAACTACTATTTTAATTGCATTATTTGAGGTACACTTAACAATACAATTTTTGTTTTTACTACTATCCGATGTGTATTTATGTCGGCGCGTCGGCTCATCGAATAGTGCCATCACGATACGCTGGCATTTTATGAAATACTCGGCCTTATCGTTCAAAACTTAACGTTTGACCATTTTCCTAGCCATGTTTGGCTATAAGAACTTGCGAATAAGATGAAGTTTAGATCATCATTTTAAATGATATTTTATACAACAAAACTGTTGGTTAAGTTAGGTATGCATTAGAAACATAACACACGCGAAATGCCAGAAACGAATCCTACCTTTTTCAATTGGTAATCGCAGCGTTTGGATGCGATCAGCCCAACACCGGAAGAAGTGGCTAAAAACAGAGAAGGCTTACTAGAGGAGGCTTAGGAACAGGGTTAATACGGACTGAAAATTATTATGTATAATATAAACCCAATTATGTATGTTTTGATAAAGTATCAATAGTAGTTTAAGGTGTGCAGTAAAGCATTTTCTATCTATCTATCTATCTATCTATTATACAAAATGTTCTAGCTATCATTTTTGAACCAAAATAAACAGCCGACAGAGCGTAAAAGGCGGTCATACCTCGAAATGGCCGAGTGAATAGTTGGGCAAATCGTCAAACGTTTTTTCTTCAACGGTATGGCGGTTAATAGCGGGTCTATCATGACATGCCGACGCATTGTGATGTGCACGATTTGTCAACTAACACATCCAAAAAGCATTTAAATTGCACTGAAATACATTTGCTATTCATAGAGGTGAACGACCTACGAAAAAACTGCGTAAAGCTACGAAAGCTACGGCGTAGCGCCTCGTAGCGGATTAGCGCTTTTTCGAGAATTACCGTTTTAGGCTGCCTTTCCAGAGATTTGCGAGTAGGCCCGTGTGCGTGCTATCACTAACAATAAAAAGTAAGGCCTTTAAATCTGTTTTAGATGATTCAGCAACTGGTATTCAGGCTCTACGGAAAGCTGCAGTGCCTGGGACATTGTTAGATGGATAGGCTTGCCCAGCACCTATACCATCCTCCAAGCTTAGTCGGGAATCAGCAAAAGGATACCTCTGGATAACGGGCAGCAGCGAGATCCATGATGGATACCAATAATTATATCTTTAACTGTTGTTTTATTAAAAAAAATGAGTTAACATTTTTTTGCGCCAAAGGATATGTGTGGGTAAGATTCAATCTCCCATTATGTTAGAGGCCTGTGATGATGACGATTGATGAAATTACAGAGGACTTTGGGCCGACTTGGTGGCAACTATGTTTTGTAGATTACAAAAGTCGAGGGACCTCATAATCTTGCGCAATTGGTTCGGTCAAAGGAAGGAGTTCATATGTTGCGGAATTGCCGTGGGATGCCGGCAGTAGAATGTTGCTCCTTTTTTGCCCGTGGATGCAGTAAGAGCCTACCGCGAGGATACCTCCGGAAGCTCTCGCCAACCTGCCTGCCAAGCGTGGTGAGTATGGCAACAACCCCTTCATGATCAGTACTTGGAGATTGATGAGGGAGTCTTATCTCCAGCATTGGAAGTTTTACGGCTGAGATGGTGAAGGTGTTATTATGAGGGACTAGACGTAACGATAGCCGATAGACTAAATATAGCGTTAACAGAGTGGTCGCTTGGGAATTTTTGAAATTTTGGCAGATTTATGAGTAAACATTGGTAAAATTAATTATAATGTCTCAATTATGGATGTATTTTTGGTAACTTAGCTATAATATAGTACTGGTTAAAAAACTTTTTCAACACTACGCGAAGTCACGGGCAACAGCTAGTTATTTATAGTATATATACTTTATATTCTTTTCTTTCTCTTTATTTATTTTCTTTTTCTGATTTTTTTTCCTTGGTGTTGTGTGCTGTATCTTTGTGGTGTTATTAAACTATGTTCATTCACTTATACATTGGTAACTATCGCCGTTAAGCTACCTTGCACATCTTTTGTAGAACACCGGTCTTACATAAAACCTTATGTTTTATTTACTGCCTTTTATGAAGTGCTAACACTTCTACCTCTAATTTGTAAATTTGAGGCTTTAAACTTAATTGTTTATTTATGACGCGATAAAGTTTACTGATGTTAAGAATTTTAAGCTATAATTCGAATGAAAATATGGCTTTGGCTTTAAATACCTTTCATACAGTTTTGGCTGTTAAAAATATAAATTGCATATGCACGGGTTACTACTTAGCTGAAGTTTGATTTCTTTGCTTGACTGCTATTATTATTAATTGTTGACCTGGTTTATTTTGAAAACGAAGTTTTGTTATTTGTAAAAGAAAAAACTTTGCTGGTTTAATTTAGTATTGTTTAACTGCACTGAGACTTTGTTTTACTGAGATGTTGGTAATTGGATTTTGGAACGCAAATATAGCTGATCAGGGTATGTGGCGAGGCCTGGTAATGGCAGGCGAAGTAAAGCCATAAATGGTGGCCGAGACAAGAACATAGAAAAGGTCATCCGGCAGCTAGATGGCTAGACGACATTGTTGATATCGCAAGCAAACGATGTATTGCACTGGTATCGTGGTAGATGGCACTAACTAGGGGAGGCCTGTAACCCAACACATCACGTAGCTATAGATTTTATATACGAGTTGTTAGATAATATGATATAGCAAAAAACTATTTCTAACATCTTCATAATAAACCGTTTTATTATATAGACATAGTGCTAAATAAATTAATATAATTTTAAAATTAATGAAATTACAATAATTTTATTTACCTTAAATCTACTACACAATGCAATAATTTAAGACACTAAATTAATCCTAGGCTTAACTGTTTTGTACGTATATAAATATTGATGAAATTACAGAAGACTTTGGGATAAATAATATAAAAGATTATTAGAGTATTATTATTAGTATTTGTAAACTCAAAACATTTTTTTTACTATGAAGACATATAAAAGCAAATACTCTACAGTAAAAAATGTATCAAACGGTGAATCACCGGCCGCGAAGCAAGGCTCAATCGGTCGGTGACTAGGGCTGCGGGGAGAGGAATCTCCTTACTATACGTGCCGAGTCCAGAAGTACTGCCTTTTGGATCTGGCTCTTGATCCAACTGCCTAGCGAAAGTCTCTCGAGATGTTGATCAAGACTCTTCGCTATGAGTCCGTTAACGGAAACGACTTATTAACGAATTATTTAATTATTTATTAGTATTATTATTATAATTATTTATTAGAGTTTAGGGCAAATATGGTCTGCCCTCAGAATTTTGCTGGGTAGACAGTAGTGTGCCTACCCGGCGCTGGTTTTCAGTGCATTTTTAGTTTTATACACAGCACAAACTTTCCATTTTAATGCCAGTACAAAATGCAAACAAATAAATGGTTGTAGGTATTACATAACAATGACGATGATGTTTTTTTTTGTTTTTTAGATTTCTTTGTACAACACCGAAAACTATGACGATGAGGAAGAGATGTCTCTCTTTCCTGCCCGTGGATGGAGTATAAAATCTGCCAAGGGATTCATGTGCAAGATAAGCATCAGAATTTTTCCGTGAATCAACATCTCGTTATGCGCTCGCCAACCCGCCTGCCAAGCGTGGTGGGTATTGCAACAACCCTGATCTTGGAGATCAGCAGTTCTATGGCTGGGATGATGATTCTGTTACCTACTTTAATTACGTATAAAAATCTTAAATGGAGCAGTAGTAAAACTTTGTGTGAATACGTCCGATCAGACCTATTACTGTCGCCAAGCTGTAATGTCTGCAATACTGTGTTCCAGTTTGAAGGAGGCCTGTAAAATTACGAGCACATGAGACCTTACTACTCTTTGTCTCATGCTGACGGGCGCAGTGCATTGCAGCGTTGGTCACGTGCTTAGTGAACGTGATCACTACCGTATTGCAATTGTAATAGGTAGAGGTTAGTGCTTAACATCAGATGGGCCTTCAGCTTGTCTCGTCATTAAGTCGCATAAAAAGCAATACCATAAACAATACTCGTACTCTATACAACTTTGTTCGTTCTTTTTATTCTTCGTTCAACGTTTTTAACCCCTCCAAAACGCAAGCCTCACTAGATCCCGTATTAAACTTAATTCAATTAAAGCCGGTACGTTACTTCACCGACAGAAACGGCTTTTGACAGCGGCTACGGAGCTTATGCGAAAATTTATAGAAAACAAAACTATACAATAACATATCTATGTAGTGCTAGCGAGTAAAAGGTTCCGCGATGCACGATACAATACTCGCAGTTTCACGCAGTTTTATGATAATCTGGAATACTTTTACTTTTTGCATGGCATTGCTATTAATTAGAAGGACTTATAAATTTTGATAAGACAGAAGAGTTGTTTGTAACCGTAAGATAGCAAATCACGTATCCATATTATCATCAAATTACATCATCAATTTTGCATTTTTAATCATTTCTTAAATTTAAAATTAGATAATACTTTTTTTATTTTTAATAAACTAATATCTCTCAACTATAATAATAACATTTAGATTTATAAGATTGTCCCGTTTTTTGTATATAGTTTTAATTGACAGCTGAGCATTTAATTATTCGTAGTTTTGTAACCCGGCTTCCTCGATACATGCTCGGCGTAGTGAGGCAGTCACCAATAAATAATACAGAATAAATATTTCCTCAGCAAAAAAAAAGAAACAATTTTGAAACAGTTAACATGTTAATTTTAAGTTTTAGCATAAGTTTCGCTGTATTTTTAATATTTTTCTTGCTGTAATAAATGCTTTTTCATTTCATTTTCATTTTAATAATTTTATTTTCTTAGCTTATAATTATAGTGTATAAATAATGTTACATTAATTACACTTCATTAAAGTTATTTTATTTTTATTTTAGTACATTCTTTACTAAGCATGCTGTAGAAATAAAACAAACTATAAATTAACCTTTGTAGATAAGTATTTACTTAGTATTTCAACTAAACCTGGTAAGGATACCATGCAAACACCAAAAAGTAATCTCAGTATAAAGTAGCTCTAGTAACATTTTATTATTTTGCACCAAAATAACAAGAAATCATTTTCGACACGAAAAAACGCAGTAACTTCTATCAAACCAGCGATAAGCAATTTTCCTATACCATCTCAACAGCTGTCCTATTTTTTGTGCACCCTGTAGAAAATTGCATGGCGTGAGTTTTGTCGGGGTGTATATAGGGTGCGCGGTAAATGCGGGGGGTGTATATTTAGAATCGCTTCCAGGCGGCGGGCTTCAGTCTATGTTTGGCCGTCGTACGGAGCGCACGCTTTTATCTCCCCCAACTAAACTACGAACTCGTAATTATCATAAGCCTTGTGTTCTTTGGATTTGAACGTGTTGTGGACTTCTGTGAAATTGAACGATTGTTTTGAACGTGTTCAGTTGACTGCGATTTCTTTTTGGATTGAAGGTTGGTAGTTTTATTTGTTTTGGAGCTTTTGCTGATTAAAGTATTGGTCAAGTAGGTATTTATTTTTAATACCTAGGTATTTGATTCGTTAAATTTATTTGCATTTATTTTGTCAGTTTGCATGTAGGTTTTAATTATTTTAGGGCAGAATATTTTCTTAATTTGACTATATCCAAATAATTAGTTATAACAACATGAGTCTAACCTATAAGCTTTCGCTGCGTAATCAAAGTTATAACAAACAATTATGATTACGAGCCTTTCTATGAATTAAGTATATTATGTTATTTTTATTAATTACATGTACTAATTACCGCCGTGTGGTGCCGGCAGTAGAATGTTACCCCTCTCATGCCCGTGGATGCAGTAAGAACCTGCTAAGGGATACCTCCGGAAGTGGGCAGCAGCGTCTATCCGTGTATCAACATCCCGTACTGCGCTCGCCAACCCGCCTGCCAAGCGTGGTGAGTATGGCAACTACCCCTCATGGAGATCCATGAGGGAGGCCTGTTCAGTAGTGGACTTTTTACGGCTGGAATGATGACATGCACTAAGCCTTTTAACGTGGGAAAGCACCTATCGTAGATTAATTTTCGTAGTAGAGTAATTTTCAGACAATCCAGTCAGTTGTCACTGCATGAAACTATTATATTTAATACATACTCTTTTTCAATAAGACTAGTGGTTTACTAACGATCATGTCAGACTAAAATGCATGTTTACAATGCTATCTTTCACATTTTACTGTAACTACTTAATTATTGTAAGGTTTATCGTTCCGTTTCATTCACTATTTAACTAATCCCCTCACATATGAGCTGAAGTTATTTAAGGAGCTTTTCTGAATGAGATCGCTCCATAAGACGTTTCCTAAATTATGCTACAAGAAAGCGTTTATAAAGTTAGGGGTTTGTATCTTAAGGTGGTAATAGTCGACATTTATTGAAATCACTATTTCGTGATAAAAGTTGAACTGCCATGACCGACGTGGACACTTCACTAATTAAATGACATTTATAGAATTCGAAATACGTAAACGAATACTTTTACGACACAGTATTTTATGTTTAGAAACATCAGTAAAAGAGATGGGACTCATTACACATTCAATCAGAGAGATACCGGTTTGATGCATGTCTGGGTGTGATTTATATATTTATAAATAGATAAATTGAATGAACCTTATAAACAGTTCAAGTATTGATATCATTTTCAAAACAAAACCATGATAGTTTTAAAAATTAGTTCAAGTATTGGTTGAACATATTGTTGAACACATACGTTTTAAGTAACCTTTCTTAATATTTATGCCTTGCATTTCACTATAGGTACTTTATTATATTATTAACCTTTCTTAATCGGATACAATATTAAAAAATATATAATGCTGAATCTATCACACAGCACCGTCTACACTAAAAGTAATGTATTAATATAATTTAAACTAAGTGCCACTGCAACTCATCGCTATATTTTTGCCTTGAAGCAGGGTAAATAACACGATGAATTCAAGTGACACTAAGTGATTATTTTGAAACAATATTAAAAGGTAAAAGTCAGAAATATAAATTGGTACTGTTACGATCAAAACTTGCTTAAGGAATTTACAGTTCTTCAAATAGGTAACTAAAAAGACATATATAACTTTTTGTAAATACGATGTACGTTTGATACTTATTGTTACTGTGTGATTTATTGCTGTAGATATGATACTGCTGTAATAATTCGCCTTATCACTCTCCTGCTATTGTATACTCGAATACGATTGTCAAATCCTGTTTCTTCGTCACTATTATCTATCATACAGTATTTTAAGTTTTACAATATTATTTTTAACGACTTGGTTGATAGTAAAAGTAATTAACTCAAGTTTATTATTGGTACGATAATTAAATTCTTAATAACAGTTTACTAGGGTGGTGTTAAAATGTCAAATGTCACATTATAGATACAAATGTCAAATGAGCCCCTAAGTAACGAAAAGGTCGAGTATAAGTTGAAGTGTTAATTAGTGAACAATTAGTTGATTCCCCCAGTCATATATTAATATTTTATGACAATAAAGAGAGAAAACCTTAAGTTCCATTCATAAAAGCTATTTTTTTATCAAAATCTGTACTCGTAAAATTTGATAACGATTTCGTCATTTTGTTAAAAATGTACATTTTACAGACGACCTCTGTGGTACAGCGGGCGAAGGTCTGTCTGCTACGCAAGAGCGGGTTCGATTCCCGCCTGGGGACTAATGTCTGTACGATATGCAAATATTGGTTCAGGATGTTCTGGATGTTTTTCTATGTATGATAAAAATATCTATATATGTTGTATAGTGTGTATAATGTTTTAGGCATATCAGTCATCTAGTACCCATAACACAAGCTCTGCTTAGCTTGGGGCTAGGTTATGTGTGTGAATTTTCCAGCATTATTTATACATTATTTATTTCAAAGTTCGTGAACGGACCGAATCTTGATTTATGACAATATAATTCAATACCTACCACTGGGTCGTAAATAAAACTTAAACCATTGTATGGTGTAATGCATTTTTAAAGATGAAGATAAATTTTGTGAGCACTGAGTTACCTGATCCCCGGATGGTAAGGTGAGACTTCCTAACTTTCAAACTCACGCATGATTTATAGAAAAATAAATACCTTTGTATTGTCAGTATTATTTTGGTATTTTTATTGCTTTACGTGTGTGAATGTGTGACTTTGCCGAGTTCCTAATTTTTTTTGGTAAAATAGTAAAGATCCGGGCTTCCGTCTTTGCTATTATTTTTTGTTCTTTCAAAGTGGTGTATAGGTTCATTATATCATAGATTTATTTCCTGCAATGGCTTTATGGATAAAAACGCTAGAAACGGACTATCTCTAATGTCTTTTTAATCTTGTAAATCAGTTCATAATTAATGTATCAACTCAAAACCCAGTATGTTGTCACGCTAGTTCACGATATTGAACAAAAATAAAAAAAAGCCTTTTCTGTGATTTTTGCAAAAAAATTAACGTCAGTGTCACTCGTATAAATGGAAACAAAATTATTCATTCCTGCTGTCCTACCCATAACGTGAGGGTCAACAGGATACCTTTGTCAAAATAAATTAGCCATAAAAAGGTTATTTCTACATTTTCTTTTATGTTTCGCTTCTTTAGAAATAAATGTACGAAGATTTTCTTTGAAATTATTTAACAAAATATGTAACAAATTATTGGAGCACGATCCAGTTTTTTCAGATAATAATTCACTTTTTTACCCATTAAATTTTCGCGCATGAAAAAGCTTTTAATAGTTTAGTATAATAGTGCCTAATTATCGCCTTTTTTAAGAACAGAAAAATGAAATTTATAATTTGCTTGAAAACCTCGCATCATCTTAAGCTTGAACTTTAACATTATTTTATACATTATTCATTTAGGTCGAGTGTTAAAACACTCGTAGCTTACGTAAAACGAACTTACGTAAAAAGGTTAATTTCCGGAAAGAATACTTATTTTCGAAGCTCTACTAAAAATAACATGAAGTTCAGTTCTTAGATTGTGTCCATAGGTAATGTTATTAGGCATTTCACTGCTATATTAAAACAGCGACAGTGTATTCATGACGGATGCCTGGGACATTGTTAGATGAATTAGGCTTGCCTACCCATCTAAAAATGTCTATCCCATCTAAAAATATCACCATCTTTCCAACCTTATCGGTTATTACCGAGATAAAGATACATGCCAATACATACGTTCGTAGCTGACTAAGCCGCGATTTGTGATGTTTTCCTTCACGGCTAAATCACGTGTTAAATGAACCCATTAATTGTATAAATTATATAATTTAATTAAGGTACCCTTAGTTAGTGAATTGATCTCCAAAACAGCGGTCTTTCTGTAATATCAACATGCATATGACATTACAGTCAAATGACTGTACTGTCATATGCAAAAATACAACTCCCCAATCATAAGCATTTCCTGAATCGTCTGAAATAGACACAAAAGCTGATGCTGGTAATGATGAATTGAGGCTGAATCTTACATACTTCGTGTATACAGTTGTACAGGGCTTCTAATCGATTCCTCACTCCTATAGAAATACTATATGTTGAATAAAACGTTAGTTTCCCCGGTCAGCGAGAGCGCGCTTGGAATTTCCACTTTGCCGACGTTGCTGTTCGGTAAATCCTATAAAGGCCTAACTCTAGCTAGAACAATGTAAGATTTGGGATTGGATTTTAACATGTGAGATACTTTGAAGGTTTCCCATTCTGTACCACTAAAATCTTATAACACTGATAGGAATTACAAAAAAATACTTTCCAACGACTATTTTTTTACGTAACTCAATTTAAAATCTAATCCTTTATTAACGTTTAAATTGCGCTATTATTAACGTTTAAAATTTGTATAGATATTTAATTATTCCTAGGCTGCTTTGCACGCGTTGTACCCTAATAAAAGTGTGCATGTGTTAATCCTGATCGCCTTCTATATACATTCTATAGATTTGCGTAGATTTTGCCTCAAGAGGTAACAAACATAACAAACACCCATTCTCCTCCTAAATCATATTAGGGGTATACTTTTTAATAGTCCGATCCTTCTTATTTTGAGATATTAGGTGTAAAGATTTTATGAAATAACAAACTTTCGGATTTATAATATTAGTTCGAAGACATAGGCTACTTTGTATCAGGTTACGACGCTTACAAAACCGTGGTCTCTGTCCATTGGTTATTAATGGAAGGAAGAAGGTAAACGGAGAAAGGAGTCGATTGCTCTCGAAAACTTTAAACCTTTTAATAATCAAAATGTAATTTGAACAGAATTGTACTAACTGAACGGAACAATTTTGTTACCATAAACTTTAATAATCAATGCACTTTTATTTTAAAATTTAATTAATTTGGAGTGCACAGTTCGTTAAGGTTTTAATGTTTGTTTACTTATTGAAGTTTTCGCTAACGCTCGTTTCCAACTCCGAAATTTTAATTGGAAAACTAGTTTTCGAGTTGACTTTTGGTACCGTCGTGATATTATGAAACAAAAAAATGTGTATAGAAACGAAACAGATGGGGGTGCGCTAATGAACGTAGTCAAACCAGATACATATGTACGTTAATTAAAAAGCCAAATTCGAAATGCATGCAGCACACCCAGTGTTTTTATTTTCACTCGGAGATATGATAATATAGAGGTAGAGGTATACTGACTAAAATAAATTAATGTTGAGCTTTGTGCAACGAATAACAGTTCTCTTTTTGATAAAATCAGTCATACACTTTTGGTTTACATATCTCAGTTGCTGCTTGCTCAAGCTAACTGAGTAATTTTTAAACTTTCCTTTTTTGCAGTAGAACGCATAATATATTTATTTCGAATAGGTCACAACGATCTTATTTCTACATATAATACGTGCTTTAAATGTGAAGGAAAACATCATGAGACCAGTCAGCTTCAGACGAATTAACATATTCTCTTCTTTGAACATACTGACTTAATTAAGATGAGGTTTTAGGCGCTGGGCAAGCCAAATCGAACTAAGGTTGTCCCAGGCACTGCATTTTACTTCTCGGGTATCGTGGAGTCACTATTTCTGATGCATTCTATTTTATTATATTCTACATTCTAGAGGTAGAGTTGCGCTTCTACACCAGTATTATGGTTTGTTTTACCGCGCCGTTGCGTTTGTTTGAGCGCAAGTAGGTGCTTCAGACGTATTGAGTTACCCCTTCGTACTTGCTTCATGCTTGTTCAGCTAAGTAGGGTTATAAGACGTTTTAATTGAGGTTTGAAGAGTATGAACAAACAATAAGTACGCATGTTATATATTTTAGGTAATAAAATATGTCGATTGCACTAACACTTTTTCATATGAAAAATGGAATACCCTTTTACTTATAAAAGCTGATATTGCCTAAGCATAACACATATAACGGTTCTATGAATTATTTTATTATTTATAAATAACTAAGCAGCGTTTTTAAATAGCTTTTTTTAACCCTGAATTTTCTTGCAGATCTAAAAAAAGTCATTTATTCATATTAACCATAACAGAAACAATACGCAAATATCTTTCTCTTTCACAAACAAAAAAGCATTTATCACCATGACTGTACCTTATATTTTAGATGTAAAATTACTGATCCGCTTGTTACTTAAAAGTTTATATTAAATGTTTATATCCCACTAATAATATAAAGTTGAAAGTTTGTCTGTATATATGTATTGATGTTTGTTACTCGTCTCGTAAAAACTACCAGACAGAAGTTGAAACTTTGCACACACATAGATCTATACCAGAATTAACACATAGGCTACTTTTTATCCGGGTACAATGGGTGTAAATCTGCAGGCGGAAGCTAGTCCATCTATAAAAGGGGTCCTTGTCCTCTATCCTAAGCCATATATGACACGAAAATTACCAAATGACTGCTATATAATTAGCTGTTTTAAAATTCAACGGAAATCTTTCTTCATATCAATTATCTAAAATTACAGAAACGGGTAATCCAATTTGAACTCATAAATATTTATCAGTGTTATTCCCGCCACTCCACATGTGTACAATACTTCGTACTAATAAACCGCTGTAAGATGTTCATAAGGCTCATCATACACTGACGACAGCTCATCATACACTGACGTAGAGAAAAAAAAGGTCACGGTTCCGGGTGTCATGGGTCAAAAATTTATTGAAGTCAGTCGTTTGCCCATCACTTACTCAATTCTTGCTAATATTGACTTTTTCATACACACTCACCCGGGAAATTATCGTGTTGTTTAAATTTATCCTAAAAATATTGTTTATAAAACGACTTTATGAATCATGAACTAGATTCAAATATTTTATTCACAACGCTTTATTACGACCATATTTCACAGGACATACCTAACTTCTACCAAACAAGAATTTTAAGTCTACTGTTTACGCAAACACCAATAAAAACGAAACATTATATTGATAGATACTTCAAAAGTCCTTCCACATACTTACATTTTTGTGGTATCATTCGTTTGTGTGGAGCCTTAAACTGTTACCACCAATTAAAGAAGCGGCCGGCTTTGAGGCCACCCGGCTGTAAACAGAAAATTGATCCAACGACCGCCCTAGTCGATAGATGCATTATCTGACCATCGATAATGTGGAACGGATATAATGTAAGGGTTAAAATATTTTCTGATGCGACTATTTTCAAATTAACGACAAAACCCAGACGATCAAAACATACAATTATAGACATCGGGTTTATCTTTAAGAGCAATAGAAAGAAAACATTTATTAATCCTGAGTAGGTACCAAGTCCGAGATGGACCGACCTTGTACGAACGACTGGGAAAGATTGGATGCGCGAAACTGGAGACCGCACAATCTGGAGAACTATGGAAGAGACTAGCATTATGTAGAAATTGGCTGAAGAAGAAGTCAATAGATACAAACAAAGTCTATAGATACGTAAAAGTAAAAAATATAAACGTAAATCAAAAGGTCCAACCTGTTTATAATGTTGTCCCTTAAAAATGAGGAACAAACTATTGAATAAAGACATAGATTTAAGAAAACAGTTTCTCACTGGTCTATCACGTAATAATGAAATGAGGCAAACTGCCCTACAAAAAGTTTAAGAATAAAAGATAAAAATTAATTAATAACATAGGCCAAAATTTATTCGCATAAATAATCAAATTAATTAATAAAAACAACGCCGAATATTATGCCTTATTAGGGTTTAAAATGATTTAATTACTTGCATGCTAGGACGAATGTAATGGGATTACATAAATTAATTTCTAGGGTATTAATAAGGACAGATAATCTACCGTGAAAACTACCAATAGCCTCGTAATGATTAGAACATAGTCCTTTAGCTAATAGCTAAGCCAATTTATAATAACACGCTTGTAATCAGAAATGGCTGAGCCGTATACCGTATATACTCGTTAATAACTATCTGACCCGGTGCCCACTTCGTTGGGCGGTCAGCATTTTTACTTGTGATGAAATTATGAGTGTGGTTAGGTTCGTACTGAGTGCTACGATTTATTTCCTGACTGCCAGAAAGAGGGTTATATTTTTAAAGCAATTGTATGTTAATACTTTATTATTATATACTTTATTATTTATTAATGTTAATAGTTATTATAACTCAATCACACACCTTTCATCATTAAGGCAGCGTTCGTAAGAAACCGTTTCGTTCAACCGTTTTTTTCTCTGACTTACTATTCAAATCCAACTACCACGAAAAAGTCTTTTAATTTTTTGGGTAAATTTATAGCCACACTCAAAAATATTGTGGCTTTCTAATAGTAAAAGAATTTTCAAAATCGGTTCAGTAGGTCCAGAGATTACCCCCTACAAAGTCACAAACTCACAAATCTCAAACTTTACCTCTTTATAATGTTAGTATAGATTAATCTTAGTGATTGATATTTTACTTTACGGAAATACTTCGAATAGCGTGTAAAATTCCTAAGTAGTAAATAAAGCTAAGTAGTAAAGGACTTTTCACACAGCACCATCCTAACATTTAAAGTAATAGAATACGTAGTTATATTTTTTATTTGCAAATACTTACTCGTCATACTTAGAAAACCTATACACCCGAGACAAATCTCTCCTGATAGCAGAGCAAACTGTTTGTTACCCGGCGGAGATAGAACCCGTCACCACCTGCGTCTCCGCCGGCTGTTAAACCGACTGCGCCACAGAGTCGTCGTTCGAGGTTTATGTATTTCAATCAATATATTTACAACTTCCGTTACTGGCTGAGTGACTGAGTGACTGACAGACAACGCACAGAAGACGCACAGCCTAAACTACAGGATCTAGAGACTTGAAATTTGGCACACATATACCTTGAGTATCCTAGAGGTGCACTAAGGAGGGATTTTTTGAAATTCCCACGGGAACGGGAACTACGCGGGTGAAACTGCGGGGTGCGGCTAGTATCCTATAATTTTGTTTATGATAAAAGCCCATTGTCTACGCTGCACGCCTAAGTAGTCAAACAATGAAATCAATTAAACGAAAAAAACATGCAATCCACTAAAAAGTTCAAAACGAGATTTCAACTCGGTGAAGTACAGGTAAATACAAAAGCTCTTACCTCTAACAACAATCAAAACATACTCTGAGCACTTAAAGTTTTTTCTTTTACCAGCGGAAGTTCCACTCTAAACCAGAGCGTAGTTTTAAACTTCGATTCACGCAGCTTAAGAAAATCTAATCAAGTTGCACAATCAATATATAAAGTACTGGGTTTTCATCTGTATATAGTAAGAGTAACGACCTTAGGACCTTATTAAGTAAAACGTCATTTTGTAACATAAAAACTATACAAATTAATTGAATAAAGCACAATAAACGAACAGAAGAACCTAAGTTCTAATAGTGTCTTCTCGAGTCTTATATTACGTTTGACGGAGTTGCAGCAGACATGATAACTGTTTTCAAGATTGCCGTTGAAAGTTTAAAGCAAAATAAAGTTTAAAGATGATGATTTATTTATTTAATAGGACATCCAACACAGTGTTACACATAATATACATAATAAAAAAAAGTAAGGCCTTTGCATCTATTATAGATGATTTATACAGCGTCAGCAACTGGTAATCATGCTGTACGGGACGCTGCAGTGCCTGGGACATTGTTAGATGGATTAGGCTTGCCCAGCACCTATACCATCCTCTCAGCTTAGTCAGCTATTATTCAGAGGAAAGAACAGGTCAATACGTCTGAAGCTAACTAAGCCGCGGGTTTCCTCACGATGTTTCCTTCACCGTTAATATACATAATACTAAGGACTAAATGTTAATAGCCTGGTGCTCCCGTAATTACAGGATGTCACAGCATGTACATAGTTAGAGCGACAACTGATAAAAAGTATTATTTTTTAAACAGTATTTAGAGCATATAAGAAAAATTGTAACATAAACTTTACATAATTTAATAAAATTTTAAACAGTATATAAAGCAAGTATGAAAAATTATAACATAAACTTTAGGTTCATTATGAACAATCATTGAAGTTAGTATGTTAGAAAAGAAAACATTTTAATTAAAATTAATAGTAAAGAGAGAAACACAATGACAATATGTTGAGTTGGTACGTAATTATTTAAAAAATAAGTAAATTTTAATGTTTATGGTATCATTTATGCATTTATACCTCCATGATCTTTAATAGTTGTTTTTTGAAGCTATGCACTGAATCTGAGATGATGATGATGATGACTTCATCCTACTGCTGGGCAGAGGTCTTCTTTCTTCATACTCATCCAACCGTCTGTATCCTGCGCTCTATTCCTCCATGCTTACTTTATTATTTATATTATTTACACCTAGAGTCGTGTTTACCGCTAGGCCAACTGGACATTATGCCTCTCTCACGGATCTCTAAGTGATCATGAGGAGGTTGTTGCCATACTCACCACGCTTGGCAGGCGGGTTGGCGAGCGCAGTGCGGGTGTATGCTCATAGGCTAATTATATCACCCCTCTTTTAGCAACGAGAATAAAAAAGTAAGTAAGGCCTTTGCATATGTTGTAGATGATTTATACAGCATCAGCAACTGGTAATCATCCTGTACAGGACGCTGCAGTGCCTGGGACATTGTTAGATGGATTAGACTTGCCCAGCACCGATACCATCCTCTCAGCTTAGTCATCTATTAGTCAGAGGAAAGAACAGGTCAATACGTCTGAAGCTAACTTAGCCGCGGTATACCTCACGATGTTTCCTTCACCGTTAAAGCAAGTGTCAAGTGTGCACATACGTGTACCAATAGCATCGGGAATAACAATAAAGGTTTTTGCTTGCTTAAGTTAAGTTAGTGATGAACTGTAAGGTAAAAAACTTCCTCAACCAATAAAACTACCCAACTCCATCTAACATTGAACTGCATCAGTATAAGTTATACCTCTGATTTCGTTTTGAAAAAGTTTAAAAGGTTCTATAATACGGAAGCAAAGCTGATGCCCGTTCAAGAGTCTCGTATACGGGGTATGTTGATACGCGGAATAACGCTACTGCCCATCTTCCGGAGGTATCCCTTGGCAGATTTGTACTGCCTCCACAGGCAAGAGAGAAGGTGCGACATTTTAAGGCGCGCTGAATAAATCATCTATAATAGACGTAAAGGCCTCACTTTTAAGTTTTATTTCAATGTCTTGCGTATTCATTCAGCAACAGCAAAGATCCTACTTCTCGTGTTATATATATATCAAAACTAGGAGAAACAATTCCTCAGCTACAACTAAATTAAATTCCTTACAGTGTACAGCTACAACGCCATAATTCCTTCATTAGGCCGTTCCCAAAGGCTACAAACTACTCCATTGAACTTGGCGTCTCCGCCCCAGGCTATCAACGGAACACCAGGTGTGAGTTAATACCTTTAGGTTTCAATATAAGCGGTGTTAAATAATGCCTTATAATTATTTGATTTGATCCGCGGATTATAATGCTACACGGGAAGCTATAATTCGTCAAGCCAAGACGTTTAGGCCAAAATATTGTTTTAAAAATAACGTTTTTTTTCTCATGGGTATCGTATAGTTATAGTAGAAATAACACTCTAATTATTATTTAATATACACTGGAAGCTATAATTCGTCAGGCCAAGACGTTTAGGCCAAAATATTGTTTTAAAAATAACGTTTTTTTTTCTCATGGGTATCGTATGGTTATAGTAGAAATAACATTATAATTATTATTTAATATACACTGGAAGCTATAATTCGTCAGGCCAAGACGTTTAGGCCAAAATATTGTTTTAAAAATAACGTTTTTTTCTCATGGATATCGTATGGTTATAGTAGAAATAACACTCTAATTATTATATAATATACATTGTCGTTGGGTACCGGCAGTAGAATTTTGCCTATCCTCTCTTGCCTAAGGGTGCAGTAATAATCTGTCAAGGGATACCTCCGGAAGATGGGCAGCAACATCATTGTGTGTATCAACATACCGTACTGCGCTCGACAAACTGCCTGCAAAGCGTTGTGAGTATGGCAATACACCCTCATGATCTGTACTTGGAGATCCATGAGGGAGGCCTATGTCCAGCAGTGGACGACTTACGGCTGAGATGATGATGATCACAACTGGGTAAAGGAATCCCCCATTCCCTGCAGACTATACATAGCTTCTTCTGACCAGTTTCCCCAGTATCGAATCCAATAGGTATCGAATCCCAGATTTCAAATCCCAATTCAGGACGAATTTTCGTTTGTGTGTAAGAGGACACGATGAGAAGGCAACGCCTTCTCACCGTGTCCTCTGAATATCGGCCTAAAATAACAAAATAAATTAATGCTTCACTAAAACTTACAGGAAACATATAGGAAAGTTAGAACCTTAATATTAGGCGTGGATTAATCAATATGAAAAGCACTAAGAAGCGAGATAAAGTCCAAACAAGGGCCACGATTTTATTGTTTTAAACTCACTTTAAATTAGGTTTTAAACTGCCAATTCCAGGTAAAACAATTTCGAAATTCATGTCAGCATGACAGATCTAAAATGCTTTTTAGAAAAGCATAAAGTTAATTCTTCGATTATAAACGAACATAACACAAACATTATTAATCGAAACGAAATGAAACTAAGTGATCAACTCAAAATTACGATACTTGAAACTGGCATAATTTTCTTAAATCAAACACAAAAAACCATTGAAAAAGACGAAGAAGAAAAAAGCAGACACTAATTATTAATCAAGAATAAAATATCTAGATGCATTTGCGCCAAATCATTCAATCTAATTACATATAGAAGAGAAGCTCTTTGTGCCCTGTATAGCGAACGCTACCAATTATTACGATTAATTGGAATTCCGTACGTATACTTTTGTTTTTGATCGTTATAACCGCCAGTGGTAGATATTATTACAATCTATGAGTCATTGCCTGGGGGCCCCGTAGATTACCTCTTAGCGTGCGTTTTTACAGAATAATCACGGGTTATCATTATTTAATAACCTTTTGATTTATACAAAACTGTTCTAGATTGCGATGCACAACATAACATTTGATATATTGCTCTCAATAGCTTCGGATTTCTCACGTAACTCGCCGACAAAAAACATAAAATATTCAGTCACAAATGTTAATTGTATTTATCTTCAGAGAATACCGTATAGCGTCGAACTTAACGCAAAAGTAAATAAAAGTGTAAAAGTAAATAAAAAGGATTTGCATTTGATCTCTTGTAAGCACTTTATCTGTGAAGTCTATCGTAAATCCCTTGGCTTTACTCTTTTAAATTTAAAATAACATTAGAATTTAGGTAGGTATCTATCAAGCAAAAAAATGTTCAGAGTATTTTTGTTGAAGGTAAATCATGCTTATTAGGCTAGACAACTAAATTAAATTTTATAGTTAGTCATGTAGATCAACAAAAAGTCAAAGTCAATAAGTGTTTATTTAATAGAGCAAAACGCTACTTAGAATAGTCAAAAGTAGTCAAGAGTATTGGGCACCTATTTTTTATTTTTTCATCATCATTTCAGCCATAAAACGTCCACTGATGAACACAGGCCTCCCTCATGGATCTCCATGAGAGGATAGTTGCCATTCTCACCACGCTTGGCAGGCGGGTTGGTGAGCGCAGTATGGGATGTTGATACACGGATAGACGCTGCTGCCCATCTTCCGGAGGTGTCCCTTAGCAGGCTCTTACTGCATCCACGGGTAGGAGAGGAGGGGTAACATTCTACTGCCGGCACCCCACGGCAATTATTATTAATTTATTTTTTAACGTAATCAAAATAACGGCAGTACATTATGTTGAAAGGTCGCATAACGTCACGTCTAGGTACAGTTTATGGCTTGTTCTGACGCCACGATCCTCACACCTAAACTTCAATGCACTTCTACTTGACTTACTGTTTTATTAATTTAAAAAGCAAAAAAATGTGTCTTTTATTAACCTACGACAAAAACGAGGGGTGTTATAAGTTTGACCGCTATGCGTGTGTGTCCGTGTGTCTGTCTGTGGCAGCGTAGCTCTTAAACGAGTGGACCGATTTGCATGAATTTTTTTTTATTAAAAAGCAGGTTTTCCGCCGGTGGTTCTTAAACATGTTTTACCAAAATCGGTTTAGAAGGTTACAAAATATAGGGGATGAAAGAGGGGATGAATAGTCGAATGTTTCCAAACATACCCGAGTTTGGTATCAAATGAAAGGAAATTATGTCTAGAATGCAACACTGAGGGTACATATTACAAAATAGGGAACCTCCGAGACTGGAGAGTCGGGGGTTAACTTATTTTTTTTTATTTTATAAACTTTTTGTGTTACATAATTGACGGACTTTATATAATTTTCATATCCTGTCATCATAACCAATTCGATTTTTTTATACGACAAAATGACGAGACAAGCTGAAGGCCCACCTGATACGGTAACATCTACCTATTACAATTGCAATACTGCGGTGAATCGTATCTGATGTATCGTATCGTATCATAATATTTATGCCATTCTGGTCTTACTATCCACTCTTGAGCACTTAAAAGTCAGCTTAGCCCGTAACCGGATTATTCACCGATATAATTTAATCGGCGTGAAAGGGCCGCAATTTTATTCCATCACCGTACAGATGGTGGCTGACCTAACGCAGTTCCCGTGTAATCCCGCCCGAGCCTTAAAACTTGGAGTTTGCTTCCTACATTCATAAACATTATACTTCCCCGCTTCGGGTGTCGCGGTTTGGGAGCACCTGATATTTACATTTAAATCGTGGTACAGTCTTTTAGTAGGCGACACTTAGTCGCAAATGTGACTGGTTAACTTGGCTATTAAGACGGAATTATATGGAGTTAATAAATTAATATAAACGATGTTAAATCTGTGCAAAATGTGTTAAAATATCAGATTACCTAGAGGGCAAAACCACTTGGGACGGAATCTGCTCCAACTCCGTCAAACGTAACATAAGACAAAATAAAATTGTTAAATGATGACTATAACGACCGAGTTAGGTTCTTCTGTTCACTTCTTTTCCTAATTCGCGTGTCATCTGAAGTGAACAGATTCAATTATGTGCTTTATTCTATTTATTTGTGTTGTTTTATTTTGTAATTTGTGACGCGTTAATAAGGTCCATGCGGCCGCACTGAATAAAGTATTTTTTGATTCTTGATTCTTTTTGATTCTTCTTTCTTTCATTATATTGAATACAATACAATACAATGAGCTTATTTTAATAATCGTACACATTAATAAATTACAGCTTAATTATTTACATTACTAAAACTGGAACATTGGCGGCGGTCAAGTAAGAGAAGCAGAGGATGTACTTTACCTACAATAAACAAATTACTGTTAATCTTATGGTCATATAATACAATATACATACATACCTAGAATACTGTAAGCTCCGCCTAGTGTAATTATTCAAAGCATTCGACTTTGTATACGTAGAAGAACTCGGGTCACCGACATAGCCAGACGGATTAGCACGTTGAAGTGGCAATGGGCAGGCCATATAGCGCGCAGAACAGATGGCCGATGGGGCCGCAAAGTTCTCGAATGGAGGCCACGGCTGGTCCGTGCGCAGCGTAGGACGTCCACCAACAAGATGGGCAGACGACTTGGCAAGAACCGCAGGTCGGCGTTGGATGCAGGCCGCTTCCAACCGCAGTACTTGGAGATTAGCTTGTTAACAGCCGGGGCAAGTGGTTTGTTCCTGTGACGAGACTGTTACGAGTTCTCAGTACACTTTATTGTTTTGAATAATTTTTGATAAGGAAAACGCGCTTGTTTTTTGTTCAACAACACTTTTATAAAAGGAAACCTCATGAACGTGTTCAACTCAGAAGATCAAGTGTTTTGTGGAAAAAAATAATTTTGATGTCAAAATTTTTTTTCAGAAACCGTTTTTCAACCTTTGTTTTATAATCCGGTTTTCAATTAAATGTAGGAGTTCAAATGAATAAAATACTTGTGTCCGCATTCACCTCTTTTCCCAACCCATAAAACCACATGTCTAGTATTAAAGCATTAGTAATTTAGCCAGGTGCTATTGCATCTGATTCAGTGCACACAGTTTGTATCAAAGAACATATTCATATAAAAAAGTATATCTAACCTCCTTCAAAGTTGGTACAAAGTTGTCCCATATAACGACGTTTGCACACAACTCACGTCCGCATAGGGGCATGAACACCGATGGGTTTGAATAAGTTATTTGCACCAGGGATGTCACTGACACTCCGAAGAATATACTTTGACTCCGAAAAGACCGGAGGGAGTTCAAGGATATCAAATAACTACGCTTTTGTGGCTTATCTTAAAATTTTATTGCAGTTGATTTCAAAGTAACATCGTTACTAGTTTCAAAACCTTAACAGGTGGCACAATCAAAGGTTGCAATTTATTATAAAGTGACTGTGGGACCGTACTACAAAACAAATGAACCGTTAAAAAATCATTATGACATTTAACACAGAAAGATTTTGAACTGTTTAATAGTTGGCAAATTCTTTACACTCCTTTTTAAGAATGCTTTTAAAAATAACCTTATAAACAGTGATACAATTAATCAGTCGTTAATCGGCAGGGATTTGGCCATCATCATCATCATCATCGACAGCCCACATTCACCCACTTCTGGGCATAGGCCTCCCTATGTTTTTGCCATTAGCGATCCTGTGCTAATCTTGTCCAGGTCAGCCCTGATGTCGACGCGTGTGATGTCGTCTGTTTAAGCTTTGTTTCATTTACAATGTGATGACTGACGTCATGTATTAATTTTTTTACATATTTTCACACAAATCTGTCAATTAAGTGGTGGGGTCAAACTGTAATTTAATCTTCAACTCCGAAAATCACACATTTTGATCAGGCCTAGGTTACCCACATGGTTGTTCTTACACGAACTATATTTTAATAGTTTATAGTTGGCTTATAGTTTATGTGAACCGACATGAGTATTAAGTACGTATTTTAATATTAAATGAGGATCAAAGAGCTACTTCAACTTTGTAAAATCGATGCACAATGCGAAAGCACCTTGATTTTCTGACAAAGGAAAGCTTGTAACAATGTGCACACAAGCAATCTTTTGTGGGTCGTAAGTTGTAATATGCTTTTTAGAATTTATCAGGCACGTAGGTTGTGGTTAACTGTGTATAAATATCTTAATATTTAAAGGTGTATGGGTGTTTTTCTTTTAATACTAAATGCGTATGTTTTAGATTAGGGTAACTGTATTATGATCAGCTGTCTTGTTTCGAGATAAGCTTTCCTTTTCATTAGGAAAGGGATGACTGACGCTATGTTTAAATTCCATTGTTTATATAGTTTTAATGTTGCCATACTCATCACGCTTGGCAGGCGGGTTGGTGAGCCCAGTATGGAATGTTGATACACGGAAAGGCACTGCTGCCCATCTTCCGCAGGTATCCTTTAGTAGGCTCTTACTGCATACATGGGCATGAGAGGAGGGGTAACATTCTACTGCCGGCACCCCACCGCAGTTGGCACATACATACACACACTAATAAAATAAATGTGTATTCTCCTCAAACAATTCACTTTTCAGTTTATACAGTTCTAAAGACTTTATACATTATCCACACCAAATAAACAAGGATATTTTTTTCTGACCTAACCTCAAAAGAGTCGGGTATATTTTTTGTCCAATATCGATAAGTCAGTTATTATTGTTTTTCCGCACACAATTGAATGATCTCTAAACATCCCGCAGGGCCGGTAACGACCGATACATCAGGTTAAGGGCGTGCGATCAATATTCAATATCCGGACGAACTCGCCTCTTCCGATCTCCGGATATTCCGGATCTAGCGAACAGTGCCGGATTTATATACCGGCTGCCGGTTTACAAAACGCCGTATTGTAATTACAGGCTAAAGATTGGCTCATTAAATGATTAGGGAATAGGCGCTTGGATCAGAATCAGATAATTATAAATAATCCTATTAAAAATATCATGACACTAGTATTTTTTAAACTTTAACGATTACAACACATAAATAATACCTATATTAAATTATCGGATGTTTATCGCGTTGAATACTTGATAATCTAATATAGTATTATTATATCGTAAAACGGTTTATATAAAAGTTCTAAAACATATAGCAGGTAGGTAGATTTATGTACAGCTTGTCTATTCTAGACGTGCAATATTGGTGTAACAATAGTTATACCGTGTTGCCGTGGGGTGCCGGCAGTAGAAAGTTGCCTCTCCTCTCTTGCCGTGGATGCAGTAAGAGCCTGCTAAGAGCTACCTCTGGAAGACGGGCAGCAGCGTTATTCCGTGTATTAACATCCCATACTGCGCTCGCCAACCCGCCTGCCAAGCGTGGTGAGTATGGCAACTGCCCCTTATGGACATCCAGGAGGGAGGCCTGTGTTCAGTAGTGGACGTTTTACGGCTGATATGATGATGATGATGAATAGTTATACCTATTTATTCATAATTATTTATTAATTATTATATGTACATAACTAATATTTTCTACGTGGCATTAGTTAGTCGTTTACTAAATATGAGTGAACTTATACACTATAGTAATTTATCTTTATGTAACAAGTTTAATTAAATTTACTATATTTTTTTAACCCTTTCTTACCAAAATTTCATCATCATCATCATCACAGCCGTAAGACGTCCACTCACTGCTAGTCATAGCTAGCCCTCCCTCATAGATCTTTAAGAACTGATGATGAAGGGTTGTTGTCAATCTCACTACGCTTGGCACGTAAAGTGATACATGGAAAGGCGCTTCTGCTCATTTTCCGGAGGTATCCCTTGGCAGATTCTTACTGCATCCACGAGCTAGAGAGAGGGGCTAATTTTATACTGCCAGCACCATACGGCAATCAACTTTTTTTTTAAATTTTAATTTAAACCCGACGGGAAATAAAATAACATTATGCCTTAATATTTAGTACAATATAGTATTGTTTTACCATAATATACCCTGAAGTTTCAATAAATTAATTTTATTTCAGGTAAGCTCTTCGAAATATTGAACCGAATTTGCGGCACCACGAGTACATAATACACATACGGTAAGCCTTCCAAATGCATAATGAATTTGTATATCGTTGTAATAATGGAGTTAGCATGGCTGTATTGAACGAGGGATACGGCTAGTTCACTTCAAATAATACACAATGCAGTTTAGGTCTGAATTACTCTGTCATTGGCATGGTTGAATTAGCAATGTGATCCTGCCCTTATTGTTCCATTCTCGCCGATGACTAACAATCCTAACAAGAAGGAAGTTTTGCTTTTCAAGTGAATTTATGCATGTATTACGTACGTATGTTTATTAATATGTTCGCTCTACAGCACTTACAGCTCTACCTATCGATGTGACGAATTTCTGCCTTTAGATTGGGCTGGATTATGGGATAGTGCTATATAATAAAACATATTATCATAAATATAATTTTAACTCCAAAAGAACAAATTAAATACCAAGTTTTACTTTTACACTGCGCTGGCTTAACCAAAGAACTACAGTATTGTAGATCTTTGTTATACGTGTACCTATAAAAATTCTTAGACAGCATTTGTCTATCTTCTTAGGATCGCTCCAATCAGTAACCATTTTTGACATGCTTTTATTAGCTTCACCTGTATCTATGTAACACCTGTATCTTTGTAACGGAATCTTCGAACGTTGTTTAACCTACTTTAAGACATCAAATTTAATTGAAACTAGCATACTTATCAAATACTGATCAACAATGAGTTTTGTGGGACTATGTCTAGCTTTAAATCATAATTTCTAATGTTAAGTAAGTCATTAAAAAGAATCCGCTTGTCATTTTGGTTTTTAAACTATTATTGACAAAGTCCTTTTGTAATTTAAATAAAAAAAAAACTATTATTGTATTGGTACCTGCTGGAGTGTCATACGCCTGCATGTGAGGCCCCTAATTTATCCTAGCAGTGAGGTTTTTTCTTTTAATTATTAACATTTACTTGTTTAAACCATAATCTAATTCAACAGCCTGTTGTGTCTCAGTTTTTAGTGCGTATGACGTATATTATTATGTTTATGACTTTCAGCGTACATCGCATGTTCTTGCCCTGAGGCGTTTCGGCATCGCAGTATAAGTTTTATCCCCTTGGGTCTTGGCTCGATATGTCTGCGCGAAAGTTAAATATGTTAATAATAGGTCGTATGAGTGATAGGTTATTGAACAGTTTTATAAGGTTAGGTATATTATTTCAGTATATTTTAAAACGAACATGGAATGATAATATTAATTATTTAGTGTGTGTTTTTTAGTAGAAGAACTTTTTCCCGGGAAGTACTACCACCATACTAATTTCTGCCGTCAAGTAATGTCTGCATTGCTGTGTTCCGCTTTGAAAGGGGTCGGTGAAATTACAGGCACATGGGACCTTACAACTCTGTCTCAGGGTGACGGGCGCAATGCAATGCTGAGTTGGTTGCGTGCTTCGTGAACGTGATCACTGTGGTATTGCTGTTGTTATAGGTAGAGGTTACCGCTTAATATCAGGTAGGCTTTCGGCTTGTCTCGTTATTTAGTCGTATAAAAAAAACTGGTGCATTCTCCACTAAACAATGTTCCAATAGTTGACTGAATTATAGAATTGTCTTGTGTTCTTAGAAAATAAATAGACTTACAATCAGTATTGAAACATATTAATAAGTAGTGCTTCGGTAAAATTAATTTTTATTGCAATTAAAGCACCAAAATCAAGCCCCAATAAAAAAATTGACTCACCCAAGGGGTTAACTTATAAAATAAATAGACTTACAATCAGCATTGAAACACTGGTTATGATTTCCTCTAATTCCAGAATTTCCAAGAAATCGTGCGGTTGAACTTAGATAAAAATACTAAAGCTTAAAATGGCTTAAATTTACTAGTCTGTGCAGTGTATAAGCGGTTATGTTTTAACTACGACGATAGTTTCAGTAATTAAATACTATTGTCCAATTACTGGATTAATATTGTTAACAATCATTCTATTTGATAATCAGTACGATTGATGTCTGTTTAGTAATACCATAACATTATGATTTAGTTAATTCTAACACACATACACTGATGTGTAAAGTATATAAAATATGTTGTGTCTATCATCATCATTCATGTAAACTGGTTTCCGAATTACAAGATTTGTTTTGGGCCAAGTACAATGTGAAATATTCAGTATTTTTATTGATTGATTGACTAGAGTAATAACTATAAATTTACTGTTTGCACATTTTTACTCATTTCGGCTGCGTGGGTCGACCGACGACTCTATTCCAAATAAAGGAGAAATTATACATCAAACGTTCTATTTTTATTTACGAAAGCAAATCAATCAAGCAGAAGCTCAATTACTAAAATACTTATATGCCGAATAATGTAATAATACCTATAGTTTTTTCCCTACTGCATTATTTTTATTAGCAGTTTATGTTCTTGCGTGAAAGAATTTTAGTTCAGTGTCGGTTTGTCGAGTTGACCGTGTTATTTATGGTGATTAGCTGAAGGTATAAAGTCATTAAAACAGCGTTTCTGTATACAAAACAACAATAGAACCCACGTTTTTAGTATCAGATAAATGACTTGAACCATTCTCCTTTAAATATACGAGCTTTCTGCCTTCAAACGATTAAAAGCATCGTTTGCGATACAAAATGTTCTTTCAACGGCGAAACAGCGCATTTAGCATTTATCAATCTACACTAATCTAGGCAACGCTATAAATAGGAGCGAACATAGCAATCACATTCTAGATCTCGCCTACCTTAAACCAACACCATTTATCCATTCAGATACCTTCGGACAGATACAATTTTGCATTTCTCCGCAAAACACGGACACCGCTGCCGCGATTCCATTATCTAGACCGCGTATCAAGCGATGTAAAGCGTTGCTAGACTATTCCGCGTTTGCTCTACCCATATCATTAGTTAATTTATGTAGCATTCTCTTGAGAGTTATGTGGAGTGCGTTATCTAGGCGGTCGTCAGCACTCGTCCCGAGCAGACTGCGGACTCCGGAGTCCGGCCGGACTTGGACCTAGAGCGGGTTCGACGTCCTTGCGATCGCATCTCGCTCGACCGCGCCGCAGGTGCATCGCTACACCTGCCCGGCCGGCAACTTACCATAAAATGCGATTCGAACCAACCCCGTTGAAACAAAGCTTCATCTCGCTCACACCCGTCCATCTGAAAAAGGACGGGCTCACAATCACGACCGACATTAACTCAATATACGGCGGCCAGAATGCGACCGAACGGAATATCAGTTTTTACCGGCGCAAAAACTATCGGAATTTCAAGTCTGGGTTAGCTGCCGGCCGTAATCACACGCCCGGCACTTACTTTTAAAACAATATCCCCGCTTTATATTTCGCCGGGCAGGTGTAATTTATGGGATACTCTCATACTTTTTCTTCATAGTTTTGATTTTCTACTCAAATTTGCCCTACGGTAGTTGTTACCAGTTTTGCTTTTCTTCTGTGTACGGTTCGTCTTGGCCTTTCGCGGTGTTTAGGTACATTGGAGTTTAGATTAAATTTTGCCCTCTCTTTTTAACTTGCACTCGTTATGCTTGCAGCTAATCGTACGATCTGAATCGCCGCACAAAAAATCAATTACGAACAACAATGAACAGCGGTGTGAGATAGAAACGTGGCACAGCTTTGGGCTTCGCTATTGTTGTTTTGAATTAATAGAAATTGCGATATCACAACACCGCATCAACGAGCAGCGTATCAGAATATCCAATTGGAGAAGAACGGATTGCTTTTTCGAACACAATGTTTGTTTCATTGTGTCTGAATACTTCAAACTTTTTATGCAGAGCTTTTTGGATAAGTGTTTTATACCGCCGTTGAACCTCAGTCTACTGATTTCGTAGAAGCGACTTACTTGCAATGTTATCAAGTCTTTTTAATTTTCGTAGATAATTTAATTCAATGATGCTATCTTTGTGGCTCGTGCATAATAAATTACGTAAAGGTGCGCTCCTGTCCGGAGTTGTGTGAAACTAATGTGTTCTGCTACCTATCCGACAATAATAAAGATACATTATCTAAATTACGGTATACGCATGTAGCGGGAGTTTTGAGGGGATACGTAACGTTCACTGGTGCTACTGATGATTAACTTGCCTTTACTTTTACTCTATCAGAATATTTGTAAAAGGCATTGATTAACCAATTTATAAGTAGCCTATGAAAGGTGCAGGCTCCACATAAGCAGTGTGATTGATCTAATGAGAAAAGTATGTTTTAGAAGTGGCGCTACTGAGTTTAAGGTGGCCCCTAAAAGCCAAGTCACGCTTCAGTATAAACAATACATCTTAATTAAATCACTTAACGTCATGTTTCGTAAAACATATTAACTTAATTATGAATTATTGTGTAGGAAAATCAATAGGTTATGTATGAGGGTAAAACAACTGAAAAGGAACCATGTTTTCCAGAAACCATAAGCTAAAAACCATAGGGTATGAGTTCTTACTGTCCACTACAAAGTGAAAGAGGACTAGATTAAAGTAATTGTTGCCTGAGGGACAGTAGCCAGCACAGTTCCGTAAACGCAGTGTTGCGGTCGTCCACAAAAATAATACCGGCGTGTCACGAACGGCAGTCACGAGCGTGAAAGCCTATTCGATAGCCTATAACTGATAAAACACAAACGATAATTATGATTTCCCGATAAATTGCTCGTAGCTTTCGGTGATTCAGATAACGACGCAAAATTAATTAATTGCGAAGTGATTTTGCCTTGGTGAAAGCAAGGAATATTTATGGCGTAATTATATTGTAATTATAGTAAGGAGATGAATGCGATAGGCGGTGGTTTGTGCGGATTTACCGCGGTGGATCACGCTAACAATAGGTCCGACGCGGACTTGGCATAGGCTCCTTGCAAACTGATGCATTCGTTTTTCTCTCGTATAACATTCCCGCTGGTCTAGACGTAATATTTCTAAGGAGCAATAACGTGGACGTTTCTCATAGTTTCGAATAAGCAGACTGAGATAAAGTGTCGGCAGTATCGCGATTTATGCTCCACTTTTCACATTACACCTGTATCAAACCGGTGAGTGTGTTTTATGAGAGACCCAGTGGAGCTCGAATCAAAGTGATGCCCGAAGCCGATTGGAGCCGAACCAACTTCGATCAAGAATTTTTCTGTCGAGCTAGAACAAATCAAATAAAACCTTTTTGATGGCAAATGTGGGTGTATTAAAACACAACGTCGACCGCACTCGTTTTCGATTCCAGTGAGAGCGGCGCATCTCCTTAGCATTCACAGGGCGGCAACGACGCGGTAGGTGTATCAAATCTGAATTATTCTGAACTGACGACAGGCAGAATGTCTAAACGACGACACTCCGAAAAAACAATAAGTTGAATACCCTAAAGGGGAAAAGTTTCGTATAAAGAGAACTCTGCAAAGCGAAGAATATTAAAACGGCAGGCAGGATGTCTTCAGTCGTGCCGCGTACGGCGGATCGCGAATATTAACCGCTCCACTCATTTCTGATTAAAGAGAAGCTTTTTTGACAGGATGACTGATGCGCACGTGATTTAAGGAAACGTTGTTTATTGAAATATGAACGGATATTTTAACATCGTGAAAGGAAAGGCCAGATCGCTTCACGCATACAAATTAGGATACGAGTTTATAATCGAATGAGCTAGTACTTAGCCGACATTTTACAGCTCGCGGCTGATTTATGATGTCCTATTAAGGGGACGTAAACGCTGCCTACGCTTAGCCCTTAGTAATACGTATACGAAGGGAAATATCGCGTGGCACGTTCTGTCGCGACTACGACTAGTTTCGATAAATTCTCAGGCCCACGTTTGCGTTTACTGCTTGCGTAATTATCTCGAATTAAGCGAGTCATTACAGGAGCGCTCTAACGAACTCTGCTCCTTGACGGTGGCATAACCGGAAGGTTTAGTTTCGGAAAGCGATGCTTCTGTACCATTAACGCAGAGAGAACACAAGATTTTGTGACCGCATTTAATCTCTACCTTCGGATAATCACCGTCTTCGTTTCGGATACAATGTATTAATTAAGTTGCATGCTCGGATCGAACGGATTCTACGAAGTCGTCCATAACTTGTTTCGACTTTACTTTGTAATTTGTGGGGAGTATTGCGTTGTGTCGCGTGTGGATGGCAATGCACCTTGTGCCGGCATTAATCCCGTCTTACGTGTACTAAATATAGTATCTACAGCATGTTCTACTTATTGAGATGATTGCCACAAACGAGGCTGCGGCTAGCTCGCGGCTGCACGTTTTTGTTCACACCTGCGGTCGACTCCAGTTATGACAGCACGTAGAGAATTTCTCACCGTAGATATTTTGCTTTGTTTGTATAATTCTATTGCTGTTTGTTAACATTTTCGTACACGCCCATAAAAACGCCGCCAGCTTTTTAAATAATGACTTAATTTTTTTATTTACATGGCCTAAGCGCCGAACAAAGCAAAGAGCGCGTTGACACATTTAACGGGCGCAAGTTGGAGGTCGCATCGCGATTCCGCCGTTGTAAATCATTATCATCAAACAGTGCCCTGTCATAACGACGTCGTCTTTCATCGGACGCTTTCAATCTGGCCTCCTTTATTTCATTACAATAAGTAATTCACTCGCCTACCATTCACTCACTTTTTGGTAAACATTCCCTGAAATTGGCAATAAATTCCCTTCTAAAATGTCGCTTCGGGCCGAAGGGGCTTCCAGCAACAATAGCGGAGCCGAGTCTCATGAAGATGTTCACTTCGATGAATTGTTTGGCGCAACAATAGTTTTATTTAGCTGTGAGCCCACTGCCCACACGCCGGTTAATGGTCAGGATTGTATGAAGATGTATAAAAATGAATGGCCTACCTTATAAAGGGCCAATAATAAGTTCTCATGTGCCTGCGATATGGGATTCTATTGTTAGAACTTTTTGTTGAGGATGAAGGTATAATGGGGTAGGTGTCAATCGAGGCCGGGCCGGGCAGGTGTACACGCGGTCGAGAAATAAAAATGGTCATAATTTCATTCTGCAGCTGCCCGTCAAGCGAGCATCGATTCGAGCCGGACCGGGTCGACTCGTCCTTTTGTATCGTCCTCGGATTCCACAAAACATTACCAGACAGTCATTATTTTTAATTCATGCTTATAGATACGAGTGCGCTTCACGTTGGAGCAAGCAATTCGGGCGTGCTCGCTTCATCACGTCAAATAACTTGATGAATATGAACCACAATTAGGTTAGCTCACCGAAATTTGTCCTCCACTTTGGGAACAAATTTACAAAATAATATTAGAGGTGGGTTTGAGCGTTCGCATACACGAGTAATGAGTATGCGAGGCTAATTAAAACATTAACACAGGCACTCCATTTCAGAAACCTACAAATTTAGATTTCAGGTTTGAAACACGAACCTAATTTGATTTATTAAGCAAATGGGTATGGCTGATTATTTAGATGCCCAACTGGTTTCACCGATACTTCAGAACGTCTGTGATATTCAAAACGTAATAAAATATGTGTGAGAATAGTTAGGCTAAGTTTAAATGTTAATTTTGTTTATCAGCTTCGACATGTAAATGTTTTCATTAAAATAATTTTACAATAAATCTTGTGTTAAAGCTATCTCGTTTGAATTGGACCGATTGCGTTAACTAAACAAATAATAAATTAGCACGAGAATAGCGCTTCCGAATCCAATTCCAATGTCAATTAATCAAACCAGACACTTTATAATTTTGTTCGGCGCCCCGTTGAGTACTGTATTATTTTCCGCGGGTACCTAGGTACTAGAATTTGATGAATCAGCTTATTTGTGGCTGGTAAATGTATTTTTCATTAATTATTCTGAACTGCCCGTACCGTTGTAGTTAATCTAATAGATTAACGTAGTCACTAGGAGTTTTGAAAGAATTCACGATTTTTCATGCATAATATTAAGACAAATATTGGAACAATGAATAGAAGTGAAAGAGTGAGGTTCTTGTTCGCTTCTTTCCCTCACTTGGAAAAAAAGTTTTCCGAGGCGAACGAATTCAATTATGTGCTTTATTCAATATAAATGTGTTTTTTTATTTTGTAAACTGACTTTTCTAAGTAGCGTTTTGCTCTATTGATTAAACACTTATTGATTTTAACTTTGACATGAATAAGAACCAAGTAAAACTTGATGAAGAATCAACATTACAATCAGCGCCCCGAAACGGAAATTATTGGCAACCTATTCAAAATGGAGCGCCATCTGTTATTTGTAAAAGACTTTGATTTTACATTAATCCTGTTTTTATGTAATCCACGACATTATATTATGTGCCGTGGGGTGCCGGCAGTAATAAATAATAATAATAATAAATAATGCTGGACAAATCGCTCAGCATCATCTAGCCCCAAGCTAAGCAGAGCTTGTGTTATGGGTACTAGATGACTGATATACTTAATACATTATACTGTATAGATAGATATTTGTATTATATATAGAAAAACACCCAGAACAACCTGAACAAATATCTGCAGATCGTACAGACATTTGTCCCGAGGCGGGAATCGAACGCGCAACCCCTTGCGTCGCAAGCGGACCTTCGCCCGCTGCGCCACAGAGTTCGTCAAAAGTAAGTCTCCTCTCTTGCCCTTGGAAGCAGTGAATCTGGGGATATCTCCGGAAGATGGGCAGCAGCGTATATCCGTGTATCAGCATCTGGTGCTACACTCGCCAACCCACACGCGTGGTGAGTATGGTAACAAACCCCTCATGATCAGCACTTGGAGATCCACGAGGGAGGCCTATGTCCAACAATAGACGTTCTACGGCTGAGATGATTACATTTCTATGTAAGTAATAAGATTTATGGAAGTTTTACAAGTCGGGTACCTTGTAGCCAGACGTATTCTGCGTCAATAAAAAAGTTCGCCAGACTCCGCAGAAAACCCAGGTGTGGGATGTTACAAGTTCCAGTTAACGACTCTTACAGCCGGCAAGTATTTTAATAGCCTATCAAACCACTATTACACATTATTCTCCTTTTGCGTTTATTTTGAGGTAAGGCGAAAATTACCACACACAAGTAAGCACATTATACAGGGCGTCCCACGGATATGCCACATGGAGGGAAAGTACCTTGAATATTGTAGATGGAACATTTTACTGAAAGAAAACATTATATGGTGTAATCTTATTAGATTAGACCATGGAGACGGACTCCGATACTAAAATTCATCCAAATCGGTTCAGCGGTTTTGACGTGAAAGAGGTTAAGAAGTTCAAAGGTCGTCAAAGTTAGTTTATAGTTTTACTTTCAACTGAATTTGCATTTTCTATCTATTACCAGGCATCCTGCGCCTTCCAATGGAAATAATATGAAAAATCCTTAAAGGCGCGCGGCACGGCAAAACTAATCTCCTCTGAATAAAACATAAGATTCTCGATAACATACTATTAGGGTTAAGGCACATTACACTGCTTTCTATTACGGAATAATGCTGGGGGTTTGAGCAGCGGAGGATCTGTATAATCCCTTCGCACGTGGCTAATGTATACAGTAAAACTTTATTAAATCATAATAAAAATCCACCTTGTACCAAGGGGAACATTTTATTCATCAATAATAGCGATAAGTACACATTGTATAAGAAAGTTTTATTAGAAAAATAAATTGTGAGGATTCTAAAATGAATGATGATATCTGTGTTTAAATTTGAACCACTGCCTGTTTTAAGTCTTGGCAAGACAACGTTTCCATTAAACTTAACAACTTAATACTTGTAACTTTGATAATCTGCTATACTGACTCGTTTAAAAGTGTGAGTAAAACAGTACCTTATGTAAAAGATTAAATATTTGCTGCTGTTTTGACGTGTCCAAGTGTAATTTAATTACAAACAAAGGAAATGTGGCCCAATTTGGGGAGGAGCTGCTAAAACAAAATTTATAGAAGTAGAAAGGGCACAACGATCATTAATAAAAGTTATGTATTTTAAACCATATGGGTTTTCTACCGCCAACCTGTATGCGGAGAGTCAGCTACTAACTGTTCGAAAAGTTTACATACTGCAAATCGTCCTAAGAATGCACAAAACACTGGCTTTTGATCGAAATATTTACGGAGGAGTAGAAAAGATAAAGCCGCTAAAGTACCCACCACTAAAACTGGATACGCTAGTAACCGATTCTCGAAACTATTTATAATACAGTTAACAAAACATTAAATATCTACCCTAAACCTTACCATGATTGTAAAAAGATTGTATCTAATTGGTTCCTAACACAGACCTATGAAGAGACGGAATCCATTTTGAACTTTTTGGCCTAATTTTATAATTAATTTTGTAAATAACTAAAAACAGAGAAAAAGAATCATCATTAATATACAATATATATATAAAAAAAATGTGTCATACTGAACACCCTCGTCCTTCTCGCATAATCATAATCAACTAATGTAACTAATACCTTTACATGACTACATTTACGCATACCAACACATTACGCACGGGTCTAATCTGGTACCCAGACTCCTACGAGACTGGCGCTACTGGAGAAGACCCTACTCACCTGCACACATCCTCACCCTTGCATATCAGCCCACACATCCCCATACTCAACTACACACTCACACACCTCACCCACGTACAACTACACTTTCTTTCAAGATTTATTATTTTCAATCTTTTATTTTATTTTAATTCATGAATGTTTTATGTATTTTTTTATGATATGAAGAGCGGAACCTCCTAATACAGGTATTTCATACTTAAAACCACGGCAAACCCTTTATTATTTTTGTTAATTAAATAAATTATTTTTTTTTGTTTTTTTTTTAAAGCGAATGAAGTTGCAGCAATATTCTACTTTAAAATCGGAGGGAAAGAAAAACAAACTGTTGCTAGAAATCGTTTCGTAAACAACGTATTCGTACATCAATTGATTTCTACCCGACAAGCCATCACCTCACTTTGATCGGTGGAGAAATTAAAAATTTACTTTGTTACGCTCCGCCAAACAACGCCGCTCTATTTCTCGCTCACCAAATACACTGACACATGAGGAAATATTAATAGTGTATGTAATCCAATATAAATCAGCGTATTTCCCTACATGTTTAAAAGTGGAAGTGTGTATGTTTATACTCGTGTGTTCCGTTTTCACGTTGAATCGATTTTAGCGTAAAAATAGATAAAATCTTGAAAACGGACATAGTCTACTTTTTGTTGCGAAAATAAAACTTAAAAGTTTTGAATGTGAAACGGGAAATGTGTATGGAAATAAAGTATACTTGTAGTAATATATTCTTGCATTTCAATCTTATGCTACACTTTTTAATTACTTTAAACGAGGCGAACCAAAATCTAGAGTCCTTGCAGACGAAGTCGCGGGTACCAGCTAGTTCCAGTACAATTTTGAGGGGTATCGGCACCGCCTTATGTAGGTGCAGGCAAATCCAAGGAAATTAGCCACGTAGTTAAACATGATTATATTGATTCTGGAGCTTTATGCTGCCTTAATATGCTTGAGACAATATTGGATTTGATATCGCTTGTGTATGCTCGAAGTCAGCATATGGCAGGGGTGCGATTATTAACTTTGAATGTGATTTACATTAACCATGCTAATCAAACGTTATCAAATATGTACTGTGTTTTCATAATGCGAAATTTGTGCTTAGTTTGCATCTGATACGGATGCCTTAGGGATGAAGAATTATTATAGTAATCCATTGACTTGTAGGATAGAACATTAAACGTCCAGTTACAGTGCGCCAATTCCTTTGCTCATTAACAAATAAGTGTTATACTTCGCATCATTCACGGGGATTTTCAAAAATCCTAATCAATAGCAAGTTGCACAAATATTAAATGAAGCTTGATTTAACTCAATATTGATTAAGATTATTTTCAAGAATATAGTTGTATCTTTTAAAAGTATTATTTTCATCAAAGACTAACTTTTCAAACAAACTATTCGAGTATATTTACATAACCCAACTAGCAATGCTCAAGACACATAATGTACATATTTAATAGAAACACACGCACACGAATAATCAAAGCAATTAACTATTGAATTTGAGACAAGAATATTAAATGAACACTAAAGATAAGTGCTGTTTGCACAATCTAACCAAATCTATTAAACAACGCCCACTTCTCACTTAAACCTTCAAAAATTCTGGTCCAGCACGATCAATTTGTTTTATCTATATTCTCTCTTATCGTCAAATAAAATATTTACTGCACAATAAAAACGTCCCTTAATATAATACGTCCCGTAAGAGATAATCAACGGACGTGGGTTTCACTTTAGTCACGTTTACTTATCGAATGGTGACGATTTATAATTAAAAACTTGATTTTATGCCTATAGTTCTATAACCTCTGTAGGTCTTCCATGAATTTAATTATAAACCATGGTCTACCATTTTCACAATCTATTCTCGCTAGCGACTGTAGTTAAAAATGTATGATTATTTGTACAGCGCCTCTAGCGGATAGTTTGGTACTAAGTAAACTATACTGCAGCAACTGTAGTTTGGGCTTCATTTGCTTAGAATCTGGTACCATGAGTTACAAATCTGACAGATGTCATAGTAACGTACTATTACTACTGCAGTTACGGCAGGCGATCTAACAGTGACAACTCATGTTAGACACACTGGTAACGGTAAACGCTTTTGTTTATCTTGTTGATATAAATCTGAAAATTTTTTTGTTACTTCTTCCAACCTGCGAAATTTTGCACGGATTTAGAATATAACTAGCATTAGCGCTTAGGCGGGAAGAAGATAGTTTTATATAAATAAAACGCGATGAGAACTATTACAACGTGTTAACAGCAGATTAATTGGCTTGATAAATGTTGGTTAAGAAAACATATTACATATTTATTGCTTTCTTAGATGGATTCATTGTTGCCAAAGCAGCTTCATTTTCTACCATTTAATGTAGTAATGTAGTGTGTAGTTTGTTCAGAGTTAGTAAATCTAGATCATACTGTATTTTTTTGTGGATTTTTTCCAAGCAATCGTTTTATATTCGGGTGTTTTCTATGTTATATTAGTAAGCATTCAAAAAAGTATAAGTATTATATCAATCATCTGGTCACAATAGTACAAGCTTTGTTTAGTTCGGGGGTAGATGGTGCTGTGTGATGGTGTAGTTTCCAGTATTATTTAATTTTAAACCGACTTCAAAATCCATGGATCCATATAGATAGATCGAGGGAGATAAACAAATTTAATAAGCATACATATAGCGGTTTGGGGATTTTCAGTTACATTTTAGATTTCATAAAGCCGGCTTTTTGGTTGAAAAATTAAGGTATTATTATTATTAGATCAATACCAGTGATATCTAATATATCCATTCCCACCTTCCCATTTCTTTCATTAATTAGACGCGTAACCATCAACGGTGTACAGTGAAGTTTGCACCAGTTTCACCGTTATCGATTTTATAAAGTACGTAAGCTTAAGCTCCGATGTTGGAAGTTATCAAACAAAATCAATTTATAAACTAAACAGCGACTGGAAAGCGGTTTAAAACAACACCTTCGCTAAACAAGATTCGCTTATAGTATTTCATTTGTAGTTGGCGCTTCTTATTGATATTCTGAGCGCATCGCGAAAGATACCAGCGGTGGATATAAAACTTTACTTGGGCATAGGTCTGGGTTGGTCGGAGTGGTCGCTGCTCTACAAGCTACAGGCGATAAATTGAAAGCATTCAATTCTAGAGTTATTTTAGTTTAGTGTCTGTACCTACTATTACTTACTCACCGGTACTGCTTTGAAATATATACGGATATTGAAATATAGCGGAATATTAGGTTGCTGCATTGTACATATTGATTTTCATTATAAAGTTTGTTGTTCAATGTAAATATTAATGTTTACTGCAGACTTTTCACATGAGAGCCGGTAGATTAAATTGCAGTTTTTCATCAAACATTAATATTATGTTCTAACAGACAGTGTAAACGACTGGTTTTGCTTAAACAGGGTGTATACTTATAATGATATACTAATTGATTTTGATCTCCCAAGGAACAACTTTATCCAAAAAAAGATAACGAAAGTTTCAACTTCAACAGCTGATGACACGAAAATGGCAACTTCAGGTCCTTTCAGGTCATTTCAGCCCGTGCTATATAATACACTCTGTTTAAAAGTGTAAGTATCTGATCACAGAACTAAATAAATCCGATCAAGAGTGAGTCAGACTCGCGCATCGAGGGTTAATAAATAATCAGATAATATATTTTTTGTTGAAATAAGTTTATGTTTAACCATTATCTTAGCTTCTTAAACGTCCACTGCTGGACGTAGGCTTTCCTCAAAAATCTTCAAGTAGTGATCATGTGGGGTTTGTTGCCGTATTCACCTCGCTTGGCAGGCTGGTTGGCGAGCGCAGTACTTGATATTCGTGCCGTTAAGATACTGAAACTTGGTACCCAGCAATCAGTTATTGTGTAACGGACGTCATCCAAAGCCCGCAAAAATGGCGGTGTTTCACAAAAAAAGAAAATGAAGGAGATATACCTACTCTTTTGTTCCTATGTTCCCGTGTAGGCTTTGTAATCGCTTCTCGCGGCAACTTTGCCTACGCCCAGTGCAGAAGGCAGTGTACGTCACGACTGGTCGTGGGCGGCGCCCTGCCGGGGTGGCCAACAACTCAATGCGCTTTGTTTACCCAACGTTTCCTGTATCACTTCACGATTATAAAGTTTATTAACATTTCGCTAGCATTATATGAAGCGCAATGAAAGTGGAGCATCGATAAAGAATCCTCAACGTCTTGTGACAGCCAACTGTTGGACTTAAAAGTTCTGCTAAGGTATTTAGATTGCATCTCGAGATATGGTGCTAAGATGCTTGATGCTTGGGGTCTCGTGGACTGAGTTCCGCACCAATCTGTCAATACTCCAAGTACTCGGCATCAAATAGCGACTTTCATCTGCTCTACATTCTCGCATTCTTTTGCCGAGTATGGCAACGCGGAGAGATGTCCATACATCGCATTGTGGTGCAGGAGTTGAGGGCATACTAGCACGTGGCTGATCGCACATGAGATGGACCGACCAAATCAAGACTGTTTAAGACTGTCCTCTACATGAATGCACCAGAAGGGCGTACGCGACGACTGGCGTAGGCGATTCTACCTTCGGGATTCAGGATCTCCAAGATCATGAGGGGGTTCTTGTCATACTCGCCACGCTTGACAGGCGGGTTGGCGAGCGCATTACTTTGATTCACGGAAATTCATATAAATTCATTGTCTTTATTTTCATAGTTTGTAATCACAAAACATAGACACGCTGATCAGAAATGAGGAGATACGTAGAAGAACTCGGGTCACCGACATAGCCAAACGGATTAGCACGTTGAAGTGGCAATGGGCAGGCCATGTAGCTCGCAGAACAGATGGCCGATGGGGCCGAAAAGTTCTCGAGTGGAGGCCACGGACCGGCAAGCGCAGCGTAGGACGTCCACCAACAAGATGGGATGATGACCTGGTGAAGACCGCAGGTCGACGGTGGATGCAGATCGCTTCCAACCGCAATAACTGGATATCCGTGAGGGAGGCCTATGTCCAGCAGTGGACGTCCTACGGCTGAAATGATGATGATGATGATGTTGAGACACGCTGCTGCCCAACTTCCGTAGGTATCTCTTGGAAGATTCTCTCTGCATCCAAGGGCAAGGGAGGTGAGGCAACATTCTACTGCCGGTAACCCACAGCAAAACGGCGTGTACTGATGAACTGGTCGAATTAAAGAAACATTCTTGGAGAGCCTTCGAGGTTTTGTTGAACTTTCAATGATTCCTCAGGCGAATTGGAGATGGCTGTACATTTCGCTTCTGCATATTGTTCTCCTTTCATGGTCTTCAGTTACCAAGACATTAATTTAATATAAAATCAGTCTTGTATGACACGTAAGCGGAAGAGGTTGGTGCTATCTATGCCGGACGTATAAAGATAAAAGATCTATGTTGTAAAAAGGCATAAGTGTATGATTGTAAGCTAGCCATGCTTTATTCTCTTCCTCGATGAAACTACTAATTACCATTGTGCGGGCTGTCTTCTGCAAGATGTGATTGCTCATTAATGATGACGTTGCTGGTATTTATTGACATTTTTAGCATAGATTGGAACAAAAAAACATACATCTCGCAGTGGACCGTCCTGTTTGTGAGCTATAATTATATACTAAAACATTTCTTAAATGTACTAAAATTTAATACTAAATTTAAATACTTATACTACTTGATGTTGCTAACAGAACAGCGTTTTTTGCAACTCGTAACTTAAGAATTCTTTACATATTTATAACAACTTCCGTAGAATTTTTTACGAGCCCGTAAACATTTCAAAATCGTCACAGTGTGAAGTGGTAATAATGGTAATCAATGTTTTCATAATGATAAAGTACTATTCGGAAAATGTGACACGCTGTCGAGAATTTGTCATATTTATGCTAGATATTATGGCTTGGACATGCAACAGAGTTCTCAGTATTTACAACCATTCAATAGTGGGCTATTACCTCCTTTGTTTTTCTTGGATTATACCATCATCATCATCATCAACACTGATGCTTATACTCATACTCATGCGCAGAGGGAAACATAATCCTCCTGTTCATAAAAAAAATAATTTCCTTAACAAAAATACAAATTACGAACACTTAATTGTACCCAAAGATTATACAAATAATAAAATACAAGTGCATACACTGCCGGCCAAAAGTTTGAGACCACCTACATCTAAGTAGCAAAATGAAATAAAACTCAAAATATAAATCAAGAGGTTTAGATATTAATTAAAATGCTTATTTACTAATACACATTCATCAAGAAGAAAAAAAAAATCAAGAAATATCAACCATTTACGTTAAAAATGACGTTCATATTTAATAAAATCATTAAACGGATTTTTCGTCAAAAAAGCCTCCCTTGCATTTTATAACTTTTTTCACTAGTCTCGGCATACGAGCAATCAATTTATCGATTGTATCTTGTGAGATATTGTTCCAGCTTTCTTGTAAAGCCTTCCACATGTCTTCTTGTGAGGAGGGACAACAACTGCGCACATTTCTGTCAAGCTCTTCCCACAATAGCTCAATGGGGTTGAGATCCGGACTCTGAGGGGGCCACACCATGTTTTTTAACACCCTTTCTGTTTCTTTATGTTCTAAATAACCCCTGCATAATTTTGAACTATGTTTAGGATCATTATCTTGTTGGAAAAAAAATCTATTTCCAATTAATCTTAAACCAGACGGAACGGCATTTTGCTGTAGTATTCGTTTATAATGCTCCTTTTTTATGATTCCTTCGACTCGTACCAAATCTCCGGTTCCATGGCCCGAGAAGCATCCCCAGACCATAATGGAACCACCACCATGCTTAACTGTTGGCACCACACAATCTGGCATCATCTTTTCCTCGGCGGTACGTCGAACAAAAATTCGTCGTTTTGAACCAAATATTTCAAACTTGGATTCATCTGTCCAAAGAACTTCTTTAAAGTCTTCTTCAGTCCAGTCTCGATGGGTAAGGGCCCACTGCATCCGTTTCTTTTTGTTTTGTGGCCTTAGTAGTGGTTTTCGAACGGCGACGCGACCAAATAACTTAGCATCTCTCAATCGTCTTTTTACTGTAGTCAATGACACAGGTTCTGATCGGGATTTGTTCACTTCTGCGCGGATTTCTGGTGCGGTTAGGCGTCTATTCCGCTTGCTGGTAACGACGATGAAATTATCCTCGCTAGAAGTGGTAGCTCTCGGTCTCCCCGATCGCGAACGATCTTGATTACTGCCAGTCTCCTTGTATCGGGTTATTGCGTTATGAACACAAGTCTTCGACAACTTAAGTTGAGAGGCAATCGCACGTTCAGATTTGCCTTCGCCGTGTAAAACAACTATGGCAGAACGAGTTTCAGTGCTAATTTCGCGCACTTTTCCCATTTTAAGATGTCTTCACTGTAACAACGACGAGCTCAGACTAGTTAAGATAATGAAAAATTTACTCCATCAAAACTCAGGTAAAAAATATGTTTAAGGAAGCTAAAATAATCCGGAAGTACGGTTACCGCAAAACAAAACCAAAATAATTAGAAATGAGCAGGCCATAAAAAATATAACAATGACTCTATCACCTGGTAAGCGCGCGGTACTCATTTATGTTTTGAAACAATAGACCTTTAAAGGATGATAACTTAAAAATATACAATAAAAATGACTCTCAGAAATTCTTTGATAACAATAGAATACGCAGGTGTTCAAATGAGCTCTTTATCATGTGTACTTTTGAAATATTTTGGTGGTTACAAAGATTTTTACAAGTGGTCTCAAACTTTTGGCCGGCAGTGTACATATGTATGTATTAATTTACAGCCATATTGCTTAAAGTAATTTATTTCCAGGTTCATAATAATAAAATAAAGATTAGGATACATAATAATAAAAAAATCGCAAGCTTCTTATTTTCCACGGATGCGAGAGATAAGGTTATTAAAACTGCGCTTAATATATCAACATCATCATTTCAGCCGTAAAACGTCCACTCCTAAACACAGGCCTCCCTCATGGATCTCCATGAGGGGTAGTTGCCATACTCACCACGCTTGGCAGGCGGGTTGGCGAGCGCAGTTCGGGATGTTAATACATGGAAAGACGCTGCTGCCTATCTTCCGGAGCTATCCCTTATCAGGCTATTACTGCATCGACGGGTATGAGAATAGGGGTAACATTCTACTGCCGGCATCCCTTGGCTAAATATAAGTAACTGCTTTATTATGGCTTAATAGATAAATTGCCTGTGGGGTGCCCGGCGGAATGTTTAACTCCTCTCTTTCCCGTAGATGCAGAAATAATCTGCCAAGGGATACCTCTGGAAGATGGGCAGCAGCGTCTTTCCCTGTATAAACATCTGAAACTGCGCTCGTCAACCCGGCTGCCAAGCGTGGTGAGTATGGCAACAACCCCTCATAATCATTACGTGGAAATCCATGAGGGAGACATTTGTCCAGCGGTTCTACGCCTGAGATCTCTTTAAAATTATAAATCTGAAAATTTGTTTGTATGGATGTTTGTTACCTCTTCACCTTTTATCCAGGATTCGGGCGGAAGCTAGTGTGATTAAATATTTTCTTTGATTTGATTTCATTCCGAAACTCATGGTTGGTATAAGTTCAGCTTTGTTGGCGTTACTGCTTAAATACCTACTTACGAGTACCTTATGCGGTAGGTATGTACTTAAACCTTACGAAACTGATCACACCGGATCTCGAAGAGGGACTTATAAAACGAGTGTCTTTGTAAATTGTATGTAAATACGGAGACACCTGCTGAATATATTTGTGTAAATGTAAAGGCTAGTACACAATACCGTGAGACAGAACAAATATAAAAAGTTTCAAAGCTCAGTGTTTTGCCGATATTTGTATAGGTAAATTATTATTTCTAATAATTGAGAATACCAAATCATTGGGTGCCGTTAGTAGAATGTTGCCACTCCTCTCTTGCCTATAAAGCAGTTAGAATCTGCCAAATGATAACTCCAGAAGATGGGCAGCAGTGTCTTTCCGTGTATCAACACCCCGTACTGCGCTCACAGACCCGCCTGTAAAGTGTGGCGAGTATGCAAAAATTGCTTCATGATTTTGAAGATCCAAAAGGGAGACCTATGTCCAGCAGTGAACGTGGACGGATGGTGGAGTAGTCCTACTTACAGTTGAGATGTTGACTAAATCAGAACTTTTGAAACCATAAGTCTGTTGGTTCAAAATATCCTGAAGATCGGCATTTTATAGGGAACCACACGCTTCAAAACAAAACACAATAGCCATACTTTGAAACAAAAAGGACATAAAAGTCACTAATGGTATATTTTCCCCGTTCAACAATTTAACTGAAAGACTCTAAAAGGTTTTACTTATACTCATATTTTCAGCCGTAAAAGTTAATAGAATACCTTTAAATTCTGCTACCGACCTTTTTGTTGCCGTGTCAGACCGCCCTTGAGCTGGTAAATGATTCACTGGGTGTAACATCGTTAATAAAACTTAAATAGCTCCCTGATGTTGTATTACTAACTTTACTATAAGTTACTGTCAGCGGTTTTGCAAGCTGTAATTTTAATTATATGATATAACTAGCTTTTGCCAGCGACTTCGTCCGCGTGGAAGTCATAAAACGTTAAATCCCCTTTTTCACGCAGAGCCCCTTTGATTCGAAAATATAAATCCCATTTATTCCCTATCCAGTAGGAATTAAAAAAAAAATCCCTTCTTAGTACACCTCTAGGATACTCAAGGTATGTATATGTATGTGTGCCAAATTTCAAGTCTTTAGGTCCAGTGGTTTAGGCTGTGCGTTGATATATCGGTCAGTTAGTCAGTCAGTCAGTCAGTGAGTTAGTCAGGACTTTGAATTTTATATATATAGATATAATATATACGTAATGCTAGACACTTTTACATTGCACCATCTAGCCCCAAAGTAAGCAAAAGCTTGTGTTATGTATGGTTGATGAAATATTAGTATACATTTTTTGTATCATACATAGAAATATACCCAGACCAGAGACTAATATACATTAGGCAGAGAACTTACACACATTTGTCCCGCGGCGAGAATCGAACCTGCCTCCTACGTCTTAGCCGGCTATCAAACCAACTTCGCCATTGAGGTTGTATATTATAAAGCAATATTTACGGGATATTACCATGATTTCAGTGTTTTTGAGTTTCATTCATAGTCAGAGATTTAGAAAGAGGGTAGACCGTTTGGTTTGCCAATGACTACCTACTCAAAAAAGACTGCAGTTTATCCGTGACGTCGAACTATCAGGAAACTCAAAACACTCAAATCATGGTAAACATCTCGTAAATATTGCGTATAATGTTTACAGCCGTGATAGTTTCAAAAGATAAATGCGCCACGGCTTTCGTTTACCAGATCTGGTCAATAGACAGGGAAATTGCCAGCAGTGTTTTTCTATCGAGCATTAACACAGCCACAAGCCACTTGTCATACGAGATTAAGGCAAAACGCTACCACGACTCTTCAAACATTATGTCATTACCCTTATCACACTAAGCGTGTTTGAGTATGCTCAATGGAGTGCGTTACTGAGAGTCAACCTATTAATATGGACAACTACAGTGCGTATGGGTGTCATGTAAATTACTTTAAATGCGTGACAATTTAAAAAGGTGAAATCATATTAGTTCTTTTATTAGACTAGTTGATATTCCTTGTGGTTATCATCATGATTCAACGTGGGCGTATAATACCCTTAACAAAAATATTTACATACAAGGTGTTTCGTCTGCTGATCAGAAACTTACGGGACGCACCTATGCATCTAAAGTTTTAATCAAAATCAAATGTCGTATTTCATATGCAACTTTGAAAAAAAAAACAGTAGACATGTTGAAAGGCAATACAAGAGACCCGAGTTTAGACCCGAGTCCGAGATTCCGTCCTGAGATTTTCACGGCGCGGCGTGATCAAAATTGATACACCTCATGTATCGATTTTGGTAACTTAGTGGTTCAACGATTTTATGATATGGTATACATAGAAATAGAAAGTATAATCATCGAATTTCGACGCATCATTATTCAATCAATCAACCTATAAATGGACGCACCAGTTCGTCTCGTTAAAACGAAGAAAAAGCCTGCAATTGACTATCAAATCGAGCTACATGAATTACCCGTGTAGAACATACACATCTAATAAAATACAATCATTATCTACACACGAGCCATACTATCTTGTTAAGTATCTCCATGTTGGTATACGTATAATGATATTGAACTTTTTATCATACTTTCATCTGCTCTACTCGGTAGGTACCACAGATGCGTAATACTGCTTTTCCTGATACTATCGCGTAAAAAACTTTTAAGTTATCTTCTGTCAGTTGCGTATTAACTACACACTAATCTGTTTTACTAATCTACTATCTCGGAATGTCCAAGTTGACGTTTCGAAATCGTCACTCGTTCTTGGAGTTAATATCCGTTAATGTTGGACGGAGTAGTTTACAACCGAACCACTTAGGATAGTCGCTTGATCACTATTTCACCGGCTCACCGTAATAAACCCTCGAGCAATCACATGAGAGTGTTTAGGCAAGGATAGCATGTTGTAAAAATACCTAAACGTATGGCATGACGTTGACAGGAAGGGAAATGACGTCATGTCCGTTATTGCGCGTGATTCACAACCTACCATAGCCCATATGAAAATTAAAACAATATATTACACAAAGTAGGCAATTTTTCTTTTCATTATTAGAGGTTAAGATCTCTATCTTATTGAAAGTCTACCAGTATTCAGATTAAGCTGTCCCGCATAGGAATTGGAAAATTACTGTCCAACAAAGCATTCTGTGTGACCATTTTATGAATGCATGTAACCCTTACAGTATCGCCGAATATTTTATCAATAATATCATAACGTTATATTTTTATTGTACCAAAGCATTCGATCTATAAATACATAATAATATCAGAAAAGTAGCTCAAAAGATTATGATTTGTCTAACGTTTCCTGCACTGCATGTGGTGTTTTTATAAGTAGTGTGGAGAGCAATAATTCGTTACAGAAATTTTGTACCGGACTGATGAAACGAGTTGACCGTTATGACACAGGTAATAAAACAGCAGCTGTACCATTGAACCATAATTATGATTCAATCAAAATCAAAATCAAAGGTTCTGGAAGGGTCATCTTATTGTCACTCCATGACTCTGTTTGGAGTTGATGAGGAGGAAATTTTGAGAACCATAACTGGGTTGAAAAGCTCATCTGCCCCAGGCTGGGACAATATCCCCTCACATATAATAAAATCGGCTAAATTAATACTGGCTCCAATCATCTCCCATCTCATCAACCTTTGTTTTTTGCATGGAATCTTTCCTAGTGTTTTTAAAAGGGCCCTTATACACCCTATCTATAAATCTGGGGATAAAAGCAGTGTCGATAATTACAGACCTATTTCAGTATTACCAAGTTTATCAAAAATTATTGAAAAATGCTTAAACTTAAGGCTTATAAAATATTTAAATAAATTCAATATTTTAGCAAATAACCAATATGGATTTCGTTCTGGTAGATCTACTGAAGATGCCGTATTAGAGCTAACAGATTCCATTATTCAAAATATAGACTCCAAATTAAAATCTACATGTTTGTTTTTAGATCTCACAAAAGCCTTCGACACTGTTTCTGTCCCCCTGCTCTTAGATAAAATGGAAAGTATTGGCGTAAGAGGTCCTTCACTAAAAATTTTGTCAAGTTACTTGACCAACAGAACGCAGCGAGTAGTCATTGGCGACAAAATTAGCTCTGACGAGTCTCTGACATTCGGGGTACCACAGGGTAGTGTTTTAGGACCTACCCTGTTTCTTATATATGTTAATGATCTTTGTAAACTTGCTCTATTTAATTGTAAAACTTTAGCCTATGCTGATGACACAGCTTTGTTGGTCACTGGCGACAGTTGGGATGATGTACAAAAAAACGCGGAAAGCGCTCTTCATACTGTACAAAAATGGCTTTCCCGCAATCTTCTTACTCTTAACATCAATAAATCGAAATACGTCACTTTCTCACCTACATTATCTTCTCAACCCCCATCTTCTTTTACTATACAAGCCCATACATGTTCTTCCTACCCGATTTCAAACTGTAGTTGTACTTTTATAGAAAAAGTTGGATGCATGAAGTACCTAGGAGTTTTCATAGACAGTACTCTGAGCTGGAAGCCACAAATCTCAGCCACTATCTCCAGGACTAGAAAACTTTTGTACATCTTTAAAAAACTTCGAACAAGTGCAGATCTAAAAACTCTAAAAACAGTATATTTTGCCTTATCGCAGTCAGTTCTCTCTTACTGCATCGCTGCTTGGGGGGGTGCCCCGAAAAATTCATTGTTAGGTCTAGAGAGAGCACAGCGTTCTATATTAAAAGTTATTCATTTTAAACCTAGACTCTATCCAACAAATGATTTGTACCAACTCAGTAATGTGCTCTCGGTTCGCAAATTATTTATTCTAAATATAACTCTACGTACTCACATTAAGATACCATATGACCCGCGTTTATTATCAAATAGAACCAACCTACTGCATTTCCCAACCAGATCCAGCCGTACAGTCCTTGCATCCCGACATCACCACTTTTTAGGACCCATATTGTACAAAAGAATTCATAAAATACTTGATGTATATGAACTTACCTACCATAAATGCAAAATTAAACTTAAAAATTGGTTATCTACAATTACCTACGGTGACACTGAATTTTTGATTGGTAGAAGTTAATCCTACAATAATACAACTCCATATATATTTTTATTATTTATTATTTTTATTTAATTATGTATTTATGTATATAAATTGAAACATTGAATATAAAGTATGTTGCATAAAATAAGAATTTATATAATTTGATTAGGTATGTATGTACATTAGTTTTATAGATGCTTTTTGTTATTTCAACTGTATTCCGACTCTATTTCAATTGTACCTACAAGACATTTTTATTTTTAAGTTTATTTTAAGACATCAAATATGTAAATTAGTTTTGATAAGATGCCTTTAGTTATACTAGTTTAAATGATTTCTCTTCTTTTCTGCAGTCTGGTTCTTCTTTTTGTTAAATTTTGTTTGTAAACATTTACATCTCCTCATGTACTGAGGTAGGGCACTGGAAACTGCGACACAGTTTATACTACTGCATTTTCCAGTGTTCATTTGTATCCTGTGCACATGTATATTTTTTGTAAATAAACAAACTTGAAACTTAAAAAAAAAAAAAAAAAAAAAAAAAAAAAATTACACCTAACATAATTTACTTATGTCTCGCGCTTGTAAGATTAAATAATATGAGACCTTATGTGTGTGATTATCTGAGCTGCTGTTCTACCTTTATAATTTGCAAGATTTGCATTTTTTTGCGTTTTCGAGACGCTGAAGCTCCTGAGCCATTACAATTAAATATCGTTCAGTCGAAGTCAAAACTAGTCAAACCGGCAATAAAGAACAAGATGATAATGAAACCAACGCGTTATTTTAACCTAATATCGCCGATTTTGCAGAAGATCTTAAACAATCTCGTAAACCTCGATAGAGGAACTAACTAGCTGTTTTCTAATGGTCTGTCTTCGGCTTATCATAGACAACAGCACCCTAATTTTAAAGCGGCGCTTAAAGACCACATCGTTTTTTTTTGTACTAACCATATCCTTATTAGCTGCAGTATAAGATTCATTTGATGACCAGATAGAAATCTATTAATAACATTCGACCAGCGCCGCCGATGGACAGATCTATAAATGATGAGTTCCATTTCAGATAAGATCATATTCAATAGGCTTACTTAGAGATGAGGCTGGCCACAAGCTGGCTTACTTCTAGAATTATTTAACTAAAATTTAATATTAATAACAAGACTTATAAATACCCCTTTAACTATGGGAGAATGATAAATTCACGTATATTTGCTGCACCGGGTGAAATGGCCATTATAACTCGTAAATCTGGAAAGTCGTAAAACGTCCCTAGATGAAATTTTAGTGTTATCCTCGCAATACTAGTTGTACTGTTCTAGTCGGTCGGTCGGGAACAGCTGCTAAGGCAACATCTCTTATCGTACTTACTTATGGTTCTGGTCAAAGCAGGTAACCTGTTTTCTGCATGACTGCCCCCTTATCGGATGATTGATGGAGCCGGCCCTCGGTATTCTGTTACTATATCTTATTGTTTCGGGTCCATTATAGTCACATTAGCATATTTCTGTGTGTAATCTGATACTTAATTTGTGGCGAGAGATTTTTTTATCGGAGATTAGAAATTAATAAGTAATTTGAAACAGATTTATGAACAAGCTCTTGGGTTTTTAGCTGTAGACAACATTGAAGTTATCAACAAACCCGGACACGTTTCACAATGTATTCATATTCTAGTTGGCATCGTACATCGCCTTCAGTCGAGAGCTTATATTTTGATGAAATAGATTAAAAACTCTGTGGAAATTCTATCACAATGATTACTAATGTTTTGCGTCCAGCTGTGTATGAGTAACCTTTTAGAACTCTATAGAGAGCTGGTTGGAAATGAATAAACAATGCTCCTTCTAATCACGTGATTCGTTATATTCCTGCAAGTCATCACATTTAGCTCCACTGAGCATTGTTAACATGATACAAAGAGAACAAAACTCACAACCAGGTGAAGATATGCGGAGGCGTACACCGAATAATATACGGGTATGGGCTTTACAACGAATAATATTATTTTGAATTCGGATGATTTGTCTTATCTAAGTGGTACTCAGTCTAAAAGTAGAATCTTGTATCAATTCACAAGTGTAATCCGTACGTAGAGCATTACATATATTACGCCTATCCAAGGCAGTAAGCAAAATAACTTCCACCCATTTCTACCCACAAGTGTTTGCTGTTGATAAAACCACCTACGCTCGGTCTCTACCATTCCCTTTGATGCCTCAATAAAAATCGAAAGAAGTGAGTCCTAAAAGCCAATATCTGGCCAAGCACCAAGCACCCTCATTAGAATCGGTATACCACGAGCTTGTCTCGAGGCAAACCCAAATAACTATCATTTAGTTAATAGCCTTTAATTAATTAAAGGTTTCGTTCTCGAATTCAAGCCTTCGTCTAATATCCCAAATGACTTAAATGGCTTACACGGCTCAACTTGTACGTCATTAATTGCCACAAATGTAAAAAAGTGTTCGAAGTAAAAAAGGGTTTTATAAATACAGAGATGTTGAAATACCAATAGACCACACACATTCAGTTCTTGTTAGTGTAATGATATGCACATTTATTTGAAACCTAATGTATGTGCAGCACTGGTGGACTGGATTATATTGTGCTTTGAAGCACTGTGGGGTGAATTGTAATGTAAACTTATGCGTATGGTAAATTAAAGTAACATTTTGCAACAAAAACATGTTGAACTTCTTGAATTCTCATTCATCAGAAATGTCTGTGATTTATAATTGGTTTGCACTATGATATTTCAAAGACTTTAAAATAGGAAGTTCTATCAGAAATGAATCAGATTCGAAGCAGAATTTAATTATCTTTGCAAACTGAAAAGTATGTCTGAAACTATAGATTAACGGAATGGTATATTAATATAGTTGCTAATTTCTCGTTCTTTTACTATCCTATCTAACTAATACCCCGCGGAAATACAAAACGAAAGTGGAATATCTGCCTTTGTTGAAACTAAAAGCTTTAAAAAATTCATTTGAATCTGGCGTCCTGCCAGCATCAAGCATCTTGCTTTCAAATTTCACAAAGCTTTGTAGATTTTAGAAAATGTCAAAATATTGTAAAAAGAACGAAGGCATGCTCTACATTATAGCTACCAACATCTCTTTTATTTTTTAATTTCAACATTTCAAAAGACTGTGGTGGCCTGTTCCACTGTTAATTTGTTTTATTGATTCTAAATTTCGCTAAGAGTTTGTGCCTTACACGTAGTTACTCTGAATCAAGTACATACAAGCCAAACAATGATAATTTCCACACGAAGCAACGTGCGTGTGTTCTCCGAAACGGAACGTGGGGCGGCGCGGACAAGTATCCTTCCACTAATCTGCATATTGGATACACAAATTTACCACTCCCATGTCACAACAATCTTGCATTCAAATGTATACACTCTGCTCCCACGAATAAGAGTTACAAGCGGCCGTCCAGAACCAAGTCCTACAGTCGTCTCCAAACACAGCTATGTTAAAAGCACGAGCATGAAATGTTTTATTCAACTAGTTATAGCAGCTGACTGAAACAGACATCAAACGTGTCATGCTCGATAAAAGTGCCATTGTCAAACGACACAAAAGGCAATAAAAAGTTAATTTATAACTTTATCGTACAATGTTTGCAAAATAGAGACGTAAGCCTCCGTTTTACGGCAACGTCTATTCCTAGAAAGAGCAATAAAGACAGACAATCATATTTTCTCGTTATAACGCGTGATGGATGGCACACCTCCCCAGGTAGACGGGTGATTATTAAACTTTTTCCGACACAAAAACAGCACCCAAACATAAATAGTCCTATTATTGTGAATACAATAGCCTACTAGAAACTAGCGAGCCGAATTCCGATCGGTTACGGTAGTTTAACACTCTTAATCGTTTATTTTTTACTCTCCGTCCGCCGTTATTAACCATTCCATATCATTAATAACACTGGAGCGAAAGAGAATGCGTTTTAGTTCTGTACACTTACTAGCAAACCGACAAAACACCATCTCAAATCGTTAAATTCAAAACTTCAAAATCAAATTCGCTGCAGTGGTCTTGCCCATATTCATAACTATTCGAAACCTGCCCATATAAGAAAAAACAATAGTGTTTTTATGAATTTCAAATGAGTTGATGTACATTCTATTGCTCGTGATTGTAAACAATTGTACATTCATATCGCGGCAAACGGTAACGCTCTCATTAATAATATTTAATGTTTCATTCGAATGGAGACCGCTAAACCGCTACTTTGTATTTGTGCCAGTTATTATAATAGGAGCCGGAATTTTAAAAGCTATAGATGAAGCTCGTTATTTATGTCCGCACTGTTTAATTTCTTTCGAGTTAAGTACATTCGAAGATTTAGATCATTCCGAAGAATGCGAGAGTTAGTGGAGCTGACTAACTAATTTTTCATCTGGTAGAACCCGTTCGAATAAAATTTAAAAGGGTCGATGTGAACTTTAATACAATAAACCCCATGCTATTCTAACTAATAATGAAATTGCATTCGAAACCATAACCCGGCAAATATTTGCCCAAATATTACTTCCCTCAGTGCTCATGAACCAAAAAACCACTCGAACCCAATTCAAGGCATCGCGCTTCCTTTAACACAATGGATAACGCTAATTTATTTCGACGTCGAGTATCGCCGAGGGTCCGCGCTCGATATAGAAAAATTAAGTAATTCATTCGGGTTGAAAGGATACTGCTTGTATCTGACGTAGAAAAAAGGACGGTATAGAGCCATCAGTTGGAAACGGCGCGGTCGACTGCGTCCGCCGCGCGTTCACTCTCCCGCCAAACGCATTCTTATTCCGATGCTTAGATAAACATTAATAAGTCCCTATAGAATTCACTATTTATATTATCTAAAAAAGCGGGCGACTAGTTGAATTGTTTCCGGAAAAAGAGTTACGTTCCGATGGCAAACGATGTGGTAGTATGTTAGTAGCTTTATGCGTATGTTTTGTTAGATACGTATCTATTTTGTGCGTTCTAGTATGCATAATTTAGTTTTGTGTTTTGTTTAATGGCAAAGTTAATTCAATTCATTTGGATGTCTCCTGAAGATAAAATTCATTTGTGTCGACGTTTGAATTAATTTTGCTTTGAGAAAGTGAGGGAATGTAATGAGAATTCCCAGGGATAGCGCCGCCGCACGAGTGTTGAGCAAGCGAGCCGCTGGCTAATGAAGATATGCAAGTACACTCGACCGTGTAAACAAGCGCACCCGGAGGCGCTTTTTCTGTTTACTCCCGCGGGATTAGTAATTTAAAAGTCAATGCGGACACTCGAAAGGGTCAATCGTATCGCTCGACCCGAGTATTGAAAACAGATACCCTTTTCTGTATTCCGGTGGTAGCCCATGAAAGTTATAAGGGCTGAGTTGTTGAACTATGTAATTGACTCGGCTCTGCGGTCACCGGCTTTGTTCTCCGGAGGGCGGATAATCGAAAACGCCTCTGGTTAGCCCCGAATGACTGGAGAGAAACAATGCGAAGTTGATATGTGGATTCGCCAAACGGTCCTGTTTGATTTGTAAAGAGCTATTTGTTCGGCGAAGACTGCAGGCCTAGCGGAAATTGGAGTCGGACAGCCGCCCGAACCTATCACCACTTGTCCAATTACTTCATATAAAACTTTAACTGTAAAACACAACGTTCGTTTTAATAAAGGACGCTAGCCGCTTAGCCGTAAACATTTGTGACAGAGCAATTTCCGTGCGACACGAATACTCGTCGGAAAAACTAATACGTTACACGAAAACAAAAGGAAAACGAAACGGAGAGACGTGACGCTGGTTATAAAATAGACAAAGGCGTTTAGCTACAGCACGAATGACTGCGCTATTTGGGTCTGCAGCGCTCCCGTTCCATCAATTTTATTTTCTCGCACAAAACATGTCGGCTGTCGCTACGCATTATAGGCGCCACACGCGTGATCCGAACGATGCCTTTTATTTTGGGCAAATCGTGGACGTTTCTAGTGATTGACTTATCCGGGGGTAACTTGATAGGCACTCCCGGTGCGCGGGCGCACTCCGCCTCTATGCGCCCAGTCTACTCGACTCGGTAACAGAACACCGCCGGAGCAAACACTGCTCCACTGTGACAGGTATCTAACTTGAAAGTCAGATACATATTTCACAGATTTCATAATTTATTTTGAATATGAAACCAGCGTGAAATTGCTGGTTAAAACGTGTCTTGTAACCCGACTTTGAAATTCACCTCCGATTCTACATCAGATTAAGTAACACGCTCGCCTGTTAGCTTAAATAAGATTTATCTACTTCACATTCACGACATTCGCGTAAGTTTACATGACAAATTAGATTTCCTGGAAATTCTAGGAAAGAGGAAACTCCTTTACCTAGAGTAAATCTTGAACGAGCTCTGGGTTGTCTTTAATTCCGTGTTGAAATATCGCTTACATATTTCATTACATGCAAAGTGCCTTCGTCTGAGGTAAACAGAATAGGTCTCCAAACATGGCTCGGTAAACTCGCTCGTGTCGTGCGTCCGACTCGCACTAATCTATCTTAGTTTAGAGCCGCCTGCCACAGACAATCACCTTCATACTGTGTACCGTGGAAAGGAAATATTGACGGTCCCATGTGATTTCAATGTCTTCTGTTTTAAGAGTAAACTTATCCGGATGTACCGAACCATATGTGTGTTGTCTTTCACAAATGGACGGGAGGAGTAACCCGATATCAGCGTGTAGCAAAGCAACTTATTGTAGTACCCTGAGCCGTGCCTTCTGGGAACGTACATAATGACTCAATAAGCAGAAGCTCAGCGCGAAATTGAAATAAAAAATACGGATTCCAACTGAGTCCGACGGCTTAACGCATCACCATAATTCAATCGTAGATGGGCTGCTACTTCGCTACCAAAAGAGCATCGAATTTATTACAAAGCTCGCTTCGGGAACCCCTACCTATTATTTATGGCACTCGGTTGGTCTGTCACAAAAAAACGGACGGGTGCTTCGGATATCTCAGCGGGCGGCTCCGAAACATAAGCTGCAACAACACGCACTTCCTCCAATCTAGAAGCACAATGTCGAACTACGGTTGCACATTTGTCACCAAAACCTATTCAATTATAAACCTTGTCACTGAAAATAAAATAAACATTATTCTGTGTCTATGTTCATGTCAGTCTATGCTTAAATAAATGATAATCCGTATTTATTGAGAGTAGGCTGCAGTGTTGGAGATATGTTTCAATGCGAGCCATGTGGTGGCAAATGTGGGAACCCCGCCAAGATGTTGTCCCACTAACGAGTTTGTTACTTCATTGTATTCCAAATCGCTCATTTCAAAACAAATAATATGAAAATGTATTCGTAGGTGATAGATAACTGATAACTTTATAAGCAAGTGTTATTCAAATTAAATGTGTTTATTGATAAGCCTTGAATACGTATTTTTGATAAAGCTATCTTTATTAGAAAAAATCCAAAGCTTTTAATTTTATTATCAAAACTGGAAATTAATGGGAAACGAAATAATCTGCAAAGTAAGAGCTTTTTTATTGAACTGGTTCTTACAAGTCCCACGTGCAAGGCTTTTTAATCCTCTTCAATGTTTTTTGATGTTACGGAACACTCCATCTTACTAAACCGGATGCGTATTTAACTTATTAAAAACATTACCTTCTAAATACTTCTCGTTGGAGATGTCATTGAAGCATTATGAATTAAACGAATGGATTCCATTTAAAGCTTTAAATAGCCGTCTTTTGTCGTTCGAGAGCACTCAGGAGGCAAAGCCATTTTGAACTGGGTCTAATTATAAAAGATGCTCTTATGAGACGTGAAGATCCCTAAACCAACCCGCGATGTTTATTATAAAGACAAGAATCGACAAACAGAAGGCAATGTTGTTCGGAAACGATCGCGTTTAATCCCCGAAATGAGACAAGTATCACGAACCGGGTCACCGGCTATCTTCTCACGTTTGTTGACGGCTAAACTGATAATATTTATTAAACAGTTCACTATAAACGACCAAAAGCGATAAATAAAACTCTTAAGACTATTATGCGTCACGCAAGATTTACAATGCATGGAACGGCTGGTTTTTTATTCCAACAACTCATGAGGTACTATATAATGTTAGGAATTTCGGCGATGTTATCGTGTATTCTGCTGGTAATTAGTATTTATTACTACGGGTACGAGAGGCTTTGGTGTGAAAGCGGTTTACTGAGTTATGTGCTGCGGGACGGATGAGTTAAGCAATTAAAGCTCTTTTATGTGAACAACCCGCTCACAAGATGCGGCACGCGATAGTCCACAATTTATAGTTTTATAAGTGTCGAGCAAGATTTGTAACGACATTTTCTAAATAATTCCTAAATTTAAAGCTACGCTAAATGTTGGACTAATCAGGGGCAACGGAACAGTTTATCGTAAAATTTTTGAAGTATTTCGAATTCCACGTCCTGGGCCACACACTCGGTAGCGTGTTAACACGGTCTCCCTAAAAAAAGTGGACTACCGTTTTGATTTTGCCATCTGTGATGGGAACACGATCTGAAACTAATGAGATGGTGAACGCTTAAATACACTGATGGCAAGTCTTTCCGCCGAATGCGACCCTACTCCTCTTATAAATCATATGATAATTGAATCATATGCCGCGTGTCAAAAGTAATTAACAGGCTGCGATACGCATCTCCACATGTGCTTTTTAAACTTGTCAGCTCACGCTCGAGATAACATCGACATAGAATTTCTTCAAGGCATAAAAATGATTACTGCCCATTCATTCGTCCAAGATGACTCTATATTAAGGTCATTGTAAGAGTAAGTTGATCCCGTAGACCTTATGATGGGGAGGGCACAATCGCAATTATAACAATCAAATGGGACGGTCATATATCAACTGATGCAGTACTAATTTCGATTTGAACTAGTAAATAGAAACTTCTAAACATACTTGATTTCTAAATATTTCGAATATATTTGGATTCGTTAATGTTAGCACCGTTTTGCCAGTTTGTTGTTCTATAAATCTCGAGAACCAATCTATCCGCTGGGCACTTAAATTCGTTCCATTAACATAGTATTCCGTATTAAATTTGGCCCGCGGCGGAGACTGACAATGATTGGTCTAGCGCAGCCCCAAACGACCGTTGCGATGGTCCATAAAAGTGTTTCGCAGCCGTTCACCAATTACCTTAATGTAACTACCATCAAAACAACCTTTTTAGCGAATCGTTCTCTAGTATTTCCCACGAAACATTTGCCCCTAATGAATGATATAAATAAATGAGGAGTAAGTAAATATTTTAGGAAAACAGCACGCGCCACGAGACTTTTATGTAAATGAAAAAACTTCGAGGAGTGCGCGTGTATCGTCTTTAGAAGACGCCGTTCTATGCAGGCTCGTCAGGGACCGCTAAGGATGAAATATTAGATGCGCCCGGACCCCGCCCTATAATGAGACCCGTAGGAATAGGAAGCAATATCTTAATACCTACCTTAGCCCGGGGTGACAAATACACGCTTCAGAACAGTAAATAATTTATAACCGCACCGTTTTATGATGTTTCTTGCAAAGCGACGACAAGGCGAGGCCGGGCTCGGAGATAATATTGCTCGTCACTACATTACGTTAAGTGGAATTATTGCTCACGATGTACTGAAACCGCGCTCCCGGAGCTTAGTATTCCGGCGCGGGTACATCAAAGCCGTTACGGTATTAGGTAATATTACGCGCAAAACAAACTTACGCCCGACTCGGAAAACGTACCAGATATGATTTATGGAACATCGCTGTGACATTATTAGTCAATGTATCAGCGTCACTATCTACCTAGAACATCAAAGGTGTCGAAACGTCAAAGCTCGATGTTTAACTTCAAAGAACAATACCGAGGATATCGTGAGACAGAGCGTAAAATAAACACGTTTACGAGTGGCCCGCATTACTTTATTTTGTCATGGAAACAATCGCGCTCCCGCCCTTGCTAAGAGCGTTGTGACTGAGACTTGGATATGAAAGGGCCGTAAAAAGGTCGTAAAGTCTATGAGGAGCGATGCTTTCAGTGTTCGGGAGTAGTCGCTTTGATTTGTGTAGAGCAGCTGCCCGTTGCGTTAATAACTTAATTCGTCAGAGTCGTCGGACGGAAGAGGGTTTTAAAACGTTGCATGTGTAGTGTACAGGCGCCGAGGAAGCGTCCTAATGCGCGGGAGTGTCGAGGATGGAGATGTCACATTCGACGCGTTACTTTGTAGAGTGCTCCCGCTGAACGATTTGTGTTTATCGACACTACTTCAAACTGTGGTTATTGACTACTGAGTGCGATAACAATTAATGAGCCCATCCGAATGAGCTGAGAGCCTCTTCATTACAACACCTTATGAGAATCTTTGGATCCGAGCACGCACTTGAGATTAAGCGGGATGAGCGAAATTGTGATAAGTAATGTTTCTTCATTGTAATGGGTAATCTTTCCGTGATATTTATGCAAAGCAGGATATTTTATGCTTTAGGGGAGTCATATAATGCTTATCTTTATTATTGTTATAACGACCCAGCCCATATTTTCAGGATTGTATTTTATACTAAAAGGAGAAAACTAAATAATAATAATTGTGTAGGTAGTGTGGTAAATGGAAATGGACATTGAAGTACGCATTGAAGTTATATATGAAGTTACACAACTTCATATATAACTTCAATGCGTACCTATAAGAAAAAAAAACTTTAGTTTCTCTCCCACAACAAGTTTGAGATCAACTTTTTACTAAATCATTGTCATCATCATCATCAGCCTATATTAGTCCACTGCTGGACATAGGCCTCCCCAAATCTGTGCCATTTCACCCTGTCTTCAGCATGCCGCATCCAGCGTCTACCAGCGACCGCCCGCAAGTCATCACTCCATCTTGCTAGTGGTCGTCCTACACTACGCTTACCAAGCCGCGGTCTCCACTCAAGAACACGTTTACCCCAACGGTTGTCGGTTCTTCGGCAGATATGGCCAGCCCACTGCCACTTCAGCTTGCTAATCCTATGTGCTATGTCGACGACCTTGGTTCTCTGTCGGATAACCTCGTTGCGGATTTTATCCTTCAGAGAGACTCCGAGCATAGCACGCTCCATAGCTCGCTGAGCGACTTTAAACTGGTGGACCAGCCGTACCGTAAGTGTCCACGTTTCGGCACCGTAGGTCATGACGGGTAGGACGCACTGATTAAAAACTTTAGTTTTTAAGCATTGTGGTATATGTGATGAGAAAACCCTACGTAGTTTCCCAAACGCTGCCCAGCCTAGCTGAATCCTCCGCTTGGCCTCCTTCTCAAAATTGTTCCTACCTAATTGCAAAATTTGCCCGAGGTAGGTGTATTCTGAAACAACTTCGAGTAGGTGGCCATTTACACAGATAGGTCCCGGATCAATGTGTTCATTGATCATGATTTTGGTTTTATCCAAATTCATACCGAGACCTATCCGTCGCGAGGCTGTCATTCTACTGTTATACAAATCATTGTACTGTTTAATAATAAACTGCATTGTGAGAGACTGGTGCCTGAAAAGTTATTAAGAATCTTGTGTTACAGGTTGAAGAATAAATATAAAATAGAAAAAAGTAAGTACAGTGTTAAAGTGTCCATATTAAAGGCTCGACATTCCAATGAATCTCAAATATTCTCAACAGGTGCTTCAGACGTCATTCCTATAAGAACTGTCATAATTATTGTAGGGACGCACGTCAAACTACTTGAAACATAGGAGTCCCGGCTTAATTCTATGTACGCGATGTCGTTACGTCGAAAACTCGAATCCACTTGGATACAAGTGTCATCTTTAACGTTATTATTTTATTAATCCTTCGATGGAGCATGTTCGTTCGTGTTATGCGGCATAGTTGTTTGGTTTCAACTTGAATTCAGTTTTATGATAACTATGGACTCTTCTTCTTCTCAGCAGTAGAACTACTAACTACGTCCACTGCTGAACATGGGCTTTACTCATGAATATTCAAAAGATCATGATAGGCATTGTTGCCATACTCACCACGCTCGGCAGGCGGGTTGGCGAGCGCAGTAGGGGAAGTACATACACGAAAAGACCCTGCTGTCCTGACGCAGTAATAATCTGCCAAAGGATAATCTCAGAATAAGTTCTAAGGGTATCCCTTCGCATAGGTACTTATCTTACTGCGTCCACGGGCAAGAGAGGTGAGGCAACATTACTGCCGGCACCACCAAGGCTCTCACCCCGACTTTGGATGAATCTTTGTGTTTTAAGACGAACTCTGTAGCTCAGTTCAATAGCTGGCAATAATACAGTATTTCGATTCCCGCCGCGGACAAGTGTTCGCGTTTCTCTGGGCCTAGGAGTTTTTTTCTATGTACATACATGTAAAATAAGTATTTACAAAAAGGTATTGAAGTATTCTAAGCTTTACTTTAACTTTAGAGCTAGAAGATGCTGTATTTTTTTTTCATAGTACAGAAATGTTAGCCTTTATATAGATAGAAGATAGAAAATGTTTCATTGCGCACCTTAAATTTAAAAATAACTACATAAAGTTAAACACTGAACACAAAGTGACAACTGGCCTAGTTTCACCTATCTTGATCTTTGTCAAAAACTAAACAATGTGCCTAAACCAATGTCTACCTCTACCTATAAGGAAACAACAACCTTCTACGTAATGTATCTCTTACCCATTGTTCTAAATCTGACTGCGACTTTATCCCGTACAAAAATAGATCGGCACATAAAGGAAAACAAGTGAACCGTACATTGATTCGAATCAATAGTAGGTAATCTACATACGGCACTAATTAGCACGGAAACGGGGCATTAAACAAGCATTCACCGCTTATCAGACGTCGAGCTCATTACAGAGACTTGCTACTACGAGTAGTATCAACCTGAAATATACCTACCGAAGGGCTTTGAATGTTGATGATGTTTTCTAGCCGATTTCGGCCATGCTGACTACCTACGGATAATGTAAAGATAAAGATCATTTATTTGCATAAACATGTGTAAGCTAGGATGACAAAATAAGTAAATTGTAACAACATGTTTTACCTTCGCAGGCGTACAAAATGGAAGTGTGGCATGCTACAAAACAGGTCCATAAAAATAAAAATACTAATTAACTACAATATGATGTCACTGTAAATAATCACATGAATTAACATTATATTATAATTTGTCATTTAAAAATTCGTCAATGGTATAATAGAATTTTGAGGTCAACAGTTTATTTTTTTCAATTTAATTTTAAATAAGCTATCATTAAGTTTTTTTAAATATATTAGAAATATTATTGTAAATAATAGGAGCCATGCATATAACACTTTTGCCTAACATTGCAGTTTTAGATGGGAATCTATCTACATAACATAGTTATTGCGTCTGTTGCGGACTATTTTATCACACATACGTGGAAATAGGTGAGGATTACTTCTTACAAATAATGCTACTTCTAAAACATAAACTGTACTATCTATAATTAGGGTTTTGCTTTTCTACCCGTATGCTCTTAAATTACTTGCGTACCCAATCTTATGAGAGAAGGTACGGGAGCACTTTGGGCACGTTAATATACCCCGTCGATATAGATGTACCGGTTGTCAGCTGGAGCCTGAAACTTCAGGGCTTTGAATATAGCAAGATAGATACGTTGCCCAAGGTCGAGATGCATCGAGAGAATGGCGGGAGACCTCTGCCCACTGCAGTAGGACCCAAATGGCTCATAATAAAAAAAACCTACTGATTCTGCTATGAAATGAAACTACCACCATCAAGAATATTATGAGGAGTAATTTGAAATTAGCACCAAAGAAGCGAACAAAAGGCGTAAATATTGTATAACTACATATAGAAGTGGAATCTTTTATAATGAAAAAAAAATATTGAAAGGAAATATTGATAATAGAAAGTGTTACTCGTAGAAGAGAAGAAGTAGAAGATACGCGTAAAATGCACTCTGCATGAAGGTAATTTTAGCGTTTAGAAAGAAAGAGGAAAGAATAAATATGTATTAGATAAATACACATTTATACTTTCCTACAGACATACAAACATAAAAACAACTATGTCTTACCCAAGATCACTGGACTAAGAACTCCCCTAGTACAAAATTGCTATGCAAACGTTTATAGAACTGAGCGTTCACAAATTATAGGCTTCGTAACTACCATCCCTTTGCTTCGTAAAGGTAATTGTTTTTGAAATGTCGTTTAAACGGGGTAATACACTGCAGGGCAGTTTTCCGGTTGCGCACACTTAGCAAGTGGAAAGTTGTCAATGATTTAACAAAATCACATTAGTTACCCTTTAGACTGTTACCTATTGTGTTCTTCACTTAAAATCTTCGCGTAAAAAGAAAAACTATGTTTTGCTTTTCAGCGATATTCTTTATCGTGTGTGATTTAAGTATACCTACCAAACACGCATTTTTTCACAAGCAAACCTTAACCACCTGTGCCAAGTGATCTAAGTCTGCTCTTTTTAAAGTCATTACCTTAACTCATCTAGTTAGTCCAGGTGATGGAAGTACAACTCAAAATAACGGTTTATTTTGAGTTGTACCACTTGCATCACCATTATCAGCATTTTTTTCTTATTGTGCCGTCTATTTTAGAGGTTGGTAATCATTAAAGCAATTTGAACTTTAGAGACTGCGGCTCCAAATACTCACTTTAACCTACCCAAAGATTTATGTATAGAATAAAATTGGTTTATTTCGTCATTTATTATTCGTGAAACACTACATTATTTAAGCATAGTCGGTTTCAGCTGCTTTAGTTAGCTTCAGGCGTATTGATCTATTCTTTCTTCTGATTAATAGTTGACTTAGCTGACACGATGGTAAAGGTGCGGGGTAAGACTACAATGTCCCCAGCACTGCAGCGTTCCGTACAGCATGATTACCAGTCACTGGTGCTGTAGGTATTAATCATGTATAAAAGATGTAATGGCCTTACTAGTTAGTTTCTACCAAGAAAATGATTGATTATTGATTAAGACTGTCTTTCTGAGAATCTCCGAACCAAGAAAACAGATGGAATATTAAAGTTTAACGGCCTTTTAAACTTAGATATTCCATTAACAAGGAAACCTTCTTCAGGCTGAGCCTTATAGAGGTAATTAGGAACTCAGAAACAAGGCTTCTACTTAGAGTTATTTACTTTTAAAATAAAGGCAGTTTTACAATTTACCACTGGAATTGATAACGTGTTACGCGAGGGGTATACTCAACGACCTCTTTACCCTAAGCATGGGTTTTTGCTGTTGAGCCTTGAAGTCCGGTGCAAAATATAGAATTTATCATTCGCATCTATGCCGTAGAACGGCCGTTGTTGTATAAATACGAATATCCAAGTACGTTGACATACTCACCACGCTTGGCAGGCGGGTCAACGAGTGCAGTACGGGATGTTCGTACACGGGAAGATGCTGCGGCTCATCTTCAGGTGATATCCCTTGGCAGATTCTTACTGCATCTACAAGCAAAAACGGAGGGGTCACATTCAACTGCCGGCACCCCGCAGCAGTTTCAATTAATATTACCATGATCTTTCGTTACAGCATACATAAAGTTGTAAAAAAAATGTTTTTTAAATTTGCTCAATGAAACTCTTAGACGCTTTAGAAATTCAAACGGTACATTATTTATGTACATACATAAATGTACATTAAAGTATCAAACTATTTTTCCCGACCCTCAAGTTAATTTACTTTTCAGTATAAAACTTTAGGGGTTTCAGGATGATCTGACTACTGAAAAAAACATTTATTGATCTAATTTTAAAAATAATCATTCTGAGTGCAGAAATAAAACATATATTTGCTATTATTTGAAACTATCATGGTTGTGAACAACATCAATAATAAGCAATATTAACGGGATATTTATCATTATTTGAGTCTTTTTTGTTTTCCGTTATTTAGACGCAGTTAAACACGTCATTATCACAGATAAACGGTTTATCCGTGAACATGACGTGTGTAACTAACTATATACCTATTTTTTATTTATATTTTGCTTGTATCTTTTTGTTGTTTTCTGGAACAATGCGTTATAGCAGACAGTGTTGGAAACTCATGCTCGAATCACATCGATCGTATTCGTATCATGATATGTGCATATTCGTTAATTAATGGAATTTGCATGGGAGGTGCAATGTAAGAGTGAACCGACCAGCGAATCACGAAGCTTGAAACATAGACGGATCTGTGCGTTTACGTACGTACGTGAAGCTTGGCGTAATTGTTTGGCGAGGAGGGAGATCGTATAATATCCTAATATCAGACAAGATAACCGTTAATTTGTGCTCTTTAGATAAAACAAACCCTAACAAATTAAGCACAACCATTTAAAGGGGGAGTCCGTCGTCAATCAAAAAAAATTAAATTGTACATACAATTTAAATTAAATGTATGATTAAGGTATTTTTTAATTTTACGCTTATTTCTGGTCACGATTTTAAAGAAAAAAGTTGTTTTAATAATGTTCCATTTCTTGATTATCTTTTTATTCGCTAAATGAAGATCTGAAATGAACGGAGGCACTAACCAAGTTAACAGAACTTTCGTGATCTTGTATTTCTGGGGGTCACCGAATTGTAAGTCCATTAAAAGTTTGCTTGTTTTCGAAGTAAATACGACTGTCTTCAAAGGAAGTCTCTAAAAATTAATGGGGATATCCTGATTACTTTGAGGTAACCGATGTCCTTTTAAAACAACAGCGGTCTATTTCTGTTCAAATAACTTCTTCACGATAATATAAATCAGCATTTTCGTAGAAAATGTTTATTTTGTTAATCTAGCGGAACACAAATAAAGCACATGCCAGACATTAAAGAATTGTTAAAGAACGATGCGGGTAATATTGTGACTGTCGCCGTAGTACAGTTAATAACAGAATCCCAAAGGTTCAAAAAGGAATAAAACGTACGTGAGCCAGCGCGCGTCAGATTATAGGCATAAATTATTAGGCACTTTTGTTCAAGTCAAAGCGCTGGTTGCGGCCCATTCAATTACGGATCAGCTATACAAGGAGTGCCGAGACTTTTCAGATGTTTGTGTAAGGGATTAGTCGGGATATCTGTGCCGGTATCTTCGTGAGATAAGTACGAATATACGTCAACGTCGGACGGCTAAGCCGATTATTTTAAATGTATTCACTTCCTTAATGGACGTCGTTTTTCACGTCGCGCCCCGTGAGCGCATTCACCGACTTACTGAAGATTTTTGGTTATGATCCGGTCAATGACTGTTAGGGATTATTGCTTACTTATCCGACATTTATTAAATTGTCTTAGGACTACCAAGCTAAGGCGTTGGATAAAAACGTCGGCTTTGATGAATTAATGCTGGCTTTTTGTGGCGCGGACGTCAGTTTCATAAGCAACGTCATCAATTATACCGTAATACCTACCTTAAAACGAGCGCTTCTAGTCGGTTATTTTAGAGGGGAAAAATATGATAAAACTGTTTCAATGCTGGTTCAAATAAATAGTGTTATAAAAACAAATCTAAGAATCAAATTTCAATAGCCTCAGGTAATAAAGCTAATGGTCATATTTAAACTCACAAATACAAGACCACACACAAACAAGCGTAATGTTCTAGAAAAAGGCTTCTGAGCATACATAAGCAGGCATGAGTTATATTGAAATTAACCGAAAAATAAAGTAATAAGGATCGTAGACGCCCACCTGTGGGCATTGAATAATGCCACCGTTACGGGGCTCCCCTCGCCCAAATAATATACATATCATTATTACGCTGCGTGCCTCAATAAATAACCTCTACCCGCTAGATTTTGCTTGCGACTGTACTCGTAATTTTGAGTTTCGCCGACCCCTGTTGACATAAGATGATACGCCCTTTAAATTGTAAGTAGGGCCTTAAACTTATCAATGTCATTGTTTTGCGTGCGAAAGCTCCGCGGAGTACCTAATAAATGTTTTTTTTATAAAAAAATATGTGTGTTTACTGTTTACAAGCAGTTGTCAGAATAATACCATAAATGGTTGATGCTGTTTTGGAGATTAACTTTTTGATAGATTAATAATAAAAACATGATTTTGAGAATTATGGTTTGGTGTGTTCATTCGGACACTGAACACACCAAACCATATTTGACTACCGCATTTGAATGTAAAAGCTTAGAGACAGAGCAGTGCAAAATGCAGAGCGTCTGAAAACTTGAACTTCATGGTAAGTTTTATGCGATATAAGTACCACTAGTTAGACGCTTTGATAATCTATCTGATTACCAAGCAGCTATAAAAACACTACTCACTTTTATAAAAGCAATGCAAGAGGAGCACGCAATCCGCTTCACCGGTATAAATCAACTTCTTAACACACAAACATACAAACTAGACCGTACTCGCTCTATCAAGCAGCAGGTAATTTTTCAAGGAAATGCTCGCTCTGAACGGAAAAGGCAATATGCAATCATGCAGTACGCCCGGGCATAAATCAATCAAATCTTCCGCAAAGTAGGTTACAGTTAGAACTTTCCTGGTAATACTCTTTTTCTAAGCGCTTAGCTGAAACTGAAGACATCAATATTGAAGGTATTTATGCTGCTTCTGAATTCTGCCAAGCGCTGCGGTGATGGATGGTCTTTGAATTTGTGCTGAAACGTTAACTTAGGAACATTTATAACAGCGTATGGCCAAAATGGAGAGCAATTTGTCGGTTACTTCTCAATTTTTTATTGTGATCATTACATTAAAAACAGGACCTTATATTTATTTCCGTTGATTTCTAAGAAAAATGTTTTATTTCTAGTATTAAGTATCTAGCATTGGCCTCTTCTTTCCTCTGACTAAAAACCGACGGTATATTTGCTGGGCAAGCCTAAGCCATCTAGCAATGTACCCGTACAGCATGGATACCACTTATATAAGAACTCTTTGGTGCGATCATTTGCGTTTGTTGTTTCACAGACAAGGGACATTATAACCTTCTAACTCAGCAATTTAACAGTTAACAACCGAGTAATAATAGCATCACGCGACACTAACCGCAATATTTTTAACACAACTATAGCCTGCTTTGCCTAGCAGGTGGGCAGCTAATTAATTAGTAGGGTGCACCCCCCAAGGGGTTGAAAATTAAATGTGTATTTTGCATTTTTTCACCCCGCTGTAAATGCCGCATGCCGTCAGTAGAGCGTAATGATTAATATTCATCTAGAAGTGACGTGTTGGTTATTTTATGAGGATAAGCCAGTTTTATGTTCATATTGCTCTATGACTATAATATTTATAATTGCGATAGCATTGGCTTGATAAAAGCAGAATTTACGTTTCTACCAAGGACTCACGTGGGAAAGAAAATAATGCGGAATCAGAAATAATTCCGTGAATAAGAGTATGCTTATCTTTATTTAACTTCAGATAGTTCGAAACCTAGTCCAAAGAGACCGAGCGTGAAGATAATAGTTAGACCTTTCATTCAAAAAAGGCTCGATTCCAACCGACAAACTGGGTCTTTACAAGTCGTTGAATAGGTATATTTTTTACCTATGCGATCTTCCGTCGGCAGCATCATAGCTTACCTGATGGTGAGGTTGTGGGCAAACATAGGTATCGCTAAAAAAAAAATAATAATAAAATAAATGCACTCATCATCATTTCCCTGCCCTTATGTCCCACTTTTATGTGGGGTCGGCACAACAGGTTTAAAGTACGATCTCGTCGGCGAACAGCATGCACCAGGGTGCCTCCTCCTGTTTGTCTGATGTCAGTGCATCCATTACCAGGAGGAACAAATAAGGGCTCAAAGCCAATCCCAGGTGCCACTGCCACTGCCACATCGAATAAAAAAAAATAAAAAAAATGGACTATTATGGGTAATTGATGTTGTACATTATAGATCAACCTTTGTACTAGCAATTATTTAAATGGTCACAATTATTGTGCTCGAATTTAAAATAAATAGTCTCACTATTAATTATTATTAGATACACAATTTCGTTCAATTATTTTAGTCTGGGTCGTTTAAAGCATTCACTCGAGTAACCTTTGGAAATAAATAAACGGACATCAAACAATTCTTTAGAGATAACAATAACTTAATAGACGTCTGCCTGCGTTCAACCTCAGACACTAATCTGAATTCAAGAGGGAGCCATTTTTGGATCCAAAAGTTAATTATGTAAATAAATAAAATATGCTAAGGACATCTCCCGCAAGATTTGCGTAATTTTTTAAACGTGTAGGTAGGCATGCCTGAATTTTGCCCCTCCTCTCTTGCCCGTGGATGCAGTAAGAGTCTACCAAAGGATGCCTTTGGAAGATGGGCAGCAGCGTCTTTCCGTGTATCAACATCCCGCACTGTACTCGCCAACCCGCCTGCCAAGCGTGATGATTATGGCAACAATCCCTCATGATCAATTCTTGAAGATCCATGAGGGTGGCCTATGTCCAGCAGTGGACGTCCTACGGCTTCGGCTACGAGGGTTGTTGCCATACTCGCCACGCTTGGCAGGCGGGTTAGCGAGCGCAGTACGGGTTTTAATACACGGAAAGACGCTGCTGCCCATCTTCCGTAGATGTCCCTTGGACAAGAGACGAGGGGCAACAATCTACTGCCGGCACCAAACTGCAAGTTACTAGTTTACTACCGACATATCCAACGACATAATATAATATGCATAAAAACAAATTATCAAACGTAAGTTGGCCCAACTCAGTTTCCGGTAAAACAAAACTCGTATAACTTTAATTACCTAACAGGTATATAAACTTAGGAAGCAGCTGAGAAGTTTTTATGGCCTTTAACAGATCTGTCCAGGTGGACGAGATGTATAATGGTCAGCTATGATTAGTCAGAATGGTATACAGGGTGTACGGGTCAGATGTATCGCGCGTGATCCTAATTATGGCATGGGGGCCATCTTGTAATAGCCCGTTTAAAAAGATGTCTGATAGACCACGTTCATTAATTTTATTTTCATGAAACATTCAAACTTTGAATAATCCAGCTGTCCTTTTTTTGATAATTAGAGGTCGTGATTAACTGTTATCTTATCGGACACAATACAATACATACTAATAAGTAAGCTCACACTTAAACAAATTTAAGTTACGAAAAACCTTTCTAACTATAGTCTAGGAGAGCTTTAAATAATCATTATTAATTTATGACAATAAATTATAACTATTGTAAGCTAAGAAGTGATATTTAATAATCTTATTACAAGAATACATGTTAACAGTCTAAGAAAACGTGATTACATGAAACACAATTTATTTCGAAGCTGTTATTCTTAAATCGAATGGAATATATTGGCCCTTTAACTTCGATATCATCGTACAGCCTGTATACAAACAGCCTAATTACACTGGGCTTGGAATTCAAGTATTATTAAGATAGCAAGTGGTTGGATTCTCGGAAGCCCGTATGTGACTTGCGTTCTCGGAATAAAATCAGATTTTAGTTTGCTTTGATAATGTGGAAGCTCAGCAACAAATACTTGGTACAAGGAGATATGCATCAATGCTAAGTTGTGTGGAAGTTTTCGGTCCCGTTGTTACCTGTTAATAACTATCCAAAGGTGGACGTAGTAACTGCCCATTACGTCCACCTTTGGACATAGTTAAGAGTCTAAGCTAGAGTTGTATTTTATATGTTTATTTTTCGTTTTTTAGATGGTGCGTGCGACTTCTTCTACATATTTTGCGACAAAATATGGCCTTCATCAAAATCCTGTCTTTCTCTATACAATTTAATTGAGATCTTCAGCCGTTTGGCTATAAACATGTTTATTTCGCATTTATAATATAAAGTAAGGATATCTCTTAGAGAGATTGTGGTATTTGGGATGCAGAGTAAAACACGGTATAAACGAGACTGACATTTATTGCTAGTGACGGTATACATTTTAAAAACATATTTGCGCTTACCCGCATTAATATACTACAATTTTCCCCTCTTTGATTAGGTATAAAGATCCAACACCAACTAAAGTAGATATATTCTAATTACAAACTAAATTATGAACCCTACACATATACATATCATGTACACGTGGGTGCTTACCAACTAACTTATCAATTATACATAATGCCTATTTAGGTAAACCATATTGCATACCGAAAGTAACTTTTTGAAACTTATTATATTTTATAATTGGGTTTTTTGTTGCGAGGGCGGAGATAACCAGCTGGGACATTGTTAGTGCGTATGTCTTCCTCATGGTCAGCCTGGAGGGGCTGGGGAGTACTTGGCCGCGGATGTGCGAGAGCGGCCGCGACCGCCGGCGAGAGAGACGACTCCGCATCATGAAATGCCGAATCGGCTATCTCTGTACCTCTATATGAATTAGACTTACCGATGGTTTCGCCTCGGAGCAGATTAGACCCGCTGGCATCGTCTGTAGAATCGGTTCGAACACTCCTGGCCAGTGAAAGTCGATTACCTTTGTGTGCTGGTATTATCTGGTCTATGTGTTTGGTTTTCTCCTCGTCCTCAGTGCGTACCTTGTACGTCACCGTACCGGTGCGTTTAGCGATAACGCCCGGCTTCCATTTAACTATATTGTTGGGACGTAGTTCTTTAATAAGAACATGATCGCCCTCATTTACCTCGCGGTACACACCCCCCGCGTTACGGACCTGCGCCTCCTGCGCGGCCTCCACGCAGTCGGCGGTGCGCGCGCGCAGCATGTCGAGCCGCGAGCGCAGCCGGCGCCCCAGCATCGCCGTGGCCGGTGCGCGCTTCGTGCTGGCATGCTCAGTGTTGCGGTACTGGAAAAGAAACTTACTAATCGCTCGGTCTATATTTTCTCCTTCTAGCGAGGCCTTTTTCATAGCCTTTTTGACCGTTTTTACGGCGTTTTCAGCGGCCCCGTTGCTGGACGGATGATACGCCGCGGACAGGATGTGCTTGACTCCATTGCACCGGAGAAATTTTTCAAATTCCTCCGATGTGAAAGGCGGGCCGTTGTCCGTAACCAGCTGTTTGGGAAGACCAAATCTTGCGAAGCACTCTCTCAGCACGGTGACGACCCTCGACGCTGTCGTGCCCGCTGGCATGTAGAAAACCTCTATCCATTTTGAATGGGAATCGATCACTAAGAAATAGGTCTTACCTTTAAAGTGAAGAAAATCAGCATGTAACCTTGACCAGGGATCAGCGGGCCATGTGTAAGGCACGGGTGGCGCGTGCGGTGGCGCATCGCGCACGGCGGCGCAAGCGGCGCAGGCGCGCGCTCGGCCCTCGATGTCGGCGTCCAGCGCGGGCCACCACACGTAGCCGCGTGCCACTTGCTTCATGCGCACGACGCCCGGGTGCCCGGAGTGAATCTCGTCGAGAATTCGCGGCCGCAGCGACGCTGGTACCACAACCCTGTAGCCCCAGACTATACACTCGTGGTCTACATGGAGATTATCTTTTCTGTAGAAATACGGCTTTTCGTTTTCTATTTCCGTAACCGCCGGCCACCCACTCATTAAGTAGCCGTAGATTTTACGTAGGACTAAATCATTTTTAGTCTCCTTAGCCACGTCTCTGTGACTAATAGGGAAGCTATCTTCCACAAAATGTAGATATGCAGCGTCCTCACGTTCGGACTCACCTTTACATTGTTGCTGCGGCAGACGCGACAGTGCGTCCGCGTTACCGTTTCGTTCCGTCGGCACGAACTTGATGTCATAATCATAGGCGGCCAACCTGACTGCGTACCTTTGAAGCCGGCTGGCGGCGGTCTGCGGGATGCCCTTTTTAGGTCCAAAAATATAGCTGAGAGCCATGTGGTCGGTCTTCAAAACAAACTTACGGCCGTACAGATACTGGTGATGGCGGGTCACTCCGTACACGATGGCGAGGGCCTCCTTGTCCACCTGACTGTACCTCCGCTCGGTGTCAGAGAGCGTGCGCGAGGCGCAGCTCACGACGCGCTCGGAGCCGTCCGGGTAGGCGTGCGACAGCACGGCGCCCAGCCCGTACGCGCTGCTGTCCACGGCCAGCACCAGCGGCAGGGCCGCGTCGTAGTGCGCCAGCACCGGCGAGCGCGTCAGCACCTCCTTCACACCGCGGAATGCCGCCTCGCACTCCATAGACCACTGCCAATTTGTTCCCTTTTTAAGGAGACCATACAGAGGCTGTAACAGAGTACTCATGTTTGGAATAAATCGAGCGTAATAATTAATAAGCCCCAACGCCGCCCTCAGTTGTGAGACATTCTCGGGATTCGGAGCCTTGGAGATCGCGTCCACTTTACTACTATCGGTATGCAAGCCGTGTTTGTTGATCCTATAGCCGAGGTAACATACTTCATTTTTAAAGAATTCACACTTCTCAAACTTAACCCTTAGTCCTGCCTCCTGTAACCGCGACAAAACAGCCCTTAAATTTGCCAAGTGCACCTCTTTGGTGGCGCCGGTTACACAGATATCATCAAGGAAAGCCACACAGTTTAGACCGTTAAGGGTTTCTTCTATTAGCTTTTGGAACATCTCTGGTAAACACTTTAAACCAAAAGGCGCTCTTCTATACACAAAAGTACCTATATGTGTGGTTATAGCCGTAAGTGGTTGCGAACATTCCTCTAGGATACACTGTAAGTAGGCGTGTTTAAGGTCTATTTTACTATAATGCTCCCCTCCGCTCAACGCCGCGAACAGCTGTTCGATTCGAGGCAGTGGATAGTGAAAGTCTTTTAAAACCTTATTTAAGGTTATTTTATAATCTCCGCATAATCGGATGGACCCATCGCGTTTGATAACGGGAACAATAGGTGTTCCATAGTCGCTGCGATCTACCTTGAATATCACCTGTTCGCGCTGTAAGCGTTCTAGCTCCCGTTCAACGGGATCGCGTAAGGCGAGGGGCAGCGGTCGAGCTTTACAGAAAATTGGCGTGTCATCTTTCAAAAACAACTTTAGTTTAGTTTTACAGCTGCCTAAACCAGATTTAAAAACATTAGGAAAATCAGTCTTTAATTTTTCTATCTTAGGATCGTTTTCCGTCGAAATATTATACAAGCTGATTGAGTTTAATCCTAACTTACGTAACCAACGCCGGCCTAGTAGCGGAGGGCCCCCGTTGTTTATGATAAAAAGCGGCAATGATACCGCTTCACCCCCACAGTGTACGTTTACCAACACGCGCCCGAGCGGAACGATCGCTTCTCCCGTGTATGAATGGAATGTATTATCATCCGAAGTTATAGGTAGGTGCGACAGATGTTTATCATAGAATGACTTACTGACCGCCGATATCCTGCTACCTGTATCTATTTCAAATAACACTTTTACATTTTCAATTGAGAGTTTATAGTGATATGGACCGTCCTTGGAATCCTTTTTAACCGCAACTACTTGATACAATCCATCACTCGAATCTGAACTTGAACTTGAGCCATTGTGGATAAAGTTTTGGTACCTGGATTTCGGCGCCTCCTTGTTATTTTTGTTGCACATAACGGACAGATGACCTTTGACCTTGCACTTGTCACATACATACGACTTATATCTACACTTATTGGGCGCGTGACGAGTCTTGCCACAGCGCCAGCAAGCGCCCCTCGGCTCGCGCGCTGCTGGTGGCCCCTGCGCCACCCGATGCAGCCCGGCCTCGGCGGCGCCCTGCCCGAGTCCCGTCCCGTCGGCGGTCGCCGACAGCGCGGCGCCGGCCACGGCCTCCGCCGCGTGCCGTTCCGCCGCCTCCAGCGCGAGCGCCAACTCCACAGCTTTCTTATAGTCGAGCGACGACTCGGCGAAAAGACGCGAACGCATGTCTTCGCTTCGCAACCCTGAGACGAACTGGTCTCGGAGGTTTTCTTCTAGCGTTGATCCGAAGTTACAATGAGTCGCTAGGTGCTTTATTTTCTGTAGAAAAATGGCGACAGATTCGCCGTCCGCCTGACGTCGCTGACGAAAAGTGTGCCTTTCTGCTATCTCCGATCGCTTGGGTTCTAGGTGGCCAGTTATGAGCTCGACGAGCTGCTCGAAGGTTTTGTCTTCCGGATGACTTGGAGCGCACAGGTCGCACATCAACTGATAAGTCCGCGCGCCCACATGCGTAACCAGTGTAGCCACGCGTAGTCCAGGTTTTATTTCGTTCAGCAAAATGAATTGTTTCACTAAACGAACGTATGCAGACCAATTCCTGCCTTCTTCCAGCTCAAACTCAGGTAATTTACCAAAAGGCATGATTAAATCCCATCCTCGTCGCCAATGTGGTATTTGGGATGCAGAGTAAAACACGGTATAAACGAGACTGACATTTATTGCTAGTGACGGTATACATTTTAAAAACATATTTGCGCTTACCCGCATTAATATACTACAGAGATATTATTCCACCGCGCGATTATTAATGTTATTATGCCGGTTTTTACGATATATTAATAACCTACTTATAAAACCGCATATCCCAAATCCGTTAGTTATGATGAAATCTGATGTTTTGCGCAGCACATAAACTATAACGCCTATGTAGGTGCCATAAAGTGTATATGCATCATGAAACTTTAGTACCTGGTCATTAAGGCAGCCTCGTAAACCACTTGCTAGCACAAACTATCTTCTTATCTGCAAATGAGATTCCGGACAATTTGCAGTAACAGTTTGTTCATGACCTTGCGGTGAACATGAAATCGAGCACATCGTGAAACATGAAATCGAGCCATCAATAAAACCTCGAAGAATTTTTTTATACAGATATGGACCCTCGTAAAAATATTGAATGACCTGATGCAGTGCATTCTTGGCTGATAAATGAACATTTTCAAGAATCGCGTACACCAGCCTCTATTTCATAAAATAACACGAGCAATTTATCTTCAGTTTTATCCATCTTATCAAGGTACAAAATAGAACCAAGATCTTATAAATGACTTGTATCGGCGATACAATCAATGAAAAACTGCCTGTTCTACATAGAAAGGGTCTATGCACAGGTTCTACAAAGCCCGTCCTTAATGCATATGAATAAATAACATCCACGCCCACGCACGGCCCACGTTCGACAAAACACTTTAATACACAACTTTAGGACAAATCTGTAAATAAACTTAAAAGAATCAATGGTCGATCGAATGGCAGTTAAATCAATTATTACATCTTAATATGCTAAGGATCGATAAAGCTACGTTATTTTACGATACTGCTAAGCCGTTATAGTACGAATACATGTGCTTTTTACTTTTGAAACATGTCACACACAGATTCTGCCTCGTTTGCGGGCAGGTGAGCAAGTTACGTGATTATGGTTCATACTGTAAAAACGAACAGCACAGCGCAGTCTAAAATGCTCTCAAATGTAAATAAGCAACAGTTTCGTCAAAGCGTACTCTCGAGAATCTAGGCGAAGGAAAATTTTAATAGTTTCAAAGAAAATTAAGGTGTGCTTTCTTGAAACGGCTAAGTCGCTGCGTCATATAACTTTGTTTGGCGCGAGTTACCTCGTTAAGCGCAGCAAAAATATAACAGAAGTAGGTAGGTAGTAGGGTAGAACTCAAATTAATCTGCATTTTTTCCCATTTTATGTAAAGGTTCCCGTGCTAATGAGCCAGATTGTTAGCTCGCGCAGTCTCGCCTTTGTGGCAGGTGTTTAGCTTCGCGCTGCAACTTCACTTGAACTGGTTTACTTTTAACTAGTATTTACTTTAGCGAATTCTAATTAAGCTGGCACCTCAGTTGATATAAATAAATCTTGTGGTCCAGAAAAATGACATCACGATTGGACGTGTAGCATATATGTATAAAATCAGTACTGGGCAACATTTCCAGAAACTCTTTGTAGAATTCTAATGGTTCTATAAGAGCAGTTATCATCGAAGTGTTAAAACGATTGACATCCATCTTGGCCAAATCCATACTTTTCAGTTAACAATTAATTTGAACATACATTTACTAGATATACTTGCCACTTTTGTATTTTTATACCTCAGTACCTTAAGACCAAAGTCTACAATCAGTGTGTGTTACCAGTGATGACATATGGAACCGAGACGTGGTCCTTCACTATTGGCCTTATGCATAAGCTAAGAGTCGCTCAACGATCTATGGAGAGGGATATGCTCGGGATTTCTCTACGGGATCAAATCAGAAATGAGGAGATAGGTAGAAGAACTCGGGTCACCGACATAGCCAAACGGATTAGCACGTTGAAGTGTCAATGGGCAGGCCATATAGCGCGCAGAACAGATGGCCGATGGGGCCACAAAGTTTCCGAATGGAGGCCACGGACCGGCAAGCGCAGCGTAGGACGTCCACCTACAAGATGGGCAGACGATTTGGTGAGAACCGCTGGTCGGCGGTGGATACAGACGGCTTCCAACCGCAGTACTTGGAGATCAATGAGGGAGGCCTTTGTCCAGCAGTAGACGTCCTACGGTTGATATGATGATTGTAGTTTTATAGTTACCCCTTTAATTAATTAAACTCCCGTCTTTCAATAACGATACGCTTATGTGTGAATGTTACCGGTACGTTTCTTTGATACACTATGATTAAAGGTCACAGGAAGCTCGGTAAGCGGTTTCAGCCCCAAAGATCAACTTCGGTTTCCACTGTTCATTACGATATCATCTAGTATTCCCTGTTGCCTAAACTCTTATGAGTTTAGTGTCCTCAGGAGAATCAAATCATTATTATTTCATTTTTAACAAACTTTAGGTCTCACAGGGTTTCGTGGTCTGTGCGGTCGGGTAACGGCAGAATACCAGCGTTTACTGCTAACACGGTAGACAAAATGCTGAGTCGGGACCTATTTGCTACTGTAGCACATGGATAATAAATATTTGTGGTCTTTGGTTTTTGTCGAAAAAGGTGTTTGTATTTGTTTTTATTTCTAGTATTTTATTTTTATTACCTAAGATTGTTTATAATTAATTATATTGTTTGTGTGCTCTGTAGCTAATAAACGAATGTCTATGTCTATGTCTATCATCTACCCTTGTGGTTATGCGGCTGTAGCATTAAAGCTCGTTCCCCTAAACCTGCACTTATCTAACGACTGTGCTATCGACAGAAACATATCGCACGATACACTGCACTAACCAAATTAACGTGTAACTAATAGGGTGGGCGGGCCATTGTATGAGCTGAGGTAATTCCCTCTCACTGACAGGAGCGAAATTACGATGTCAAAATAAATTGAAATTGGTTATGGTAACGGTCACAATGAGTGTTGAAAGTTTTTTGTTTATTACTATTAATCAGTAGAAAATGAGAAAATTGATTACTTTGTATCTTATCTCTACTTAGGGAATAATGCTATGCTATTTATAACATCAAATTTTCGGGATCAAATGAATAACTTCAAACAGTAGTTACCCTATATTTGTCCAACATTTGAGACTCTATGCAGATCAAAACGAATAAAGGTTGTTTTTGTAAAATAACGTTAATTATGTAGCTGTTCATTAATTCAGCACGGTAAACTATATATAATCATTTCACTTGTTCAAAATAAGCTTATTTATAGACTGTTTACGTCTCAGACAGCATTGTAGTCGGAACATGCGGCATTTATTAAACTGACCAATTTCAAATTTATGCACCCGCAACTTCCCCAACGCTTTGCATAGTGATATCAGCACAGTTACAGAACAAATTCAGCTGGGACATGTACGCGCTTCAAAAACATTCTCCGCGCCGAAATTGCTCCACTAACTTTCAACTATAATGCCTGTGTTAAAATAGATGCCCGCTGCCCGGCGCGATACACGCCCCAGATAAATTCTCTTCATTTTTCTCTGGCTTTCTACCCGTCACCGTATAAATGGTGCCACTGTCTTTTTTGTTCGCTCAACCGATGGAATTACAGTATTAATCAGCCGAAATGAACCTTTTAGCGGAATGTCAAAAGGTTTACGGAGATCTCTACGGAACGACTTGCGGTTATCCACAATGAAAACAAAAGAATGGTCCACTCCACTTTGCGGGCATTGCCACGGTCTGGGAAAGCTGCGAAAAATTGGATCAGCTTATCAAGGAACCTTTTATAACATATATTTTATCTTATGAAATAATGCGCATTACAGAGGCGTAAGTGGATGGACGCCATCAATTAACATAAAAAGGTACACACGAAATATTAAATACATTTTTGATGTTTATTTATGGAGGCTTAATTAAAAGAGGACCGCATACCATTAGTCTTGTTGGGAGCATTGTGAAAATGTCACCTAAATCTCTTTCCAGATATCGATGCGTTTCTCCTGTCGGAGCACCATCCGGACCGGATCGTAGGACAGCTGCTTTCACTTCGATAAGCAATAGCTCTTTGTCTGACCAACCACATTAATGCGGCTGATGTATCTTATTAAATTGATTTGAGTGCCTTTTATCACAACAATTGTTCTTTCAATTTCCAAAACGGTGTGATGAAATAAGGTATAAACAGAAAGATAGTTTGGGACGGAACCAAAATTTCCTGTTAGAATTGACCGAATGTGAACTCGATTCAGATTCTGTAACGGGAACCGTGTTTAGGTGTAGCCCGGACGGCTGGGTCAGGCGGCCGGGTCCGCCGGTCCGGTCGTCCGAGCACACATTTCCGCTTGATTAGAGGACGTGCGAGCCGCTCGGGACACCTGCGCCATCTGCCGACTTTTCACTTCTTTTTGTTTTGGAATTCAGTACGTTTCCCGACGAAGTTTTATCGCTGAGCACCAACCGATGCGGGTTGCTGAAACGTTTGACTTTGCCAAACGGATTCCTAAATTTAAAAACCATTCGATCTTTCTAGTTCTTTAATGCCCGGTTTCTATATTCAACGGACAGTCATAGTATAAAAGCTACGAATAGTTTCCACCTAACCATTAACGAGTCGTTACGTTGTGTTCCACAACGTTCACAGCTCTCCTGCCAGCGACGAACAACCGTCCGTTATCGCCTAACCGACGGTCCTCTTTACGTTTCGTTCTTACAACAAACATGCGTTTCGTGGTATAAAGAATATGATGTTTTTTACAAAATAATAATATGATAACTTTGTAAAATAAATATAAAACAGAGTCAAATTAATTTTTGCTGTAACTACGTCATGAACTAATTAATTTAGAGACATTTTTACGTTTTTTTTAGATACTGCTATTATTTGCTATAGTAAAACGAAACGTCAGCGTAATATCGCTTCATTTCAGCTGTCATGTCAACATTGTTTGTGTTTGTCTGAGGTGTTTGTGTTGTGTGAAAGAAAAGTAAAGAAGAATCTGAGATTCTTTGTGTAAAATCTTAAAAATAGACATGGATAATACCCCGGTAAGTTTTTATCATTATTATAGCTTATTGGTAATAATAACATGCCTAACGCTTTTGTTATAAAAGATCTTTATTTCGTCAATAATTACTATCATGTGAATTTTTAAACAATTTTACAAGAGTTATTTTCTGTTACAGAAGAGCAAAAAGCCAATGAGCAAAGATGAAGTGGCTTACTTTGTGGATCTCATCCAAAACAACTCTATTTTAACAAGCAACAAGATGGGAATATATTCATTCTCTGAAGCAGATCGGGACAGTTAACATTACCTGTAATTTTGAGCAAGAACGATACGTCAGCAATTTCACGTCGTTTAGAAAGGGGAAGAATATGAAGATTAGAATTATACATTTTAAGATAATAAAACATGTTAAATATTTTCTTAAGTCAGTTTATATTCATTGCCTATATTGTACAAAGTAATTTGTATTGATTAATGTAGACAGCCTTCTTCACCCCAAACTGAAAAGAAAAGGTAGGTATATAGTTTTTTGACTGATAGTAAAGAAATAGTAACAAATCGCTTGGACAAAAGTCAATAAATGAGATAGTTTTAGGTAAATAATTCATATGCGATCCTCACTTATTGAAATATTCAGCAATTAGGGTTTCTCTTTCTGTTTGATTACTTGCTTCTGTATTATTTGGTGTGGGCACTGCACCTATGTCTGGGATTTCAACTTCTGGTGGAATATCATCCAAGCATTTCAGTCGACAAATATTGTGGAGTATCAATGTTGCAATAATTACTGCATTGGCTCTTTGAAGGCTCAGATGCAATGTTAGAGCCACTACTGGGAATCTCCGTTTCCAAACTCCAAAACACCTACAACAAAATAAGCAATAATAAGATGTCTATCTGGAATACTAGTAAATATAATGTTGTATGTAATGAAAAATAAACCTTTTAATGGTGTTTCTAGTTCGGATGTGGGCTTCATTATAAAGTTGCTCATCTCTTGACTGAGGGTTTAACAATGGAGTTAAGAGGTAAGGCTTCAGAGGGTATGCACTATCCCCTAACAACCACCTATTTTGAAAAAGACCACTCTCACATTGTGCTGAAAAAAAAAGATAATTTTGTTAGACAAAGAAACGTGAGTACCTACTACCCTATTTAAATTTACTTTTTATAAAAGATTATTTAATTCTGGATCAGTAATGTACCTCTCAGTTCTGAGTCGTTAAATATTGTGGCGTCGTGCGCAGAGCCTGGCCAGGGAGCGCCAACATGCATGAGCTGCAGGCTTGTGTGCACGCCGCTTGCACATTTAACGAGAAGTACCCTTTACGGTTTCTAAATTCTTCCAGTCTGAGCACCTGAAATAGTTGTATGAAAGGAAAATTATAAAACATATTATTTTATTGAAGAAGATAACAGCCCAACAAAGTGTACTAACATGGTGATTGTATTCTAATATGTGTACCATCCAGTGCACCAAGTACCCGAGGAAATCGAGCTATGCCATAAAAGTCTTGTTCTGTATTGGTCTGCATGTATATATATTTGCCATACAGCTGTGCTATAGCACAACTGACATCACGTACAATACGACAAGCTGATGCTTTTGACACACCTATAAAATCTGCCACTGATAAAAGCATTGTTCCTAATGCATAGAATCTTAATGTTAACAGCAACTGGTGTAACGGGGATATTCCATGATTTCTGTAAAGAAAGAAGTTACCATATTTAGGTAGAACCAACCTTTAGACCTACCTATAAATTGACGTTGATTAAAACTTCGTAGTTTAAAGTAAATAAGTACTTACCTGGCACCTTTTATTCTTATAAATGGATATATTTCCAGCAGCAGCTCTTGCACAGAACATTTATCGAGCCGAAATCTCACTTGAAATTCAACATCATCCAACTTAGATAAATAGTTCACTCTTTGCTTGTAAACTCTATCACGATGTGTATTATTTTCTTCCGAATCGGTGTCACTCCAATCTGATATTATTTGCATCATTTCTTGATCACTTTCTGAACTAGACATTGTTGTTTATCCTAATATAAAGAAACCGAAACCGATTACCTACCTACCTACCGACCAAAATCGGCCGGTAAACAATTTTCGTACGGATGGTAAGTTTGACAGATAAACTGACGTTTGAAAATGGTTATAGAAACACCACAGAGTGCTATTTCCATACAAAGCAGTTACGGAGCGTTGAAGGTATCCCTCCCATCCGTTAGTAACAAACTGTTGGTAGTTTATACTACGAGACGTTTGTTATAGAAATGGTTTACACTTACGCCTGGTATCATATTTTACTGTCCGTAGGTAAAACGAACCGTTTTATTTTTATAGGAACCGGGCATAAGTGAAGTAGTTGTTTGTTTGGTGAAGACAATGTTAAATAATGAGATTGTTGGTTGTGTTCGCTTTAAATTTAATTAAAAACAAAATACTAGCAATAAGTAGTTAAATGGCATCTATCTTCTTTCGTCGTAATTCATTCGTGTATTTCTATCATATTTCCAGAAAAATGTGGAAGAAAACAAATTATGAGGTTCTATAAAAGATATTGCTTGTTTATGAAGGTCTGTTTTTATAGGGCCCTAAGGGAGAGCCTTTTTATCGATGTTTTATAATGATAGTAATGGTTATCCGAAGATGTTTCTAAAATCTTCGTGTTTTATGGAGAAGAGATGATGATTTGCATTGAACTTGTTGCTTACGAACTTTTCTTTGTTGTAGATTTCGTGTGAAGTCTGAAGAAGTTACCTCATGAATCCAAGTAACGGAGATTTATAACACAAAGCCAAAACCCTTATTAGGTAAGTTTATGATTTTGGTATTTTATTATTCATGTATCGGAGCTTCGTTTCATAAGCTCGGTTAGAACTTTTATTCTCAAACTTCCTCTACAATTATTCACGGGCTAGAATACTAAGTAAGATTTTGGTTACTGATAAAAGAGCATATATTATGAGCTCAATAAAAGAGCTATACCTCGTAAAATGTCCAATCAAGAAATGTGTTCGGGGGGCATCAATCCAGCATCAAATCGCGTAGAAAGGGGTAATTTATATCTTTTTTTCAATAAAGCAACACCTGTGCTCGGCCATTTGTGTTTCCCTCTAAGCTTGAAGCTTTGTAAATGTAGCGCCATTTGTAGCGAGATTGAAAAACTGTTCTGTGCATCGCAACAGTTTGCTCTGCTAACCGTACCACTTGTAACTGACCTTAAAGCAATAAGCAACAATAAAATTAAGGTTTACTATCTAAGAATCGAGACTTTATTGCCTTTGATTTCTATGTTATAGTGGACAAAGCCGTGGATCGTTATCAGTAGCTCAGCGGTAGATTGAAAGTAGCACAATTTTATACCTATTTCGAGAAGACATCCACTAAGCCGTAAAACGTTCACCGACGTCCTCCCTCATGGTTCTACATGAGGGGTAGTTGCCATACTCACCACGCCTGGCAGGCGGGTTTGTGAGCGCAGTATGGGATGTTGATACACGGAAAGACGCTGCTGCCCATTTTCTGGAGGTATCCTTAGCAGGCTCTTACTGCATCTATGGCTCTTACGGTTGGACAGCAGTCCCATGGCTGAGATGGTGATGATGAAATACTCGAAGTTCGTACAAAATCTGAAGGCATGCAGGTGTGTTAAAGATGCGGTATTCCGACAAATGGTAGGGGTAAACGTTTGCACTAGGTACGTTTATTTATCAAGTTGGTGTGTCGTGTAGTTTTCTGTGTAATGAGTGTGTTGAATACTGCGGTCTCCTAAAAGTTTGTTTCGCAAAATGAAGTTTGTTGTAACTAAATACTGTTTATTCACGACGTCAAATAAACTTGTCCACAGTTTTAGTTTTTAACAAGCTTTAGTAGTGATATGAAGCATTGGAAAGTTTTTCATATAGTTGGGAAAGCCACTGCTTTCTATATGATTTGTCCAGCGGCAGATATTGTTAGTCAATGTTGTTAGTTTAGGACGCTGTTGTGACACATCTAAGACATGTTTAGTGAATCAAGCTTGCCCAGCCTTAACACCTTCTCAGCTTGGTTCTATTTGGATACCAGCTACAACGTTTTGTGAACTTACATTAAAATATATCTAAAAACTATGGTAAAATCTAGAGCTAATTAGGTATGAAGCGTGGGCTCACGATGAAGCAAACGGCTTTTAATTAATATTTATAGCTTTTCATTACGATCTTGTCATTTTCGTTATTTAAGTGGTTATGCCTAATATGAACAATAGTATAATGTTAATATTTATGATAAGAACATCACAAGGTACTTAAGTTTGGTCTGTACGGAGGTGTGACTTTTAGGATTTGATGTAGTATTCATATAAAAGTCCAGCAGGCTTTATCAGCAGTTCCGCAGCAAATAGAATGAGCATCACCAATTCAGCTGACAATGCCCCTAAATCCGCATCCTGAACTGTCTGTGGCCCGCCCCGCCTGATCATTTAAAGTCAGTCATACGTGCAATTGACACATTGGAAATTCACGTCACTCAAACCTCTGTTTTTAATCTGCCCAAAGGGGTGTCATTGAAAAATGATTGGTCATATTTTTGTGGACGGGCTCGTTGGCTTTTAGTTGTTGAGTGGACTTTGTGCGAGATAGAGCGACGCGTAAAAGCGCAAACCAAGTAAAACAGTCAGCGCATTCAACGGCAACCTATAAACAGCCCAAACTAGAGTGACATCTGGAAATAAGACGCGATTTTATCATCATTCAGATAACGATTTTAGCATTAGAATTTTTCTTATTTTATCTAGAGGTATGGTGATATACATAAATCTAATAAATTTAATAATAGTGGAATTCGATTTTCATAAGATGTACGACGTCTTCTTGTAAGATGCTTTATTATCGAATTCACAAGGTTTTGAATGACGTTTTTACTTATTATAAGTTTGCTAGCTACCTGATCAAGAAGATTATTAGATATAGACCGGACATTTTATAGCGAAAGAACAAAACAAGACAGTATTCTATATAATCTAAACCATAAGTCTGATAGAGTACTTGTTTACTCACATTTTAGCTAATATACAATATGGAGCAAGTGTAATTATCACTAAACATACCATTTTACCATCCTTACCTCCAAAAACACTTCCGCTAAGTTTAATTCTTACCTTAATGTTGATCTCCCGAAATTTCGGGAGAAATTACCATATTTTTCGCATCACACTTTGTTTCATACTCCTCTGACGTCACGAAGTCAACAGGAAGGTAGTGGACGTCCCATTCTCATTACCATATAAATATTATATGGGTTCTATCTTAGCAATTACCTGGATTAAAGTATCTCGGTATCGCTGCATAAATTAATATAATAGCTGGCTTAGTTTAAACTTTTTGAGAGTAAATACTAGTAAGAGTACTTTTCATTGTGTACGACCGACTAATCATTATCATCCACAACTCGAATAAGTTCACTGTACCGTCTCACTTTCTTAGTTGGTGCTATCCGATCCTCTGCTAGTCCAATCCATCGTTTCCTACGATATTATTCTATCATTTCACTTATTATCGAATGACATACATACAAATCTATAAGTACATTTAACTGTTTTTTACTTAAAATTCTTTTAACTAACGAGGAAAAATGCCTTGCGTTTATTTATTTGCTATTATGCACCAGTTATTCCGGTATAAGACATAGCACGGTGGCAACAGACCGACAAAGGGGACGATCAGCACGACAATGAATATTTATGCGAGCAAGTTAATTTCGGAAGTTGCTACTAATTGTTTTCGAATGCAGCTTACCGCTAATTGAGTTGTTTGGGTTAGAAAGTCTTGCTTTGAGTTTATAGCTCATTGTCACGGTATAAGACATTCTATGCAAATGTTTTGGCGGTGTAATATTTTGTTTGTTGGGTTTCCGGTCGTAATGTTGATACCGTCGTACTGTGACTATTGTTCTATTAATAAAAAGCTGTCGAAATATAAACAAAAATCTAATTTAAAGAGCCAGCTTCGTCTTCTCTAGTCAAATCCGAAGAGGGCGTTGACTATGCATTACAGTTTTCTTAAATATCACAGCAGTTCAACGTTCCAAACATTGTGTCTATAAGCTCCAAATAAATATTTTTAAATCGTTTTCTAATGTGGATTACACGGGATGAAATGTACCTATGAGTAGGTAAACATACCCTTGACCATTTATAAAGGTAGAATTAATTCAAGTCTTGTAATTTACCCAGAAACGATATCATTAAAAGTAAAACACGTATTGAAAGCCTTTTCAAAATGCTCATGGTTCGTTTTAATCTCAAGAAGGGTCCTGTCCTGACGTGTATAGAAATGGCTGACTTACATATTAAATGGGCGATTTCATCAGTACTTGATCCCTTTTGCTCGGTAACTGTCTGTGTTTAGAAAGTTATATATTCAAAGATATTCCAAGTAATAAATACATTCTCAGAAGTTCCCTCAAGTTTCTAGACAAGGCCAACCTAAATGTCTATTTGTTTATCAAAGCCTACAAGATACACAGATAAAAGTAAGAAGCGTATCTTAGTGTGCCGTAAATTGCCAAAACAGCGACACATGAACATTGAACACGCAAAATAGCAGTAAGGCGGTTCACACACTGCCACGCATCACGCTGCATGTTCCGTGAATGCGTCTTCTAACGTTGCTTGTAAGTATCTCTGTTTGTATAGAAAACACGCACAGTCCAACAGAGAGAAAATACATCTACGCGCGTTGATGCAGATCACGCGCTCAAGCGCGGTGAAACATGCATGCCCGCGCATAGGTGCGGTCCAGACGCAAGATATGGCACACCGAGTCCCGCAATCTAGCGAACAGCTATGAATGAAATGAGTCAGAGCCGTCTTGAATCCACAAAACGCAATTACGCGCGTGAGTTCGTAGAAAACCCGCACGATGATGCATATCTGCACTCCCGCAAGTATGCGCGTAGGTGCGTCGACACGCAACATGCAGCGTGGTGCGTGGCAGTGTGATAACCGCCTAACAGAGTAAATACTTTGTCGAACAAAGTGGAAGTGTAACAACGGATAAACACTAGACTAGTATTCGGAATCAGAGCAACAAGATAACATTTTATGGAACATTCTGGGCGCCGTTTATCGTAATTGATATAACAGTTATGCCGCGCAAGGCACTTGTCCGCCGAACTGATCCTCGATAGGCACATATGCGGGCTCTAAATTGAGCCTCGGCCGGCCAGACATTATGTTCCTTGCATCGACATGCTTTTGTCAGGCCGTTCCAAAGGTGGTTATCCATAAGTGGGTCAGCGTGGATTTGCGAGCGGTGTATTCAGTTATACCCCTCGGCTATTGTGACGAGCACTTTTGGTGCTTTTAGCTTAGCTTTGTGACAAGCACTCTGAATGCTCAGTTTACGTGCTTTGATAGCCTCCAGCCTCTTTTTGCTGGAGATTGCAAGCGAAGCCAAAAACCCTTCGCAGTCTTATTTCACAGACTTTTGCATCGAAAACACATATAACAGTTTCAGCAAATTGCAAACTGTTGCAGTTCATGTTGTGTGCGAGCTGCTACGGAAATACCGGTCCACAGTTTCTTCTCCGCATAAAACGGAAGTCGAATTTAGCTCGTATTATTTTCTATTCTGTAATGAACAGCTGCGCGAGCCTGAAGGCGGATCGTAAAACGAATGGCTGAAAAAATCAAAAGTACTGAGCTACCGTCGTAAACCATTCGGTGCTTCAAAACCTTCATGTTTCAGGAATGGGCAGTCAAAACAAATGGCGGGTGAAAAATACAAGAGAATATAAACAAAGGTTTGTTCGGTTGTAGGTTGTCGGCGGCGAGTGGCGGGATATCCTCATTTCGGCAGGAGGATAAGTGCGGACGTAATCTGTGCTGGGGCTCGTGTAAATGCAAATTGTCCCATAAAGCCATAGCGCCCACGGCCCGCCCCTCTCCCCAATGAAGAGGAGCGTCTCGGTCCGAAGCCACGTCCGTCATCTCAACAGCGGTTTACGTGGACTGTAGCTACATGGCCAAATTAGATTCGCCCGAAATTGGTTTGCATACATGTAGCAGATGCGGAATGCTTAAGAGTTGTAGCTTGGCTTAAACTCGATTTGCATGTTCGTGAGAACGCTTACCGGGATACGGCTACGGTATGTTTACACTCGCTTAACGTGGCACTCGACGAGCACTTTGACTGTAGAACTCTTCATAATACTGTTGGCTTTTCATTTATAACGCATTTTCGGGTTATTAGAAATCTTATCTTAATATTATCTATGTGTTTTTGGATTTACACGAAAAACGTTTCGATAGTTACGGAGCTTTTTGCGAATATTACTGTTAATAATTTAATCATGAAAAGTAGGCGCTATAGTCGTGCGTGGCACAATTATTTGCATCAATCGGAATCGTTTGAACTTCGGATATCGCCAGTTTGGCTTTTTTATCGAGTAATATCGTAAAGATTTATTGTAAAAGTTGTCAGGTACAAAGCCTAAGGGCTCGGAAAAATGAGGTTTGCGTAATCAAGTTCTACTCGCTGTGCTACTATTATTACCTTACAGACCACTCTGCCTCGTTCATTCTAATCACAGAAATTGAGTTGGTTAACGAATTGAAGTTAATTGGTCTGGGTGCTAGTACTTATGTGATTTAATAGCTACTATTGATGTTTCTGGGATTAGCTTTTCTTTTTTCTTGTTTTGTGATAATTGGAGTTTAACGGTTTATTGTTAGGCTCTGTGCTATTAATTAAACTTATCGAATTGAAACGCGGAAAAGAAAATAAATTTGTTTAAAAGTCAAAGTTGCGGGGAAATTTGCATGCGAGAAGCCCAAAATTGACCGGACAGCTAACTTTTTTGCATGTCTGGTAAATAAGAAAAGCAAAAACGATGCCAAACCAGCGGTATGTGATACTAGACTAAAATAATAATGTTGAAGGTTTACAATACGTAACTGAAATATATAATTATATATTTGAATTGTACCACGAGAAAAAAAACGTAACGTGCACTGATAACAAAAACTCGATATGCCGAAAAACTAAAACTTTTGAACAAGACAGAAAAAGAAACACCTAAGACATGAAACATAAAGTCGATTTTTAAAAACGTTTAGCTAACAATACTATTCCTCTATCGAAACAATACTCTTACGTAGTAAGTAAAACAATAGGTATCTACTGTGGGTGCCCGTGTTGAATTACAAGTATCTTACTTGACGTGAATTCCAATGGGTCGTCTGGGTATCGGTATCAGCTTTACTGGTTCGAGGTAAAACTGTAGTTTATTTTATTCGAAGAATGAATATTTGAACTGAAATTCCTAGAAGACTTTAAAACGTGTAGAGTTCGATTCACGATAGCTAAAAACGTGGTAACTTTTCTTTTCTGCGGAACAAAAAGTTCGGTATATAATATTCTAAGCATGTTATATTCGATACCGGTATAGAACCAACGGATATTACTTTCTTGAAAAAAAATCATGTTCACATTTAACACGTGGAAAGAAGAAGGAAAACATCGTGAGGAAACCCGCGGCTTAGTCAGCTTCAGACGTATTGACATGTTCTTTCCTCTGACTAATAGTCGACTAAGCTGGGAGCATGGCATAGTTGCTGGGCAAGCCTAATCCATCTAACAATATCTCAGGCACTGCAGCGTCCCGTATATCATTATTACCAGTTACTGACGCTGTATAAATCATCTATAATAGATGTGAAGGCTTTACTATTATTACTTGAAATTTGCTTTCGGTGATATTATGGATTTGGAGTCAAGATCAGAAATGACAGCTTTCTTAATCTGAAACTTTGGCTTATTCAGCTCTAGGTTTAAACTGACCGGTTTATTTTTCTGTATCTATCTGAGTATGCGGATGAATCTGATACTCGTACGCCGAGCAAATCTGTATGTTCACATTATGTCCCACGTTCTAATCCTAGCCCAAAAATGTATCAGATAAGCTTTTTGACGTTTTATTTTATAATGCAGTAGGTACCACTTACTGTCGTTGAAGTACTGTATCAACTGTGTACGTAGCGTACGTTACACAGTTTCATCACTCTCTCTAAAAGTGACTATAATAACCACCTACCATAGGTACCAATTTATTTTAATAAATGATAACCGAAAACTTTGATATGTCCGAGATACGACCACTCGGAATGATATCAAATATTTCTCACCACTTGATACGATCAATCTATCCAGCGATGAAAAACGATCACCATTTAATCTCGGATCGCCTCCGACTTATGATTGCTCCACTATCAATTATAAAGAATTCGTAATAGTTTTTACAGTGAGCCATATAACAATAATACAACATCAAATCACATGAAACGTGACTAACATTATAATTGTTGTATTGGTCCAGAAAAATAATTATAGGAGTACTCAAAGGCAGTGGACCGAATCGGTGAGAACTTGGACTTTTGATAATCTACATTTGAAACCAAACGGAACTTACCGTGGTTTTTATACCGCAAGATTATTTTACTTGCTTTTATACCATAATAGCTTAGTCTACTAAAAAAAGCTTTATATCAACCAATATTGTGGGTACCATAGGCATAAGCGGGCCGGGCCGTCCACGACGTGATGTGATGACAAACTCGAATGACATTTCTGGCATGTATTGTCACTAGCATTGATTTGATAAAATGACAGTTATTGCCAGAATTGTAAGGTTTGCGAGTCATTAATAAGCCTTCATATCTCGCCGTGAACGGCCCGGCCCGCTTATGGCTATGGTCCAACAACATTGGTTGTTATAAAGCAGTTTGTTTTTAGTAGATTAAATATGGAAAAGCTTAACTGCTTTAGTTGAGCAAATATCAGTGAAAAGAGGGAAGAGAGGTCTGCCCTGCAGTGGGAAACATCAGGCTTAAAATTATAATTACATAAGCTTCTTCATGGCAATAACCCCCTCATAAACAGTACTAGGAGATCAATGAGGTCTATGCCCAGCAGTGGACGTGCTACGGCTGAGATGATGATGATGATGATGAAGGTTCTACAGTCGTAGGGTGCTGGCAGTAGAATGTTGCCTGTCCTCTCTTGCCCGCGGATATAGTCAAAATGCCAAGGGATACCTCCGGAAGAAGGCCTGTAGCGTCTTTCCATGCATCAGTACTTTCAGATTCATGAGGGAGGACTATGCCTTACTCATACGTCCAGCAGTGGACCTCTTACGGCTAAAATGATAATGATGAAGCTCCTACATCTATACAATGTATGTATATTTTAAAACTTTTTATGGCTAACAAAGTCAAAGTAATCCAATATCTTAATTTATGTTCGAGTGTATGGGGTTTCTAATAGTGTTATTGAATAATCAATCTCTTGTGGAAACTATTTAGTATCATTTTGTTTTGTCAACGTTATATCATTCAAAGCACCAGACCAGACATAAAAATCTCTATACCTTTATCGCTGTCTGTATATTTAATGCGCTTGTAGAGATCAACTGATCATCGTTTGAGTTGTAAGTTTAGTTAAAAAAAGGAATTTCGATTATTGACTGTATGTAACTTTTTACGTATATTCATCGACTTCTCTGTGAACCGATTTTCAAAGTTATTTTATTACTCAAATAAGAATACTCTTAAGATGGACCCATTGTAAACAAGACAGGATCTGATAATGAGATGCGAGAGAAATCAAGGGCAACCCTAAACAAAGTTACTTGTTTTTCACATTTAGACCTAGTCATTTTGGAGCGTTTGACCAGACAGCAGTTTCACGGTCCATGAACCTACGTCAGTTTCCATCGGCGGTAACCGAATGTGCCTGATATTTGATCCATCAACATTGGGTAATGCCCTGTTCAATACAGAATCAGATAACCGGCCACTGAGGTAGACAATATCGTGAGACCATTTAGACGATTATCTAAGCTTACTTGCATTTCATGGGAACGAAGATTCGTTTTCATATGCTCGAGATCGTTTCGAATCAGTTTTATTGCCACAGTCACGTAATTTACCTAATGTGGTGACAGAAATACAATTTTTACAAATATTGATCATAAACTTTTTTATTGGTTTGAGTTCGGTAATACGAGAGCTTCGAGGCAAATGAGAATTAGTTTTATTGATAATCTTCTTTTGTTATCTAAATGGGATGGAGGCATGTAAAATCGTAATATTTACTTACTACAATATCAAACAGGCTGGAAAAATTTAGTTCTTATCAGGTTACACGATTATTATATTCATGGGGGCATATCATAAACTCATATCATAATGTCACATACAATAAAAGAGTAACTTCAATTTCGTAATTTGTTGCTCCAACAAATTTATACGTATTTATTACGGAGCAAAGCCATAAGCTTTGCTACATTCTCTTTACCTCTAACTGGATCCAAAGGAAACAGCTGTCAGTAAGACATGTTGTATCATGGTCTTGTTACGGACCAAGAATTTTCCTAGCACGCTGTTGTGAAATGAACTTAAACAACTTCTGTTCAAGGTCTTAATTAAATGACCGTACGCAGTGCCTGTTTTTCTTGGTGCATGCAGGATGTTCCTAGGAACGTAGAAGTCTCGTTAGAACTTTCAATGTAAATTATTACTTAGCTATCCTAGACATGCGCTGCTATTGAAAGTTCATTAAACTACTCTTAATTGATAATTAATTTCAATGAAACCTACAGTATATATGAGGGTTGTATCCTAATTTATTCTATTCCAACCTCCTTTGAAAACTGGCCAACAAACGTGTAATTAAAGTACGCCGATAGAAAACGGTTTTTCTTCCATTGCACTCGCAATCAAAGCGTCCAGAGGGAAAATCGAATTAATCAACTCATCTGGCCTTTGAGTGTCGCCGACCGTTCGCAGGCACATTCATTATAAATAGTACTGTAGCCACCTAACCTTTTCCCGACCCTCAGTAAATAGCCTCTCAGCTCCATTTACTCTTAACGTAATATCTAAAAATACCATTTCTCCACCGTAACAAACTTAAGTAATAAGGCAGTAAAAAATCGTAGGCACCGTGTAAAATTTTCATCAAAATTACGATATCACATCCACGAGATATAGGCGGAGGATTAGGGAAATTGTAAGGTAAATCAGTTTCATTAAAAAGCTCTTAGCTTTGTCAAGTGTTCCTAGTTATTCTTTAACTAACTTACGAATCGTAAAACTGCATTGCCTTGCAATTTCTTAGTGAATAAAGCTTCACGCAAATCTGTCTCATCTCACGGTGGAACTATTCAAAAATGTATCGGTCGGACGGAGCCTTAATGCCGGCAAGAGTCTTAACGGGGTGCGCTTTTCAACCCAATGGTTAGTTGGAAGTGAAATCCTTCCATTCATTCATAAAACGTATTACCGGCGGCTTGCGCCCTAAACCTGGCGTCTGGGTTGCGAACGTTGAATACGTTAAAGTGAATCTCGGATGCGGCGCAGAATGGAAACGCAGGATTTTGTTGCGAGTTACGCTCGCGGACTTGCGGCATAAGCCAAGCTCAGATCCGCGCGCCGAGCTTTGCACCGGGGCGGTATCATCCCGTTGCGTTTGCGCTCGCATTTAATAAAACCGGAGAAAGAATGAATATGTCAGTTCGCTCCGGCGAAGATTGGAAAGTATGATATTTTCTGCTTGACTGCGTTTCCACATTTCAAATGTGTTTGTGGAGCAAATTTATTTCTTTTAGTATATTATGTTACTGTTTCTTTTTCCAAGAAAGAAAGATGCGAAAAGGAATGAAACATTTCATGGTTAACTTTGTATTAACTAGGTAATTCGGTTCAGATCTCAATCTCAACCGGTATTTTTGCCTTATTGTTATCTATCTGTAATCCAATTTCTGACAATGAATTGCATTATTATTATTCCAATTCTACCCGCACAAGAACAACGGTTTTATCAGCGATAACAATTCCACTTCCATTCTCCTTATTGGCAAGACGCCCATATGAGCGCGGATTTTTATCTGTCCGAAACGCTTTACGCCTCCCCAATGAAGACGATGTACGGGCTGGAATTCATTTCATGAGCATTATTTGTTACAAAAACAGGATTCTTTCATTTCGGGAGGATAGATTTATTTCCTGACTCATTTCCCTAAAACCCAATTCGCCTAATAACCCTTCGGATATTTCACACGGAACCCTTGGATTTTCGCCAGTGCTCGGCCGCGGCGCGTTAAGGCCCGGGGTGTCGATAGCGTCTATCTAACGTCTGAACGAGCTATTTCATTATTCAGGCTCACCGAGTCCGCTGAAGATGGTTGCGATAGGATTGACTAATTTCGCAGTATACCGTAGACGAGCGTCGTCATTTAGCCCGAGACCATTTCGCGGGCTTAAACCGGGATCGGATCCGTAAGCACGTCATTTGCAACAAGCCACCCCGACGCACGAAAGCCTCTAACCTCATCTACTAAATTTACCTTACGATAATGCAAACGGTAACTTTTAATTTTATAGACTTGATATCTCGAAGGAAAAGTTTTAATAACAGTCAAACAATTCATGGCAGTTGTTTTTTCTTGCCAGCCGGGAAGTTGGAGTTTTGAAACGTGTCCCGCAAACCATACTCGCGGCAGTCTGTGAGTTACTAGTAGGTATGTCGGTGCAAGGCGTGCACAACTTTTACTTCTGGCAATAAAATGAGGCATTTGGGAATCCATTTTACAGAAATTAAAATTTAGTTTACATTATAAGCAAGTGTCGAACGACAAAGCACTTTAATTTCTTAGAACAATCTGACACAAATCTCAAAGAAACTGTTAGAATTTAATTTGTTACGCCTCGTGCCGTCACTTGGCCTAAATTCATTGACTATTCATCCGTAGGCCGCATCCAATCGTGGTGAGGTCTAATCCTCGCGATGAAAGTTAAAGCGAAAGCGTGTTGGTGCTCGCTAAAAGCCCTTTGGCGAGGCATCGAGGCGGCGCGCGGCAGAGGAGCCACAGCTCGGAAGAAACAGCAATTTCACGTTATTACCACAATAAATAAGGTACAGGTGTGTGCTATGTGGTTAAGGTGTACAATGCGAAGATTTGCGGGCATTTAAGCGATGGTCTTGAGATTGAAAACATATGTTCCACGCCGCAGAAACAATTGCTTTGAACTAACAAATGCAACCGGCGAAACGGCGGCATCACAAGAACGTGTCGACTGAGCAACATTTCAGTACCACAACAGTCTGACCGTAATCGTTTTCACTTATAATAGCTCCATGTTGCAAAGGACAGAGAGTATTCTGTTCCATAGAAGTGAATGGATTATCCTCTGTGGGCTGCCCCCAGCGCCGGCCGCCATTACAGCGCAAGTGGCAAGTTTTGTACTCGGTTCGTAGGCGATTCATCGGCTCCTCTCGTTAAAAGCCCGCCTGAATACCGTAAGGCGGCAATCCTCATTATTGCGTTTATAAAAGCGCCCATACAGAGCCCTGATTCACTAAGACTCGCTCCGTTCCTGAAAGAGAAAATGGAATTGTGTACGCGTTTTGTTCGCAAGGCTTTTTTACTCATGGACGGACTCATGCAGTAGGTGTCTTAGGTATTTTGTAGTAACATTCTGTATTGTGAGCGTAACGACGTGAAGTTCGCTTCCTTTAGATAACGTTAATGTAACATTAAAGTAATAGGGAGAGATAGGTCTACTTTAGCGTACATGTCGGTTTTTCTTTCGTTTTTGCCGGTGATGTTACGGTCTGTCGTCGGCTTAGTTTTTGTGCGGGAGGAAATCAAAGACGGAAACGAGAGGCGGGCAAAAAGTTTGCTAGATGTGGCGTTATTGAAACACGAGATCCCCACGTTGATACGATATTGTTCGTAAATTAATAACTGACCGTAATCGCGGCAAGTGGTGTGGTTCTCTAACAGGGTTTTGATTGCAAAATCAATAGTGGAGCGTGCACTACCGCCGCCACCTCGGCGATATTGAAATTGGTTGCCGATCGATTTGTGCGCAAACGCGTTGCTAATCAATGGCTATTTACGCTGATTTAGCTCTCTAATTAAATGGTTTTGAGTTTACGCCGGACGGGTTGCTATTGTTTCGAGTAGCATTAGTCGGCATGTTGGGTTTTCGAATGCTATAATAATAATATTTATATATCAAAACATTATGTCGAGCAATATAGCAGTACTGGTTATTGAAAATGAAGTTTCGAAATATCAATCCTTCTGTTCAAAATACCGATTAATATGTCATCCGTGATAATAGGATTTAGGTATATTATTTACACTTAAATTTCACTGAATGGCTCCAATATTTCTCCGGAGAATTTAAATGATGTCTCATCAGAAATTCCAAGAAATTCAATAAAGTATTACAAAGACTCTTACAATGTCACAGAACGTTAAAACAAAAGCTACTTTGAAAGCGTGAAGTGCACTAAAGCGTACCAACTTGAAACTACATCAGCGAAATGTTTAAATTCCTGAGATAAAATTACTTGTTTAACAGCAGCACAGCACCCTAAAAGTTTCTTGCGATTGTTTTGTGCAAGATGTAAGAAATAAAAATATACAGTTTTGCTCTTAGAAAACTGAAAATATGTCTTTTTATTTTATTTTATTTTATTTAGGAGTCCATTGTTGTAAATTGTCCATTGTTTTAGTTGTGATTTTTCATTAGTGTACAAGAAAATTAATATAATTATTTAAACAGTTGTTCTGAGCTGTTCCTAATACCTACAAAGCTTTACTTCCATATAAAGCTATAGTAAAGTCCTACATTTTCAAGACAAAAAGGAACATTGCCTTACACTAAAGTTGCAAATTCACAATCGAATCAACGCTGGCCGCTTCGGTCGTTTTTGCTCTCAAGCTAGTAGGGCTGGATCCTCGGCGGACCAAGTTTTCTCATTATTCCCGTTAGTGCCTGCCGATAGTCACACTTATACTTACAGCCGTCGAACTGAGCCACATTGTACGCACTAAGAACACCGCACCCCAAATGTAACAACACATACGTATATCCGCTGTTTCAATACGCTTAGAAACTTTTCTGGTCGGGCGACTGCTTTAAAAACAGCATACAGCTTAGGCAACTCATAAAAGTGGCGAGGGTTCGCGCGTTCAGAGTGCAGAGAGCGGTTAGCCGACTTTTACACAAGTTTTATTGTTTCGACCCCCTTTGTTACCTACCAGTATGTAGCAATAACGTTATTCGTGTGACAATTCCTATTGGCGCTACAATTAGGTCAAACGATTCGGAATGGATAGTTTTGATAATAACAACTTAAATAGAGCCGATAGTTCAGCACTTAATACTGAAGGTTGGGACCCTTTGATATTGAATTTGGTAAGCACGGAAACTGTGTAATAAATTACGGGCATCCCTTAGCGGACTAAACGGTGTTTAGATGTTATAGTGTAATTAGGAAGGTCGCCAGTGCCCGGGTCGCACCCAAGCCGCTTAGAGTAACCAGTTTACAAGTGAATATTATCTTGTGGACGAATAAAAACTGATGCTTATAGTTTCGGACATTCCGAGCCCGAACCTTAAATTTCAGAAAGTGCTTTGCATAATACCTGAAACTTTTATAGCAACATTTACCTAAATTAAACATAAAAGAACCCGAATATACCTTTTGAATGCCATCTAGTTACTGTTCAAAATGTCTCTGCGCCTGCAATTCAATGGCAAAAAATGTTATTAAAATTTTAATGAAACTTCCGCGCGCTGAGTCCTCTCGACGAAACTCTTACAATTATTAAATCCAGCATCTAAATGCTAACATTCTAACTTTCCAATAAGGAAATATTTAATTTCCATTCGGAGAGATTCCGCTGGCAAGCGGCGACCGCGAAACAAACAAAAACTCTCGACACACTCGATTTATAAAAGGAAAATGAGGAGACCGCTGTTCATATCGAGGGGGCGGCGCCGATCTCTACGACAAGAATGTTCCAACGAATTTGGCATTTTCAATCGATGGCGGCAGTAGGTAATGGAAAAGTTCAATAGGTAACAACAAAGGCCGATACAAGTTAACGAAGTTCACGAAAACGAAATTCACGTTGGGCGCACTCTCGCGGACAGGAAATTAAAAGACAAAAGAGTGCCGGCCGGCGCAGTGTAGGCTCGGAAATGGAGGGCGTGCCCCCACTTGGCCTTTTTCACGTTCGCCAAACCGCACAAAACCGCAACCACCTTTGCTCGATTACTAAATACTATGAAAATAGTATGTTGTAAATATTTTCTGTTCCCCTTCCAAATTGATTGGACAGTCTTGGTTGTTTAACTTTCCGTACAATTGCCATGGGGTGCCGGCAGTAGAATGTTACCCCTCCTCTATTGCCCGTGGATGCAGTAAGAATCTGCCAAGGGATATATCTGGAAGATGGGCAGCAGCGTCTTTCCGTGTATCAACATCCCGTACTGCGCTCGCCAACCCGTCTGCCAAGCGTGGCGAGTATGGCAACAAATCCTTCATGTTCTTGGAGATCCATAAGGGAGGCCTATTTCCAGCAGTGGACGTGGACAGTAGTTCTAAGGCTGATATGATGATGATGAAACTCGTGTAAAAATGTAGGTAATAAATGTTTACATAATTGTAAGTGCTACTACCAAATATATCCTATTAACTTCTATTTGACACCTTTTCCATGTTTTCCTGTTCAAAACTCATTGAAAATGCAATCTCAAGGGTTCACGTGATGTGTAATACATTCGAATATAGCAGAATTAATCCGTCCTAATACGGGGATCTCTAATGTATCTGGTATGGTTTCTGTAATTCAGGCGAGCAGGTAATCCGTTCGCTACGGATCATATCGTGTTACCGAGGGTCGTCTTCCCACGACTTTTCGACTCCTATCAATCCACTACGCTATCACTTGTACGCTATCACTCAATTAAAGTTTGCTAAAACCGACGAATTTCGCCACTCGTCAAAAACTCACAAGGTACTTATACCAACGGGGATTTTCATTTCAAGGTCTCTATGTTCATGAGTTTACAAAGCCAGGCAATGTTGATTAGTTGAATGGATGTTAATCATTTAGCATAATACAGCCGAGGATGACAGCGCTGCGGCGGGCCACGGCTCAACACTCACAACTTTGTTTCCTAATTCAATTTGCATTTCGAATCAAAAACTTTCCGTGACACTGTTTTGCATTATTAATACTTTAGCACGGCGTGATCTCCCGAGAGGCGCACTAGAAGCCATAAATTGAATTCCAACCTTCGCAATTAGTTATTCCCGCGCGTGAAAACTTTCTAGATCGTTCGCCTTCGTTAACAGATGTTACGGTGCTATTCATTATACATTCCGTCGAATTGTAAAGCCGAACGTTTAATTTGAAGTACCCACCAAACTCCTTTGTGAAATCGCCGAGAATTTCAGAGGTATTGTCGAGGAGCCGTTCGAGCGGCGAAGGATTAGTCGCTAGTCCCGTTTACGGAGAGCATTCGTCTTGCGGGAAACGTGCGACGATAAATAAAGGTGGGCAATATGCCTTGCGAGCAACACGCCCGTCGGGTAGCTGCGCCGCGTTTGCGGAAACGTATTAACCCGCACGCCACCTGCTTACGCCACGGTGCCCGAGGGGAAAATACAACGCTACCAGTGATCGTACTTTTTAAAAACAAACCAACAACGCAAACAACATGCAATATGCTTGACTAGGACCTTGACGCAGCTTTGAGAATAATAAAAAAGTTTAAGCAGCCAAAACTTCCATTCTACTTCGCGGCACGACTCTTATCGTCCTAATTTGGATCAAACAATTCTATCCCCCTATACAAATTACGTAGAGACGCATTTGTTATCCGCAGTTTTTGGTAGAAATTATATTAAGATTTTGTGGAGCGATAATGTTGTATATTTTTACTTTCCTCGTGAAACTTGCCGACATGGCCGAGGGGGCTCGGATTTTATGGTGACAATAAATTACGCGAGATACAGATCTCATCTATGGCAATGAGATTTTGATGTTATTTCTTTGTGACTCACCACTGAATCCTGATATTGTCTTTGTTACTCATTTGTTGGTTATTTCAGAACTTTTGCAGTAATATTAATGTAATCTTTCATTTGTTCCAGGTCCCTGTGGTTCATACATGAAATGTTATGGGCTCCTGCGTAGCGAAGTGGCGCTGGTGGTTGGTGGTAGCAGCTTGGGCGTGGGGCGCGACCGCGCGTACTCTTTGTCCAGCAAAATGCGCATGCGACGATGCTTTGCGCGCCGCTTCCTGCGCAAACGCGAGCCTCGAGATCGTGCCTATACAACTCAACCCAGAAGCCACATACATCAACCTCACGCACAACTCCATAACAGATCTACTCTACACATTCGGTTTCTACACGCAGCTTACAGTGCTCGACATCTCCTACAACAGAATCGTAGACTTATTTGATAAAAATTTCGAAAACAATATTGAGATGACGCATCTCAACCTCACGCACAACTTCCTCAAACGCCTCGACAAAGACACCTTTGCCGGGCTTAGGAAACTCGTCGACTTGGATTTGTCGAGCAATGAATTATCAGAAATTCACCCCCAAACTTTCAAAGACTTAACTTCGCTAGAAAGGCTGGATTTATCAAGCAATAAGATAGTGGGATTCAGGAAGGATACCTTTGAGCCACTCACGTCGTTAAAGATATTATCTCTAAGAAATAATACGATTCTGGATTTACCCGCATTCAATTTCGCCTATTTGGGTCGCCTGGAGTTTTTGGATATGTCCTTGAATTTAGTACAGGAGATACCGAAACATGGTATACCCTATTTGAAAGAATTGAAACATTTAGATTTTAACACGAATGTTATACAGGGCATTGATCAATTAGGTTTCCACAACTTACCCTCGCTGAGATATCTTGACCTAAGCAATAACAACATGACCTCCATCCCTACATCGGCTCTCTCCAAACTATCGAACTTATCCCATTTGTACCTAAGTGGAAACTTTATACAGAACGTAACAGCACTTTCTTTTCAAAGTCTGTTCCACTTAAAACATTTGCACTTAAGCCGGTTGTTCGATCTTGAAAAGATCGATTCTAGAGCGTTTGTCGATAATATCAATTTACAAAAGATATGGATGAATGAAAACGTCAAAGTAAGAGAAGTGCCTCCGCGACTGTTCCATGGAAATCCTAAACTCACCCACATTTATATGAAAAACAATGCTCTGGAAACACTAGAAGCTTCCCATTTCCCAGTTGATAGACTGCAAGAATTAGAAATATCTGGAAACCCATTTGTCTGTAATTGCTCATTGTTGTGGTTGTGGAAACTTGGAATGGAGAGTGAAATCAATAGTAGAAGGTTCAAGAACACGAGTACAATACTCAAGATAGATTACGAGGACGTAAAATGCTCTGCGCCACTGCATTTAAAAGGAGTCTTATTCATTCAATGTCCAGAATCTGAATTTGGGTGCTCAAACGGATGGGTTATAGTAGCCATCGTGGTGTTGACTGTCAGTATCGTTATAAGCGTCGTGGGTGGTGTTTTATACTTCATGGGACCTTTGAAAAAGTGTAAAGGAGACAAATCAAAGACAGTGATGACAAGTGTGATGTTGAACGGTGACGTGTCAAAATTAGGGAACGGCTTAGGCTATTCGACGCGCAGTCGGGAGCAGGAGAACAAGCGGGAAGTGGACCGGTATCTGATGATCGGTTCATCTGTGACAAATAACTTCCACTCTCTAAACCCGCCTTGGCATAGTGTCGATAAAAATCCTTACTACCAAGAGGACAGTGATGAACATATATACCAACAGTTTGCTTATGAGACTATTCCCGCACATAGAACGCCCGAGAAACCTCACATAGTGTACGTCTAACAAAAACTGTGCGCAAGAGACTATATAGATAATTATATCTTAGCTGCGTTATACGAATAGAACAGGAACAGTGTACTGCCGTCAATGACGAATGATATTGAATGCAATAATGTAAATAGTGATAATGAATGAATTGTAATTTGTGATAGCTTTGTACATACGATTGTAAATATAAATGCCGATAAAGACATAACTATAAATATTTAGATATATCCTCCTTTTTGTACTTAAACTTGTTTACTGTTTAGTCATTATACTTCAACCTCTAACCTTGTTTATAATATAGAATTAAGTTTTGATTTGTTTTGTTGTTAGTTCCTGAGATATATGGGTACTCAAATAGTTGTGATGCTTTGTAAAGTTCTATAAAATGTTCTATACTTCTCAAGTATATTCATGTAATTAAAATAATATATTATATTTTCTGGATGAGAACACCAATACATTAATTAATTGGAAACTTTGTACAAATAAGAGCAATATAGTATATGAATTTTTAATATTATGACCATTCTTACTTTTTAATTTAGACGAAGCATACATAGATAAAGTGCATTACTATATAATTCTTTATCATGCTTAGACACATTTACATGCATAAATAATATTGTAGAAAGGATATACAGTATTTACATAAATAAACCAGTTGCTCTGATAAAGAGGGGTACAAAAAATAATACACATAATGGCCACATTTATTGTAATACTGATGGAAGATTATTTAAAGAGAGGCGTTCATCATAGATAATTGAAATAAATATTTTTGTACTTAGAATATGCAAAGGGTAAATCTAAAAGTTTTCGATCTAAATTAAATAAAAGTACCTATAATTGAAACTTCTGCAATAATTATACGTATTTAGAATCATTAATGAACAAATAGACTTTTAGATACTTAATCAATTAATTTAATTAAAACGTTATCCAAACCAGCTCCAAATTTTAAAAGTGAAAAGATCGCAAATTTTAGATTTGGCCAGGAGAATAAAGATACTTCTCGTTATTTTATATTATATTCACATACATAAATCATTTAATAAAAGTATACCCACATTGTAGCCATGGAACTATACCTACAACTGATTATGTGACAAGCAGACAGTTACGCTAGGTTTAGCCTATTTATACATTACTATAAGACTTTTGTTATTGAACTTATTTAAAAATATAATACATTAAAACAAACGACAAATAAACAGTTAAAAAATATTCTTGCATTTTCAAATTAAACCCTGTTCCTGCACCTAAGATTTAAGTTAACCTGAAAAAAAAGATACAACCGTTTATGCCGCAAAATTAGCATGTTTCAACATTCTCAAAGGAATCAAAATTCAGAGGGGCCCGTAGACCTAGAACTATGAAATTTGGCAAGATATATCGTCTTAAACTGTTGATATAGAGAAAAATCCAAAAACAATATATTTGCAATGGAATCTTATAAAAAAATCGTCTTTAACGAAATCAATCATGCTGGGTGACTGAAACTTCTTGTGCATTTTAAAACTTTTACTTAATTAGATCAGCTAACATAATTATAATAATTATCATACAGAACCCTCGGTGGGCGAGTCCTGCTCGCACTTGTCCGGTTTTATTTTTATATGTATTAGCATATAATATATACTTATATATATATATAATTATAACATAGCAGTTTATTATAGAACACTAGTGGTTCCAATGTTTATTAACAGCAATAAGCTTATTCAGGAAAGTCGGAGCGACTCCCACTGATCTTACCAAAGTGTTCTTTCCTTCTCATATTCCACGGCTTCCTTCCCCTCCTCGGTAAAAAAAGGCCTTTGCATCTATTATAGACGATTTATGCAGCATCAGCAACTGGTAATCATGAACGGGACGCTGCAGTGCCTGGGACATTGTTTGATGGATTAGGCTTGCCCAGCACCTATACCATCTCAGCTTAGTCAGCTGTTAGTCAGTGGAAAGAACAGGTCAATATGTCTCAAGGTAACTAAGCCTCATTAAAGACATTCATTCATCTAAGTTCACATTTAACACGTGCTTAACGGTGATGGAAACATCGTGAGGAAACCCGCGGCTTAGTTACCTCCTCGGTAAATAGATGGATTACTGTAGCGATTACCACGTGTAACAGAAAATAAAAAAAATATTAGACAATGCAATAGGCGCTGAGATCAACCTCTTTCAGGCAACCTATTAGTTAACTCTTATTCTAGAGGTAGATGCCATACTCACCACGCTTGGCAGGTGGGTTGGCGAGCGCAGTAGGTGCTGCCCATCTTCCGGAGGTATCCCTATAAAGCAGGCTCTTACTGCATCCATGCGTATGAGAGGAGGGGTAACATTCTACTGCCGGCATCCCGAGGCATCTTGCATCCCCCTGTATACAAGAGTGGACGTTTTACGGCTGAAATGATTACTATCTACAAAAACCACAATCATGAATGTATGCAAATGAGCTAATTTTGTCCAACCAATACCGAAAGCGAGTCATCATACACGAAAATGGTATACTCTCTTATCAGTTATCAGTCACAATTACTGCTCAATGGAACGTCCATCCATCGATAATTTGACGGACAGACATTAATTTTGGCTTGTGTGAAAAGTTCCGTTTTGCATGATGCTTACCGCAAAGTTATAGGTAAATGTTTAATGCCTTATCATAAAATGAATCATTGTATTGGCTTTTAAAAGCTAGCTAGCGGTTGATAATTTTGATCTCCTAAATATTACGTACCATAGTTCAATAAAACTGAAACCACGTTAGGTCATAATCGTCGTTTCAGCCTTTAAACGTCCACTACTGAACACAGGCCTCCCTCATGGATTTCCATGAGGGGTAATTGCCATACTCACCACGCTTGGCAGGCGGGTTGGCGATCGCAGTACTGGATGTTGATACACGGAAAGACGCTGCTGCCCATCTTTCGGAGGTGTCCCTTAGCAGGCTTCTACTGCATCCACGGGCATGAGAGAGACTTAACAGATTTCTATAAAACTTTCATTTTGCATTCTACACATCATTTTCTTTCATTTGATACTAAATATTATATTTGAAAACATTTCGATTATTCATGCCCTCTTTCACCCCCCCCATATCCTGTAAACTTCTCCACCGACTTTGATAAACCATGTTTAACCTAACCTGCTTTAAAAAAAAACTAAATGCAAATTGGTCTACTAGTTTAAGAGATACGGTGCCACGGACTCACAGAAAGACACACTGACACATAGACACACACACATGGCGTCAAACTTATAACAACCCCCTTTGCAGATGATAGTAAATCCAGGAGAGTATGTCCAACAGTGAATCGACGGGGGAGATGATGGTAAATCCATGAGAGTATGTCCAACAGTGAATCGTCGGGGGAGATGATGGTTAATCCATGAGAGTATGTCCAACAGTGAATCGTCGGGGGAGCCGATGGTAAATCCATGAGAGTATGTCCAACAGTGAATCGTCGGGGGAGATGATGATAAATCCATGAGAGTATCTCCAACAGTAAATCTTCGAGGAAGATGATGGTGATGATGATGATGATGATCTATGGGCAATTTGTGTATTTACGATTAATTAACGTACGCAATTGACACCCATTTGGCTTTGCATGCGATGATTTACACCGCAGTGTTGTAAAATGTTTAGTGCCTGTGAATGTAATTGGCTTTAGATATACCTGTGTATATAAGTGGGTACATAGAGTATTGAACTGAAAAGCAAATGTCTCTTGTCAGTTATCCTAATAGTCGGAATAAAATAACAATAACTCTGTTGTTCGCCATAAACTTAGAACCTTAGACGAGCGAGCAACTTCTTTCAATAAGGTGCCATTGCAATTGAACTTGATTTGTGGCGGGAATAGAACTACACCTACTGCGTTTTAATCAGCTATTAGTAGCATTAGAAGTAGCATAGGAAGATTTCATCAACACACGGCTAACCGTGTGTTGATGAAATCTTCCTATGAATCATGTCTCATGTCATGCATCTTCATGAATAATAAATCATGTATATTTAAATTACATGAAAATCCAGGCATATGGTTCAAGAGTAATGCTTAGAAAACATCGGTTAATAAATCCCCACCTCGCAACAACTCCATTTATCAAAAATCCCCCACGACAATCATTAACACAATTTGTATTAATATTATCTTCTTATGTATAAAATTTGATTAAAATCGGATCATCTGTTCAAGAGTTATACTGGGACAAAAAACGATTAAGAGATTAAACCCCCATATCTCAAAAACTAAACCCCATAAATCAAAATGCCCCCATTGATTTGCATTGATGTAATCTACTTAAGTTATAAATGTCATCTAAATCCAAAATCCCAAACATTCAGCCAAAACGCCTAGTTGCCACTAAGAACTCCGTTCGCTTCGCTCACTTGTTCGATAAATAATGCTAGACACTACACACAGCACCATCTAGTACCAAACTAAGTAGATCTTGTTTGAAACCAGATTATTCATAGAACACCTGAATATATTTTTTTGTAAACGTATACTGACTATACATATTTATGAAACACCCAGACAAATATCTGATGACCATCGACAAACTTTTGTGAGCGACAAATATTTGTCGCTGGTGGGGACCGAACCAACTACCTCCTGCGTATCAGTCGTCTATCACACCTACTGAGTCTCGGAGGTAGTCAGACAAGGTTAAATATCATCATAAAAAAATTGTAACTTGTCATAGGGAAAAGCTACAGGAGAGTAGTATGTGTTTCAGAGTAATAGGCTCAGTTCTAGTAACGCCATCGCAAAACCATTACTTATTACAAACAGACGTATTTAGCTCAGTATGAATCATATTGTGGGACAATGAGCACATTCATTACAAATCGAAGTGTGAACTGTCTTTGTGCGTACTGCTTGGTTTCAAGTTATTATTCCATTTATCAGTCGCCCAACAAGACTGCTTTCTATCTAGTTATTAATAGCCTTTAAGTTCTCTAAGTTTAGTGTTGCTTTATTTTACTAATCCAGTTTAAATTTGATTTGTATTTACAGACGAAATATACTCAACTTCAATGGTAATCTACGCATTTGAAGCTGGTTGCTATTAAATTAAAGCTTTTAAACATCGGCAGATGTTATGAAGAATATAGTCGATAAATTAAACAAAAGTCACGGGCAACCTATTTACTGAGATGCAGTAATTTCCACTGAAACGAGTAGTTTCCAGTAAGAGTGACTTCCTCAAGGATCCAAAATTCGTTTGCCTAACGAAGTTAAAAGTTTACAGTTGCTGTCTGATTGGTTTTCGTAAGTGACTTGAGGAAATGTGTTCTTGGGTGGAAAACTTCATCCTATAAGATAATAAAATTATAACGGCTACACCTACACAATTCAGAGTAGAATATATATTTTACCATACCTAGGATTTGACACTTCGTAATAAGCTAGATGACAAAATTTCAAAAGGTTTCCGGACCAAAATGGTAAATAGGAACCCTTATGGTATCACTTTGTCTGTCTGTTTGTCACAAATGGATATCTTGAGAACTACTACTGATGCGCGACTTGAAATTTGAAATGGTATAAGATAACGCTTTTTCACTGATATGGAATATATAAAAATGTTGAAAAGTATTCTTATGATAATTGCAAGGGAAATTGCAATTGGAAAGGGGGTCTCAAAAAGTTTAAGTGAAGTTACTAGGTCTATAAAAGGTATTCATTTGCACATCAATAAACAGTTTTTTATTTTCCTTTAAGCCGTATCGTTTCAGAGTTATTTACAAAAAGGTTAAAAAAAAATTAGTGATCCCCCTTATCTCCGAAGTGTGCAGAGATAAATCCCTAAAACTTTTATAGCTCATAGAAGTGTATGTAAAGATTACAGGAAAATTGTAGCGAACTCTTTAATTTGCATAGATTTTTAGACAAGGTGGAAGTGTGGTCTCAAAAATGTTAGTGAAGTAACGTGGTGGTGTTGGGCATTGTATGAAAGATATTAATTTGCACATTAATAAACAGTTTTTAGTTTTGCTTTAAGCCGTATAGTTTTCGACATATTTACAAAACCGTTGAAAAAAATTGCGTTCCCCCCTTATCTTTGAACTTTGCGGAGATAAACCTCCGAAACTTTAATTGATAATAGAAGTGTTTATTACAGGAAACTTCTAACGTACTCTCTTATTTGGTTAGTTTTTAGAAATCATCGAAAGTGTAAAAAATCAACATAAGTTCCGCTATCAGACATAAAATTGCGCTGTCAAAGTTCTCCAACAAATATAAACCGCCTTTATCATTATTGGATATATAATCGGACTCGGTGCGCGAGTCTGACTCGCTCTTGGCCGGTTTTATTTAACGTAATCCTGCGACACATTCTATTGAATTTTAGCTTGACCTGCTGGTATCCACCTGCTGGTACGCGCCAACGTGTCTCGGTACAGAATCATGACGTCATACGAGCCCCTAATTCTACCCCTAAATTTCAATTCGCTTTATTATAACAAAGTATAAATTTGAAGATGCAAAAAATACGTGTCTATTATTTTTGTATTATCTAATACTATTATAATATTGCCGTGGGGTGCCGGCAGTAGAATGTTGCCCCTCCTATCTTGCCCGTGGATGCAGTAAGAGCCTGCTAAGAGCTACCTCCGGAAGATGGGCAGCAGCGTCATTCCGTGTATCAACATCCCGTACTGCGCTCGCCAACCCGCCTGCCAAGCGTGATGAGTATGACAACTGCCCTTTATGGAGATCTATGAGGGAGGCCTGCGTTCAGTAGTGGACGTTTTATGGCTGAAATGATGATTATAATATTAATAATTTTGTATTAGATAATACAAAAATAATAGACGGACATATAAAATAGAATTTTGATTTTCACACCCTGTTATCATGCCTAATTGTCTAAACTAACTTTAGATTTCTTGAGAAAGTAGTCCTAAGTGGTCAATCTAACTAACGAATATCAAAAACTACAACTTATGCCCTGTATTCACAGTTTAAATGAACTCTTTGAAAGCAAGTAAAATTAAAAAAAAAATTAACCCTCAAATCCAATCTTCTATACAATTTAATCAGGCTTAGAAGTTAATTACCTGACCGGATGAAACAAAAATACGGATATAGTATCTTTTATGACTGTACACGGCGACTCCCATTTAATAAAGGGAATAAAAGCAACATTTTAAGCGAGGATAATTGTGAAATAAATGTCCTACACGCTTACTCCATTACACAGGCAGTAACCCGTGCAATTTTACTTTTGAGCCTGGGCCCTATGAAGAATTAACTTACGGACTCGATGAAGTTGGAACATACAGTCGTTGCTTGAAAACAGCTAGATAAACGATATACTACGACGAACAAGATATTTTCCCGAAAAATTCCGGGAAAAATTCTAGTTTTCAGCTGCTGCTAATTATTTTCCCAGAATGTACATATGTAGCCTTAGTTAATTACTCCGTATAAAAATAGCCAGTGAAAGTCTTGTCAAAATCGATCCAGCTCTTTCGGAAAATAAATACATAAACAAACAGATAAAAAATAAAAATTGTACTTTGGTTATTCGTTACTTTGGTTATTTGGTTATCTCTTATGCATATAAAGATCTGATGATCTTTATATGCATAAGAGACGATGATTCGTAGCCGTAGGAAATTATTGTTGGACAAATGCCTCCCTTATGGACTTGGCGATTCAAGTACTCATCATAAAGGGTTGTTGCCATACTCACCACGCTTGGCTAGGTTGGTGAGCGCAGTATGGGATGTTGGTACACGGAGAAACACTGCTGCCCATCTTCCTTATCGTATACTCGTAGTAAAACCTGTTACGTTGACGTTACAGACTCTTCAGTTTTATTTATTTGTTATTTATATATTGAGCCTAGTACCTCCTTCTCATCATCATCCCATAGATAACCACTACTGGGTGTAGGCCTTTCTTGTAAATATCCTTAAGACGGCCCTGTGCTGTACGAAGCCAGGAGTGCCCTGGCGCATGCAATCTTTTCATTGCATCTAAAACAAATCTGCCAGAAATCCTGGAACTTCCGAACGACGACGTATTGACCGTCAAATATCCACTCGTGTCCAGAACCTAACCGGTCATATCCGGACCCGGGCCGCAATTTGAGTGCTTTGACATTCATTTATCTCCATTATAGATCTGCGGAGGAACGGACCGAAACGAGTCCCTCGTGTGCACTCCCCTTAAGGGGTAATGAGCGCGATACTGCGGCGATAGCATCCCGGCGGTGGTGTGGACCGGTCTTTATTTATTAAGGTTTACTATTTTTATGGTCTCGGGTAACATGGGTGATGTATTAACCTACTAGCTTCTGCCCGCCGCTTCGCATGCGTTGTACCCGGATAAAAAGTGCCTATGTGTCAAAATACTGATCAAATACTGGTCAACATTCAAATGTGCAAAATTTCAGCTCAATCCGTAGGCTAGTTTCTGGGTGAAGAGGTAAGAAACATCCATACATCTATAGAAACAAACTTTCGGCTTTATAATATAAGTTGAATTTCACTCTTTCAATGTAGCTTTAAATTTTTAATTCAATCTATATGCATAAAAATGCATGCAATGGAAAGGTCACTGATATGAAGAAAGAACTAACCCAATAAGATGATACCCGGTGTCAATGCAAGTTGCATTGTACTTAGCAATTAACAATGTTCCAGGCGCTGCGACGTGTTGTACAGCATGAATACCAGTTACCGATGCTGTGTGTGTGAGGCTAATTTATTTAGTAGCTTGTCACGAAGGCGCACGTCAAAATAAATCATTTCAGCCGTCCACTACTGAACACTGGCCTCCCTAATGATCTCCATGAGTAGTTGCCATACTTACCACGCTTGGCAGGCGGGTTGGCGAGCGCAGTACGGGATGTTGATACATGGAAAGACGCTGCTGCCCATCTTTCAGAGGAATCCCTTAGCAGGCTCTTACTGCATCCACGGGTATGAGAGGAGGGGTAACATTCCACCCCACGGCGAACGACTTAATAAATACCAACACAAAATTATTTTACTTCATATTTAGGTAATACCTAATTTTTTGTTACAACATTTTAGTTTATTGACGCGAAAACACACATCCAATAAAATAGTTGTGACCCGTAATAAGCCAGCAACACAAATGTAAAGAAAAATAGGTTCAATTTTGAAAGTTGTCTAGTTACAGAAGAAAATTGGCCATTAGCTACGTTTTGTGCTAGGATGATTGGGCGCCTTAATAATCTATTCTTTTCGTGAGATTATTCTACTGAATTTGAGCAATTATTTTTAAGAATACGCATTGGTTATATTGGCGTCGGGGATTTCGGCTTTATTCAGCGATTAAAAAACGTTCAGAATTGATATTTTATTTTTGAAATTTTTCATGTTACACTTAATATTGGTACAGAAAAAACATTACAGGTTAACGAAACCGACTTATGCCTCTAATTTTTCTGTACACACGAGTATAATTCTATACCTCTAACCAGAAATGAAGCTTGGGTTCGATTTCCGCTGAGAAAACGTGTGCTTCTGCAGAAATTTTGGGTCGTATTTTTCCATGTACGATGAATTTTTATTAACAAACAAACGTATTTATGAATTTTATCAGTCATCTGATTTCCATAATACAAGCTTTGCTTACTTTGGGACTCGACAGTGCCGTGTGAAATGACCAGCATTTTTTTTTATATTTTTACTAGCGACTCACCCCTGCTACGCACAGGATAAACCAATTAACGGTTTTTATTTGAAGGGTTAAAAAAAAAGATTTTCCAAAATTGTAGAACAAAAGTTGTTCTGGTTGTTTTTAGGGGTTTTTGTTAAAGGTTGTGTACATGAAAACCAGATAGGACACAATTCACCAATATTGCTTCTAAAAAAATGTCTCTAAAAACATTATTTACAGCTGCTTTTCATTTGACAATGATTTTAGACGCGAAAAGTTGTCGTACGTTTGAACTCCCGCCGCGTAAATATTTTGCCGCGCGATTTAATTTCGCTATAACTGGTAAGGTATTGATTCAAATTATATACTTTAAAAAGCAAATAATTATGTTTTATAAGAACTAATAAACTAAATAATATATCATGTTGGTTAAAACGGTATTATGTACATAAATTGTCGCGGACTTTTTTGTAGACACATTTTAGTATACTTAAAAGCATTCTCTTGAAACACTATCCATTGGTGAAAACCGCATCAATCCGTTGCGTGGTTTAGGTGGAGTAAGAAGCAAATCAGATAGACGACAGATGCATGAATATACTATGTTGAGAAGAGATGTTCATTAGACTCTGTCTGTCTGTCTGTTACGGGTTCCGTTCAAATGTTTACGGCATAACCGTTGAACGAATTTTGATTGTTTTTGTATAAACATACTCGTTGATAGGTCGTTATGGACTTTGCTTGTCGGTAAGGACTTAATGCTATTTTTTTAATGTAAAATACGCAGACGATGTCAGAGGCATTAATAAATAATAAATAAAATAAAAAGCCTTTTATTTCAATAACTTATAAAACAGTTGGGTATTAGATTATGGTGAAGTTAACAAACAAAATATATAAGTTAAGGCCCCTTTCGGGTAAAGGCCTCCTCCATACTTTTCCATGCGTCTCTGTCTTCTGCTTTTTCCATCCAGTGCGTCCCCGCTACTTTTTTTATTTCATCGGCCCATCTTTCTTGAGGGCGGCCTCTGGCTCTTTTTCCAGTCGGTCCAGTCCACGCCGTCGTTCTTCGGGCCCATCTGTCGTCTTGCTGGCGCGCCAAGTGGCCGGCCCATTTCCACTTTTGTGTTTGGGTATATGTTAATGCATCTATCACTTTTGTTTTTTCTCTTATATCTTTGCAACTTTGTCTATCTTGTAGCCTGATGTTTAGTATGCTTCGTTCCATAGATCGTTGTGTTGTCTGTATTTTTTGTCTGGTGTTTTCATTGTAGATTCAGGTTTGTGATCCATAAGCTAAGCAAGGGAGTAAGTTAGTGTCTATTACAATTTTTTTATATTTTACTGGTATATTTGATTTAAGGATTTCTTTATGGCTCCAAATTTTTTTCCATGTCATGTTTATCCTTCTCTCGACTTCTTCTTTGTGTCTCTTCTTGTTGAATGATATTGTTTTGCCAAGATAGACATAGCTCTCTACATATTCTAGTTGGTTTTGGTTTATTGAGATAGGGTTTTTAGTGCTGTTAGTTGCTAGCTTTGTCTTTGATGTGTTAAGTTCTAGTCCTATTTCCTCGCTTACTCTACATATATCGGATAGCATTTCCTCTAGCTGTTTGGAAGTTCTGGAAAATAGCACAATATCATCAGCAAATCTTAGATTGCTCAGGAATTTACCATTGATATAAATACCCTTCTGGCCCCAATTTAACTTTTTCAATTGGTGTTGTAGCACGGCTATGAAGATTTTTGGTGAAAGCGGGTCGCCTTGTTTCGCTCCTCTACATATCTTAATTTCAGAACCAAGCCTGTCCAACTTTACTTTGCTTACACTGGTGCTATAAATATACTTTATGATGTTTATATACTGTTGTGGTATGTTCTGGTGTTCTAGAGCTTCCCATATACTATCGTGTGAGATTGTGTCGAACGCTTTCGCATAGTCGATAAAAGCCAGGTAGAGTGGCTGCTGAAGTTCTATGTGTTTCTCTATGATTTGCTCCACGGTGTGTAGATGATCGACAGTGCTGTAACCTTTGCGGAACCCGGCCTGCTCTACCGGCTGGTTGTCTTCAATTTGTTGCTCTATCCTCATGTTCAGGCACGATGCGAAAAGTTTGTAGATCGACGGGAGTAGGTTGATTGGCCGGTAGTTGTTCAAAGGCATTAGCTAATTCAAAATAACGAAGACAGTACCTACCATAAAAATAAACAATTTGTATGAAAAATTACATTACATTTTATTTCGTTTTTGTTTTATTAACGTTTAATTTTTTTACTGTTGTTATGTATCCAACAACAACTTCAGTATCCAGACAGGTGAATACCTATCTTATAATGTCTAAATTGGTTAGGTTTGATAACAGTTTACCGTTGTCAATTTTTATTAGAATTTCTTAATTTTTCATTAAAAAATCCGACTTCCATGATAAAATCCCTAACTTGTCGCTAAAAATACCCAAATCGTTATTGTTTGTCGATTACATGCCATAAATTAAAATTAGTCGTGAGGACCAAAAATTGGATTTTCCTATTATATATTAATTAAAAGTGAAATATTGTGTTAGATGTACCTAAGCCGACGGTCTAAAATAAATTACGAGTACCTACAATTAAAAATAAATTAAACTTATTAGTTCCTCAGTTTATCGTGGATTCCATCGTTAGAACTGGGTTTTAAATTTAGGTTGAAAATATGTGATTATTCTGGAAGTCTATTAGAACCCAAAAATAACTTTTTAAATCGGTTCATAAACGTGAGTGAGAAGTTTTTAAGCCTTTTTTCAGAAAAAAGGTCTTGACTGATAGACAGATCGGCAGACAGACAAACGGCTGATCCAGTGTTGAGGTTTCGGTTTTTTATCTTGAGGTTCGAAGCCTTCAAAACTAAACTAAGCCGCGGGTTTCCTCGTGATATTTTCTTTAACCGATAAAACACGTCGAATAAAGGCGAAAGCACAGCTAACTGCATAAACATATGTACATACATCCAAAAACCCATCCTTTTTCGCAGTTACTACAATACACCATACCTGTTTCGAGATAGCTGAATGGATTCGTCGAAACCTCCAGAGACACGGCTACATTAATTAATATAATGATGGCTTGAATCAAAGCGATTCCCGTTTCCCTATGATCCAACAATGTAATATGTATGTTCATTAGATCCACTGTTTGACTGTTTGACAAAAGACAATGTCGCTTCGCAACTTTACAGGTTCCAAATTAATTACCAAGATCGGGAACAAAACCGAGCCGTTCCATTCCCACGTACCTACTATCCGCGATCTGTCGATGTGTTTTGTGGTCGTATAATACAGGGTGTGGTCCCCCACACAGAGGCGGAGTCAGAGTGGAACTAGGGTTGTGTTGGAACACGAGTATTAGCGAAATAATTAAGGAGTAGCAGTAGAGCTGTTTGTGAAGAGTTCATCCGGGATATCGCCAACAATTGTCGGTTTTTGCCGTGAACCAAAAGGCGCTGCGACACCGCAGTGCTACACATAACTGGTTACAGTTATGTGGAGTTCTCGTACACATTAGAACCTTGTCGCTGTATCTGTTTGGTTACAGCTCGCATATCGAGTACAGGCGTTCGGGCGATGTCATGAGCCTTAGCTGTAACACGCGTACACACTAATTAAAGTAATTCACACATTAGTTGACGTATTGCGTTTGTATGTCGCGGTAGCCACCAACCACACTTTGGTCACTACGAAATACCAGCGCTAAGGCTGCGTTTCCACCAGAGATGTGCGAGAGAAATGTGTCGCGCGAGGATGTCTAGCTGTGCTATGAAAATGTGTGGAGGTTTCCACCAAAGCTGTGCGAGGAAAATGTGTCGTACGAGGATGCGTTGCGAAGCTGTGAAATGTGTCGACGGGGGTGCGGTGTAGTGGGACGTCTATGGACTGGCTGGTACAGTATGTCGCAAACCTCGCAACACATTCCTCGCACACATCCCTCGCTTGTTTTGTATGCGCAAAAATGTAGCTCCGCTGAGCCGTTTCCACCAGAGCTATGCTGACCGAGGCGAGGTAAATGAAGCGATAGTATTGGTTCTTTACAAACACATCCCTCGCTACGCATCCTCGCTCATCTCTGGTGGAAAAGCAGCCTAAGGCCCCAGCAAATGCTAAGTAATTACCATTTTTGTCACAATTTTTAAGAATCTAATATTGAATAATTGTAATGTGTGTGACAAACTAAACGTAAACTTATCTTTACTTGAACATCGTTACTGTGTGATACAGTATAACTGCCTGATACGTTACGTTTACAGCATTAGCGATATGAGTACACGGCTTTAGAATTCATCCCTGCCCTCCTGGGTGATGCAGGCTGCATTCCTCGCTATCGTCTCTTTGGTGCCATAACGAGTACTGTCGTGAAATAAATCTTGCCACCCCACTGCCGTTTCAGCCTTTCAGGATAAAGACTTTATTTTTTCTCGCTGAAGCCCTTTTATGTTCGATGTTTTGATTGGTTAGCTTTGTATGATGAGTTTTATTATACTCAGCTGCTTCTTGTATTAACACTAATTACTACTTATGGCTAGGGATATTAAATTTTGTAGATTGTTTGTAGGTTTTGTAGGCTGACATTATTAAAATGTGAATTTCTTTACGACTGCTGTTATTATAACAATTCTTAAAGAGTTATCTTATCGATTCATAACAATGAATCGAAAAATAAACAACTCGTTAACTCGTTTAAAATATAAAATTCTTTCAATGTCAGCCACATTAAAAGAAAAGCTTCATCGTTTTCAGAAAAATATTTCGAGTTGGACACGCATGAAAGGTTCCGTATAATTTTTTTTATTTAATTATTTATTTTTAAAATTAATATACAACTCAATATTATGTGAATATTTAATTCTACGTGTTGCCATTATTAATATCAAGCAAAAACGGAACAAAATCACGTTTGTAAATTAATTATTTTTTTTGCCTTCCTTAAATATTTATTTTATCCTGTTTTTAGTATTATTGTTGTTATAGCGGCAACAGAAATACATTATCTGTGAAAATGGCTTCAGTGAAGACGGCTTCAGACTCTCTGCCTTATGGAACCCAGTGATAGCCTAGTGTACTCGGCGTGTGAATAAACCAAAGTGTGCTGATACAGTGAGTGTAGTGTGCTGTCCCAGTGTGAACCGGCCTTAAATCTCAAATTTCTAATTATGAAGACCAAGTGAAGGTAGTCTGAAAAGATGCCTTCGCTTTGCTGCGGTTAACTTCAGCACGCCAGTCTCCCCGCGACCACGACCAGGTGCAATCTGGTCGAAACGTCGGGAATAAAATAAAGGTAATTATGCGATAAATACCCGATATCCCATATTTTAATAATGTGTTGTGATCGCGAAAGTTTAAAAAATACTATCTGTGAAAATTTCAACTATCTAGCTAGCTTGGTGACGGACAGACAGACAGATAGACAGACAGACAGACAGACAGACAGACAGACAGACAGACAGCGGAGTCTTAGTAATAGGGACCCGTTTTTACGCTTTGGGTACGGAACCCTAAAAAATAACTTTTGCGTTATCGCGCTTACCTACACCCTACATGAACCCTTATAAAACAGGTTGCAAATCCTATCTCAGCGTACGCATTTACAGCTAAATCAACGTGACAGCCAACAGGCTATCCAGACTTTGTTTCAGACAAATAAATTAACAACCAATAGACAGGGCTGTGTAGAGACAACGTAAGAGCTGAGTCAGTAAGCTTACTTGACTACTTTTATATTAAGCGCAACTCTGCAACAGTACCTACCAATATAATATTAGATCCAGGTTTGAATATATAGGATGAAGCAACCTCAAAAGCTGTGACTGTTCCTTTTTGGTTCACAGTAGAGCAGCAGATACATAGATTTTACTTATAGATAGATAGACTTTCTAGATAGGACTCCCAGCCTTCTTCATCTCAGCTGTAGACTGATGTCCATGTCCACTGCTGGAAATAGGCCTCCTTCATTGATCACGAGGGGGTTGTTACCATGCTTGGCAGGTGGGCTGGCGAGCGCAGTAGAGGATATTGGTACACGTAAAGACGCTGCTGCCAGAGGAACAATTGATTGAAAAGATTCTTACTGCATCCACAGGCAATTGAGGAGAGGCAGCATTCTACTGCCGGGACCCCACGGCTTTAATTTATTCATTTAAATTAGTCAACTAGCTAGTCAACCGGCTGGGTGGTTAGGTTAATTAAATGGAACACAGGCTCATGCTATACTTACTGGTCAATTAGCTATCTTCATGGTTTAAGTAGGTATAACTGAAACTAACATTTAAAATCACCTAATAAAAGCGTTGAAGTTTTACTTCCTTCAGATTTAATTTAATAGATATACAAGTTTTTCCTTTAATTATTTATTAGTAAATAATTAAAGTAAATATTAATGGGCTCTTTAATTGAAATTATTGCACCATCAGAGTAATAAATGTATTTATTCTTCAGATCTTAAACCGTTCTGCAATTAAATCCATAAAGTTGTACCACGGCAAAAACAATTACACTGCCAGAGGCGTATTTGGAAAAATTGCCTCCAGCACGCAAGAGGCAGCGAATTTATACTGCAGTTTTCACTCCCTTACAAAGACCATTAAAACTGGCCGTCCATCCGTTAGCAGATTTAAACCAAACGGTGACCGTCACGAAAAACTAAATCCAGTCAATATTCGACTGGGTCTCCGTGTCGAGCATTTTTAATTTGCTTTGTTGTTGTGGGCAGGCGTTTTGTTTTTTATACTTAGACTAGAAATCGCCCGCGGTTTCACCCGCATCTTTGGTTACTGCTCCGCGCCCGTAGGTCGTAGCGTGATGTTATATAGCCTTGCCTGTAAGTAGCCTTCCTCGATAAATGGGCTATCTAACACTGAAATAATTTTTTATATCGGACCAGTAGTTCTTGAGATTAGCGCGTTCAAGCAAACAAACAAACAAACTCTTCAGCTTTATATATTAGTATAGATAAAAACTTATTATCGTTCTTGTCAGCTTTTATGGGGCTACTCTCAGTAAATCCTGTTTGGGATTAACAAAAATTAAACTGTATCTATGTTAATGATATTAACACGGCACATAAGACGACGCTTTGGCGTTATAGGCGTCCTAAATTTTGATTTTTTTTCAGCAATTCCGCGTTTTACCATTGGAATTTAAGCAATTACATTCAAATGATTGAACTGTTTTCTGAAGCTTCTTACCTAAATATCTGATCTGGGAGTTTGTATCCAGGTTATTCCAGGTTACTCTTTATTCAAATAAAATGTGTCTTGTTCTTCTTTTGTAAATTGACTATTTGTGGCTTTTCGCTCTATGGAATAAACACTTATTGACTTTGACTATGACTTTGACTTTTTCCTATACAGTAACAGCGTGTGCTGGGCGAAATCCTGGCCCCACCCTCAATGGTGGCATTGCGGTGTCGGTTCGCGTCCGATCCTACTCAGGTACTCACCAAAGCAACCATGCCCGGTGAGTACCTGAGTTAGCCGATAGGTGACGTTACCTCTCTCCCTCCCTAGCCAGGCTTCGAAGCTAGGCAGAAGAGCGCCGACGGCACGTTGGCGCGAGCTCCTCGGCTCTTCGAGCCGCTCGCGTTACTTCCCAAGCGCACGTCGACGCTCTTCATGCCGCACTTCAGCTGGCGCAACCCCACCTTCGCCCTCCTGCCGGAGACGAACGTACACTCGTGCGTCCATCTCCGCCAGGAGGTCGAAAGGCTGGAGCCGCGCCAATAATGTCGCCGCCTCATGCGAAATCGTGTGGTAACCGCGAACGATTCTGATGGCAATAGAACGCTGCAGGCGTCGTGCGGTCGATGACACTCTACGGAGCGCCCGTCTGGTCCAAAAGACTGACGGGTGTAAGGCGCTGCAGGGCTATGTTTAGACATGCACGACGCCTGCATAGAGGCGGGGAACGCCCTCCCTTGGTCCCCCGAGATTGGGTAGCAGTCTGTGCAAAGCACCCACTACCCTCTGGATCCGGGGGACGGAGCGGTTGAAGTGCTCTTCGAAGCCCCAGCGACTATCCAAGGTGAGGCCCAAGTACTTAAGGTACCGCCCCACCTGGACGTCAACGTCACCTACGCGAACCGACAAGCTGTGTGGTTCCCTTCCCCTCGGACCCTACAACTCTTTTTTTCCATACAAAATTTCATACCCTATTTTATCCCCTTCTGATTTAATTTACGCAACGAAAAGTAGCCTATGTACGTCTCCATGGTCTAATCTACTCCTATTCTAAAATTTATTCAAATCGGTTCAGCGGTTCCTTTTCACGTCAAAACCGCTGAATATATAAAAGTTTTGTAATGTATGTATGTTCATACATACATGCATACATACATTCTTATCTTCACTTTTATATATAAAGTAGGAAGTAGGATATGATAGTAGTCCGCCAAGATGACCTTTTAGAAGCAAGCTCCTCCCAACTTATCCTTTAATGCACGTGTTAAATTTGCACACACATTTTTAAGGAAAAAAATCCACAACCTTTGTGCACAATATTAAATTACGATCTTTGTTTGAAAGTCGGATACATACCACTGGGCCAAAATGGTTGCTTATACGTAAGCAATTTGTACAATACTCATGGTGAAAATTTTACAACAATTGTACACCTATTAAAATTCATCTTTTTGTATGTAACGCGTATTTTATAATTATGTATCCAATGCTTCGGGATGTAAATCAAATAAAATAGAATGTTAATCAAAACTAGATGCTATTATTTTTTGAGTTTGAAGTCAAATTCAACCTTTTAAATGCTATTAATTAAAGACTAGACTTACGTTCACCAACTTACGTTCCTTGAAAGTGATATAAAATAATTCCTTCCGAGTTCATTTCAATCTTTACAGCTCTAGAACAGAACAAAATAACATCTTCCCCAAAGAACAAAGGATGTCTAAAGCAACGTATTGTTAAAAAATGTAAACAAAATGTTAGCGTGTTTTGAGCTCTCGGCGTCTCGGCTATGGAGTAACTGATAGCTTCTAAGAGCTATTGGATCAGTTTGGCTGCATTTTTCCGTTAGTGCATTCTTCACATTTTTTAAAATAGAATAGGAAATTATTTTCTGCAACACATCCTTTAAGATTTTAGACACCTATCATTTAATGGATTTAATTTGTTAATACGATTTATGGTTCTTTGAAAATCCGCCTTCTCATATTAATAGTTCTTAAAATACAGGATTTTATTGCGTACCTTTGATGAGGTGAACCTACAATCGAACCACCATCCTCGTCTCAGCCGGCTATTATACGAACTAAGCCACGAACATCGCCAAGTTTTTTAATAACTTAAAACTCTGTAATTGCCGCGTGGTGCCGGCAGTAAAATGTCACCCCCTCCTCTCAAGCCCATGGATGCAGTAAGAGCCTGCTAAGGGATACCTCCGGAAAATGGGCAGCAGCGCCCTTCCGTCTTTCATAATCCCGCACTGCGTTTGCCAACCCGCCTGCCAAGCGTAGTGAGTATGGCAACTCCCCCTGATGGAGATCCATGAGCGAGGCCTGTGTTCAGTTGTGGACGTCTTAGGGCTGTCATGATGAAAAACTCTCTAAAATCTTGATAGACTGTCCAAATAACCTTCTTAAGTTCCTTTTGAGCGAGATGAACAAAAATCCGCCTAGGTACAGAAAATTCAAACTTCGTAGCACTAGAATAGAACAGAGCAAAATAACATCTTCCCCAAGAAACAAAGGATGGGGAGAGCATCGTTCTGTTAAAAAAGATTAAACAAAATGCGAGCGTGTTTTAAGCTCTCAGCGTCGGATCAGGAACCTGACTGATAGCTTCTAAAAGCTATTGGATCAGTTTGGCTATTGCATTTAGTTCTTGCATCTTCCGTTAGTGCATTTACGTTGTATTAAATAGAACGGATAAAATGTTCCACTGCATTCTTAACATCATTACTAAAACGAAAGAAAAGATAGACACAGTCTTTTTTAAATTTACGCGATCACGACATTAATTATGACACAATTATTAACACATATTTAACCGGGTATTTATCGCGTTATTTACCTTTATTATTGCCCGACGTTTCGACAGAATTGCACCCATCGTGTTCCCGAAAAGAGTGACCGAGTTTTCACCGAGTTTTAATAAAGGTAAATAACGCGATAAATACCCGGTTAAATATGTGTTAATAAGATAGACACAGTCAAACAGCCCCTTATATTTGAAGTTTGTTAAAAACACAAGACAACACACGTTTGCAAATAAACTAGATTTTTGTTATTTGACGCTGGTTAAACCTTAGGGCTTTAAATATATTTTATTGAGTCGGCATGTAAATGGACAGTAATTTTGGAAGGGAGTTTGCCAAGAAAATAAAAATTCATACTCTATGACCGCCCGACAGCTCTGTTACGATATTCCAGCTGAGTAGATAGGTAGTAACAGCAGTTCTGCGCAAAATCGCATAAATTAAATGCCCCACCAACAAATTTATCTTTTTTCACCATCGGAATACTAAAACGGGGCCCTTCGCCGTCTATCCATCGTGGCCGCATCAATAAAATTAACATTGTAATCCACTTACTGTAGCAAAAAATTACGAGTAAAATGTACATTTCAGCATAATCTTCGAGAAAAGGGTCTTAGCAGGAATTAGGCGGGACAGTTTAAGGAGTTTTCCTGTTATAAGTGTTTTATTTAAGGCTACATTATAAATAAATAAATAAAAAAAAATATGTCCGTCATGTAATATAACAAAAACTATTGAACGCGTATTTATTGTGTGACTGTGACCCTAGGGTCTCCAAAATCAATCAGTCACCTTATCTCATTAAGACGGTGCTAACAAAAAAGGTTTCATGTCAAATACACAGATAGAAAGACAGTGCTATGCATATTAGGGGGCTTCGCCCCCTAAAATAGACGTTTCACAGCAACTATCGCCAGTTGCAAACCTGTCGCGAGATACGTAATTACCCTGCCGCTGATGATTTTTGATGTGTTTCTTAATTGTAAAAATGTACGAATAGTGTCTTAAGAACTAGTTAGCAGGATTAATATGTTTTACTACTTATAAGTTGGCATGCATAAACTTATTTCGAATTACTTTTACTGTCAGCCCGAATCATCCCATTGTTAGCAAAAGCCTTCCTCCACATCTTCCAGTTATTAACTTTATTCGAATTACTTATACAAATTATGTCATTAGCAAAGATTAACATTCTATATGTATATGTTATAATGTGCACAAATAGTCACAAATTGGATACCCTGAAACAAAAAAAGAAAAAAGAGGACGACCAAATAAGAGATGGGAAGACGACATTATAAATGTGGCTGGAAAGCACTGGTCGAGAAAAGCAAGAGAAAGATAAAATTGGCATATCTTGGAGGAGGCTTTTACCGCCGCAGGCGGTCCAAACACTATCAACTTAAATTAACTTTTAGTGTATTTTTTTAGTGTACCAAATTGTTTAGTTTAATTATGTAATTTATAGTGTTTTGGTTAATTAAAGCTCATTGTATTTTATTTTTATTTATGTTATAATGTGCATATTGTACATAATGTCCATTTTATATGCATACTCATATGCTGCATTTATAAGACCTGAATGCAAACAACACGTTATGCACACGTCTAGCAAGACAGTCATAATTGTTTCCTGTTCAATTTTCAGTCCGAAAAGTTATTCAATTTACCCCGACGGTAATGTGAAGCATGAAATCTTATTAGCAAACTCAAATAAAATTAAATCCGCACGGAATGACATAATGCGTACAAAATGCATTTTAGAATAGCTTTAATTTGACTCGCATAACTCCGCAGGCGGAAATGTTTGCTCTATCTGCAGATATTTGTCTCGAGTCTGGGTGTTTTTTATACAGGGTGTATTATAACATGTGAACTAACCCGAGAGGGGGTTTCAGCCAATGAAAACAAGTAGTATTTATATGGAAAAAAAGTCAGGAATTCGTATTTTTTTTCATTTTGTAATTTTGTTATATTTTTATTTATAATTTCACTACATAGTGTGAAAATGATCCTGAGGTCATAATCGGTTTTCTTTTAACTTTTTAATAAAAAGAAACCTATTTGTGGTTATAAGTATTTTTATTTGTACCTGTACGACAACTCTTAGCGGAGTCCAATGACCCTGTCAAGAATCAGCTGGCTTTTCGGTTGTCATTATCGTATAATCAGCTGTCGAAGAACTTTCGTGGTCTTTACTTGAATGAAAATCACTAAATCCTGAAAGTCGTAAAACAAAGGTCGTGGGATGGTCAGAATCACCCTTTCAGCTCAGTATACGTGTTATATGATTCTTTTATGTTTTCTTTATAATTTGTATATGTTGTGTGTGTTTCAAAAATAAATGATTTTCTTATTCTTCTTCTGCTTATAATATAATGTAATGACAATAACTTTTAATATAAGCAAAAAAGTATTCCTAGTTTTGTATCAATCATCTGGTTTTCTTAGTACAATACTATACTTAGTTCGGCACTAGATGGTGGTGTGTGTAGGCCCTGTGCCTGATTTAAATAATGACCGAATGAATAAATATTATAAACCAATAACCTATATAACCCATATTTTAATAAAAATATGGATTATCTGGGTTATTGGTTTATATATGTACATTTACGTTTTTGTCTTAGATTATATTGTACCTATTGATAGTATCATCATCATCATTTCAGCCGTAAAACGTGGACGTTTTACCACCGAGCGCAGTATGGGATGTTGATACACGGAATGACGCTGCTGCCCATCTTCCAGAGATAGCTCTTCGCAGGCTCTTACTGCATCCACGGGCAAGAGAGGAGGGGCAAAATTCTACTACCAGCACCCCACGGCATATAAAGGTATTTATTGATATTATACATTACCTTTAACATAAATAAAAGGAATTTAGAAAGTACTGAACAAAAAAGTTTGACTAAGCACCTTACTTACAAATAATTTATTCCAAAGTTCGAAAAATCTAATCAAATCTTAATGCAACAATGTACGAAGTCTCTTAATGAGTTCCACCTCTTAACTGAACCACAAATTGGATTATAATGTTAATATTATGATTTCCACAGGGTGCTCTCTGCAGGGAACAATTTTGGTGTTTTTAAACCAACGTTCCGCATAACGCGTTGTAATAAACAGGAACGTAATAAAACGGACGTATTTTTAACCGACTTAAAAAAAGGAGGAGGTTCTGAAGATTCATACTCATTCGATTAAAAACCGATTTGAAAATTTGTCTATCATTGTTCCTAAAAATAACTTTTGAAATGGGTTTAAAAACGACTGAATCGATTCCAAAAAATGTTCGGTGTTTTAATTATTAATACATAACGTTATGCAGATAATTATAAAACAAGAAACAAGGGTTTATCTGAAATGTTTATTTTAGCTTAGGTTAGTATTTATTTGATTTAATATTGACACTACAATTCGCTGTTTTTCTTTAGTTATTTTCCACATTTTTAAATATTTTTTATTTTTTAATATTTGTTATTTTCCATTTTTTTTGCAATCACCGATGTTGTAAATGTGCTATTGATGTTATATTTTTTAAATTATTATTCGTGACTTAATAAGTAGGTACGAATATAATATTAAAACCAGCTTCGTTTGTATTACGCAGCCAAGAGCCTTTTCAAATTTAGCAGTTTCAAAGAGGTTTACGAGCGCGCGTTCTAAGCTAAACATCAAATTCGTTTAGTATAATAGGTTACTGACAAAATTGTAACGTAATAATAAGGAGTAAGTATTACCGAAACTCGCAGAATTACTAGCTATAGAAGCTACGTAACTAGACGGTGACCGTCTGTTTAGAATAACTTGTAGGGCGAGCTGTTCTCGTTTCAATAAGAAATAAATTACGATTTCTTATTACGCTCCCATTATGCGCGACGATTTATCAAGTTCATTCAGCGGTCCGTGTATAACTGATTTTAATGAAATCTCTAGGATTCAGTGGTGTCTGTGATTGTTCTCAATATTTCTGTTTAATGAAATTCTTGGGCTAACATCCGACCCTCAAGTTGTTATCTACTAAGAGAGAAACAAGTATCATCATAATACACCCCATGTCTGTTCATAGCTTGTTGTTCTATTTTTCATAAAGCGTCTTTAAGTGTATTTGCCATACTACCACGCTTGGCTGGCGGGTTGGCGAGCGCTATACGGGATGTTGATAAGTACACAGAAAGACGCTACTGCCCATCTTGCGGAGGTATCCTTTAGCTGGCTCTTACTGCATCCACGGGCATGAATGGAGTGGTAACATTCTACAGCCGGCACCCCACGGCAATATATTATTCAATATTTTCATAATACGAGTTTATAATTAATATTTTAGGGTTCCGTACCCTAAACGGAACCCTTATAGGATCACTTTGTTGTCCGTCTGTCTGTCAAGACCTTGAGAATGTGTAGAGGTATTTAGTTGTAATTTAAACAACTATATATAAATAATTCGCCAACTCGCCTGCCAAGCGTGGTGAGTATGGCGACTACCCCTCATGGATATCCATGACGGAGGCCTGTGTTCAGTAGTGGACGACTTACGGCTGAAATGAGTGATATGAGAAAACTATTCACGCAAATTTACAGCCTCTTTAAGTTGTGTAAAAATCAGTATTATAAGTTGAAACAAAGCCTTTATGCTGCAAAAAACGACACTTTGACATTCTCAAAGTGATCAAAATTCATAGGGTACTTTCTGTAGACCTAGAACTATGAAATTTATTATATTACAATAAATTTGCAATGAAATCATTATTGTATATATTATATTTAAATAAATTAAAAGTAAAAAAACTTTTTAACAAACAGGATTTTATATAAACTTACTACTACTAAAAACAATAAAATAAACATTTTCCATTAAAGTTTAATGTCAACTTAAAACGTCTATAAACAATCTTTGTGATAAAAAAATTGTGTGAATACGTTTTTAGTTGACGTTAAAATTTAATCGACAATGTTTATTTTGTTTAGTATGTACGTTTTAATAAAAGCTTGTGTGTTAAAAGTTTTTTTTTACTCTTAATTTATTTTTCACTTTTTAGTTATCACTGGACAGTTGGTTTCTTGTCTGTTCATCTCATGCCTGCCATGTTGGATTTAGAGTGCTTTTATATAATTTTTCGAGTAACTCTCAGCAAGCTCTTTTATTTGATATCCTTAAAGTAAAAATGCATTAATAAAATAACTAGTCCGCCATCTTGGGTATTTTGCCATATTGGATTTAGAGCGACGTTATTTAATTTTTCGAATAACTCTCAGCAAGGCCTTTCATTTGATATCCATATTATTGGAGTGCATTAAGAATAACTAGTCCGCCATCTTGGATGTTCCGCTATGTTGGATTCAGAGTATCATCATTTCATTTTCGAAATATTCTCAGCAAGCGCTTTCATTTCATACCCATATTGTAGGAGTCCATTGGTGTTGCGCCATGTTGGATTCAGAGTGACGTAATTTCATTTTTTTAGTTATTCTCAGCAAGCCCTTTCATTTGATACCCAAAATTGAGTTGCAAGATTTCCGCGAACAAACATAGTTACATACATATATACATACAGGGCAAGCTAAATAAAAGCTTGTAAAAAGTACGAAATCAATGATCGAGGTTAAGCAACCCTACGCGCGGTCATACACTGGATGGGTGACTGAATCTTTTTGTGCATTTTTAAAACTTAATCAGATCAGCTAATTTATAATAACTTTTATGTTGCTACCTACCTACGGAACCCTCGGTGGGCGAGTCCAGCTCGCACTTGTCCGGTATTATTTATTTATTCCCTAGCATCGTTCCACTCTGCTTAGAAACAAGCAGTTTGTCTCCGAAACAGTCTCATATTGCGTTCATATTTATTCGTTTACTGCACTGTGCGAAGAGCGAATTCAGGACGCCGAGAGAGATTTACAATCTGTAGTTAATGTCCAGCAACAATGAGATACAATTTAACTTCCGCAACGAAGCTATATTTACAAAGCAACGCTACTGGACCGTCGGTATATTTTGCTAATGTTTTTTGGCCAGCGTTTTACAAACTTCTGTTTCAGCGTAAAATGAGAATGGCTGTTTCAGTTTGATTGTCAAAACTAAAGGCACTTTTTCAGTAGCCTATTGAAACACAATAACATTACGTAAATTCTATTCGTGTTTCTAAACAAAAACATACACAAAAATATTACAGTTCTATTATGTCCGAATTAGTAGAATTAATGATTTTATTCTATGATGATTTTGAAAAGAATATGTGTTCAAGCATTTCTTTTCAAAGTTTTGATAGAATAATAGACTATTCTGAAACTATCTTAAACTATTGCTACGAACCTATATTTACAAAGCAATGCTACTGGAGCGTCGCGTAGGTATATTTTGCTTGTGTTTTTTGGCCAGCGTTTCAAACTTTTCGTTTAAACTTCTGTTTCAGCGTAAAATGAGAATGGCTGTTTCAGTTTCCATATCCTTACTTAAGTAACGTTTTATTGTGCAACGTATTGCAACATAATAACATAATATAGGCACAAATTTATTGGAAACTTTTGAAGCGCACCGAAGTTAAATTATTAAGGAACGATATCAAATATGTTTTACATATTTAGAAGTTTATGCCGCTGGATATAAGATGCAAATACTCTAGAACCATTTCGCTTAAAATATTGCCTGTTTGACAACCGTGGATGTCATCAGTGAGCGCTTTTGGTGTATCATGGGTTCATAATTAGAGCATTATTTACCTAATAATGGCGAACGGCAAAACTCATTAAACCGCTCGAAACTCTGTGGGATTAGTATCTAAACAACAACGAATATAGCCATTGTTTCTATTTCCCAGGTCTCTTTTTATTGAGTTTGCTCAGTAATCTTCAATTAACAATCAAATGATAACACCGCTTTTTCTAGAAATGAAATCTTTCTTCGGGCATGAGAAAATACTGCAGCTTTTCTAGCTTAAGCTAAGATTTGACATAGTGCCATAAACTTTTTATACTGTCGACTACCAGCTTGTCTTAATAACTTTATTGCTCGCGGAGCATGCAGTTCGTGTTTTTAATTTGTATTGTGTACAGGTTTGGCCTCATTGCTAAAGTAATTATCCAAATCGGGTAAATGGACTCGCTTGACGCTTTTCACAATATGAGTGTTATAATTGGCACAAGTTGTTAGCAACGAGGAATTGTACTGACTCGAAAAATTCACCGAAATGTATTTTGTAGTAGTAGTAGATTATTTTTTCTAAGTACCTATCGATTGTGATCCTTCTAAATGCATACGTGAAATAAATTGGCCTTTAACATTTATTATATTAAGATGATTTATACAGCGTCATCTAAAAATATTTATCCTTAACGGACGCTGCAGTGAACATGACATCATAGTATAATATTGACTTAATCGTACGAAAGACTATTCGACAAAGTCTTCCCGCATCAGATCTATGCCTAGTCGCCTCTCCAGCGTGCTTCGCTTTCATCAGCAAATACCAAAGACGGCAGCTGAGAGCGCGAGAGAACTTGTGCCTACGGGCAATAGTGGACACGCCTCGCTTTGTATGGATACCTTATAGCTAGATGGTAAGACTGGATGCCTACGTCACCCGCCTAGCGGAGAGCATGTTCCTATGAAGCGACAAAACCTAGCGCCAAGGTAGGAACACAACTAGATACAATAAGCACTGACACGATGCCTCGCTGTAGAAAATTTACCAATTAAATAAAACCACCAATGGAAAATTATTTTGAGATCGCCTAGGTACATGTGATTGTACGCGTAAAATTAAATAAAATATTCCGAAAGATACCTACTGAAAGTGTTATTTATTTTCTGGAAAATTTCCAGCGATAAAAGTATGACATTGTAAAAATGCTGGCACCAGATAAGCCTTGTCAAGCATAGAAAATAAAACAAACTTTTGTGACGTGTTTCATGGTATTATTTATCCTTTATTTTTCCTTTTCGGGATATACAGATCAGAGATTAGTCTTCATTCCTAAAATATTTTATATTTATACAGAAAGCAACACAAAAACGAACATGTATTAACGAAGCTTCAACAAGCCCAAGACAGGGATAAGTGGAAGGAGGGAAGGGAAACCCTGTAGTGGGAAACATCAGGCTTATAAATAAAATAAATTAACGAAATAATCTATAAGCAGATTGAAAACGGGCTTCACGGTCTCAACGGTTTTTAGATTTAATTATCATCATCATCATTTGAGCTGTACTACGTCCACTGCTGAACACGGGTCTCCCTCATGGATAGAGTTAGGGGTAGTTGCCATACTTACTACGCTTGGCAGGCGGGTTGGCGAGCGCAATACGGGATGTTGATCTACGGAAAGACGCTGCTGCCCATCTTCCGGAGGTATTCCTTAGGCTCTTCATCTGCATCCACGGGCATGAGAGGAGTTGTAACATTCTACTGCCGGTACCCCACGGAGATTTAATTATGTGTTATGTATAGTCCATCCATTGGGGTAGTACTGAATCCTGTGAATCCTGAAATCGGCTTATTACCACGGATCCAAATGCTTTGTTCTTGAAAAACAAAACTCTATACATTGATTCTTAAGGCGTCCATGAGTTCTTAAGTACAATCAACCTAGTTAATATCAATCTGCATTTCGTACTGAGAGGCAACAAAACATGCCCTAACTAGGATATGCCCAGGGCCGTGTCACCGAGACTCTACCAGAATTGTTTTAATAAGCCAGCAAAATTTGCTACATGTAGCCTGCAGCGGTTATTTCATTACCCTTTGTCCTGTACCTAACTGTGGGTAGTTCGACTTTAGGCGCCGGAAAACTCTCGAGCTCATAATTAATATGTGGTCAAAGCGATGTCGCGAGCAAACGCTTAGCCGAAGACCGCAAAATAAATTTAAAACTCGATAGCCGTTGTATGCCTGATATTTTTGCTAGAATTTTTGATGTGGATTTTTTCTAGCGGCTTGCGAGAGGAAAATTGTTTGTTTTGAATTTTTTTGTGTGAAACACGAGTAATTATTCTCTCAGAAGTATTCGACTTAGTTTGCTTTATCTTTCTTTGATTTTTGAGAAACAACATTTTCAAACACCAACTTCAAGAATACTGTTACATTTGCAATATTCAAATCAAATGTTGTACGATGCAAAAAAAAAAAATATGTTCAAAGACAAAATCAAAAAAATGTTCGTTCATTTTGACTCAAAACCTAAAAATGTCAATTTACAAAAAAATTTAAAAAATCAAAATCAAATCAAATTTAAATTCTTTAAATTCTTTAAATGCTTTAAATTCTTTAAATTCTTTAAATTCTTTAAATTCTTGAAATTCTTTAAATTCTTTAAATTCTTTTGAATTGATCATGAGGGGGTTGTTGCCATACACGCCATATGGCCACCCGACTGGGTTGGAGAGAGCAGTACGGGTTCATACACGGAAAGATACTGCTGCTCATTTTCCTCGGCAGATTTTGACTGCATCCGCGGGTAAGAGAGAAGGTGCAACATTCTACTGCTGGCACTTAACTTGTATGTTTACACGTCCCAAAGCCCACCAGCAATGCCTCTTCAATTGAAATGCACTGCACTAAAAGCAGAAGCTTTGATTTTTTTTATACTAAATAATAAATGGCGAGACAAGCTGAAGGCCCATGATATAAAACGGTAACTTCTACCTATAACAACTGCAACACCGCTGTGACCACGCTCACTAAGCACGTGACCAATGCTGCATTGTATTGCGCCCGTCACCCTGAGATCTTACAACTCTATGTGAGTTGTAAATTATCATGAGTACGGCTCATTTTTCATAAGGTCTTACCGGCCCCCTTACCCTTCAAACCGGAACTTAGCAAAGCAGACATTACTGCTTGGCGGCAGAAATATCATTGATCACTAAGTACTGATAATGTGGGATTGTTGCCATACTCGCCAAGCTTGGCAGGTGGGTTGGCGCGCGCAGTATGAATTGTTGATACACGGAAAGGCACTGCTGCTCATCTTACGGAAATAATCCTTAGCAGATTCTTAATCCACGGCAAGAGAGGACAGGCGACATTCTACTGCCGGCAACTCCGAGCCAACAATGAAACAAAAACTGAGTTAAATCGGAAAGCCTGGATTTATGCTAAGTATTTATCAAATGTTATTCACTAGTCGAAACTTTCAAATATTTACGAATTCATGCAACAGCCGATAGTTGGCAACCCTGGAACAGTAATGCATGGTATTGCCAACGCCAACGAAATGTTACCATTCGCTCGACTGATCGACAAATTAACTTAGCGCACATCAAGTAAGTAAGATAGTAGACAGTAGGTAAGACAGCAACTGGAACTAAATACTGATACAAAGTTGGTTCCTAGCTTACTTAGGCCGCATTTCTTGTTTTACACTAATATAATCAGGTTGTAATTTCTGAGATTTAGCTGATGATGAGAATTTAGCTTTCTTCTTTTTACTTTTAATAAAATGACTGCATTACACACTGCACTCGCCAATCAGGTAAATACTTATCACCTAATGTCATAATGCGATAAGTCTGTTTTTTCTGTGTTTTTCTGTTTTCGTTTGTATTACATCAATACCTACATGCATGTGTATTTTTATAATCTGTAAATGCTTTCGATGTCAGTGTTCTTTTAATAAATAAATAAATGCCCGTGGGTTGCCTGGAAGATATTGCTTTGCATATTTATCCAATTGTATTTTATTATTCGTGGTACATTGTATGCGTTTGTTTCCAAATACTAAGCTTCGATTAACTCGACTGTTATTTCCTATGGCAAATTACGAGCAGACTGAGTTAATACGGGACCTACTTCGGTATTGAAGGCCATTAAGAATTTACAAAAAATATATAATTGTTACGTAAATCTATACCCAGGGTCTATCTAGTCGGCAGGGTGAATTTCAGTCAATATTGTATTAGAGAACAGCTAGGAATTGACAGTTGCAAAACCTGTCGAGAGATACGTAATTACCCTGCCGGTCTTCAGGTCACAAAAAGCGTATAATGGTCTCGATTTCTCACTGACTTGTAAGACTGGAAAATAAATCACTAAGTCACTAGCATGAACTAAACAATCCTTAAAATGCGAGCTAAAAGCATGTGTGCACGCAGCTTAGTTTCGTGTCAAAATATTTGGGGTACCGTCGTAATGAGAGCGTTGGGGTTTGTAATTATTATTTTAATTCAGTGAGCTATGTTATGGCGAAAGTTACTCTTGATGAGTGTAGGGGGTTCTAAGTTTTAGGGCCTTAATTGTTTAATTCACTGTGATAATGTGTTCTTTGTGTCTAGAGCTGATGGCAATGTGATGGGGTACCTAAGTAAGCTTTTACGAAAGTTGTTAGATTATTATAAACGTTTTGTTCTTGGGGTAACTGTTCTTAAATACCAAAGTTTCGAGATCATTTGCGTGAGTTCTTATGGCAATTCGCATTTTTGGTCGGTATCATCATCATCATTTCAGCCGTAAAACTACACTACAGAACACAGGCCTTCCTCATCTCCATGAGGGATAGTTGCCATTCTCACCACGCTTGGCAGGCGGGTTGGCTAGGGCAGTACGGGATGTTGATACACGGAAAGACACTACTGCCCATCTTCCGGAGGTATCCCTTAGCAGGCTCTTATGGCATTCACGGGCATGAAAGGAGGGGTAAAATTCTAGTGCTGGCACCATACGCCTTTGGTCGGTATAAATTAAATAGAATTATTTATTTCCACTACTGAACATACGACATTTCATACAGCATCGTCTAGCCCCAAGCTAAGAAGAGCTTGGGTTATTAGATGACTGATATACTTACATATGTATATTACTACATAGATTATATATTTTTTATGAAAGGAAAATATCCAGAACACCCTGAACAAATATCTGCAGATCGTACAGACATTTGTCCCGAGGCGGGAATCCACCTGCTTGCGTCACAGTCGGACCTTTGCCCGTTGCGCCGGAGAAGTCGTCATAAGATGAATGATAGAATATATTTTCGTCTAAATACATACTTATAAAACATGGAAAAAGGATCAATACCTACAGAAGAATTACAAAAGTTTGTCCTGCGGCGGGAATGGACCCGCTACCTCCTTCTCGGTCTGCTTATCAGACCAACTGATCCACGGAGGCAGTCCAATGGCAGAGTCGTCATTATCTCAGCTGAAGGACTGCTGTTCACGTCCACAGCTGCACACATGTCTCCCTAAAGTATCTCCAAGATCCCCATGATCTTTGAGATAGGTTGTTGCCATACTTACCATTGTATTGGCTGTGCAAGTATAATCCATCTAACAATGCCCTAGGAACTGGAGCTGTATAAATCATCTAAAATAATTGTAGAGGATGTACTACTCTCACTTATAGAACAAAGATTAATAAAGAATTTTTTTAGTAGAATGAAGAAAGCCCGGAAAAAGGGTAGTCTTATAGACAAACGAATAATATAAATTTTTAAAACACATTCATCCGGGTCTTTATCGTGAATTATTTATAAAGGCTGATATTAATAACGGCAACAGGTAGACGCTTAAAATATTCACAGACTAATGGCACAGATTACTGCTAATGGTCTACTTGAAACTGTAAAAATTGCTTACTTATAATATATTGTGAAACCTATAATAATTAAGGGAATTTCTCTAACTTAATTAAAAATGTAATCAGGGAAGAGCGAGATCCCCTAATACAGGTATCTTATTACTTAAAAGTGGATTTCAAATGCAATTATTTGTTAAGTATAGATTAAATTAAAGAAATAAACAATTTGTATTTGTATTTAATGGTACGTAACCCTTCGTGCGCGAGTCCGAATCGCGCCGGGCTGATTTTTGTAATATCATTAAGAATCAACCGCTACTTGTAGGGCCTTACAGGTTTACGAAGCAAAACCATGAATGCATGAAATGAAATCACACAGTTTGGTTTGAAACGTGCATACCTTTAGCTTGCTGTTGATTGGTGAAAAGTCAGCCAGAACACTGTATGAACGCATTGGGCATTCTAAATCAACCACCAAATAAACCTGGACCAAATAAAGAGTTTAGTATATAAATAAAAGGGCTTAAAAGCTTGTTATTTATAACATGGACTATATTTCCTTAAGACTTAGTTAACAGTGGAAAAAACATCGTAAAAAAAACTCGTGGTTTTAAACTACAAAAAAATTGCGTTTACTTCTTACATCTCAATGCAAGTGGATGCAGTTATGCGTAGTCCAAAACGGTTTATTTCATATTAGACTGTTTTGCATTTTCGTCACTAGAAGATTACTTATCTATAGAAATACACCGTGACAAACAGAATGATGCCACTCTTAACTTAACAGTCGATAACTCCCTTGTCAGATTCTTAACCTTGGGAACGGAAAGATACTGCTGCTTAACTTCCGGATATCTAAACCTACCTAACCGTGTATCAACATTCGGTACTACGCTCGCCAAGCTATCTGCTGAGCGTGGCAAGTATGGCAACAAACCCCTTCATGATTTTAGATATCCATGAGAATGGGCTATATTCTACTCCTATGGCTACGGTGGTCCTATCTATGGCTGAGGTGAAGATAAACACTCTTGCAGTTTCACTGGAAGCAGTATTTTTTATGCCCAAACCACGCATATAAAATAAAAACTAATAAAGTTATTTAAAGTCCAACCACCATTTTGAACAGGGTGTATAGAGCTACTTGTTTTAAATAAAGCACATGTTAAATCATGCACAAACATTTTGCAAAAAAGGAATATCCATCGATTCTACATCCTTCGGATTGAAAGTTGAGGTGCATATAACATTTGGCCAACACGGAATATCAGTGTATCAACCACTTGTTAAATTTGAGTAACTATTTCTGGAAAACTTGTTTCACTCAACGATAATATGCGATTAATCGTCGCTTTAAAATGCTTTAATAAATTAACGGAGTTTCGGTTTGCGTTCCACTGCAAGCTGTTTAATTTAACATTCCAGTACAGATTGCTTTCCGACGATTTCTGTAGCGTCCAGTCAGCGCTAGATAAAATGTTTATACAAAAGTGAACGAAGCGAAATGGCTGTGAAAAAGGAGTAGGTAATGGAATAATGATCTGTTGTTTACGAGTACCTACTAATAATTGTGTAATAGGTAACTGTAATACTTATGTTGTTGGAGTATACAAATCTTAGTTCTAATATAGTCCTTTCGTAGGTATTTCTGTTTTCTAAATTAATTAAAAATACTTAGATAAAGCATATACTGCACTGCACTGCCACAAAGAACGCCAGATCAAAAACGGAACCGCAAGATACAACTTGTTAGACATTTTGCAATTTATTTAATTATAAAATTATTTTCCCGGCGCTTCATACACGTTTCAGCGTTCTTGTAAGATTTAGGACTACTCAGTCCTAACGAGGTAGATCAACAACCGATGCCGAAACAATGATCCTAAAACATAATATAATATTTGGGGCCTGGGATAGTTCGAGAAATGCAAAAGGCGTATGTTGTTATCTGTTCAAGGCCTTCTATTGTGTTTGTCACAACATCCTTTTATGAAAATTAAATATAACGGCATTAAAAGCAAGACACTTGACCTCCTTGAGTCATATCAAACAATCTATTTTATCTTACTTTAGTATCGACTAACTATTGTCAAAATTCTTTCTTTTACCGAGCACAGAAGAAATTTGACCTCCTAGATAGTGAACTTGACCTTGATATTTTGCATAGCAGCATTGGTAGTTTAAAAACAAAACTTAATAACTCTTTCTTCGAAAAGTTTAAAACAGAAGCGAATGCCTAATTAATTATATATATAATCAATCATTTATAAGAAAATGTGAAATTATGTGGATCAATTTTAATTTATTTATTTATTTAACGTACAAAACACGTCACAACCACTTTAAACAATGAGGTTACATAATGGTAAATTATAACTTGATTGTAACATAAACTTATGTACGTACTGCTATAATATAAATTTATATCGAGTAAATAGAGTTTTTACAAAAATAGGTTATTGACATAAAATAGAAAATGGTTAAGTAAATTACGATTATGGTTACTAAAATTAGATTACATGCAATATTATTACTATTACAAGGTTATAAGGCATTATACTAAGTGCTTGAACTCGAATTATTTTCTTTGATATTGAAGTGGAGGATCTCTTTAATAATTTTAATGAACTGACCTAATCTTGGAACAAATATGTCGAGTCTGCCGTCATCTTTATGTAGCTCATTAAATTGACGAGCCATTCTTGTGAGGGGATTGAAGTGAGAAATATTATTTCTAAAAGTATGTAACGCAAAAACATTATTTTATTAGAGTTACGAGCTCTAAAATTTATGTTTAATGATATTTCAGATAACAGTTTGGGAGAATCTATTAGGGAGTGAAGTAATTTGTAGAAATAAATAAAATCAAAGTAAATACGACGAGTTTCTAAGGATGTGACGCTGAATTTTTGAGCCTCTCTTCGTAACTCAGAGATAAGCGTCCGGGTTTAAGACGATAACAGAATAATAATCTATTCGGGTATGTATGAATTAGTAGCCTACTATTGTTAATTTCTTTTAATTTGTCATTTGTAAAGCACTACTGTGTATCTATAAGTGGAAACTTATTAATAGGCACTTATTATTATACTCATAACTATTGTGTATCTTGTGGTGGTAGTTTCCCTACGATGAATAAATAAAAATAAATAAGTATTTATCTGATACACAATGTTAAGGTGCGCGGCATGTTAAGTTGATGCAATGTTAAGGTAAGAGATCAGAGGGATCAATAATTGAATTATAATTGAATAATTTATTTTTTTGTTTTTGATTGATATAAATGATCTCCCGTTCTTTGCTAAAAACTTGTGTGATATCGTTTTATTTTATTTGGCGAAGTATCGTTATTTTTACGTTATTTTTATACTTCGTTATTTTTTAAAATTGATAGGAATAAAGTTAATTACGATGACGTAAATAATTCACTACCACAGGTGCACGATTGGTTTACTGCAAACAACCTAGTGCTTAATGCTAAATAGTCTAAATGTATTAAATTTTCTTTACCAAATGTAAAAGAATATAGATTCTACCCTTCAATGGAAACTGCAAATAGATGAACTTGCAGGTCGGATTAGTTCAGCAGCTTATGCAGTCGGGATAATAAGGTCTGGAAGAAATCGCTTCTAAGCGATAAGATCGCCCAGTGTACCTAAACGTATAATAAGTAAACTCATTATATCGCGATCTTTCTCCTTATTTATATTCTTAATGTTCCCTTTTAATTTATTTTCTTCATTCTCTTTCAATCTTTTGGTCCCATATAACAAACGTTATTTTTTTGTCGTTTTTTGCTCGATATTAATAACGGCAACATGAATGAATGTTTATAAATTTATTGTACACCATAAAATAAATGAAATTACGGTAGAGGATCAGATTACAATACTTAACTAAATGCACAATGGGCGGCTTTATCGCTAAAAGCGAAGCAACTTGGATGGACAGGATTGCGAGAACTATACATATAAGACAGTGGCGTACCTATAAGATACATATAAAACAAATAAAATAACAATAAATTAAATAAACTAGTCAATACCCAAAAACAATAAAATAGTTGACGAATACATTAAAGTGAATAAAATAAATATAATACATAAATAACATGAGCTAAAGTGATTTCAGATAAAATTGATGAACCTTGTGGTTAAAAATAGGAAGGGACTTTTCGTGACGGATGGAAACTAGGAGTGGGTTCCAGAGCCTTGTGGCCTGTATGGTGAATGAATCACCAAAGAACTGAGAAGTGCGGAAAAGAGTTTTTAGCTGGCGAATGTAAGAGGACCAAAGGGAAAGAGGATTGGATTCTTGAAGAAACTCAAAACGATTTTTTAGATATAATATAGTGTTAAGGAGGTTAAGGATATGAGCATTCCGGCGAAGACGGATAGGTAACCATTTGAGTAAGTTACGATATTCAGAGATATGATCAAATTTACGCAAGCCAAATATAAATCTAATGGAATAATTCTGTAGACGCTCAAGCTTGTCAAGTTGGTCTTCAGTTAAATCGGGATAGCTGGCGTCAGCGTAGTCAAAAATAGGATGCAGCAAAGATTGTGCGAGCGCAATTTTGGTGGTGGTTGGAAGAAAGTTATGCAATCGTTTTAAAGAAGCACCCGCCGCAAAAGTTTTCCGCCTGACTGCTGCCATTTGCGGCTCTCATGTCATATTACTATCCATGAGAATCCCAAAATTTTTAACCGTTTCACAGATCTTAATGTTTACGCCGTCAAACATTACTGGTGGTAAATCAGACCAGTTTATCCGGGCAATCATTATGGAGCTACCCAATACTATTACCTGGGTTTTCGAGGGATTAATTTGAAGTCCAAATGATTGGATCCACCTACTGATACCTTCCATATCCGAGTTGGCTTCAGTAATTGCTTCAGCTTACCATTCTATTGGAGCTTGGGTATAGATTTGTAAGTTATCTGCATAAAGGTGGTAGGAAGAAGAGAGTTGGTGAGAGATAGAATTTATAAAAATAGAAAATAGAAGAGGAGATAGCACGCCGCCCTGTGGTACACCAGCTTGCATATCACACCACGATGAATAAGTATCATCAAGATGCATTGCCGGTTCCCAAACAGGTAACTACGAAATCAGCCAATCACTGTTGCAGATATGTTAAAAGAGCGAAGAATAGCTAACAGGATGTCGAAATCGACGTTATTGAATGCGCTGCTAAAATCTAATAGCGGAAGGATGGTAAAAAGTCCGTCTTCCATGCCAAGTCTTATGTCGAAGTAATTTTGATAAGAGCGGAGACGGTGTTACATGTAGACGCTTAAAATATTTACACACGATGGCACGGAACCTTTTGTACGCGAGTCCGATTCGCACCTTAGCGATTTTTATTTATCTATCTAACAGTGCAATTAGTTTCACATCTCTGACACAGGAAAACAGCATTTTCCCGGTTCACTCCAACGTGTGCCACGACGTAAACTCGGTAATTTTAATGGCAAACATGTCCTCATGCTTATGAAATTCACATTAACTTGAGCTTTTAACATTTCCCCTTTTACCCCGACTTTTATGTTTTTCGAATAACTAGGCTTGACCAACCACTAGGCGAATATGACGTACCTACTTATACCTCTTTCACGATCATTAAACTTAAACTCGATAAAATGCAGCTCGTAAGCCTTTGGCATTTTTGCTTTTACCTTGATTTGTTGCTAGTAGATTATTTAAAAGGCGATGAAACCCAACGCTTCGTAACCTTCTGGCTTATTTACATATTCTTCCTCTGACTAATAGCTGATTAGCTGTAAAGATGGTATAGGTGCTGGGCAGCCTAATCCATCTAACAATGTACCAGGCACTGCAGCGTCCCATACAGCATGAATGCCTGTTATTGCTGACACTGTATAAATTCACTTTAATAGATGCAAAGGCCGTGGGGTGCCGGCAGTAGAATGTTACCCCTCCTCTCATACCGGTAGATGCAGTAAGAGCCTGCTAAGGGATACCTCCGGAAGATGGGCAGCAGCGTCTTTCCGTGTATCAACATCCCGTACTGCGCTCGCCAACCAGCCTGCCAAGCGTGGTGAGTATGGCAACTACCTCTCATGGAGATCCATGAGGGAGGCCTGTGTTCAGTAGTGGACGTTTTACGGCTGAAATGATGATGATGATGAGATGCAAAGGCCTTACTTATCAAAAAATAATATTCCACTGGGATTCGAACCCACATTGATCAAATCGATACTTGACCCTTCGTAAAGATAAGCAATAGATAGATGTCTCTTTATTGTAGAGGTACATACACCATAAACAGAAATGACACAAGAAGACAAAAACAATGGCTTATTTTGTTGTATCATTTGCCATGTAGGATATCGCGCTTGCTGTTTCCCGTGATGCTGGATTGAAACTATTCACTTTACAATTAAGTATTTATTGTAAACTTATAAAGTTAATGCTAATTAATGAGTGCGGTTTATGTGGATGTTGCTGAATGCTACTTCAGACAATGAGCAGGAGAACTCACAGTAGTTACCTGTAGATGGCGCTCAATCGGTGCTTAACCGCTAATAATTATATCTTATCTTAATTATATCTTATCAAGAAATTCGACCCGACATGTCAGGGTTCTGAAGCTTAGTTGGATAAAGCAATTCCAGTTTGAGACAGGGTCAAGTATTAATTTGAACTATATGTATATCCATCTTTTTAGTGAATACATACATTTTATACTTTTAATATACCCAGACCCGGGACAAGTGTTTGTAGTAGAAAAATTACAAAGATTAGTCCCGTGGCGGGCACCGAACCCTCGACCTTCTGTATCTCAGCATGGTATTAAACCAACTGCTCCGAGACGGTCTCCATTATTTAACCTGACTTGTCCCACTGCTGGGCAAAGACCTCTCCCAAATCTTTTCAATCATCTCTCTCCTTTAGAGATTATCCAACAATCTCTATCAACGTCATGCTTTAACAAAACAAGACAATCTGTAAAACTTATTGCAAGCAATTTGTAAACTTGCTACGTTCAATAAGTAGCTTAATATACTAAGGTAAACTAAACTAACAGGCTTAATTACCAAAAAATAGGAGGCCAATTAAAACTGTGAATAGCATGAATATTCAGCGATTTGAACTAAGTTTTTAGCCAACTCCGACTGTTTTGGTTAACAAATGAGAAGCCAAAACACAAGAACAAGATTACATCCCTCCGTCTTACGCATACGATTCAAGTTTCACGAGTTGGTGACTTAGTTGTGAAACAAGCGCCACTTTCAAAAACCTTGCTTAGTTTTTGAATGATAAACATTAAGATTTTTTCACAGAATCAGTTATGCTTGCGATAAAAAAGGGCTCTTTATTCACAAAATCGTCGATTATTTTAGCCAAGTTTGTCAATGTTCGACCTCGTGACGTTTTATTAAATGTTTTTGGCACAAACAATAAGTACCTACCAAGAAATTATATTTTTAAGAACTTCATCAGTATCGATACTTTATAGTTTCTGAATGTTTCATTAAAGTGTCTCGTGTTTTTTCCCTTTGTTTTCTGTATGGTTTTTTACATTACAGTGTGAATAAAAAACTATGAACTTCATAGTTTCTTGAGGAGTAGCAGCACTTTAAATGCGCTAATCGGCTGAAGTTAGCCTCGCTTTGATGTGTTATAAATTCCTTAAACTACTCCACTGTTATTAGTGATTATTATGACGCCGGAAGTGCCTTGGGGTAGCAGACCGAAGGCACTGACGCCGTTTCATTTCCCTATTTGCAATTCAAAAATTCACTCTCCCTTCTAGCCCTATCCCTTTCACCCACACCAAATTTTCAACCAGGGGAACGTGTCTCTCTCTATCACCACTTTTTGATGTAAACACATAAAAAGCCACTTGCGCTGCGGCTTTGTGCATTTGTTTCGAAAGGATTAGCCATAAATAGTTCGGACTTATTACAATTTCATGAAGGTTCGCAGGGAATTTATGCTGAGAAAAGTTTGAGTTTCGCTGAATAAAAGATATCTATTTGGGCTTCCTGGCTGGGTGCCAGTGACGCTTCTCGCAGTTCAACTTATTAAATGTGGGGTCAACTGAAATCTAGACCGGAGTCATGTGTGTAAATCAAAAAGATACTTAAAGGTATACTCGGTGAAATTGATGGAGTTTTATATATGTACATTGCTTGAATTTTCGTTGGGACTTTGAAACTTCTGTCTTGCTTTTTACTTCAGTGAAATATGCTTTTCATAAAGCCTTGCTTGGCCGTGTGGTATGAACCCCTAACTTACGATCCGAAGGTCGTAGGTTTGATACATGCCGTAAATCAATAAATTTCTCTTTCTTGAAAAATGTTTGTAACACGTACTTTAACGGTGAAGGAAAACATCGTGAGGAAACACGCGGCTTAGTCTGCTTTAGACGTGTTGACCTGTTATTTCCTCTGACTAATGGCCGAATAATCTGGAAGGATGGTACAGGTGCTGGACAAGCCTAATCTATCTAACAATGTCCCAGCACTGCAGTGTCTCGAACAGCGTGAATAACATTTACTGACGCTGTATACATCACCTATAATAGATGTTAAAGGACGTGTAAATGCTTTCTCAAAATTAATAATAATAACAATAACCAAAGATTAAAATCTTTGACAATAACCTACTTGTGCAGTGGGCGTCATAAGCCGTAGGGTTTGGATCTTGTACCTACAAGGGGAATACGTATCAGTGACGCAGTCTGTACATAATGTCAATTTGGCCTATCCATCCATACAAACAAACTTGCCCAAATATAAAACGATGAAGGCTTGGATCAGATAATTAAGCTAAGCTAAAATTAAGGGGATGTTAAAAACTAGAAAATTGATTTATTAAAGATCTTAACAAATACTTTCTTAGAAAATTTAAAATCACAGAATTGGACCATTACATACCCTGTATGTAATGTATGCAATGTTCACTGGCGTTGAATAGGAGGCCTTTCATTAAATCTAATGAATCAGTGAAAAATGAATCAAAAAAATTAATGGAAAATGAAAATGAATGAATAAAAAAAATTAATCAGTTCCTAATCAGGAAATTATTAATTTTTTCTCTATTATTTAACTTATGACAGAAATGCCTCATGCTACGATGAGAAGTCACACTCAAAGACAAGGTGCGGGACTAACATAATTTATGGAAGCTTCAAAATTGCAAATATAGCAGAAGAAGTAAAATAATCCAGGCTGAAATAGTACGGTCATGTACCACGAAGAACATATTATGACCATGTTGTGCATAAGTGTTACAAGGCCACAAAAAAGACAAAAAGAGGAAAACCACAAACAACGTAGATGACTTCTTAGTTCAAAAGAACATAAGAGTTGTAGGGAAATATCTCGGTGATTGGGATGATTAAGAAAACCGAGCCAAAGCCGAGACCAAAGAAGATTCAATCTTCTCTTCCAGCACATTAGTTCAGCATTTACACTAGTTCAGCTTATCTTCCAGTTGTAGGACATCTTCTGCTGGACAAAGACCTCCCTCATGACCGAGTACTGATCATGACGGGTTATTGCCCTACTCACCTAGCTTGGCAGGCGGGATGGCGGACGCAGTACCTACTGGATGTTAATGCATTTAGAGACGCTGTTGAACAGTATTAAATTATAACCTCCCTTCCACAGGTATCCCTTGGCAGATTCTTACTGCATCCACAGGTAAGAAAGGAGGGGCAATATTCTTCTGCCGGCACCCCAAGGCGAATAGAATCGAATAGTTTAGCTTAATAATAAAAAAATACTTTTCTAGAACATCCCATTCTACTTTTCTAAAAATACCTATACGCATTAAACAATTTCCTTTAATATTTACGCTTGTAAGATTAGTTCTTACGAGCGTAAATATTAAAGCAACGTTTAGAAGATCTTATACCAAGGAAGATGACTTAGCTAATGCCACAATATAAATCCCTACTTATCTGATTCATGGACAAATAAATTGGAGAAAAGCACATTATCTCTTTGTTTTACTTTCGCTCAGTAAAGATAAACGCATAGGTCGCTGAACCTTTTCCTTTCCAACCTGAAAACCAACAAACAATTCAGGAGCATTCGGAAACCCGCGATAATTACGAAATTATCACAACAGCGTAATAAATTATCGAGCAGATAAGCAGTGGCAAGATAAATCCGCTTGTATCACACACTATAGGGCAGGGACACACCATGCTAAAGGAATTACAGAAAGAGCTATGGTAAGTCATCATCATCATCATTATATCAGCCGTAAAACGTCCACCACTGAACACAGGCCTCCCTTATGGATCAATGAAAATTATGGGCAACATTCTACTGCCGGCACCCCACTGTAACTAACGGTTTTGCACACGTTTTATTCGGATGAAAACCTGCGAGTTAATATGAATATTTTTTACATTTCCGTCGTTAGTAGATCAATGACACTGCAGATAAATGTAAAAAGCGTGCTTACTTATGGAAGCAATATTTTTAGCGCCACTCGACTTCATGACCGGAGTTCCTGTGTGGTGTGCCACCAAACTAATCCTGAAGATAAATATCGCCTTATCACACATTATAATAAGGCGAATGCGACCGCGCTCCGGGCGTATTCTACATCCTATGTTTTTGCTCAAGCTTACATGTACAGTCAGCTTCATTCAGCTGAAGCACGACGAAGCAAACTTCCTTATCTTGCTTACTGCTTAGAGGCATGAGTTTATGTTGTGACGTCCTTTAATTTAATATTAATTTGCATTATAGCAGTTTTTGTAATTTCTTTGTTGATATCCATTAATCATTTGTATGGAATTTTAAAAACGTTGTCTCTGTGCTACATACCGCAACAAAAAATTTAAAAAGTACTAAGTCCGATAGAAGGCATCTCGCTACCTAAAGCATGATTACTGACACTGACAATGGTGTCAATTTTGTTGGCACACTTCTTACCTAAATATAATTAAAATTGCGTAAAATTACATAGCTTATTCAGTTAGTGCCGTTCTAAATTAAACGGAACGATTTTACTTTATTTTACGTAGACAACTCTTATCATAGAAACGTCATATTTTCTATTATAATTAGCTGTAAAGGTTCCGGGTTTGATCTTCCCTGAGGAACATATAAGAAGAGCAGTAAGAATCCGCCGAGGGATACCTCCGGAAGATGGGCAGCTGCGTCTTTCCGAGTTTTTTACATCCCGTATAGCGCTTGGCTATATAAATACTGTCATAAGTTTGATAATAAAATAGGTTGATGAGGACGTTGTTCATATGACCTTTTACATTTGGAACGTCAAGAAAAGTTACAAAATCATTACAACAATGCGTTAATTCCGTTGATCTGACGTTGGTTCAGCCAACACATTGCATTCTAAATAGTTAAAAATACATAACGAAACAAGCTCCATACAATTAAATCTTTAAGCATTGGTCACGGATTTGCCGCATACTGTATAACCGCTCAACACAAGGAGTATAAATTGGAAAAGTGAAGGCACTTGGCAAGTGTACCCCACACTGATATAATTATAAATACCTTTGATTCGTATTTCATTGTACTCGTAGAAAATAGACACACCTAATTAAAAGTATTCAAAAATTAAATATGTTTATTTCAAAAGTAGTTTACAATAAGTTTTACCATTCCGCTAAATCTCTGCTGGGTATTTTTTTGTTTTTTTATAGCCTCCTCTCCTACTTATTCGGTTTCTATTTTCCAGTTTGTGCAATTTCAATCCAAAGTTATAACATGAAATAAAATATGAGTCAATTATTTGTGATGATAAGTTTATTCGGCGCTGACTGTACCATAAATAAGAACGCTTATCTTATTTGCAATCCATATTATTGTTGTTATAACATGGTCTACCGGGTATTGAACGACTGCTACGTGCGTCCTAATTTAAAGGGCAAACAAGGGGTATGAAGGGATAGGGAAATGTAAATGAAAAATACGCTGTAATTTTACCCAATTGCCCAACTGCCCGATTGAATAATATTTTTGTTTTCAAAGGCTAAATTAAAATATCTATAAGAACAGGGGTTCTCTTCTTTTATGTATGGCATGTGTCTTAGGAAATAATTTAACCACTTGGCGAACGTCTGTTTACTAGACCAGATTTTAAAATAAAATAACAACATAACAATGAGGACTGAGGAACAAAAATTTAAATTCTTACAAGCCTCCTAGTTGATTGATTTTTAGGTAAGAAAATCTCTCACTATCAGGATAGGCCATTAGTTCTTGAATAATACCTAGGTGTGAATTGGGAAGTGAATTATACTTAGGTGATAGTATGAATATTTAGATGATAGTGATGAAAGGTAGTTCGAGCAATAAAGCTTTTTATAATACTGAATGCATTTTTGCTTTATAAAGTTGTAACCATAGAGTAAGAAGTTAAAAAAGTCTTAGCTCTATGGATAAAACAATTGTACGTGGTACATTTCAATTATACTGCAGCCAATTTCTATGTAGCATGTTTGTAAATAAAGTCAAGTGTGAGTATCCACACAAACCCTTCTGTGGTTTACGGATACAATAATATTAAGAAAACCATGAATTTTTTATAGTAAAGAATAAATAAAAAAAAAAAAAAACTGCCACACTTAAAATTGTATTTATTCCTAAGGGTTGATTTTGTTACTGAGTTAATAGTAATTTATAAGAGAGGTCACAAACCCCCAATAATAGAAAAACATAAATAATAAAAGGGGCCAAGAGGGAGTTGGACTCGCGTACCGAGGGTTCCGTGCCATCATACATAAATTATAATAAATGATAAAGGCGGTTTATATTTGTTGGAGAACCTTTACAGCGAGCGCTATCTCTTGTCTGATAGCGGAAGTTATGTGGCAACACGCTCTAACTGTCGACACTAGACAAACTTTTTATGGTTTTAAGTGTCGTATAAATAAGATCAGAATAAGTTTTTATAAATAAAGATATACAAACAAAAATGAATTTTTTTTACACTTTCGATAATTTCTTAAAAACTTTGTAAATAAGAGAGTTCGTTATAATTTTCCTGTTATCTTTACATACACTTCTATAATATAAAGTTTAAGGGTTTTTAGTTTTGTAAAAGGGGGGAACGGTATATTTTTCAAAATTTTTGTGAATAAGTAGAAAACTTTAAGACTTAAAGCAAAACTAAAAACTGTTTATTAATGTGCAATTGAAGCCCTTTCATATGATTCCCCACATGACCTCGTAACTTTACTAAAGTTCTTGAGATCCCCTTTTTCCCCGCCCCCCTTGAGATCATAATAAGAATATTTTTCAACTTTTTTATAAATTCCATATTAGTGATGAAGCGTTCTCTTACACCAATTCAAACTTCAAGTCGATAACATCAGTAGTTCTCAACATATCCATACATATGTGTCAACTTTTGTGTGTTTGACAGGCAGACAGAGTCACACCAAAAGGGTTTCTTTATACCATTTTGGCCCGGAACGCTAAAAACCATCTGAAAGAAAGTTATTTTTATGTTAAGTATTGACAGTTGATTTACAAATATTCTACATCGGACTTGGCTGAAGTAAAGTAATATTAAAGCAATTACATTCCGGTGAACACGTGATGCCATTCTGTCTAAAATGCAGCTTGATCATTGTGTCTACCATGAGTTGTCACTGTTCTGAAAAATGGCCGCCTACATGGCTAGCCAAATAACTTACGAATTTTTATATTAACTTGACACTGGCGGAATTGTGCTAAACCAAACACAAAAAGCCATGAAATAAAAAGACAAGACAAGATTGCCTGCTGTTACTACAGAGTAGCAAAATAACATTACTGTGACATCTGTCAGATTTGCAACTCATGGTACTAAATTCTAAGCAAATGAAGCCCAAACTACATAGTAGCTGTAGTATAGTTTACTGCGTATTTAAGTACCAAACTGTCAGCTAGAGGCGCTGTACTGAAGCGCTGTACAAGTTTTAATACCTTTTTTGAACTACAGACGCTAGCGAGTAAAGATTGTAAAAACTTATGGTAGACCAGTACTAGATTATTCCAATAAGGTCCCATTGCAATGATTTGATGAGAGGATAGAACCTCATGCGTTTCAATCGGCTATTAACTAAGTGTTGGTTAAATATCCCGTTGTTTTAATTTCATGAAAATCTGGGCATACGTTGAAGAAGACGTTAAGAAGAAGGTAGTAAACTTCTATAAAGCTGGTGAAACATGTGTCTATGCATGCTTTCTGGACTTAAGCCGAGCTTTTGACACTCTAAGCCATGACATACTATGGAGAAAACTAGATAAGACGTGTGCACCGAATTATGTTGTTGGTTTGCTTAGGTTTTGGTATCAGAACCAAACCAACAACGTCAGATGGGACCGCGAACTGTCTGATAGCTTCAGACTATCTTGTGGTGTGAGACAAGGAGGAGTTACTTCTCCGGACCTATTTAACGTCTACGTCAATGATTTGATCGTGGAGCTGAGTAACACCCCCGTTGGGCTTCAATTAGATGACAGATATGTCAATAATCTAAGTTACGCCGATGATATGGTGTTGCTCAGCCCCTCTATTAAAGGATTGGCAAAGTTGGTAGGCATCTGCGAGCGTTATGCAAGAGACCACTCACTAATCTACAACACCAAGAAGACACAGATGGTAGTGTTCAAGTCAGGAAAAGGACCCGATCATATCCCAAGTGTGTATCTCAATGGACAGCCTATTGAAATCGTGGAAAACTTTAAGTACCTTGGTCATATAGTGACGTCGAGCCTTAAAGATGACGAGGATATCGAACGGCAGCGTAGGGCGCTATGCACAGTCGGTAATATGATTATTAGAAAATTTGCTCGCTCTTCACATGATGTGAAAATGACGCTTTTTAAGACGTTTTGTCAGTCTTTTTACACGTGCCAACTCTGGATACAATACACCAAAAAAGCGATTGGAGGCATCAAAGTTGCTTACAATAACATATTTAGAAAACTCTTTGGTTTAGAATGGTGCTGCAGCGCCTCCGGGATGTTCTTTGAGGCGAGAGTAAGCTCCTTTGATGCCATCCAAAGAAACCGCATTGCTAAATTCATGTCCAGGGTTGACATGTGTAAAAATAGTATTATTGTTAGTCTATCAGATAGGCTAATCCAAACGACAATATTTAAACGCTGGATGGAATTGACATCCTGAGCTATACCTACCTACCTAAATGTAGCCTAGCCTGTATACCTGTAGATGTAGTTTAATATCTAATTTTATTTTATTTTCTATTTTAAATTTAGTTTGTAATACTGATATGGACCTTGTCTGAAATAAAGATAAATTATTATTATTATTATTATTAAGAGCTATCCTCGGACAAAAAATATCAATTAATATATCCCATATCTCAACAACTACGCCACTTTTAAAATATTCCCCGCGACGATCAATTCGTATTAATGTAATCTTCTTATGTTATAAATTTTATCAAAATCCGGTAATGCGTTCAAGAGTTATTCTAGGACAAAAAAAATCCATTAAACCCCCATATCTCAAAAACTTTCCCATAAATCAAAATTCCCCCACGACAATCGATTTGTATTAATGTAATCTCTTTAAGTTTTAAAATTAATCAAAATCCGATTATACGTTCAAGAGTTAACCTCGGACCAATATTCCGGACATACATACAAACATTGAGTCGGAACGCCTAGTTGCCACTAAGAACTTCGCTCGCTTCACTCACTCGTTCAAATTTTTGCTTGTTTAAAAGACCTACACTAAAAACTTACGTGAGTCAGAGTAGTGTTCTGTAATAAGCACCTTACTTACAATCCGGCCGCGTTGAGACCCAAAGTATGTCTAGGTCTCTGACACAATCGAAAGAGGTCCGTCTCAATCAAGTCCGGAAACATTTGAAATAAGCGAACATCCTTCTCTACTTCATCCATCCATTTAGGTTGGCCGAATGGTTGCTGGTCGATTGGCACTCCCTGGAAAGCACGTATTGCTACTCCATCATCTCCCATCCGTAACACGTGGCCAAGCCAGCTAATTCTATTGGATTTTGCTTCGCCAATGATGTTTTTTTTTTTTTATGAACTCTATCCACACTCGCCGCTCGGACGTCGTGCTAGACGCACGCCGCTCTAGCCGCCCGCTCGCCTGGTCCCCGCACCAGGCCCCTCCACTGCGCTCGCGCAGTCGCCGCTCGGACGTCGTTCCAGACGCCCGCCGCCCGCTGCCGCCTTGGTCCCCGCACCAGGCCCCTGCCGTCGCCCGCTAGCGTACAGTGCTAGCTTCGCTTCGTTGCGGTGTTATTCTTACTAGCTTGCTAGTCTGAATAATCACTTGCGCGAGCGAATACCGGTAGTTCGCACTTTTTAGTGCGCTACTGGATTCTATCCTGTTTCTTTTCGAGTTGTTTGCTCTTTTCAGAGCGAATAACTCGAACTGCTCCAGTGCAAGAGAAAATCGTTCTTTTCAGAACGATTTCTCGAGCTAGTTTCTTTGCTGTGTAAACTGTCGAAAGCCACGACTTCAGTGGTCAGCTAAGGGATACCCTACGGTGACAACGAACTTAGCTGGGCGTGGACCCGGAGCGCCTGTTTTGCCTCTTCAAGGCAACACAGAATCCGGCTGGGTCTGGTACCACCGGCCTTGGGGTGGAACCCTCGCCGACCCCAGATAGCGTGAGGCACACACCCCTTTTGCCCCATAAGAGAGGCGAAAGGGACACACACATTTAGGTAGGACACATAGGCACACACCCCTCCTTGTCTATACCCGACAAGGAAGGACACTTAGTTATTTCCCGGGTGTCCCCCCCGGGAATAGGGACCTCCCCTCACCCCCCGCGCGATGTCAAGCCCGGACTTGCTGGGTGGGCTTGATCCTGAGACCCTCCTGGGGGTACTCAGGATGTTAGCCCAGCAGCACGGGGACTTGTTGTCCAAGTTGCTCGCTTCTTATCAAGAGGCGAACAAGTTGGACAAAAAGTCCAAGTCCCATCCGATGGAGGTGGCCACCGCGGCCCCTCTTACCCCCGCCCCCGCCCTTCCGGCCACCCCGGAGACTCCGGTCTCCCCCGCCACGTCCTCCTCCTCCGATTCGGACTCCGACGCTTCGGCGATGGAGCTCGAACCCTCCCCGAGCGACAACTCTTCCTCGTCGGAGCAGTCCTCCGACGACAGTTACACTGTCGTCGAAGGCGGCAAACGGCGCAGGAAGAAGTCGTCGCACAAATCGGCCTTAGCCCCTCCGGCTAAGATTGCAGTCTCTGTAGAGGCTACGGCTACCCGCCCGCCTACTCCCCCCGCGACCCCCGCCGAACCCGCCCCCCTCCGCAAGGAGAGACCCCCCCCGCCCGTCTTCCTCCGCGAGAAGGCCAAATGGGCCAGCGTGGAGAGGCTTCTAACCTTGAAAAAGGTTAATTTCACCAAGGCCCAGTCCATCAAGGACTCTATTAAGATCCACGTCCAGACATCGGACGATCACCGACGTCTGACGTCTGTCCTCCGCGCTGAGAACATAGGTTTTCATACCTATGCTCTCGAGAGCGAGCGCCTTCTGCGCGTAGTCATCCGCGGCCTCCCCGCGGAATTCGACTCTGATGTAATTAAGTCCGACCTCTGCGATCAGGGCTTCCCCGTCAGGGAAGTCCACCGCATGTACAGCGGACGGGACAAGACCCCGTTCGATCTTGTACTAGTCATCCTTGACCTTTCGCCCGAAGGAAAGGCGATATTCGGCGTCAAAACCGTGTGTCGCCTTTCCGGCCTCTACGTAGAGGCTCCCTTCAGGAAGGGCCCCCCCGGACAGTGCCAGTTATATGGCCACTCTGCGCGCAACTGTTTTGCCCGCCCCCGCTGCGTCAAGTGTCTGGGTGACCACGGCACCGCTGACTGCAAGCGCGTCCCCAATGACCCCATGCCGCCTAGTTGCGTGCTCTGCGGGACCGAGGGGCACACCGCGAACTATCGCGGCTGCCCCAGAGCCCCAAAGGCAAGCGCTAGGAGAGCGCATGCTAGGGCTCCGGAGCGCTTCCGCCCCGCCCCACCCCAACACGCGAGGACATCTCCGAAGGTGTCCTTGTTGCCCCCCGCCCCTCCTGCTGTGTCAGCTTGGGCGAGACCTTTGGGCTACACCAGCTGCGCCCTTCAGGCAACAACTGGTGTATCCTCTCCCCCGCGTTCCCAGGAGCTTCACTCCGCCCCTGCCCCCGCACCCCTTCCCCGCCCCACTAGGCCCTCTCAGCCAGCTCCCGCTGCTGAGAACCCTAGCCTGGGGCTGCCGAACATCGATTTCGGATCGGTGAATGCGCTCCTGCGCAAGCTTAGCCTGGCGAAGTCGCCCATAGAGAAACTGATGATTATCTCTAATCATCAGGATGTCATGGCGTCTCTCGACACCCTCACTTTCAAGTCTTTTTAGTATGGCAGTGCAGAAAGAAAGACTGAAACCCCGCTCCCTCTCGTTAGCATTTTTTAATGCTAACGGCCTATCTCCTCAGAAAGAACTCGTGAAGCAATTCCTTGTCAATCACCAAATAGATATTCTGCTAGTGCAGGAGACCTTCTTGAAACAGTGCCATCGCGATCCTAGGATCGCTAACTACCAAATGGTACGAAATGACAGAACGAACGCCCCTAAAGGCGGTACTGCCATTTATTTCAAGAGGTCGCTGCACTGCATTCCCATTGATCCCCCGCCCTTAACAGACTTAGAAGTCTCTGTCTGCAGACTTGCAATGACCGGTCATCAACCGGTTATCATTGCATCCTGCTATCTTAGCCCCAATAGGAAGCTTCTTAAAAGCGACCTAGAATCCCTTCTCAGTCTTGGAAGCTCAGTCATTCTGGCTGGCGACTTCAATAGCAAAAGCCCTATGTGGAATTGCTCGATACGTAATAGAAACGGCGCCCTCCTCTCAGGCTATCTAGATTCTTTAAATCTAGATCTTATTGCCCCCATGTGTCACACTCGATATTCCCCACGTATTGGTTTTTCCAACCAAACTCTAGACCTCGCACTGCTGCGGAACGTATCCCTTCGGATGAGCTCCATAGTAGTGATGCAGGAACTAGACTCTGACCACCGTCCCGTCATATTAAGACTTGGCCCTCTGCCGGACCCTACTCCCCCGACCAAGACTGTGGTGCAATGGTATAAACTTGAGAAAGCCCTCAAGGTTATCCATTCTCCCGACTTGGATAAAATCCCCGACGACATTAGGTCCCCTGACGACATTGCTATTGCGGTCGACTCTCTGACCAGTCATGTCCAATCCGCCGTTCGCGACTTGTCTAGACAGGTCCCAGCTACGCCTGATCGTAACTGTGTCCTGCCTGATGAGATAAGACGACTGATCACAGAGAAGAACGCAGCAACTCGTCGCTTTAGTTCTTGGCCCTCCGAACTAAATCGCTTCCGAATGAACTCGCTTCGCCGCAAGGTGAAGAGGGCCATTCAGGAGCACCGTAACACTTCTTGGGACAATCTGCTTTCTAATATCGAACCCGGGCATCTAGCTTACTGGAGCCTGGCTAGATCTATGAAATCAGATGGTATCTCAATCCTGCCCCCTCTGCTTCGCCCGAATCACCAAACGCCTGCGTTTGATGACAAGGAAAAAGCAGACGCGCTAGCTGAGAGTCTTGAATCCCAATGCTCTCCTAGTCTTGAACCCGTCGACCCTGATCACCTTAACATGGTGAACAGTGAAGTCGACCGCCTAGTTTCCCTTCCCCCCTCTGCTCCTCCTTTGGACCTCATTAGAGCAGCAGAGGTTGCCCAGATCATTAAAGATCTTCGCCCTAAGAAGTCCCCTGGCTCGGACGGCATCAGCAACAGAGTACTCAAGAAGTTCTCTGTTGCCCTCATACATCTCCTGGTCAGCATCTTCAATGCTGCCATGGCTAACTGCTCTTTCCCTGATGTCTGGAAGGAAGCCAATGTAATTGGCATCCACAAACCGGGCAAAAAGGCAAACGAGCCTTCCTCCTACCGTCCCATCAGTCTCCTCAGCTCCCTGGGGAAGATCTATGAGCGTCTCCTTCTGAGACGTCTCTGGCGTCACGTCAATGAGCATAGTCTCTTGCCTGACGAACAGTTTGGCTTCCGAGCTCATCACTCCTGTCCCCAGCAGGTGCTCCGCATCACGGAGCACATCCTGTCCAAGTGGCATCACACTTGGCCAGCAGATACGGGCGCTGTCTTCCTCGATGTAGCTAAAGCCTTCGACAAAGTCTGGCACAATGGCTTGGTTTACAAGCTTTTCCTGCTTGGAGTGCCAGACAGGCTCGTACTCATCTTACGAGACTACTTGTCGAACCGCTGTTTTCGCTACCGCGTGGAAGGCACGCTCTCAGACCCCAAACCCGTCCGAGCTGGAGTTCCTCAAGGCTCAGTCCTTGCTCCCCTTCTTTTCACGCTGTACACCAGCGATATTCCCCGACACCCGCAAGTCGAACTTGCCCTCTTCGCCGATGACACGGCTCTGTACGCGTCCGATAAGAACAGGAATCGCGTACGCATAAGGCTGCAGGCTGCACTAGACACCCTAGGTGCCTGGTTCAGAAAGTGGCGCATAGAGGTGAACCCGACGAAAAGTGCAGCAGTGTACTTCACTCGGAGTCCCTTCTTGCCCCAGCCTCTCCTCCTCTTCGATAAACCCATCCCTTGGGTTAGGTCAGCTCGCTACCTAGGAGTAATCCTAGATAGACGTCTCTCCTTCTATCCCCACATAAGGTCTGTCACTAATCGTGCGAAGTTCGTGCTTAGCCGGTTAAACAGCCTTCTCAACTCGAAAAGTAAAATGTCCTTTAGAAATAAAGTGACACTTTACAAGACAGTTGTACGGCCAATAATGACATATTCCTCTGTCGTCTTTGGCCAGTCCCGTCATGTTAGATGCCTTCAGGTAGTCCAAAACAACTTCTTGCGCAGGGCCACGGGTTGCCCATGGTACATGCGCAATGTAGACCTCCACCGAGATCTCAAACTCGAGTCCATCGAACACTTTATTAAAACTGCTTCAAAGCGTTTTTATGAAGTGACGGCGGAACACTCCAATCCGTTAATCTCGGGATTACCCTCCGACTACCCGATAGAGCCATTGCCCACGAGTTCTTTCCTCCGTCGACCGAGACACGTTCTCGGCTTGCCCGTTGACGAGCTCACCGCCGCTAACCCGGAGGTGACGTCAACCCGTCCCACACTAGCTGTTAGACACATATTCAAAAACCGGTCCCGCCGGCGGGGCCGAAGAATACATTCTTCCGTCTAAAGGTGCAGTTTTGCACCTAGACGCTATCCTTCAGTAGATTCAAAAATTCTGGCAACAGTCCAAGCCGTGGTTCGAACCTAAGTGGTGCCCTTGAGCTTGTTGCCCCAACCTAACTTTTGCGGCTGGGCGCCTTCTGCGCTCGCCATAGTCCGGTAACGTTGTCATGGCCATCTGCGGTCAACAACATATATTGTCATTTCGAAAAAAAAAAAAAAAAAAAAAAAACCAATGATGTTTTGCTCAGCCGAGCACTAGTCCGAATAAGGAGCCTTTTATTTTTGTCACGTTTACTACAAATAAGCATAACAGTAGTTATTCCACATGGTCTTGGGATTGGATTTGATCGTATGGTATTAACCTATTTAAAAACATAATACAATTTTAAAGTAATACCGTTTTTGGTTATCATTTCTTTTTTTTTCATTTTTCTCATTTTCCAGTCATTCCACTTTTCAACATTTTTCCGAGAACCTTGACAAGAGACAAACTATTCAAAGAACCGAACCTTAAAAAGGAATACCAGGCCCCATTATATAAAATTCTCATTTTGCTTCTATCTATTAGCCCACATTCACCCACTGTTGGGTAAAGGCCTCTTTTTTCTTACCAATAATAACCCCCTAGAGTTTCACCCACTTACTTTCATCTTATCAGAGCAACATTCATAACTTAGGAATATGATACCTATTCAGTAATAAAACAGTTTTCCTCAAACAAAAGGCATGGGCGATGAATTTGGTAGTGTGCGTAAAGGGCTAGTACGTGACGGGCAAAGGAAAAGGTTATGCGTTGGGTAAAAATAATATATAGAGCTGATTCGTATGAACCATATAACTGCAATCCCAGAACATGTTATCACAGGCAATAATTCGCATTACTTTTTTACTAAAAACATACAACAAATGGCCTCAACCAATCGATTGTAGATGAGTCGAATGGAAGCTAGTAGCCGCTCGAACTGAGCGGTCAAGTATTAATGACAGTCATACGCAAGCGATTCAAAAACACTAGTAGAAGACTTCTAGAGCCTCTGATCGGGGTAAGCCAGGAAACAGGATTACCTATTGCGGGGCTTGCCAGGGATGCGTCGCGCGGCCATGAAAACGACTATTGATAAGTTGCTAAAGAGTCATCATCATAATTGCCCTTTTGACACTTATGAAAGATTATTTAAGCAGCAGCGTCTGTTTGTGAGGATCGACATTTACGGAAATGGCTAATAGTAAGGCCGATGTGGGAGTGACAGCGGCGGACACAAAACTGACAGACAAATTACATATGTGCCCGGTGATGTTAATGGAAGTGCAGCCCGTTGGTGGCGTAAATCACGCTTTTGGGATAAAAAGTTGAACCAGGTGTTCTTCATGTACGACAACCCCTTCCGACATAGTTTTCCTCCAGCTATCACGGTCGTCTGAAGAATAAAATTTTCTTCTCTCTTCTTCAATCTTTATTTAAAGATGAAGAGTAAAGTAAAAGTAAAAAATAAGGTGGTACTATTAGTTATGAATTCATAGGCTCCCGAACTAGTTGATAACTGTTTTCAGAAGCCAGTGGCTTCTCCAACAATTTGCCAAATCAATAATGTAAAATGTTCAAAACAACTAATTGATTTCACTGAAAGTTGAGTCTATACATTATATGTCTATACATTTTTATGTCTATACATATGCTGTCGCGAACTTGATTGTAAATCTTTATAAGAGAAACAATCTCCTCTTGCTATTGGTGAAGACCGCATCAAAACCAATTGCATGGAGGACCTTTAGGAGGAGTTAGCGGCCAAGCAGAGACAGATGTGGTAAGCAACTTCATTTTATACTATGTAGAGATAGAGAAAGAAATGAGATCATTTTGTCGTTTCTGAAATGGTCTTTCCATAACCCAAATTTTAAAAGCGTACGGCTTTACAAGAAATATTTACTCCACGATTGCAACATTGCCATGAATTTGAAACATATTTATGGGAACAGTGAATTGGTTTTCAAATATCGTTTCTCTTGGGTAACAAAGATCCTATAATGAGATATTTTATATTTTGAGGAGTTCAGAATTCCTTCCAAGGAGTTGGTGTTTGAAACATTCACCTCATACAAAGTAGTCAATAAACTTACGTGCCTACGGGTTTGTGGTATTAGTCTCAAGTAGATTCGCTATAAAAACAGGCTAGTTATATTTATTGAATTAAAAAAAAAAGATCTTTTCATTGTACAACCATAATAAGGGGTTTCACAAAAATACTTTATTTACTCTCTAATAATTGTGGCGGCCATTTTGATTTGATTTTTTATGTACAGAATGAAATCTTTTGATTCCACCTCCAGGGAAAGTACTTTTTACAATGAAAATAGCAAATTTTACTTAAATAAATCATTCCCCCAATCCTACCCATGAATCGAACCAACTAAAATTCGAAAAAACATCACGCTGTACTTTTATGGCATTATTCAATAGAGTAAAATTCCAACCTGTATATTGGCTTAGTATGGAGAATTTGCGACTACCTTTATCCCGAAGTTTCAGCTAGCAAGATTTGATCTGGACCAAAATCCAAACATTGCAAGTAAAATGCAAGCTTGTAACGCCTCTCTGACTAAAGAAAATTATTGGAATACTGTAAACCCTGTGGTTTTTTGTCATGGAAAAAATTATTAATGTTGATACATAGGTAGTTAATTAGATTTTTTATAACTGTTGCTTCAAATTACTACTATATTCATGATTCTCCTGACCATGGTTGAGGTTGGTAGAACAGGTCTCCTCAACGTACTACACTGAATTAAAATTTGGCTGTTTTTACCGGGCCGCGTGACATCACCCCACTTTGGGAATACTTAAAGGAGTATGAAAATCGAGGGGTGTGTCAAATGTTGAAAAACATACTAAGAAATAATTTTGGATAACTCCCGAAGGACTACTGTCCTATGGAATGGTACAAATGTATTTATTACAAATATTTATGACGATGATTTTCGGGTTACATCATCGGACTCCCCTCATAAAACCGGTACACGCTTACTAACCATTCTTACAATTGCTAGCAACCACAATGTAATTCAAAAAAGTGAACCAAATAGAAACCCTATATGGCACAGAAAACGCAAAGGGCATTCTTGTCTGCAGATAATATTTATTTTATGGTGATTTCGTTTTCTTATTAGAGCTTCACTCGTTTCTGGGCGTTTTACGAGACTGCTGGGCGCAATTTGCTGATTAGAATTTATTATTATTGAATCAAGTATTATATGAAAGAGATAGACTACTTTGTTTATAAGATAGATAGTAGAGTCTTTGAATATTTTGCAAATGAATCGTGTTGGAATTGATACGATTTTCTGCAAATCGGTTCCACTCTTGTTACTAGAAGAAATGCAAGTGCCTTTGGATAATTTATGATCATAATTTCACCTGAAAGACGTCTGGGGACATAGACCTCCCTTATGGATTTTGTTTGTATTCTTATTCAGAGGGTTGTTGCCATACTCGCCACGCTTGGCAGGCGGGTTGGCGAGCGCGGTATAGGGTGTTGAAGACACGGAAAGACGCTGTTTCCCATCTTCCGGAGGTAGTCCTTAGCAGATTCAAATACTGCATCCAAAGGCAAATTGCCGTGCCGGCAGTAGAATGTTACCCCTCCTCTCATACCCGTGGATGTAGTAGGAGCCTGCTGAGGGATACCTCCGGAAAATGGGCAGCAACGTCTTTCCGTGTATCAACATCCCGTACTGAGTATGGCAACAACCTCTCATGATCACATACCTTGAGATGAAGGGTTTCCATCCTGTACCACTAAAATCTTGTACCACTGGTACAGGATAAGAATAACAAAAAATTAAATGCCCTCCACAAAGGCGGCTTTCGTCCAGCAGTGGACTTCCTACGGCTGATTTGATGATTGATGATATAAGCAATCTTATCAATCTTATAGTTTTTTTCCGACTCTAGGATTGGTCAAGTTTCCATTTAAGTATGTGTTAAGTATTATAAACCTCTGTAAGCTATTGTTTTATGTAAACGAGGAATGTATCTAGCACTCGAAAAAAAACCCACTAGGTTATACAGAGTGTTCATTTAAGTAAACTGTATTTTTTTTTCGGAATAATAAAGTAATAACAACTTGACAATTGTGGGTTCGAACCGTAAAGTTTTTTCATTTCCTTAGAGTGTTAGAATGTTAAATTTTTGGTGGTGATAATAATATAGGAATCCCATATGGATTGAAGTTTGCTGGGTCAGCAGGAATTGGGACATATAGGTACAGCCCTTTATACCTATCGTACTGGACGCAGGGGACCTTGCCCCTATCATCCCTTGGGAATTTCCCAAGTCAATTTTATACAAGTATGGGATAATATCATTACAACAAAATTTATAATTTATACATCATCAGTAACACTGTTTACTCTTACTGTACGACTTTGTAAGATTAGACTTGCCCAGCACCTATACCATCCTCTCAGCTTATTCGGCTATTTGTCAGAAGAAATAACATGTCAATACATCTGATGCTGAGGAGACTAAGCCACGGGTTTTTTCAATATGTTTTCTTTCGTCGTTATAACGAAAACACGTGCTATATAGCACGTGTTAAAATGTGTATTTAAATTTAATCATCATCATCATCCATTTTGTTAAAACGGGAATTACTCACGTAGTATAGTCACGTTGTATTTACTACGTGAGTAATTCCCGTTTTTACAAAATAAATAGTACCTATATCTCACGTTAATTTTGAAAGTGAAATCATCATAATCATCATCATTTCAGCCGTAGGACGTCCACTGCTGGACACGGGCCTCCCTCATGGATTTCCAGTTATTGCGGTTGGAAGCGATCTGCATCCACCGTCGGCCTGCGGTCTTCACCAGGTCTTCAACCCATCTTGTTGGTGGACGTCCTACGCTGCAGTTGCTGGTCCGTGGCCTCCACTCGAGAACTTTTCAGCTCATCGGCCAAAATTATTTAAATTTAATATAAATAAAAAATCATTGGTGCACCGCCGGTAAATCTCACGACTTTTAAACAAAGGCAACACGTAGGCACTCATCATATCGCAACCAACACAGCTTATTATAATAGTCGAATAAGTCTTCACTAATATTATAAATTCGAATGTGAATTTGTTTGTCTGCTGTAAGAGCATGTATTATATGATTAGCATCGCTAGTTATATTATCTGAGGTTCATATTAATAAAATATTCTATCCAAGAAACGCTACTTTAAAAATGAATAGTTCGAGAGCCGATTGAGAATGTAAACACGGAAATTTTATTCTTGAAAATGGTTTTTGTCTCTTATTTGCGTAGAATCCTGTAATTAATAAGTGCGTTGCGATATTGACAAACATCTTAAGCCAACTAACAAACATTTGTCCGAGAATCGTGGTTCGATTCTCAACCGCAACACATCGCAACCTGAGGCGTCTCAGCTGGCTGTTAAACAACGCTACGGAGATCGTTGTAAGTAACAAAAATTACAACAACAGTAAAACAGGAATTCAACAACAAATTAATGACAGAAAACAAATTTATTGAATCAAATAGTTTCAATAAAATTAAAAATAAACAAAATTCCTTTTGAATTCCGCATCACCAGAACCTATATAAATAAAATATTCCCTATCGATGGAATGAACAAAGAAACACAAGCGGCAAGGGGACCCAACAATTAATTAAATTAAGACTGAATAAAGTTTGTTATCTTTTCTTTTTATCCCATTCTCTTAGATAAATTTTTTCATGATATTATATTTCATTCGCTAGTAAGAAAGTGTATGTATTATTTTTGTTTAACTTTCGCGATCAAAATCCGTTATAAAATATATAATAGCTGCTTACCTGATAGTCTTTTTTAAACTTTCGAGATCACGGCACATTAACACAGATTTTACCGGGTATTTATCGCTGTATTACCTATATTAAACTTCTGCTGTATTATATAAAACCGGTTACTCGAAGCACTTAGTGCTTCGAGAAGTTTAATATAATAACCGGTTAAATTAATATAATATCATAAACTGCCTTATGAAATAGCTATTAGGAAGGGTTTTTTATGCTCTGGATGAATCCTTTCTGGTTCAGATAAGAGCCAGTTAGTATGTAAAATAAATAATAATTATGTAGGTAATAAAAAAACTGTTTAAATTTTTAGAATGCTATTTTCATTTTGTGTCTAGATTAATAAATGATCTTGAGCTATAAGTAGTTATACTTCTGTTAATTCTTATTTACACCAATGGAATGGAGAAGTTGTTCAAACTTGAACCTACCTAGCTTAAGGACTAGAAACAACAAGAATAGTTTTGTAATAAATTATTTCTGGTTCTGATTCTGAATACCTTTTGTTATTCCCAAAACGTCGGGATTTATCAAAGCTATTACGCGATAAACTCCCGTGTTTTTGATATTTAAGTGTATCTATTGTTAAAACAATACTTTAAAAAATTATAAAATAGGTTTTCCGTTCTAATCAATCACCATTTTTGTCTGTCTCTGGGTTATTAACACATATTTAACCGGGTATTTATCGCGCTATTTACCTTTATTATTGCCCGACGTTTCGACAGGATTGCACCCATCGTGGTCCCGGGAAGACTTCATATCATATCAATCATATCATATCAATAATAAAGGTAAATAGCGCGATAAATACCCGGTTAAATATGTGTCTCTGGGTTGCCATTCAGTATCAAGCCGTCGTTTTGATGACGCATGCGGGACCGTATTCGTCATTGCTTAGAGCCGTCAGTAGTACAGACACCGGACGAGTTACGCGCGAACATACATATATCGCGAAAGACTGACCACTAGAAGCTTAATTTTCATCACGCATACCCCATCCAGTGTCTACCACAAATTTTACTTGTGTTAATTTGTTAATATTAAATTTGTTAATTATTTTAGTAAGTATTAATTTTATGTACTTATGCTTATTGTGGATCAATAAACTATTTTCTTCTTCTTCTTCTTCTTCTACTAGCGACCGTTCGCAAGTTATCACTCCATCTAGCTCGTGGGCGTCCTACACTACGCTTACCAAACCGCGGTCTCCACTCCAGAGCCCGTTTACCCCAACGGTTATCGGTTCTCTGACAGATATGGCCAGCCCACTGTCACTTCAGCTTGCTAATCCTATGTGCTATGTCGACGACCTTGGTTCTCTGTTGGATAACCTCGTTGCGGATTTTATCCTTCAAAGAGACTCCGAGCATATCACGCTTCATAGCTCGCTAAGAGACCTATAACTGGTGTTATCAGCCATACCGTAAGTGTCCACGTTTTAGCACCGTAGGTCATGACGTGTAGGACACACTGGTTAAAAACTTTCGTTTTTAAGCATTGTGGTATATGTGATGAGAAAACCCTACGTAGTTTCCCAAATGCTGCCCAGCCTAGCTGAATCCTCCGCTTGGCTCTCATCTCAAAATTGTTTCTTCTTATTATTGCAAAATCTGCTAAAAGTAGGTGTATTCCGAAATAACTTTGACGCAGACAAAAAAAAACTTCCTGTATTCCATGTCAAATAAGATATTTAAATGAAATGTTAAAAACAATCCGTGAAAGACAAAGAACAAGCTAACTTAAACGACAAGTTTTATTTCTTTGCTCGAGTTGTCTGAGAAAGTGGAACAGTTTCTACTACTTTGGTTTTTAATTAGCAATTCTGTAGTTTTCTTCGTTTGACTGCAGTATATCACTGAATAGGTGTAGTTAGCTAATTAATTCAATTAAAGTATTTACATTAAAAATTCACTGGAACATAATCTTGTTTAAAAGTATTTTTATATTTTAATGTATTATCCTTTCATTTATCACTATGAAAATTATTTCAAGCGACGAAAACTAGTATTATGTTGCATTGGACACTGCAACGCCTGAGATAATGTAAGATATATAAGGTTTTCCAAGCACTAAGACCATCAACCTTGTCAGTTTAGTCGAATATATTCAGAGGAAAGTAAGGAAGGTATCGGAATTAACAATTATCATATGCCATTTAACTAAACTTCTACCTTGGTTTAATAAGGAATTAAGAAATAATTAGGAAGGGAAGGAAAAGAAAGCTTTATATCACACCACTCGCCAAAAACTGCTGCCGAACAATTATACTAAAAGTTTTCGCTTTGTTAATTTGACTGACATTTGTTGTGTAAATAATATTTAAATTTTACGTTATAAAACACTATTTTTACCGGCATTTTGAAATGTACGCAATAAATAAATATCACTAAAAAGTTAAATGATCTTTATTTATTCTTCCGTGACTAGTGAAATTAAAAAGGCGAAGTAAGCGAAAGTTATCTGATATTGAATAGGTTACCGGGCAAAATACAGAAATGAAAATAATTTTCCAAGTGACAGCTTCACAAAACCCCCTTCGATTTCATAATTTTTATAAGCTGCGAGGGTTGTTATTGAAAAGACTTATTGAATAAAACGAGGGAAAAAACCGTAATGCTTCAATTTAGGAATAAAACATCATAGAGTGGGTATTTTTAAGATCTTTCAAAAACCATTAAGTAATCGGTCGTGGGTCCTTTTTGGGTTGATTTGTGAGATTTGAAAATATTTTGCTAATTAAGAATCGGCTTAGAAGTTTCCAACTGGATAAAGCGAGGGAAATCAAAGGTTTCTTAATTGTTTTTCGCGATAAAAGCAATTATGGCTTAATAAGGACAGAGTAAAGAAAGTGTGTTTATTAATCACCACACCTCAAACATAATTTAAAATATGATAAAATACCATATGATGTCTAATGGTTCTGTCTCAGCATGTATGTACCTAGGTAAAAAGACGCAAAGATAATGGATTAGCCTGTTAGTTCAGATATTTAAAGATTTAAAATGGTAATGTAATCATGCATGTCGTATGCTGATACAACAATGAGCCTTAAGAAAATCCATTCTCAGCTATTCAGGCTAATAAAAAGCAGTACCCATAGCCACCTAGATATTATAGACTAAACTCCACACGTGTTGCCATGTTTTTAATTTAATTCCTTTGTATTACCTCTTCTCTTGGCGTTGTATTATTTTTATATTTTGTTACTTCGGTTTTGCTATGTGTTTATGTGTTTCATTTATACAAGCTTACCTTAGTTACCAAGGCATATTGTTAGTGTCGAAGGAGAGTAATGGTGGCCTAAATAATAAAGGTTATTTTTTAAACCTTTCAAAGGCCTCTAACGAAACAGGCTTAATTTTTTTAAAATTTTAACAAGTTCCAGGTTTAATTTGAAAGGTTTTGGTAATACTACACTAGTCGTAGTATTAATGCAAAAAAGAAAACTCACTTTTGTAAGAGAAATAAATGATTTTATTTATGGTAACTGTGGTACCGAAGTACCTAAAGATAATTGCAGATTTGTGTTTGTTCAAAATGCAGTGAGTATAGGTTTACGTCCTACAGGATACGTCAAGACAAAGGTGAACATATTTCACTTTTTATGACTTACTTGGTATAAACTGTACAGACGTATGAGTTGTGGTGATTTATTGTGGCGTATTTTGAATTCTTTGAAGTTTAGTTTTTACTTAACGCCTTGATTTATAGCTTTGGTCGCTATGTTTTATTTAAAAAGCATGACATAGTTTTTGTATTACGCATGTGTTCGTTTATGCCGTGGGGCAGTGGCCTTCCTCTCTTGCCCGTGAATGCAGTCAAAAGCCGTGGGATACCGTTGGAAGATGGGCAGCGTCTTTCCTTTCGTACTACGCGATGTTCATAAATATCAACTTCATACATTTATATGAACATTGCGTAGTACGCTCACCTATTATACGCCGGCCAAGCGTGGTGAGTATGACAACTACCCTTCAGTACATAGTAATCGATGAGGCAGGCCTTTTTCCAGCAGTGGACATCCGTCGCCTGAGATGATGACGTGTTCTTTAATTATTTCTGAAGGAAGACGTTTATTTAAATATTTAAAATTATTTAAATAAACGAACGTAGGAAGCGCAAAGTAATATCGCCGTAAACAATATTGAGAGAAAAATCAAATCCATATTTTATTAGGCCGCTCATCATTTTTTACTTGAGTTTGCTGTCTGGCCGAGAAAAAGTAATAAATTATTCCACTCAAAAGAATTATTACCGCCTAAATGAAGTTGTCCTTCCCCATGAGAAACACGCCCTCCCTTTCAAGCTGAAAAAAAAGCCCGCGCGGAATTGTAACAAGACTGTTTAGTGCAGTGACCGAGCGGAATCAGCCCTCGCGATTCCCCTTCGACCTAAATCGTGAAATAATGGACACCGCAGAAACCGATCACGTCGCAAATAGCTCACGCACAATCGAATTAATTAATCATGAGAATCGAGTTCCGGTAAAGTTAAAAACTTATCCTAGAGCCTCCGAGCAAGTTCGCCGGGAAGCTAACGAGAAGCGTGATACCGAGATGAAAGTTCAGAACGGGGAGAATGGCACCAGACAAGAATAGCTGCAATTTAAAACTCGATTAGAATTCGAACATTGAGCGACGTGGTTATTAAAAATCGTGTCCTGGCATGAAATCAAGAACGAACTCCATGAAAATGTCGGAAAAAACTTTAGCTGCATTCGCTTTTTTATCGCGCTTAAACTTTGTTAATGTGATTACGAAGGAATACGAAATTCACATCGTATAGCTATCCGGTGCTAAAACCTTACGGTTTAATGAATATCAGTCCGCTTTCTTGTTTGAATAGGCTCGTAATTCGCGAGCTAAACATTTGTATTATTTGAAGTGATAGTGGCAAGAACACAATACGTTTTATGGTAACATTTGCATGTAAAGAGAAGCCCCTATAGGATTGGAAGTATAGGACGTTCGCGTTACCGTAAAATCTTATTTACCATAAACTGTCAAGAGAGGCACAAGTTGCCAGCATTGTTTACGAGCAATAAAGTAAATCGAATGAAACAGAGGCTGGGTAACAGAAACCATGGCTAACTGCTGGTAACTATGTGGGTTTACTAGTTATTTTACGGAATGTCTGGAAATTGGAAGCCAGACTTATGCTACTTTTTTACGACATTGTTTATGAACCTAATACAACAATTTATTTTACGAGTACTGTGAGAATTTGTTTAGTGCTTTTAAATTTGCGTAGGCATTTAATAAATTAAAAGCTTGTATTGTGTATTCGTTAAAAAAAGTATCTCAAAATACATTGAAATTACTAAACTAACTTCCGTGACTTATTCAATTCATATTAAATAGCGGGAATCGGAGGTGCCTCCACTAACAAAATCCATAATAATTGACCTTAAAGTAAACAAAGAAGAAGTATATATAAAGCATAAACTTTAAACCAGCGCCAAATCTAAACCAAAACCAACTTAAGCTGCTTTAAAAACAAATGGAAATCATTAACATTTCCGCATCTCAATCGGTTCGTAAAAAGTAAAGCAAAATAGACTCACCATCCCAAATAACCATTTCATTTTTATCCGTCCATTTTCCGTACAATGCACCAGGGTAGCGGGAGACAATGCACCAACGAATCACGTGACCAACTCTCGGTGATTGTCTCTTTGGCAAACAATAGGTATAGCTTTTACAAACAAATGCTATGAGAGACTTAATCTTGCTCTAGATGGAAGCCACTTGATTATATTTTAATATTTAAATAATAATTTCATGATTGGACGGTGACTAGATTAAGCTAGTTTCGCTGTACTGTAAGCTGAAGGTACTTTTTTGTTTTGTTTTAATCTTTAAAAACTTATAATATTTTTGCAAAATAAAGAGTACTGTTACAGTACTTAAAAAAGCATAAAAAAGTACGACAAACTTGATAACGAGAACAAAACGACAATATGGCTTAAATCCACAGTTGTATAAGTGCGGTTTATAACAACGTCAAACTGTTTGCATTCAATCAGTTTACAATTTAATTACAATTTGCCAATCGGCTAACTATGCGGATAGAGCGGTAGGTAGATAGAACGCCAATCAAAAATGCAAATTCTAAGGCTGTTTTAGACCACGTAACATTTTGGCTAGCGCGACGAGGTAAGAACTAGAAGGTTAGTTTTCCCGAGATCACGATGGGTGCGATCCTGTCGAAACTTCGGGCAATAATAAAGGTGAATTACGCGTTAAATACCCGGTAAATATGTGTGATAATAATGTGTGATGATCGCGAAAGTTTAAAAAAGGCTAAGAACTAGAAGACTCCTTTCTGTAAAAATAAATAACTGGCTGGAAACACACACCACAACATTTAGTCACAAACTAAGCAAAGCTTGTAATTTGGAAACCAGATGATTGATTTAATACTTATATTTTTTTTGTAAACACATATTCATCATACGTATGTATATCATGGTATTCTGCGAAAGTGTATGGTGGTGGTTATGCATTTAATTATAAATGTTTTAGTATAGATAATTAGGTAAATATTTTTTGATATTTTTATTTTGTTCTTTATGTGTTTTCGTGTGGGTCTATCCGTGATTTCACTTACTGGCTCTAACGGAACACGAGCGCGCGCTGGCTATTTATCCATAGCCAGTAGTATACTGAGTTAGGGCCCTTTTGTAGCAACCTTATCTTACTATCTCTATTATTATACTCTGTATTGTGTTGTTGCAAATAAATAATATACTTTACATAGAAAAATACCGAATACGGTGTGTAGTTTTAGTTTCAAAAATACTAGATATGAATTACCTACGTGCACATACATTATAGATAGGTTTTTGTGTGTTTTAGTAGTTAGTAGTAGTAGGGTTCCGAATCGTTAGTGAAAAATTAAACCCTTACAGAATCACTCTTTTGACTGTCTGTCAAAAGCTTTTTTGCTCTAAAACGGCTGAAGGTATCAACGTGAAAGTACTAAACATCAAGGTCTACAGACAGGCGATGCCTTTTCAAAGTCAAAATTCTAATTTCACGGCAAGCAGAAGGATAAAGCGACAAGTGTCACATTTTTTATGGAAATAGCAAAAATGGAAAACTGAACAAAAATGGAAATTTGGAATGGTTGGAGCTTTTTCTATTGAAGAAAACACTGAAATTCTGGTATTTTGTTTTTTGACCCCTTAAGACCGTATTAAAGTTTAAAGAGAAAAACAGTTTATATTGATTTATTTAAGAATTATGAAATTATAAATTGATGTCTTATTTTCGAAGATTAATTTCATGCGTCTTTTAACTGGTCAATTCAACACAAAGTAGTTATGTTTTATAAGTATTGCTAATCAAGTACTAATTTGAAATTAATGAGCGGTGTAGTTAAATTAACCTACTATTATCTACCTAAGTCGTTAACTATAATGGCCGAACGTCCTACTGCCTAGCATATAAATTTTTCTATTAATAAATCTTGCATCTTCGGAAGCAAATCACGCTCACACGGTTTTTAACCGACTTTAAAAAAGGAGGAGGTTCTATGTTCGACTGTATATTTTTTTTATATGTTTGTTCACCGATTTCTCCGTCAATTGTGGACCGATTCTCAAAATTATTATTCTATTCGAAAAAGTGCACTTCCGAGGTGGTACCATTTCAATTTGGTCCAGTCCTGACAATGGGATCCATGAGAAAACCATATAAGTCTTATTAAGTATTTAAAAGCAATACAATTTATCGCATTAAAGTCGGGTTTTTTTGTTGATAAATTAAAGAATTATTAGTATTAATATGCATAGCGCTGTCTGTCTGTCTGTCTGTCCTGTATATGGGACGATTACAACCGAACGCGTTGACCGATTTACATTAAACCTTTTTTGTTAACACTGTCTTAATGAGAGAAGAGACCGGAGTTATTGTGACCTCGAAAGGTCACCAAAAATATAAAAGTCTTCAAATGGCCGAAAACGTCCAAAAACTTAAAAATTCCATTTTTAACCTTTGGTGACCTTTTGAGGCCTTCGCCCCCTTTTTTGATACCCCCGTACCAATGTATGTATGTATAAGTATAACGCAAAAGTGAATACTGGGTGCAGTAAATAAAAGATTGGATAAAATGGTGTAGTTATGGAAAGGCCTGTGCTCCCAACACATTATTTTAATAAAAACAAATCTATTTTTAGGCTTTCCTAAGAAAAATAATTCAATCACAAAACGTATACCTACATCAGCCAAATTCGAAGTGAACAAAAGTTAAACAGACAGCATTACCTACATTAAACTTACTTAATAGTGGAAGGGTAACTACTCCACTGTTTGTCGTTGACCATCCAACACTAAGGATTATATCAATTTATCTCGTCATAATCTACGTTTACATACACCCCAAACCGTAAAAAAAGTATTTATTTAAAAAAATACAAGCTTCTAAACTTCCGTATTTCAACACTGATTTTAGCCCAACTTTGTACGAAACTAAATAATATAAGGAGAAAGAAAACTCAATAGCTTACATATTTCTGACATAGATTAATTATTCAAAACTTAAAATAAATGTTATTTTGAAAAGATTACACTCAAGTTTTTTCTATAATAACCCTTGTGCTAAAATTCTATTCACATATTTTTGCGCGGTCGTTTTAGGAATGAATCATTGTGCATTTCATTCTAGCGCGCGGGTACACATACTATGTCAGGTGAGATAGCATACATTTAGGCCGCGCCTACTGACGACTTTGCCTCCGCGACTTGTTGAGCCTTAATTGATACTGACGAATGAAGTACATACATGGAAGCCTCGCCTCAACTTGAAGTACAATAAGTTAATATCGTGACGATAGGGAATGGTTACCACTTAATGTCTGGGCCAATGACTTGTTCCAGTGCCAAGTTTTTATAAAAAGTACGTAAGTAAGTACACAAATGGTGTGGTAGTGTAAACCATCCTTTACACGTCCCATTCTCATTTGGTATGCAGTCTCCAATGGCAATACTTTTTTATCGTGAATATTTAATTGAAAAGCTAATTTTTTTTCACTGCTACAGATGACCCAATAATGGTTTTTTCCATCTCAACATGCCTTTTGTGACCCACTTGCGATGTATTAACGTTTTCATGCTCAGTCATTTTAAATTTACCCCTAATGTAATAGAGATTGACTTTATCGTTCTCGTGGTTTTTACTGGTTTAAATGATCAAACCAAATCAGATAGTTTCACACCTCTGCATTAACCTAATTGAATTATAAAGTGTTGTATTCTAGTCCGGTGCGCCGGTATACCGGTCAACGGTGGTGGATTAAATCATTCAACTAACAGAAAGAAGACAAAGAGTAAGGGTCTGTATTTTTGTAAAACTTGGAATAGGCTTTCACCGCCACAAGTAGTCTATACGTAGACTATGCGCATATTAGTATTAATTATTTAGCTTTTTTAATTTTTTGCGTGTTGGAAAATGAAGCTATATTTATTATATTCTTTTTTTAGAATGTATTTCTTTTCATGTAAAATTAACGAGGCACCATGCTCTTTTTATGGATACAGACCCCTAATAGCTTAATCAATGTACCAGCCGTTCGCGTTTAAAATGAGTAATGATCAATAAAAGCCAGCTAAATGAGGCCGCTTATGATCTCGATTATTTACTTATTTAATACACACAAAGTGTTTCCTTGACAAAACCGATAAAATTAAAATTTAATGAAACTATGTATTAATATTATTTGGTTTATTCAACTTTTCATATTAATTATTCTTATATTATTATTTTAGTTCTGTTTTCTTAACTAGAGGTCGCCATCGTTATTTTCATCATCATTTTAGCTGTAGGACATACAATAGGAGATCCTAAAGGAATGCCTACGGCCAGTAGTGGGCGTGGACATCAGTCCTACAGCTGAGATGATGATAAGGTACACAAAAATTATTTGTTTTCACTTTCTTTAATAAATGCGGGACCAATGCCTCACTCATATGATCTTTGATCTTTGTTATTTGGTCCCCTCGAAATAATATTTAGCGAAATGGACTTAGAAGGAGGGTTCGTAATTAATTGAATTAAGTTCGGAATACGTTAGGACAAACTTTGCTACCGGCGACTTGTAAATGGGGAGGGAGATGATCCCAGCAGACTGATTCTGTAACTTTTGTATAAACTTCACTACTAGTATATCGTATTATCTGTGGATTACCTATGATATGACGTCATGTGTATCCTCCTCTCTTGCTCGTGGCTTTAGTAAGAATGCAAGGGATGCCTCCGGAAGATGGGCAGTAGCGTCTTTCCGTGTATCAACAACCCGTACTGAGTTCGCCAACCCACCTGACAAGCGAGGCGAGAATGGCAACAAGCCCTCTCATGATCAGTACTTAGAGATCCATGAGTCAGGCCTATGTCCAGCAGTATAGGTACATCCTACGGCACCCTACGGTAGTGATGATGGTATTGTGTGTATGGCGACCTCCCTGGCTCCCTGGCTGGCCTTAAATAATGTTCGGGTAAAATTTGTTTTGTGTCTTACTGGTTGAATGAATTTTACGCGGTAGATCACACACAATCAAAGTCAAAGTCAGAGTCAATAAGTGTTTATTCAATAGAGCAAGACGCTACTTAGAATAGTCAGTTTACAAAATAAAAACACAACACATTTAAATTGAATAAAGCACATAATTGAATTCGTTCGCTTTAGATAACTTTTTTTCCGATTGAGGCAAAGACGCAAACAAGAAACCTCACTCTTTCACTTCTATTCATTGTTACAATATTTGTCTTCATATTATGCTTAATGTAATCTCCGCAAGGATATTGGATGATTTGGATATTGCAAGATGACATAATTTCTTATCGCGGTTGAACCGAGTAACACTAAGCCAAGGGTCTTTATCATGCAAATAAGCATCTATGGAGTAATAAGCTTTTTCTTTATAACAATAGACTTATCAGTCGATAGGTCGCCTCAGATGGAAGCTTATTATAGAATTGCACCCAGTTTCCCAGAAATGAATCCATTCCAAATCCAGATTGCTACTTAAAATCAAGTACAAATGCAATGGGACTTCATTCAAAGAAGTCTCTCGCTCGTTCAGGTAAGTTGGTGGCGAAAAACTAGTTACTCGTAGCTTTAGGAAGTGCAACTACAGAATCGACACCGTTGATGCCTTCTGCAGCCCTCTTTTAGAATACGCCTGCGTTAGCCGGCAGGCGCGTAAGTCCCGCGGTCTCAGAGGCCATATACACCCCACATGTCTGTGCCTGCAGTAGAAGGTTACCCCTCCTCTCATGCACGTGGATGCAGTAAGAGCCTGCTAAGGTTTACCCCCGGAAGATGGGCAGCAGCGCCTTCCCGTACATCAACATCCCTAACTGCGCTCGCCAATCCGCCTGCCAAGCGTGGTAAGTATGGCAACTACCCCTCATGAACATCCATGAGGGAGGCCTTTGTTCAGAGTAATGGACGTTTTACGGCTGAAATGAGAAAAATGAGACTTTAGTTAGATCTAACTTAGTTTATTTTCTATTCTTAGCTAGATCTTAACAAGTAATGGTTTAAAGAAATGTGCAATTTTTCTCACAAAAGTGTGAGTGATCTATTGGACCCCTGAGAACTTCAGTCTTTTGAGGGTCTGGACAACCAGGAATCCAGGCTTTTCTGTAGAATTTACAAAAACCATGTTACAAAAACTATTCTAAAGGTGTGTGCCGTTTTGAAATTAAAACGTAATATTGGCGTTGATTCAGTTACACATCCTAAAACTAAATAAAATCAGATATTTGACGTTTCTATATTAAGAACTGTCAACCTAAAATTGGTCCAATTTAATTGTAGAACAGCACCAATGGAACAGTATGTTATTTTACGGAATTTTGGTTAGCTTTAGTAAGGAAATGTGCCAACAAAACAACTTTTCGTTTTCAACAGCTCTTTATTTAAAAACGTCATATCTCAAATTATAATTAGCTTTAAGAAGTGCAACAATAGAATCGACTCTGTTGATGCATTATGTAGCCCCCTTTCAGAATACGCCTTCGGTAGCCGGCAGGCGCGGAAGTCCCGCGGTCTCGTGGGCCTCGGACACCGCACATGGTAATAGCCAATCATATTCTGTTTACATTCCATCACGGCGTATGAATAATTTGTTATTGTCTACGCAAACGTGGTGCGACGCCATTGTCTATGGGATTAATTTGCTGTCCGGAGCCGATTCAGTGAAATCAAGGAACAATCCCAGTAAAAGATTAATAGAACGGGAAAATTGGATTTTATTATTCAGTTCCCAGTGAAAGAAGTGTGATTTTACGTTGATTGGATCGATCGTTACTGTTTGATGAATTTCAATCTGTGATTTAAACGATTGGACGTTGTGAATTTACTGTTTTTGGTTTAATTCAATAGAAAACATCAATATCTACGTGATAAAACAAACACCTTGGAACTAGGTACAGAGACAGAACCATTTTGACTGCTTCTGTGCCTCAGTAGCCTGTCTGATAAATGACTATTATTGTAGTTGTATGTCTAGTGAATAACTATTATTTTTATTAATTTCATTATCAATAGCAGTTCAAAACTAAAAAATAAGACGAATGATTTTCCTTGGTACGAGTATGTATGCAAAGTCTTCTATTGGGTTAAAATCATCATTTTTTTTTCATTTCAGCCATAAAACGTCCACTGATGAACACAGGCCTCCCTCATGGATCTCCATGAGGGGTAGTTGCCATACTCACCACGCTTGGCAGGCGGGTTGGTGAGCGCAGTATGGGATGTTTGTACACGGATAGACGCTGCTGCCCATCTTCCGGAGGTATCCCTTAGCAGGCTCTTACTGCATCCATGGGCATGAGAGGAGGGGTATCATTCTACTGCCGGCACCCCACGGCGTGGGGAACCCCATGGGTTAAAATATCGTTCGAAAATTCCGTTACATAGACCCGAGTTGTCTACTTACTTGGGGAGATACTTCCGGACGTGAGCCCCCCTACTGCGGTGAGTGTTCGCCCTTAGTTAATGCTAAGGGGTCCTTAGGTCGGCTCGGCTGAGCCTGTCGTTGGGGCCCGCGTTTACACGGGCTTAGCGCGATCCCGCTGATTAGCATAGCGCTGAGAATCAGCGGGATCGGGCTCGTCCCCTGCCGGATCGCTGTAAGGACGTCGTGCCGGATCTGTAGTGCTGCATCCAAAACCTCCATGGGCCTGGTCGTGCTGGAGGGTCATCGGTGTGGTGGTGGTTGCGGGAGTTGGCTGCTCGGGGGGGGGGGTGTCGGTCGAAGGTAAGGTTGCTAGTCTTACCTTCATCCTTTCGCTTTGGTAGGCGTTCCACCCGCGCTGTGGGGTCGTTCGCTGGGGCCATGAGGTAGCCACCGTGCTCCGCCTATTGCGGTCTGGCTGGTGGTTTATCACGGTCTCCCCGAGTTGTGGTGTAGGTGGTCATGCCCGCCTTCCTGTTGCGGGCTCCCGCCTCCCGCTTAAATGTTGGCCAGCTGGTCCGGTTGGCCGTGTGAGGCAGGCACTGCAGTTGACGCAGTTGGGCGGGTCTTCTCTGCTCCTCGGGAAGTCGCCTGCGTAATGAAGTCTTCCGCAACGGACGCAGGCGAGGGGGCGATGACAGTGATGGCTGGAGTGGCGGAATCCTTGACAGCGATGGCACTGCGCAGAGCCAACGCTTACCTCTCCAGCTCTCGATTTTGATGCCTGGCTGATGTTAATGCTGCTGTTGATACAGCATCTCCGTCACCTCATAGATTGCAGGCAGGAGGTTTGGGGCCGGCTTTAAGACGCCTAAGAAGATGTGTCCGCGGCGGCTCTTACTTATAATGAATAACTCAAAAAATTAAATGTGTTCACTCTGAATCCAACATGGCGGAAGACCCAAGATGGCGGACAAGTTATTTTAATGGACTTCTACAATATGGGTATCAAATGAAAAGCCTTGCTGAGAGTTACTCGAAAAATTAAATGACATCACCCTAAATCCAACACGGCGGTATACTCAAGATGGCGGACTAGTTATTCTTAATGCACTCTTACAATACGGGTATCAAATGAAAGGCCTTGCTGAGAGTGACTTGAAAAATTATATGACATCACTCTAAATCCGACATGGCGGTCATGAGATGAACAGACAAGAAACCAACTGTCCAGTGATAACTAAAAAGTAAATAATAAATTAAAATAGTACTTTTAATTTATCTATTTAAAGTGTGTTGACTTTAATGTCTTCTCTCTTTCAGCACTACGCTACCACTGGAGTTTTCAGCGTAAAATAACGTGCAAGCGAAATTGCAACAATACATCAGGTCTCAAGTGCTGGAGGTAGATTAAGCAAGCGTGGTTTCCAGCTATCAATTTTGGTTAGACAATATTGGATTTTAATTAAGTGTATCGGGTCGACGGCTAATCGATGAACTGTGCTCCGTTGTCATCGGTTATGGTGGCTGTGTTTATCGACTGCTAGTCGCTAATAAGAATTTTAATTAGTTTTGAGCGTGAGTTGACGGTTTTACAAGAAGGCTTATGAGCGATACTAGCACCGCAATATTGGAGCATGGTTAGGTTGTTAAGCGTATTTCTGTTAGCAGCTGAACGTCCTTATGCAGACTAATTAAATTTTCTCATCTAGGAACTGCAGCTTCTTGCAAAGTATTTTATAGAAAGATAGATACACAACTCTTTATTAATCACTACAAAAGTACTAGGAAAATTAGCAAGTGATAGAAGAAAATAGTTTTCATCGTGTAATGTTTACTAAAAGGCGTCGAAGTGATTTTTAGGTATGATCAATTTATGGCGATCTTTTTAGGTATGATTAATTTATGGCAATCTTGACCTGTAGCAGGGACATGACAATCACAAGCCCTGTGTGGGAAAATAATAGCTGAGAATTACAAAAAAAGTTTATTTCAGAGAGAGCAGTTTGTGTAGAACCCCAGTAAACCTAAAATTTGTTCACTGATCTGATGAACAGTAATAATGACATGTCATGTTTACTAATACTGATATTTTTGACCTCACTCTTTCTAAATTTAAGCCTGCAGTTAAAAATTAACTGCTATCGTTGCATTCTGGGTATAAATAACATTTATATTACATTTTATAATATTTTTTTTTTATTTAATACTGTAATATCTTTCTTTTTTAGTCACACATTTGTTAAACACTAACCCCCATATCTTTAGTCGTTACCTCGACCTCGACTCAACCTCTACTCAACCTCCAAATGCGTTTCGGTATGCTTGATCGTAAAAAATTCCTCCACTCGACCAACCTCAGATTTTTTTCTCATACAAGTGGAGAAATGAACTGTCATCTCAAGGTAACTCGCGACCTACCTTTAATGCTCCTCGAAAGCACCTCGAAAGTGTTTGTAGTTATTTAAAATGGATTTTGGAGATTTTCTCAATTACATTTATGATTACGACGATGAAGCCAACAATTACCCATCACAGAGTGGAGTTGAGATTTAACCAAAATAACGAATAAGCATACCAAACTCAAGTATGTTTTGGTGGAATGCTCGAGGCACTCTCCGTCTCGTTTGAGTGGAGGAGATAAAAATACATAATAGTTCTACTATCGTACAGTTGTATATTGTAATTACTTGTTTTATAAGGGAAATAAATACATTCTAAATCCAAAAGATTCATTAGACGTATTAGGTATACAAAATTAATGAAGTTACCTTTTAAACATTATAATGATATGTTATTTACATATATCCTACCACCTACCTAGTTACTCTGTAAAATATAATGTAATATCATATCTTTTTTACTACAACGAACTTTCCAAATTTATAATGTTTTCAGACAGTGACTGCTAGGCACCCTGTACTATTAAACCTAATGCAGGTAGTTATTTAAAACTTACCTTACAATAAAATTACTTAGTGGTAGAAAGTAAGAATGGTATCTACTTGTTGGTGCTTAGTTTTTTTTTTTTTTTTTTTTGTTTTGTTTAAATCACTGATAGATAAGATTAGGTAATTAGAACTAGTATGATTGTATTATTATTATATTTCTTCAAGCCAAAATGTGTGGCAACACGCTGTAACTGTCGACACTGGACAAACCTTGTATGGTTTAAAGTGTCGCATATATAAGATTATAATAAGTTTTTTTGATAAATAAAGAAAGAAAGAAAAGAAATTTATATATTACATTTGTGATAGTAATATGTACATATGTATGTAATATGGGGAAAAGTTTCTTTGCATTTTTTAAGAAAATTTTAAAACATTTTTTAATATTGTTTATTTAAATTTAACTAAAGTATGTAGGTACCATTTTGTTCGATAACTTTTTGCCATCTTGTAGGTAGGGACATTTGTAGGATGGGATCATTCCCATTGCCATAGAAATTTTGGGGCTTCTGATCAAAATACCGCGACATTTGGTTTTGGAAGTCCTCTTGTGATGTTAACCTGACACTGCCTAAAGAATACTGAAGAGACCGAAACAGGTGGAAATCTGGAGGTTCAAGGTCAGAACTATACGGCGGGTGCATTAACACCTCCCAGCCAAACTCTCTTCATTTTTGCTGAGTGGCTAAAGATTGTGAGGTCTAGCGTTATCATGATGAAAACCACACCCCTTCTGTTGATTAATTCCGGCCGCTTTCTCTCAATTGCTTGCTTTAATCGCATCAGTTGTTCGCAGTAGAGTTCAGAATCGATGCTCCTGCCTGGTGGTAACAGCTCATAATGAATAATGCTCTTCCAATCCCACCACACACACAGCATCACCTTGTTGCGAGTTACCCGGGTTTCGCCACAGCCTGTGAAGCCTGACCGCCCTTTGATATTTTTTTCCGGAAGCCGTATTGATGAGCATAAAGTATTTTTCCTATATCTAGATAGTTCAGTAGTCGTTTATTTCGAATTTTCTCAAATATCTTTGTTAGACTAGAAAGTACCGAAATAGGTCTGTAGTAATTAATACACTTTCTATCGCCAGCCTGTGAATTGAAATTTTAAAGACTTTAGGAAATGTTCCAGAAGAAATACAAAGATTTAATATGTAAGTAATTACGGGTAAGAGAATAATTTTGGAATTCTTTAATATCTTAGCCGATATTGCGTCCCATCCAACAGGCGAATGATGAGCGTCTTGAGTGATTTTAGTGGCAAGATTTTTACCAACATTTGAGAAAAAAACTATTTTTGTTATTAACTAAAGCTAGATGATTACTTTCAATATTTAATAGTTCCTTAGGATATTCTTTTTTTTGTTAATATTGGTTATATTTTTGATTGTATTCCATAATTTTTAAGAATTATTATAATGTTTTTGAAGTTCATTATGTTTATGTATTCTTTTTAATCGTTTGAGTAAGTCATATATAACAAACGTTTTTGAATTTATTATATGATATTTTTAGTGAAAGATTATTAGGATTCGACTAAACTTTAGCATGTGAGTTATCGTATAATTACGCAAGAAATTTACCTGATTAAACATTTGCTCAAAAATTGTATGAAAACAGCGTGAAATTAGCAGCAGTGCATGCGTGAAACTGTGTATCGTTAGTCTAACAAAAACGCTTAGCTATTAATGACGTCCACACCCAACTCCGTCCTGTCCTGCACCATTGAAAGATAATGTTGGTATAAGTTGTTGTGTGTCCGTCTGGTTGGATGAATTTTACGCGATAGATCATACACATGCGAGATCGCTACGTAAAATCAAAATTTTAATTCATTTAAAGAAGTCACTCGTTCGTTCTATGTTCGTGGCGAACAACTAGTTTTATATTTATCTATAAACAGCGTTATTCAACTTTCTGAGTATGAATATTTAAAGGCAAATGGTCTTGAAAATAGCATTTAGAAATAACATCAACACTATGTTGCTTATGTAGCCGTGTTGGCCGAGTGGTATGTACCCCCGACTTTCAATCCGAAGGTCATGGGTTCGATACCGGCCGTGCACCAATGGATTTTTATTTCTTGAAAAATGTATGTGCACACTTAACACGAGCTTTAACGGTGAAGGAAACATCGTGAGGAAACCCGCGGCTTAGTTAGCTTCAGACGTATTGATATGTTCTTTCCTCTGAATAATAGCTGACTAAGCTGAGAGTATGGTATACATAGGTGCTGGGCAAGCCTAATCCATCTTACAATGTTCCAGGCACTGCTGATGTCCAGTTGCTGACGCTGCATAAATCATCTATAATAGATGCAAAAGGCCTTACTTACTTACTTATGTTGCTTTGGTTGGTTTTCTCAGTGAAAAGCGACAACTGACCAATACTTTTTACTCATTCACTTGCAAAGCTTTACACAATATAACACTCATAGCCAAAACATAAAATACTCTTTGTCAAGCCTGTCCATATTTGCAAACACGATTAAATTAAGTTATTCGTATAAAAATCGCGCCGGTACAGTAAAAATTGCCTGTTTCGCTTCGCAAAACGACATACGCTCGGTCGTTTTGCAAGTTTAACAATATTTCGGACGGACCTCAACCGGAATTTTTATTTTGTTCACTCTGTACATTGGAGAATCATTGTTTTGTTTTATATGAGTTTTTACCTGCAGTTTCACTTGTTTGAATTATTTAACCAATTGTATTAGAAGCCATGAGTTAAAATCAAATCTGTTTGTTTTCTATAAAGTATACATCATTAATTACTTGCAAACTTATTTCGAAAGTTTGTCGTTTCACGGTTTGATCGCTTTAATATTGTTATTAGCCATATTCATCCGATTTCTAGGTCCAGCTGTGGGATGGTCGCCTTCGACTCCCTGATTTCGATTCTTCGGTTCTTCCGTCCAGCCAACCAGGAACTATTCCAATTCGTCCCGCCATCTCCGCTGCGTCGCCTTCTCAGCGGGTCTGGGTGCTACTGGGTCGACCTTTAGTAGATGCTGTGACAGAAAAGAAAAAAGATTTCGCGTTTCCCACTTGACCCGGAAACCCAAAAATACGATATTGTTATTCAATACCAATCATAAAGACAACTTTGAAACCCAAGTCCTATGGGAAGGCATCTTGAAGATCATAAAAAATGATTTTACGATTCAATCTCAAAACGCAAATCGAACTCCCCTGTTTATGAATAAAATGCACATAAAATCGGCTTGTCTATGATAGTTTCCTGCTCAAATTCTGACAACAGCGTATGCAATCTCAACAGAACCATTTATATAGTATGTATAAAATGTAGGTACAAACAATTTAATTTTTCGCTAAAACTTTCGCGATCCCAATCTATATCTTTAAATATATACTAAAGAGGCAAGATTTGTATTTTGTGTGTTGTATGTCGTATTTGATAACGAATAAATACAAAAACAACTCTAAATTCACCATTAGAATGATACATTATCCTTGAGTAACATAGGCTTTATTTTATCACCTTACTCATATGGGAACGGGAACTACGCGGGTGAAACTACGGAGTGCGAATTATAAATAACAAAAGACTGTAGACTAGAGATTAGATTGTTGAAACAGAAAGTCGAAACGTCGGGAATATTTAAATATATTACGCAATAAATTCCCGTGTTTCTAACAATTGATATTTATAACAATTTAATTGTTAAAAATGGCTACACATTAGGCCTTTCACATCTATTGTAGATGATTTATAATGCGTCAATAGGTTCATGTATTCATGCTGTGCCTTGGGCATTCTTAGATGGCAGGCTTGCCAAGCACCGAAAGAACAGGTACAATACGTTTCATCAGCATCATCATTTCAGCCGTTAAACGTCCACTACTGAACACAGGCCTCCCTCATGGATCTCCATGAGGGGTAGTTGCTATACTCACCACGCTTGGCAGGCGGGTTGGCGAGCGCAGTGAGGGATGTTGAGACACGGAATGACGCTTCTGCCCATCTTCCGGAGGTATCCCTTAGCAGGCTCTTACTGCATCCACGGGTATGAGAGGAGAGATAACATTCTACTGCAGGCACCCCAATACGTTTGAATTTGATTAAGTCGTGCGTTTCACTATTTTCGTTCACCGTTAGAGCAGTAAATGTGCACTTCAAGCATTTCGTATACCAAATGCCTCATATCAAGCATAGCATGTTGGCGGAGTGGTATGCCACTCTACCAACACTATTGATGTAGCTACTGTTCAAAAAAAAATATTCAAAATTATTTTTTCTTTCTTGCTTATTCTAATACACGTAAATTGAAAGAGACTATCTTTTAAGTAAAATTTACTTGTGCTAGAGAGACCCGCTACTTAACAACTGTTATAATTTAAGTCTTATTTGAAAAAGAAATAGCCCAGCAAACAATAATTTAAATAAGTAGGTAACTAAGGTAAAGGCTAGAAGGTTTAATTAGCTGAAAATTAATTAAAATACGAGTAAAAAAGTATAAAAATGATGTCAAGTGTTGGCATTAACTTGGTCATTTTACTTATTACGGCCGCTATGATTCATGCAAACAAACAATTTATAAAATTACTTATTCAACAAAGATTGAGTGGCGCGGACTTCCTCGATTTACATTATTAAATATACATTATAAAGGCTTAGTTACATTGTTTTATTTCTTTTAAGTTGTTTGGTATAATGGTGTTATTAAAATATGGGATTATCGGGTATTTACCGCGTATTTACCTTTATTTTATTCCCGACGTTTCGACCGGATTGCACCTGGTCGTGGTCGCGGGGAGACTGTTTTTAAAATATGGGATTATCGGGTATTTATCGCGTAATCACCTTTATTTTATTCTCGACGTTTCGACCGGATTGCACCCGGTAATCCCATATTTTAATAATGTGTTGTGATCGCGAAAGTTTAAAAAAGAATAATGGTGTTAATAACAGTATGGTAAATATCAGAAGTTTTGCAATATTACAAGTAAATAGCAACTTAACTGACGAAATTAGGTACGCATTTTTAATTGACTCATGAATTCTGTGTAAAACATATTTTTTGTGAAATAATTGTTATTATTGAATAATAGAATATTACCCCTACTCTCATGCCTGTGGATGTAGTAAGAGCCTGCTAAGGGATATCTCTGCAAGATGGGCTGCAGCCTCTATCAATACATTAACATTTTTTTTATACAACTAAATGACGAGACAAGCCGAAGGCCCACCTGATGTTAAGCGGTAATCTCTATCTATAACAATTGCAATGCCGCGGTGATCACGTTCACTAAGCACGTGACCAACGCTGCACTGCAATGCGTCCGTCACCCTGAGACAGAATTGTAAGTTCTCATGTGCCCGTAATTTCACCATAACATAATTTAATTTTTTATTTATTTATTATATTTTTAACAATCCGTACTGCGCTCGCCAACCCGCCTGCCAAGCGCGGTGAGTATGGCAACTACCCCCCATGGAGATCCATGAGGAAGGCTTATTTCTGTGTTCAGTAGTGGACGTTTTATAGCTGAAGTGGTGATGATGATGATGGTTATTCTTTAATGCTTTATAGTTGTTTTAGTCAGAATAACAATAAAAACAAATGGGAGAGCTTTGCCAAGCATTGTCAGATATATTTATTTTTTACTTTCACGTAAAAAGGTTTCCTATGCCCATTAGGTGCAAGTCAATTGGAAAGACGCTGCTGCCTATCTTCCGGAGGATCCCTTGCAGGTTTTTACTGCATTCACGGATAAGACAGGAAGTCTGCATTCTACTGCCGGCATCCCATGGCAAACTTGGAGATAGGGGGAAGAATCTATGAACATCTTTAGTTTGGTCATCTATTATTTTAAAATTAACATCGATTTCTTCCTCTTTCAATGTAATAACGCAAGATTACCAGTGGCTTGTGTGCGCCAACCTTAAGTCCCCATATGAGTACAATGCAGGAGAGGTACACACGCAAACAGCAGCAATCGAAATTGCAAATTTGTGCAGGGCCCCACCGCGTGGTTCGTTAGCGACTTGTGTTTACGCCGCCAACAACTAGGGCTGACAGCCGCTAATTATACAAAGTTTACTTTCAGTTTGATTTGATACCAATTTGACTACGTTTTACGTGTGGAATATACTGATTGTTTATTTTGTGCAGTTAAGATGGTTTTTATTAGCTTTTTAATTAATTGAGAGCAGTCAAGACGAAGACGCACAGTACAGCGGTAACGCGGCGGATGGCGGTATGAACTGGAAATGTCCTGTGCTGACTGTTCGACTAATACCTTAGATTAGTCATGAAGACAGTGGAATAAGGCGTTAACTGAATGTCAATGAAGAACTGGATACGGGAACGTCGGTCGTCCAACAGCGAGATGGGCAGACGATCTGTATTTACAAATTACGTCTTAATACATATATATGATTTATATAGCGTCAGCATCTATGCTGTGCGGGACGATGCAATTACTATACTATCCTCTCAGCGTAGTCAGCTTTTAGTCAAAGGAAGGAACAGTCGCGAGTTTCCTCGCGTTTTTTCACCGTTAAAGCACGTGTTAAAGTTGCACCGTCGGTATCGAACCCACGACCTTCGGATTGAAAGTCGAGGTAACAGAACGCTCGATACAGATTTTTTGCACTGGGCAGACAACATTGCGCCCTTAGTGTCGCAGCGCATCGCTTTAAGTCTGCTGCGTTTCTCTTTGCAGTCAACCTAGGACGATGGCGACTACAAGTATATTTATTTTTTGCCGCGGCTTTGCGCGCTCTTACTGCATGACATTATGTTATTTAGTTAGTGAGTTCTTATTGCAAGTGGATTGTAAATTCTTTAAATGAGAAAAAGAACGCTTGTGATGTCAGGATAAATATTTTTTAAACCTGACATCACAAGTTTTACAGGGCTGACCTGGATTAGATTGGCACAGGGCCGTGAAATGTGGCATAAACCTAAAGAAGCCGATAGTGGGTGAAGTCAGGCTGTGGATAGTGATGATTATAATGATAAATAAACAAAAAAAAATGCTGAACTATACACAACCCTAATTATTCAAAACTTGTAATAGTAGCGTACCAGATGATTGATTGAATACACCTACTCGTATCGTACAAAGAAAAAATCAATAATAAGAAACTGGACAGATGTTTGCTGAACAATTACAATTTGATCACTAAGAAAGGAAGCTGATATGTGTGTTTATACAGCTACGGCACAATATGAGCCTAAGATCTTTGCTGAAAGTATATATCGCTCTTGCACAGTCTATCCTTACTCACTGCATTGGTACTTGGGAAGGGTCCCCAAGTACCGAAGACACTCTAGGGAACCAAACCTACAGTCAGTTTTTGGACCAACTGATCCAGGGAGATGATCCAGATGCCCTATATATTTTTTCTTGTGTATTTTTTTGTCGACCGAGTAAGCGTTGGCGGACTGAACTTGTTACCTTTAACAGAGGATGGTGGGAGTCTGCAAAGGGTCGGGATGGTTGGAAGACTGTAGGGGAGACCTTTGCCCAGCAGTGGGACAACATAGGTTAAAATTAAAAAAAAAATACATTTACAAAATGTTTTTTTGTCATGAACAAGTGTACATAATTAATTTTGCATTTGAGACCATCTTTTAAGCATTTATGTACTGGTCTAAGCTAATTTTTTTAACGTATTTTGCGTAGCGTTTTACTTTGAGCCCTTTCCCCGTCTATTATGAGTCGAGGTAGGTATTAGATGAACTCAATAAAGTTTGAACTTTCTGGTAGTACAAATAATTGGATCACTAAGAACTTGAGGTACGGAGTGGACTCTATAAAGTTTGACCACTCCAGTAGGTGACTTTGTAAGTTTTGGCAACAGTTGAGTACCTATAATCAAAGTGAAAAATAAAATCATTACCAACCCTTAAGACAATTATAGAACTCGTTTGATGAGCTGATGATGTCTAGTCACAAAAATCACATCATACAAGACATATGTACGTATTTTATCTTTATATCAGAAATTTAAAATAGAAATATTATGTTTTTCATTTGAATGTTCTCTATTGCACGGGCAAGAGAGCAACATTCTACTGTCGGCACCTCACGGCATTGTTTTTTTGGTAGTAACTACCACTTGCTGTGTTTCAGTTTGAAGGGTAAGGCAGTCTGTGATATAACGGGCACATGATACCTTACAACTCTGTCTCAACAATGTCTCTGGGTGACGTGCGCTATACAATGCAGCGTTGCTCACGTGCTCAGTGAACTTGATCACCGCGGAATCACCATTTACATCAGGTGGGCCTTCGGCTTATCTCGTTATTTCTCGTTATTAAAGGCTCGAGCAGACCGGATGCGTGTGCGTAGACATGCACGTACCACTGAGTTGTAATATATGGAACTATATGACGACGCGCACGTCTACGATACGCAAGCGGTGTGTCCTGTCTCATACAGTTCCATACATTTTAACTCAGTGGTACGTGCACGTCTACGCTTACGTCTACGCATACGCATCCGGTCTGCTCGAGCCTTAAGGCGTATAAAGAAAATATCTGAAATTAACTTCGCCAACCCTACAACACCGCCATGGAGTAATGATTCTTCTTTCGCGAAACGTTTTAATAATGGCGAAATTTTATGATTTGCATACTGTGCAGCAATCCATTACACGTGCTGGCTACCATTTGCGGCGTTTAGTCTGGACGCCGCGACTCATTATTCACTTACGGAAGAAATAAAAACAATAATGCACTAGATGGTGGAAATGTGCGGACTTTGTGTTGGTATTTTGTGAAAGCAAGTGAACGGGCCGAAAAGTTCTCGAGTGGAGGCCACGGACCGGCAAGCGCAGCGTAGGACGTCCACCAACAAGATGGGATGATGACCTGGTGAAGACCGCAGGTCGACGGTGGATGCAGATCGCTTCCAACCGCAATAACTGGATATCCATGAGGGAGGCCTATGTCCAGCAGTGGACGTCCTACGGCTGAAATGATGATGATGATGATGAAGTGAACGGAAACGTTTGTAATAGTCGTCTGGTAGACTACTGTGCTTTGCTTTAGTGGGGTGCCGGCAGTAGCGTCATTCGTAAATCAACATCCTGAACTGCGCTCGCTATCCCGCCTACCAAGCGTGGTGAGTATGGCAAGAAACCCCTCATGATTAACTTGCAGATTCGCAAGGAAGGCCTATGTCCAGCAGTGGACGTACATACGTGCTGAGATGATAGTGATGATGATCAAGTGGAAATAAAATTTGTTTGCAATTGTCTCTACTGGAATGAGACAAGTATTGTACGGATTCCTTTTCCCGAAAAAAAAGTTTTCTGAAGCAAATTAACTCTATTACGTGCTTTATTAAATTTGAAAGTGTCTTGTTCTTCTTTTGTAAATTGATGTAGCTTAATAAATATTTTTTTTGACTTTGACATTGGTAAAACTGCGGATGTGATTTCATGAAAAATATGTAGAGCTGGGCAAGTTCCGCAGCGTTCCGTTATTGCATGGGTTGAAATATTATCAAATAGTAAGGTGATTGAAAAGTTTTAGATATTTTTTGCTTCATTAAAATATTCCGTTTATGAACATAAATGGCTCTGCCATCATCAAAGACCTTAAAGCCAGCAAATATTTTCAAACCTTGTTATAGACAGAAAAATATAACTGAGTACTTCGTTTTTTCCCAAGAAAATATTTCTTGTAGACTGTGAAAGCAAATTAACGAAATAAAACTAAAATTAAACTTCAGAATTTATTTTACTTTATGATGTCAAGTTATTCTGAATAGCAATAAGCCCACTTTGCTATCTGAACACCTATCAGAGTATAATTTTAAAATTACTCGTTGAACAAAGTCTGGATAAAGTCTAACAAGTGCCTTTTTATCGCGGGCACCTACACCTTACGTCAACATAAAATACTCTTTAGATATTACAAGCACGTTTGATAGTTACGATTTGTGAAACCTAGAGTTTATAGCCTTGCCCGCACGTCGTTGACTGTAAAAGAATGTACAAATTTTACTATTTTTAAGCAGTATCTATACTAATATTATAAAGCTAGAGTTTCTTTGTTGGAGACCATGAGTTGGACCATGGAGACACAGGCTACTTTTAGTTGCGTAAATTAGTAGTTGTAAGCAGTGGTTGTAGTAGATGCGATAAGAACTTCGCCGGGACAGCTAGTTTTAGATATAAAACATCGTTCATAACCGTTCATAGCATTTGAAAGGCAGCAGCGTCTTTCCGTGTATAAACATCCCGCTAACCCTCTTTCTGTATATAAACATAAAGCGTTTTTTACACGTTAAGCTACTCGTAAAGGTAAAAAAATGTAAAGAACTCGCATTTAGAAAGTATGATTTGGTAAATTAGAACTGATGAGAAGACCACAGATGGTAATCGAAACTCTTCAATATATACAAAATTTTCGGGTTACGACGGATGATGACGCTAAGATAATATAACCCTTTTTAAAGTTCTGTACCCAAAGGGTAATAAAGAGACGCTATTACTAAGACTCCGCTGTCCGTCTGTCCGTTCGTCTGTCTGTCTGTATGTCATCAGGCTGTATCCCATGAACCGTGATAGCTAGACAGCTGAAAATTTCACAAATTATGTATTTCTGTTGCCGCTATAACAACAAATACTAAAAACTGATTAAAATAAATATTTAAGGGGGGCTACCATACAACAAACGTGATTTTAACAAGTTCTTTGCTAAATAATGGTGCGCGTAAGAGATTTAGCCTTATTGTATGATTTTAAAAATAAATATAAAGGGTATATATGCTGTGGCCAGGAATATAACTAACTTTTGGATACTTATTAAAACAACACTTATTTAAACGTTGTATTTTATTCGCTGTTACTATCATCATCATCATCGTCATCATCATCATTATAATACTTCGTTATTCAGTTACGTTACCACATTTACTAACTAAATGACTCTAAACCAAAACTTCTAATAAGTAATTACATAATTTTACATGTTTAATAAATACCGTAAATCGTTAAGTAATTTAACTTAGCTTTGACTCCGTGATATTTGCAGAGCTCCGTTCTGTCCGACAGTTGAAACTAAAGTGGCCCCCGTCGCTCTAGCGACGGCCTTTTTATAGAAGCAAGTAAACAACTACCACGTTGTCGAGTCGAACAACTTGTTATCTAGTTGTAATTATACAAAAATACTGCAAAGTATGTGTTTAACATAATAAATACAATGAAAATATGTATATAACAAGTTCTATATACATTGATTACTTGTGTAAAACAGAAAACTAACATTAAATGTAAAACCAGCCTTACTCGTAAAAATATTACATTATTCAAGTGTTAAACCATAGATTTCAGAAGCATAAGCATAAGTTTATGATTTCTTTTATCAAAATTATCCATAAATCTAACACGGCCAGACTGACCTGAACTTCGTTCTCGAAGTTCACATCACATTTTTTTTTAAACCTCCCTGTAATACCAGTAGAACAGTTTTATATTCTTTTTACACTTTTTACTTTTCATCAACCTCCTGCTATACAAGTAGAACAGTTTTATATCTTTCGTACATGTTTTACTTTTCACTAACCTTCCTGTTATACAAGTATATCAGTTTTATATCTTTCGTACACATTTTACTTTTCATCAACCTCCTGTTATACAAGTAGAACAGTTTTATATCTTTCGTACATGTTTTACTTTTCATTAAACCTTCCTGTTATACAAGTATATCAGTTTTAAATCTTTCGTACATATTTTAATCGTACTACTATATAATCAGACCAGCGTGAGTTTGATTAGTGACTTCATTAACATCATTAACATAAGATGAATCCCACTGAATTATTTTCTATTGATAAAAGTAAAAATGTAAACTTAAAACATCAAATTATTAATCTAACACGGTACATCCAATCAAAATAGTTTCATATACCCAGACCTAGTCCTTTAATTTAATATTAATGTTTATCGTTCTTTTTATGTTATACTTTTATTTATATTTATTTTCACGTTGTTATTATATTACCAAAACATTTATCACTACTTTATCAAATCAATCCTTGAATTACAATTTTATCAAACCAATACACTTTGAGTGTTTAGTGATTTTTTTTTTTTGGGTCCAAGTAAAATGCTTGATGCAATTAGTTTATTTATTATTGAACCAATTTAACCAAGTACTTGATTTTTTTTCCTTATTACTTTTATTCTTATTATCTTTCATCGTAAGATAGTCTTTCAATGTCAATTTTATTGATTTAGAAATATTACTATACTTAGATACTTTACATAGATTTAAGTATCAGTTATATAGTATACTTTGTCAAGTAGACCTCAGTCTCAATCATTTATAATTATTGGCTTTGTTGTGTATCTTCTTACTCATTTAAATTGTTAATATTTTTTTTTTCTATAAATTCTGTTTCCTTACGAACCTATATATTTATGTATATATATTTAACTGGCCCTCTAACTGCAATAATTTCCATTTTTTTATTTATATAATTTGAGTTTTAAATAATTAACTTGATCTATAAAACGTTATTTAAATGATCAGCACTATATCTAGGCATTGCAGTGCTATCTACTTAATAGTACATTTATAACTGATTGTGAACTATTTATGTAGGCTAGCTTGTGTAGATAGTACATATATTTTATTCTCTATTCAACTATAACCTCATGATAATGCTGATGATGGGGAAAATCTAGTGACTTTTAAACTGTTGTGTATGGTGTTTGTTGTATCTCCCCAATATCTTCCCATGAATTGCTTGGCCATTCTGATATAATATCGTATAAAGTAGTAAGTCTCCATTGAATTCCCGTGTTTTCTCCCTCTGCCAAAGAACAATAATTATCTTTTACTTTCTGTTTTGACAGTTATCTATTTGACATTTTGTTATCGATCGTCCGATCAAGATTAATTCTCGCACAAATAAAAACGATTGAACCCACTACCCACTGCAATTGTATTACATACAATGGACACAATTAGTTACTTGTCCCCTTTCGTTATATGTCTTTGATTTAAAAGGTTTATTTAAGATCTAAAAGGAATGTCTTAATACCAAATTAGCCTTTCTAATCCACTGATATCAACCCTTGTTTAATTAGCATTTTCTAGTAAACAAAATATAAAAAAAATATTTCTTTTCCTAACATGTCCTTTTAACCTAATTACCATTACATAAGCCTTTTTTTTAGTCAACAAATATTAATTTAGGTGTCAAATGTGCCTTTTTTTTAGTAAGACAGCAGTATTATTATATATTATACTATATAATGTTTTTATTAGCACCAACCTTGGTTATTTTTTTTTTATGGCTGTGATTATTTAGTGTCTATGTGCTTGGCATACTATTCAATTATTTACTTTATCGATGTAAGCTGTATTTTTTTTATAAAAAGGAAACAATGAATAAACGACTTTTAAACAAATTGTCAAATAATGTCAAGGAAGCCACAAGTTTAAGCGTTTTTTTTTACTACAAGTTAAGGACTAAAAATATATACTTGTTTTTTTTTTATACCTCCTGTTAAGTTAGGCATTTGACCGCTACTGTAAACTTGACTATTAAAGCTGTACCTACTTTTTACATAATATTACGTTTTCTATGAAAATTAATTTTGTTCTTAAGAAGTGAATATCTCAAACTATAAATAATAGATAATCTAATGGAGTTAAATATATTTGGCTATCGGATTCAGAAACTCCTGCCCCGGAATGTTTTTTTTTTTGTTGTACCTAAATAATGCGAATGTGATCTTTTTTAAACCAAGATACTTGAAAAACCTAAAATTTCTCGAATTTTATGTTATTATTATCCTAACCCCCATAATGATAACTTCCTCATAAACAGACGCAATAAACTTGTCTTACTTTTGAAATAAGTAATTGCAATATCGTTTTATGCTTACTTTTATAATGTATTAATTTATTTAAAATTATGAACTGGGTCACATCATTTGCCATAACGGACTGGGCTATTATGGTATTAGTTACCCTTCAGTAATAATATTTGAAAGGTTCTTTTTTTTTCTAGCATAATTACAATAATGATTTTGTTGCCAACAATGTCAGCAATAATATACAGTCATCTTTAGTATGTTTTTTTTTTAGACAGGTTTTGTTTTTCCAGGGTACTTATATTTCAACGCAGATTAGAAAAAATCTCTAATCCTACCTTATTATTTATTTTTGTCCATTGCTTTCGTAACACAGCACAGCCGATTCCTTTACCGGCTTTGGCTACCGTCGTGCTACTACTCCATCTCAGGATGTTCAGCGATAGGGCGAGTTAAACCAGCTTTCGGCACCATTGTCATTTGTCTCGGGGTCAAAAGGCGGCAAAGAAATAATTATCCCCAAGTTCACAGGGTTTGAAATAGCTCTCAGCAGACTTTCCATAACGCCTCTGTCCACGTCGTACGGCCTTGGCAAGTCTAAAAAAAAAAGAGGGTATTAATTTCATATTTGAGTAGTTCAGATCGCACTTCTGATAAGAGATTTAGCCTTATTGTATGATTTTAAAAATAAATATAAAGGGTATATATGCTGTGGCCAGGAATATAACTAACTTTTGGATACTTATTAAAACAACACTTATTTAAACGTTGTATTTTATTCGCTGTTACTATCATCATCATCATCGTCATCATCATCATTATAATACTTCGTTATTCAGTTACGTTACCACATTTACTAACTAAATGACTCTAAACCAAAACTTCTAATAAGTAATTACATAATTTTACATGTTTAATAAATACCGTAAATCGTTAAGTAATTTAACTTAGCTTTGACTCCGTGATATTTGCAGAGCTCCGTTCTGTCCGACAGTTGAAACTAAAGTGGCCCCCGTCGCTCTAGCGACGGCCTTTTTATAGAAGCAAGTAAACAACTACCACGTTGTCGAGTCGAACAACTTGTTATCTAGTTGTAATTATACAAAAATACTGCAAAGTATGTGTTTAACATAATAAATACAATGAAAATATGTATATAACAAGTTCTATATACATTGATTACTTGTGTAAAACAGAAAACTAACATTAAATGTAAAACCAGCCTTACTCGTAAAAATATTACATTATTCAAGTGTTAAACCATAGATTTCAGAAGCATAAGCATAAGTTTATGATTTCTTTTATCAAAATTATCCATAAATCTAACACGCGCGTCCGACTCGCACTTGGCCGATTTTTTACTCATGATCATACTTACCTACAAATAATAATCAAAATTATCATCATCATCAGGCACATTGAAATGAAATGAATTAGAATAAAAGTATTGTATAAGTGTCTACTGGAGTCCCTCAAGGCATAGTGATATGCCTTAAATATAAACTTGCAGTTGAGTTTTTGGTTTAACTTAATAATTTTTGCTTGCTTATTAGCCTAGTTCTGATGATAGGGTCATTATTAAATCGAGGGAAATACTGAAAGCGTTTGGGTATTTTAACAACATTTCAGATTTTATCATTAAAGTTGGTTTGTTTTGTTGAAAAATTAAAGAATTATTGTTTATACAAAATCTATTATAACAAGTGTACTAACCCGAAGGGGGCGATTTCAACTCATAAAAACAAGTAATTTTAGAAGGAAAAAGTTCTGGAATTCGTATATTTTTTTATTTATTTTTAATATTTCTATTCATAATTTTACTCGATGGTGTGATTTGAAAATGATCCTGAGGTCATAATAGGATTATTTTTTTACTTTTAATAAAAAAACCTATTTGTGGTTATAAGTATTTTTATTTGTACCTGTATGGCAACTTTTCGCGGAAATCCCTCTCAAGAATCAGCTGGGTTTTGAAGTTAAAACTTTCGTAGTCTTTCCTTGAATGACAATCACTGAATCCTGAAAAGTCGTTTCCCCTTCGAACCCTTTCAGCTTAGTACACATGTTATAATACACCTCATATAAATGTAGCCTATTCTCCGGAATTTCGCTTATTGACAGACAAATTATAAAGGAGTGCCTTAGTAACTGCCTCCAGTTTGTGCCAAGACACAGCGTTCAATAGAACTATAGACCTGAGTGCTGAGATCCGTTAGTGCTATAGATCTGAGCTAGTAAATAGGGTCTAACTATTACCGCAGAAGATATAAATAGCACCTAACCTATTACCTGAGCTATTAATATTGCCTATAATTATCCAGGAACGATGACGGCTGGTATACACTGGTTCTATATTATTTTGTCTGGTTCATATTTTTTAAATCATTTATTTATTACCGTTTAATTTAAGTGTTGAGGAGGCATTTACCCAGCAGTGAGTGTCAATAAATAAATAAAATAAATAATGCTGGACAAATCACACAGAATCATCTAGCCCCAAGCTAAGCAGAGCTTGTGTTATGGGTACTAGATGACTGATATACTTAATACATTATACTACATAGATAGATATTGTTACTATATATAGAAAAACACCCAGATCACCCTGAACAAATATCTGCAGATCGTACAGACATTTGTCCCCAGGCGGGAATCGAACCCGCAACCCCTTGCGTCGCAGGCGGACCTTCGCCCGCTGCGCCACAGAGCTCGTCGATGACAGCTGGTATACAATGGCTCTATATTATTTTGTCTGGTTCATATTTTTAAATCATTTATTTATTACCGTTTAATTTAAGTCTTGAGGAGGCATCCAACAGTGAGTGTCAATGGCTTCATCATCGATCTTGATGATGAATTATGAATGAACTTCAGATTTAGAAAACTTCAAGAGTTGGCTAAAATCCTCATGTTATAAATAAGGTATCGTTTTAATAATTATTTGAATGATTATGTTTAATTCAGTAGAATATTATTATAATTATTTGAACTGTTGCCTCATCATTAATATAAATATTGCAACAAATGGTAGAGTCGTCTAACTCTGCCGAAAAATATTGTGAAAAAGTGTGGCTGAGTAAAGATATTGTGAAAATAAAATTAATATCGTTCCTCACCAACGAATATTATCTTGAATAGATTTAGACAAAAATATTCATAAAATGAAATTAAAAAAGCATAGATTTTTTTAATAAACATGAATACTTAAATTAAACCATGTTTATAAATAAACAACAAAAAAGTATTGGTAATTAAGAAAGTCCTTGTAACGAAAATAGGTTTAAGTTAAATATTTATCAACTGATCTTCACGATTATTCACTTTTCATAATAACTTAGGATTGGATAACTAATGACATGAAATTGTATCTAAATCCGTTCAGACAAAAAAGTGGTCAAGTAAAGAAATGTAAATAATGTTATTTTCACAGTACATTAACTCGGCCATTTAGCCGAGAAATTTTCGGCCGAGTTAAGGAACGACCCAAATGGTCGAGTGCGCAGCTTCTTAAAATTATAAATATACCTTTTTGCGTTTGAAAAACGTTATTTTTATCACGTTCGTTACGTTTTCACGTTCTGTTTATGTATGCAGGCTAAAATATTACGCGAACACCGCAGTAACAGCTTCTATTAATTTATTATTGCTGATAATCCCTTCCGTAATTCAAACAGGTGCAAATTCTTGTTTACGATTGTCATTTAGAGATCAAGTTGTAAATTCCGTTCGATTATCAGTTTAGGTCCAATAAAATAGTAATTGCAAAACACGATACCTATTAAACTAGTTGATCAGTTTAGTACCTATCAGATAAGCCTACATAAGTAAGTGGTACCGAGTTACTTCGGTATCCGCAGTCTGCTTTTAGTAACTCAGGAGGCTGCCCGGAAAAAATGTACCGTGGGGTGCTGGTAGCAGAATGTTGCCTGTCCTCTCTTGCCTGTTAATGTAGTAAGAATCTGCCAAGGGATACCTCCAGAAGATTTGCAGCAGCGTCTTTCCGTGTATCGACATCCCGTACAGCGCTCGCCAACTTGACCGCCAAGCGTGGCGAATATAGATAGATAGATAATTATTTATTTGCAACTACGAAACCAACATTACATACAGGTTTAATAAAGTTATGATAAAGGCTTGTAGCTGCAAAAGGGTCCTCAGCATAATGCGGGCTGCAGGGCCAGTCCGCGCTGGTTTTCGTAAGGACCGTTTCGAAAACGCGGACATCGACATTAACAAAATAATATATATTTCGAAATTTAAAAGCAATAGGAACCAAAACTGCATGGAATTGAACGAAAGTATTGCTAGAGGTTTAACTGAAATATAGAATGTTACATTTTTCAGAGAGTTCACATTCGGCGTTATGGGAAACAAAAAAAAAATATATCCTTGCCCGTAATTTTATATCAACGCTAATTTTATAATACACTAGCTGTCCCGCGTGTTTATGCAACATTTTTCAATGATACTCCGCCTCTAGTGGACATAGCGCGACGTTATTATGAATACAAAATACATAAAGATTTATTTGCATACCAAAGAAAAAATACAAAATTAACAAAACAGTTTTAGTACAAAGCATACATATAATCAAAATAAATTTATAAAACACAGAAAATAAAGTAAACAATGGTAGCCAAAATGGATCTAGTTAAGCAGTGTGTAGTTTGTTATAGACCCAACAAACTACGCTGGTCTTCCGATAGGACCGTTTCAAACTTGCGGACTTATACTTAACCACTAACAAAAAAACTTAATATAACCAAAAACAGACAATATTTGGGATAAGTGTTACAAAGTCCTCAACGACGAAGTACAAGACGACCTCTGTGGTGCAGCAGCGGGCGAAGGTCCGCCTGCGACGCAAGAGGTTGCGGGTTCGATTCTCGCCTCGGGACAAATGTCTGTACGATCTGCAGATATTTGTTCAGGGTGTTCTGGGTGTTTTTCTATATATAATAAAAATATCTATCTATGTAGTATAATGTATTAAGTATATCAGTCATCTACACTGAAAAAAATGGTTACCAAATTAGTAAAGGTTGGCTGAATTACATGAAAACTATGATAAATATAACAAAAACTCGCTAAATTTCGCTATTGAACTTACAAAACAAAAAAGGTTGAATTTGGTACCAGAGTATTGATGTAACTCAACAAAGAATATTGCAGATTTTACCAAACAAATGTCAACAAATTAGTCTGGTTGATGTTATCATAAAAATATGATAAATATTACCAGACCTCGCGGTTGAACTTACAAGACTAAAACGGTTCAGGTCAAAATATAGTCCCTACCAGAGTTCATGGTGTAAATTACCAAAGAATATTGTACATTTTACCAAACAAATGTAGACAATTTAGTCTGGTTGATGTTATCATAAAAATATGATAAATATTACCAGACCTCGCGGTTGAACTTACAAGACGAAAACGGTATAGGTCGAAATATAGTCCCTACCAGAGTTCATGGTGTAAATTACCAAAGAATATTGTACATTTTACCAAACAAATGTCGACAATTTAGTCTGGTTGATGTTATCATAAAAATATGATTGATAATACCAGACCTCGCGGTTTAACTTACAAGACTAAAACGGTTTAGGTCAAAATATAGTCCCTATCAGAGTTCATGGTGTAAATTACCAAAGAATATTTTACATTTTACCAAACAAATGTAGACAATTTAGTCTGGTTGATGTTATCATAAAAATATGATAAATATTACCAGACCTCGCGGTTGAACTTACAAGACTAAAACGGTTCAGGTCAAAATGTAGTCCCTGCTAGAGTTCATGGTGTAAATTACCAAAGAATATTGTACATTTTACCAAACAAATATAGACAATTTAGTCTGGTTGATGTTATCAAAAAAATATGATAAATATTACCAGATCTCGCAGTTGAACTTACAAGACTAAAACGGTTCAGGTCAAAATATAGTTCCTACCAGAGTTCATGGTGTAAATTACCAAAGAATATTGTACATTTTACCAAACAAATGTCGACAATTTAGTCTGGTTGATGTTATCATAAAAATATGATAAATATTACCAGACCTCGCGGTTGAACTTACAAGACTAAAACGGTTCAGGTCAAAATATAGTCCCTACTAGAGTTCATGGTGTAAATTACCACAGAATATTGTACATTTTACCAAACAAATGTCGACAATTTAGTCTGGTTGATGTAATCATAAAAACATGATAGATATTACCAGACCTCGCGGTTGGACTTACAAGACTAAAACGGTTCAGGTCAAAATATAGTCCCTACCAGAGTTCATGGTGTAAATTACCAAAGAATATTGTACATTTTACCAAACAAATGTAGACAATTTAGTCTGGTTGATGTTATCATAAAAATATGATAAATATTACCAGACCTCGCGGTTGAACTTACAAGACGAAAACGGTATAGGTCGAAATATAGTCCCTACCAGAGTTCATGGTGTAAATTACCAAAGAATATTGTACATTTTACCAAACAAATGTCGACAATTTAGTCTGGTTGATGTTATCATAAAAATATGATTGATAATACCAGACCTCGCGGTTTAACTTACAAGACTAAAACGGTTTAGGTCAAAATATAGTCCCTATCAGAGTTCATGGTGTAAATTACCAAAGAATATTTTACATTTTACCAAACAAATGTAGACAATTTAGTCTGGTTGATGTTATCATAAAAATATGATAAATATTACCAGACCTCGCGGTTGAACTTACAAGACTAAAACGGTTCAGGTCAAAATATAGTCCCTGCTAGAGTTCATGGTGTAAATTACCAAAGAATATTGTACATTTTACCAAACAAATATAGACAATTTAGTCTGGTTGATGTTATCAAAAAAATATGATAAATATTACCAGATCTCGCAGTTGAACTTACAAGACTAAAACGGTTCAGGTCAAAATATAGTTCCTACCAGAGTTCATGGTGTAAATTACCAAAGAATATTGTACATTTTACCAAACAAATGTCGACAATTTAGTCTGGTTGATGTTATCATAAAAATATGATAAATATTACCAGACCTCGCGGTTGAACTTACAAGACTAAAACGGTTCAGGTCAAAATATAGTCCCTACTAGAGTTCATGGTGTAAATTACCACAGAATATTGTACATTTTACCAAACAAATGTCGACAATTTAGTCTGGTTGATGTAATCATAAAAACATGATAGATATTACCAGACCTCGCGGTTGGACTTACAAGACTAAAACGGTTCAGGTCAAAATATAGTCCCTACCAGAGTTCGTTGTGTAAATTACCAAAGAATATTGTACATTTTACCAAACAAATGTCGACAATTTAGTCTGGTTGATGTTATCATAAAAATATGATAAATATTACCAGACCTCGCGGTTGAACTTACAAGACTAAAATAATTCAGATCAAAATATAGTCCCTACCAGAGTTCATTGTGTCCAAAGAATATTGTACATTTTTTTACCAAACAAATGTCAACAATTTTGTCTGGTTGATGTAATCATAAAAATATGATAAATATTACCAGACCTCGCGGTTGAACTTACAAGACTAAAACGGTTCAGGTCAAATTATAGTCCCTACCAGAGTTCATGGTGTAAATAAATTACTATAAATCTAAAATTTAAAAACACCCCCCCCACACAAGTAGCTGATCATCATGAGACCCTCATTTAATGAGTCACATAGCAAAAGCTGCTAAAACTGAACATAACAACAAAAGGAGGATGGCGAAATTGGACCCACCCGTTTAAAAATGAACTAAGCGCCGTTTACGTGCTAGTTTGTGTTGATTATAATAACAAATTTATAAGAGTTTTATTAAAAAATATTGAGTCATTAGAAGTTGGGAATCAAAAGTACGAAGTGATTCTAACCAATGAAATGCAAGTAGTAGAAGGAAGATTGCCTCAGACATAGCAGTAGTAGATTTTTCTTTTGAGGCAGTACTGTTTGGATCGATAATGTGCCCAAAGAATTCGTGAATTCTTTCTAGACAAAGGGTTGAGAGCCGCCTGAATAACCCATAGTCTTTATTGTTGTAGGTAGACTGCAGATTAGCCGTTCACAGAATATACGTTTACATAATCAACAAAATTCAAACCTACATATTTCTTTCATATTTTCATGTACTTAAAGAGATCAGTGATCTTATCTCAGATTGTATAGCAGTAAAACGTACCTACGTACCTACCTAACGTAAATTTGCGTTATTAAACCGACCTTGATACGTACGGCTTGCAATAAAAATACCTATAGTTACTAACTTAGGTAGGTTGGTATTTAACTACTAACTAGGTAGGTACAATGCAAAATCTATCTGGAAGTTAAAAAGGTACCTACAATATAAGTACACACAGTAAATATACATATATTGCAGGCAGGTAATCTGTCTTTCAATGGGTGGTCTAAGTTGAATTTTTTTAACTAGTAAGTACCTAGTTCGCCCCGAATTGTGAACTCGCTAATATCTTGGAAACCCCTCGTCCGATTAAGGGAAGGATAGGAAGTTATTGTCGGACAAACATTCATACATACCCACATACATACATACATAGATATAATTACAAACGCCAGATTGCCCAATTTGACTCTGAGAACTTCGCTCGCTCGTTCAACAAGATCCATTCGTCGGTAAAAGTTAACAGTTGTAAGTAGGTCTGTGCATTTGTTCATTATTAATATACGAAGTAGGTATGTAGTTAGGTACTTAAGTTGACCGAGATGTACCAAAACAGACCGTTCGAATAGATCGTTTATTGTTAACGCTAGAAGATTCAAAATCCATTAGAAGTTTTATAAACATGCGACTAAGAATTTCAACTAGGTATTTCAACCATACCTAACAATAATAAAGTAGGTACCTATTAGAAGTAGTAAAGTAAAGGTACCTAGTCTGGAAGAGATCGCTTTCCATCAGCTGGTTTTTACCAGACGTACGAAAGTACAAAGGGTTATGTTTTTCACGCGTATCTTGTATGTATGTTTGTAAATTTCTTTATTACCTCATATCTTTCAAACGGCTGGGTGGATTTCGACAATTAAGCTATCGTTCTATTCGTCTGAAGCACCCGAGTGTTCTTAGATAGGTGTGTGAAAAGAAAAAACAAAATGGCGGCAACCAGACGCCATATTGTAAAAATTTTAAAAAATTAAGTCGACGAACACGCATGCGCGGTATCGTTGAACAGGTATTTTATAATCATTGTTAGGTTTCTTATATCATTTTTAATTTCAGATGACTATTTAGGATCTATAATGGTTTAAAGTTGGTTATCAACCATTGTCAACAAAAAAATTCAATATTGATAGGTAAATAAAACTATGATAAAGTTCTATAGGTCTTAATAACGTACAAAATAACTCAATTTGAAATAAATAAGTAACAATATTATACTTAATCCTAAATAAAAAGTGTAAAATAAAAATAATAACTTTAAAAGTCAGAAACCCGACTCCGTCTAAAATGACTTCAAATAAAAACTAAAAAGAAATAAACAAGACAGTTGGACTCGGAACCTAGCGACTAACAGTCGGCACCCAATAGACATAGACAGACAGCTCAAAACTTGCCAATAAATGGGTCCCGACTGATAAAGTTGCTAGGTTCCGACTGACTTGTTATTTTCTTTTTAGTTTTTATTACTCGGAGTCGGGTTTTTAATTTTTTTAATTATAATTTTTTTAATAGATCTGGTTGCAAATCACATGTTTTCAAAGCATAGAATCATACCTACATCCTACATCTGTGGATTAAACGGTCGCTGGTGCATATTTCTTAGTGACATCTTACAAATATACCTACCTACCTATCCTACAATTTTATTGGTAAATTAGATTGTAACTAACAAGCGACCCGCCCCGACTTCGCACGGGTGCAATGCTGATACTAAATATACCATGTATGTATTATAGATTTAAACCCTACTCTTGAATCACTCTATCTATTAAAAAAACCGCATTAAAATCCGTAGTTTTAATGAACTAAGCTTTAGAATAATAAGTAAAAAATAACGCATAGAAGCCGCGTCTAGAACAAAACACGAGCGATATCGTGTGTCCACTTCATTTTATTTGTGTGCGTAACTGAATGCATCTACGTTCCTTAAACGCACACAAATATGGCTTTCAGAGTTACCATTACCAGGCCGTTAGCCAATAATTATGGGAAAACGAATGAAGAATGGGATATCGTTCAACGCGTTTAGAATTTTGATGTGTGATGTGTTTTATTAATATTATAGGTAGGTATGTATTAATTGCTGACATCTAAAAAATGGTTTTGATATCAACACGGCGGAATTAGATAATTATTCTGTGATATCAATTAATAAGTAGTAAGTGTTGTGTGTCGCCGCTGCGGCAGCAGTATTTTTTTTATACTGAATCTGGTCACACTGTAACTTAGTTCTAAGGTAGTCCTCAGCACGCCCGCACACGCCCGTAAGCATAATAATAATCTTCTGCATAGTATTTTAATACTTTTTCATACTGAAAAAGTATTAAAATACTGAATCTGGTCACACTGCCGCTGCCCCCACTTCCCCACTCGCCAGCGCGTCGCCCGCGCCGCGTGCGTGCCGTTCTTTCTTTTTGCGCGAACTCTCTCGCCAGCTAGTCGCTTTGCTAAAGTTTTCTCGCAGTGCTTAGTTTCACGTAATAATGGATAGTGACCTTGAAGAGGACTTAAGTGCGGGTGTCGCCGAATATTTGAACGAATGGGGATTGTCTGACGAGACCATATCAAACTTTGAAGGTGAGTGCCTATTTTGATCGATATTATATACCTATATTTTTAATAATGTGTGTCAATGAACGAAGAATTCAACTTGAAACGGAGATAGCCCTTCTTTTGTCAAGGCCCGATATCCCACGTGTTTTTTTTGTAAATCGCTATCACTACAAAAGGATCAGAGTATAGAAGGGGACGATAAGTATTTAGGATGCCTAGATATTGACCTAGAAATAGCGGTTAGGTACCTACCTTATTAGCTATTTTACCTTGATAGATTTACAAAACGAACTTCAGTAAATTTTACCAGATTGGTTTTATTGGCATACATTTCCACTGCACAACCGTTTAAAATTCAAACCGTTGCGTTTCTCCATCCCTGTTAAATTTGGAGTAATAAATTTTTTTTTCGTTTTGCTCTCAGTGGCATGGTGAATTTCTTTGCCGCTTGACGCTCAAAAGATTCAAGAAAGTACGGAATCCTTACCTCGACTGAAACGTGATGATGAACAAGATACCTTGGGCTAGATACTGCCCAAGAGCAAACCCATTTGCAATAATATATTATATATAAATAAACTTATATCGTGGTTCTTTTTTTTTCAGATTGAACTGGATTTCGAATCCAAGTTCAAAGGATCAGAGCTCCGACTATTCAAAAAAAGGCCCATACCTATTTTTAGAGAAAGCTCTCATTCATTTGAAAACAATTAAAGCTGCTTCTGTTGTGTCATTAAATTGATTGAGGAAAATCCAAGTCAAGGTTGGTTATTATATTAAGTAGACCTACTCGTATCGATCAAAACTTTCAAGAATTTCACACAAATACCGAACTTGACGTTTTTTTTGTGAAATTCGTGAAAGTTTTTATACTAAAACCATTTATATTTTTTAGTATATTTAAAGTGTATTATAATAGCAAATAGCTTTATAATAACAGAAAGAGTTCTGGAGGTTTAGCAAAAAAATCTCTGATAACCAGACTGGCTGAACTTCTTAATAAAACTTATAATATTGTCTTCGATTTCCGCGATTATCACTCATTTAAATAAAACACTTTGAACGGATTTTATCGCGTGTATTAAAAAAAATTGGCTCATCTGGCATACTGTATGTAATGTACCTACACCTTTATTTTTTAATTCAGACTATTAAAGTGGGTAGTTAGCACAAAGTTATTTTGACAGAGCAAAACTATGTTTTTCTTAGTCCACCTTTGACAACAGTAACTGTAAAGTTATCGAAACGTCAGGGAGGCTCAATAATGAATACACGTGGTAAAATTCGTTTAAAGTGTTTTATTTAAACTAATAACAAAAACCAATTATACCAACTTATTGCATTTTTATTTTTCAGGTGTTAGAGACTTCTGTTATTGCGCGACAATCGGATATAAAATAGTTCTGATTGTGAGAATACAGTGCAAAGAGTCCATTTGTATGGCAAAAAAATCCATAAAGCCAAGCATTCAAGAAGCTATGAACAGTTTCATTCTTCATGCAAAGGTATGTATAATTTCACTTTTAAGACTATTGTGAGATGACGACTTTTCCATACTAACAACGATTTCCACCCCCTAAGCGTTAACCACGTTGAATTATGGTGAATTACGTTTTGAACCCCTCTAAATAAATATGAGTAATACCTAAGCAATACCTAATTGTATTTTCTCAAACATCCAAGGAAATGTCGTTCTTAACTTCGTGATTATAGAACGCGAAGCACGTCTTTGTACAGCACACATTGAAGATTCGTTCGTGAATTTCATAGGTTTTTCAGTATAAGCTAACGCAAATAAAAAGAGCCCTGTCAAACTCGTTGCGCAGTATAAATGACTACGATAATAATGAGTTTGACAGGGCTATTTTTACGTGCTTATAGGTATAAGTACTAATTTTGCAAATGGGGGAGGAGGAGGAGCGTTTGTGATAATGTTATTTATACGGGAAACAACGCTAACTAATAGGAAATGTGCTTTTCCAAACAGGAACACTCCCATTGGATGGCGTGGCGTTGACAGATAAAGTGGACTTATGGTGGCGACATCACGGTGATAACGTTTTAAGGAAAGTATATAGTTGTGAAACTAGGGTCACTTCGGAAATGTTCTTATATCTCCTAAATTAGATCAATTTTCAATAATTTATTAATAAATAAATGTCGTTCTGTAGTTGTCCCAAAAAACTTGCACAAAACTCAGGCGGCTTTTTGTTGTGCAAGTTTTTTGGGACAACTACAGAACGAAAAATTGTTTACAGTAATTTAATCCATATTATAGGTGTTTCCCTAGTATCTAACAGGCGGAAATTATTGAAAATTTATCTAATTTAGGAGATATAGGAACATTTTCGAAGTGGCGCTAGTTTTGCGGCTATACTTAACGCAAATGCCGAATGCGGCCACCCTGGTGCCTGGTACGGCTTATCAGCATCCTGGCCGAAACCTGGCAGCCTTGTGTCCTTTAAAATAAGAAAGGTTTTGAATCCCATACTGATATAATTTTAAGATGAGTGATCTACAGATTATTTAATTGTATTTTTGATTGGTAAAATAAATTTTATGATATGTACTAAAAATGAGTTTATTTTACTTTAAACCACCGTTTTTATTAAGCCCTTAAATAAGGTTACTGGTAATTCGACGTATTCTAGAAACTGCTGATTTTCGGCTAGCCTACATAACCTTTTTAACTGCAAATTGTGAACTTTACTGTATATATCCCTAAAAATAAAATGTTGAATTACCAATAAGCCTGCGTATATTTTTGAAGTGTTTGTCGAACGGTCTTAAAACTTTTAAATTTTTTAGATCCTGTATTTCTTGTATGGTTTTTTCTTCTACTTTATTTTTAGGGTAACTTATCATTGAAAATTAGAAACTCAGTAGCTAATCTGCAATATTGCTGACATGGTACACACGTACTTTCGTGGCCACTGCTGGCCACGAAATTAGTACGTAGTTTCAAAATCTAAACTGCAATATGATTTCACTCTCATACCATGTCAGCAATATTGCAGATTAGCTACTAAGTTTCTATTTGGTAATATATACCAAAAAGTCCTGTACATTTTACTAGTGTTAGTTTGATAAATTAACCAAACTAACATCAGTAAAATTTACACTATTTATTTGGTATGTTTTACTAAACTAAGACCGGTACAATCAGACAAGCGCTGATAAAATATTGGTAGACATTACCAGTTAAAGTTTGGTAATAACTACAGTACAAATCTGTTAGATATTACCAAACAAATGTTAGGAAAAATACGAAACAAACATGATAGACAATACTTAATTGTATTTGATAAAATCTACGATACACTTCTGGTAGATAATACAATATTATCTCTGATAAAAAGCACGATACACATCTGATAGATTATACTAAACTTACCTTGATAAGAACTGCATTACACATCTGGTAGATATTACCAAACAACCTTTGGTAGTAACTAAAACTAAATCTGGTAATTATTACCAAATTAACGCTGATAAAATAGACCAAACGTGATAAGTAAATACTGCAAAATGTTGTTTGTTAGAGTTTACCAAATAAAATAGATTATACTTACCAGTTAAGTTTAGTGTTCTCTATCAAACTGATTTAATACATTCTACCATATAATAAGTGCTATCTACTAAATTTTTGTTGTATATTTTACCAAATACCTTTGCATTTTCTATTAAACTACCTTCGGTAATTTGTACCAACAAAAAGTAACAGTAGAACATGCAAAATGTATTTGGTAAAAAAGACAAGTATGTTGGGTAAAATATACAATATCACTTTGGTAGATTGCAGCAAACTACATTGTACTTTTTTACTAGGGTACTTTGATAAAAAGGTTACTAAAGTATTTTGGTAAAAATTATACCAAAGTACTTTGGTGAGAAATTTTACCAAGTTACTTTGGTAAAAATTTATACTAAAGTACTTTGGTGAGAAATGTTACAAGTCACTTTGGTAAAAATATATACTAAAGTACTTTGGTGAGAAATGTTACAAGTCACTTTGGTAAAAAATTATACTAAAGTACTTTGGTGAGAAATGTTACTAAACTACATTGGTAAAAAATGAACAAAACATAGGTGTAATCTACCAAATAAATTTGGTACAACACCAACTTAAGAAGTTTGGTAAAATCAACAAAAATTCGTGATAGGACCGAAATCAACCTAAAACTTTAGTAACATTTACGCAAAATCTGTTAAATCCAACCTAACATTTTTTTCAGTGTAGTACCCATAACACAAGCTCTGCTTAGCTTGGGGCTAGATGATGCTTTGTGATTTGTCGAGAATTATTTATTATCATTATTTATTTAAAGTTAAAAAAAGAAAACCTAAGAAGTTATTACTATTTTTTTTACAAATACAATTATTTATTCGCTGGAATGTAGGTCTAATAATATAGGTCTTAATAATGTCAATTTGGGGTAATCCCAATACATTCTGCCTTGAAAAGGCGTGCATATTAAAAAAATGAAATAAAGTAAACCTGTCAAAATTGACACGATAAATTGGTGAGCAGTTATAATAAATAATAATTAAAATCTGGAATATAATATAACAAATGTCAAAAAATATTCATCACACTATTAAGAAATGAAATAGAAATAAAAATGACAAGTCGAAACAAATTAATTTAAGATTCCAAGTACTCATTTATGTCATAGAAACATTTATCTAATAGGTTATTTTTAAATATTTGTTTAAACATATTTATAGGGAGATTTTTGGGTCAAATGGTAGTGTATTGAATATTTTAATTGCTTGGTGATAAACATTTTTAATTATTACTTTTTCCCAGAATTATGGAGCGTAAAGTCTGTCTTCTGTTTAATAAACTTATAGCCTTTCTCGATGATTGGGTTATCCGACGAATTATTCAATTCGGAACAGTATGACTTCCCGAAAAAAGCGCGTTTAGCTAAACAAACTAACTCTTCAGCTTTATAATATTGATATAGATTTTTCATGGATGTCACATAATTTTGAAATAATAATTGTGAAACATAATAAATATTGAGAAACAGGCTTTGAATTATTCTTGATTTAACTAAGTATACAAGTTTAGTAATGGAAACGGGTTTGGTTTCATAAGCATGAATTCTATGGGAGCCTTGGACAATTTATAGGACACAATACTCGTACCTTATTGGATGAACAAAGCATTTAGGCTCAATGCTGAATACCAGCAGGTCTACCATGAGTTTTCACAATCTATACTCGCTAGCGACTGTACTTAAAAATGTATGAAAACTTGTACAGTACCTCTAGCGGATAGTTTGGTACTAAAATACGAATTAAACTGTACTACATTAGTTTGGGCTTCATTTGCTTAGAATTTGGTACCATGAGTTACAAATCTGACAGACGGGAGTATACACGGACTGTAGTTACGGCAGGCGATCTAACAGTGACAACTCATGGTAGACGCACAGCTCTGACTTACTGCGATGCAGCATTTTATGCCGTAATAGATAATAAATAATAGGTAACATGTTATATAGTTTCTAATTCTAATTCTGGTGGGAGATACCAGATCTTTACTGACGTCATACGTTGGGGTGTGCTGTAAATTGTCCCCCGTGATACTACCCTGACCTTGCCAGCCCAACTTCTTGAAATACCGGAGAATTGTACAATACTTCGGTAGTATCCTAGCCAGCTCTTCCAAATACCGGAGAAGAATCAATGTTTCCAAATATGACCCATGTTTGATATCAAATAAAATGAAATGGTGTGCAGAATGCAAAACTTACATATATAAATCGGTTGAGCTATTTACTAGATATAGGTGGTGAAAGTGGGGATGGAGAACTGATTGTTTTCAAATATACTCAAAATTGTTCTCAAATGAAAGGAAATTATAGATCGCAATATTAAAGGTAATAGATATTAGTTGAACCACTTACAAGATTGAGTAATATATTACGAGAACACCGATAATATATTTCTCAGATCATGTTAAAATCATTTCAGCCATAAAACGTCCACTGATGAACACAGGCCTCCCTCATGGATCTCCATGAGGGGTAGTTGCCATTTTCACCACGCTTGGCAGGCGGGTTGGTGAGCGCAGTATGGGATGTTGATACACGGATAGACGCTGCTGCCCATCTTCCGGAGGTGTCCCTTAGCAGGCTCTTACTGCATCCACGGGTAGGAGAGGAGGGGTAACATTCTACTGCTGGCACCCCACGGCATGTTAAAATATCCCGTAAATATTGCATAAACCATCATCATCATCCGCAGACCGACTTCACTGACTGTTGAGTATTTTTAGGCGTCCATGTGTTTATGCCATATTTCACGGTCCTGTGCCAATCGTATCCAGGTTAGAAAGGCGGTTTTCTATTTATTATTGTCGCGGGTAACATAATATTTTGTTTTTAAGCTTGTTTTGTTAATATGATATAGTTATCATACATAGAAAAAACCCATACCCCAAAGCAATCAATCAATCATTTATTTATTAAAACCTTAATAACATATAACATATTTACCGTAATTAACAAGACCTTACCTCCCGTATTAGTTAAAAAACTGTGTTACGGCAAGGAAAGGTCTCTCTAACTACATGCACATATAAAAATACAATACAAAGGTTGTATATAGAGTGTTTTTCTATATATAATAAAAATATCTATCTATGTAGTATAATGTATTAAGTACATATATCAGTCATCTAGTACCCATAACACAAGCTCTGCTTAGCTTGGGGCTAGATGATGCTGTGTGATTTGTCCAGCATTATTATTATTATTATTATTATATATATATACATATATATATATATATACATATATATATATATAATACAATAGCACCTAAATAGACTTAGAATTAGCACATCAATTTTACGCGTGTGATGATGTGCGCGGAGTCTTGTGTCAGGCGGCCGATGAACTTTCTAAACAAGACACCTTTCAGCCAGAATGCAGGGTCCATAAATGTCGAAAGCCGCTTCGTAGGTACTCTCACCATATACATATGTATGAATTAAAATTAACTTCACGGCGAGATTCCAACTTCACGGCTTTCATGGAGAAACCAGTCTTCTGCTTCATGTACCTCTATACCACACCCTCTGCTGCCACGGCGTAGTGGACTCGTGAAATGTAGAGTGGCGTGGTAGGTACCTCGGCACGCAGGGTCGTCAGTCCCTGTAAGATAGGGGCGGCAGTGCCACACTACACGCGTTTATTGTTTCCCACACGTTTTTATGTTTCATTTATGTTAAAAATATTAAGTTAAGTAAAATAAACTTATACGCAAAAAATCTTTTATAACCATTCTAAATGTTGTTTTTTATAAAAAAATAGCATAAACACGGGAATTTATCGCGTAATACCTTTGATTATTCCCGACGTTTCGACTGTGTTTCAACAATCGTGGTCCCGTGTTGACTGGAGATTTCATTGGAGTGTCCATCAAGAAAGCGATGGTAGTTTTGCAACTACCCTCACTTTGTCTTCAGAACTCGGTATGGCCATGTTTACATTGCGGCACAAAACACTAACAGTATCTTTACTATGCAATTTTACATCACGACGCACACTACACCTACTTATCACTGGATTCCAAGATATCGGGAGCCTAAATCCATCTTCACGGTTAAAATTCGGGTGTTTTTTGATTTCGATTGCCTCACGAATCATTCTCCGGTAATATTGACGTTCATTGGCAAGAATTTTAGGATCGTGAAGCTCAATCCAATGGCCAGGTCCCGAATGCACTAGGTGTTCTGCTATCGCTGATTTATTTACCTGGCGGTTCTTAACTGCAGCAATGTGTTCCTTTATGCGTTCGACTATTGTATGCTTGGTTTGCCCAATATACGAACGGCCACAACTACAGTCAACTTTATACACACCAGGTACTTGCAGAGGTGTGACGTCTTTCGGCGATCTCAACAGCTTTGCTACTTTGATCATTGGAGTAAAAATGGTCTTGACCGAAAACTTTTTCAAAATATTTCCAATTTTATCAGTTACTCCTTTGACATATGGCAGATACGTCTGCTGACGGCGGACATCAGGTAGCTTTTCTTTTGCTCGTTTGTGATGTTGTTTTTTCAAACCTTTATAACCATTGTGTGTTAGTACCTCCTGAACATGCGCCAGTTCTCCATCTAGATGGTCAGGGTCACAAAGATCATATGCTCGGTTGGTTAAGGATGAAACAACAGACTGCAAATGGCGAGGATGGTGGTGTGATGCAACATGTTGGTACCTGTCTGTGTGTGTCGGTTTCCTATAGATAGTGTGCGCTAAGGAACCATCTGTCTTCACCATTACCTTCACGTCCAGAAAAGCTATAGTTATTCATTCTTCCGTTTCATGTGTAAATTGGGCTTTAGGGTGGACTGAGTTTAAGTAAGATTTAAATATTACAGTTTCATGTACACCACCCTTCAATACACAGAAAACATCATCAACGTACCGTTTCCACATCCTTACCCCGTAGGACGATAGGTCTAAGAGACTTTCAAAATGCTCCATCCAGATATTGGCCAAAACCGGAGCCCATGGCCACTCCATCGATCTGGAGGTAAAATTGTCATGTTATTGTGTAAGAAGTAGTTGCCTTCTAAACAGGTCCGAAGTAAATCAACATATTGGTGTGGAAGCTCAAGGTCACTCAGTTTCTCTTTGACGACTTTAAGGCACTCCGCTACTGGAACATTGGTGAATACGGACTCCACATCAAAACTCACCAGTATGTCATCAGGTTCCAATGTTACGCTCTTGATGATGTTGACGAAATGGCGAGAATCGTTCACAAGTTTTTTATTTCAAGTCTCTAAGTTTAATAGTTTAGAAGAAAATTGAATTTAAAAACTGTTATACCTTCCTTTGCATCACTCACCTTCGATTTGCCGACAATATTGTGGTCATGGCAAAATCGATGAAAGAGCTCAGCACGATGCTCGAAGGCCTCAATCGAGTCTCCCAGCGGGTAGGCCTTAAAATGAACATGGACAAGACGAAAATCATGTCAAATGTCCATGTCGTGCCTGCCCCAGTTATGGTTGAGAACTCGGCTCTTGAAGTTGTAGACGCGTACGTATACCTAGGACAAACAGTCCAATTAGGTAGGTCCAACTTCGAGAAAGAGGTCAATCGTCGAATCCAACTCGGATGGGTAGCGTTTGGGAAACTTTGCAACGTCTTTTCGTCCAACATATGTACCTCAGTGCCTTAAGACGAAAGTCTACAACCAGTGTGTGTTACCAGTGATGACATATGGAACCGAGACGTGGTCCTTCACTATTGGCCTTATGAACAAGCTCAGAGTCGCTCAACGAGCTATGGAGAGGGCTATGCTCGGGGTTTCACTATGGGATCGAATCAGAAATGAGGAGATACGTAGAAGAACTCGGGTCACCGACATAGCCAAACGGATAAGCACGTTGAAGTGGCAATGGGCAGGCCATCATCATCATCGGCCTTTTCGTCTATTACAGACGATTCAGGTAATGCCTGTGGTTTGGGTGTTGCATTTTTTTAAATGACTAAACAGTCCTATCCTTGACCTCACTGCGCGACTGCAGTTTTGGCAGACGTGGGTGTCCATTGCAGTTGGTGGATTGGATGTATCTGCCTGTCGATGCCGTCTCGCTCGTTTCTCGGCTAATGAGACAAACCAGGTTTGGTCGTGGTGTTTAAGACCTTCGTGTAAGTTTTTTCTCCATTCTGGTCTGTTCTCAGCTAGTGATGCCCAGTCAGTGCGCTTGATGTTAAACGCTGCCATATCTCTCTTTGCGCAATCTTTATATCGGAGCATGGGTCTTCCTACTGCTCGTTTGGCGTTAGCGATTTCGCTTAACAAAATAGTTCTTGGTAGACGGGACTCATCCATGCGATGTATATGTCCTAGCCACCTTAGACGGCGCTGCTTAAGCATGCCAGTGAAACTAGGTAGTTCCACTTGTTTGAGGACCCTCTCGTTTGTCACTTTGTCTTCCCAGGTGATATGGAGTATGCTACGAAGGCATCTCATGTGGAACGCGTTAAGCCTTCGTTCTTGCTTAGCGTAAGATGTCCACGTTTCCGCTCCGTACAAGAGAATGCTAAGGACACATGCTTGGTATACAGGCCATATAGCGCGCAGAACAGATGGCCGATGGGGTAGCAAAGTTCTCGAATGGAGGCCACGGATCGGCAAGCGCAGCGCAACTGTCTTGATGAGAGAAGGGTATTGATTGATTTTGGTGATCCTAGGGTCACAGAGACCGGAGTTATTGTGACCTCAAAAGGTCAAAAATGGCATTTTTCAGAAACCTTCGCCCCCTTTTCCGGTACCCCCGTACCAATGCTTGTAATTATGTCATGATCGCGAAAGTTAAAAACAGACTGATATGTATCGTGGTGACTCGTACACTCGTATCGTAATCGTATCGTAATCGTATCGTATCGTAATCGTAATCGTATCGTAATCGTATCGTAATCGTATCGTAATCGTATCGTAATCGTATCGTAATCGTATCGTAATCGTATCGTAATCGTATCGTAATCGTATCGTAATCGTATCGTAATCGTATCGTAATCGTATCGTAATCGTATCGTAATCGTATCGTAATCGTATCGTAATCGTATCGTAATCGTATCGTAATCGTATCGTAATCGTATCGTAATCGTATCGTAATCGTATCGTAATCGTATCGTAATCGTATCGTAATCGTATCGTAATCGTATCGTAATCGTATCGTAATCGTATCGTAATCGTATCGTAATCGTATCGTAATCGTATCGTAATCGTATCGTAATCGTATCGTAATCGTATCGTAATCGTATCGTAATCGTATCGTAATCGTATCGTAATCGTATCGTAATCGTATCGTAATCGTATCGTAATCGTATCGTAATCGTATCGTAATCGTATCGTAATCGTATCGTAATCGTATCGTAATCGTATCGTAATCGTATCGTAATCGTATCGTAATCGTATCGTAATCGTATCGTAATCGTATCGTAATCGTATCGTAATCGTATCGTAATCGTATCGTAATCGTATCGTAATCGTATCGTAATCGTACGTATCGTACGTATCGTATCGTACGTATCGTATCGTACGTATCGTATCGTACGTATCGTATCGTACGTATCGTATCGTACGTATCTTATCGTACGTATCGTATCGTACGTATCGTATCGTACGTATCGTACGTATCGTACGTATCGTACGTATCGTACGCATAGTATCGTACGTATCGTATCGTATGCACCGTACGTATCGTATCGTACGTATCGTACTTATCGTACGTATCTTTCATAGCAAATATAAATTAATTAATTATTTACAAATTTATACAGAAAACATAGTTATAATAAATTCGTCAGCTTGAAATCTTATAATTTCGTTAATTAGAACTATTTATATTAATAGAAATATACCTATTTCAGTAATCCTGAACCTAATTTGACCTTGTAAAAGAGTATCTAGTCGCGAGAAAAGTAATAAAAAAATAGTGACCTGTAAAATAAGAGTAACGACGGAAGGGACGCCTGTATTTCAGCTTTCAAGTTCTATTACACTGTGTAATAGAAGCCAGTGTAATAGAACTTGAAAGCTGAAATTTTGCATTTTTAGAATAAAAACTTGATAACGCTACAAAAAAATGCAAAAAAGAATAATATTGTGGGGTACCTATGTATATACATGTATAATGAATGACCATACACGTAAGATGGGGATGAACTATGTTTTTATTTTACACATCGTGTAAGGTATCTTTGAATAGGTAATTTAAAACCATTTAGGGGATGCGAAGAAAATTTTCGATTCAGGGTTCCGTTTGCAAAATATTAAAGTTTTAAACTATTTCTCGAGCGTCCCCCACCCCCTAAAATCTAAACTGCGAGCTTTACAAATCTTAAAAAATCATGAATATACTTTTCACCGAAAACTCAATGAATTCCTGTTAATATGTTTTGGTAAACGTAAAAGAACCTACACGAACTTCTAACAGGTCTACGATCGACTACGAAACCCTACATAGCGCGTGGCTCGACACGCACCTGGCCTAATTTATTGTATTTTCTAATTGACGGTCTGCATTAAATTTCGATTTTGATACCCACTCCAGTAGCCTATTCTCCAATGTTAGAAGTCACTGGTCAGACAACTCCAATTCCTTGCAAATCAAGTACCTATTGTGCTTTTCGCAGTAGGTACCTACAAACCGTATCAAAGGCTTAACATGCCAGTCAGATGTTGCTGTTCCATTATATTGTGTAGGTGAGCGCTTCGAGGCTAGACAGAAGGACACAGATTATAAAGGCTAGCTTGGTAACTTTTGTATTAGGACAATATCATCATCTCAGCAGTAGGACGTCCACTGCAGTTCCTCATGGACCTCCAAGTATTGCGGCTAGAAGCGGCTTGCAACCACCGCCGACCTAACCATGTCATCCACCCATTTTACACCAACAAGCGTTATGTAAGACGCCGTTCACCAGTACGTTTTATGATGCGCTTGTATATTATTGTTTCTAGTGTATTCCATGACGAACATGGAGCCAAATTCTTCTGAAGATGCCTTGTAGAGAGGCAAAACACTTGTCGAGTTAATTTTGCGTGTTTTTCAAGCTCTCGTTAGATATACATATATTAGCGGATTTGTTGCTAAATATTTGTGGTTCATTTAGAGTAGAGGTCACGACCTCTACTCGATAAATTTTCGGCCTCATCGGCCATCTGTTCTTCCAGCTACATAGCCTGCCCAATTCTACTTTAACTTAGTAATCGGTTTGGATATGTCGGTGACACGAGATCTTCTCAGTCTCTCATGGATCTTTAAGTGCTGATTATGAGGGGTTGGTGCCATACTCACCAGGCTTGGCAAACGGGTTGGCAAGCGCAGTAGAAGATGATACAAGGAAAGACGCTGCTGCCCTTCTTCTGAAGGTAACCCTTGGCAATATATTACCGGGCATAAGAGGAGAGCCAAAATTATATTACAAATTAAAAAAACAAAGCACATAATTGGATCTGTTCACTTCAACAACACTTACACAGATATAAATAGAAAATGACTAACTTACTTAACACGAAGTTTCTGAAACTATATAAGAGCTTCGAGGCTGAAATATTTTAAGAGGGTTCCTTTTATGATGGCACCGTGCTATAAGATGGGATTTTGCAAAGTTCCACAAAGCAAATTTTTGAAATTGTGCATATATAAAATGTTAAAACAGTCATTGATCCCGTATGTATAAGTAATGCGCTCGCCATTTCGCCTGTCAAGCGTGGTGAGTATGCCAACATCCCCTCGTAACTTGGAGAAACCTTGCAGATCCACGAGGGAGGCCTATGTTCAGCAGTTGAAGTCTCACGGCTGAGCTGATAGGTTCTTTGCCAAAAATGGACTGACCGTTCTTCGTAAGCTATGGTAGAGTCCAACATTGGCTCAAAGCAAGCGTTTCGCCGTCTAAACTTACCTGAATTTTAGCCCGATTGTGACTTGAATTTGATTGTTATCGGTGTGTCTTTACTCAGTTTTACTTGTAAAGCCAAACATGTGTCTACTTTATCTTGCAGTACAAAAATGCTACTGCAGTATTTTAACACTGCAAGATCAAATAACATTCCCTCTGCGCAAAAACTTTTAAATTGGATTAGGAGGTTTCTAGAAATGAATTGATTCAGGCGTGACTTTGCGTTTCTATTTAGTAACAAATCCGTTATTAGTTACACAAATTAGTTACCACTTTCTGTTCGGCGGTCGAAGAGACAACTGGTCCGGGGACCCCTCCCCGGACCTAGTGTTGTTAATTATTGGGCAACTACCTCTGCGTCTCCGTTGTTTCTATTGTATTCCATGACGAACATGGAGCCAATTTCTTCTAAAGATTGTAGAGAGGCAAAACACGTGTCAAGTTCTTTTACGTGTTTTTCAAGCTCTCGTTAGATTTTACACTTTTGAAATTCGAAATTTTTGTTACCAAGTTCAGTACTTCGTATTTCAATAAGCTCAAAGTTTCTTTAAATATTTTTGATACAGGCGTCCCTTCCGTCGTTACTCCTATTTTTACAGGTCTCTATTTTTTCATTACTTTTCTCGCGACTAGATACTCTTTTACAAGGTCTAATTAGGTTCAGGATTACTGAAATAGGTATATTTCTATTAATATAAATATTTCCAATTAACGAAATTATAAGATTTCAAGCTGACGAATTTATCATAATTATGTTTTCCGTATAAATTTGTAAATAATTTATTTATATTTGTTAATTTAAGGGTTTACAAAAACAAAATTCATGTTATATATGTAAGTATCAATATAAATATGCGCACAACAAACACGATAGTAATGGTGTATGTATGTGTCGCAGTGGGACAAAATAGTCATAGCTCAGCACTTAACTTTGCTCAAAGAGCAACTAATGATTTTCATACATCCATTAGACGTTAGTTAATAATTCGTAGGTACTTAAACTAACGGATTTACAAAGTAATCTATAAAAATTTGAATAGTTTCTAGTTGCTGATAAACAATCAAATCTTTCTGCTTGTCATAACATTTTTTGGGGTAAGAAGTCCCTTGGTTTTCCCTTGGCATAAACGACGTCATGAAAACGTCTCAAAGTATTTTATTTACACAACTTAATATATTTTATGTAAGCGAAACAGGAAACTGAGTTTCATCATCATCATCATCATTTCAGCCGTGAAACGTCCACTACTGAACACCGGCCTCCCTCATGGATCTCCATGGGGGGTAGTTGCCATACTCACCACGCTTGGCAAGCGGGTTGGCGAGCGCAGTACGGGATATTGGTACACGGAAAGACGCTGCTGCCCATCTTCCGAAAGTATCCCTTAGCAGGCTCTTACTGCATCCACGGGCATGAGAGGAGGGTTAACATTCTACTGCTGGCACCCCACGGCAAGTGAGTTTGCTTATACTAAAAACAGCGCTCCCCTCATTATCATTCACAAAATCGTTAAGCACAGAACTAAACTACATTCCACAAGTAGAGAGTCAGACATCCAAATAAATTATAGGAGCACTAGCTGTAAATTGCATAAACACACCAGTAACGCATAGGGACTGCACCAGTCACCTAATTTTAGATTTATGCAGACTGCATTAGCAGTCGTGCGGCTTGTTAGCTTTATCATTACTCTGGAGGCTGCAATAATTTACTGTATTGTCTCACCTCGAACAGGTTCTCCGGGTGTGAAGTTGGGGAAATGTTCACACGTTTATAAGGATTTTTGAAATTATACTTACTTAGATAATAGTAGAACTTTTTGTGAAGAGTTCATCCGGGGGAGTACTATCATACCTGTTTTCTGCTGCCAAGCAGCAGTGTCTCCATTGTTGTGTTCCGGTTTGAAGGGTAAGGGGGCCGCTGAAATTTCGGGCACATGAGAACTTACAACTTAATCTCTGGGTGGTCTTAGTATCTCCATGAGGGGTAGTTGCCATACTCACCACGCATGGCAGGCGGGTTGGCGAGCGCAGTACTGGATGTTAATACATGAAAAGTCGCTGCTGCCATCTTCCGAAAGTGTACTTTAGCAGGCTCTTACTGCATCCACGGGTATAAGAGAAGGTGTAACATTCTACTGCCAACACCCCACGGCAATCTAGTTTAATGTTATCTAATAATCATAATCTATGCCTAGCATAACCATATGTCATATAATAAAACAAAGACCAATTAGGGTTTTATTAGAACCATAGCATATTATATCAATGAACCGAGCTCAGAATATTTTATTAACTGATCAAAATATAAGATAATCAATACATAGTATAAAACAAAGTCGCTTCCCGCTGTCTGTCTGTCCTTATATTTGCTTAGATCTTTAAAACTATGCAACGGATAGATAGAGTGATTCAAGAGGAAGGTTTATATGTATAATACATGCATAATATAGTTAAAAAACACTAATCATTTTGGAGGTTTTTACCTCCAAAATGACCCCTACGAGATACATAGATCAAAATAATGTACTACAGTATTGTGCACCTTAATAATAATAAAATGTCTACAAAAAAGTCTGGGATGGTGTATTCTGTAGTATATAGAGGTATATATCAAAATTGCACCCGTGCAAAGCCGGGGCGGGTCGCTAGTATTTTAATATTTTATGAGGGATAAATAAATTCGCAGTATTTTTAAACCTTTTAACCACACGAGTGCTTCTGGTAAAAATATGTTATTTCACTTATTCAAATAAGATCAAAGAACTGAGTCTTCATAGATTTTCCCACCAGCAAGTAAGTATTCAGAATTTTAAATTGCTTGTTCATATGTTTTACATCTTATCGTCTTAGCCGCAGCACGTACGTCCACTGCTGGTCATAGGCCTCCCTCATGGATCTCAGAGTGTTGATCATAAAGGGGTTGTTGTCATTCACGCCACGCTTGGCAGGCGGGTTGGCAAGCGTGGTAGGTTAATCAGATGTTAACACACGGAAATATTCTCCTGTCAATCTTACGCATGTATTCCTTGGCAAATTTTTACCCCCTTAGAATTATTATGATTTTTTTACTCAATATTTGGCCGTAATCCTAAATACTAAAGTATCTATCAATCTTGTACCTAAAAGTATATATTTACAATAGGTGCCTTTCTTAAATACACGATTGGCAGGGCATTTGGCTCGAAGGGATGAGGAAGATGGACGAAAGCCGTTACTGTATGCTGGCCAAGGGACTCAATGCGACCAAAAGGCAGACCACCCGCCCGATGGTCAAATGACATCGTTAGTTCCGTTGGAAACCAGTGGACACAAATCGCAAGGGATATTAAAGACGATAACTAATCTCAGCAGTGGGTGGAAACAGGCTGAAATGATGATGATTAAATACGCAGTATTCGACACTCTATGATCAAGTGGATTTACACAATAGAAAGAGCTTGGACAAGGCGCCAGGATCTCAACTCTCATAACAAACACAAATACTGACAAATACTGTACAAAAGCTGACGTGATCCGCTTACTTCATACTATAGATATACTAAAATTACCATAGATTAGGCGCGGAGCAAATATTTCTGCAGTTCGCGGTGCAGTAGCGGACATCATTTTCCACCCACTATAGTATCTTATCTGAATTTAGTAAGTTAGAATATTACTTGCCGTAGGGTTCCGGCAGTTGATTGATGCCCCGTCCTCTCTTGTTAGAGGATGCAGTAAGAATGGAATATGGGCAGCAGCGCCTTTCCGTGTATCAACATCCCGTACTGCGCTCGCCAACACGCGTGGCAAGTATGGCAACAACCCCCTCATGATCAGTACTTGGAGATTCATGAGGGAGGCCTACACGTTCAGCAGTGGACGTCTTAAGGCTGAGATGATGATGATGAGAGTATTGCTGCGTTTTTTTATCTTGATCGTACGGTAGCTTTTTGTCTAACAAAACAAAACTTCGTATAAAACTACCTTCTGCCTATAGCTTCGCACGTAAATAACACAGATAAAAAGTAGCCTTAAAGTTAATCCTGGTCACCGTCTTATATGCAATGTTTCAGCTTACACTTATTGGTTTTAGGGTTCTATACTATTATACTTTGTCTGTCTGTCTGTCTGTCACAAATCGATATCTCGAGAACTACTGATGTCTAAATATTATATTAACCGATAGACTTAAAATTTGAAATTGTGAAAGATAACACTTTTTTGCTATACCCTTTTCCTATCGACCGAAACACGTTCTCGGCTTACCCGTTGATAAGCTCACCGCCGCTAAAACGAAGGTGACGTCAACCCGTCTCACATTAGCTGATAGGCACACCTATAACCGGTCCCGCCGGCGGGGCCGAAGAATACACTCTTCCGTCTTAAGGTGCAGTTTTGCACATGGACGTTAACCATCATTACTTATAAAAATCTGGCAGCAGTCCAAGCCATGGTTCGAACCTAAGTGGTGCCCTTGAGCTTGTTGCCCCAACCTAGCTTTTGCGGCTGGGCGCCCTCTTCGCTCGCCATAGTCCAGTAACGTTGTCATGGCCATCTGCGGTCAACAACATTATATTGACATTTCTAATAAAAAAAGCGATCTGCAAACTTCGGAGATAACGAGGGGGGGGCTTATCTCCGAAGTTTGCAGAGATAAACCCCTGAAACTTTTATTGCTTATAGGAGTGTATGTATAGATTACAGGAAAATTATCACGAACCCTCTAATTCGCATAGTTTTTTAGAAATCATCGAAAGTGCAAAAAATATACATAAGTTCCACTATCAGACAAAAGATGGCGCTGTCAAGGTTCTCCAACAACTATGAACCGCCTTTATCATAATATTATATTGTATGATGGCAAGGAACCCTCGCTGCGCGAGTCCAACTCGCTCTTGCCCGGTTTTATTTTTTCCTGAAGAGGGAACAGACAGCCATAAAAAATACTAATAATAATAATAGTTATAATACAGGGTGTCCCAAGAAATAGTAATATGAAAAAGCTGAGGGGTGGATGACCTTAGGGGCTATTCAAATCTGACTAACTAAACTCTAAACTCTAATCTAGTAACTCCGGTTATCTGGAAGAAATCGCTCTAAGCGATAAGACCGCTCATTGTGTATTTCTGTTGTTTTTGTAGTTTAAGTTAATTTTAGTTGTTTTTGTTTTTATTTTCTGTATGATTTACACAATAAAGAGTTTATCTATCTATCTATCTCCGTGAACGGTGAAATTATATAATTAACCGTACCTAAAAGCTTCAAACACTTCCTCTATATATCAAAGAATATGTAAATAAAGCCTTTTCATATGATACCCCACATGACCTCATGAAACTATAGAAATTTTTTTTAGACCAATCTAATGTTCCGAGATAAGGGGGTATTTTTTTAAACATTTTTGTCAATAAGTCGAAAACTATACGGCTTAAAGGAAAACTAAAAACTGTTTATTAATGAACAAATAAAGCCCTATCATATGATAGGGTGACCTAGTAACTCCACTTAACATTTTTGAGATCCCCTGTAAAAAATAATTTTATATAATTACACATTTTCATACATGCAATATTAGTTAAATAGCGTTATTTAACACCATTTTGAATTCCAAGTCAGTAACAACAGTAGTTGCCAAGATATCATCTGTGACAGACAGACAAAGTCACACTACGAGTATAAGGGTTCCTTTTACCATTTTGGCCCGAAACCCTAACTACGTTTTATAATAAAGTAAGGGTAAATCTTCTTTACACTGTTTTAAAAACCAGAATATATTGTATATAAAGTTCGAAACATCCCATTTTTGTTGCTCTGCAAATCCTGTCTCCAGTCTCTGGTCAATGTAGAAATAAAGCTACACCTACTTTTGGTTTCCACTCTGTCTGAATCTTATCTGGGTGAGAAATTGTTTACATGCAGACGCAAACACGGTGGTCGAATAATGTATCACTGATTCTGCGACCGGTTGTGCTTCAATATTTCCAAGTGTATTTGCCATTCTAGTTTTATTTCCTTTTACAAAATTGCATAGCAGAAGAAGCAAAATAGAAACAAGGAGATAAAAATGATACAAAACATAAAGAACAGAGTAATAAAAGTAAGGTATTTTAAATAAAAATATTGTACTCCTCAAAAACAAATCATCACTATACAAGCGGTGTGTTGAGATAAGTGTGGGTGGATCTCTATATGAGTTTTTATATACAATATTACGGGTGTGTTGAATTTTTAAACGTTGTAACTAAAATAGATAAGAAGAAAAAAATCTTATCGTTGCTTAGGCTTTATTTATCTTAGATTTTTGGATATACCTTAAAAACAATATTGTATAAAATTGCATAAGTACAGAACCTTATGGAATGTTACACGTCGTTGTTGTGGTGATTTTAAATCGAAAATGCTATCATGTTCCCAGAAATCTTATCGATTGAAGTATTTGTGAAATAAATTGGCCGCAGACATAATGTGGTCGGACGGCATTTAAAATATGTATTCATGTCTGGTCTGTTTTTATTCACAAAGGAAAATTAAGCAGAGTTTTCATTAAATATTAAACAGAAATCTCAGTCACTATACGCCGCAAATAAAGCACAAAAATAAACGAAAGTTCGCCTTTGCAAATAAAATACACGTGGCCAAAAACTCGAGATTATGAAACCAGAGGTGGTAAATAATACAAGATTTAGAATCAGCCGGGTAATCCTACCAAAGCTGACTGTCGAACGGTATGATGAGGGGCAGAGCAAACACATACTCCCAGCATTCTTATTACTAAGGAGTAGAGCTCACTTTTGCTCAACAATTTATTAGGCTCAATAGACCTAAATCAGACTGGCCCGAACAAACTCTGGGTTTGTACGCAAACGGCATACGAAGGGTTTAAAGAGACAATGGATTTAGTGTTTTCATGCGAAAATCTCGAGTAGGTATCATTGGAAAGGAATAAAACATTCATCTATTTCTTATATTTTGGTGGTCTGTTAGAGGTCGCTTACAGTGATTAGTTTGTAATTCCGTTTTTAGCTTTATAATGTTCTTTCTGTTTCCATTGTATTTAATAATGAGTTAGAAAATTCAGTTGTACAATAGGGTTATCTATCTATCCACATTTATTTTTAGGGTTCCGGACGTAGACAAAAACATGTAAATTAAATAAACATAGGGATTCGAGTCTTCTTTTTAGCAAATATTGCTTGCTAAATGACACCTGTCTTACAAAGCCACTGTGCTCTTACATAAATGGTAAAAATGAATCCATAAAGCAGTGTGCCTTCGTCTGCGTTTCTGTCACAGCTATATCTCACGAACAACGAATGCTATAGGAGGATAAAAAGCAGACAGGGGGGTCTCAATAGTTTTAAGTGGGGTGACTACGTGAAATTAGGTATAGATGATAGGAGGTATTCATTATCAGATTATTACTGCATTCACGGGGAAGAGAGGAGGGGCAACATTCTACTGTACATGTGGTATATTTATATCATCTTAATAACCATTATATCATCTCAATATCAGACAAATTTGCGAGCAAGTAATAAGATTATTATGTTAGTTTGTCACGAGCAAACTCACTAAATTAAGGGTTGATACTGGATCCAAGACCCAATATGTAGGTGGGTATTAGAGTAAAGACAATAGTATTAACTGAAACATGATTCTCTTTTGCACTAACAAGATTGGGCTTCGTGAGTTTGTTTTATGTAAGACACCAATCATCATCATTGTTATTTCAGCCGTAGGACGTCCACTGCTGGACATTGGCCTGGATGGATCTCCAAGTACAAATCACTAGTGGGTTATTGCCATACTCACCACGCCTGGCAGGCGGGTTTGCGAGCGCAGTACGGGATGTTGTTTCACGAAAAAATACTGCTGCCCATCCCCATAGGTATCATTATTGGATTCTTACCGCATCTACGGGCAGGAGATGAGAGGCAACATTCTTCAGCCGGCACCCCATGGCAATTGATGACAACTGCAACTAATTCAAAATTGTGATTTTATAGTTGTAAAAGGTCTTCGATTATTAACGGTCATGTTAGTTAGCTAGTTTCCCGTTTGCATAAAAAATCTTTGAAGAAACTTGGAATATAAAACTATCATTTGATTTTCATAAAACTTGGAGAAAAAGTAATTTATATTATTTCAAACTCCCTACAACATTGTTATATTAAATCTATCTTCTATCTTTATATATATAGGAGAACAAAGTCGTGTTAGTTCATCGAGCACATATCCAATAGGAGGGAAATAAGGTCATAAGAATTCCGAAACATATTAGTGCGTTGCACTAATGCAATGACAACTACTGAACTAAGGCCTTCATGAGGGGTATTTGCCATACTCACCACGTGGCAGGCGGGTTGGTGAGCGCAGTACGGGATGTTGATATACGGAAAGACGCTGCTGCCCATCTTCCGGAGGTGTCCCTTAGCAGGATCTTACTGCATCCACGGGTAGGAGAGGTGGGGTAACATTCTACTGCCGGCACCCCACGGCTGATTAGCACTTTACTTTTTGTTATTTATTATTTACCTATTATAAATGACCAAATGACGGGATAAATAATAATAAATAATAAATAAATAATGCTGGACAGATCACACAGCATCATCTAGCCCCAAGCTAAGCAGAGCTTGTGTTATGGGTACTAGATGACTGATATACTTAATACATTATACTACATAGATAGATATTTTTATTATATATAGAAAAACACCCAGTACACCCTGAACAAATATCTGCAGATCGTACAGACATTTGTCCCGAGGCGGGAATCGAACCCGCAACCCCTTGCGTCGCAGGCGGACCTTCGCCCGCTGCGCCACAGAGCTCGTCGCTATCCCGAAGGCCCACCTGATATAAATTGGTAACCCCTACCTCTAACAATTTTATTTTATTAAAATACTGCGGTGTTAGTAAACGTGATACTAAGCATGTGATCGTGATATTTCATTATCATACACCCACACAAGATCATCATAATCGTCAGAAATGAAATAAAGCGGAATTAAATAAAAGTGTCTACTGGAATCCCACAAGAAAAACTTGCGAGTATTATATTCTCTAATTTAAACTTGCGGTTGGGTTTTTTGTTTTATTTAATAATGTTTGCTTGCTAGAAATTTCTAAATTTTCTAACCAATTATATAAATCGGTGGAAATACGCAAATGTAATAAGCCTAAAGCAGTTTGCGTATTTTCAGCAACATTTTTATTTAAGTCAGTTCTTTTGTTAAACATTAAAAAAGATATCTGTAATAGACTACAAAATAATTGTTAATATTTTTCCTAAGAAGCACACCTACGTAATGGTTCGTAAACAAATTGATCTAAAGGTACCCAAATTTTAATTAGATTTTCGCTGACTGTGCTAGAATAGCAAAATTCTTCTTAAAGATATTTTATGTAGCTCTTTTTACTCCCAATTAACATCAAACCCATTTTCCTTTACGAGCATTTAAATTAAAATTAAAACAAAGTGTTATAGGAAAGTTTCGAGCTAATGTTGAGCATAATAACTCCATTTGCTTTGAAGTGAAACTATCATTATTATTAATTTGGGATCTCCATCCCACCTGGGAATCGTTGAGGTATCATCATTAGCAACCCTTTGCTTCCCCTAACTGTTATTATAATCCTACATAATATATAAAAGTGAAAGTAAGAATGTATGTATGTATGTATGTTCCCTTTTCACGTCAAAACCGCTGAACCGATTAGAATGAATTTTAGTAAAAAAGTAGATTAGATTATGGAGACGGACATAGGCTACTTTACGTTACGTAAATTAAATCAGAAGGGGTTAAAATAGGGGATGAAAGTTTGTATGGACAAGATGATTAAACACATGTTTCAGCGTTAGTTGTGGCGTAGTTGTAGGGTGGTAGTAGGTTAGCTGTAGGGTAGATGTAGGGTATTTGTAGGGTAGTTGTAGGGTAAGTTGTTAGTGGTGGTTGTAGTTATAGGTGCGATACGAAGTTCGCCGGGTCAGCTAGTATGAAGCCATTTAGTCCTAAGAATAATTTGAAGTCTGTGATGGCGAACTCGGCTTCGTGATAAATAAAAATGAAATAGAAAAAAATAAATTAAATCAAACGATAGGTATCGGTGCACTTCTTTCTTCTTCTTCTTTTTTATGGCTTTTTATGTTTGGTTGGTTACACAATTCTGCCAGTGTCAAGTATCATAATCTTTAGAAGTCAAATTACAGACTAGGTTACAATTTTATCAAAATTACGAACAAATTTGGATTTAGGAACTTTAGAATTTACCATCTCATTTACTAGGGTTAATCTTATCTGTAAATCCTAGTCTTTTACGCACATTTGTAAGCAAAATTCCCCACATCAACATCACAGTCAGGTATTATCCTTAAATCAAGCTCATGACACATCTACATCGACCCGCGCGTCACCGTAGATATAATTCGCAAACCGCATGCCCAGATTATCATTTGAATGTTCCCTGAGACGATTGTTGGATTTTGTGACAGCAGCACAATGGAAAAGCTGCCCCGAGGCGGAATATTACCGTGTAAAGACCGGTGTTTTCCGTACTGGGGAAAGTTACATATTTATCACGAGTCACATTTGGCGTTGGGTCATCGGGCACACTTCTGTAGGTCTACCATGAGTTTTACACTCTATACTCGCTGTATAGAGCAGCGACTGTAGTTAAAAAATGTATGAAAACTTGTATAGCGCCTCAGCGGATAGTTTGATACTAAAATACGCAGTAAACTTTACTACAGCGACTGTAGTTTGGGCTTAATTTTTATTTATGCTACTAAATGACGAGACAAGCCGAAGGCCCATCTGATGTAAAGCGGTAACCTCTACTTATAACAATTGCAATGCCGCGGAGATCACGTTCACTAAGCACGTGACCAACGCTGCATTGCATTGCGCCCGTCACGATGAGACAGGGTTGTAAGTTCTCATGTGCCCGTAATTTCACCGGCGCCCTTACCCTTCAAACCATTTCTATTTCTTGGAATTTGGTACCATGAGTTACAAATCTGACGGATGTCATTGTTACGTACTATTACCATTACTACTATAGCAAGGGCAGACGATCTAACAGGGACATTTCATGGTAGACACACTGCGTTAAGTCACTCCCGTACGTTGTTTTAGATGCTGATTTTATCTGAATTTGATTATTGATCTGGGCTATTAACGCGTTTTTGCTTTGAGAAATATTTCAGAAGGAAAGAAAAGATTATTCGGCTACAAGAGATTACGTTATCAATTCTGTTGTTTCACTTCGTAACTAGATGACTAAATTTTAATCGTTAGTGCGTCATATTATGTGTGTATATTTTGTGTGATTCTCTCTTCATAAATAGCTCTTAGACTAGACATTATTATAAAATACCGAACTCTTTCAGCCTGATTGAACCTTTACTGATTTTATGAATGATAAATACATTCTACGTTTAATCATAAGATTCAATTTGTGTCTAAACCCCGGGCATAGACAGCCTTTGCATCTACATATAAGTTTTAACTTAGTTAGAGGAAGGTGTAAATAATCCTTAAAGGTTTGTCTTAAACTTTTTAAAAGTGTTTTGACAATAATTATCGTACTTAACCTTCTAGCATGTAAGTTAATTTTAGCATTATTAACTTTTACAATTTAATTTGTACTTTACAAACCAGTTATTTTAATAAAGAAATTATTAATAATATATTGAATAACAAAATCTGTTGGATACATATTTTTATTTTTTAACGTAATTCAAAAATAACCGCATTACGTTATAGCTATAGAAATGTCTCGTGAAATACACGGTGCATCCGTGTCTCGGTACAGTATTATGACGTGACGAGCCCCCACTCACTAACTCTTAACTCGCTTTGTCTAAGTACCTATTGTTTCATCAATTTGAAAAGGCAAAAAATACGTATATAATTATTTTTGTATTAACTATTTTTTTTAATTTGACTGTCAAATAGAATGTTGACTTTTATTGTCTTGTTGATGTGTATTGCGTAAAATAGACTAAAATAACATTTATTATATAATGTTAAATTACATAGTGCTCTTTAAATTATTATTTTATCGTTAAATTTAATATTATTGTTAAGATGATATTATGGGATAATTAGCCTATTTTATAGTTACTAACTCAAACTAAATTTGTGACTCATAAATAGCTTAAGTTTTAAACCTTAGTGGTTTTTAGTTGCTATTTTATACTAAGCATGTATTATTGTTTGTAAACAATAAATAAATAAAAAAGAATGAATGCTTTTCAGTGAGTGTCGTTGTAAAATAAAGACGGGACAGTATCACCACAGTTTCAACTAATTTTACATTGACGGCTCTTAATTTAGAAACATCATTAACTCGAATTATTATTAGCTTTAGGATGTGCAAAAATACAATCGACACCATTATCATATACGAACTTAAACTGTAGGTACCTCTTTTTCCATAAGATTAAGTAGTGTTTTCTAATTTCTGCATACTAAAACAATACTAAATTATGTTGAAATACAAGAAATAATCAATAAACATTACACGCTATACAAAAATAAAAAAAAATGGCGACAAAGGCCTATGTCCAGCTGTAGACGTTCTACGGCTGAGATGGTGATGATGATGATGATGATATAACACAAAATATCGGAACAACAAATAAAATGTCAAATTATTTTATTCGTTTATATTAAATCAATTGAATTTAAATAAAATGGAAATTAAATCATATACAATTTTAATGAAAAAGATTATTACAATAATTTCATTGACAAATATTCTTTAATCGAAAAGAAAGCCGCTGGGGCAATACTACAGTCTACTTATTAGCTGTGATTGCGTCAGGCAAATTATAATATCATCGGACACGTGACATGTCGACATAGTTTTCAGTTTTCTTTGCTTTTGTAACGAAGTGTTTTTCATACCTAATAATATTTCTAACAAACAGAAGCTTCAAATTACTTTCGATTATCCATTGAAAATAAACACGGGTGAATTTCAGTAACCAAAAAAATAAATTAGCCATGTCACGGTAGGTAGCTTAGGGAAGATAGTAGAAAGTACTTTTGAAATTGTTTACAAAATCGATTTTAATGATAAAAAGTAAACAGCGCTAAGTGCCAGCAATATTTGCGAATCATTGCAATTTAATCAGCAATATTGGGGGAGAAGAATCATAATTTTTGTCATAAATATAGCTAGCATGATAAAGCACGATCAACATCGTTTTCTGAATTCGTTACAAAAGATATTAGAGAGCTCAAGGTATATATTTTTTCTATGAAGCATTATAGCATTTTGGTTTTATAAAATGCAAATATAATTTTACCATGCATACTGTTAGGAACGATTGGAATATACAGGACAAGTCAAACCAATTCTCCCTGGAGGGAAAGTATTCTGAATATCGAAAATAGCTAATTTTAGTCAAAGGAAACATTCTTTAAATTCATTTAATTTAATTTAATTTAATATAATTCCAGACTGAAATGGGAAAAAGGAATCTTTATGGTGTGACTTAGCCTGTCTGTCCGTTTGTCAAAAATGGATGTCTCTTTGAAACAAATGATGCTATTAGCTTGAAATTTAAAATGGTATTAGATAACGCTTATTCACTAATTTTGCAAACGTAAAAAATAATGTGTATAAATATTCTTATTATGATTGCAAAGGGGGCTGAAAGGAGGTCTCAAATGTTAAGTAGAGTTAATGGGTCATGGGAGTATCTTAAGAAAGGGCTTCATTTGCAGACCAAAGAGACCTAATAAGAGTTAAGTTGACATTACCGAACATCGAAAGATAAACTTCACTCTCGGTTACTGTGCGACAACGTTTATATTTCTATTTTTGTCTAATTATTCACAGGTGCCGGCAGTAGAATTTTAACTCTACTCTCTTGGCATGGGGTACAGTAGAATCTACCAAGGGATACCTCCGGAAGATGGGCAGCTCTTTCCGTGTATCAACATCCCGTACTGCGCTCGCCAACTCGCCTGCCAAGCGTGGTGAGTATGGCAACTAACCCTCTTGAAGGTCCATGAGGGAGGCTTGTGTTCAGTAGTGGACGTTTTACGGCTGAAATGATGATACACAGGTTTCATAAACCTTTTTCGGCACCAGTCTCTTTCAATGCAGGTATAAAAAAGTACAAAAAGAACTTATTTTTAGTTAAAACTTTACCCCTGTAAGAAAAAACAATGTTTTTATTATTGAAATGTGAAATGTATGTATGTCAAAAAATACCTTATTAACCTTTCTTGACCTATACTATCACGTTGTTGCCTACCGCTATACATATAATAACTTACTGAAAACTTTCGAGTATTTTTATATTTTAGCCCTCATTCAGATTCTGTGAAATTGTGTTTCTGACGTTAACTCCATTATGGAGTTCGTGGAAACAGAAAATAATATTGGTAAAAGTTTTTTTCACTTTCTTTTTCTAGGTTCAGTTATATAACATAAAAGTCTTGTTTCTAGGTCCGAAATAAAGAGTAAAATACTTGTTATGTCCAACCTCTAGCCAAAATGGAACAAAATAACCGGCCAAGTGCAAGTCGGCCTCGCACACGAAGGGTTCCGTACCAGTAGTGTGTGAAAATTTCAAGCATCTACCGGTTGCTTTTATTAAAATCGAGCCAAAAATGGCAAAAAAACATGTTTGTTGTATGGGAATATACATAACTAACGTGATTTTTCATATTTAAGATTTATTTCATTCTGTTTTTAGTATTTGTTGTTATAGCAGCAACAAAAGTACATAATCTGTTAAAATTTCATTTGTCTAGCTATCACGGTTCATGAGATACAGCCTGGAGACAGACAGACGGACGGACAGCAGAGTCTTAGTAATAGGGTCCCGTTTTTACCCTTTGGGTACGGAACCCTAAAAACAGTTATGATTAGAACAATGACTTATCTTAATGAACAACAAAAATAAAGTAACAAATCCACTAACCTATATCTAAGCAATGAAAAAACACTCAAAAATAATTCGTACTCATATTTTCATCTCTCTACAAGGCACCTTCAGGAGAAATCAGCTCCCCGTTCTTCACTAGAAACAACGGATCAGTCTCACTAGATCAAGTCAACAGATTCAGCCTAGATCTAGTGAGAGTTTTCATTTTAGAAAACTCTCACTAGATCCAGTTTTTAAAGTTTTTCGAATACTGGATCTAGTGAGAGATTTCATTTGTTTGTACTCTCAGTAGATCCAGTTTCGAAATTCACTGTTTTTCATTGAGATATTATAATGGTTTTGCTCAAAGTCAGATCTAAACCAATTAATTTCTTAAAAATTTACTTGTTATAGAGAAAGAATACGAGTATGTAACAAAAAATATAAAAGTTCATTGTAGTCTTCAGTAAAAAAAGGATTTCAAAGAGCTACCGAGCGGACCTAGTGAGGTATACATTATTCCTGTCATTGTCAATTAAATAAATAAATAAATAAATAATAAATAATGCTGGACAGATCACACAGCATCATCTAGCCCCAAGCTAAGCAGAGCTTGTGTTATGGGTACTAGATGACTGATATACTTAATACATTATACTACATAGATAGATATTTTTATTATATATAGAAAAACACCCAGAACACCCTGAACAAATATCTGCAGATCGTACAGACATTTGTCCCGAGGCGGGAATCGAACCCGCAACCCCTTGCGTCGCAGGCGGACGTTCGCCCGCTGCGCCACAGAGGTTGAATTGTATATGTTGTTGTTTAAGTCAATTTTAAGTCATCATCATCATCAACACCTCAGCCGTAGAATATCCACTGCTGGACGTAGGCCTCCCTCATAGATCTCCATGTGATCACGAGGGGTTGTTTCCATACTCACCACGCTTGGCAGGCGGGTTGGCTAGCGCAGTACGGGATATTGGTACACGTAAAAACGCTGTTGCATTTTCCGGAGGTATCCCTTAGCAGGCTCTTACTCCATCCACGGGCATGAGTGAAGGTGTAACATTCTACTGCCGGCACCCCACGGCAAATTTTAAGTAAGTTTTACGCAATTATCTAGTTTATTTATCTATCTACATATCTTTGACGTTTTTCTTTTGAATGAATACGCGTTCAAACGTTTAGAATTGTAATATATTTCCCCATGCCGTCAAATCCAACAACGTAATCTTGGAGATCCATGGAGGCCTGTGAAAGTGGACAGCAGGCCTGCGGCTGTTACCATGATGATGATGATGCGGCCAAATAAGATTAGCTCGAGGCATTCAACAATAGATTCACCATTAAAGTCAAAGTCAGAGTCAATTAGTGTTTATTCAGTAGAGCTACTTATTTATTTATTATTTATTTATTTATTTATGAATCGGTTCACCAACACAGAGTACACTGTATCATTAAGAAAGGAACATTCCTGATTTGTACTAGCCTAGTGTCACTATAATTAATGGTGAAGACAGCATGTTAAAAATATTTATAAACTGAGCTAGCAAGTAAAAGCTTAGAAAAGTCAGTTTACAAAATAATTGCCCAAAATTGTCTAATTAATATCAACACGGAGATTTCTACCGTACCTTATGAAACCTTTGAAACGCGCTTGATCTATATGAAAAAAAAAATTTTGCTCCGTGAAGCGACAGATACGGTGTGTGTGCGAATCCCCATTAGGGCGTCTAGTATGTCATTAAATAAACATCTCTGTCTCTGCTAGTTATTAGCGCGGCTCCCCAGCCACATTTGTATAAGTACAACTAAGATGTCAACTCTGTTGGCACACTTCCTAACTCAAACCAATAAAATTGCTTAAAACAAGGGTATTCGGTTGGTGCCATTCTAAACTAAAACGAAACCATTTTATCTAATTTAACATCGACAGCACTTTCAGAAACGTCATTACCTCTTTAAATAATTATATTTAAGGGGTACAAAAACAGAATCGACCTCGTTGTTTAATAATATCAACGGATAGCTTTCATGTTTTAAGCCTTTGAAATGTGCCTGCTTTTACTGAAAAAAAAAAATTGCTTCGTGAAGCGACAGATACGGTGCGAATCCCCATTAAGGCGTCTATGGGTATGCCATTAAATAAACATCTCTGCCTCCGCTAGTTATTAGCGGGGCTCCCCCAGCCACTCGAACTGCGGTGATACGGCACGCAGACGGCGCGGGGGCAAAATCAATTTCATTTTTTCGACACGTGCATTAATGTTATGGGGAAGGAATCACCGTTTTTTCTGAATAGTAAAGCAGATTTGAGCCAATGTTGTGGGAGTATTTTCATTTAGCTTTGGCAAACAAAGACTAGGTTGATGAAAATTTTTGCGAGCAACCAAACGGTAAGTATTTTGTGATATATTTTATTGTGTTAAACCGCCGTGGGGTGCCGGCAGTATAATAATACTCCTCCTCTCATGCCCATGGATGCAGTAAGAGCCTGCTAAGGGATACCTCCGGAAGATGGGCAGCAGCGTCTATCTGTGTATCAACTTCCCATACAGCTCTCGTGAACCCGGTTGCTTTTATTCATATTGCTATGTAGTCTAACAAAAGTTATTGTATGTCTTCACATGTAACACCATAAATTGAGTTGTCTTACATAAAATAAAAGCGGGCTAGAGCGAGTCGGATTCGCGAACCGAGGGTTCCGTGCCATCATACAATATAATATATGATGAAGGCGGTTTATATTTGTTGGAGAACCTTGACAGTGCCATCTCTTGTCTGATAGCGGAACTTATGTTTATTATTTACACTTTCGATGATTTTTAAAAAAGTATGCTAATTAGAGAGTTCGTTATAATTTTCCTTTTTTTATTTTGTTTTAGAGGTTTATCTCGGCAAAATTCGGAGATAAGGGGGGGAACGCTATTTTTTAAAGGTTTTTGTTGATAAGTCGAAAACTATACGGCATAAAGCAAAACATAAAACTGTTTATTAATGTGCAAATACCTTTCATATGATTTCACACATGATCTAGTAAATTTCCAAAAACTGAAAACCCTTTCACCCCCTTGTCTAAAAAACTATGCAAATTAGAAAGTTGGCAATTATTTTTCCAAAAACTTTACATATTTCTATTAGCTATAAATTTTTACGAGTTTATCTCCGCAAACTTTGGAGATAAGGGAGGAAGGAACGGTCGTTTTTTCAACATTTTTATTAATAAATCGGAAACAATACGGCTTATAGGAAAAATAAAAACTGTTTATTAATGTGCAAATAAATACCTTTCATATACCCCACACGACCTAGTAACTTCACAAAAATGTTGAAAAATAGTATTTTTTAAACTTTCGCGATCACAACACATTATTAAAATATGGGATTATCGGGTATTTATCGCGTAATTACCTTTATTTTATTTTATTCCCGACGTTTCGACCGGATTGCACCTGGTCGTGGTCGCGAGGAGACTGGCGTGCTGAAGTTAACCGCAGCAAAGCGAAGGCATCTTTTCAGACTACCCTCACTTGGTCTTCATAATTAGAAATTTGAGATTTAAGGCCGGTTCGCACTGGGACAGCACACTAAACTAACTGTATTACCACACTTTGGTTTATTCACACGCCGAGTACACTTGGCTATCACTGGATTCCATGAGGCAGAGAGTCTGAAGCCGTCTTCACGATTAAAATTAGGATATTTTTTAATTTCAATCGCTTCCCGAACCATTCTCTTGTAGTCGTTGGAAATAATCTTGGGATTGTGGAGTTCGATCCAGTGATTGGGTCCTGAGTCCACTTCATGCTCCGCTATAGCTGACTTGTTTACTTGTCGATTTTTGACCGCTGCGATATGTTCCTTAACACGTTCGGCGACTGTGCGCTTCGTTTGGCCTATGTAAGAACGACCACAGCTGCAATCGACTTTGTAAACTCCAGGTACTTGCAAGGGTACTACATCCTTTGGTGATCGTAGACGCTTAGCCACTTTTGTGTGTGGAGATAATTACGCGATAAATACCCGATAATCCCATATTTAAATAAATGTTGAAAAAGCCCCTTTCAACCCCCCTTGTCTAAAAAACTATGAAAATTAGAGAGTTCGCTATACTTTTCCTATAAAGTTTACAATACTTCTATAAGCTGTAAAAGTTTCACGGGTTTATCTCTGCAAACTTCGGAGATAAAGGGGGGGGGGGGGGGGGGATGGTCGTTTTTTCAACATTTTTGTTAACAACTCAACAATACAGTTTTAAGTTCTCAGAATAGTAATATTTTGAAGTTCGGTTACATCAAATCAATATAGCATCAAGCAGCTGTCACGTCAATGAAGTTATATCTGCCAATGCCAATGCCATCGAGAATCTTCTATCAATTTATTACCTATGGTATGGCCGCCAACATGGCCAGCCAAATTTAAGAATTTATCAATTTAATTGACACTGGCGGAATTGTCTAAAACCAAACACAAAAAGCCATAAAATTAAAACACAAGACAAGACGAACGTCCTCTTGCATCAACACATTTTACCACACATTATACATAACCTAACCATCTTTATCTAACATGGCCACGGTTCATATTGTAAAAAAAGAATGCAATCACATATATATCGAGAATAATGCGTTTTAATTTCGAGTCATTTGAGATCTATGAGGCCTCCCTCATAGATCTCAAAGTACTGATCATGAGGGGGGTATTGTCGTACTCGCTGCGCTTGGCAGGCGGGTTAGCGAGGGAATAGTATGGGATGTTGATACGCGGAAAGACACTGCTGCTTATCTTCCGTAGGTATCCTTTGGCAGGTTCTTACAACATCTACGGGCAAGAGAGGATGGACATCATTCTACTACCGGCATCCCACGGCTATATTCTTAGCTATCGGTAACTTGTCCTGTTTAAATATGTTTAAGCATTATGTCGCTTACTGATGTGTATTCCAGAAATAAAATGTATGCAGTGATTTTTATCGTAAAATGGATGAAAACAAAATAGGGTTACTGCGAAAAGTGCATTACTTAAAAATAGTAGCGTAAATTCTTTATTTCGTCGATTCACAGGGAGATTTCTGTAATCCATTTCGATATCCTCGTTTCTTCAAAGTCCACTCGTTTCGTGTCATTACAGAGAAGGGAACTGATGTACATATCGACAAAGTTATGTACTACGCGTACTAAAGGTTTATGGATCCTTAATGCGTTGTGATAAGGTTGGGAATCCGGTGCTGTGTGGTTGTGAGAGGAACTTTCTCGATCGAGCCATACCAACCATGTTCTACTGCGATTGATTCCATCCGCAAGACGGACCGGGACCATCCCGTACTTATCTAATTTTATTGTCACTCGTCGACATCGAACCAACCCTCTGCTCGTGAGACCGTTTCGGAGAAAACTAGAGAATTCTTTCTTCCCCATCGGACATTTTTATCTAAGAGGGACATCTTTATTCGCAAGCAGTTAAACTCAATTCAACGTTGGTCGTAAGATAAACGAGTCTGGTTCGAGGCTTAAGCAAGATATAAAATTCGACATCTTACAAAATTTGGTCACGATATCGGCTGAATAAAATAAAAAAGTCTTGAATACTAAGTTCTCTTTTATTTTTGCGTAAGAAATTAAAGCGTATGTTCGTTTTGCGCAGTTATATGAAGCACAAAAGTGAACAAATATTCTTACAGCTTATAAATGGCATTTTTCGGCTTTTCTTTTGCGCAAGTATGAACCGCCGTGGGGTGCCGGCAGTAGAATGATACCCCTCCTCTCATGCCCATGGATGCAGTAAGAGCCTGCTAAGGGATACCTCCGGAAGATGGGCAGCAGCGTCTATCCGTGTATCAACATCCCATACTGCGCTCACCAACCCGCCTGCCAAGCGTGGTGAGTATGGCAACTACCCCTCATGGAGATCCATGAGGGAGGCCTGTGTTCATCAGTGGACGTTTTATGGCTGAAATGATGATGATGATGAACCATGTCTCAATGCAGCAGAGATGAGATCTAATTGCCGAATCTCGAGAACAATCAAATCAGCGGCAAACAAAAAGCTTGGGGAATATATTAAAGACTCCTGTTTCCTTGTTTTGCTGGTTACGGCGCCCAGCTCTTCAGCACATTAGCTATGATAATTGGAACATTTGCTTTGCGAATAGGATGACATCGGAACTGGCATTGTGAGGCAGGGGTGGAGTTAGGATACGGTAAACTGATACTTTGGATTAAAGTTCTAGTTTTTTAGGAACCTTAAAAGATGTAGTTATTGTTAAAAAAATGTTTTTTTTACCATTACTGTTACGAAAATCTTTGTTTGTTTATTGAGATGGCAAGGGCAAGAAAAGTTTGCTTTATTAATCAAACAAGCCTTTGATGAAAAAACTTGACACATGGATTTTTAGTTCTCCTTATTATGACTAACATACCTACAAGAGATCGTCTCTCGACAAATAAATCGGCTGCTAGCAGCTTTGTTTCAGAGATTTCCAGTGACTGGATCATCATTATTAATCTATTTATTATAATGTATAAGTAATGTCACACATTAAATCATATTAACATTTGTTAACAAATGCTTTGACTTATTCATTCACGAAAATGTAAAAAAGTACACTAATTATTACATTGAAATTTTAATACATAAATTGTTAAATCTAAATAAATCACTTTATAATCAAATAGCATCTTAATCAGATTACACATTTTATAGTAATAAAATCATTAACATGATAAATAGATTGCGTAATGAACCACGTTCTTAACGTGACATTAAAAGACTGAGTGGATTGTGCGCTGGTGACAGAAGTTGGAATGCGGTTGTAAACAGCCGTCCCCAACACTGTGGAAACTTAGACGTTCACGCTAGTCGGCGTCGAAGAGCTTTCAATCAGAGCGCGTGCCTCGTGTTGCATCTATGACCGTCATAGCAGTCTGTATTCTACCTAATCAGGCAGGCGACTCAGTGGGTGCCTCCGCTTACCCTCGCTTAGCCTCTCTAAGTCCCACCCTGGCATACTGGGTAATAATAATGTGGTAGCGCGTAGCGGTTAACGGCCCTACGTGTTTACGTTCTGAATGTAATTTAAACGTGTCTGCCTGTCGCGTTATGATCCTACAGATACGATTGTTACGTTATTTAAAACTTTGACTTGATAATGACGTTTGTTCTGAGTTTACGGGTACTGAAACAAAACACTCCGTTGGCAGAATACACGGTAAAAATAACAAAGGTTCGTTTCAAACTCAAAACTCATGGAACTTCATTAATTATTCATAATAGTTGTATAACTTCTTGTTGTTGCCAGAAACGTTTTCTTTTTTATTATAATGGTGTATCAGTATTTTTTTTTGTGTGGTGTGGTTAGGTGAGAGGAGAGGCAACATTTTACTGCCGGAAGCGGAAAAACACCCTGCGGAAGATGTGCGCCTGCCAAGCCTGGCAACAACCCCCTGTTCAACAACAACCCATGATCTTGGATATCCATGAGGGATGCCTATGTCCAGCAGTGGGCGTGGACAACAGTCCTTAGGAAATGATAATGATGATGATGTATTTAGGTGATAACATTAATCTTATTGAGAACATCTATGCAGTGGATTTCCCTGTAAGGTGACTTTGATCCTTTGGAATCCAGTGCAGAAAATTTTGCATCTATTTAATACTAGAAGTCGCCCGCGGTTTCATCCGCATCTTTGGTTACGGCTCCGCTCCCATAGGTCGTAACGTTATGTTATATAGCCTATAGCCTTCCTCGACAAATGGGCTATGTAACACAGAAATAATTTTTCATATCGGACCAGTAGTTCCTAAGATTAGCGCGTTCAAGCAAACAAACAAACAAACTCTTCAGCTTTATATATTAGTATAGATTGAAAACTTTATGAACGAAGGTTCATATGTAAAAGGTAATAACTTTCATAATATATTGTTAGTTATTATAAATAAACTCATAAAATAAAAATAAAAACCACTGTCTGTTGTAATAATCTTCGTGTTACATCCTTCACAGAGATCTGCTTTGAGAAACAACTAACTATACATCACAAAGAGTTTTCATTCCTGAATGCACCTTTTGACACAATTAAACGTATACGCCTGTATAGGAGAAAAAAAACATGACCACTGCTCTGAAAACAGGAGGATCCTCGCAGCCCGTCAGTCACCGTGAGTGCCCTCAAGCCAGTGACAAAGAGCAAGCTGGCTTCAATTGTGAACTGCGTTGGAGCTGTGAAATTATTTTAGGCCTGTGGATATTTTTTTAGTTCTCTAGATAAGATTTACTTTCAAAATTATTCGCATAATCACTTCTTGTGACGAGGGTTTTTTTGTGCACATAGATCAAATACATCATCAAGAACTTAAATGCTCACTGCATTCAAGTCCTTGTTGATGATTATGATACATGCTCTGATGCAGTAACGTGAGTTATATATAGCCAACTTACCGTGGGGTGCCGGCAGTAGAATGTTACCCCTCCTCTCATACCCATGGATGCAGTAAGAGCCTGCTAAGGGATACCTCCGGAAAATGGGCAGCAGCGTTTTTCCGTGTACCAACATCCCATACTGCGCTCGCCAACCCGCCTGCCAAGCGTGGTAAGTATGGCAACTATCCCTCATGGAGATCCATGAGCGAGGCCTGTGTTCAGTAGTGGACGTTTTACGGCTGAAACAAACAAATAATAGCCAACTAAGCTATAGGTGCTGGGTATCCATCTCACAATTCCGAGGCATTGGAGCGTCCTGTACACCATGAAAACTGACGCTGTATCTTTAATAGATTATTTTTTATCTTCGCGAATAATACCAATCCGTTGAAAAGTTAATTTGACTGCCGGTGTCTCGAACCCATGGCCTCCGGATCGAAAGTTGGAGGTACATGCCACTCGGCCAACTTGGCTATACCTAAGGACAACATACATAAATATATAGTATCCATTTTAGTTTTGCTTTATAAAATTTAAGTCCATAATTGGCCGTTAGTTATAATAATAATATTGTAAACTGATTAGAATAAGGGCTGTGGATTTTGTTAAACAAATAAAATAAAATAAAGTAAGACTATCCATAGATTTCACTGATAATGGTATCCCGACACTAAAAGCTTACTTAAGGTACTTTAAAATATACATACCTCTAGATAGGCTTCTTATCTAAGGTGTAGGGTTTCTGGTGTAGCCTTATTTATTTTTATCGTCAGGCGTAATGTGGGTCGCTAGTGTTAATGCGTGGGTAAAATAAGAAAAAATAGTAACATAAAAACTTAAAAATCTCTCTCTCTCCGTAAGACGTCCACTATTGGACAAAGATTCAGACCTCCCTCATTGATCACTAAGTACTGATGCAGAGGGGTTGTTTCCATACTCACCACGCTTGGCAGCCGGGTTGGCGAGCGCAGTACGGGATGTTGATGCACGGAAAGACAGTGCTGCCCATCTTCCGGACGCATCCCTTGACAGATACTTACTGCATCCACGGGCAAGAAAGGAGAGGCAACATTCTAGTGTCGGCACCCCACGGCCATTTATTTCATATTGTTGAAGCTATTATTGCACTTGCAATGTTTGTATGCTTGTCCTTGCCACATATTGACATCAGGTTGAGCTGAAATTCTGCAAATCTCTAGTACAATACGATATTCAGTTTAATATATATGTATGAAAAAATAAAACCGGAGCGAGTTGAACTTGCGCACCGAGGGTTCCATGCCATCATACAATATAATAATATAATAAATATATACAATATAATCTATACCATATCCATAGTACTTAATAGAGAAAATAAAAAAATTGTATTTTGTATGTTTGTAACGAATAAACTCAAATACCACTGGACCGATTTTCAAAACTCTTTTCACCATTAGAATGCTACATTATCTCTGAGTAACATAGGATAAATTTTATACCCGTATTCCCGGGGGAACGGGAACTACGCTGGTGAAACTGCGGAGTGCAGCTTGTATATGATAAAGGCGGGCTTATATTTTTTTCCACATTTTTGTAAATAAGTCGAAAACTATATGGCTGGCATAAAGGAAAACTGAAAACTGTTTATTAATGTCAAAGACTATTTCCTTTCATATGATACCCCCACATGAAATAGTAACTTCACAAATAAAATGTGAGACCTCCTTTCCGCCCCACTTGCAATCAAAATAATATTATTTTACAACATTTTTATACAATGCTATAAATAAGTATGCTGAAAAAACGTTATCTTATAGCTCTTCAAATTTTAATTCGTCGTAAGAAACGTCTAATTCGTCAAAAAAACTTGTGTTTTGAAACACAATAATAAGATAGTTATCTTATTATTGTGTTTCAAAACACAAGTACTACAAAAAGTTTATAAAATGGTATCAAAATGTAGAGTTTTTTGTTTATCAAAATAATATGTAAAAAAAGACTTGTTCAAAGCTTAGTATAATTATTTTCGATATCAGCGTATTAAAAATACGACTTCTAGGTAAATAATGTGCAACTTTAAGAAAAAAAAGACATTTCACTTTCAAACTTAACGTGAGATATACTATTCATTATACAGTGTCGTGTCGGCCCCACGCGCGGACGGGCATTCAATCCCATGATGATGATTTTCTTGAAAAATCGAAACGTGTCGGAATAATCTTCGACGCTACAATACTACGTGAGTAATTCCCGTTTTTACAAAATGAAAAAAAGACATTTCTAGATCAACAAAGCATAGTAAAACTTTATACAAAATGCCAATCCAATTAACTACTGTATCGGATTCTAAATGATCAAAGTCAGCTTTTACACCCACGTTTTACACTCCACCATACGCTGCGTTATAGTGAGCGCCTTCTCGTAAAACTATACGATTATGATACGTAGGATACTTTTTGCTTTTATCCTCATGCACAGACTCTCTTTTTAAGGTAAGGGTTAATACTACTCGGTACATTGTCGTTATGTACATGATATTATTAAGGTGTCATCATCTCAGCCTGCTGCCCACGTCCACAGCTGGACATACGCCCCCATATGGATTTTCAAGATCTATCCCCTTTCTGGATATAAGAGATTTATATCTCAATATTATAAAGAGAATCCTATATATATATATATTATAAGAGTTAGCCGTGGAGTGCCGGCAGTAGAATGTTACTCCTCCTCTCATGCCTGTGGATGCAGTAAGAGCCTACTAAGGGATACCTCCGGAAGATGGGCAGCAGCGTCTTTCCGTGTATCAACATACCGTACTGCGCTCGCCAACCCGCCTGCCAAGCGTGGTGGGTATGGCAACTACCCCCTCATGGAGAACCATGAGGGAGGCCTGTTCAGTAGTGGACTTTTTACGGCTGTAATGATGATTATAAAGAGTATAGATTTGTATTTTGTATGTTTGTAACAAATAAACTCAAAAACAACTGAACCGATTTTAAAAATTCTTGCCATTAGAATGCTACAATATCCCTGAGTAACATAGGCTATATTTTATCCCTGTATTCCCACGAAAACGGGAATTACACGGGTAAAACCGCGGAGTGCGGCTATTCGTATGTACAGCGTCAGTAACTGATATTCATGCTGTATGGGACGCTGATTCCTAAGACATTTTTTATGGATTAGGCTTGCCTACCACTTATAGCCTCCTCTTAGCGAAATCGACTATATTTAGAGGAAAGAATACATCTGAAGTCGACTAAGTCACGGCTTTCCTCAAAATATTTGCCATCACGGGTTGAATGTGCACAACTGCCCTAATCAAAAGTTAAAACTGGTTTCTTAGCAGTGAAAGTGCTTAACTTGATATAGGAGAATAACGTAAACTTCCCTGAGAAATCTTCAAAAGAGTGAAGAGTTTACACAGCTATCATGTTATGTTCGTAACTACAAAATCAACCTTTCTAAGTTTAGGACCGTAGTTTGAACATGCTCAAATTTACTAACAACCGGCTTCTTCAACTAAAACCCACGTCATATCCAAGATTCTAGTTTCACGGCAACTTGGCGTATATTTCAGTATAGCAACCGACCGAGTTGTCGATGCAAATGTTGTGAAGACTTATTAAGAAGTTCCGACAGTAATCATTCTTGTCAACTTCCAAGACACAGGCTTAAGGAGGTGAATCGTATATTAAATATATGTTTCACCTTACATTTACCCTAATAAGGTTGATATTTGCGTGCTGTTTGTGGACATACGTCCTAGCGGATTTGATCAGGTTTTGTTAGAGATGCAAATTCAAAGACTAAAGCCGGAGATTTATGAAGTGTCATTATTGGTCTGAGTTTTTATTATGACTATGAGTATTACTATTATGAGTATGTCTTGAAGTGTCTCTATAACAATCGTTGAGGAGAGTCAGATACAATGCTTTGTAGAGATGCGAAAAAGTAGTTAAGTATATTTATGACGTCGATTTGATAAACAATTATTTGAATGTTATTGTACGCCAAAATAGTAAAATATCTTCTAAAATAAGTCCGTGGTTATATTTAACTATTGGTTATATTTAATCTAAAATCCAACCACTACTTCGATAAGTAAATAATACTCATGTGTAAAATTAAAATCTATGTTTTTAAAGAACATTTTTTGTGTTTTTTTTATTGTATAGTTAAAACCAATCATATATTTATATACCATATAATAATATATAAACCAACTACCAATTAAGTAAAATCATGAATCATTGAAAACAAAATCTAAATTCCGAATGTTTTGTAATTTTTGAAAAAATATATAAGCTGATGCCTCAACTATACGTAATACTGGTGTTGACAATAGATTTAACTTTGGAGCCTGTAATTTTATCCGTTTTGCTTCGGTGTTATCTTCTCAGGGAGGTAGTTTCGAGTGTTAGACTCTATCTGCGTAATGTGTTACTTAGTCGACTAAGGCATCATTAGCTTGGTTTCAGTATTTAGAACATGGTTATTTATATATCGAAGGCACTATCATTTTTTTTATACCCAAGATAATGGGGATCAACGCATTCACTTGTCTACAATAAAATTATGACAAACAAAGAAAATATCTAGTTTTAATTCCGCTAATGCTGAGATGCATATGCACCGCCCTCCCGCCCGCTAATTATGCACATGCAGGGGGAACCAGGCTGTTAGTGCAACATGCATACCCAAACCCACACGACGACACGTGTTTCGCCTCTCCGCGAGGCATCTTCAGGTTAAACGCCGAGATGTTGACTGGTCGGCGGCTGGAACGAAAGTGAAGCCACATTTTTTTTTTTTTACGAAATGATAATATATGTTGTTGACCGCAGATGGCCATGACAACGTTACCGGACTATGCAGTGAAGCCACAACGCAGCGGCTACTCCTTATATACAGGTTTGCCTGCTCAGCTATACCTGCTGACTTAATATAATTAATAGAATCAGGCGTTACTTTGCGGAAATCCATATTATTATGACAAACAAAGAAAATATCTAGTTTTAATTCCGCTAATGCTGAGATGCATATGCACCGCCCTCCCGCCCGCTAATTATGCACATGCAGGGGGAACCAGGCTGTTAGTGCAACATGCATACCCAAACCCACACGACGACACGTGTTTCGCCTCTCCGCGAGGCATCTTCAGGTTAAACGCCGAGATGTTGACTGGTCGGCGGCTGGAACTTGGTCTTATTCACTTTCGTTCCAGCATATGCATCTCAGCATTAGCGGAATTAAAACTAGATATTTTCTTTGTTTGTCATAATAATATGGATTTCCGCAAAGTAACGCCTGATTCTATTAATTATACAATAAAATTATAATTAGCATTAATAATTTGTTTGTTCTCAAGAGTAATATACGTAATTACTGGTTCCATTTAAAAAAACGAGCAACACTTTTAGTTCTAGTTTTTTAATTTTATTGGGATATAAGCTTACTACGATCCAGGCAAAATGATTGCAAAGCCGTTTAAGGCCATGATAGCCGAACACTTTAGGCATTTAAACGCTTCTTTAAATTACACGACCCACACGCGCTGCAGACACTCGTTACCTTGCGCCATAGTTTAATAATTCAGTAGGGGAAAACTAAAAATTTCAAACTGTTGTCACTAAAAACATTTTTCGTTACTCAAAAACATTATTTTATTATGCATGCCTAGAGAATTACACAGTTTTAGTCCACGTAGTTACCTACCACACATACGTCTGATGCTATACATACCACACACTTTACACACACACACACTTTGTTCACAATAAAATGCAATGAAAATATCTAGTTTTAATTCCGCTAATGCTGAGATGCATATGCACCACCCTCCCGCCTGCTAATTATGCACATGCAGGGAGAACTAGGTTGTTAGTGCAACATGCATACCCAAACCCACACGACGACACGTGTTTCGCCTCTCCGCGAGGCATCTTCAGGTGAGACGCCGAGGTGTTGACTGGTCGGCGGCTGGAACGAAGGATGGAAGGCTGCATTAAGTACTTTGTCCCCAGTTCACACAGTTAATTTTGTCCCATTTAAATTCTTCACATCTATTCTACGCGGCTCATTAGACCCCATCGTTTCCATCTACCCCATATTGTGTTGTGTCTGTCATTTCACTAGGTAACATTATCGTTAGGTATGTTAAAAGCACTTGCCGTGGGGTGTCGGCATTAAAATGTTCCCCCCCCTCTCATGCCCATGGATGCAGTAAGAGCCTGTTAAGTGATACCTCCGAAAGATGGGCAGCAGCGTCTTTCCGTATATGTATAGCATATCGTAGTGCGCTCACCAACCCGCCTGCCATGCGTAATGAGTATGGAAACTACTCCTCATCGAGATCCATAATGGACGCCTGTGTTTAGAGTGGACGATTTTTCTCTTACCTCTATACACAAATGCTACAACAGATCAACAGGTTTTGGTAATTCAGATGTCAAACTATGGTTGCGTAGTTAAAAAAACTGCTTATAAGAGATGAATATAGCTAAAAATGAGTATTTACTAAAGAAAAATCGGAAAGACGCTTTTTTACTGACCCACACGACGGTGACGTATTTGAACGGAACAAACGTCCCTAAAGTTTATCTCCAAAGGGCATCGAGCGAATATAAAAATAAAAATATTATTTTACAATTCTCATAATAAGAATAACAGTCGCCCTAGTCGCCACAGTCGCCTTGGGCGCCATAGTGCCCACAGTCGCCATTGTTATCACAGTCACTCTAGTCAACACAGTCGCCATAGTCACCACAGGCACCACAGTCGCCACATAAATCTAGTTATCAAAGTCGCATCAGTAGCCCCAGTCAGCACAGGAACTACCACCCTAGTTTTATGACTTTTTTTTTTTTTGCCTAAAATCCTCCTACCACTCCGAGCCTTCATTGACTCCCGTTATCATCTACCGAAGGTAATAAATAATGCTGGACATATAACTTGTTAAGCTTTCGCGATTTGTTAACATATTTATTAGTTTTAAAAATATTAAATCGGGAAAATAATAAAAAAGGTACGCGATAAAATCCTGTAATTTTAAAACTAATAAAAATGCTGGACATATACACACAGCACCATCTAGCCCCAATGTAAGAAAAACTTGTGTTATGAATACATTAATATGACGAAATACGCACATGGACATCTGCAGTGAACTTTCAAACATTGTCCTGCGGTGAAAATCGAATCGCAACCTCCTGCTTCTTAGCCGTATGTAAAGCGTTTTCCGTCTATCCAAGTTCCACAACCCTACTGGCAGTAGAAGCCGCAACATCGTAATAATTTGATCAGGACTCGGCACGCAGCAACTTTATGCCAATTGAAAAGTTGTACTGCATTGAAATATGTTGTTGCGGGCTGAGTGACGCTCGCGTGCGCTTCTTTTTGTGCTGGGAATGCTATTGCAGTTCTGTCTGATTGTTTTACAACTAGGAATAAAACAACTTGGAAATTTGGGTGGTTACGTCGTTTTTGCTATACTTATTAGGAGGGAGAAACTAAAATATTGGGGAAATAAGTGGATCTTGCAGTTAAGAATTACAAGCAAGCAGTAATAATGATGTTGCTTGCCGTGGGGTGCCGACAGTAGAATGTTACCCTTCCTCTCATACCCGTGGATGCAGTAAGAGCCTGCTAAGAAGATACCTCCGGAAGATGGGCAGCAGTCTTTCTGTATCAACATCCCGTAATGCGCTCACCAACCCGCCTGCCAAGCGTGGTGAGAATGGCAACTACCCCTTATGGAGATCCATGAGGGAGGCCTGTTCAGAAGTGGAATTTTTACGGCTGGAATGATGATGAATAATGATGATTGTGGGGATCCGTTCATACTTTTACAAAATATTTATTTATGTATATTAACTTCGTTTCTTTATTTATATATTGTAATTTATTTACTACACGTTCATATACACATTTACACAACGTTCATACTTAATACATCATATGTTCATACCTACAGTTCATACTTACAGTTCATACACTCACACTATGTTCATACTTACTACTTCAACGTGTTAAATTATTTTCTAACGCCCAAATGTATTTCTACCCGCACGTATGAAATAATGGTCAGCAGTTAGTTCGTATGGAATCTTCCGCGCACTACGGTATAAAATATAGTATCTTCGATTATATTGTTTAACGCGCCGCATTCAACTAGTGAATATTTCAATATACTTTCTTCTACTTCTATCAACCGTGATCTATTGTACTTTCTATTCTGCTCCTTCTAACAATAATTGTGTGTGTGACTTGTGGGCCCAATAAACCCGTTGGACTGTAACAAACGTAAGTCTTTCTGTTTGTACCTGGACCCATCTCAACCACTACAATGATCGAGAACAAATCTCTTATCGCTTTACTTTAATGACATTTTAAGATTACATAAACAGTAATTAAGACAATCATTTATAGTTTTAGAAAAAAATATAATCATATAATAAAGTAATGCGTATCTTGAATGCTGAAAACAAAAATTATTAGGTCGATATTCCGAAAAGAGGCGAAACTTTATAATCATCATTTCAGCCATAAAACGTCCACTGATGAACACAGGCCTCCCTCATGGATGTCCATGAGGGGTAGTTGCCATTCTCACCACGCTCGGCAGGCGGGTTGGTGAGCGCAGTATGGGATGTTGATACACGGATAGACGCTGCTGCCCATCTTCCGGAGGTGTCCCTTAGCAGGTTCTTACTGCATGCACGGGTAGGAGAGGAGGGGTAACATTCTACTGCCGGCACCCCACGGCAAAACTTCATAATATTTAACGGAAATGTCAGAGTATTCTAATGAAGGCGTGGTGCCATGAGCTGGGATGGGTCGCGACGGTCGCGCCTGGGGGTTTCTGCATTAATTGTGATACTAGTCGACCCGCCGAGCTTTGCACAGATAGATACATTAAGTACATATTAAACCCTCCGGAGGAAAAGGGAAGATAATGAAAACCAACTGATTCTGCGGTGTTGGCAGTAGAATGTTGCCTCTCCTCTCCTGCCCGTGGAAGCAGTAAGAATCTGCCAAGGGATACCTCCAAAATATGGGTAGCAGCGCCTTTGCGTATGTCAGCAGGCGACGTAGACAGTAGTTCTATGCCCGAGATAACGAATGAATTAAAATGAATTGTGTAGTTAATACATTTTAATGTAGGTAAACAAGATGACAAAGACGGCAAATATAAGTGACTCAACAAATAATGTAGCTTTTTCACTTATCATGCGTTTCTTACTAATAAGGTGTCCTTCAAGAATGTTTCGGTAAGATATTTGCCGAGTTTTACATAAAACATTTCTTATTGTTCAGATAAACAGTTGTAAAGAAGTGGTCAGTATCACCTACTGCGTGGGCCTTAACCGTCCGCCATCACTCCCACGTGTTTAATATTATCTATTTAATTGAATATACTAGCCGCAGCCCGCAGTTTCACCCACGTAGTTCCCGTTCCCGTGGGAATTTTGGAAAATCGCTCCTTAGTACACCTCAAGGATACTCAAGGTATATGTGTGCCAAATTTCAAGTCTCTATGTCCAGTGGTTTAGGTTGTGCGTTGTCTGTCAGTCACTCAGTCAGTAACGGAAGAGTTTTATATATATATTGATTATACTGGGTGTATTATGAAATGTGTACTAAGCCGAAAGGGGGGATTCTGACCACCCCAAGGAACAATTTTAGTTTTACTACTTTTCAGGATTAAATGATTTTCATTCCAGAAAATGACCCCGAAAGTTTTAACTTCAACAGCTGATTATACTATGTTATGTGAAACGGGTTTTCATAATTAACGTGAGTAGAAAACAAGTTTTACATGTTAAAATAGATAAATATTTTTTTTTGTTATGTTTTTTATATGATTATACCATAATGGTAGCCTTAACGTAAATAGATGCCGTACAATTTACAAATAAAAATACCCAACACCACATACAGATTTTTCCATCATCATTATCAACATTTCAGCCTTAACACGTCTACTACTGAACACAGGCCTCCTTCATGGATCTCCATGAGAGGTAGTTGCCATACTCACCACGCTTGGCAGGCGGGTTGGCGAGCGCAGTACGGGATGTTGATACACGGAAAGACGCTGGCTATCTTCCGGAGGTATCCCTTAGCAGGCTCTTACTGCATCCACGAGCATAAAAGGAGTAACATTCTACTGCCGGTACCCCAAGGAAATTAGAATAATTCAATATTCGTAGTCAACAATTGCTTCAAACTTCCCCAGACGATGCTAGACCAGAATCCGTCCGAATAACAGAACTCTCAACAAAGCTTGTAGCTAACATTATTGCACTCAGTACGTAGGTACTATGTAGGCGGTATCGGTTTAAACGTGTACCGCAGACGGTACAAGAGTGCGCTTGCGGGGAAGTTTCACTGAGTTGCCTGGTATGTGTTGGCTTGTTCAGAATATTCACTTAGCCTTATCAGTCTCCCGAGAATGGCTTATTAAAAGTATTCTTACTCTATTCACAGGGACCTCCAAAAAGATTTACTTATGTATATGTGTTGATTTCCATGTTTCTCTAACTAGCCATAGAAATATATAGATAGATTTATTGTCTAACAGATAACAGTACACATAAAAATGTGTATTGTAATACTATAGAGCTAGAAACTGCCAGATAATAGAGACAGGCATAAAAAAAAAATAAAAAAAAAATAAAAAAAATATTTTATTTATTTATTTTATTTTATTTTTAAGAATCAAAGTCCTGACTGACTGACTGTCTGACATATAGACAACGCACAGCCGAAACGGCTGGTTGTAGAGACTTGAAATTTGGGAAGTACATAGGCCTTAGGGCGTTGATGTGTACTAAGAAGGGATTTTTGGAAATTCCAACCCTAAGGGTGTAAATAGGGTTGATAACTTTTGTATGGAAAATGGTATTCCTTAAACGTACAAACTTGAAACTTAGAAAACTAACCTTATTAAGGGTGCAATGGGATGGCAAAATTTGTATGGGAGTTTTTAAACGCGTGGTGCGATTGACTTCATACTTGGGGTAAATATACTACAAAATAAAAATTTAAGAATTACAATTTTAGTTTTGTTAATTAACCCCTGCAAAGGGTGCAAATGACTGTCAAAGTTAGTACTAGAAACGCGAGGAAAGCAAGGGCGCGCGTGGCGGCGGCGTTGGCGGCGGCGGCGCGGGGCGGGTCACAGGTACCTACAATGCGCGCGACGCGCAATGTTTCTGATGTGACCACAAAAATAAATTTATGTAGTCTATTTTCTTTTTCACGTAGTAAGGTAGGTATGCACGTTTTGTCAAATATCAGATCTAATGAGCTTATGGGAGAAATTCAAAGATCAGTTAACTGAAGATTTTAAACGGCAGATTGAGAGGCAGTTGAATGATAGTATGGGACAGTTAACCGATGAAGTATATAATAGTGGCTTATTTGCTATCAAGGAAGCCGTTTTAGCGTTAGGTGGGCGTGCATTACCACAAAATACAGAAAACAGAGAATACTTGAGGGAGACCAATTACGATGTTTTGTGTATGGATAGAATAGTAATCGATAATGTGGCTTCGTTAACCCTAGCAAAAGATGGCATATGATGTAATAATAATGAGCGTAGATACTAACGCGGGAAATCTATTCTTTTTAGATGCTCCAGGAGGTATGGGTAAAACTTATCTAATAAATTTAATTTTAGCTAAAATTAGAAGCGCAAAAGGTATAGCTTTAGCTGTGGCATCATCTGGCATTGCCGCAACACTGTTGGAAGGAGGACGGACAGCACACGCAACTTTTAAGCTACCACTCAACTTAACACTTTCAGAGACCCCTATATGCAGTATTTCAAAACAAAGCAATTTTGCGGAAGTTTTAAGGAGCACACAAATTATTGTTTGGGATCAAGGTATAACGGCGCACAAAAAAGGAGTTGAAGCAGTTGATAGAACTCTAAGAGATGTACGAGGAAACAATAGCTTAATGGGTGGTGTGACGATGTTGTTGGCAGGCGATTTTCGCCAAACTTTACCAGTGGTACAAAGGGGAACCCGAGCCGACGAAATTAAGGCATGTTTGAAGAAATCTATTTGGTGGTCTTCTGTGAAAATACACATACTTACCAGAAATATGAGGGTACATTTGAGAGGCGATGAATCAGCTGGTCACTTTACAGATATGCTTTAAAAAAAAGGAAACGGTGATTATCCTGCTACAGGTGGTAAGGTCACTGTGACGGAGACTTTGTGCAAAGTTGTAGCAACTGTTCAGGAGCTTATAGACGATATTTATCCCGGCATTGCACAAATACATGAAAAGTCAATGGAATGGTTTTGTGAACGTGTCATTTTGACCCCAAAAAACGACCAAGCCGCAAATATTAATGATGTTTTATTGAATTTGATCGATGACGAAAATACAATTATATAAGTCTATAGATACGTTGTGTGACGATTACGCTGTCAACTACACAGTAGAGTTTTAAAATTCTTTGAAACCAGCAGGGCTACCCTATCACAGGCTTATTTTAAAAGAGGGATCCTCCAAAACTTTGTAATGGCACTAGACTTCAAGTGAAAACCCTTCACCAAAATATTGTTGAAGCTGTAATACTAACCGGGTGTGCTAGAGGAGAAACAGTATTTTTGCCGCGCTCCCTCTTTTTACCGACCTCCCATTCCAGTTTAAAAGGCTGCAATTTCCTATCAAAACATGTTTCGCCATGACCATCAATAAGTCCAAAGGGCAAACGTTAAAATACGCTGGAGTGGACTTGAGGGAAGACTGTTTCTCCCATGGTCAATTCTATGTAGCTTGCTCGCGAGTGCGAGTAAGTTCCCCTACAAGCCTGTTAATTTTAGCGCCTCCAGACGAACAAGTAAAAAACATTGTTTACAAAGAAGTTTTATAAAGAGTCGCGGTGAAATAACCGATACGCGTACGAAGTCGCAGGTAACAGCTAGTTTTAAATATAAATTAAAGATATTCTGCAGATACGACCTTTTGACTTTAAACCAATCTGAATATAATTGTTTGTTTTGTTTATTTAAGCTTACAGAGCTTGAACGGCATCTAAAACTATTTAAAACCATAAGTGGTTTTACTAATGCGGAATAAGTAACTGTTGAAAAAGTCCTCACATCGTCAAAGAAAATGTCTTACTAAATTAATTAACTTGCCAATCAGTTTTTTTTTGGCCAAAGTTTTGCGAATATTGAAATAACCGTTCAATTTATTTTATAATCAGACTTTTAGCTAAATTTCTAGACTGCAAATATTGACACCGTTTAAGCTATCTTTTCATTAATTAAACTGAACTTAGATAAAGAACAATTTAGTTTAATCAATAAGGCTTTCACGCTAGTTCATGCCAGTCATTAATTAAGCAGAGTTTATACGAAGCCAGTAATGCTGGCGCCAGTCCTGTAGACAAGCCAGCGTTGGCCTGGTCCCTGTTGTTTAGACGAGATCCTTCACGGATTTTTCTTAGGGTGTGTTACGACAACGTTTGAAGTTAAAAAATAATGAGTTTGCGGCAAAGTCTGTTGAACAAGAAATGTTTAAAAAACATCTCTGCACTATTAAGAGAAGAGTTGATTGATATATTAGAAAAAAAAAGCAAAACGACTGGATAAGAAAATGGTTAAGCGATAGACCTATAACTGGAGCTTCTGCTTTGTTGCTGAAACATCTAACATTCGAAGATCCTTCTGAGTATAGGTTGGCGGTTGGTTGGTTGGTAAAACCAACCTACCAACTGCACCTATCCTCTTCGTTGAATTTTATCGGCATTTTATCGCAGAAATTCCAAACAAAAACAAGGACACACCCCCTACGGACATTCGCCAGTGACTGGCGTGATGCGTCTACACGTGTCCTGTCCGCAAAGCTGGCATGGGGGTCATGGGGGTATCCGGGGCATGGGGGTATCCGGGCGGAGGTCACTGGCTTGAAAAATAGACGGGCGTTCTATTCTCGCCAGCGTTGGCAGCCAGCGCTGGCTTGGCTTGAAAAACTGTTTACACAAGGCAAATAACCAGCCAGCGCTGGCTGCCAGTGAGACTGGCAACCAGCGATGGCCTCGTGTAAAATAGGCATTATTAAAAGGTTTTAGGGAGATTGTTTTTATGAAGCATACCATACATTTTATAAGCTATTATTGTTTGAAGTGTAAACTTACACCTAACTGGTAACTGGTATAGGCACCCCGTGTTGAGAGTGTCCGTCTGACGGGCGGTATCGAAACCCAGAATTGAAAATTTTGAATTTTTACCCCCGACAAAAAAGAGGGGTGTTATAAGTTTGACCGCTATGTGTGTGTGTCTGTCTGTCTGTAGCACCGTAGCTCTTTATCAAGTGGACCATTTTGTAAAATGCAAAACTGAAAGTTTTATAGAAATCGATCGAGCCATTCATGAGATATGGGGGTCGAAAGTAGGTGTGAACAATCGAATGTTATCAAATATGGGTATAGAGGTATTTGTGTGTGGTATCAGATTAAATGGCAAGATGTGTAGATTGCAAAACTGAGGGTACACGTGACAAAAAAGTAATGTGTAGGTAGGCGTTTTTTAAAAAAAATGGGCCTGCTACTTATTTGAAAACCTTATTTGTAATGAACGGAAGTCTGCATGAAATTGGTGATAAATCTATAGATTATTAAAAAAAATAACTGAATTTAATAAAATTTGTATATATACATGAAAATAAACACAAAAAATATCAATATATCAATTTATTTTCAAAAGTTATCCACAATTCCTTCCAATAAGTAGCTTTTCAATTGGACATACATACATATAAAATTGTTTTTTTTTGTACTTATTACATTTTCGACAATATTTTTATATTTACAATGTGTATAGGTATACATCTTATTATACTAAAATATAACTCTTAATCTTACACATAATTACTCTTACGTTATTTTTGGAATGTGTTAAGGTTGCTGAGAAATTTGTTGTCGAAGTTAGTGGACAATAGTTTCTGGGGTGCTCATTTTTTTTACAAACGCCCAGGTATCTTCGGGGGTTACTTAAAATTTTTTATTTTAAAAATTTCTCATTTTTTATATATGATTTCGCATATATTGCTAAAAACTTTTAACAGAAAAGAAAGCGTAACAATTTCAACATTTTTTAGTAGTTTCCCTTCGTGCATCTCGATCTTGAGAATAGGGGCGTCCTTTGCGTAGGAGTGCGATCAGATGGGCTCATAATTAATAATAATAAGTACGCACTGGAGATCGATTGATCCTAACAATTAGGGACAGGACTATTCTTGCGAAAAGTCTGATGGCGTTCTGATAGATTGCTAAGAGCGGAAAGCAATACTCGTTGATGACCATTCCACATGATGCCAATCTGGTAAAAGCCGATAAACATAAACTGAGCAAATATCTTGACTTGGCCCACGAGATTGCCACCATGTGGGATGTTGACTTTCGTTCCGATAGTCGTTTCCGTTAACGGACTCATAGCGAAGAGCATTTCGCTATTCGGTTGGATTAACAGTAAGATCCAAACTAAGTACTCCTGAACTCTGCACGTATAACGAGGAGATTTCTCTCCTTACAGTCCTAGTCACCAGCTTGAGTCATGCTTTTGTCGCCACAGACTCGCCGCTCGGACGTCGTGCTAGACGCACGCCGCTCTAGCCGCCCGCTCGCCTGGTCCCCGCACCAGGCCCCTCCACTGCGCTCGCGCAGTTGCCGCTCGGACGTCGTTCCAGACGCCCGCCGCCCGCTGCCGCCTTGGTCCCCGCACCAGGCCCCTGCCGTCGCCCGCTAGCGTCCAGAGCTAGCTTCGCATCGTTGCGGTGTTATTCTTACTAGCTTGCTAGTCTGAATAATCACTTGCGCGAGCGAATACCGGTAGTTCGCACTTTTTAGTGCGCTACTGGATTACTATCCTGTTTCTTTTCGAGTTATTTGCTCTTTTCAGAGCAATTAACTCGAATTGCTCTAGTGCAAGAGAAAATCGTTCTTTTCAGAACGATTTCTCGAGCTAGTTTCTTTGGCTAATAAACTGTCCAAAGCCACGACTTTAGTGGTCAGCTAAGGGATACCCTACGGTGACAACCAACTTAGCTGGGCGTGGACCCGGAGCGCCTGTTTTGCCTCTTCAAGGCAAAACAGAATCCGGCTGGGTCTGGAACCACCGGCCTTGGGGTGGAACCCTCGCCGACCCCAGATAGCGTGAGGCACACACCCCTTTTGCCCCATAAGAGAGGCAAAAGGGACACACACATTTAGGTAGGACACATAGGCACACACCCCTCCTTGTCTATACCCGACAAGGAGGGACACTTAGTTATTTCCCGGGTGTCCCCCCCGGGAATAGGGACCTCCCCTCACCCCCGCGCGATGTCAAGCCCGGACTTGCTGGGTGGGCTTGATCCTGAGACCCTCCTGGGGGTACTCAGGATGTTAGCCCAGCAGCACGGGGACTTGTTGTCCAAGTTGCTCGCTTCGTACCAAGAGGCGAACAAGTTGGACAAAAAGTCCAAGTCCCATCCGATGGAGGTGGCCACCGCGGCCCCTCTTACCCCCGCCCCCGCCCTTCCGGCCACCCCGGAGACTCCGGTCTCCCCCGCCCCGTCCTCCTCCTCCGATTCGGACTCCGACGCTTCGGCGATGGAGCTCGAACCCTCCCCGAGCGACAACTCTTCCTCGTCGGAGCAGTCCTCCGACGACAGTTACACTGTCGTCGAAGGCGGCAAACGGCGCAGGAAAAAGGCGTCCCATAAGTCGGCCTTAGCCCCTCCGGCTAAGATCGCAGTCCCCGTAGAGGCTACGGCTACCCGCCCGCCTACTCCCCCCGCGACCCCCGCCGAACCCGCCCCCCTCCGCAAGGAGAGACCCCCCCCGCCTGTTTTCCTCCGCGAAAAGGCCAAATGGGCCAGCGTGGAGAGGCTTCTAACCTTGAAAAAGGTTAATTTCACCAAGGCCCAGTCCATCAAGGACTCTATTAAGATCCACGTCCAGACATCGGACGATCACCGACGTCTGACGTCTGTCCTCCGCGCTGAGAACATAGGTTTTCATACCTATGCTCTCGAGAGCGAGCGCCTTCTGCGCGTAGTCATCCGCGGCCTCCCCGCGGAATTCGACTCTGATGTAATTAAGTCCGACCTCTGCGATCAGGGCTTCCCCGTCAGGGAAGTCCACCGCATGTACAGCGGTCGGGACAAGACCCCGTTCGATCTTGTACTAGTCATCCTTGACCTTTCGCCCGAAGGAAAGGCGATATTCGGCGTCAAAACCGTGTGTCGCCTTTCCGGCCTCTACGTAGAGGCTCCCTTCAGGAAGGGCCCCCCCGGACAGTGCCACAGGTGCCAGTTATATGGCCACTCTGCGCGCAACTGTTTTGCCCGCCCCCGCTGCGTCAAGTGCCTGGGTGACCACGGCACCGCTGACTGCAAGCGCGTCCCCAATGACCCCATGCCGCCTAGTTGCGTGCTCTGCGGGACCGAGGGGCACACCGCGAACTATCGCGGCTGCCCCAGAGCCCCAAAGGTAAACGCTAGGAGAGCGCATGCTAGGGCTCCGGAGCGCTTCCGCCCCGCCCCACCCCAACACGCGAGGACATCTCCGAAGGTGTCCTTGTTGCCCCCCGCCCCTCCTGCTGTGTCAGCTTGGGCGAGACCTTTGGGCTACACCAGCCGCGCCCTTCAGGCAACAACTGGTGTATCCTCTCCCCCGCGTTCCCAGGAGCTTCACTCCGCCCCTGCCCCCGCACCCCTCCCCCGCCCCACTAGGCCCTCTCAGCCAGCTCCTGCTGCTGAGAACCCTAGCCTGGGGCTGCCGAACATCGATTTCGGATCGGTTAATGCGCTCCTGCGCAAACTTAGCCTTGCGAAATCCCCCATAGAGAAACTGATGATTATTTCTAATCATCAGGATGTCATGGCGTCTCTCGACGCCCTCACCTTCAAGTCTTTTTAGTATGGCAGTGCAGAAAGAAAGACTGAAACCCCGCTCCCTCTCGTTAGCATTTTTTAATGCTAACGGCCTATCTCCTCAGAAAGAACTCGTGAAGCAATTCCTTGTCAATCACCAAATAGATATTCTGCTAGTGCAGGAGACCTTCTTGAAACAGTGCCATCGCGATCCTAGGATCGCTAACTACCAAATGGTACGAAATGACAGAACGAACGCCCCTAAAGGCGGTACTGCCATTTATTTCAAGAGGTCGCTGCACTGCATTCCCATTGATCCCCCGCCCTTAACAGACTTAGAAGTCTCTGTCTGCAGACTTGCAATGACCGGTCATCAACCGGTTATCATTGCATCCTGCTATCTTAGCCCCAATAGGAAGCTTCTTAAAAGCGACCTAGAATCCCTTCTCAGTCTTGGAAGCTCAGTCATTCTGGCTGGCGACTTCAATAGCAAAAGCCCTATGTGGAATTGCTCGATACGTAATAGAAACGGCGCCCTCCTCTCAGGCTATCTAGATTCTTTAAATCTAGATCTTATTGCCCCCATGTGTCACACTCGATATTCCCCACGTATTGGTTTTTCCAACCAAACTCTAGACCTCGCACTGCTGCGGAACGTATCCCTTCGGATGAGCTCCATAGTAGTGATGCAGGAACTAGACTCTGACCACCGTCCCGTCATATTAAGACTTGGCCCTCTGCCGGACCCTACTCCCCCGACCAAGACTGTGGTACAATGGTATAAACTTGAGAAAGCCCTCAAGGTTATCCATTCTCCCGACTTGGATAAAATCCCCGACGACATTAGGTCCCCTGACGACATTGCTATTGCGGTCGACTCCCTGACCAGTCATGTCCAGTCCGCCGTTCGCGACTTGTCTAGACAGGTCCCAGCTACGCCTGATCGTAACTGTGTCCTGCCTGATGAGATAAGACGACTGATCACAGAGAAGAACGCAGCAACTCGTCGCTTTAGTTCTTGGCCCTCCGAACTAAATCGCTTCCGAATGAACTCGCTTCGCCGCAAGGTGAAGAGGGCCATTCAGGAGCATCGTAACACTTCTTGGGACAATCTGCTTTCTAATATCGAACCCGGGCATCTAGCTTACTGGAGCCTGGCTAGATCTATGAAAGCAGATGGTATCTCAATCCTGCCCCCTCTGCTTCGCCCGAATCACCAAACGCCTGCGTTTGATGACAAGGAAAAAGCAGACGCGCTAGCTGAGAGTCTTGAATCCCAATGCTCTCCTAGTCTTGAACCCGTCGACCCTGATCACCTTAACATGGTGAACAGTGAAGTCGACCGCCTAGTTTCCCTTCCCCCCTCTGCTCCTCCTTTGGACCTCATTAGAGCAGCAGAGGTTGCCGAGATCATTAAAGATCTTCGACCTAAGAAGTCCCCTGGCTCGGACGGCATCAGCAACAGAGTACTCAAGAAGTTCTCTGTTGCCCTCATACATCTCCTGGTCAGCATCTTCAATGCTGCCATGGCTAACTGCTCTTTCCCTGATGTCTGGAAGGAAGCCAATGTAATTGGCATCCACAAACCGGGCAAAAAGGCAAACGAGCCTTCCTCCTACCGTCCCATCAGTCTCCTCAGCTCCCTGGGGAAGATCTACGAGCGTCTCCTTCTGAGACGTCTCTGGCGTCACGTCAATGAGCATAGTCTCTTGCCTGACGAACAGTTTGGCTTCCGAGCCCATCACTCCTGTCCCCAGCAGGTGCTCCGCATCACGGAACACATCCTGTCCAAGTGGCATCACACTTGGCCAGCAGATACGGGCGCTGTCTTCCTCGATGTAGCTAAAGCCTTCGACAAAGTCTGGCACAACGGCTTGGTTTACAAGCTTTTCCTGCTTGGAGTGCCAGACAGACTCGTACTCATCTTACGAGACTACTTGTCGAACCGCTGCTTTCGCTACCGCGTGGAAGGCACGCTCTCAGACCCCAAACCCGTCCGAGCTGGAGTTCCTCAAGGCTCAGTCCTTGCTCCCCTTCTTTTCACGCTGTACACCAGCGATATTCCCCGACACCCGCAAGTCGAACTTGCCCTCTTCGCCGATGACACGGCTTTGTACGCGTCCGATAAGAACAGGAATCGCGTACGCATAAGGCTGCAGGCTGCACTAGACACTCTAGGTGCCTGGTTCAGAAAGTGGCGCATAGAGGTGAACCCGACGAAAAGTGCAGCAGTGTACTTCACTCGGAGTCCCTTCTTGCCCCAGCCTCTCCTCCTCTTCGATAAACCCATCCCTTGGGTTAGGTCAGCTCGCTACCTAGGAGTAATCCTAGATAGACGTCTCTCCTTCTATCCCCACATAAGGTCTGTCACTAATCGTGCAAAGTTCGTGCTTAGCCGGTTAAACAGCCTTCTCAACTCGAAAAGTAAAATGTCCTTTAGAAATAAAGTGACACTTTACAAGACAGTTGTACGGCCAATAATGACATATTCCTCTGTCGTCTTTGGCCAGTCCCGTCATGTTAGATGCCTTCAGGTAGTCCAAAACAACTTCTTGCGCAGGGCCACGGGTTGCCCATGGTACATGCGCAATGTAGACCTCCACCGAGATCTCAAACTCGAGTCCATCGAACACTTTATTAAAACTGCTTCAAAGCGTTTTTATGAAGTGGCGGCGGAACACTCCAATCCCCTAATCTCGGGATTACCCTCCGACTACCTGATAGAGCCATTGCCCACGAGTTCTTTCCTCCGTCGACCGAGACACGTTCTCGGCTTGCCCGTTGACGAGCTCACCGCCGCTAACCCGGAGGTGACGTCAACCCGTCCCACACTAGCTGTTAGACACATTTTTAAAAACCGGTCCCGCCGGCGGGGCCGAAGAATACATTCTTCCGTCTAAAGGTGCAGTTTTGCACCTAGACGCTATCCTTCAGTAGATTCAAAAATTCTGGCAACAGTCCAAGCCGTGGTTCGAACCTAAGTGGTGCCCTTGAGCTTGTTGCCCCAACCTAACTTTTGCGGCTGGGCGCCTTCTGCGCTCGCCATAGTCCGGTAACGTTGTCATGGCCATCTGCGGTCAACAACATATATTGTCATTTCGAAAAAAAAAAAAAAATTGAGTCATGCTTCGAGGTGGGTGATTCACCTTTTAATATATGTTTTACGTTAAGAAATTCATATTGTTTTAAAAAATATAATAATAAAAACACAACAAAACGAAGAGAATTAATAAAAAAAAACTTCGTAGACTAGAATGTAAGTTTGACGTTTTAACAATTTCAAAACTACCCAAGATTTTTTATTTTCAAGGAATACACACTGCAAATAGAAATCTATTCAAACCTTTCCTAAATAAACAGTCCTGTACAAACGACATAGGTACTGTCTGTAATATATTCTGTTGTTTCAGGATTTGTAGTCAAATAAGAGTTTTAGAATCGGACAACAATATGCCTATTTATAGATTTAGATAAATAAAACATGCATTTGCTTTTTTATAATTTAAACGTAAAGGTATTCATATAACCAACTAGCCGCACTCCGCGGTTTCACCCGCGTAGTTGCCATTCCCGTGGGAATACTGGGAAGAAATACGGCCTATTATATTGAGTAATTCAAGGATAATGTAGCATTCTAATGGTGAAAGAATTTTTAAAATAAGTTTAGTAGTTATTGAGTGTATTCGTTACAAACATACAAAATACAAATCTTTCCTCATTATAATATTGACTGAGAGATATGCAGTCAATATTATTTATCATTTTTATTACTTATTATTTAGTTTTTTTATTCTAGTAGAATTAAGAACTAAATTGTACTTGTGATGTTTGTGGTAAATAAATTATCTTATCTTATCTTTATTGTACATTCACCATAAAACAGTGTCAGCAATTATATTCATGCAGTACAAGATGCTGGACTGCCCTTGACATTATAAGTTCCTAGAAGTAGTTTAGTCGAATATTAATCAGAGGAAAGAATAGGTCAATACGACTGCTACTGAGGATAACCTCCTACGAGAAGCTGACTGAGGGTTTCCTAAGATGGATTTTCCTTCACCGTTAAATCAATGTAATCATCATCATTCCAGCCGTAAAAAGTCCACTACTGAACAGGCCTCCCTCATGGATCTCCATGCTTGGCAGGCGGGTTGGCGAGCGCAGTACGTGATGTTGATACACGGAAAGACGCTGCTGCCCATCTTCCAGAGGTATGTATCCCTTAGCAAGCTCTTACTGCATCCACGGGCATGAGAGGAGGGGTAACATTCTACTGCCGGCTCACACCCTCGGCTCAATGTAAAAAAGTAGTTCATTATTTCTAGCCATAAGCTTATAATTATGAAATTGCCAAATTCATAGAAGCACAACTGCTAAACAGATGTCCTAGAAGTCGCTTGACATAGCACTCACTTACTGTACAAGACAATCCTATTACGATTGTGAGTAATGGCCTGGTTACATTACCCAATATTATCGGGTACAAAGTCAGAAAGGGTCGAGGAAGACTAATTTATGAAAGTGATGACACAAAAAATTTAACAGTTATTGGGAAATAATATTTCATATTATAACGTAGACGATGCAATGACGTTATTGTCGTCAGGGATTTTAACTGCAAATTACAAAACACGTCCGAAAAAGACAAAATTATTGGACGAGTCTTGCTAACAAACCAAACTCGCGTGTCAAATCAAAATGGGAGCAGCGTGCGTTACTTTAGTCAACTTTAACACCAACACTCATCCTCCTATCATCCAGAACGCTCGCATCACCAAAGTAAACTAGCATAACAGAGCTTGCATGTCTTTATTTAACACTAAGGGACCGTCTCCATGAGCGAGGGAATCGCGGCAATTTTATCGTCGTGCCACGTATTTCTATAGAGCGTACTGGTCGCGATTCTCTCGCTCGTGGAGAAGGTCCCTAAGAGAGTGTATAGAAATACGTGGCACTATGATAACATCGCCGCGATTTCCTCGCTCGTAGAGACGGCCCCTAACTCTTACTCCTTGAATACACACACGTATCGGATATCGGACAGTGTAACATACCCCACGTCCGAAACAGACAAAGTGATTGGTCGAGTCTTGCTGTCCTTGCTAACAAACCAGGGGACCCGCGTGTCAGTCGGCATGAGAGCGATGCGTGCCTGCAGAAAACTCGATTTACTGCGGAAATGGACTGACAATACTGACATCGTATTGCAAAATGTCACCAGCACAGTTTGGATTCAAATGTGCGGGGTTAGTGTTGCTGATTAGGCTATGAAGCGTTGAAAAGATAAGATAAATATAGTTTATTTGCAAATAAGTTGACAAAATAATACCGCAATATACTTGACCAGTTTAGGTATGCAAAAGATGTCGAGAGGATGGCATGACATGTGTGAGTAGGCAGCATCTGTTGCAATACTCTTTAAAAAATAATTAATATTGTATTAAGAATTTTCACATAACATTAATAAATGTTTAATTTTAGATAAGTTTACAAATTTTATAAAATCAACAATGGATTTGTTTCACTTCCGTTAATATAGACATACAATTAATTGCAAAAAAAACAATCACAGTTTGGATTTAAGTGTGCAATGAAATAGTTTATTAATAGTTCGGGAAATAGTTAAATTAAGTATAATGCGGGGACAACGGGAGATATCGTATTTTGGTTGATTTGAAAAATTACAATTTATGCTAGCAATTTGATATTTGCGAGTCATCAATGACCCCGTTTTTCTATTTTCCCGTTTATGAAGTAGACAGCCCGCATTAGGATTCAGAACCGTCATAAAATAAAGACCGATCGTTCCTGAGAAGAACAGGATTAAATTAATCAACACTTTATTAATGCATAAAAAGCACAAATAATAGAAAACAAGAGAAAACATAATGTACAAATTAATAATTAGTATGTTTGTACGCGGTACTTTCAATCATGTCAATCAATCCATAAAAACGCATGCTTTTCGACAAATAGGTACATCAATAAAACTCGTTATAAATAACACTCTAGGCAACAAAATGATAAAAAATTAAAACAGATTTTACTTCTCATAATAGTCCAATATTTCACAGCCATTCACAAAACAAAATCGGCATTTTGGGCAGATTTCCAATTTCCCGATCCGTTTTTACAGCTCTTATTTAATTCTGAAAAATGCGCTTGCAAATATTTTAAACCGATGACAAAGGCAATGAATGCACTGAAAATGTCACATGACCGCAACGCCAAACCAATTAAGCGTATCTCTGGCTATAATTCAAGGGGTTTATTACCTAGGGGTCTTTAAAATATCGCTTGTTTTTCACTATTCAATGTTGTAAACAAACGTAATTTAACAATATACTGCCTAATACGCAATTGAAAACAGTCCACTGCTCAACTAAATTTACGAGAAAATCAACTGAACTTACAAAATCAAAAGTCTAGAATAATACAATTTCTCGCAAATAAAAACGTGTACAGCGGCGCATTCACTACTCTATCATATGATGAACACAGAATAGATTGGATCGCTTGGGAATAAGCCAATTAAGGCAGGGTGGGGTAACAGCGCACCATGCGGAAATATGACAAAAATCGTACACAGACGACAATAATTCAATAGTCGCCGGTCTGACCAGATCAGTGTTAGGCAGATCAACGTGAAATCTGATATTTGGTGGGGACGGGCAATTTCCTTACGCTAATGGAAGAGGGTCCGGCGCAATTATTCATGCTAACAACGCGCATGGTTTCCCGTTTTATATATTGGCCGAAGAAGTATTTGGTGACAAGTTTGTTGTCTAATTAATCAGGCGTTAACTTACAAAAATGATTTGCATGTTAGTGTACCTACCTAACAAACCGTGATGTACAGCATTACTATCAGTTGTTGACGCTGTATAAATCATCTTCAATAGATGTAAAGGCCTAAAATGAAAAAAAAAATTGACTATGGCCAAATATTAAGTTTTAGACACATGTCAAAAATGACAGTAAATGTCAAACATGACGGTAAATATAAAAAATGACAGAAAATGTCAAAAGTGACAGTATATGTCAAAAATAACGGTAAATGTTTAAAATTCTATGCTCAAATTACATAGAACTAATTGAACGCATTGACCTTCACTTTTCCGATGAAAGCTGTCAAATTTCAGACAACCATATCTCGAGAACTGCTCGTCCTACACTTTCCGTTTTGAGCTCAAATAAAAGACCTTGATGAGGTTTTCTTCATTGTTTGTTCAGTTTACGAGTCCGACTAGCACCACTGGTTTTAGTGTATCTAAGTCTTCCTTGCCGAAAGATTCGTAAAAGCACATCTGTATATTATATAAAACAAAGTTGTGTTATATCCCACACTTATAACTTGAGAACCGCTGGACCTTTTTAACGGGTTAACAAAGCCTATTAAAACATCGTAAAAATTCAGAGAAAAAATATATATAACGTAAATTTATTTTCCCATTCATTTAATACGGATACGGATAGCCAGAAAACGTCATACACTAAAAGAAATTTGTTTGCTTTTTTAAGCTAGTATTTTGTAAATTAAAAAAAATAATATGCAGACCTGTAGCAATGCAAAATAATATGTAGGTTAGGATGTAGGATGTAGGGTAGGATGCCTTTATTCACGTTGCAGGTTTAGCTAGGTTGACATTTTAAAACCCAACAATCAATGGTGGTTTGAAGTTTGACAGCTGTCATTTAAAAAGTAGATCTCATCAGTGTCTTTAATTACAGCTCATAACGGAAAGTCTAGGGCGAATAGTTCTCAAGATATGGCCGTTTGAAGTTATCCGGATACAACGCATGCGAAGCGGCGGGCACAAACTAGTATTCTTGTAATTCTTGAATTTCCTGTGATTTTAAACACTATTTATATATGCAATATTGACGGGGATGATATGTACCTATATACCATGATTTGAGACTTTTATTTCGGTGCAGCTTAACACGCCATGTATATGGCGATTAATATCAAGTAAATATTGCATATAGCATATTACTCTTCTATGATATGTATATACCGTGATTTTAGACTTATATTTCGGCGCAGCTTAACACGCCATGTATATGGCGATAAATATCAAGTAAATATTGCATATAGCATATTACTCTTCTTCTAATAGTTCTTATTTCATGGAAACCAAAGCAGATGTTGCGGTAGTCATAAAACTGAATCAAATAGTCCATAAACAATTTTATGATCGAATGCATCTCGATTTTCGCTTACTAATCGAATTGCAATACATGTTTTATTCATTGAATGGAAGGTCCAATATGACTTGTGGACTGCGGGTCGCAGGCCACCCAACTCCTGCAAACGATATTCGGTTTATCGGTATCGTAATTTACATATATTTGACAACTTTAAAACAATTAGTATTGTTACGTTTTCATCATCATCAATACAGGCAAAACTCGTCCACTTATGAACACAGGCCTCCCTCATGGTTCTCCATGAGTAGTTGCCATACTCACCACGCTTGGTATTCGGGTTGGTGAGCGCAGTATGGGAAGTTGATACACGGAAAGACGCTGCTACCCATCTTCCGGAGGTATACTTTAGCAGGCTCTTACTGCATCCATGGGCATGAGAGGGGTAACATTCTACTGCCGGCACCCCACAGCATACGCGTATATTGCGTTTTATTTAGTTTTAATTTATTAACGAGCTGATGCCTGCCGCTTTGCATGCGTTGTACCCGTATACTGTTAATCCAGGCCAACGTCTAAACGTGTGCAAAATTTTAGCTCAATATGTAGGCTAGTTTTTGCGTGCAGAGGTCACAAACATCCATACATCTATAAAAAAAACAGTTAGTATGAGCTTGAACCATTGTAATAATAAATAAATAAATATAGTAATCTGATGTCAGACACTGATAAACGGGATTTTATCACGTAATAACACCTGCACTACGCTTGCCGATTCTCTTTCTCCACTTAAAAACGATTTGACCCCATCAGTTTTTAGTAAAGATTAGTAAAGATAGTAAAGTTTCTTCTTACAAATATTTTTTTTTTAAACCTGTACTGTCCGTTATTAAAATATGGGAATATCGGGTATTTTAATAATGTGTTGTGATCGCGAAAGTTTAAAAAAGACTGTACTGTCCGACTGATGGGCAAAGCTCTCCCCAAATGTCTTCTTTCTATCCCGGTCTTCAGCCGTTTAATTAGTTAGAAATTAAGTTTAACGTTCACGAATAAGTAGATATCCTTACTCATTATCGTTAAATTAATGAATCAACAGTCAATCGGCCGTTCTGGACATAATTTCATACAAAAGAGTCATATATTCCGCCAATTAAGTACTGATTACCTTAATCAGCGTATACGTTTATAAGTAAAGGGGTAAAAGTGTAAACACGAAACAGATGAGATTTAACGCGACTATAGTTAACGAGCCTTTATTGGCTTAATTGTCAATTTATTAAAATTATATAAGGACATGACGTCACTCCGGCAGCTCATTATTTGGTAATTATTGATATCAAAGTTAACATCGACTCCCATAAATTGGTTCGATATATGCATGCGTCAATTAAAATGTATTTTAAAACCGCATGTTTATCTTTATTGCCGCCTAATAAAGGACTAGGAGAATTTTTAAATATAGGCAAATACCAACTAGGTATTATATTATTTTAGATTAATTCATGTGAAAGGATACTCTATCGTTTTAGGTTAAACCTGTAAAAATAGATGTAGGAGGGAAATAAATAAATAAAGGATCATAATCTGTAATACTACAAAAATAAAAATAAAAAAAATGTCTTAGAGATAAATCACAATTACAAACATTTACATTAATAATTCTATACAAAAGAAAGAAAAAGAATGTGTGAATCGTCCAGCATAATCTATTTATTATGTTAATAACTATTATGGGAATTTGTTTTTTATTACCTGCTATTATGTTATTTTAGATTAATCCATGTGAAAGGCTGCTTTTTTTATTTGTTTAATTTAAAAACAACAGCCAAATTGTTTTCCGCGCCCTTAATTGCTTAATGTCAAACATTGTAAAATCATAATCCTACATTTGGCTCCATTGAAGAGTACTCATGTTAGTTTGCAAAATTAAATTTTCTTATTATTTTAGATTAGAATGTTTGCATAAAATAACGTTTTTAATAAACTATTTTTATCTAACAACTATCTATAGTATACATTCTATACATAAATCATGTAGTTTAGGTACACAATGTATTCCATACCTAGCTACATGATTAAAATTATATTTTATAAGTAATATGATTATAATGTTTTATCTAATTACATAGATTGTTGAACTATGTCTATTCAATTACATACATCTATGTATTTAGAAGAATTAATGAAATGGGAGATGTTATTAAATTAATAAACAGTAAACAAACAAGTGGAAAAAAATATAATATAAAAATATTAAAAAAATATAAATAAATAGGTGAAATCTTTGATATTGCAGGCTTTCTCAGGTACTGAAATCCGTATATTTTTGATTTGACGGTCACTCACTGTCCTCAACTTCCATCAGCAATTCTACGACCGCTGTATTCCGACTGCGGATTGCCATGCTGATGTTGTAGTCCCTTATTTTAGTATTTGTTGTTGATGAGGCCTTTTGGATCAGCTGGGCTGTCGCGTCGTCCACACGGTTGAACGTGTAGTAGACGCAACTACCTGTGTGCCTTGTAATTGCAACAACTACATGGGCTGCTGTGCAACTGCCTTTTCTTTGTTGTTTTTACGATAATGACATTTTTAAATGTTAACCCTTGAGCCTCATGAATAGTGTGAAACTGCGACTCTTCTGTGAACCTGTACCATTGACTAATAAGGAGCATCTTCTCAGCCTGAGTGTGGACTAGGTATAGTGTGTCCTGTTTGCTTTTGGGTATTCGCAACTCATCGTAAGTCTCGACGCTCATTGATCGTATTTGTGTTTTGGATAAGTATATGCCACTGTACGTCCATTGGGTTTCTACGCGTGCACAGCAGCTCTTGAGTTATTTCTGTTGCAAGACTTGTGCGCTTGTAGTGTATCTCAAATAGGTTTTCGCGGTCTATATATGGAAGTTGGTTGTAGTCTCCAAGGAGTATGACTTCAGGGGCTCCTGTCAGATTGGCTGACATTACTATAGCCCCAAAGTGACTCATCAGGGCTTCGTCCACTATTACCCGACTACAATTACCAGCGTCCATTGGACCGTTCACCAACAATGAGGCCATAGTGCGCACTCTGGTGTGTACGACCAGCCCGATTTTAGGGGCCAACTTTTCCCGCATGTCACGTAGCGCTTCGGTAGTTGCTGTTGTTACCAAGTCTCGTTCACCGCTAAAGTTTCTGATAACCCAAGTTGTCTTTACAAAATATTTATTCATATTATATAGATTTCGGCGAGTCACTATGCCAATGAAACTAATATAAATATCGTCATATTTAGGTACATGTTGCCGTGGGGTGCCGGCAGTAGAATGTTACCCCTCCTTTCATGCCCGTAAATGCAGTAATAATTTTTTAGGTTTTTGTAGTAAAACAAGAAACTCTTATAGTTTCACTTTGTATGTCTGTCTGTCCGTTCGTAACCGGCTTTTCGAAGCGACTATTAGTAATCTGTGCTTAGTCCTAGAAAGCTGTAATTTTTCATGGACATATAAAATAACAATGCCGAAATAACTTCACAAAAAATGCTGAAAAAATTATTTACACTTAATTAAGGTGGAGATGAACTTATTGATTCTTAATTGGCCCATCGTGCTGGGTATCGTTAAATCCGAAAACTCAACTAATTCCTGTTAATATGCAACAGTAAACGTAAAAAAAACATACACCAACTTCCAACAACAGGTCTATGGTTAACTACGAAATCTTACATAGCGCTTGACCCGACACGCACCTGACCTAATTTGTTATAGTTTAAAATATGTATAACAGAATTATTTTCAGTCGAATAAAAAATAATTAGTTTAAAATGAAAATTCGCCGCCTTTGCCTATCGTCCGTATTGTAATTCAAAATACCCTCAATTCCCAAAATCATTTGGTACAGTCAGTTGTAGCTGGAAACCTGTGTGTGTCGTTTGTCCTTATCATAAATGCCTGCGTCATTTCACAGTGATCTGCTGTAATGCATCAGCTGTCCACCAATTGGATGGTTTCCGATTGTTCCCGCACCGGTGGAATCGTGATCGGATGACAGAGTCGAAATATGAGGCCGAACAATTTTAAGATATAAGTCTGTCTCTTTGTATAGTAAAAAAATACTCTTTGATCAATTAAAAATAGTCGTTTTACCAAAATATATAACTAGTTTCTGCCCGCCGCTTCGCATGCGTAGTACCCGGATAAAAAGTAGCCTACGTGTTAGTTCTGGTAGCATCTTTAGGTGTGTAAAGTTTCAGCTTAATGCGAAGGGTAGTTTATGCATGAAGAGGTAACCAACATCCATACATCTATACAACAAGCAAAAAACTTTCAGCTCTATAATACTAATGAGATTACCAACTGCTGCCTGCGGCCTTTGTATTGCGCGAAACTCTAATCATTTTTTTAGGGTGTTGGATGGATGAGGATGTTACTTCGTAGAAAAACCTACTAGTGCCAAGTGAAAGTCAAAATCAGTCTAGCCGTTTCGAAGATTAGCTCAAACAAACAGACAGACAAAACATCCAAAAATTATTAATTAATTATGCAAAAAATAAAAACCTGTGTTTTGAAATTACAAACCGACACTATTATTTTATATCAACCTATTTTCTTGATATAGAAAATTAAATTATATGATAGTTATAAAAGTTTAGTTAATTTTACTACTGCTAGGTTATTTGTTATGGTAAGTTGTATTTCGATTATAAACTAATTTACATTAGTGCTTGAAACGTAGTTACGTTAACAATAGATATTTTAAAAGTTGTTATCATTCGACGTTCGATTTGTTCTTCTCCCTGCAACACGATTGTAACGTACACTCGATAAAGCGACAACGTAAAATCGCTCTTCTCTTTGCAATTCCGAACTCGCAAAGATTGGTATCATCGCGACCATAAAGTCACGCTGTTGTCCCACAATGAATATTAACGCGAATAACGCAATACTACTGAATGTCCCGCGAAGATAAATTTATCCGCATGTCGGGAAATGGACCATTTTTCACGGCGCCTAACGCTAGGTGTCACACGCGAGCTGCAAAGACGCCGTTACTTACTTACTACGTGAGTTGAATGTAACAAGTAATCCTGAAAAATGCACCACAAACTGATATTCCACCTTACTCATCTTACCTTAGCGTTTGTTTTCCCTTGTTATCGCGCTGAAAGGTTACACGGGGACACGTGTGCAGCTGAATTAGCTTCTGTACTGAATTCTTTCGCGTTATTGCTGTTTGTTGTTTCATTAGAAAGGTGTCTGGAATCAACAGGCGAGGGTCTCAGGATACTTCGCGAAATGGCAACATTTATGTGTTGTGAAATTGGACTCGTCAGCACTTAGCGCCAACCCCTCATTTTATCTTGCGGGAAAAATATACTTGCAGTTTTAGCTTTTAGCTCTAAAATAATAACTGTAGTAGATTGCTCTGACAATTTTTTTGCAGACTGTACTTAGTTTGTTGAATATCAATCAATTGAACGTCTGAAAAATACAAAAAAGTATTTATTCAATCAGCAGAAAATCAAACAAACTAGAACCTTTAGAACCAACAAATAACTTTCCAAAGAAACTCATTAAACTAAACAACACTTTGTTACACAAGACGAAACTCTTTGTCAAACAAAACTCACTTTAGCACGCTTTAGCTGTGAACTTTGAAGAAAAACCGTGTGGAATTTCCACCATCGCTTGCTCCGCTGCGAGAAAAATAAACACAATTACACTAGGTTGTGAAATATTATCTTGCCGGCACACATGGCCAAAAGTGCTAAGCACTATACAGAGCCAATGCTATGCTAGTGTTAATTAAGTTAAGCTTTTGTTATTACAGGTATGAAAACAATGGATGACAAAACGAGTGGTCCGGTTATCGGTTAAACTGCGATTTCAGGCGTTCGTTTGAATAATATGCATTAGGGTTTTCACGGTCTAGACGCCAAAATGCACGGATTAGAATAAATATTCGGTAAGGTATTAGGCGAGCGCAATGCAGGATGTTGATATGATAAGACGAGCTCTGTGGCGCAGCGGGCGAAGGTCCGCCTGCGACGCAAGGGGTTGCGCGTTCGATTCCCGCCTCGGAACAAATGTCTGTACGATCTGCAGATATTTGTTCTGGGTGTTCTGGGTGTTTTTCTATATATAATAAAAATATCTATCTATGTAGTATAATGTATCAAGTATATCAGTCATCTAGTACCCATAACACAAGCTCTGCTTAGCTTGGGGCTAGATGCTGTGTGATTTGTCCAGCATTATTTATTTATTTATTTATACACGGGTATCCCCCTTACCAAGCGAGTATGGTAAAAAATCGCTCACGATCAGTACTTTGAGATCCATGATGGAGGCCAAAATCCAGGAGTGGACGGGGACAGCAATCCTGCGGCTGAGATGATGATAATAATGGTAAAGGCAAAGTATTTGCTTTACCCTCTCCTCTGCGACATTAAAGTACAATCTATCTTCTCGATATGAAATTCCGCTTGCGATAAAAGTATTAAGTGACATGGTTAATTATTTCAAAGGGTGCCTTAATGCCCGATTATTAATTTTTCCTAGCTCTGTAAAAGGAGTCGAAAGTGAAAGAGAACTTGCTTAATTTTAATGTTATTCACACGAGACATCCCTATCTGGCTGGACAAACACTGTAATTCCGTGTGCATTTCATCACCATTGGTTTTGTGCTTAAACGATTATGAGATAATGATCCGAGTGGATTATAATCTCCTAGGAAATCAGTTTTGCGGGAATATCTTTTTGATGACATGGTTGGCAGTTATTTTTACTATCGAAAACAAAATGACGTACGAATGGAAAATTGCAATCAAATTTTTAAATACTGGTTGAATAATTAAGAAATAATAACGCTTCGGGTGCCGGCATGGCGTGGATGCAGTATGAGCAGTTTCATACTGCATCCAAGGGCAAGAGAGGGGGTAGAGGGGTGGATTTCCAGGAGATGGGCAGCAGCATCCTTCCAAGTATCAACAACCATACTGCGCTCGCCGACCCGCCTGCCAAGCGTGGTGAGTATGGCAACACAGGCCTAATTATACATCTTTTTTGATGATAAATACAGCATCAGCAACTGGAATTCCTGCTGTAATGGATGCTGCAGCACCTAGGACATTGTTAGATGGATTAGGATTACCCAGCACTAGTATGGCAACAACCTCCACATGTTCTTGGAGACCCATGAGGGAGGCCCAGCAGTGGACTTGGATATCAATCCTACGACTGAGGAAATGGAGAATAATGCTGGACATATCACACAGCACAATCTAGCCCCAAATTGAGCAGAGCTTGTATTATATCTTATAGGTGCCAAGTGGTAGACAAATCATCAGAGAATAACTTTTATTTTATTTTTGTAAATACATACTCATCATACTTCAAAACCTCGAGACAAATATATGCAAAAATGCAAACTTCGCCAAAAAAATATAGGCGGGGAATGAGCTCGCTACCTACTGCGTCTCAGCCGTCTATTAAATCCACTGCGCCATTGAGGTCGTCATTTCGTTTCTATAAATGGTACCTTTATGTGAATCTAATCTACACAGAAAAATATAAACTGAAAAAAGTAAGGCCTCTTTTGCAGATAGTTTTTCGTAAACTTTCGCGATCACAATTCATTATAATTAATTACATAAACATCTTTTGTAGATGATTTATGCAGCAAATGATATTCATGCTGTACGGGCCTTGGACCCTTGGGGGACGCCTGGGGCGTTAATATTGGATTAAGCTGGCCTAGCACCTATACCATCCTCCCTGCTTAGTCGGCTATTATTAGTCAGAGGAAATAACAGGTCAATACGCTGACTAAGTCGTGGATTTCCTTCTTTCAGGGTTACACTGGTGTTAAGTGTGCACATACATTTTTCAGGGAAGAAAATCCATTTGTACACGGCCAAATAACTGAACACATGCTTAAATACTACGTATTTTCGGAAGTGACCAACTAATCCTTTTAACATACTTATCTTCTAATGTACAGTTCCAATAGTGCAGCAAAGTGAATAGAACATACCATTCAGCTCAATTCTTTAGCTCACGGTTCCTCGAGGCAAAGGAATTTAATTTGTCAAAGAGTAACCACAAGCCATTACAAACGTCTCTAAAGTTTTTATCGCAAAACTGATAAGGCAGCTAGGAAGCAAGGAAAGTAGGTAATTTGTTGAAGAAAGGAGCTAAAATATATCTTGCTGCTGAGGCGAGAAAATATTTGATTTTGTTGTTGGGGAAGATTTCAGAACAAAGAAAAGGCTTCTATGGAGCAGAGTAAGACGCTTCCTAGAGAACGCGTTGAAAAATCATTAAGTTATATGAAATAAATTTAATATTAGTCGGGACTTAATCGATCCACACGGGTTAAAAAGTTAATGTTTTATAGAAAACCACGAAAAATATTTAATATTGTATCTTAGTATTTTTCTTGTATTGGCTGATCCGCGTGGTCTTCGTCCACGTATAAGATAAGAAGTTTTTTTTTATAAGAAAAAAAAACATCAATATATTTAAATATTATTTTGTCGTAACATAAATTAACATTATTAGATCATTAGATCAATTATAATTCTTATTATATTTACTCAATAAGAATGTTATATATTATCACATAATATTATTTTTAGTTAATTATTATTATTATTATAAGCCCATCTGATCCCACTGCTGGGCAAAGGCCAACCCCGATTCCCTCCAATTTTTAGTTTAAGTTAAAAAAAACTTCTTGTTTTTGGATGTTCATTTCTGAACAAAGGCTTTTTTAGCTCACGTATGGCAGACAAACATTCATAAGATTTGCGTGCTAAAATTATTTAGAAAACTCTGCAATGTTCTTTTGTTACGTACACACTTATTTTATAACGCGTTAAGTAGCTAGGTTTAATTTTTTTACATTCAACTTAAAATAATTCTGAAAATAATGTCCTATCTCCTTAATAACGAAAAAAAAAATATTCATTGCTAATAAAAAGATTTTTTGACGTTTATCAAAAAAAATGCTGAATTATGAAAGTTAAAAATTACAGCACATGTTTTATTTTATTGAATTAATTTAAATTGCAATAATTAAAATATTAAAACTTTTCATTATGCGAATAACAATGATTTAACATACAAACTTTTATCACCCATATTTTATTTAGGGGATGATTTTTGAGAAACACTGAAACACTTATTTAATTATTTTTATTTGCCGGAATATGAGCGAAATTTTAGTTAATCAAGTGAGCGAAAGTTTAGAAATTAAACACTGGACTGGACTGGACTGGACTGGAATAGAATGGACTGGACTGGAACACTCGAGATGGCGGTTATTTTAGTATTTTAATGGACTCCAATACAATATGGGTATCAAATGAAAGGGCTTGCTGAGAATAATTCGAAAATGAAATGACGATACTCTGATTCCAACATGGTGGAACATCCAAGATGGCGGACTAGTTATTCTTAATGCACTTCTATAATATGGGTAGGTATCAAATGAAAGGCCTTCCTAAGAGTTACTCGAAAAATTAGATGACATCACTCTTAATCCAACATGGCAGTCATGAGATGCACAGACAAGAAACCAAATGTCCAGTGATAACTAAAAAGTAAAAAACAAATTAAAATTGAAATAAAATTATTTAAATATACCCACTAAAAATAATAAAATAAACATTTCCATTAAAGTTTAATGCCAACTTAATACGTCTTTATACAATATATGTATGCAAAAAAAAGCTTGTCGCGAGATTTGAGCAGGTACCCGTATTTACATTGTTTGAAAAAAAAATTAAATCAATTCGATCAAATCTCGCGACAAGCTTTTTATAATTTATTATCTTTAAAGGTTTACAAAACGAATGCCGTCACTATGTTGCACGGTAGAACAATTTTGCAGCCTGAGGTGTAATTCGCACTTTGCCGAGCGTGTTCCGATAAGACTCGGCGTTTCGAAAGTCGGTGCCCGCATGTCATTTGTCAAGGCACCCCCGGGCTATGCCGCGAAACATTATCTGAGCGAAAAGTGACATAATATCTCATACTGAACGGGTTTTGTACATGTGTCAGCGATACTGAGTTAGTATCAACGTCGTTTGTACTTACAAACTATTGATAGGTAGATAGAACGACAGTGGACCTACACTGGCAGACAGACAGTGTACCTACAGTGGTTGATAGCAGCCTCTCTCATGAAGTTTATTTACGCACCTAAGGTGCAAGATGCAAGGCGCGTAAATAAACTTCATGCGAGGGGCTGCTATCAGCAACATGCAGAGTTTGTTATTTTTATAGTGTTTAACTACACTTAGGTAGAACATTTTCAAAGAAATGAATAAACTTATCAAACATTTTACGGTTCCGGTGGAATTCGAACCCACGTCCGTCAAATCAATACTTGATCCTTATCAAGAATTTCAGCGGGTCCCGACATGGGTTCTGTAGCTTAGCGGTCAAAGCACTTCCGGCTTAAGAAAGCGTCAAGTGTCTCTTTGACGGACGTGGGTTCGAACCCCACCAGAACCGTAAAATGTGTGTTTAATTCAATATATTGATTAATTTAGAAGCCATACCGATAGCTCTATCCACCAACATTACTCACTGACAAGGTGAAAAAACCAATTGTATAAAAGGTGACGTGAAATGCCAGAAGTAGAATGTTGCCCCTTCTCTCTTGCCCGTAAATGCAGTAAGAACCTGCTAAGGTATACCTCCGAAAGATGAGCAGCAACGTCTTTCCGTGTGACAACCCCTTATGATCAGTACGTAGATCCATGATGATGATAAAAGGTTGACAACTCGACAAGGTTGAAATGGCTTCACCTCTTTGGCAATGCGGTTCTGTGTTATAAAAACCAAGCTTCATGACTTATGAATTTAGGTCACTCGGTAATGACTCAAGAAGCCCTTACATACATTCACTATTTGGACAAGTTTCAAGTCCTGAAAAAACCCATTAACCAGTCCGTAATTTACATGTTAATTTTCAAGAGCTGTAAAAGCTTTCCTTTTGAAATTATTTATTTGCAATTGCGATAAGTAAATTTTATTTGGCATTTTAATTACGAACTCACGTTTTGCTTTGCAAATGGATGTTTTAAAATTACTTTTTGAAACTCTGTTACCATTTTTGAGAGAGTTTCACTTCTGAAAATCGTAAGCTGTTCGGTAACTTTCAGTTTATTGCGGTAATATAAATGTTTGATGTATTTCCTAATTCAACGCTTAGTTTAAATTGGTATAAATGCTTAAAGAGTTTATTAGGCATTTAAATATGTCATTAATTTTTCAACATAAAAACCGACTTTAATTAAATATCCTTGACTTGTTGCTTAATTTATCCAAACTGCTTTTATGTACACTTTGTTATATATTTTAACCTCATAGATCTCAGCAAAACTGGATGTGAAAACAAGAAAACATAACTTTTTTAAAACAAAAAATCCAGCTGCAAGATTCAATTCAGGGCATGACTCAAGGGTAGCATTAAAATTTAGATAGAAGAGACTATTCAAATTACTAGACTAATCAAAGGGGCGAAGCCCTCTAATATGCATAGCGCTGTCTGTTAGTCTGTCTGTGTATTGGACGATTACAACCGAACGCATTGACCGATTTACATGAAACCTTTTTTGTTAGCACCACCTTAATTAGAGAAAGGTACTGATTGATTTTGGTGACTCTGGGGTCACAGAGACCGGAGTTATCGTGACCTCAAAAGGTCACCAAAAAAATAAAATGGCCGAAAACGTCCAAAAATACAAAAATGCCATTTTTGACCTTTGGTACCCTTTTGAGGCCTTCGCCCCCTTTTCTGGTACCCCCCTACCAATGCTTGTCATGGATCCCATCATCATCTTTATTTTCCATCGAGTGAGGTAACGAAGATAATGTTTGTATTTAGGGTTCCGCCTATCTAAACTGCTAGCTTTACAAATCTAAAAAAATATGAATGTAGAACTCCTTCCTAGAACCTCCTTCTATTTTTGAAGTTGGTTAATACTGTAACCTGATACTTAATAACAAGGACAACAATCATTATCATTCATGTTTTTTTAGTTGCAACCTCCGTGGCGCTAAGTTTACATCAACGTACGTAGTAAAATTGTAAACAACATCAACCCATAATAACACATAACCTACCATAACCGAAACGCCTAGTGTATTCACAATCACGGTCTCCCGCAGCATCTGCGGCGCGCCGATAACGTGACACCTGAACGTCATTTGTCACGTCACGTGTCACGCGTCTCCTTGTTGTTCTTTTGTGATAGAACGTGTTTAGTTAAGGCGTTAACACACTTTTGAATTATTAATAAATTGTTATACCGGGTATTTTCGGCGTAGGTAGTTAACTATATTAAACTTATAGAAATGAAAAATGCAATCAAAATTTTGTCTCCGACGGGACTCGAACCCGTAACGTTCAGACGAACACCTTCAACGCAGGCTGCCTTAACCGTTCGGCCACGGAGAAATTAATTTTTAAGAAATGATTTTCGACCCGACGGTTAATTTCTCCGTGGCCGAACGGTTAAGGCAGCCTGCGTTGAAGGTGTTCGTCTGAACGTTACGGGTTCGAGTCCCGTCGGAGACAAAATTTTGATTGCATTTTTCATTTCTATAATGATACCTTAGTGTGGGTTTACACTTTAAATAAAAATTGCTTATATTAAACTTGTTTAAAAATTAAACACAATTACACCTACAACAGGTAACGGAACTCTAAATCGAAAAATTGTCGTATGGGATACCTCCCAATCGACAATTTTTGGGTATAATTTGGGGTACCCCCAAATTAATTATATTTTCAGAATTTTTTGTAGCGTGTTTTTGGCGTTGTTATTTTATATGTCCATGCAAAATAACAGCTTTCTATGACTAAATGTCTCATCGCAAAACCGTTGACGGACGAATAGACAAATAGACAGACAAAGCTTTACAAGAAATCTTGCATGGGTTTCGTAGTAAAACAAGAAACCGCTCCAGCAGATGAAACCCCAAACAACACATTCATATTTTCTTGTAATGCAAAATAAATAGTTAAAAAGTCAAGAATCGTCATCATCACCATCATCTTAGCCTTATGATGTCCACGTCAACTGCTGGACATTGGCCTCTTTTGACTACTTGACTAAATTTGAAATTTTGCTCCGTCATGTAGAATAACAAAAACTATTGTACACGTATTTTTTTGTTTTCGACGCAAAAATAACGGCGATACATTAAGTCGAAATGTAGTGTGACGTCACGGTTTTATATACTCTTACGTTACGAGCCCCTACTCCTTAACATCAATGCACTTTATGTCAGTAGATATTGTTTCTTTGTTGCGAAAAAGGTAAAAACACATGTCCATAATAATAGATACATACAGATTAAATAGAATTTAATTTTTCATAGCATTTTATATTTTTTCGTAGCCTATCGACATAACTATTGTCACCTCACTAGCTCCACCTGCTAGCTCTATCTATGTGGTTCGGTAGCAAGAAAAAATATGATGTACTAAAAATGGCTTATACTTTGGGAGCTGAGAGCTTCGATCCCCTTCTGACCCACCGTACCACCGACCATACCCCCAGTGGTATGGTGGGTAATTATTTTTCCTTACGATACCACCGTAGTGATACCGATTGCGATACAATAATTTATGTATATATAATGTATGCCACAATGTCAAGAAATAAGTCGATTTTAACAACCTTTGAAGTACAATTTATCTAATACTAGTAAGAGTATGTCGTACCTCAAACTTTCTGCCGAAGAGCCGGTAAATTGTTGAAGAACGGATCTCAAAAATCTCCAAAAGCTCGTGGTTTAAATTTTATTTGATTTTCTGACTACTTCGCACAGCATAAACTTGTATATTTTACAGTGTTACCCTGCGTTGTAGAAAAATACATTAGCAATCTCTCTAGTCATTGAAACTGAATGCCACTTCAGACAATGAGCAGGAAAACTCTTATAGGTAGACCAGTAGATGGCACTAAACCGGTGTTCAACTAATATAACCTTATCAAGAATTTCGACTACCCCGTCACGGGTGCCGTGGCTTTGTTGATTATAGCACTTCCGGCTTAAAGTAGGGTCTAAATTATATAAAATTATTAGTCTTTATAATTTAGATAAAAAAAAATATGAAGAGTCGCTGGTTACTAAAAATTTTTAATTTCATAAATTTGTATTTGGTTACGCAACATCGAGGTGTTTCATCATCATCATTTCAGCCATAAAACGTCCACTACTGAACACAGGCCTCACTTATGAGGAGAAGTTGCCATACTCACCACGCTTGGCAGGCGGGTTGGCAAGCGCAGTTAGGGATGTTGATACACGGAAGGAGGACAAGGTGGAACGAGGCACGAGGTGTGTTCATTCATTCATTTCAGCCGTAAAACGTCCACTACTGAACACAGGCCTCCCTCATGGAACTCCATGAGAGGCAGTTGCTATACTCACCACGCTTGGCAGGCGGGTTTGCTAGCGCAGTTAGGGATGTTGATACACGGAATGACGTTGCTGCCCATATTCCGGAGGTATCCCTTAGCAGGCTCTTACTACATCCACGGGCATAAAAAGAGGAGTAACATTCTACTGCTGGCACCCCACGACAAGGTGGAACGAGGCACGAGGTGTGTTCATTCATTCATTTCAGCCGTAAAACGTCCACTACTGAACACAGGCCTCCCTCATGGTTCTCCATGAGGGGCAGTTGCCATACTCACCACGCTTGGCAGGCGGGTTTGCAAGCGCAGTTAGGGATGTTGATACACGGAAAGACGCTGCTCTTACTACATCCACGGGCATAAGAGGAGGAGTAACATTCTACTGCTGGCGCCCCACGACGAGGTGGAACGAGGCACGAGGTGTGTAAAACGTGTATTATATTATTTTATCACTTAGTAGTAGAATTTTGCTCACACTTTGACGGTACACTAACGGGTATTCAGTAGGGTGAAGAGCTAAGATTAATAGGATAAAGTTTTGGTTGAAAGTTCTTTATAATTAATTGTTTCTTTGAATGATTTGGTTTGATTGATGTTGTTACTGATTGCAGATAAAGTTGTTTGTTGCTCTTTGCGTTATCTGGCAATTAATGGATATTACTTAGACAGGCGTGCCATAAAAAAACATAAAATAAAGATCATGAGGCTATTATTTACCTATGAACATTGTTAACTCTTAACCTTCCGTGCTGTGGGTGCCGGCAGTAGAATGTTACCCCTCTTTTTATGCCCATGGATGCAGTAAGAGCCTGCTAAGGGCTACCTCCTTAAGATGGGCATCCTATGTATATATAATAGTCCATAAATAGTCGCCGGCAGATTTATTATAAGCCCTAAACTATTACACTTAACACTAACACTTAAAACTTTAATAGCTAGATAGTCTATGCAAAGATTACTGTAAAATTATAACAAACTCTCTAATTGGCATACAATTTTGAGAAATCATCAGAAGTTAAAAATGTACATTATGTTCCGTTGTCAGAGAAGAGATGGCGCTGTCAAGGATGTCCAATAAAAATACAAAACCTGCTGTAACACAAATAATGTTGTATGACGGAACTCTCAGTGTGCGAGTCCGACTCACTCTTGGCCGGTTATATCTTTAAAGTTATTTCATAAATAAACTAAATCCTTCAAGTGTATGTTCTCACTTGATAAAAGACATCTGTTTTATTAAGTGAGAACAATATACTTGACTTGCGCCATCGCGCTGTGTAGAAAATCCAGCATTGTTGATATTTTATTCAGGTGTCATCATTTAATTATCATCATCTGCTGGACATAAATCTGTTTTCTGTAATTATCTAGATATTGTTGACATTGTATTATTACCTGACATTTAATTATCTTTTCTGACATACCTCCTAAATATTGTTTTGCATTGTAGCTCTGTAGTTATGTGTAACATTAGTCACCATTGACATTGGAATTATCGAAAAATTCAATATTGAACGCAAATTAATTATATATTTCATTTTTCTAATAATTTTCTTAATTAAATTGCATGAAAACATAAATCGAACTCAAATTTGCAGCGCCCTAACAGGGTTCATGTAATTACTTATAATATGTATTGCTTAGACCTAATACAAACCTGTACATGATGCAATAAATAAATACAAATACAAATAAACCTCCTCCTCATAGATCTCCAAGACCACGAGAGGTTTGTTGCCATACTTGCCACAGCAGGCGCGTTGGCGAGTGCAGTACGGGTGTTGATACACGGAAAGACGCTGCTGCCCATCTTGATTCACGGAAAGAGGTAACCCTTGGCAGATTTATACTGCATCCACGGTCAATAGGAGGCAACATTCCACTGCCGGCACCCCACAGCAAATTAATTTACAAATACGGGAATTTCAAGATATCTGTTTATAAAACAAACTCCGATCTACCAGCCAATCACTCGGCCAGAAAGTGGCTAATCCAAAACAATGGTAGTGACGTCCCCTCGTCACGCTCCCGGCGTCCCGGGACAGTTTCCGGGAGCCGAGTCCTGTCAGGGGCAGCTTGATCCCAACTGACGGTGTCATCCGTAGATTGAAAGGGCTTGGAAGACTACGTAATATATATACATCCTTATTCAATACACCAAATTATATACACCAAAGGTGCATTTAAGTATTGGTATGTCTTGGAAGACTTTTAAGTTACATACAACATACTTACTTAATAATTGTTACAGTATATTATTTAAAAAAAAATATATGTATCCTATCAACTTACTAGGGGTTCGCCGCGAACTTAAAACGAGCGAGCGACATTTTCTTCTTTCCCACTATATTGGAATTTTATATGTGGCGGGAACAGAACCTGCAAGCTCCTGCGTTTCAATCGGCTGCTAATCGTGTGTTGGTAAAATCTCCCTATTTTTAAATTTCATGAAAATCATCCGGGCATTATAATAAGACTCAAGAGTTTAAGAGTTATGCTCGGACAAAAAACATCGACTAATAAATCCATGTGGATTTAATAATTATGTAGATATGGATCTTAACAAATACACTGCTCTTCGAAAATCCTCTGAATCAATCAATTGAATCATCCGTTGAAGAGTTAGATATCCTTAGACATAAAAACCAATAAATCCCCATATCCCAAAAACTACTCCAATAATCAAAATTCTACGACAATCGATTTGTATTATGTGAATATCTTAAGTTTTTAATTCGATCAAAATCCTATCACCCGTTTAAGAGTTATCCTCGGAAAATATTAAAAATAAAAAATATTAAACGCCCATATTTCCAAATTTCATAAATCAAAATTTTGTAGGTTTCTAAGGTACAAGTTTTGCTTAGTATGTACAAGACTTAGACGAGATAAAATTAGTCGAAGTTACAAGGTGTGTTTGATATGTACAGCATTAATAGATAATCTAAACGGCTACACGACGGACAGAAATAAGAGATAAGTGAAGTAGCCTATTGTAATATTGCTGTTCGAAGATTAGGCTTAGGCGTAATATTGTTTCTTCAATCAAATGAACCCATTAAACGCTTGAGCAGAAAACACAAACAGAACAAGATTCCAACAGTATGCACTCAACAAGATTCGAAATCAGTATAAGGAATTAGTTTCCACAAGGCGCCGACCGAAACTCAATCTCATAGCTACCTACAACGTTATTCCTAGTATATCTTCCTCTCACAATCTCGCTGCAACTAAATCCGAAACCTACAGAAACTCGATCCAAATTCGGCGAACAACCACAGAAAATTATAACTTTTGAAATGAAAGAGAGAGTAGGTTACCGCTGAATATCAGGTGGGTTTTCAGCTTATCCCGTTATGTCATCATCAACATAATATCAGCCTTAGGACTGCTGTTCACGAGCACTGCTAGACATAGGCATCAGTCATGGATCTTCAAGATCATGAGGGGTTTAAACTCGCCACGCTTGGCAGGCGGGTTGGTGAGCGCAGTACGGAATGTTGATACTCGGAGAGACGCTGTCAGTATTTATAATCTCGCCAATTAAAAACTATCACGTTTATAGCACATTCATTATCATCATACGCCTATTTCACCCACTGCTGGTTCTAGGCCTTTATATGTTTGTGCCATATTTCCTGCCAATGCAATCCATGTCAGCCTTGTAACGCTTGTGATGTCGTCTACCCATCTCGCTCTTGGATGCGCGACGTTCCTGTACCCAGTTCTTGGACGCTATTCAGTTAACGCCTTACTCCACCTGTCGTCATGTCCCCGTGTAAGTTCAGCTGCACTTTAGTTACGTGATGCGTTTCCCAACATCTTTCACCTCTGACTTCGGATCTAGGCGTTGGGAACACTAAGCTTGATGCCAAGCATGATGGTAATATATTTTCAGTTTCCCGATATTTCGGCGCAGTGAGAGGGTAGACCGTTTCGCTTGCTCGACCCATCATACACTAATAACTGCAGTTTATTCGTGATCGTGTATTGAAGACTACAGATATTTTTCTCGGTTCTGGGTATTTATACATATATACGATAAGTACGAAAGTACCAAAATAGTTTGTGATTTTTAAACACATTCCAAGGAAATGTTGAACCTAATCAAAACGTTTCTGGGGGAGCCACGTCCGTCAAACCGATCCTTGACGCTACCTAAAGCCGGAAGTGCTTTAACCACTGAGCTACGGAACCCGTGTAGGGTTACGTCAAAATTCTTGGTATGGTCATATAGGTTGAGGTTATCATATCGGTCCAGCGGTCGTGGTAAACATCCAGCTATCGCCTCAGCCGCAGGATGTTTACTACTGTGCTTAGGCCTTCCTTACGGATCTACAAGTACCTTTTAATCATGAGAGGGTTGGCGCAAAGCAGGATGTTGATACACGAGTACGCTGCTCATCTTTTAGAGGTATCCCTTAGCAGATTCTTACTGATTTCACTGCTCAATCAGTCAGAATTCAGGAGAGGAGAAGGAGCAACATTCTACTGCCGGCACCCCACAGCATCAATATTACACAAAAGTAACCACAGAAAATGGCTCACAGCGCAACTTCTTGTTTTACGATAGGAAACAGAGTAGTCGGTAGGTACGTGTTTTTGACAGCCACTGTTAACTTGTATTCGGAATATATTATCTTCGACTCTCAATAGAAAGGCATTAAGTTGGGCACGACACATTCTCAAAACTTTAGGAAGCTGAAGTTTGCCGTTGAAAACTAGGGTATCACAGATAAATGTATACAGCTAGTGTTAGAATCAGAACTTGACCTTTTATATATTTATTAGTGATATGTAAGTATATATTTATAAGTTATATGTGTAATATATTATATTATATTATGTACGTAGTATTTCAATATAGTTTATGTATGGTATATTTTGTAATTACTTTTATCTCAACGTGCACCATAATAACCCCTTGTCGTATTTTTACAATCCAATCTATCCCAAGGTTGCCTGGTAGAGATCGCTCTTTAGCGATAAGGCCGCCAATTGTCACTATGTTCTCACGTTTCTTTTGTTATTATGTTTAGTTTTAAGGTGTGCAATAAAGTATTTTCTATCTATCTATCAGAACTTGACCAAAATTCTTATCGAATACGACTTATCCTTACCATAGAAAATACCCCCAACCGATATGACCCTACCAAGAATTTTGAAGTTACTTTTTACTGTTGATTGTAGATTAAATTACACAATTAGTTAAAGCAATTTAAGAAGCGTCAAGGACCGATTTGCCGATGTCGGTTTGAATCCCACTGGAATCGTAAATATTCATAATGTTTTTACATCTTTGAAATGTTTTACCAAGTGTGGTTTACCACTATAGTAATAACAAACTATAGAATAAGCTATTGCAACATCTCAAGTCATTGCGTACTGAATGCATAGTCAGATATTAAACAGGATAACTCTAGTAGTTACCTGTAGATGGCGTTCTATCGGTGCTCAACCGATATGACCATACCAAGAATTTTGAAGTAACCTTACAAGGGTTCCGTAGCTCAGTGGTTAAAGCACTTCCGGCATTAGGTAGCGTCAAGGATCGGTTTGACGGACGTGGGTTCAAACCCCCCAGAAACGTTTTGATTAGGTTTACCATTTTCTTAAAATGTGTTTAAAATCACAAACTATTTTGGTACTTTTATACTTATCGTATATAGGGAAATACCCAAAACCGACAAAAATATCTGCAGCAGGGATCACACCCACCACTGTCAAGAATCAAACCCGCAATCTGCGTCTTAGCCGGCTATTTAACCAACTGCGACGAGGTCGTCTTTCTTCGGCCATTCTTATTGCAGCTGTAACTAGATGACCACTATGGCTATTGCACTCGCTTAACTCTACCTAGTGACTATGATGGTTATTTGCAAAACCCAACCATAATAATCGAAATGCTTCTTAAAATCAAGACCCATAATAATCATTAATTAATTACATCCTTGACATTCTAAATTCATAAGCGTAGTTTAAGATACTGCTTATTTTAACTTTTCAAGTAAATGACAAAACCTTTTTAAAAAACTACGATTTCGCCGCGGTTGTCCCGCGTTGCCCAATTCGATTCTTGATTTTTTCTTAAGCCGGAAGTGATTTAACCTCTCAGCTACGAAACCCTGAACGGCCGACTCAACATTCTTGATAAGCTCATAAATAGTCGTAGCAACGAGGAGAATGGCCGGAAAACTGCTAACAAGGTAAAAAGTAAAGTACAATATAATAAAAAAAAATATCTGATAATATATTTTTTGAAGTTATGAAAGGTTTGAAAATAAAACACCTTAACACAGAATCGATGGCCGATCGATGGGGCCGCAATGTTCTCAAATGGAGGCCACGGACCGGCAAGCGCAGCGCAGGACATCCACCTACAAGATGGGCAGACGAAGTCGTCTGTCCATCTTGTAGGTTCTAGTTCGTAGTTCGTAGGCCGAGCTGCGGTTCTTACCAAGTGGTAAGAACCGCAGTTTGGCGTAGGATGCAGGCCGCTTCCAACCACAGTACTTGGAGATCAATGAGGGAGGCCTTTGTCCTGCAGTGGAAGTCCTACGGCTGATATGATAACGATGAAATTAAATAAATAGATACGAGGATATCCTATGCACCTGTCTGTGTTTTTCTATTGTTAAAATTATTAGTCACTCACTGATTGCTAATAGTCAGTCACTGCACTAATTATTTAGACATACAGAAAGATTATTATAATATAATAACATAAACACGGGAATTTATGTTATTATATTATATTGAATTGTGATCGCGAAAGTTTACGAAAAACTAAACAGAAAGATCCTCTTACTTTGTAAACAGTTGTCCGGCCATCCTCTTCGTAGCTACGACTAGACTATCGGTATTGCACTCGCTCCTCTACCTCACTACAAAGGAACGCCTAGAAACTTCTCTAATGAGATGAATAATTAAACAGGCTGGCATACCTACTGGCACCTACTGTAAGAATAATACTCTCATGATAGACTTCACATTAACATGGCCTGTAGTCTTGATATCTTAGTTGAGCAACATTTTTATACACTGAAAAAAATCCAGCCAATCAAGGATGACATTTTGCTTGATAGAAAAAAAAATGAATGAAGCAATCAAAAACTTATAAAACTACATTAATCACTATTTATTGTCACAATAAAGGTGAAATGATCAACTTTTCTATAACATTCACTTCATAAAAGGAAATAAGATATCATGATTATGTTATTGTAAACATGGTTTTATTGTAAATGTAAACATACAAATATTTGATTCTAACATCGAACAGAATCAAATTAATCAAGTTACCAATACACAGTAATTAGGTCCATTGATTGTAGAATACAATTACTGTAATAGATCACTACCTCTCAGTGTTTACATTTAACAGAACTAGATGTCGCAACTAGAAAAATTAGAACGCGCTATCGAAGTGTTTCACTCATTTACTTAGGTCTCGGGTCTAACTTTTTGTGATTTGACCATAAACTACCACTAGTCAGAGCGGTACGTACCTAGCTTCATCCCTTGGTTGGACTAGCGTATTGAAAGCTGAGACTCTGTAGTTAACTTTGGTTAATTTAATTTGAGTAAATGTTCTTTATTCCATCTTCACGCCCTCTTAATTAATAATTATATATTATAATATAATATAGCAGGTGTGAGCGGGATTTCGTCAAATAAGAGGGCGTGAAGATTATATAACTTTACCTTATAAAATTAAGCATATACATTACTGAAACTACTAAAATACTTGATAACCATTACCACGTTCGTTGTAAATTCAATCAACATAAATCATTGGCATGTTAACCAAACTTGATTGTATTGACAATTACTTTGTTTGATATCATCAAGACAACTTGTCTGTTGCTTATTCAACATAACTTTATTGCCATAATCGTATTACTTTATGTGCTCGTATATAAACAAGTTCCTTGATAGCTGCAAACATTTTTTTTATCAATGTTATCAAGTTTTTTTTTCAGTGTATGCAAACACTTTTATATATTATTACCAGCGCTCCGCAGCTGCATCCGCGTGGATCCATGAGAATTTCATGGATAAAATATATTCTATGATTCCTATTCAGGGATAATGTAGCATTCTAATGGTGAAATTTTGAGAAGAATTTTGGAAATCGGTCTAGTTGTTTTTGAGTTTTTTCTTTACAAATATACAAAATACAAATCTTTCATAACTCTATGTAGTATATAGATTAGTATATTATATTATCGGGTATCTATCGCGTAATTACCTTTATTTTTATCCCGAAGTCCAACGGATTGGACCTAGTCGTGGTCGCATTTTTATAAAAGCAAAAATAATAATATGTATGTAATTATATGGGTGCTGGCAGTAAAATGTTGCCTCTCCTATCTTTCTTGTGGATGCAATAAGAATCTGCCAAGGGACACCACCGAGAGATAGGCAGCAACATCTTTTCGTGTACCAACATCCGTACTGGGCTCGCCAACCCACATGCCAAGCGTGGGGAGTATGACAATCAACCCCCACATGATTTTGGAGATATATGAGGGATGCCTATATATTCAGCAGTGAACTATGTCTGAGTCAAAATAATAATATTAAATATCGGGAATGTTCACGTACTTGTTAAATTAGTGCAGGCTTTAACTGTTTCGACCCTTATCGAGGGCCCTCTTCAGGGTGATGACAGACCGGACCCTTTCCTTCCGCGCACTGCGCGCCAAGGGTCTCTCAGCGCATGACTTCGGACGGGCGGGTGGTGGGGTGGGGGGCGTGTTGATGCTCGGGGTATGGAAGGAATGTCGTTGGGTGGTGCTTCCTCATCGTTGCTGCTACTCTCTCCGCCGTCGTGAAGTTACAGGGAATCAACCAAACAGGCAGCGCTCACCACAGCAGTGCACGACGGGACGCGGAGGGAAAGGGTCGCGGCCTGACATCACCCTGAAGAAGGCCCTCGATAAGGGTCGAAACAGTTGGTGCCTCCTCCATATGAATGTTTAATACTATGTACACTTATATATACGTCGTATGGTAGTCGTTGTTTATCGGTATCAGTATAATACTTTAATGACCTCAGGGTCATCCCTGAGGTCGGATCGATTAAAGTCGGATACTTTGTTGATAAATTAAGAAATAATTAATTTTCTAATTTCACTAGAGTTTATTCAATGAAAATCATGGCCACTTTTATGTCATTTTAGAAAATAAAACAACATTATTGAACTAAATAAAGCTCATGGATATCAAATGAAAGGGCTTGCTGAGAATAACTCAAAAAATTAAATGGCTTCACTTTGAATCCAACATGGCGGAACACCCAAGATATAATCTAGCGGACAAGTTATTTTTAATGGACTCCCACAATATGGGTATCAAATGAAAGGTCTTGCTGAGAGTTACTCAAAAAATTAAATGATATCACTCTAAATTCAACATGGCGGTATACTCAAGGTGCCGGACTACAATATGGGTATCAAATGAAAGGAATTTTTATATAATATTTCGAACTCAGTTTAACTTTAACACGCAGTATTGATAGGTACGGGGCTTAAGCTGAATGTTGTCTCTTAAATGTTGGTAAAACCCCGTGCAGACATTAGTTATTTAAATCTACGAAACACGTGCTACCTGAAAACCCAATACCGGACTCTAAAATCGGTCGCATTAACACAACTATTTACCGGAATCCACGTTCGAATGTATTTAAAACGGGTGATAATTCAAGTGCGGCGATTACAGCACGAACACGGACTAAGTCCGGCTTACGTGGATTTACCGCACATCTGCGCCCAAACCAGGACGTTACAGCTCTATTTGTATTAGATGTGTATTACATGTTGTTTAATTAAAAAAGTTGGGAGTACGGGACGTCGGTAGATGTTAAAATTACATTACATATGAATTTTTTAGATACTTCTTTACCTACGTACTAGAAAGTTGGTAATCACAGGCCACGCGCACAATCACGCGTCAATAAGGTCCATGCGGCCGCACTGAATAAAGTATTTTTTTATTCTTGGTTCTTGACTATTCTGCTGTCTGTTTAGTTAAAATACTAATCATTACTATATTCGGTATTATTTCCAAGCAGCGAAGTAGTGCCTTATTATTTTAATATTATTATTAACCCTATTATTACTATTCCGCTGCCTGTGTGGTATAATAATATTATATATAGTACGTAATTATTATACTTTTTGCACCACGCGCGCATAATTTAGGATAAAGAGAATGAGTATAAATCACCTCAAAGCATTACTTACAAACAGTTAAGGCTGTTTAAGCTTGCTTAATTTTATTTACATGCAACTAATTAGTCAAAAGCGTACATTACGTTCCACTTTTCTCTTTAATGTGTTGAGCTTAGCCGATGTAAATTTTTGCATTTATTTAGGTGGTAAATTTGCAGCTTATGTTAGGTTCTAGAGATGTTTTATAAGGTTACAAGGTTTGAGATTAATTTTCAAGAGTATTTTATAGTCTTATATTCCTTTTTCTGGCAAGTAACTCTTTCAAATTAAATAATCGTGGTTTGACATTACTTTATAAATATGTACATATATTACGGGTTTGGACACCAGCGGGCTGTAATATAGGCAGGCAATATAGGTACGTGGTGAAACTGTGGTGCCTTACTACGAGTATATAAATAAATAAATAATGCTGGACAATTCACGCAGCATTATAGCCCCAAGCTGATCAGAGCTTGTGTTATGGGTACTAGATGACTGATATACTTGATACATTGTAAGTACTGCATTAATATATATTTTTATTATATACAGAAAAACATCCAGAACATCCTGCACAAATATCTGCAGATCGTACTGACATTTGTCCCAAGGCGGTCATCGATCACGCAACCTCTTGCGCCGCAGGCGGACCTTCGCCCGCTGCGCCACAGAAGTCGTGAAATAGTACAAAACAGTTACCCGTTCCCAATTAGTAAATAACCATGTATTCACTGATAAAACAATGACTACCAGTATAATACTTTAATGACCTCAGGGTATCAGGTAGAAAAAATAATTTTACTTATAGCTTTTTATTTAGTAGCGCTCAAAATAACTCAAAAACAAAGTTAATATTAAAACTATTAATTATTATTATTTATCTTTCACCTCTACATAAAACATACCAATGCTGTTGACGGGGCGTCTGCAACTATTAATTCACACAGCAATGCGTGGAACTCTGTAAGATAAAATAGGTTTCTCCAGCACCTGAACCATCCTCAGCTTTTATACAAAGCTCAGGTCAATAACATTCTTCTATCAGAACTCTCAAAAGGAAAAGATGAAAAGAGAAATTAAATTACCAACCTACCGTTCAAAGCCGAGAGCTCTCTGATGTTTGTTTGCGGCAATAGAGGAAAAGTGAATACATTAGACAACACCCCATCGCAGGCAGCCATAAGACACAGCAAGGCGAAGACAACAGGATCCCTTGAGAGGATAAGCTGCTTAAATATATATTTTAAGGGTAGTAGAACTTTTTGTGAAGAGTTCATTCGTAGAAGTACCACCACCATAGCTTTTTCTGCCTCCAAGCAGTCTGCATTGTTTTGTTCCATTTTGATGGGTAAAGGGGCCGGTGAAATAACGGGCACATAAGACCTTACAACTCTACGTTTCAGGGTAACGGGCGCAATACAATCCAGTGTTCGTCACGTGCTTAATGAACGTGATCACCGCGCTATTGTAATAAGTAGAGGTTCCTATCTTGTCCGTGGATTTTGTAAGAATCTGCTATTCCGGAAGATAAGCAGCAATATCTTTCCTAGTATCAACATTCCGTACTGCGATCACCAACCGTATACAACCAAGCGTAGCGAGCACGGCAACTACCCCCTCATGATCTTGAAGATTCTTGAGGAAGCCCTATGTCCAGCAGTTTAATATTTGTTATTAAAATAAGACCGCAGATCGGATCAGGTCTTTCGGGTCCCTTCCAATCGCAGTTCTTGGAGATCCTATGGCTTAGATAGTGGTGATGATGTTTTTAAATCTTAGTGCATAGAAATGTTTTCTCTTATTGCAGATATTTGTATCGGGTTCGAGTTTCTGTGTAAACTAAAGTACAAAATAAAATTATTTCAGTATTTTATTAATCAACCAGTTGATTAATGTAGCTCTGCTTCCACAAGTTCTGCTTAGTTTAGGGCCTGTCCATGCAATATATATATATATATTGCAAGACATTTCACATATTATTTATATAATATATAAATAATATGTGAAATGTCATATCAATAATCATATATATATGTATGTAGTATATATTATATACTACATACATATATATATGATTATCTACATCTTAATATAATTCTGGTTCCAAATTGGGTTACCGATATGGATGAAACTTTGTGAGTATATTCAAATGGGTTACTGTATGGTTTGAAAACAAAATTGGACCCGGTAGGTGGCGCTGCTGTCGGCATGTCATCAAATAAGCAGGCAGAACGTCGACTGCCGAGTCCGCTAGTATATATAAAAATATACATATATTTTCTTTTACATATAACATTGTTTAGTTAAGTTTTACCCTGTAAGTGCGTTTCTCGGTACCGCGTTTAGTTCCAAATCTGAAACTAGATGTCGCCCTTAAAAATGTTCAAGCGCTAGATCGCGCTATCGAAAACGCACGGCAGCAGATATAGTCTCGTAGTGATTTTGTGATTTTTGAGATGGACAGGAGCTCGTTACGTTAGTCACTGAGATTTGCAATAAAGTACCTTTGCATCAAAGTGCGTTTTTTTGAACGGGTTCCAACATAGGTCCATCATTTGGTCCTTCGAGCCGGATACCCTAGCCCTTGGATAGTCGGAGGAGTCCACCGACAGGGAGGGGGAAACACGTCGTCGCGGCCGCTGGATTGTTTGCCAGCGTCTGAGGTCAGCACGCGTGTACCGGAGAAGGTGGTGCGAGAGGGCGCCACTGTGTTGGGCTAGCGCGCTTAACTGCGCAGCTGAGCCAGCACTGCAGCCGGGCGCTTGGGAGTGCGCCACTGCAGCAGGAGTTGCCGGGCCATCGCTGCCCGCAGCCTGCGATCGGGAGCCGCTAGAGGGCGCCACTGTGCAGCTGAGCCAGCACTGCAGCCGGGCGCTTGGAGGTGTGCCACTGCAGCCGGGCGCTTGGAGGTGCGCCACTGCAGCGGAGTTGCCGGGCCATCGCTGCCCGCAGCCTGCGATCGGAGCCGCCAGAGGGCGCCACTACAGTGCAACTATTGAAGTTTGCGGTTTGTGAAGTGTAATCGTGAGTACTTTTGAATTGTTTGTTATTGTGGAAATTTCCTTCGGGAAAGGAAGATGCAGTTGGATTGATGCAAGAATTGAACAAAGCAGTTATTGGCAAGAATTGAACATTGACTTTTTAACGTTAAGTTTAGGACTTATAATTTTTGTGTGCATGCTAGTATTAAGGTACGAAACTCTGTTGAGACGGGGAATCCACGCCCAAATTTCGATATTTATTTTAAATTCTCAAACACTTAGAAAAATTTGATAAAAAATATTTTGTTTATATTTAACCTTAGCTACAATGGAATCCTTATACAAACTTCAGTATGACGTAAAGTCACGTATTGAAAAGGCCAGAAGTAACTTAAAGAAATCGCCTAAAACTCGTATCACGTTATCATACGTTGAGGTAAGGCTTGATTGTTTAGAATCCACTTGGAAAAGTTTTAATAGAAATCATGAGGCTATTGTACAAAAGGTAACTGAATCAAATGCAGAAGATAAATACTTTTCGGATGAAATTTTTGAGAATACAGAGGAAACATACGTAGATTATAAAAGTGAATTAAATGAAATTTTGAACGCATTTCGTACCAAAGAAAGTGAAGATAAAAGTGTTAACGCTAGCAATAAGTGCGATTATTTTAAGTTGCCTAAGATTTCAATTCCCACTTTTTCGGGAGAATTTACTCAATGGCCGACATTTAAAGATTTGTTCATATCTGTTATTCACAATAGCGACAATTTACAAGATGTGCAAAAAATGCATTATTTAAAGGGTTTGTTGACGGGTGAGGCAGAACAGTTGGTGCGAAACCTTTCCATTACATCCGCTAATTATGCGGAATGCTGGAAAGCGTTGTGTAGTAGGTTTGATAACAAAAGATTTACATCAAATTGTTTATTAAAGCGCTTAATGTCACAGAATAATGTAGCGGAACATTCTAGTGCCATAAAGGGTCTATTAGACACGACTATGGAATGTCTAAACGGTCTTAAAAATCTCGGTGTTGATGTTCAGTCTTGGGATTTGATAGTAATTTACATCGTTAGTTCAAAACTTGACATTGAATCTCGGAAACTATGGGAAACAAAAATAAGTTCACATGATCAACTACCCGCGTTAGACGAATTTAAAGACTTTTTAGAAGCCAGGTCTCGGGCATTAGAATTCTTGGATCCAAAATGTAAATCTAAAGCAAACGTAAATAAAGCTAAGGTTCACCACGCTGCTGCTGCCTCCGCCGACAACCATTCGAATGGGAACAGGTCGTGCCCATTCTGTGAGGAAAACCATAAGCTTGGAAATTGTAAGAATTTTGTAAAGGACGATTACAAGGCTCGTCATGACTTCGTCCAAACCAAGCGCTTGTGTTTTAATTGTTTTGGTGCTAATCACGTCGTGAGACACTGTCGCCAGAATTCCTGTTGTCGCATATGTAAGCGTAAGCATCACACGTTGTTACATCCCGATAATTCTAGCTCCAGTTCAGCCGTGGCAGTGTCCACCACGGCCGAAATCAAATCAGCAGTGTCTGACGTCAAGGCAGCATTATCAGAGGGCGATACATTTTCGCCAAAAGTAGCTTCACACTTTTCTCAAAGGTCATTACCGTCACAGGTTTTGTTGGCTACAGCTATTGTCGAAGCACAGACAAGGCGAGGGTCAGCACAGCTTCTAAGGGTGTTATTGGATCAGGGATCTCAGGCTTCGTTCATAACGGAGTCGGCGGTTCAACTGCTTGGACTGAAGAAGAAATCAGCCAAGACAGTCATTTCAGGTGTAGGTGGCGAGGAGAGCAGCTTTGCTTCGAGGTTTACGGTCACAACGACTATTCACTCGCGCATCGACCCCAGGTTCAGTGTCGAAGTAGAAGCATACGTATTAGCTAATATTACGTCGGTTTTACCCTCAGAGAAATTTGTTGAATTTGACTGGCCTGAACTACAGCTCACTTTAGCAGACCCGGAATATCATACTCCAAACAAGGTTGACCTGCTGCTGGGCGCTGAAGTATACGGCCAAGTTTTGAGAGAAGGATTGACTCAAGGTCCTTTAGGTTATCCTGCTGCACAAAACACAGCATTTGGATGGATCTTGTTTGGTCGAATCCCATCGAGCACAGCCTCGAACGCTAATTGTCATCATGCCACTATTAGTAAGGCTGATGAAGTTGATGACAGCGATCTCCTGAAGCAGTTTTGGGAGATCGAGTCCACAATTCCTGGATCTCCAAAAATCCTGTCTGAAGATGAGCAGCGTTGCGAAGAACTCTATTCGCAAACCACTTCAAGAGATGAAGATGGAAGGTATGTGGTTCAGCTTCCATTTCGAAGTGACAATCCTCAGTGTCAGTACGGCAGAACGAGAGACCAAGCTGTTAAACGATTTCAGCTTCTTGAGTCCAAGTTTAAGAAGCATCCGGAAATAAAGCGCAGATATTCTGAAGTCTTCCACGAATATCTCGATCTAGGTCACATGGAACGTGTAAATGGTGATGATCCTAAACGATCTACAGCAGTATACTTACCACACCATGCCGTTGTACGTGAGGACAAGATGACGTCCAAGATACGGATCGTGTTCGATGCTTCCATGAAAGGGATTTACGGTGTTTCTCTGAATGATGAGTTGTTGATTGGCCCAACAATACAGCCGCCACTGCGTCACATCATTATCAAATGGAGAATGCATCCCATAAGCATTTGTGCGGATGTCGTCAAAATGTATAGACAAGTTAAGGTTTCACCTGAACACGCAGATTTCCAAAGAGTAGTATGGCGCGAAGATCCTTCAGAAGAAATTCAAGACTTTCGTATGTTGAGAGTTACCTTCGGTACTTCGTCGGCTCCTTATCTCGCTGTGAAGACACTCCAGCAGGTCGCGGTTGATGAATGTTCGTCATGCGGTCCTGATGTTGCTGACAAAATAAAAAATGAGTTCTATGTAGATGATCTTATGACAGGATGTCAAACAGTGAATGAAGGATTAAGGTTGAAAAGAGAAATGACAGAAGTACTTACCGAAGGTGGTTTTCAATTGCAGAAGTGGGTCAGCAGCTGCGAAGAGCTAAACAAGCAATTTTCGGAAAGGGATAAAGATCTGGAGACAGGAAGGGATCGAGGAACGACAGAAAAGGATATAAAAATGGATGAAATCACGAAAATATTAGGAATTTCATGGACCAAGGATTACGATGAGTTTCGATATTCGGTCAAACTCTCCGCACAGGAGCATCCTGTCACGAAGCGGCGAGTAATATCAGATATCTCCCGCCTATTCGACCCATTGGGATGGGCAGCACCTTGTGTTGTCACATCAAAGATATTCATTCAAAAGCTGTGGCTTTCGGGTATAGGCTGGGATGAAGAGCTGCCACAAGAATTGTTAATGGAGTGGCAAACTTACCGAAACCATCTTGCTGACACGTGTAAGTTTAGCATCCCAAGATGGTTGAAAACATCAGATAATAATGCCCGTGTCGAGTTGCATGGGTTCTCTGATGCATCTGTGGCGGCATATGCGGCAGTTGTTTATGTCAGAGTTATCGGTGCCGATATGTCAATAACTGCAAGCTTAGTGACAGCCCGAACGAAGGTTTCTCCTGTTAAACAGCAGTCGATTCCTCGACTTGAGTTGATGGGTGCTGTACTGCTTGCAGAATTGTTATCGGAAGTATCGGTTGTTATGAGGATTCCGTCAATCCATGTACACGCATGGACGGATTCCTCAGTCGTTCTGGCATGGCTTAGTAGTCATCCTAGCCGCTGGAACACTTTTGTGGCAAATAGAGTGTCAACTATTCTATCTCTGTTTGACAATTCGCACTGGGCTCATGTCCAGACTTGTCAGAACCCAGCAGATATTGCTTCACGAGGTTTGACTCCACAAGAACTTTCATGTAGTGTCTTGTGGTCTCAGGGTGCGCCTTGGTTACGTGACGAAATAATTGAATACACGAGACCAAAGGCTATATCAACCAATATAGAGCAAAAATCTGTCAAGGCTCATATTGCAACTGAGACCACACCAGATGATCCTGTTTGGACAAAATATTCAACACTGCAGAGGTTAGTGAGAGTAATAGCATATTGTCGAAGAATTCTGAAATGGAGAAAGCTACAAGATAGTAATAGACGTTATGAAGACTATTTGACGCATGAAGAAAAATCGGAAGCAACAAAAGTCTGTGTAAGACATGGTCAGAAAAAGGGATTCATCGAAGAAATAGAAGATTTACGAAAAACTGGAAGAGTAAAAGCAAGAAGCAGGCTGAAGTCGCTTTGCCCTGTGATAGATAGTGATGGGATCTTACGCGTTAGTAGTCGGATCCAGAACGCAAGGTTAGATCAAGATACAATCAATCCCATCATTCTACCTCGGGACAATCACTTCACACTTCTTGTGATTGCAGAATCCCACAGAAAGACGTTTCACGGAGGACCCACATTAGTCCTGAACCATTTGCGTACTAAGTATTGGGTAGTTTCAGCTAGAGATGTCCACATTGCTGATCCAAGTCGAAGCATGCTTGAACTCCCGGCCGTTGTCGATACTGCCTGATAACCATGACGATCCAACTCCTTTAACACCTGGTCATTTTCTCATAGGCGAACCTTTGATAACGGTGCCCGACCGGAACTATTTAGAGAGCAATGTTAGTAGCCTTAAACGTTGGCAGTTAGCTCAGCGAATGATGCAGGATTTCTGGCGGCGATGGTCCGAAGAATATTTGGTACACCTGGGGCAGCGATACAAGTGGAATAAACGGGTTCCGGAACCAAACATTGGTGATGTTGTTTTGGTGAAGGAAGACCACTTGCCTCCTGCACGTTGGTTCTTAGGCAGAATAGTAGAAAAGCACCTTGGTTCGGACGGTGTCACACGAGTGGTAACCCTCAAGTGTAATGGGTCATTATGTAAACGTCCTGTGTCAAAGTTATGTGTTTTACCTGTTACAGATTAGGTAAAAAATTGTTTTTTTTTGTGTTCTTAATGAGAAGTCATGTTGTTAGTTATTTTATTGGTAAGATTTTGGTTATATACATATTAGGTAATAACATTGGAAGTTGTTTTATTGATTTAAGATTTGTTTTTTTTGTATGTTATACAGTCCACATTGTGTTAAATTCATAGAAACGTAACGAGTCACTTTCAGCTTTGTTTTGTGTAACTTATAGAGATCACCCCATTGCTAGTTCTCTTATGATGAACATAAACATATGTTCATGGCGGGCGATATGTTTAGTTAAGTTTTACCCTGTAAGTGCGTTTCTCGGTACCGCGTTTAGTTCCAAATCTGAAACTAGATGTCGCCCTTAAAAATGTTCAAGCGCTAGATCGCGCTATCGAAAACGCACGGCAGCAGATATAGTCTCGTAGTGATTTTGTGATTTTTGAGATGGACAGGAGCTCGTTACGTTAGTCACTGAGATTTGCAATAAAGTACCTTTGCATCAAAGTGCGTTTTTTTGAACGGGTTCCAACATAGGTCCATCAACATAACATATTTGCTGACGAATGGAATTTATGTATTTTAATAAGTATGACAATTTGTGAAACAATGAAGTGACTATTAAATTTTTTTTTTTATAATATTATATTCCTCATCATTTCAGCCGTAAAACGTCCACTACTGAACACAGGCCTCCCTCATGGATCTCCATAAGGGGCAGTTGCCATACACACCACGCTTGGCAGGCGGGTTGGCAAGCGCAGTATGGGATGTTGATGCACGGAATGACGCTGCTGCCCATCTTCCGGAAGTAGCTCTTAGCAGGTTCTTACTGCATCCACGGTCAAGAGAGGAGGGGCAACATTTTACTGCCGGCACCCCACGGCAATTATATTCCTTGTTTTCAATCATTATTACATTATGCACATTTTTATATTATAATGTTTATTTGATTGTTTTAGTTTTTTAATTATATTAACTAGAGGTAGTTTACGTGGTTAAGTACCGTTCTGATTAAATAAATAATTTAAGTTAATTTTAAACTAAAATTACAGATAACAATTAAATAGCCCTGCTATTTTGTTATGAGCTACGCATTGCCAGACATAGGTGGAAAGAATTTCTGGACCCTTCTCAGTTCTCTTGCAGTACACATATGAATATTTTAGAGGCGCTTACGACTCGAGAAGTGGCGAATATGCTCAAGATAATAATACTGCGCGAGTTGGGGATTTTTCTTTGATTCGCTGTGAGAGTGTCAGTTTATTTTATATTTTTACTGTTTTACAATAAGCCTAATCCATCAAACAATGTCCCGGGCACTGCAGCGTCCCGTACAGCATGATTACCAGTTGCTGACGCTGCATAAATCATCTATAATAGATGCAAAGGCCTTACATTTTTTACAATAACACTTCACACTTTTTTAAGTGTGGTAATATCATTTACCTATTGGGGAACTTAGATATTATGCACTCGAATAAAATGGGAAAATTAATCACTAACTTCTCGAAATCTCTGAAACTGTAAGAAGCTGAATTTTTGCATGGGGTTTCCATAAAGGTCTTGACCGTGCGACAAAACGAGTTTTTGTGAACTTCTACTTTTAAGATGTTCAAACAGGGGGTTGGCTGTTATTTGATAATGATATCAAAACCATAATGATAAACTGTAATAGTTTTCAGGAAGTAATTATTAGTATTAAAAATCATGTTACGTATCATGTGTGGTTTGGTTGTTTATATATTGTAAACTTACGTTTTGCTCTTTAGTAAAATAATATACACAAATAATAAAAAAAAAACTAAAAGGTGACATTTAAATTTTAAATTTTTTAATAGTTGTAATTAGTTTACGCAAATTACCTAATTTAATGCCGTGGGGTGCCGGCAGTAGAATGTTGCCCCTCCTCTCTTGCCCGTGGATGCAGTAAGAGCCTGCTAATAACTACCTCCGGAAGATGGGCAGCAGCGTCATTCCGTGTATCAACATCCTATTCTGCGCTCGCCAACCCGCCTGCCAAGCGTGGTGAGTATGGCAACTGCCCCTTATGGAGTTCCATAAGGGAGGCCTGTGTTCAGTAGTGGACGTTTTACGGCTGAAATGATGACCTAATTTAAAATAAAAACTAGGATTAGAAGGCTTATCTATCTATCTATCAGCCTACATATACACTAGTGGGTATAGGCCTCTTCTTTGTCACGCCATTCTTTCCGACCCTGTGCCAACTGCATTCATTGGCTTCCCGCTACTCTGACAATGTCGTCTGACTACCTGGCTGGTGGTCTGCTTGGTGATCTCCCTACGCGGGGCCTACCTAGATACCTTATTCTCTTTCCTCCGTCGACCGATACACGTTCTCGGCTTGCCCGTTGACGAACTCACCGCCGCTAACCCGGAGGTGACGTCAACCCGTCTCACATTAGCTGCTATTTCCCTACCACTACCACTACCACTTTCAATAACCGGTCCCGCCGGCGGGCCGAAGAATTCACTCTTCCGTCTTAATGTGCAGTTTTGCACCTGAACGTTAACCATCAGTACATACAAAAATCTGGCAACAGTCCAAGCCGTGGTTCGAACCTAAGTGGTGCCCTTGAGCTTGTTGCCCCAACCTAACTTTTGCGGCTAGGCGCCTTCTGCGCTCGCCATAGTCCGGTAACGTTGTCATGGCCATCTGCGGTCAACAACATATCGCTCATTTGGTGCGACAATGACGTAATTACAGTTTTTTTACAAAACCATATAAGTATGTCAAAATGTTCGGAAAGACTATTTACATTGGGGGAAACATCGACAGAATTGAATTTGTGGTAACTTGCCGCGAGATGGCGCGATTGTCATTGTAGAATTGAGTGAATTGGCGCCATTTCTGTTGCTACAACGTCTGAAAGGCCAGTTACGCGGGGCGCCCCGCTAAGTGTGCTTGTGTTTGGGAGCTACAACGACTTAAAGGTATTTATGACATTTAATCCGATAATTGTTGGTGCAACAATGCCGTAATTGTGTTATTTTTACTCCAAAGTAGTAAGTTCTTGGTGAAACAATGACAAAATTGCGTAATTACGTCGTTTTTTCTCCAGGTAAATTATTAAACTATTGAATCGATGTCAGAATTGTGTAACTGTTTCATTGTTACTCCTGTATTTTTACGTGAATTGTAAATATAATTTTGTAACTACGAGTATAATTTTTATTGGTGTGAAGTTTTTAGATAAACAAGCTTCAGATTTTAGAAAAAGATGTAAAGATGGTAAGTATGTAGTACCTATGTAAGTTAAGTGGATGAGGTGTGTGCTTTTGATTCTACTTTATTAAGCACATACTATTTATTTTTGTTGCAGCTAATGATTCTAATTCTAATTCTAGGGGGGGTTACCAGATCTGCACTGACGTCTCGCATTGGGGTGTATTATGCATTGTCCCCCGTGGTGCTGCCTCGACCCTAACCTAACCAGCCCAACTCCTTAAAATACCGGAGAAGGACTCGGGGTCGCCGGCAGCATTCCATGAGCATCCCCGAAGGGTATGCAAATGTTGTGGAAGAAGAAGGGCATGACTCCATGAGCTCCTGCAGTCCTGTCTCTATCTGGTCTGTCTTGTGGCACCACAGTGCAGTAGCACGTGCTCCACTGTTTCTTCCTCTTCAAGACACCCGCGACATAGTCCACTGTCTGTGGCACCCGTCTTGAGAAGATGGTGATTGAGATCACTAACATAGAATATCATCTAACATAGAACATACCTACATGGTTGTTTTCTTATGTTAATTTTACTAAACATTCATAAATAAATGTGATTAATTAAATTATAGTTCTTTTTTTGTCACAAATGCAAAATTAATTTATAGTAAACGCATTATTTTTTACATTGAGTTCTGAAGCAACAGTGACGTATTTACAGGTACCTTTTTTATTTAACTTTATAATCCTAGTTTATGTACAATATACCGAGTAGATTGGAACTCTTATAAAATGAACACAAAATGATCTTACATTTAAAATCACAAGTATTGTAATAAGTCCCTTCAAAATGCCATACCTTTAATAGCAACCTTTGATTGGCTCTCCTGTAAAATGTATAATAGTGTAACTACGTCAATGTTGCACCAAATGAGCGATATATTGTCAATTCGAAAAAAAAAAAGATACCCTATCATTTTAAAATATATAATTTTAATTCTAAAATTGTAAATTAGTATTTATTAAAAGTTATAAACACATTGACTTTGACTTTAAGTTTAATTTACAAAAAAACTGCCATATAGTGCAGACTTCGAATGACGCCGGACATATGCATGAAAAGTTATTGCTTCAGCAGTTTAACAGTAAATTATTATTATCAAGTCGTGGGATGCCGGCAGCACCGTAGGTTCCGGCAGTAGAATGTCACCCCTCTTCTCATGCCCGTGGGTGCAGCAAGAGCCTGCTAAGGGATACCCCCGGAAGATGGTCAGCAGCGACTTTCCGTGTATCAACAACCCGTACTGCGTTCGCCAACCCGCCTGCCAAGCGTGGCGAGTATAGCAGCAACGCCTCATGATCAGTATGAGGTGACCCATGAGGGAGGTCTTTGTCCAGCAGTGGACGTCCTACGAGATTAAAAATATTGTGTCACGTCGTCACATCGTGCTGTCAGAGTCTGTCTATCCAAATGTGGGGATCGTTAATTCACGGTTTCTTTTCAAAACATTTGCAACGGTTTAGGCAGGAAATTATCCTTAATTTAAAAAAAAAGAACTTTAAAATTATCAATATTTGGACAAAGGCGAACTAAATCCTAAGAAGAATTCTCTTACAGCAAACATTGGAGGCTAGGTAGAAGTGATCATAGATGTAGGAGTCGTGTACACAAGAATTAGGATAACTTAATATACAAAGCTTGAATTAAAAATGCAATATAATTATTATTAATAACATTTTTAAAACCTAATCAGAGATTACGTTAAAATAAAGGATCAGATTTAAACAACATGCATAATCTAGGGATTATCTGGAATCTTCTTAGATACAATAGGTTGTATCTAAGAAGATTCCAGAGGGGACGTAGACGTAGAGCAATTGGATTACAAATTAGTGGAAACTAGAATCCGGCATAATCTGTTGCCTCTATAGTGTCGTACAAGTTGACTAATATTTTATTAAAAGCGAATCCGGAACCCCCGCAGACAGGATATTGGATCCTGGTATTTTCAGTTAGACTGAATTTAGTTTTATCGAAATTAAAAGCTTCTCTTGTCAATTTGTAATACATGATTTGAGTACCCGCTAGGTAGCGGTTCCGTAGAACATGAAAACAGTACCTAGCTGAAGATATATCTTTCTTTATTATAGACTAGCTTGTGCCCACAGCTTCGCATTCGTTTTACCCAAGAAAAATTAGCCTATGTGTTTTCCTGATCCACATCTATATGTGTATAAAATAACAGCACAATCCGTTGGGTAGTTTTTGCGAATAGGTAACAAACCTCCAAACAAACTTTCGGCTTTATAATATTAGTGGGATTTATTCGGTAAAATTGTTCGCCTTATCTCTCGCTTGGCTACTAGTTTCTACTTTAGTACTAGCTTTTGCCCGCGACTTCGTCCGCGTGGAAGTCATAAAACGTAAAATCCCCTTTTTCACGCAGAACCACTTTGATTCGAAAATATAAATCGCATTTATTCCCTATCCCGTGGGAATTTCAAAAAATCCCTCCTTAGTGCACCTCTAGGATATTCAAGGTGTGCCAAATTTCATGTATCTAGGTCCAGTGGCATAGGTTGTGCGTTGATATATCAGTCAGTCAGTCAGGCAGGACTTTGAATTTTATATACCTCTATATAGATGAATCTACCAAGGGATACCTCCGAAAGATGGGCAGCAGCGTTGTATTATGTACTACGCTCGCCAACCCGCTTTCCAACTGAGTTAGTACGAGAACATTCTCCTCATGATCTAATGACTAAGGGGTCTATGAGGCCTATGTCCACCAGTTGACGTCCTACGGCTGAGATGATGATGATGATGATATCTATTATTATAAATGATTAGATACGTATACTTGAAACTAAGGTTAGTTTCACCCTTATCACCTGAGCTTAATCACCTAGCTGAATAAGGTTACATGGGTTGAGTACCTTTCCAAAGAAAGAGAAGTAAATTAACTTCCATAAAAAAGTTACTAACGTTACTACCAGCATGAATGCTAAGTTTTTCGCAATATGTTGAATCAGATTTGGCATTAACTTCGTGCACATACAGGTGTATATATTTCTTTTTAATATTTACTCTTTACCTAGTCTCGTAAATAAATAAATAGATTTGATACAACACTTGAGTATATTATTTGAAAATATTTGATTGTTCACCCATAATTTCAACCCCCATATGTCATAATGGCTCAACTGATTTCTATATAACTTTCAGTTTTGCATCCTACACATCGTTTTCTTTCCTTTGATACAAACTCGGTTATATTTAAAAAACATTTGATTGTTCATATTCATCTTTCACAATATGAAATATTGACGCAAAACCAGCTTTTAAATAAAAAAACAACATGCACATCGGTTTACTAGTTTAAGAACTCCGGTGCCACAGACAGACATACACATACATACCTATCAGTCAAACTTATAAACCTCTTTCTCTTTTTTGTTGGGGGTTAAAATTACGAACTTCTTCGTAGTGACACATCTGAATACAATGAAAATCCGCGAGCGAATGCCATTTCGCGAGTATATGCCAATTTGCGATGCTGTATAATATTGCCACTCCATTTAAAAGCAAGTCTTTTGTGCAGACTACACGGTACAACAAGGTAGTAACAAGGTATCTGGTGGAAGTAAAAAAAATTACCCTAACATATTTTTTAAGAAATTTCTGGGTTTAAATCAATCTTATTTAATTAGCTGATAACTGCAGTATCAAAACATTATCATTACAACATATTAAAGTGGCTGAAGTTGTATAAACCAAACTGATATATAGGAACTTAAAACATTAATTCATGAGTTGAGTACCTTTCTGAATAAAAGTTTACTGAAGGATATTACGGAATGATTTGATCAGACATGACATTGTTCACATAAAACTACAAACTAATTCACTGAATTCCATGCGAATTTTTCGAGGGATTGTTTAATTGTTGTATTGAGTTTGGTTTTCAGTTTGTACCGGTTACCAATCAGCCAATAAGGCATTTAGTGCTAAGTTATGGTAATGGTAAAGATTAACAATTGCAAGAATCAGCTATTTCAATCATTTATCTCTGATTACTTTTCAAAACACACTTGAATACTTTAATAGGAATTGATTGAGTAAAATTCAGAGATTCGTTTAAGAACGGGTCAGGTTAAAATTCCGTCAATTCCACCGGAAACCTGCTGGTAATCTGCACAACAGACTTGCTTTTAAATGAAATGGCTATGCTGCTTCGTAAAATTGCATTTACTCGCGAAATGGCATTCGCTCGCGGAATTCGTATTGAATTTAGATGTGTTACTTCGAATTAGTTTGAAGTTATAAAAGAACGAAGTCAAAGACAGATCTGATTCAACATCTTGCAAAAACCTGAGTCTGAATCGTAACCCTTCCATTGTGAAGGTTTCCTTTGTCAAACAATTCATGTAGGTTTCACGTTATCTATACATATCTAACATATTATTAAACAGAAACCTTTCGAGTCTGTACATTAAATATTTTTGCAAATTAATAAGTAAAATAAGGTAATAAAATGTATAAAAACTATTTTTGACATTTTTGTCTGTTTGTCTGTTATCTGTTTGTTTGTTTGTTCGTGAGCGCATCACGCAAAAACCACCTATTTGATTTAATATATAATAACTGAAAAATGTCAAGCATTATTCTAAATAACATTTAGTCTTTACATTATCAAAATCTACTTACAGAATCAAAAGTTTTTTAGCTTTTAAGTTTATTTGGAAATCTCATATCACTATACCGCCGCGAAGCCTTGACCTCGCGTCGTATTAAGCATAGCGCTATCTACCTGCCTATCTGTGTATGATACGATTATACCCCCTTCACCCCCTTTTCTGGTACCCCCGTACCAATGCTTGTTTCAAGTTAAAAAGCTCTTCCTTACAGCTAAAAGCAAAAGACCCCTGAAACAAAAAGCACATTACCCACTTTCCAGATTTCTGTGATTATCGTGACTGAATTACATGTCAGCTCGTGTTGAGTACAGAGTGCCGGTAAATGTCCCTTTGTAAAGCAAAGTGAAGCCTTAAGTGACTGCAGTTTTAAGGACTATTGTCTCTTTGCGAGACAGTCCTAGAACATGCTTCATTGATGCATTTTAGTGAGCAGCTCTTGAGCATTTGATCTTTAGTTGTTAAACTACGGAACTTTACTGAGACTCTTGTTTTGTGCCTCGTAACAAACAAGCTCTCTAAATGTTGAAAGGGCTTCATTTGTTCATTTGAAATCAGGTTTTTTTTTCAATTCAATCGTTTATATGTTATTGTCTACAAAAAAATAACCCTTAGGTAGATTGCTGACAGAAAACTTGAAACTTTTATAGTTTTATAGTTGGTTTTATAGTTGGTTTATGTAAAGATTGTGAGAAACAGTTATATATATTCTCTGATTCAAATGCAATGCAAAGGCAAGTGATATCGAAAACCTTTCCGGATTTTTAGTCTATAGCATTTGTAGTTCGTGAGATAATCACCTGTACAACAGATAGAGTTACACCACAAACTCCGCAAACTTTGTATATAACATTAGTAGGATATTTCATAGATAATCTCTTAATTGAAATAGGCTTGTTGGCTTGGAATTTTTGATGGTTCGTGTAGATTATATACGATACGTACGAGTTACATCATCCTTTCAGCCGTAGGACGTCACCTCTCCTTCGTGGATCACCTGGAGTACTGGGGTTGAAACCGACCTGCAGTCTTAACCAGGTCTGTCCTTCTTGTCGTGACGTGATACCTACATACTATTTAACTGTGATACGCTGAGCTTGGCGATCCCTGGCCTTCTTTCGAGAACTTTGCAGTCCTATCGGCCAACTGACCGACACGGCCAACAAGCAAAATATACGTGCCTATCTTTTTTATATCTAACTTACGAACTTTTTTTAATTTTCAAACTCTGTCACCGTGCCTTAGAATAACCATTGGTTTTTTACTGAAAACGCATAAACAACACTTAATAAACATACTTTTAAAAATATACTGTTCGTGCAGTAATATTATTCGAATACTCTCAATTTTTATTTGATATACGGTTCAAAAAGATTCGGTGATGGTAAAATTCACACTCGGCATTACTGCAGGGAACATAGGTGTCGCATTTGAGAATGCGACAAGCAAATGTGGCGGAAGGTTTGTTCCTAAGCAAACGCAATCTAATTTAAAAATGTTACGGTACATTTTATAAGGCGACTTCAAAACAAGTAAAGTTTTCAAGTCGTTTGTATTTTTTTATAATTGTCACCTCGTATAAAAACCGATTCAGAGAATTATGTTTGGTTCAAATTTATAAACCAAATTAGTACCAATTATTTGTATGCTTTAAGTAAAAAGTACAACGAAGTCGATTCACTAAGCACGGTACTTTACTTTTAAATGTTTCAGTACTAAATAAAGTTTAGCGGTAATAAAGCTTCCTGTTTGATGAAGTTTATGCTTGGGTTTTTAACTCTTTCTCATAACAAGTAATTTTATGAAGTTTATAAAATATACATGGTGTTTTTATAATTTAATTTTATTGCTTAGGTGATGTCACATTTCCATGTTATTTCGAATGGGGTGCGGTCAGGAACAAGCCAGAGACTCAGGTAGTACATACCATCAACATAATTCACCAACCGTGAGGTACACTTAGCTATTTTATCACGTCATCCCCCAGTGTCATGGCCGGGGCAGTGACGCAAGACATCAAATAAAGTTGTTTTACTTGCTTATCTGTGGGGTTCCAACTGGGGTGCATAATGCTCCCAACTTTCGTCAGTGGCAAACACTTGTACCACTGTGCTACGTACACATATTGACATAAGGCACTGGATATAAATCATAACGCATATTTTCTCTCTCTTAGGGTTGATTTGAGATAAATACTAGTAACTTCCGTTATTTACTATAGGTACTTCCGTTAACAGCACCCCACCCCAAGGTGCTGGCAGTAGATTTTCTTCTCTCCTCTCTTGCCTGTGGACGTAGTAAGAATCTGCCAAAGGATACCTTCGAGATATAAGCAGCAGCGTCTTTCCTCGTATCAACATCCCGTACTGCGCTCGCCAAGCGTGGTGAGTATAGCAAAAACTCCCTCATCATGAGGGAGGCCTATTTCCAGCAGTAAACATCATACAGTTCAGATGTTAATAGTACTCCATTGTTCCAAATTCTTTCTCACGCGTCGAAGAAACCGAGATAGCCTTACAGTGAAAAGGTTTTATCTCTTCAAGAGCACACTCATTTTCTGTACAAATTCACCTTTTCTCTTAATTTTTTCGCTTGATGAAAGTAAAACACAATGAAATAAGCAGATAAAGTGAAACCTCATTGCAGTAAAAGTTACGATGGCGTGATAAAAACTCGTAAAGATTGTAAGCACATTTGCTACCGACTGTACTCGGAGTACTTAGGTGTTTTTCTTGCTACTTTGCGGGCCTTTTGCAAGTCTCGCTCATAATGTGTTTGTTATGGAAGCTCGTTGGGAATTTTCTCTTTTATCTTTGATTTTTACAAGGAATTACGATAAGTGCCCCCTCAAATGCAATTTCCAGAAATTACTTTCAAATTAGGCTTAGGGAAATTGAGTTTTGATTAACTTTTCTCATTGACTCTTAAGTTTTCAAGAGTTGTTTGTACATGAAAACGTGTTTTATTTGACGACGAACCATGATAATGAATAATGTTTAATAAAATAAGACATTAATTTTACAGGTCGCTGGGCACGAAATGGCACAGGTCAGTGGAAGTTGGCAAAAAATGAGGGAGGCCTGTAGCTACAGACCTCCTTTCCCGGGCTAAGAAGAAGATTAATGTCTTAACAACACAACCTACTCTTCTTCTTCGCTGGGTAAAGTTTGGTTTGGGTAAAGAATTTAATCGGAACTGACAATGTCTTTGAAAACTATAGAAATGAGGATCCTTCTGTTAATTTAGATAGACTCTCAGTTTTGGAAGGTAATTATTATTTGACAGACTAATACTATGACTAACTTAACGGAATCTTGCATTCTGGGGGTTGTAGTACACAGTAAAATGGCTGCGGGCCTAGGTAGACCGCAGCTCGGTGCCAACATTCTCAGATATGCTCGTGGCATTCTCAACACCTATGTATAGTATAGTTTACTTGTAGTCTACCTTCAGGCTGCAATGTAGCCTGACCGAAGATTGTAACCTGAGGCTATGGTAACAATTTACTTTGATCGGTACAGAAATCATTTTTGATGGACTTTGCGCGGTTAAGATGTTTTTGTGTTTAACAACTTAAAGTTTAACTAAATCTAAAATGCTTTATTATTGGTTATTGGTTACCAATATAATGAATATAAAGGATTTTAGATTTAGTTCAACTTTAAGCAAAAAATGATCATCTCAGCCGAAAGAAGTCCTATGCTGGACATTGGCCTCCCTGATTGATGTTCTGGGGATTGTTGCCACACCCACCACGCTAGGCAGGTAGGTTGGCGAACACAGTACACATGCAGCAAAACAAACTAAATTTAAATCTAAATTGAATAAAATTTTGTATTGACAAAATTTTCAATAAATAGAACATACCGTGAACTCCAGAATCAAACCGACAATTTAGTTAATGTAAATAACTGCCTGTGCAGCCGTCTAATTTACCGGCGATGCCTGGCTGTATATTTATTTCTGTGGGCTTTGTTCTTCTATCCGCGAATTAAGCGGTAGCAACAGATATTGAAAAAGGTAGAAATCGTTCCAGTACAGCTTGCTTAAATAAAAATTAAAATAATAATTATAAATATCAACCTCTTCAATTACAAGTTTTACCTTTACTTGTTTCTTTATATGACTAAATGACGAGACAAGTCCAAGGCCCATTTGATGTTAAGCGGTAACCTCTACCCATTACAACTGCAACACAAAATAATAATAACATCAACCTCTTCACTTATAAGTTTTACCTTTACTTGTTTCTTTATATGACTAAATGATGAGACAAGTCCAAGGCCCATTTGACGTTAAGCGGTAACCTCTACTTATTACAACTGCAACACAGCGGCGGTAAGTGTAATCTAATACTTACCATTTCAAACTACAAGTCTTTATTACATTAATACAAATTACAAGTCGTTGTTGTAGTTGGATATCTCAGAAACTACTCTAAGTATTTTCTTAGAGTAAAAAAATTTTTTTGTGGTAAAATTTCTACTGCTTGGCGGCAGAAATCTTTACATAGCTGTGGTCCGGTTTGAAGGGTCAGGGGGCCGATGTAATTACGGGCACATGAGATCTTACAACTCTGTCTCAGGGTGACGGGCGCGGTGCAGTGCAGCGTTGGTCACGTGCTTAGTGAACGTGATTACCGCGGTATTGCAGCTGTAATAGGTAGACCGGTTTGTCTTGTCATCATCATCTTCATTCCAGCCGTAAAAAGTCCACTACTGAACAGGCCTCCCTCATGGATCTCCATGAGGGGTAGTTGCCATACTCACCACGCTTGGCAGGCGGGTTGGTGAGCGCAGTACGGGATGTTGATATACGGAAAGACGCTGCTGCCCATCTTCCGGAGGTGTTCCTTAGCAGGCTCTTACTGCATCCACGAGTAGGAGAGGAGGGGTAACATTCTACTCCCGGCACTCACCCTACGGCGGTTGTCTCGTCATCGTCGTTAACAAAAAATATTCAACTGTAACTCGCTTGATTACAAAAACGTAAAAAATATGCTGATATATCAATCAGTCAAAAACACACCATTAAGTTTCCTTTTTACCACTTCACCGGAACCCAAAGACTCACCACAGAGCATTCTACCTTCTAACAACTTCTAAGTGAGATCGAGCAGCACCTAATGATTTATATTAGGCCTCGCTCATCCCGGTATATTTACGATTCTCGCCCTACAGAATAATTACAGGCCGCATAAACGTTGGCGAATGTAAAAAGGGATTACACAGTAATGATTGCAGAGTAATTGTAGGGACGGAAAATGTCGTGGGAAGGTGTGGCTGCTGAAAAGGGCAGAACTTTTCATGGATCATTTTATTTAGTTAAATATAACTTTTGAAACTATCGTGGTTGGTCACTTTAATAAGCAATATTTCAGGAAACTCAAAGTAACGTAAATTATAATAAATCGATGCAAGAAAACGTATTTGCTGTAAGTAGCCAAAACCCAACTTTTCACCAGAGCCAAAAAACTTAAAAAAAGTTAGAAAAAAATTCGTACCTTTTTATTTATCAGTGACAGAAAGATGATTTTTGGAACACGGTTTTGTTAAAATATTACTCATGAAAAACAATGAAAATATTTTTGTTAAAGTTATTAGTAGTAGGCTTTTCATTACTTACAGCAGTTGACTTTTCATTTTAAAGACCAAAAGAACGTTGTAAGTAGCTTAGTGACTTCTATGGAGATAGCTAAGTTCCGTATATTTCCAGATATTTAAAATGCTGTAATTGAAATATAAAGTAAATTACGTACTATTATAGAGATGTAAGACTAATTCTAAAAAAAATACTGATACCACTTAATTGGTATAAATAAAGAAGAGTTTGTATGTGTGGTACAAATAAAACGCTGTTAGTTTATTATTTTGTTTATTACTGTCACATAAAAATTTAGCTTGTTCTCTAAGAACATACATTTCAATTATTATTCAAAAGGCGTCTTGCACCAAAAATTGTTTAAGCTTGAATAGAATTTAAATCACTATTTTTACAGTAGTTTTATACAAATCTGTCAAATAAATTTCGTTTAACGCTAAATACGTTAAACTTTGGTGCAACACTCCCTGAGTACAAGGAACATAATCTTAAATTTAGTCTTCTTCATTAGTGTGTGCTAAACAATCGACTGTCTTTTTATTAAACTTCAAGTCTAAATATTCTTTAGCACAATGGCTAGGTATCACTTTCCTATCAATCAATTATTTTAAATCGTTGTACTTCTGGACGGAAATCGGCAACTTAGCTGGGTATGAATTAAGTTTTGGTTCTGTGTCTCCAATGTCGCGAAGTGTAATTTCAATATAAGCCGTATCAGGGAAGTGGAGTGGAGTGTTTTACGAGCATTACATTTGGCTTACTTTTTTTGAAACGTTGCGATACGTGTGCGAGACATCATAATTTTTGTAGTTTTTTTAACTGTTTTATTAACAACATCTTCAAACCCCATGAAATCTTTTCCTTCAAGCACGGTAACTGCGCGCGCTAGCGCCGCTTTGCGCTATCGCGGCGCCACAATACTACTGTAAGGGTATAAAAGGAAGCACGGGCTAAAATTCGATGGCATAACCAATTTCGTTGTAAGTCAAATGTCATATAACAATGCCTTAAATGTACAATAATTATATCATTCCTACCTTAAAAAATGTGTTTTTTCTTATTTTCTAAGTATTTATAACTCGCTAAAATGTAGTAACAAGAAAAATATTTTAAGAGCATCAATAGAAAAGTGCTGTAACCTTAGCGCAAACTTAAATTACAGACTGAAATAATGCTGTAAGTAATCTTGTGTTCAATTTGCACACCTTATGAATGTCGTAAGTAATCTTGTATTTAATTTGCACCCCAAAAGAATGCTGTAAGTTATATCAGATGATTAATAATAAACCGACTTTTGCAGTAAGTAAAAAGAGTTCTAAAACACCGTATTTTTAGTTACTTACAGCAAATTGAACACGTAAACTTTTCAAAATTATACCCTATTTTCAAAGTTTTTGTCGTCGTAGCGATATGAGACCCAGACCATTCGACGCAGAATTTTTTTCTGAATATAGCTGTGTATTCAGTCTACTTACGTCATTCTTGCTACTTACAGCAAATACGTTTTCTTACATCGAAATATTGCACATATTGCTAACGAATATTTCAAAATAAGATTTTCATTTTCATAAAGTTTTTTTTTTATATCCTAGTATGTCTTGGTAGTTGGATAGTGTGCGTAATATTTTTACTGACAGCTTTCGATGTACGTGCTAACATTCAATAAAACAAAGAGAAAACAATAAAGGTTTTTTTTTTATGGCAGAAGAGTCCATCATCTGATTTGCTAACTAAACGAAAACAATAGGTGCTATCATGTTTTGAATAAATTGCAGCAAAGGCAGGGAGTACACATTTTTTGCTACATACGGTAATAAAAACAATAGGTGAGCGGAATCCAAACATTTCTGTTTATGTTTGCCACAAAAGGATAAAAAATGTTTTTGGTATGAAGCCCGTTCGGCGTTACCAGCGGGTTGCGGGTACTATTGTTGGAAGGTACTGGATCCTTTCAGACCCTCTGAAAGGAGGGGAGCATTCAAATTAGTTCATTGTGATTTATTTTTCTTGGCGCCCTCTGAATAACGTACCCATCCCAAATGTTTAATGTTCAGTGTCATGAAAAAGGTTGGCTATAATTTAAGCTCCCATTTTTATTTGATTTGGAAGTTATCATTGATTTTCATCGTCTTTGTGTTTTGTGGGGTGGATTAAAGCTAGTTTTTACATTACTAAAATGTGTTATTTGTTCTCAAAGAGATGATTTACTATGTACAAATTCATATTACTATGTACAAATTTTCATAATGAATCTTAGGAGTGTGGCCCTGTAGGTTTTTGATTTTCAATTTACCTAAGTTATAGATTTGGAAATAAACTTATCTTGGTTATTATAATGTACGTGTATTTGTGTGTGCTTGCGTCAATTAAAAGTATTTTCTTGCCTTTATTAAAGTCATTCTTTGACTTATTTTGTGTAATTGTAATTCTGAGCTTACCCTTGCTTACTTAAGCATTTAGGAAGGCAACCTAAAAAGGACTCGTGTTAGCGTTCTGTTTTATTTCTGTGTTAATTTATCTCCTTTACAAAAGTCAGTACAACATTCTTCCACACTCAAACCTCTACAAAGTAAAACAAACTAATTCTCTGCTTCACTCTAAGAATTGTTGCTTATTTATTCGCTGAGAGAAACTTGCCGTTTTCAATTCATAGCATCGAGTGCATTAGCTACTCGAGCCTCGTAATCGTATTTGCATTATAAATCTACTTCACCTAATGCCACCGTCGCCGTAGGCAAACAAGTGTAGCTTTGAAGCGGGATTTTCGGACTCTGAATAGTGCTTTGTGCTGTGAAAAATTATGCGGATAATATTCATATAAAATGGGTTAAAGTCGCAGTTTATTACCCGATTGCGCCAAAAGGAGGGTTGGGTGTTTGTTAAATTGTGGTAAGTCTTACTTAGCAAAATCTGTGAGGTGATTTATAGGGAAGTTGTCATCGAAATTGTTGTAAATTATTTTGGAGCGATGATCATATTGATTGAAAACGGAAATTTAACTACTGTGATCACCGGTCACTACCGGCTACGTATTACAGACACTCAAAGCGTCTACATAATTTCAAAATAAAAACTAACTAACAAAGGTATAAAACCTTTGGGATTTCTTTTAATATACTCTACACTACGCTTTTCTTAGCTGATATCCACAAGCCAATTTCAATTTCTGTTCTCTCAATACTGTTAAGAATCAAATAGAAATTCAACCAGCAAACTAGGACTAGAAAGGTTGCCAAGTTTCTTCCTTTACAGATAAAACGAACAAGACGCTTCCAGAAAATAAAATCATTACCTTACAAAATGTCACACATCGGGACACAACATTGCTCTATACAAAATTGGTAGCCTGTCAGCCGTGTGGATTTTATTTTCCACATGTAATATTGTTCAGTGAATCGTTAGAAATCAATGGATTCTGTACAAAGAGAGTGTCAATCAGCACTTCGTCTGCGCGTTTGATATTCTCAAATCGTAGGCATTTTCACAAAAGAAAATTGGTCAACCGTTATTTGTCCACTACGTTGAACCGTCCCATTGTTCAATCTAAGGGGTTTTACTCAGATAACTAAGGCGAGGCTGAGAAACGATTCCTTCAGCACCCTTCTGAGGGAAAATAAGTTTGAAATTGCCTATTTACCTACTCGAATTGAGTTATTCCCTTTGTGTAAGTAACCATCTAGTCTCAGAAGTAGGGGATTAAGAAATACCTCTGGCGCTTGTATCTCTTAGGAGTTTATTCAATAAGCACGGTTAGTGCCTAAAATCGTGATCAGAATACGCTCCGAAATAAAATGGCGAAGGAACACTGAGAATACTCAAAGCCCACGTGTCTATTTCGATACAGCAACTTCAGCGTCTTGATACTTCTGATGTAAAAACTGAAACTACTTTACATTGGTATCCCGCGATAGAGTTTTTAGGTTATTCATTATTCATTTAATTATAATTGTTTTAGTTAAGATAATTAAATAACAATTTTGTCATAGTTTTATTTTGTTCTTTATGTCAAATCATGTTTCCGTGTGGGTCTGTCCGTGATTTAGATAAGATAAGATAAACTTTTTTTAGGCGTTACTTTGCGTAAATATTTTCATTTAATTTTTTTTTTACATTATAAATAAACAGAAAATACAACAAAATTAAAAGGATATTACAAAAAATAAATACAATTATAAACAATCTACACAGCGCTAAAATTAAAGGTATTTTTTTTATTCGGGTAATTGACGAGACAAGCCGAAGGCACACCTGACGTTAAACGGTAACCTCTACCATCTCGTATTACAACTGCAATACCACGGCGATCACATTTACTAAGCACGTGACCAACGCTGCATTGTATTGCGCCCGTCACCCTGGCTTATGAGTCCATAATTTCACCGGCCCCCGTACCCTTCAAACCGAAACACAGCAATGCAGATATTACTGCTTGGCGGTTGAAATAGGAATGGGGGGGATTCCCCTTATGACCTCTTCACAAAAAGTTCTACTACAACTTTACGAGGTTTTTAAAAATTGTATGAGAATGATGATGAAGAAAGAAAGATAAATGAATCTTAATCAATGCTGAATTGAAATTATTGTGGCTTGACATCATTTAATAAATATAATACGGCTTACACCACGTGTACCTAACTTATTATTATCTTGCTGACGTTTCGTAGACCATTTAGAGACCCTTCTTTATGAGCACCGTTCGTGGACGACTCCGAGGGCCGCGAGACGAGAACTGAGTCGGCCACGAACGGTGCTCATGAAGAAGGGCCTCTAAATGGTCTACGAAACGTCAGCAAGATGATATTATGTTAAGTACGTGGTGTAAGCCGTATTATATTTATTAAATTAATCAATGCTCTTGAACATACAAACAAACTTTTTGTTGTCAACCTGATCTTATAAATGTGATTGTATTATATATTGTAAGCCATCATTTAAAATAAATTCAGTAATCCATGTATTCACTATGTCTGAAAGCAAGCTTTGCACCTTTTTGTAATCTAGTATTCACTATTCTTGTTATTTACTGTCATTAATAGTGACTTTTACAATATTTTAACCGCAATCTCATGCATTATAATTTATAATTGATATTTTCAAATGTAAACAGTTCAAGTACTAATTGGCGAGAATCTTGTAAACATGTATTGACAGTAAAGTGACTTTTGACAGCTGGTCTTGACGTTGACATTTCGTTTTAAAACATTCCATGGTATTTGTCACAGTATGGCCACAATTAAAATAATTTATAAGAAACGTTACGAATCGGATACGTTAAGACTAGTGCTGCCATCTGTCGCGAGAGGGCCGGCATGACGAATGTCGGTAGGCCCGACCAAGCTATAAAATAAGAAATAAAGATTGTACAGCTCTCATTTCCTTTTCGTCCGCTGATGAATAAACTGGTATCGCTGCTACACTTCTGTCTTTTATTCAACAAATCAGAAGTGTTCGTCGAGTCCACGCTGCGTGCTCTATCCTGAACCATGAGCCAACGTCGAAGGCTTCCTGTTATAAGCAATGACGAGGAACCGGATCTGCAAGAAACGCCACCACCACCATCGCCACGGGAGCCACCTTCCAAGAAGAAAAGAAAAATCCACCTCGTCCAACCAACAACGATCGGCTTGAAAATATGCTGGAGCAGTTCATGAGCAATCAAGCAGCCAGGTGATCCGAATCAACGGTACAACCGGATAGAACAATAACCTCATCGAAGCCTCAACAGAAAATACAAGGTACACAAAAAAAAAATTCTTTGAAAATGTAGCAGGCGATTGATTAGAAACAATAGCACATTCCAGTTCATAAATTTTGCTATCTACCCTCAATAATTTTCAATTCCAAGCATGTCGTCATTAGGTAACATTAGATCCAACACATCCAATCGACATAAACCCAAATAAGAATATCCATTACCTGACATTTTATGTAAAACTTGAAAACGTGCTGAAATTTGATGGTGACATTAATGCTACTTCTATTTTCACATGGTTACACCGTCTGGAGTCCTTGGCGAAAATCTACGGCTGGGATTAATGAACACTGGTCTACCACATGACAGCCTGCCGAGGATTAGCAGCAAAGCTTTACTACTTCGTCACCATGAACATGCAACAAGAAGAAAAGGTACTCAACTTCTACTCTAAAAAATTAGCTATGGGTAAATCTTGTAAACTTTCTGATGACTTAATATGCTATGTAATTATTTTTAAATTAAATGACCCTTTATTGAACGTAAGAGCTCGTGGTATTGGTACGCGTTCTTTACTTAGTTAATTAACAATGCTTCATTAGATACGTCATCTCATCTCAAGTTAAATCAAAATCAAGTTGAAACTGAGAATTGTAGGCTTAAAATGTGTTCTCATTACAACAAACTACGTCACATGCGTAAAGAGCATAAAGTTTCCTAGAATAATTTTGTTTTGTTACGAGTATTCAAAATGATGGGATAGAAGTGGGTAGTCAGAAGAAAAAATTAACATAAACACGGGAATTTATCGTGTTGAACAAGCATTGGTACGGGGGAAGCTTAGCTTAGCTTGCTATAGCTTGAAAAACTAAATCGACAACTACTAACGTAAACTAGGAAGAATCTTACCGATAATCAACACTTTATTTTTTATTGTTCTATAATGTAGGTACCTACAGTGATGTTGGCAATGGTGATAGGTAGCATTAGTAGGGCACAACAATAACTATAGAAGAGAGGAATAATTCCCGGCATGTCGTTTTCTTGTTGGCTCGAAACCCCTTAAAATGAATCTCGTTACGTCAAAGTCTTCTTTTGCCGAGATCCCTTTTATAGTGCCGCCGTAGCGCTTGGTCGATGACGCGTTTAGTCGATTCTCTGTTTAAAAAGCCGTCTAGGCAGCTACGTAGCCATGTTTACACGTTAAGTACAGTCAGACGGGAAGACGTCATTGTTAATGTTCATACTAGATAATAAGGTTATAATATCCCACTAATATTATAAAGCCGAAAGTTTATTTGGATGGAGGTTTGTTACCTCTTCACGCCAAAACTAGGCTACGGATTGAGCTGAAAAATTATTATTTTTTTGCACACGCATTTATGTTAACCAGGATTAACACACAGGCTACATTTTTATTCGGGTACAACACATGCGAAGCGGTGGGCAGAAGCTAGTATACTGTAAAGCAAGCAAAAAAAAAAAAATTATTTTGTAATCGTTAGAGTTAAACTTGTGTCATTTAAAAGTTAAATATCTAGGTCAGGTTTATGTAGGTCAAAATAAAATAAAAAATTGTTAATATAATACAAATTAGAGCGTTAATGAAGATTATTACTAAAGTATTCATCGATCGTATAATAACATTTCATTTATTAGGATTTTTTTTAGTTTTTATGAATAGATGGTCTTTAATCTAATTTTTTTTTATTATATATTTTTATCGACATAGCATATGGACTAGATGAATGCAGTTTCATTTAAAAAAAGTTAACGTTAATTTATTATTATAACGTAATGAGTAAGCTGTGTAGGTTCCCGCACGAGTTTTATAGAATTGTTTATTATTTCTAACAGATTTGCATATTTCTTTTGTTGCGTAAAGACCACCTATGCATGGGTGCTATTCCTTAATAAGATAAAGGATTAAGATATGTAGCTATTTGAGTAGGCGTAATAAATTGCAAGGGAACGTTTAAATCAGTTTTTTTTTGGAGTGCGTATGTCAAGCTTGATAATTTGGATTTAATCTTTTGTGTGTGTGGTGTCCAATTTGAGTGAGTGTCTATGATTACACCTAGTAAAATTATAGGGCCGGCATGACGAATGTCGGTAGGCCCGACCAAGCTATAAAATAAGAAATAAAGATTGTACAGCTCTCATTTCCTTTTCGTCCGCTGATGAATAAACTGGTATCGCTGCTACACTTCTGTCTTTTATTCAACAATATATAATACAATTTATAACAAGATCATGTTGCTATAAATGCTGTTCTGAATTTCTTAGTAGACCAAGACACTCCTATCTTCTAAGATTCGGTGCAAGGATACTATGACAGGGGATTTCATTAGATGCAGCTTAACCAGAAAGAGCAAACACCGGGGACCAAACCTTGGTTATTTTGCTCAAAGATTTTTGGGGTGTGCAGGGAATTTCTATACGACTCTCGTTTATTACTTTACCTGTTTCATACCCCCATTTGGCTGTCCGTGAAAATTGTTATGGATACGAAGGGAAAAATAAACGGTCAGTCGGCGGTCGAATTGATTCAGTTCAAGGCATTAGACAAGATTTATGCTTATGGGATAAATAAATCAAATTTTAGTTGCAGGTAAGTAGTACCCACAGACTATTTACCTGCAACTGTTTTCTGAATTGTACAGAACTGTATTCTGAATTGTTTTACTGGAATCTTAATAAGTAGGTTTGAAATAGGCAGTTTTCACTGTTATTAAACAAAAAAAATGGTGTCGTGGAGATGAGTAAGATGATTCTTACTCATCTCCACGACATAGGCTTGCCTAGTGTGGAGACCGCAGAATAGGCACACTTTCTGGTCTTACTTTTAACAATACCAGGAAACCTAAGGTCATTAATAATAATAATGTTGTAACTACTTTAAGGCTATGTAATAGCAAATATTTTTTTTTCAAGTCATGCGGAAAGAATTAATTACTGAAACCTTAGTAACTCTATTCTTTTGAATCACTGTATTTCCATGGCCAAACCAAATATCACTGTATTAATTGAGACAGAAACAGCCGCCACTTGAACATAAACAACCACATTGTGTAGTTATGTATAATTTTTGATAAAATAAAATCCATACCTACATAGTTTTCCTTTCCAGTGTATAATAAAGAAAGTGTTCAAAATACTACTTTGGGATCATATATTATATGATCTAATCCATAAATCTCCTATCCACGACCCTTTATCTCAGCAAAGAATCACATTTTGTTACGAGCGTAGAACACTTTAATGTTTTAAGTAACTTCGACAACACAAGATATGGATATCTTGTGTTGACGAAGTAATAGTATCGATTCCATATACCCTTTACTCGATAGCACTGTCTCATAGTCACATCATTTCAATAACAAACAAGGATTGATAGCTAATGGTAGACTACTGTAATCTAAAAGCATTGCGCAAGCTGGACTCTATATGTTATGTAGGAAGTTTTCTTTGCGTTTATTATAATTTACTAGCTTTTGCTCGCGACTTCGTCCGCGTGAAAGTCATAAAACGTAAAATCCCCTTTTTCACGCAGAGCCACTTTGAGTCGAAAATATAAATCTCATTTATTCCCTATATCGTTGAAATTTCTAAAATTACCTTCTTAGTGCACCTCTAGTATACTCAAGGTGCCAAATTTCAAGTCTTTAGGTCTAGTGGTTAAGGCTGTGCGTTGATATATCAGTCAGTCAGTCAGTGAGTCAGTCAGGACTTTAAATTTTGTATATATAGATAAAGCATTGGTACGGGGGTACCAGAATAGGGGGCGAAGGCCTCAAAAAGTCACCAAAGTTCAAAAATGGCATTTTTGGGTTTTTGAACGTTTTCGGCCATTTGAAGACCTTTTTTTTTTTGGTGACCTTTTGAGGTCACAACAACTCCGGTCCCTGTGGACACAGACAGTGCTATGCATATTAGTGGCCCCCAATACCCCTAATATGCATAAATGTTCTAATGATAAAATGCCCCCTAATATGCCTAATATGCAAAGGTAACTCGATTATCCAATTTGGTTTAACTGTGTTCTGATCGCTAAACTTTAAAAAGACTATGTTGTCTGTCTGTGTATGTATGTTTATGACTATGTGTATGTCGGTATTTAAAATTATTTAATACAAAACTAAAAAGGACTAATTAGAAACGCAATCTTTCTAATGTTTTAATAATTTGCATTTTTAAGTAATATGTTTCAGTTTTGCATTGCATTATGAACTGCAAAACACATGGTTAACTAAAATCCTTTACCTTACATTTTGTTTTCAGTGCAACAAAATGTAGACTCCAGTACCTGAACAGTCCTAAGTCCACCCCATTCGGAGCAAAGTGCTCGCATTTGTAGGATATATGACGTTGAATAATGACGTGTGGCCTTAGAACAATAACTTTAGAGGAAAGTGTGAAACCAATCTCGCTAACGCATCGAGAGGGAGAGTCAACTCGCTAGACGGTGAAAGAAAATATGACAAACAATTTCACGTGAATGGTGAAACTTTGTTTTGTTTTCGAGGTTGGAAAAAGAAGGAAAATGAGTAATAGTAAAAGGTGAGTGAGTAAAATGCGATCTTGCATTTTAGGAATGAATGCCGATTCTAATGCGGTTTTAACGTCGTTTTCGTAATCCAAATGTTATAATAAAAATCAGCAGGGATGAAAAATACCAGATAAAAAATATATATTTTTTATTGTAAATTCATAATTAATATTATTATATAAAGGTAAATACCACGGACCCAGGACTAAAAAACCACTGAAAAATATTGTCCCACGGTAAGAATCAAACCCCCTAAGTTGATAGAAGGACGATGTCATACTTCGATAGCAATAGACGGTCTACACCTAAACCATTATAGACTTGACAACAACCTTGTGCATCACCATCTAAATTGGTGCCTTGCCGTTGTTATGGTTTCATAATCTTTCCACTAGAACCTACATTTATTTTAGCTATATTGTTGTCGTCTTAGCAAAATGACAACTTCGGATATTCGAAATAAAAACTCTATCCCTCCACAAGAAGTTTTCCAGCGACATAGGACTGCCCACACAGCGGCAAAGCAGTTGTGCAAACACATTGATTGAGTTTGCTTACGAGCTTACTGAGTGTAAAATGTATCGCGGCATTCGTGGTTAGATAGTTTGGAGGGAAAGAATTTGAATGTTGCTGCTTTCGTGGAGTTTTCTTTCATAATGTTGATTTGTTGGTCTGGAAGACGCGGCTGTGGAACGTCGGTAAATACTTTCTTAGGACTTCTTCTTTTAGCAAACTCTCTCGTAAGTTTGGTTTTCTGATGTTTTTTAACACGTTTTTAACTACAACTAACGTCTTTTAGTATTTTTTATCGGATATTTTAGGTCGTTACATATGAAATTGGCGTTTTGTGGTACTAGCCATTTTGAACTCAAATAACTCCTCTTTGGTTAGGAATACCAAATTATAATTTTATAAAGCTATTTACTCATGCATTTGTGCTTTGAAAACCATTATACATTGATTTTTGCTCTTTTGTGTTTTTTCTTTGCGTCACTCAGTTTACAAAATGGAAAAGTCTACTGCTAAACATAGACCTCCGTTATGGATCTCCAAGTTCATGAGGGGGTTGTTGCTATACTCGCCTCGCTTGGAAGGAGGGTAGACGAGCGCAGTACGGGAACTAACAGCTTAATACGTCTGAAGCCAAGTAAAGCCGCTGGTTTCAACAGGATGTTTTCCTTTCACCGTTAAAACAAGACTTGTAAAATGTGGGATGGTAAAAGATGGCCAATATACCATACAAAGGCCTAGCCACAGTCAAACGCATCATCTAGGGTCGCACCCAACATCTGTTGGTGACTTGCTGATTGTTCAACACATTAAAACCACAGATATTCGAAATAAAAACCTTATACTTCTACAAGAAGGTATCATCCGTCACCCTAAGACATGGAGTTGTAAGGTGTCATGTGCCCGTTATTTCCCTTTCGGCGGTTAATGACCACAATTAGAAATGACTACAATAAAAAAGGACCACAATAAAAAAGGACCACTTCTTAAAATGACCACTTCTTAAATGACCACTTCTTATAATGACCACTTCTTATTCACCGGCCCCCTTACCCGCAATGCAGACTTTACTACTTGGCGACAGAAATAGGTAGTAGTAGTACTTCCCCGCATGAACTCGTCATAAAAGTAATACTAATACAAATTTAATTTATACATTATGCAATATACCTTATTAATCAATTAGCCTGAGATTATAAATAAATTAGCCGTGGGGCGCCGGCAGTAGAATGTTTCCCCTCCTCTCATGCCCGTGGATGCAGTAAAAGCCTGCTAAGGGCTACCTGCGAAAGATGGGCAGCAGCGTCTTTCTATATATCAACATTCCGTACTGCGCTCACCAACCCGCCTGCCAAGCGTGGTGAGTATGGCAACTACCCCTCATGGAGTCCCATGAGGGAGGCCTTTGTTCATTAGTGGACGGTTTTTGGCTGAAATGATGATGATGATGAATCAATGTGTCTTACTTTTTTAACTTATAAGTAATGAATAACAATTTAAAGTCAAATTATAGTAACTGGAATCATATTTTTTAGTGTTAAAATTACAGGATTTTATTGCGTACCTTTTCTATACCTGGATATATTATGTAAGGCAAACTTAGGTGCATACAAAAAACTCATAATTTATAGTAAAAACTTCCTTTTATCAAATAGCGCAGTCCGCAGAGCGCCAGTGTGACTCGTACTTACCTTGTTTTTTATAAAACACAGTAACAGTTTTAATGTTTTTGCGTCATGCTAGAATGCAGGCTTTTATTTATTTAGGTTTCACAGGTTTTATATACAGCAACAAAATTTTATCATCTGAATCAAAATTTATTTTACGTCCAGGTTATAAAATATTTTGTTTTGAAAACAAGGTATGCCATGTTTGAGGCAGAGCAAGGCTTTTTTTAAACGAGTGATCTCAACCTATCATGGTACTTGCGAGCGATAAGTCGAACGAAAATAACATCATCATCATCATCATCATCATCATCCTGAGATGATTGACTCGGATGGTCCTAACGTGGACGGCAGTCCTACGTCTGACATGGTGTTGGTGAATAGCTCCAAACGAACGCAAGGACTAAGGTCTATCTACATTATATTTAGCAACGCAATAGTGATACATTTTATATGTTATTAAGTCATATGGGGTTGTAGGCAAGCGGAGAAGAAACGATTAATATTACCTTCTGAGTAAGCTAGATAGGGCACGGCGCGTTATATAAAAACAAATTATTAACGCAATGATTTTGTATTTTCTACTCTCCCCCTAAGAGTTTACGCCCTGCCCTGTATAGCCTACTCAGTAGATAATCTTAAAGAACTATTATCTCTCGCAAGTATCATGCATGACGCACGGTGAACAAAGTCTATAAAATACGCTATTGAACTTAATATCTGAGATTATAAATAAATTATAAGCCGAAAAACACTAATAATAATCTTCTTTGTTAAGTATTGTTTGCTCTGTACCTGACATCCCAATAGCATACATAACACCCAGAAACTATAACACACTAATTGCCTATTAGGATGCCCACTAAAATCATACAAAGTAAAGCAAAAACAGAGGCTATATTAGCTGAGTGTCCGCTCAATATGGATTGTACCAAGGATTGGATCACAAAGAAATGGAATACAGGATGATGTATGTATATTCAAGAAAAGTAACAAGATTATAAACAATTTAGGCATGATGACTAGGATCTAAATTCAAAGTTCTATTTAATCTGTCAGTTTGATAATACAACAGTTATTTTTTTTCAAATCAAAAATGAAGTAATGCTCAGATATAGCGAGTTTAGGAGTGGGGCTCGTGACGTCATAGTTCTGAACCGAAGCTTCGAGCACGTAATTACGTTAAAAAATAAAAAATACGCGTCCAATAGATTTTGTTAATCTACATGACAGACTAACAATTTAAATTAAGTTATCTAGTCTATTTATCATCATTTCAGCTGCAGGAATGCTGTCCACGTTCACTGCTGGACACAGGCCTCATCGGTCTCCGAGATCATAAAGGGCTTAACGCCGCGTTTAGGGCGGTTAACGCAGTACGGAATGTTGATACACGACAAAACGCTACTGCCCATGTCCAGAGGTATCCCTTGGCAGATTCTTACTGAATCCACAGTCAAGAGGGAAGAGGCAAAAAAATATGACAATATTCTTACATAAAACGAACTCTCTGTCTCTGCTATGACGTCTGCTGGTTTGATTCCCTCCAGGGATAAAATGTTAGCTTATGATATTAGTCTCGAGTCTGGGTACTTTTCTATGTATGGTAAGTGTATTAACAAAAACAAAGTATTATAGTTTCTGTAATCTGTGGTATTATACCAATCATCTTATAACACAAACTCTGTTTACCTTATAGCTTGATGGTGCTTTGTGAAATGTCCAGCAGTATGTATAATTCTGCTAGGACGTTGCCTTTGCCCAGCAGTTGGACACAAGACTGAACTACCGCAGAACAAATTTTAATAGTCTTTTTTAAACTTTCGCGATCACAACACATTATTAAAATATGGGATTATCGGGTATTTATCGCGTAATTACCTTTATTTTATTCCCGACGTTTCGACCGGATTGCACCTGGTCGTGGTCGCGGGGAGACTGGCGTGCTGAAGTTAACCGCAGCAAAGCGAAGGCATCTTTTCAGACTACCCTCACTTGGTCTTCATAATTAGAAATTTGAGATTTAAGGCCGGTTCACACTGGGACAGCACACTACACTCACTGTATCAGCACACTTTGGTTTATTCACACGCCGAGTACACTTGGCTATCACTGGATTCCATGAGGCAGAGAGTCTGAACCCGTCTTCAAGATTAAAATTAGGATATTTCTTAATTTCAATCGCTTCCCGAACCATTCTCTTGTAGTAGTGCCTCTCGTTGGAAATAATCTTGGGATTGTGGAGTTCGATCCAGTGATTGGGTCCTGAGTCCACTACATGCTCCGCTATAGCTGACTTGTTTACTTGTCGATTTTTGACCGCTGCGATATGTTCCTTAACACTGTTAAGGAACGTGTTAAGGAACATATCGCAGCGGTCAACCGCCAACGAGAGGCACTACTACAAGAGAATGGTTCGGGAAGCGATTGAAATTAAGAAATATCCTAATTTTAATCGTGAAGACGGGTTCAGACTCTCTGCCTCATGGAATCCAGTGATAGCCAAGTGTACTGGGCGTGTGAATAAACCAAAGTGTGCTGATACAGTGAGTGTAGTGTGCTGTCCCAGTGTGAACCGGCCTTAAATCTCAAATTTCTAATTATGAAGACCAAGTGAGGGTAGTCTGAAAAGATGCCTTCGCTTTGCTGCGGTTAACTTCAGCACGCCAGTCTCCCCGCGACCACGACCAGGTGCAATCCGGTCGAAACGTCGGGAATAAAATAAAGGTAATTACGCGATAAATACCCGATAATCCCAAATTTTAAAACTCAAGATGTTCATGATCCATAAAGTTTGCATCACTTATCTACGCTACTTTAGAGTAAAAAAGGAACGTAACTTTAAAACTCACAAAAGTTCAGTTAAAATTAGTCTCTCTTTATATATTATAAAATTAATTGTAACACATAACACGATCAAAGGAGGTAGCCTATTCCATTCCAAGCATTTTTTTCTTATTAGATATTTATAGTAAGCTTTATTTTAAAGATTATGTTTATTTATTTTTTTAATTTGTTTATAGAAAATTGTCGCATTTCTTATGGAATTTCACTGACATCAGTTATAGTTTTGTTGTTCTTCGAATTATATTTCTGAAGCACCCCATATTCCGTGTTTTCCGAAACAATGATTGGTAGGGGAGGAAGCCAAATGGATAGGACGAATGCAGAAAGCGCCTCTCATATTGTCTTACGGAATTTGCTGATGTCATTTATTAGCTTCTAACATAAAACATTTTTATGGGAGGCTGATATGAGTCGAACGTCTCGAGAGTTGCCTTGGAGCTCTTTGTTGGAATGAGAACAAACGATTTATGGACGCATATAAAATTGTATTGCGACAGGATTTTGTTGCGTCGTCACATTGTTTTCTGGAATTCTATACGTCTGCACTATCGTGTTTCAGTGGACATGACTCTATTTTGTTGAAAAGACATTTTCTCTTACTCTTTTTAGGTAAAAAGTGCGATTAAAACTATTTATGCTTCTTCGTTTGAAAGATTGTCGTCTTAATTATATTGTTTAAAGAATAATTTGATTATATTAACACAAAACTTGTGTTATAGGATAAGATGACGTTAAATTAGTAACCAATCAACTAATGAGTTGTGGAAATTCTAAATATACACTATTTCCTCTCTAGTGGGTATTTGTTTGATAATGGTGGTAAAGGCCACTATGAAGAAAAAAAATCCTGCGTTAGAAATCATGCAAAACACCAAGAAACAACGAGTTCAATTATTCTCGTGAGAATCACGAAAACAAATATTTTATACAAAACAGCTGTTGAACTTATTAATTTATTTGATGAATGTAACATTTTGAATGAATAAGGAAGAGCCTTATTGGGTTTCATTTTGCTAGTGGGGGAGCCAGCGTCGCGTGAGACAAGTGACAACTCCGACGTACGGATAAGCAACCGTGCGAGATGTCGGATACTTCGAATTAATCATCTTGATACTTGGTTACAGTTAACGTAGACTGTGATTTAAATAATAGTTACGTTTTATATCACAATTCACTTAATTCGAATTCACAACACCTAGATCTGACATGGTACAGAACGATGTGTATGTTTTTTTTATTCCTTAAAGACTATCGCTTTGCGAGCACATCGTCAAACAAATGAATCTAAATCACAAAAATAACAGACTGCTTAAAAATAAATCTAATAACTTAATCAAAAACTCGACCTCGTTACTGTTGCGTTGTATTGGATAAAAACCGAGGAAGCTTGCCGTGGGGTACCGGCAGTAGAATATTACCCCTCCTCTCTTGCCCGTGGATGTGGTAAGAATCTGCTAAGCGTCTTCCGCGTCTTAAACATCCTATAATACGCTGTAATGTATAATACGCAGGCGGGTTGGCGAGCGCAGTACGGGATAATCATGCACGGAAAGACGCTGCTGCACATATTCCGGAGGTATCACATAGATCCTGTCAAAACTCATTGTAGCAAAGTAAAATTGGTACGATAAAACAAGTTTTTTTTTATGTTTGATTATGTACTTAACAAAGAACGTTAGTAATTAATGCTGCAACTCTACACGCAAAGCACACATTAGAATGCATAAAAAATCCATGAAACCACTATAAATAGCATCGCACTTAACAAAGCATGCTAATTGCTCATTCGGCTATCTTAACAACGGCTGCAAATTCGCTTTCAAACGATGTATTTTGTATAATAACAAATCACAATCACGAAATTAAATACATTTAACAGTTGCAATTGCATGTTTACATGGAATTATACGTTTTGCGAAACCACCGTACGTGTACCATGCTCGTAAAATGCGAATGAAATAAAATTTGATTGTGTTTATGGCGCACTTTGAAACTTTTTGTCGGAAGGGCTTAGCGAATTCCGTCTGGGTGCTGTCACTGTAAGTGTTGCTGTTGGGACTGCAATAATTCTCTTAGTAAACGGAAATGTTAAAACTATGCCGTGGGGTGCCGGCTGAAGAATTTTACCCCTCCTCTCATGCCCGTGGATGCAGTAAGAGCCTGCTAAGGGATCCTCCGGAAGATGGGCAGCAGCGTCTTTCCGTGCATAAACAACCCGTACTGCGCTCGCCAACTCGCTTGCCAAGCGTGGTGAGTATGGCAACTACCCCACATGGAGATTCATGAGGGAGGCCTGTGTTCAGTAGTGGACGTTTTACGGCTGAAATGATGATGATGATGATGAAACGGAAATGTTGGAGGTTACAAACATATCGTATAGGTACTATTGAAACAATCAAAGGATTATTTCCCCATTTCAACCGTAACCGCGAACGTTACCGTGGGCTACCAGCAATACAATGTTGCCTCTCTCTTGCCCGTGGAGGCAGTAAGAATGTGCCAAGGTGGTATACCTTGGCACATTCTTACTGCCTCCGGAAGATCTACAGCAGCGTTTTTCGTGTATCAACATCTCGTACTGCGCTCGCCAAGAGTGGTGAGTATGGCTACAACCCCTCTTGATCAGTACTAGGTGATCAATGAGGGAGACCTTTGTCCAGTACTGGATGTTCTACGGCTGGAAGAAGAACTGTTATAGGTAAGCACCTAGTCTACGAAGTACTTGATTGTAAAGTGAAACCACAAATTAATTTGTCTGTTTATACTCACCTGTGTAAACCATAGGTAACGCAAGTAATTTAAGTTGTTCATTTTAGATTTTTTTCATGCTAGTTGAAAAATCAAAAGTCAATGATATGATAACCATAATCTCAAAGTATCAAGACTGAGCACATCACAGTGACTTGACATTTTTACTTTTACGTTTGACGCCCGCGACAGTGCGTTTTCATTATATCCAGCTTAGTGGCTAGGTGTAAATAAAGCAGTGTATTGCAGCCACGGCTTATTCGCACGAATTCTATCCGCGAGCACTATAATCCGCATTTTACGATTCTAGTCGCGAGAGATGGAGATTTTGAAATGAGAAAAATAACCTCAAATTCTTTGTGCGAGCGCGGTCGGTTTCGTGTTGTGAATGAATTTGAACTGAATATTTTACTGTTGAGCTGTAAATGGGTTGGTGGAATATAATACGAGGAAGTTCATTGATGGATCAGCGGATTAAATCAGTGATATATAAATTATTTGAATGGATTTGACATTTTGATTACGGGATTGGACTTTGCTTTCTGTGTGGCCTTAAAAAAATTACAAAACTTAACAAGGTCTGATTTATAATTCTACTTTTTGACTAAGTGTAATCTTGTATTTAATTATCAAATGAACACATTTCTTCCTTTTAAGGGTTTCTACGGAATATATTTTTGTTTCGCTTTGTCTGTCAGTCTGTCCGTCTATCTGCAGCTTTGCGACTGTAACGATTAGGTTTGCTTTTATTGTTTCGGAAAAATGGTCGCTCAAGTAAGTGAGGCGGTTTACCAAACATACTGGAATATTTTAAACCGAAAACTCAATGAATACCTGTTAATATGTTTTGGTAAACACGCCAAGTTCTAACAACAGGTTTACGGGTAACTGCGGAACCCTACATAGCACGTTACCGTCACACACCTAGCCAAATTTATTTTTTTCTTTATATAGACATTATAAGCCCTTTATTTCGGGTTCGGTTCGTTGTCACCCGGTCCCGTTCATGTAAAACTACCAATTTTACAACTACCCTACATTTAAAGTTGTATTAGCGACAATGCGACAAATGCAAATCGCACTTTATATTGTCACACAATTTATTCCGGTTAGACAGTACTCATTCAAAACTGCAACACGATCCAGTTAAAAAGCGAACCCTACTCTATCACCAAAAAGCCGCTTATTCACCAAAACACAGAGGTGTACAAACCTGACAAGCCAGACTCATAAATATCGTACATAAAATCTGCACTCAGCGAACGGATGAAATCAACAACGCTTCTGTAAGCTTATTCGACTACCTAGTGTACTAGTTTTATGGACATTGATAGGTTTAGGCGTTTAGGAATGTTCATGGAGTATAATTTTCATTATCATCTTTTTGGCTCTGTCCTTTTGGTTTTATTTATAACTGACTTCAAAAATAAGAAGGTTCTCAGTGCGATTGTATTTTTGGAGTTTCGGTACCTCAAAAGAAAAAAACGGAATCCTTATAAAATCACTTGGTTGTCCGTCTGTCTGTCTGTCCGTCTGTCGGTCTTATATATTTTTTCTTCCATAAATACTTTTTTGTGCACTATACGTTAATTAACATAATTTTATAAGCGGACAACTTACATTATGAGCATCACATTATCATCCTCATTACATACTCTAGTATAAAACAAAGTCGCTTCCCGTCTGTCTGTCCCTATATTTTCTTAAATCTTTAAAACTACGCTACGGCTTTTGATGCAGTTTTTTTTAATAGATAGAGTAATTTAATTGGAAGGTTTGTATGTATTATACATGCATAACATAGTAGAGATACACTGATAATTTTATAGGTTTCTAATATGATCTCGTAATTAAACACATTTTTTTACGCTTACATTGCAAACGCCGGCTGAACCCTACGAGGTAGATCAAAATAATGTACTACAGTATTGTAAACCTTAAAAAGGTCTACAAAAAAGTCAACAATGGTATATGTCTATCTCTTAGGGATAACGCACAATAACCATTTTTTATCCTTTACTTTGTACGAGAAATAATGGCTTATTTACGAAGCGATTTTAAGCAATACTGCATTAATCCTTATTTAGTTAAGTACGTTAAATGATGTGCAATTAATAAAGATTAATATGGCTTTTTACAGCATGTCATTTAAATGAATATTTTTGAAGATATTACAGATTTAAAATGCGACATAGCGGTACCGGCCTGGCGGGGGGCAGGCGCGCTGCGGCATAGAATGATTATGCGCTTTAGCACTTTGATTAGCAGCGATCGCACGGGTTTATCGGAGCTCTCTAGCGAGGAAAATATCAAATTATCCTTACATATTATAAAAGAAAATCAACCGCCCCGTCTGTCTGTCTGTTCGCGCAAAACTCAAAAACTACTGAGCGGATTTTCATGCGCTTTTCACTAATTAGATAAAGTAATTCAAGAGAAGAATTTTAAGCAAAAATGTATTAAGATTTGGTGCATGTTTGCTGAACGGTTGAAAATGTCGGAAAATGTATTGTAGATTGGGAGTTGTTTTGGCGTGCGCCGCCTAAACCATTTAAGTGCAAGTGATGTCTAAAATATATTTTTTCTCTTTGAAAGGTCTACAAAAAAATATGCATTTATCGCGAAGTCTTTCAAACAAAGATGGTGTAAATATGTACATATGTATCCAAATAAGTCTCTTTAACATCTTGAGTAGTTCATAATAGACCATATAATTTTAATAAATACCTTACCAGTTAAAACTCTCGCGCGACAAATTAATTACAGCGGTGCGGGCGTACGCCTAACTCCTCTAAACAGATGACCGATACAATTGAACCCGGTAGATGGCGCTGCTGTCAGCATGTCTACGTAACAGCGGGCAGGACGACTTCTGCCGGGTCCGCTAGTGTAAACATAATTTGTAATGCTCGTATGTAAGTTGTCCGCTCCAAAACATAAGAACATAAACATTAAAGAAATATTTTTACAGTCACAGTCACAGATGAGAAACTAAAAAATCGGCCAAGTACGAGTCAGACTCACGCACGAAGGGTTCCGTATCATTATTTGGCCAAAAACGTTTGTTTGGAGGCCCCTTAATTTATTCATTTTATTTCAATAATTTAGTTTTAAAATGAATATACAACTAAATATCCTGTAAATATTTCAAGCGTCTACTTGTTGACGTTAAGAACGGACAAAAAATTACGTTGTATGGGAAATATTTGTTTTATTTTAATTTAATTATTTATTTTAAAGTGAATATGCAACAGTTATTAATATGAAAAAAAACACGTTTGGATGTGTGGGAGCCCTTCTTAAATATTTATTTAATTCTGTTTTTAGTCTGGCAACAGAAAAACATTATCTGTAAAAATTTCAACTGTCTAGCTATCACGGTTTATGAGATACAGCCTAAAGACAGACCGACCGACAGACAGACGGACAGACAGAGAGACGGACAGATAGACGGGCAGACGGACATACAGACAGACGGACAGACGGACGGACAGACGGACAGTCAGACGGGACCTTGGTTACCACCATATAATTTTACTTTAATCACCATATAATTTTATCTAATTAGCCTAGCTTGCGGGATGAACATGTTCTGACATTACTTGGAACCAAACACGTATTAATGCTGACTAAGTACAGATAAGTATCTGCGTTAACCGTAAATGCCTTGAAAACTTAACTTCTAATGAATATCATTACTAGACTATAGGTATGTTTGTATTAATGACACGGTATCAAAATAATGTAATTAAAATAACAATCAGTTTAGTTTTCATTTACTTCATGTCCGGAAGTAGGACTGCATAAAAGATGCTGTCATACTGCCGGGCAAAATATTAGAAAAAATAACAACATAGTGGATTTCACTTTCAAAATTAACGTGAGATATACTATTCATTTTGTAAAAACGGGAATTACTCACGTAGTATTGCAATACTACGTGAGTAATTCCCGTTTTTACAAAATGAACAGAGTGGATAGTTAAAGAATGTTAAAATAACAAAGAATGAATAAATTTCAGATAGACTTAGATATACAACTAAGGACGACACAAATAATTAGGTAAGCGTTTTGCGTGGGGTCAAAAATGGACAATGCCTCAGTATTACTGTGGTATTACTGCCACCATATAGCTAGCTATGAGGTTGCAGCGCTGATTTTCAAGCAAGTCCTATTGTCCACCACGGCTTCTACGTAGACCTTGTAAGTAGTAAGGCGAACTTTGGACATCTTAGAAGGTTCGCCAGGACTTGGCACAAATCTAGGCGAGCTAAGGAGAGCACATTTTCGAACGGGGACGAGGGGGGGCACAAAGGTACCGAGCTGGAGGGTAGCTGCCCAGCGATGAAGTCCATTCTGTGATGAGCATGCCCCAGAAGGAGGAGAGAGCCGGGACACGCGTGCGTAGGAACTTGTAGAGTCTTGAGCTATCCGAGTGGCTCATAACTCATAGATTCGGTCCGTATAACCGCAAGGTTGGTAGGACCATAGGAATGTGGAGGGAGTGTCTGCCTCGGCTGTCCGTGCACAGCCACAGATTACAAAACCTACCTACGATTCTCCAGCAGTAGTGTTGTAACGACAATAGGATGAATAAATAATTATAAGGTAGCTTATATAGCTACCTTATAATTATTTATTTGTCTTCCAATTCCAGGTTTATTGGCCTTCCAATAATTAATATTGTTTGCATTTTTTGTCTTCTTGTTTTAACATAAATTGAGGCGTATAGAATCAAAGCCAGCTAAGTGCATTGGTGAATTTTTTTGGAAAAACGAAAAATTCTCTTTATATCTTTTCTGTCAACAAACTATTTAACTATTTGAGTTCAATTTAGAAACTATAGGTTTTATAGGTTTCTAAATTGAACTCAAATAGTTTAATAGTTTGTTGACAGAAAAGATATAAAAAGAATTTTTCGTTTTTCCAAAAAAATTCACCAATGCACTTAGCTGTCTTTGATTCTATACGCCTCAATTATATTATAAGTTTGTCGTGTACACATGAGTTGCGATTCAAGCCAGATCATTTTCAGTGTTTTTATTATTATTTTTGTATTGCTTGTTTTGTGTTTTGTGTACCTAAATAAATAAATAAATAAAAATAAAATAAATAAATAAAAAACCACAAAGCGTTATATCGAAATTATTATATATATTTATAATCTATTTGGATTTTATAGGTAATCCAAAGAGTAAAATATTACGTACATACATTATACAATAAGAATATAAGTAGAGGTAAATTTAGGGAATGCAATATACATTCATGCAGTCAATGTAGACCGTCCGACTACGAAGCCAACAGCTGATTATTAATTTCAGCTAATAAGTCAATTGGTGGAGGTAAAAAACGTATTTCAATAAAATGCAATGAAAATATCTAGTTTTAATTCCGCTAATGCTGAGATGCATATGCACCGCCCTCCCGCCCGCAACAACCTATAAGTTCTCCCTGCATGTGCATAATTAGCGGGCGGGAGGGCGGTGCATATGCATCTCAGCATTAGCGGAATTAAAACTAGATATTTTCATTGCATTTTATTGTCATGGATTTCCGTAAAGTAACGCCTGATTCCATTAATTATAAGCGTATTTTCTGTATTTCTGCCTTAATGTCCTCTTGAATTAATTTCTCTATGGAAAGCTCGAACGGCGCTGGTCCCGATGTCTCTAATATCATCTACCTCGTGTTTTTCTATTATACTAAGGAAATGTATCCGCGGGCTCTTCAGTTGATCCGGGAACAAGGGATTTTGTTACAGTATCACGTCACACGACATTATAGTTCAGTATAACCTGGGCTACGCTAAGTTCTATGGAAAAGTATGAAACCGAACAATTTATTTAGAGGTATAAAGGGGTACATTTTTATTTTATTAGAGGCTAGCCGTGGGGCTCCAGCAGTAGAATGTTGCCCCTCCTCTCATGCCCGTAGATGCAGTAAGAGCCTGCTAAGGGATACCTCCGAAAGATGGGCAGCAGCGTCTTTCCATATATCAACATCCCGTAGGTACTGCGCTCGCCAACCCGCCTGCCAAGCGTGGTGAGTATGGCAACTATCCCTCATGTGTTTACATGAGGGGTAGTTGTTTAGTGGACGTTTTTGATTGATTAGTGGACGTTTTTTGGCTGAAATGATGATGATGATGATAAAGAGGTATCTGAAGAAGAAGAAAAAGAAGAAATACATTTATTAGACACACACACTAAACTTAGAAATAGCTAAAGTAAAAAAACTCACTTATTTCTAATTTTAATCTAGGAGTACCTACCCAGTTGAAAATTCTGCGACATAGTGACAAATAGATGGTAAGCAGCTCACTCAGCGGGTCAAAGCAGAATAATACTATTTCAAGTAATGAACAACCAGTTCACAAAGTTGTGTGAGTCCAAACTAGCCTGACTCAGCATTATGCTCCCACACATAAGGAATGCTAGGAAGCACTGGTTTTCAGTCAGACCCTATTTGGTATCTAAATAAACAACACAATACTCGTGAAGAACAGGGAGCCGGTTTCTCCTGAAGTTGCCTTATAGAGAGGCGAAACACGCGTCGAATCACTTTTAAGTATTTTTGTGTATGACAAGTATTTATAAAAAAAAGGATTTATATCCTCTATCAATCATCCGTGTACTGTGTATAAGTAAAGTTGACCAGAGGTATGCTAGATAGTGTTATTCATCATTTCAGCCATAAAACGTCCACTGATGAATATAGGCCTACCTCATGGATCTCCATGAGGGGTAGTGCATGCCATTCTCACCACGCTTGGCAGGCGGGTTGGTAAGCGCAGTATAGGATGTTGATACACGGATAGACGCTGCTGCCCATCTTCCGGAGGTATCCCTTAGCAGGCTCTTACTGCATCCATGGGCATGAGAGGAGTATCATTCTACTGCCGGCACCCCACGGCGGGTTAACAAATATCGTTATTTATAGTACTCCTTCACTCAATGCGTTAAATTGATACAAATAACACAATCTACCTGGACAGGCGCCCAGCGTGTGTAATATTTAGGGGCACTTTTGGTCACTACATACCTCAAAATCTGTTAAACACAAACACGTTAAATCGAGTGCTTTAATTGATCCTACTCGTAGGTTACCAAATATATTATTTTCAATAAATTGGAGGTCTAGAGAACTTGGGATCCATTTAGATCTCCATTCATTTCTCGATAAATTCGACACGACAACCACACTATTCCTAATATTAAAGTTGGCTCCTATTTTCACATATTAGGGGCGCATAGCGCTCTCTGTCTGTCTGTGTATTTGACGATTACAACCGAACGCGTTGACAGATTTATATGAAACCTTTATCGTTAGCACCGTTTTAACAAGAAAAGGGGACTGATTGATTATAGGATCACAGGGACCGGAGTTATTGTGACCTCAAAATGTCACCAAAAAAATCATCATCATCATCATTTCAGCCGTAAAACGTCCACTACTGAACTAAGGCCTCCCTCATGGATATCCATGAGGGGTAGTTGCCATACTCACCACGCTTGGCAGGCGGGTTGGTGTGCGCAGTACGGGATGTTGATATACGGAAAGACGCTGCTGCCCATCTTCCGGAGGTGTCCCTTAGCAGGATTTTACTGCATCCACGGGTAGGAGAGGGAGGGGTAACATTCTACTGCCGGCACCCCACGGCTAACCAAAAAAATAAAAGTCTTTAAATGGCCGAAAACGTCCAAAAACCCAAAAATGGCATTTTTAACCTTTAGTGACCTTTTGAGGCCTTTGCCCTCTTTTCTGGTACCCCCGTACCAATGCTTGTTTGCTTCAACGGCCATGACTCACCCTCTTTCTAAACGTCGTTTCCACGCCAACAGTTATTTTATACCGTCAACGTCAACGTAATCAGTATAACTCTTCAAATTCGCAACTTCTCATACATTTGTGTATAGTAACTGTGCGTAGTACTTTATAAGCCCACCCTCCAACTTATTTGATTGATGACCTCAAAGTTTGTGAGAAGCCTTAAACAGGTATTGCATACTCGTAGCTACAGTCTTCATCGTTTACTTTGAAACAACATGATGTTTGGCTGTGCTTTAGTTAAAATTTGAATTAAAAAATTCGTTGTTTTAAAGCTTCTCTACTTCGAGGTCTCATTTAATGACTATAAGTTCGTAAAACTTAGCTTGATCGATGCTAAATTTTTTAGGGTTTCGGACCAAAATGGTGACAAGGAACCCTTATGGTTTGACTTTTTCTGTCTGCCACAAATGGATATCTAGAGAGCTACTGATGCTATGGACTTGAAATTGGAAATAGTATAAGATAACGTTTTTTCAATATAGCATTTTTTTTATGTTGAAAAATATTCTTATTATGATTGCAACGGGGGCGAAAATATCTCAAAAATTTTAAGTTAAATTACTAGTTCATGTGAAAGGGCTTCCTTTGCACAGTTTTTTGTTTTCCTTAAGCCGTATAGTTTTCGACATATTTACAAAAATGTTGAAAAATACCGTTCCCGCTTATCTGCGAAGTTTATGGACATAAACCCCTGAATCTTATATGACTAATAGAAGTGTATGTAAAGATTACAGTAAAATTATAACGAATTGTCTTATTTGCATAGTTTTTTAGAAATCACCAAAAGTGTAAAAAATCCACATCAGTTCCGCTATCAGACAAGAAATGGCGCTGTCAAGGTTCTTAAACAACGATTAGAGCCACGATTAGGGACAAGATTAGTGCTGCAACGATGTTAAAAATATGACAGTATATGTCACTATCCAAAATATTCATCAGAAAAAAATAAGCATTAAGTAGAATTTGAACTTTCTATGCTAGCACGAGAGGCAGAAAAGGTCACAACAGCACCATGCAATGTATGCAGATAATTCAAAAAAGATTTTTGTTTAAAGTTAGCCCTTCCAGCGTCCGTCGCTAGATGTCGCCTAAAAAGTATAATGATGTGATGTGATGGTGATGATATTCAAATTGTAAATCGCGCTTACGAAAACGCTCGCTCGTTCGTGTTCGTAGCGAACATGGTACATTCGTAGTGAACTAGATATTAACAAATAATATGGGGCCAGGGCTACTATACCAATGGTTTTATCAATAAATGTTTTTGTATTTATTATATCTATACACTTTATTCGCTTGCTGATTGCGCGTTTCGTCGATTTTCAAATCCAACCCCAAAGGTCTTTTTCTAAATTTTCATGTTAAGCTCGACAAGAAGATACACGTAAATACGCCATTTCACCGCTCGTAAGCTGTACTACTTGATTAGAGAACAAGACGTGTTTGGGAATAACGGAACAAAAGGTCCAACTTTGTTCTCGCTTAAGAAACTACAGGGTGTTTCAGTACCTACCTATGCCTTTAAGGAGTAGTCAAAGAAGTATTAAGATTTTCCAAGATTGAAGCATACTTTGTCTTTCAGACAAATATCATTTAAGGTAACCAAGGTACCCACTTAACTTTGCTTAGTGCTAAAAGCCTTTCATTATTGATGTGTGGATAAATTCGCTTCTAAGCGACCGCCCTTTCTATCAGTTTTAGTTATCTAAGTATTTTTTCTGTATTTTTTCTTAACTGTACAATGAAGTGTTTCACTTGTTCTTAGACGAAGCCTTCGCAATTTTTCGACAAAAGCGTCAACTTTAAAAGAATCGCTTCATCAACCACAAAGCAAAGAATGCATCCTTCAATAAAGTTAGAAAGTTTCCCGGCAGCCGCGCAAGTTATTCTGAATCGAATCAAAGTTTTATCTGTACAATAATGGAGCGGATATCGAGACGATATCCAGATGAAAAGGAGACATTAGGGGAGAATGTGACATGCGGTTGATAAAAGTTTCCTTGTAAGCGATGGCTATCTATGGCTTATTAGCTAAGATTGTTTAATGTTCTATGTCTGGTGAAGGAAATAATGTCTGGCTCATTTCCTTCTTCAGAAATTGTCACATTGTGACAATCAAAGCTATTAGCAAAGATTGAAATTGTTAGATGTGCCCTGACATCAAAAACTGTGTCAAAAACATTGTCTTTATATGTGTGTGTTAACAATAATGCTCACACGCACACTGGTTTTGCAAATAAACCAAACTGTTACTGTCACCATCTAATGTGCAATTATATTGCACGAACTTTCGTGAAAAAAATGACACACGGTCCGGCTAGCACTGTGTTTAGAGTTACATTGATTCCAAATGAGCGTACTCTCTCATTTCATGTGGAAACAAAACGGCGCGGCACGTTACGGTAAGGGCGTATCATCATTTCAGCCGTAAAACGTCCACTACTGAACACAAGCCTCCCTCATGGATCTCCATGAGAGATAGTGGCCATACTCACCACGCTTGGCAGGCGGGTTGGCGAGCGCAGTACGGGATGTTGATACATGGAAAGACGCTGTTGCCCATCTTCTGGAGGCATCTACTGGATCTTAGCAGGCTTTTACTGCATCCACGGGCATGAGAGGAGGGGTAACATTCTACCGTCGGCACCCCACGGCCAACGGTAAGGGCGTATCTTTTTTTTTTTTTTTTTAAATCTCTTTTCTTCTTGCGATCTGCCTATTGGGCATTAAGCGAGAGTTGTGTAGTTCCGCGACGCCTGGCATGAGTGGTATGAGCCCAGTGGCACATCCAACTTCTATGGTTCTTCTATATTCATATTAGGTCTTGAGGAGCTCTTCTCCTAATTCTTGTGAACGTTTTGGCGGCGAAAGGGCTGTCAGATGAAGGGCGTATCTAACGATTTAAATGTTTGGCTATTAGCTAGAGATAGCCATCGCTTACACTTTTTTTGTCTGCCCCCGAGGCTCAGTTATTATATAGCCGACTGATACGCAGGAGGTAGCGGGTTCGATTTCTGCCACGGGATTTGTCCCGTTTGTAATGATTTTTTCTTTTTATCCAATAGTGTACACCGTACAGTGACTGTAAGCTTTCACAAATTAATGAACAACATATTTTTTTATAGAACGCAATGTATCATGGTAACGTGTCATAACAATAAACAAATCAAAATAAGAGTTTAAACTTTTTCGATGACGGACTAATATTTAGTAATAGTTTATTAAACAAAATAGTGGGAGAACCCGTGATTACTTGTAGACTATCAAACGCAGAATAGTTGGGTATCTAGGACCTGTGCTTAGGCACGAAAGATACCAAATGCTCCAACTTATCATGATGGGCAACGTCATGGGTAAACGACGGGGAGTCATGGGAGATGGAAGAAGTCGTGGTCAAGAAACATCCGAGATCGCACGAATATCGCCAGCGTCGAAGACTTCTTTCGCTTGGCGTAAGACCGTACACAATTCATTGAGCTCACAGCGGCTCGCGGAGAGCCACAAGAAGAAGAAGAACAAAATGTATTTATCCTTACTCTTAACTTCTAATATTATAGCTACGTGAACCTTGACCTTCATACTGAAGATCATAGGAACAAATCCCTGTTATTCTTTAAATGAAATTTATGTGCAATAAAAAGCTTTTATGGGTATCGTGAGGAAACCCGTGGCTCAGACAGCTAGACTTGTTGAGATATAAAGCTTTAGCCAGTTTTATTTTAAGGTACTAAACCCTTTCCTTACCTGGAAAAAAGTGACTATGCAAGGCAAGTATTAAATTTACTTGCATGGTCGACGAAGTCTATTTTAAACCCTGAACAAAAATAAGGTTATACGACCAATATGTCTGTCTGTGCCATCGTAGCACTTAAACGGGTGAACAGATTTAGATGAGGTTGTTTTTAAATTTAAAGGCAGTTTTCATTTAGTCTACATACATTTTCATTATCATCATTTCAGCCGTAAAACTTTCACTACTGAACACAGGCTTCAAGTTTCGTTTCTTTTCTGATTATCGACCTAATAATTTTTGTTTTCAGCATTCACGATACGCATTACTTTAGTAAATGATTGTATTTTTTTCTAAAACTGTAAATTAATATTTTAATTACTGTTTATGTAATCTTAAAATGTCATTAAAGTAAAGCGATAAGAGATTTGTTCTCGATCATCATTATTCATCATCATTCCAGCCGTAAAAAGTCCACTACTAAACAGGCCTCCCTCATGGATCTCCATGAGGGGTAGTTGCCATTCTCACCACGCTTGGCAGGCGGGTTGGTGAGCGCAGTACGGGATGTTGTTACACGGAAAGCTGCTGCCCATCTTCCGAAGGTATCCCTTAGCATTTTTACTGCATGAGATTAGGGATAACCTTCTACTCCTGGCCACGGTAGTTCGTTTCTTCATAATGGTTCAGCCGTTTAGATACTATTGAAGGTAAGATAAGCTTTTGTAACTAAATAGACTTATCTACTAGCGGACCCTGCAGACGTCGTCCTGCCCGCTGTTATGTAGACATGCTGACAGCAGCGCCATCTACCGGGTTCAATATTGTCGGTCCAACTGTTGAAGAGGAGTTAGACGTACGCCCGCACCGCATTTTAAATCTGTAATATCTTCGAAAATATTTATTTCAATTACATGCTGTAAAGTATTAAATGCACAATTTATTTAAGGTATGTACTTAATTGAATAAGCATTATTGCTGTTTTGCTTAAAATCGCTTCGTAAATAAGGCATTACTTCTCGTAAAAAGTGAAGGATAAAAAATTGTTATTGTGCGTTATCCCTTTTTGTAGACCTTTTTAAGGTGTACAATACTGTAGTACATTATTTTGATATATCTCGTAGGGTTCAGCCGGAGTTTACAAAGAAAGCGCAAAAAAATGTGTTTATATACGACATCATATTAGAAACCTATTCAATTATCAGTGTATCTCTACTATATTATACATAAAAACCTTTCTATTTAATTACTCTATCTATTTAAAAAAACCGCATCAAAATTCGTTGCGTAGTTTTAAAGATTTAAGAAAATATAGGGACAGAAATATAGAAATATGCCGTGGGGTGCCGGCAGTAGAATGATGCCCCTCCTATCTTGCCCGTGGATGCAGTAAGAGCCTGCTAAGAGCTACCTCCGGAAGATGGGCAGCAGCGTCATTCCGTGTATCAACATCCCGTACTGCGCTCGCCAACCCGCCTGCCAAGGGTGGTGAGTATGGCAACTGCCCCTTATGGAGATCCATGAGGGAGGACTGCGTTCAGTAGTGGACGTTTTATGGCTGAAACGATGATGATGATAGGGACAGACAGACGGGAAGTGACTTTGTTTTATACTATTCTAATATAAAGATCCCTCGACTCATCGTCCCAATAACAGATTTATTTAAAATTCTGCTAGAATCCTTTTTTACATTATCAAAAGTGTTGCTGCCACGGCTATCAGATAAACAAGATTAGCACGGCTAAGTCGCACACTAGGCTACCATTCACACCCAGTGTGCACCCAACTCACCAGTATCCAATGTCTAGTCAACCGTGAAGCGCAACGTTTGTATCACAGACTTTCATCCAGGGCGGTGACTGTAACAAATCGTAGGGATATTTGCACATATGTACTGACCACTGTGTTGCGAGGGGCATATACATTAATAGGATTTGTACGGGTAGTTAAGATCTACGTTATTACACACTGGCTCGACAATGCTCTCGTATTTATATTTTAACTCATTTAGTACTCACCAATCTTACACAGATGAAACATCCGCCATTCCCGCGTTTTTGATCAGTTCTTATGGTAAAAGTGACAGCTCGCTAACACATCAATATACAGGACACATGAGACAGCGTTTGTATGCAAGGCTGCCGTGAAGTGCCGGCAGTAGAATGCTTCCCTCCTCTCTTGCCGGTGGAGGCAGAATCTGCCAAGTTTATCTCTATGTATCTTCTACGTTCACTGATTCGGATTCTGACGAAGTATTTTTTCTGATTCTTTTGCATCAAATCTAAAATACCTATAGCTTATTTCTACTACCGAAAATTCAGCAAAATGCGTTGTTCATTAGCTTGTTCTAAAACGAAACATTATTTACGTAGAAAAATAAAGTGCTCTCCGTTAAAATAAATTATGTTAGGTATTTTTCAGGCCTCTAACCCTACCTGAGTGAGAGTGCCTGTTTACTAAAAAATATGTATCTATTACTAGGCAAATCATACCAAAGCACTGAGCTACAAGAAAATAGTCTCTCATTTTTTATGGAAACGTATTAGGCCCTAGAGTGCCAGCAGTATAATGTTGCCTCTCCTCTCATGCCTGTGGATGCAGTAAGAAACTGTCAAGGAATTCGGATGATGGGCAGCAGCGTCTTTCCGTGAATAAACGTCATACGTTACATATACGTCATACATAAACAACAACCACCTTATGATATTGGAGATCCTTGCTGGAGGTCTATGTCCATTGATGGACTTGGACAGCAGTCCGACTGTGATGATTAGGCTCTATAATTCTGGATAAAGAGGATTTGTAACCACATTTAAATATCTCAGCTGGATACTCAGCGAAAACAGTTTCTGGTAGAAGCCGTATACTCGTACAAATAAATCTATGTCCAATCGTGTAATTTTTAAATCGAAAAATAAAAAAATCTTATGAACCTTAAAAAGGCAGAACGTGAAGTGCCGGCAGTAGAATTTCACCCCTCCTCTCCTACCCGTGGATGCAGTAAGAGCCTGCTAAGGGACACCTCCGGAAGATGGGCACAGCGTCTTTCCGTATATCAACATCCCGTACTGCGCTCACCAACCCGCCTGCCAAGCGTGGTGAGTGTAGTAACTACCCCTCATGGAGATCCATGAGGGAGGCCTTAGTTCAGTAGTGGACGTTTTACGGCTGAAATGATGATGATGAAAAAGGCAGAACCTCTGTTTTCTGGGTTCATCAAATGAGAATGTTGAAATTTATAACAGACTAGCCGCACCCCGCAGTTTCACCCGCGTAGTTCCCGTTCCCGTGGGAATTTCGAAAAATCCCTCCTTAGTGCACCTCTAGGATACTTAAGGTATATATGTGTGCCAAATTGCAAGTCTCTAGGTCCAGTGGCTTAGGCTGTGCGTTGTCTGTCAGTCACTGAGTCAGTAACGGAAGAGTTTTATATATATTGATGTTTTTCAGATAAGATTCTCCGCAGGACGCTAAAAGTTCAAGTGAAAACAGAGGTGGAAGAACATACATAAATCCATGTCCAATCGTGTATTATATTTGTAAAAAAACGAAAAAAAAAATCTCAATTAATAAACAGATTGTTTTACCCAATTAAAGATTCTCCGCAGGACGCTAAAAATTTAAGTAAAAACAGTGGTGGAAGCAAAATACATAAATTCATGTCCAAGAGTGTATCTTTATATCAACGAGGGGGACTTTATGTACTGTGCATGCACCCCCATACAACGAAACCACGATTCAATTTAGATCCAGCGATGTGATAGTAAAGGAGCTTATCGAAGCGTTTTTCACGTAAACTGATTCAGTAAAAAAAACTAGCCTCTTTCAGCTGATTAGATAGGGGCTGTAATAAACGAAAGGCCGCCGTAAAAATATAAGGTGATGCTTTTATTGGCCATTTCGAGGGCTGTTGAGTTGTCAAATTAGGTTCCTTTTTTTTTAGAAATGACATTATAATGTTGCTGACCGCAGATGGCCATGACAACGTTACCGGACTATGGCGAGCGCAGAAGGCGCCCAGCCGCAAAAGTTAGGTTGGGGCAACAAGCTCAAGGGCACCACTTAGGTTCGAACCACGGCTTGGACTGTTGCCAGATTTTTGTATGTAAACGTCTGTAGGTTAACGTCCAGGTGCAGAGTGTATTCGGCCCCGCCGGCGGGACCGGTTATTGAAAGTGTTCCTAGCAGCTAATGTGGGACGGGTTGACGTCACCTCCGGGTTAGCGGCGGTGAGCTCGTCAACAGGCAAGCCGAGAACGTGTCTCGGTCGAAGGAGGAAAGTCAAATTAGGTTCCATTTTTCGACATAGTAATAAATAAGTGGAAAGAGGGAGTAAAGGGAGGCCTTTGCCCTGCATTGGGAAACATCAGGCTTAAAAATACAAATAAATAAATCTGGACATTCCACACAGCACAATCTATCCTCTGCCGTGGGGTGCCAGCAGTAGAATGTTACCCCTCCTCTCATGCCCGTGGATTCAGTAAGAACCTGCTAAGAGATACCTCCGGAAGGCAGCAGCGTCTTTCCGCTTATTAAGATCTCGTACTGCGCTCGCCAACCAGCCTGTCAAGCGTGGTGAGTATGGCAACTACCCCTCCATCCATGAGGACGTGTGTTCAATAGTGGACGTTTTACGGCTGAAATGATGAATGACTGTTGGACATGAGCTCTGTCATAGGAAGTTTTGACTTAATCTCCAGTCAAAGACTATTTGAAAATAACTGTAGAAGTAGAATAGAGATAGAACAACATTTATGACATACAGTCAGATACGGCACAGGTATATTTCAGTAAAAGAAGTAAATAACAAAACCTAAGCTTATTTATTGGACCGCGCTGTAGCAGTGTGAGTCAAGAGTCAGCTTCTAGCTTCTCCACATGAGCAAAGAAGCGCAGGTATTCTGACGGAAACTGTTCTCGACCTCACAACCAGCCACTTACAACAAAAAATTGTATAAAATCAATAATAAAAAGAACAAAACACAATTTTTAAACAAACAAACTTATAAACTTATACTTACTAGGAAAAACAGTAAAACAGGAACTCGTATATACTTCTAAAACCAACCACTAAGCATTTGCAAGGTGTTACACATTAGTGTAAAACTTAGCTAAATACATATATTGTTTTTTGTGCATTAAATAAATAAATAATAGGTAACTGTTATATATAATATATATAGTATTTAATTTATTTCTTTTCTTAAGAACCGCTCTTATTTTATCACTGCCCACTGTACATATAACTTTACGCAAGTAAGTTATTTTTTATGTACCTATTTTCATAAGATATTACTTTTGTGATTGGGTAAGATTAAAATAAACATAACCATTCCATTTCATTCAATCAAAGCTACGGATTGAATATTGCATTTCACTAACATAATGTACAGTTCAGTTAGATCAAACATCCATTAATCATTGTACTCTCATTTGAATAATCTGCGCTCACTATTATGATTTCCCGGAAATCTCCAACAAGGTGTTTATTTGTTGAAAGCATTAGACTTAGGTTAGGTTATTTACTCAGGTTGAAAATTAAAAATATATACATTTGTATTAGATTTGAACATAAATTTATTTGCATACTATCAATTTAGTAATAATAATAATTATAATCTTTATTTCAGGCAACAAAGGATAAGTGACAAGATGTGAAATACTTAATCTAGGGCCTATATAATATATGGGCCCTAGATTAAGTATATTAGTCTGTAAGGTATATATATCTTACAGACTAATATCACTAATATACCTACATGTTATAAAACTTATAACATACCTTATGTAGAGGACATGAACTTGGTCACATTGCTAGAATGGACGAAAGACACATCTATCCGGACGTCAGTGCAGATCTGATATGCCCCACTAAAATACGAATTAGACTTTACGTAAGTCGCACCAGACACCAGAGGGCGCAGCAGATCACCGACCACGTGGCGTCGGGCAAAATACCGTCAAAAAGAAAGATTATTCTTTAATTTTTCAACGAAAAAACTGACTAAGATGATAATTCCTTGACTTAACTTTTGAAACTATCATGGTTGTTAACATTATATGCAATACTAGCTTTTGCCTGCGACTTCGTCCGCGTGGAAGTCATAAAACGTATAATCCCCATTTCCACGCAGAGCCACTTTGATTCGAAAATATAAACCGCATTTATTCCCTATCCCGTGGGAATTTCGAAAAATCCCTTCATAATGCACCTCTAGGATACTCAAGGTATTATGTGTGCCAAATTTCAAGTCTTTAGGTCCAGTGGTTTAGGCTGTGCGTTGATATATCAGTCAGTCAGTCAGTCAGTCAGCCAGTCAGTCAGTGAGCTGACTCACTGACTGACTCAGGACTTTGAATTTTATGTATATAGATTTACGGAATATTTACCATGATTTGCGTCTTTTTGAAATATCGGGAAAGTCAAAAAGACTCAAATCATGGTAAACATCCCGTAAATATTGCATATAATTCATTAACTTGTTGCTGAAAATACGATTACCTACCCATACCGCTATAGAGGTATGTACACCATTACAGTAAAGTACTTCCCTCGATTTATCATCGATCGTGTCCCAACATCGAAACTGTTGAACAGAAATTTTAACACGGGAATTTATTCCGTATACCTTTGAACAAGCAAACATAAGCAAAACAAAAATCTAACTGCAAATTTAAATTTAGGGCATGAAACTACGCTTTGAGGGATTCCAGTAGACACTAGTACAATTATTAATTAGTCCATCAGAATTGAGTTAAAAAAGACATAATTTAAAGTGTATCCCTTCGAACCCAAAACATATTTTCCAAATCGGTTCATAAAAGAAGTAGTTCTGAGGTAACAAAAGTAAAAATAAACATCTATTTATCATTGCACCACAGACGACTTGAGAACCTCCTACTTTTTTTAAGTCAGTTAAAAAAGGAAGAGACTATAATTTAATCACGAAAAGGACGTCATGATGAAAGTGATAATGTTTTTTTTTTATTTTGCTTTGCCAAGAATGCATACAGAAAAAAACCTTTATAGCATAACGTCGAGCCATTGAGTCGTATTTAGTTAGGGCGCAGTAGCATTCCAACAAAGCCCTTAGTCCCCCTTCACCCTTGTCATTTCAATAAACCCCGCGAAATCCCTTTTATTTTCATTCCAAATATAAGCAACAACTCAAGATAACTCTAAAATTTTACATTACCGCTAAATAAACACATTCCACACGAAAGAGAAAAAACTCTGAATGTCTCTTTTTCTGTCACTTTTATATGAAGTAAATGTTTTATTACTTCAGTTACGGCTACTGGGGGCGCTGTGGTCGGTCCTATTACCCTAACGACATAGTATTACGTTTACCTAAAGATGTTTATAGGGTATGCCGTCGTTTAGGATCCGACCTAATCAAGCGAGCCCTCCGGTAACTTTTTCTATACCCCTAACATAGTTTACTGTTGTGTTTTGTGCGAGCGATAACATATTACTGTGCTTGATTTTGTTAAGCTTTGCGTGAGTTGGACCTAGTTTTGGTATCAGAGTTTGGGAGTTCTTTCTATAAGCATGATTATCTCATCTTATATTCATATCAGCCGTAAATAGGTCTGCTGCTGTTCACTGTCACTCTAGACACAGAACTCCCACATGGATCTCCAAGATTATGAAGGGGTTGTTGCCATACTCGCCACGCTTAGCAGTGAGGGATTTTGATACATGAAAAGTCGCTGCTGCCAATCTTTGGGTCAAAGCAGAATCTCACTGCATTTATTGGCGTGAGATTCTACTGTCAGCACCCCATGGCATCTTGTCCTCAGTGTTACAAAAATATTAAATAAATCAATATTGCTGAGCTTTTATCACACACTGTGCACCCTGCAAAGTAACCAAAGTAAGCAGAGCTAGTGTTATGGGTACTAGATGGTTGATGTTTTTTTTGGAAATACATACTAAACACAGAAAACACCAGGACTCGTGACAAATGTCTGCAGACAAAATTTTGTCTCACGGCAAGGTACGGAACCCATGCACCACTAAAACCGTTGAAGTCGTATTCCGTTATTGATAAATGTTTATTTTACGGTACTTAAAATCATAGACAGATAAACAACTCTTTATGCATTACCACAAAAGTACGTCTTAATATAGTAAAAACTTAACATTAAAACAGTTGGTAATTGAACAAGCAGTCTTATCACTACCATACTCGTACTTATCACATCCACAGCATGACTTCACCCATTGCTGGGTATACACACCCCTAGTTTGTACCATCCACCAGACAGAGACTAGTCGCTAGTCGGTCCATGTCGACCCACCTCGCTAACTCAATGTCATTAAAACAAAATAATAAAGCAGCATTTATTTTCAAGGTGCTTCTATTGATGATGCAACCTACTGAACCTGACAACCTACTTACTGATTGTAAAATCACTTCAGTCAAAAACATCAATACTTCCCAATTCCTTGTAACACCCGAAGGCAGTACGACGCTTTTACATCATATTACTCTCGCATAGAACGAGATTGATGTGTGAAAAAAGCTCTTGAAATTGGTGAAAAAGGAAGGCTAAGTGTTGGGGGTGAGAGTGATCGAAAAATGTCGCCAAGGAGCGCTTTTACACAGAAATCAGGTTTTCGAGGGGCGTTCAATGTATTCTCGGTATCGGGGGCCTTGGTTTTAGAAAACAATGTTTTTGGATTTGGACAAAGCATATGACATGGTTCAGGGTAAAGAATAATAATAATAAATGCGAGCTATGTATATTTTTTTAACCATTTTTATGTTTATCCTGCAATTATTATGGCAGGCGAACCACAGATTATTTTATACCTACTATTCTTAATGAACTACCACGCAAACTATTAGAAGAAATTAACTGCAAAAACTATACACAGAAATACAAAAAATACTTATTAGATAGTTTATAGTAAAGTATGACTTAAAACTACATAATATATACCTACCTAGTTACTCTGTAAAATATAATGTAATATCATATATTTTTTACTACAACGAACTTTCCAAATTTATAATGTTTTCAGACAGTGACTGCTAGGCACCAATAAAGAAAGAAAAGAAAGAAACATAAAAATAAACGGAACATAGTCATTTCATTTAGTTACCGTTGATGGACCAAAGTAAAGAAGCTAGTTCATATAATATCTATTCGAGACATGTCACCGTATGACATGCCAGAACGAGTTTTGTAGATAATTTTGTATTGACAAACATTTAATCAATGAACGTACGCTTCAAAATTTACAAGTTGACTTAGATAAACATACAACCCAACGTTTTTTTATCTTGCAAAGTTTGTAAGTTTGTGTATGGATAAAATCTTGCAAGTGAATTAAAACCACTTATTGGGATCCGATTAAGCCGGAATTTTGCAAACACTTTTAGTTCCGGTGACAAAACAGTATTATGCAATACTCAAAACTTTCATAATGACCGCCGCCACAAGATGGACCAAAAATATATTTGGTACGAAGCAATATCTTAAACATCATTTGGTAACGTGTTTGCTGATTGGAAAACTTGCCGAATTCTACACTCAGTGTAATTGCGTCCGATACCTAACCTACCCGCAATTTCGTCACGCATTTTTACTGAACAAATGTTCCCTTAAGATTCGGCTTGACTTATGCTGTGCACGTTTTGTGGAAGGTTAAATTCGCTTCAGGCGGTCGCTATTGGGTTTCACGTGAAATACAGGTGTAATGTGTTAATGGCATGTTTGTTGCAAGGAAACACTGAGAAGTAAAAGCTGGTGGTAGATACTTTTGTGGGATTTTGTTTATCTTGTGATTTGTTGGGACATAAATTTATAAATTTAATGTAATAAAAAAACTTTTTAACAAACAAGCTTTTATTTAAACGTACCTATTGTTTGTTAAAAAGTATTTTTTACTCTTCATTTATTTTTTACTTTTAATATTTGGTTTCTTATCAGTTCATCTCATGCCCGCTAAGTTGGATTTAGAGTGATGTCATATAATTTTTCGAGTAACTCTCAGCAAGCCCTTTTATTTGATATCCATATTGTAAAAGTGCATTAATAAAATAACTATTCAGGCATCTTGGGTATTCTGCGATATTGGATTAAGAGTGACGTTATTTAATTTTTCGAATTAGTCCGCCATCTTGAGTAAACTACCATGCTAGATTTAGAGTGATGTCATTTAATTTTTCGAGTAACTTTCAGCAAGACCTTTCATTTGAAACCCATATTATAGGAGTGCATTAAGAATAACTAGTCCGCCATCTTGGGTGTTCCGCCATGTTGGATTCAGAGTGACGTCATTTCATTTTTTGAGTTTTTTTTTAGCAAGCCCTTTTATTTGATACCCATTTTATAGGAGTGCATTAAGAATAACTAGTCCGCCATCTTGAATGTTCCGCCATGTTGGATTCAGAGTACCGTCATTTCATTTTCGAATTATTCTCAGCAAGCCCTTTTATTTGATACCCATATTATAAGAGTACATTAAAAATAAGTAGTCCGCCATCTTGGATGTTCCGCCATGTTGGATTCAGAGTGACGTCACATAGCTGACCATGCATTGTCATCCAAAGAAAACATGTATAAAAATTTTTAGCTCAATTGCATGAAGATACCTGCTTCAAAATTGAGTTGCAAGATTCCGCGAACAAACATAGTTACATACATACATACATACATACAGATCAAGCTAAATAAAAGCTTGTAAAATTACGAGCGAAACGTGAAGGTCTCATGATTTTTATAATATACGTATATAATTTTATTATACGTTTATAAAATTTATAGATATTCATGAAACTGTTCTTGAATCTATGACTCAATAGTTAACCTAACTTCGGGTCTAATTGAAGTCGGTAAGCTTTTCACATCTATTATAGATGATTTATACAGCAACTGGTATTCATGCTGGAAGGGACGTTGCAGAGCTTAGAACATTGCAGTAAAATTGGAGTTTCTACACCTGTATTTCGTACCTACGGAATAGATTTCCTTTTCACAATTTTAAACTGTTTAACGGGACTCTATCGCATAATTACCTTTTTTAGTTTTATTATTTCCCGACGTTACGAGTGCCCTGCTGCTCTTAGCTGATGAACTGGAATTAATGAGCTACTTAAACAGTTTTAAATTAAGTCTATTGATCGCGAAAGTTTACAAAGTATCACCCAAATTTATTAAGATTTTTAAATAAAACCGGCTAAGAGCGAGTGAGACTCGCGCACCGAGGGTTCCAAGCCACTGGTCTATATTTGTTGGAGAACCTTGACAGCGCTATCTCTTGTCTGATAGCGGAACTTGTAGATATTTAGCACTTTCGATGATTTCTAAAAAAATTTCAAATTAGAGAGTTCCTTATAATTTCTTGTAATCTTTACATATACTTCTATTAGCAATTAAAGTTTCAGAGGTTTATCTCCGCAAACTTCGGAAATAAGGAGGGACATAATTTTTTCAACGTTTTTGTAAATAATTCGAAAACTATATGGCTTAAAAAAAACTAAAAACTTTTTATTAATGTGCAAATAAATACCATTCATATGATATCCCAAATGACCAAGTAACCTCACTAAAATTTTTGAGACCCGCTTTCCACCCGCCTTGTCTAAAAATCTATGCAAAATAGAGAGTTCGCCATAATTTTCCTGTAAGCTTTACATACACTTCTATTAGCTATAAAAGTTTTAGATGTTCATCTCTGCACACTTCGGAGATAAGAGGGGTGAACGCTATTTTTTTCAACTATTTTGTAAATTATTTGAGTACGATACTGCTTAAAGGAGAACTAAAGACTGTTTATTAATGTGAAAAATAATACTTTTTATATAATTTCCCACATGACATAGTAACTTTACATAAATTTTAGAGACCTTATAGACCTTATAGCCTCTTGCAATCATAATAATAATATTTTTCAACATTTTTATATATTTCATATTAGTGAAAAAGCGTTATCTTATACCATTTCAAGTCGATAGCATCATAATTTCTCGAGATATCCATTTGTGACAGAAAGACACAAAGTTATATAGGTATAACTTTGTGTCTTTCTGTCCTGAACTTCTAAAATGGTGATAAGGGACCCTTATGGTAGGCCATAAGGGTCCCTTATCACCATTTTAGCCCGGAACCCTAAAAATAATGTACTGTCATCGAGATTTAACAAAGAAAGTAAATTTTGATCGCGGATTAATATAATCAATAAATTAAAATGACTCTACATGGGCATTCCTGAAGTTCAATAGGGTTGAAACGATAATAATAATTACTATACCACTGCAGACCATCAATCAAACGAGCTACTTTTCAAGAATATAATACACCTAGTTGATGAACTGATGGCCAGACAAGCCAATCTCACATTGACCATTAAATCATCCGTTTAAGACGAATGGACCGTCCGTACTCACCACACATAAAGACATCGAAGTCTGGTAATTACGTCTATTCAGTAGAAACGCCTCTGATGCAGTTTCATTATACTCTCCCTAATAGTGATGGGCTTGGTTACCCGGACTAGGGGTTTGTTTGTTAAAATGATTTGAATCTAGCTTTTGTAATATGAGTCGCAATTGTGTTTTCGTAGTTTATTTATTAACTTAAAGCGGACTCACCTAACACGTTTATGCACAAATTACTTAAACATAAAAGTCTAAAGTCAAAGGAAAATTACTGTATAAATCAGATATAAATAAAGAAGAAATTAGGTTAAACCAATTATTTGTGTTGGTTGGTAAGGATCTGGGTCTACGGACAATAATTTATACTAACTTCTTTCTTACAATTCCGGATACGAAATAATTTTCGTAACTCTCCGAACATTTCCACATCACTATTGCCCCCAATACATTGGGCTTATTGAATCGAACGATAAGGTGCCTCGGTAATTTACCACCATTACGATCATTACTCTTTGCGATCATCTTGTGGACAAAAAGTTGACCATAACTGCTGGACTGTTTCCGGGGTCCCTTTGAAAGGGGACGTGAGCGAAAATAGTAGCGCCTTCTTTATATCGAGTTGGATTTATGTACGATTTTTAAGGCAAAAATTACTTGCAATGGAAAGGAAATTGTGTAGAGATTTTGATGTGAATAATCTTTATCTCAGCAAGTGTTTTGTTTTGGGAGATAGTTCACTTTTATTATACAATAAGTTAACAACCAAAACATAACGGAGTAATTTTTTTATTATTTATCAAGTTCGACTACCAGATCACCTTTTTATCTTCTATATATATAAAATTCAAAGTCCTGACTGACTCACTGACTGACTCACTGACTGACTGACTGATATATTACTGATATAATATATCAACACACAGCCTAAACCACTGGACCTAAAGACTTTAAATTTGCCACACATATACCTTGAGTATCCTAGAGGTGCACTTAGAAGGGATTTTTCGAAATTCTTATAGGATAGGGAATAAACGGGATTTATATTTTCGAATCAAAGTGGCTGTGCGTGCAAAAGGGGATTTTACGTTATATGACTTCCACGCGGACGAAGTCGCGGGCAAAAGCTAGTAATAGAATAAAAGAATCAGTGAGAATCTCCTTATTTTAAGTCGTCGGTTTTTTTGTTACCTCAGAACTCAGCCGTTTATGATCCGATTTGATAAATTCTTAATAGGTTCGAGCACAAAGCTACTTTTATTTATTTATTTTAGATAGGACATCCAACTCTAGGTTTCACATAATACTACGATCTAAATATGTTAAAAGCCTGGTGCTCCCGTTATTACAGGACGTTACAGCATGTATAAAGTTAAAGCGACAACGGACAAAAAAATATTTTTCAAGCAGTAGATAAAGAAAATAAGAAAAACTATAACATAAACTGTAGGTTTAAAAAATTTGAAACAGTACATAAAGTAAAGAAAGAAACACAGTAACAATATGTAGGAGTAAGTATGTAATTTTTTAAGAAATAAATAAATTTATATGTATATAGTATCATTTATATTATAACTCTACAATATAAAATAAAAAAGAATAACAGTAAAAGAAACTTTTTAACCAACAAGCTTTATAATTAAACGTAATAAAAATAATAAAATAAACATCTTTAATGTAAAATGAAAATTAATGTCAATTTAAAACGTCTTTACACCATTTATGTCATAAAAAAGCTTGTCGCGATAAATTAACTTGACACTGGCGGAATTGTGTTAAACCAAACACAAAAGGCCATAAAATAAAAAGACAAGACAAGCTTGTCGCGAGATTAACCTGTATACCTGCAACTTGATCTCATTGATTGAATTTTTTTTCTAACAATATAAATACGAGCCTGCTTAAATCTCTCGACAAGCTTTTTTATCACATTAATTGTGTAAACACGTTAGTTGACATTAAACTTTAATGGAAAATGTTTATTTTATTTTATTTACCTCTAGTACATATAAATAAAAGCTCGTTTGTTAAAAAGTTTTTTGTACTTCTTATTCATTTTTTACCTTTGTAATATCACTGGACAGTTGGTTTCTTGTCGGTTCATCTCATGCCCGCCATGTTGGATTTAGAGATTAGAGTGATGTCATATAATTTTTCGAGTAACTCTCAGCAAGCCCTTTTTTTGATATCCTAAAATAACTAGTCCGCCAACTTGGGTATTCTGCCATATTGGACTTAGAGTGACGTTATTTATTTTTTCCCTTTCATTTGAAACCAATATTATAGGAGTACATTAAATATAAATAGTCCGTTACCTTGGGTGTTCCGGCATGTTAGATTCAGAGTGACGTCTCATAGCTGACCATGCATTGTCATCCAAAGAAAACGTGTATACAAAATTTCAGCTCAATCGGTTGAAGATAGCTTCAAAATTGAGTTGCAAGATTCCGCCAACAAACATAAACACGTTTAGTTACATACATATATACAGGGCAAGCTTAATAAAAGCTTGTAAAAACATATTTTAATTGATTAATGCACATGATTAAATATGTACAGTTTTTTCCTCCTCTCTGGTCCGTGGATGTAGTAAGAACCTGCCAAGGGATACTTCTAGCAGGACAACGTAATAAATAAATAAATAATAAATAATAATAATAATAATGCTGGATAAATCACACAGCATCATCTAGCCCCAAGCTAAGCAGAGCTTGTGTTATGGGTACTAGATGACTGATATATGTAATACATTATACTACATAGATAGATAATTTTATTATATATAGAAAAACACCCAGAACACCCTGAACAAATATCTGCAGATCGTACAGACATTTGTCCCGAGGCAGGAATCGAACCCGCAACCCCTTGCGTCGCAGGCGGACCTTCGCCCGCTGCGCCACTGAGCTCGTCAATGTCTGCCAACTCGCGCGTTTCCTAATTCATAGATTGCTTAGTTTAGCTAGATGGCGCTGCGAAAAATGCCCACCAATATTAATATCATTTATTTAAAAGCGTCGCCCAAAGAGTTATGCGGTCGCCGGTTCTGTTTCTTATTACCATTCTGTAGAAACCAATAATACGAGTACCTCGTGTTGGTTTCTACAAGCACAAAATACAAAAGCGGAATAGGCCCACTAACTATCTCAAAATACCCTCCCATCAGTTAGTGGAGCTGCGCCAATATATTGTAATTATTTATCGTTCTAGCTGGTGTTCTATCCGCGTCAGTGGACAATAAACAGTCGGGTTAGATAGTCTAAGAGTTGACTGTGTTTTTTTGCGTCCAAGTTTGGATTTACCAAGTTAATGTATTATTTCAAAATCAATTTTGGGGTGTCTGTATATAGATCGCTGATGACGAAGAATTAAGGATTGTTTGATAGAAATAATATATACATACTTACAGCTTATTGTATTAAAGTATGATACTAAATCGATTTCACAGGATCATTTCACACCAGACCCCTAAATTTAGATATTTTTTTAAACAATGTTCTGCTTCCAATATACTCGTAATAACATTTTTATTAATCTAGCTATAGATTAGTTATATATAACCATAGTCATTCAAATCTGTGTCGGTCCATTTAAGTGGGCAAATTACGTACAAATCCCTAACTTCTAGTTATAAGAAATGTGACATTTCTTACATATTGGGTACACACTTGGGTATATTAGAAAACATTTGAATATTCATCCCCACTCTCACCCTCCTATCTTGTAAACGTCTTAACCGATTTTGCTAAAACATATTATTAGAACCACCAACCAGCTTGTGAATAAAAAACTGCATTCAAATCGATCCACTCGCTTAAGACAAAGGTGGCGCACACAGATATACATACAAACATAGGTCAATAATTCTGTGTAGCAGATAATCCGAAGCCGTGTGGTGCCGGCATTAGAATGTAGCCTTTCCTCTCTTGCCCGTGGATGCAGCAAGAATCGGCTAAGGGTCTGCTCTGCTCCAGAAGTTGGGCAACAGCGTCCTTCCGTGTATCAACATCCCATACTGCGCTCGACAACCGGCCTGCCGAGCGTGGCGAGTATGGCATCAATCTTCTCATGATTTCGGAGATGTATGAGGGAGGCCTATGTCCAGCAGAAGACGTGCACAGCAGTCCGACGGCTGTTAGCACATAATGTGTCAAGGGTTAAAATACAATAACTAATATATAATAACTAATATACAATAACTAATATATAATTACTTGTATGCCCCGCACTGAAAATGCAGTTGCGGTATCTCCCTGCTAATATTTGCCGTCAATAACGTCTGAATCAGGAGCCCCGTAAACAAACACGCACGCCGGCTCCTAACCAGCCAGGCTAACGAACAAAGGGGAAGCGACTATGCAAGATCGATTAACCGTTCTCTAATTACACAATTTCTGGCGATCTCTAATTGTGTGGACCAGTATATTCTGCGTGACAGTATGTTATTTCCCCGGAGGGCTGTAAAGATAGCGTTGGTGTTCAATGAAAAAAAATTGCTGGAATAGACAAGCATCGAGGTTTCCTGTTTAAACTCCGTACTGAACCAAACGTGAAATAAAAGAATAAGGAATATTTTGTGGAATAGGTTTAAAGTGTTTTTATGCATATCTACATATCATAATTTTTTCTCACTGTCATTAAATGTCATTGAGTCGTTAAAATTTATTGCTTTTGTCCATTATGTAAAACTGCACAATGGGAAATAAAAGCCCATGTGGATCTTGTTATCTTCAATAGATACTTACGGCGTTGAGTGGTTATCAAAATCCTTAGATAGATAAATAGATAAACTCTTTATCGTGTAAATCATACAGAAAATAAAAACAAAAATAACTAAAATCAACTTAAACTACAAAAACAACAGAAATACACAATGGGCGGTCTTATCGCTTAGAGCGATTTCTTCCAGACAACCTTTGGATGAAGAGGATTTGAATGGAAGAATGGTGTGTAGTGTTGATATCCTAATATTTAAATCCTAACATATATATGTACTGTAAATACATATACAAATATATATCTATATATAATAATTACACAAATACTAAATACAAATAAAAACGAAAAAAATCTTTATTAGTTTTTATGTATAATCAGAGTCATCATCATCATTTACAGTCGTACTTCACCCATGGCTAGGCATAGGCCTGGCACTTGCCATTATCCTGTGCCAGTACGATCCATCGTTTGCCAGCGACTTGATCAATGTCGTCATATTTCTAATAATAAGTAAGTTATTAAACGAAAACCATTCATTACAGGGTATTTTTTTCGTCGGCAGAAGCATATATAGCTCTAATAATCATCAACATTTCAGCCGTAAAACGTACACTATTAAACACAGGCTTCCCTCATGGATCTCCATGAGTGGTTTCCATGCTCACCACCCTTGGCAGGCGGGTTGGCGAGCGCAGTTCGGGATGTTGATACACGGAAAGACGCTACTGCCCCTCTTCCGGAGGTATCCACGGGCTTGAGAGGAGAGGTAGGTAACATTCTACTACCGGCACCCCACGGCATTAGCTCCATTGCGATTTATAAAAGTGATTTGTTGTAATAGCACTAGACACAATGTAAAATATAATAAAATCGTTCAAATCCGAGCGGTACAGGCCCATTCATAATGCCAATGTTAATCTTCTCGTCTAATAAATTATTTTGAACAAATTGTTTCAGTAGAATCCCCGGCTTAACTCAGATAATAGGTAATTAAAATTATCACGGAATTTGGGATACAAGTTTCGGTAAGTTTATTGGCTCTACTGCTCATCAACAGGAAAACCAAAAGGTACAACAAATACAACAAATTTGTAGAGGATACATGCTCACTACAATAAAAACTACATATTCTGTTTAATACTCTTGTTTTTCCCTTTACACAATTTAAATGTGTTGTTTTATTTTATAAATTTACATTCCTTTATGGGTATGAATAAAAACTATTTGACTTTTACTCTTATCAACTTATATAAATTAGTAGATACTTCACTTGCAACGAAAGCATTTAGTTTAATTAAGTCAATGATTATTCGTAGACGTTTGTCTGATTTTCTCGTAATAAAAGGAATAAAATGAATGCATGTATTATTTTTAATGCTATACAACACTATCAGCATTGCCAGACTCTCATAGACAGTTACCGAGAGACATGTTCATAAAAAAGCGAGAAGATTTGGCATTCATTACACTCATGTTCCCATTTCTGCCTAGCTTAAATTTTCATATATTATTTTATTTTCCTATATAATTATATATATTTATTTTGAAAGGAAATAAACTTGGCTATAGTATTTACACCTCAAGCTATGAAATAGCTAGAAGTCACATCCAGTTCTTTATATCTCAGGCACCCAACGCATAGCTACCAACACTGAGCTAAAATTATTCACTGAGTCGTCGGCATTGTTCTCTCTTACTTTATTTGTCTCAGCGACACTTTTTGCTCCGTTGCGTGTCGCTTACAGGGTAATCCTTCTGTCTGTAATTTGTGATTCAGAATAAAGTTCGAACCCATCAAAGAGAATAATAAGAGCAAATATTGTCGCCCTAACGGATCGATTTAGAATTAGTCGGTAACATCGACTTGTTGTTTTGTATTTAAGATGTGGTTCTATGGAGCCAAAACGTATTCCTTGCTTTTCATTTTACTAAACGTGTATTACGTCAGGTATTATTTTATGAAATAAACGGATAAACTGTAAAGTGGGACAAGATAAGGTAATGAGATTATATATTTTTGTAAAGATCACGCTATAAACTTTTCTAACGTGCTTTTATTTTTATTTCTATATTAGGTGGATACTTTCAAATAAAACTCGTATAAAACAATAAATGCGTTTGTTAATTTGATAAATTCTTACTGCATGCAAGTACATACGGACAATTCTATTAATTACAAAACGCGAAAGTACCATAACAGTTTAGGTATGCTTGAATCCTTTTACGGAACTTGGACATCTGAAGACTGCTTAGCAAAAACCTGATTAAATACTAGTTGGAATGCGCACCACCTAGAAGTGAGTACATAAATGATTACGAACATGCTATTGTATCAGTTCTAAATAGACCTCAGTTCATTCCCCTTGCACTGATGCTAACAACAACAAATTAATGGTCGGTACTAAAATAGCTTGTCACCCATTGTTGCGACTTTGCTATGCAATGCGTGATGCGCAGACGGCATAGAGGAAAGATGACTAAGTTGACTGGTTATTAATGTTCTTTCGTAATCATGACGCATGCACTACTAATCCTCCACGTTTCCCTAATACTGAGAGTTGTGACCCTTCAAGAAAAAATCTTCTCCCGTACGATGTTGCGCTAGATGCTCCGACTTCTGGACAGAACAGGCTCTGCTTTTGACAAGTTGATTGCGCATGTGGTCTGGACATCGCATTGGACCCCTTATCTTGGTGTCTTTCTTTCTATTTTCCCGTGATCATGATTTTGCACAATAAGCTTTGTGAAATCGTCATCATCTCCTCAGCCGTAGAACTGCTCATAGGCCACCCCACATGAATCTCCTGAGGGGGTCGTTGCCATACTCGCAACGCTTCGCAAGCGGATTGGCGAGCGCAGTACGGGATGTTTATTAACGGAAAGACACTGCTGTCATGTTCCTGAGGTATCCTTTGGCAGATACTTACGGCATCCACGGAAAAGACAGGAGAGGCAACGTTCTACTAGCGGCATCCCACGGCCAGCGTTACGATATATAAAATAAAAATTCATACGAACTTAGCAGAATCGTATGATTTTTATTTTATATTTCTGTTTTTATATCCCGATGAAAGGTTTAATTTTGTGACAAACATTATTATTTAGTCAAATTTAAACCATTTATCATCATAGCTTTTACGAGTATGTTTTCTTTTACATCCTGAGATTACATGTTCTAATCGATAGAGTTATTCTCTTTTTAATACTGAAGCTGTTCTGAAGTTTTCAAAGCAGTAGACAGCAAAATATAGAAAGAGTAGCCTTAAGTTATCTACGCCTGCGTCAGTGGTCAAAGTTCAGGATTTCAGCTATTTATTGCAATCCCTGAGGATAGCGGAATTTACGCGCCGAACGATAAAAGAACCTTAGTTTTATAGGGATAATATGCGGTCTGTTCCGTATCGTTTTCAACTTACATTTCTTTTTGAAGTCAATAAACTATGTTTTATCAATGTAGGTATGTACTTATTCTGAAAGTATATATGTTCAGCCCAATGTTAATAGCATCAAACCCAAATAAAACCTTAACAACATTTAACACATTTACCTGTGTTACGGGAAGATCATACAAACAACGTGCACTTAAAAAAAACATGACAATGTTGATGATTATATTAATAAGATTATTATGCAATTTTAACAGTGTCTAAACTAACAGGAAGAGCCATGTTGGCCAAATGGTATATAACCCCGACTTTCAATCCGAAAGTGTGGCCGTGAACCAATGGATTTTTCATTCTTGAAAAGTTTATGTTCACATGTAACACGTGCTTAACGGTGAAGGAAACATCGTGAGGAAACCCGCGGCTTAGTTATCTTCAGACGTATTGACATGTTCTTTCCTCTGACTAACAGCTGAGCTAAGAGGATAGTATAGGTGCTGGGCACGCCTAATCCATCTAACAATTTCCCAGGCACTGCAGCGTCCCGTACAGCATTTCACCAGTTGCTGACGCTGCATAAACCATCTATAATAGATGCAAAGGCCTAAATTTTTTTAACTGACCGGGTCAGCATCTGGTATTTATACCGTAAGAGACTGTGCAGTGCCTGGGTCACTGAAATTTTTAGCAGTATTACTTACTCCGCTAGCTCAGTGATTCGAAGTAGGTAATGGCACAGATAACATAATCGTATTGGCCTTCGACAGAAGAAGAGGCCTTTGCTCCTATCTTGAGCTAGAACGCGTTTATATCCGTTGTAAAATCATTGTAGGTCACTCCCTACCATATCTCTCCAGCGATACCTGGGACGCCGAACAGTTATTTATTTATTTATTTATTTAACGTACAAAACACGTCACAACCACAGTTATACAGTCTTATGCAATTATGTTGGCATATTGAAGAGGTTTATACGCAGCACTTATGTCAAGGGACTGATATGATGAAGATGTTTTAACTTCTTAACCTTTCGTACATCATTAAAACCGTTGTTGTATCCACGAATGCAATCCAGCCCAAAGTAGAGATCGCTCTTTAGCGATGAGACCGCCAATTGTCACTTTGTACTCAGTGTTTCTCTTTTTGTCGTAATTTTGATATGTAAGGTGTGCTAAAAAGCTTTTTCTCTCTTCTGTCTGACTAAGATCTTAATTTGTTTCAGATAGCCAAGCCAGCGAAGAATGTGAGCATGAGTTTCACCAACGAAGTTGCGTTCTGGCCCAATTTCTTCATTCTCCACGTTTTTCCGAATCCTCCAGCTCCAATCTATTCCCTAAGTAGATCCTAAATTTTCTCGAAATATACCGCGTTGCATGTTTTATCTTAGGTGAAACTATTGCTGAGACAGAACTTTTTGGTACACCACACTTTTATGCTTGGAAATTGTTAATATGTAACCTTAATATACATATTATTTATGTGCGCTTAATTAGCTAATTATATTTAAGGTGTGGTGTATAAATAAACGCATTTCATCTCATTTCATTTTAAAAAGCTTTCTCTTGGTTACAACAAGAATTCTCACCTGTTAGGGTTGAAGAACAAGTTTCGCACGCTTACATCAAGATCGGTCTGATGTCAGTTTTGTAGATCTGAAATTGAAATTTCAAAGAACAGATACAGATATCAAACTCGGATTTCTGCATGGCTACATTAGATATTGCATTCCATCAAAATATTGTAACTAGATGCTTTGAATAGGAGACGATGTCACAAAATTCATCGAATTCGTTTTTGAAACACTACCTTTTTACAGTTTATACATACCTCTATTACGTATATATCTCGGTACCGTGGGGTGGTGAGTATGGTAACAACCCCTCATGGTCAGTACTTAGTGACTCATGAGCCTTTGTCCAGCTGTAGACGTCCTGTGGCTGAGATACTGATTATCTATATTTATGAAATTGACATTTCTTTACAACGTCGTCGGTACTTTTTCAATTTGACGCGGTTTACCCAAATTTTTACCGAAAAAAACAAAATTGTTGGCATTTATTGTAAATTTTTTAGACAACAACTGATTCGAAAAATGATGAGTTATTGGCACACAATAACTCATCATTTTTCGACTGCGCAATTTTAGCAATGCGCAGTGGACGGCTCGTACTCGTAGTACTATCACTGGCTCAACCAAGACAAGAAAAAAAATACTTTTATCGAAATTTTATAAAAAAATTTAAAGATGTAAAGTTTTTTATGACATGAGCTGAAGTCAAACTGGTTCACTGGACCACTGATGGGAAGTGTTTACCGTCACCCATGGACATCTGCAACACCAGATGCCGGCTTTTAGGGAAGGGAAAAACCATCCTTTTGAAGAGAACCAATGTTGAAACTCTGAGGGAATACCGATATAAGTCTCCAAATAGTCCAACACAGCAATATTTGGTATAATTGCTATCTATCTATTTAACTTATTCAACATTCAAAAGATTATTTAACAAATTAAAACAAATTTAAATAATTATTGGATAATTTGTTAAAACATACGAATCCACAAATTTTACAATTCATCAGTAATTTAACCATCAGGGAAGTTCTTATTAATTAAAACTTTAATTAGAGGAAGGCCGGGTAATCTTCAGAAGTTACAATCAGTTCGACCCTTGTTAGCTGACGCTTCCAAACTTGTTTTCCGACGGTTCTTCGGAATATAAAGAGCGTTCTAGAATCGTGTCTTAACTTCAAGGTCTTCATTTCGGGTTTTGAAGGGGTCTCGTTTCTAAATATAAGACACTAGCTGACCCTAGACATTTTTACTTGTGATGATTGTCTTTCAGAAGTTCCAACCCGAGATTATAAACTTATTTCTCGGGTCTCACTCAATAGGTTACGACACGGTTGCGGCTTCATACCTATGTCGTATTATATCTTTAACCATTGTCCAAATTATATGCAGTAAAACGGAAAAGTATTTTGTTTTAAACACTTGAGGCGATAAACTTACTTGTTTTGATAAGAATTCATAATTGTCGTTAATATGACCAACAAAACATCACATAACGATTTAGATTAATTATTAAATATAAAAAACTAAATTTTGTATCTATAGTATACAAGTTAGACACAGCCTGTCGCTAACTTTTTTGTAGGCATTATTAAGCTCTAAAACTTTTCTCTAGAACTTTTCTCATCGTTAAGGCAGCGTTCGTAAGAAACGTTTTCGTTCAACCGTTATTTCTCCGACTTACTTTGCAAATCCAATACCACAAACAAGTCTTTTAATTTGTCGGGTTAATTTATAGCCTATCATCATCATTTCAGCCGTAAAACGTCCACTACTGAACACAGGCCTCCCTCGTGGATCTCCTTAAGGGGTAGTTGCCGTACTCTTGAACTCGCTTGACAGGCGGGTTGGCGAGCGCAGTACGGGATGTTGATAAATGGAAAAACTTCGCCTGCTGCATTGTTCACCAATAATCGCCAGTTATTGCGGTCCCGAACTTGCCAATACACATCCTGGAAAGTCATTCACTGGGTTTTACTGGAGCAAATCTGTCCATCGCGTTAGTCTAGTCCTCATTATCAGTACTTGGAGGTAAGAAGGGGCTCCTATGTCTAGCAGGGGACGTCCTGCGGCTGAGATGATGATGATGAGAGACATTTAATTTTATGGTAGTAGCGCCGCGTCTCTCGGACTTCTGTGGTGTCCCGGACTCTAATCCTCACCTGAAGCCATAAAAAATAAGAAAAACCAACGCTATCTGTTGGGCTTCAGGTGTTTTAAAAGTTTTTTTTAGTCAAATCGTATAATAGAGATGTACCTACTAAAAGCTAATGACATACCCTAAGACATACTTAAGGTCTGTTTTAACGTTGGATAAATTGGACATTTTATCCACGTTCCTTTTTAGCATCTCAGTTTAAAATCCAGACGGATGATGACCATTTATCTCAAGCTCAACAGCAAAGAAGCCATTTGCTCGAAGAAAATAATGCAATTTGTGCATGCTCCCACTCATCGAGTTCGTCTGCGATCGTGATAAGCAGAAAACCTGAAGGATTTTTGGTTCATACTAGTTTTGCATTCACTTTATAAAACGTAACCAGCGTATCTTTACAATCTAATTTAATATAGGTTCTACTTGACAAAGGGAGAGTAAAAGAAGAGAAAAAAAACTAAATAGGTAAAAATTCCTAATTACTGAGCTCATATCAAGACTTGTCACAGAACAACTTTTAACTTGTTTTATGAGAGCGTTACAGATAACTCTTCAAGAGGTTCCTGCTATAAATAGTATCAATAAAACTGGCAGGTGTTGAATAACAGGTCAAAAGAACCGCAGAGTCGAGGGTCAAGGCGAAATGTGAGGCCGTTCGTTGGACCCGCAGAGTAGAAATGTATAAGATCGACTTATAAAACAAATGTATTTTTAACATCATCATTCCAGCCGTAAAAAGTCCACTACTGAACAGGCCTCCCTCATGGATCTCCATGAGGGGTAGTTGCCATATTCACCACGCTAGGCAGGCGGGTTGGCGAGCGCAGTATGGGATGTTGATACACGGAAAGACGCTTCTGACCATCTTCCGGAGGTATCCCTTAGCAGGCTCTTACTGCTTCCACGGGCATGAGAGGAGGGGTAACATTCTACTGCCAGCACCCCACGGCAATTTTTAACATAAACAACATACAATTTAATAAAAAACTTTGAAAGCTAACAGATTGAGTATGAATGATTACAGACAGACAGACAAAGCGCAATTATAAGGGTTCCTTGTTGTTATAATGGATAGGTTACACAGATAAAACAGGAAAGTAAGGCTACAAACGGTAAAAATATAAATTAATACAACGAAATATAAATACAGTAGGGAATAGCAAGAAACGAAGAAAATAATAATTATTACATCCATATTACATCTAGTATGCCCTATGATATGCTCCAACCAGTTATTTTTTTTTTACAGAGGACAATTTTCACCGCATCATCTAGCTATACTAAGCAGAGCTTGTGTTATGGGTACTAGATGACTGATATACCTAATACATTAAACTCAATAGATAGATATTGTTTATTATTACATAGAAAACCATCCAGAATACCTTGAATATATATCTCTATCTGCAGATCATTCAGACATTTCTCCCGAGGAGGGAATCGAACTCGCAACGTCTTGCGTCCAGCCCTACGACCGCTGCACCGCAGAGGTCGTTATATAATGCAACTTATATGACGACTTTTGTGGCGTCATTTATTATCTTCCAAAGAAGACAAAGGCACAAAAGGGCCTAAGCACGATTTCATTGGAATTCAAAAATAAAAAAAAATATTAAACGCATAATACTTAATATCATCTTTTTAGGGTTTCGTTGTTTAACAAGGAACCCTTATAGTCTCGCTTTGTCGGTTTATCTGTCTTCGGCAATGAGACTGTTATTATGTAGGATCATGTCGCCCCACGCGCAGACGGGCATTCAATCCCATGTTGACAATTTTCTTGAAAAATCTGTTTGCATTTATTGAAAAAACTGTAATATAATTTATTGCAGATTTAATAAACAGGATATCAAGTAACAGATCCGCTAACCTATATATAAAAGGCGCTTGAAAAAACACTCACAGAATTTGACACGTGTTTCTGCTCTCTACAAGGCAGCTTCAGGAGAAATCGGCTAATATAAAGATAGGTAGTTGCCTAACAACGAATAACGCCACCGCTCCTTGGAAGTTTTGCCTCTTCGACCGCCGAACAGAAAGTTTCTATATTTTCAACATTTTTAATTATACTGCAGTTCATACAGGCTTGGACCATGGGTATTTGTTTACTCTTACGTGCAACCTCAAAACAGCTGAGATAATTTCCAGTCTGTAGGTCTACCATGAGTTCTCACAATCTATACTCGCTAGCGACTGTAGTTAAAAAATGCTTGAAAACTTGTATGACCACCTCTCCGCCCTAACTGTCTAAAAAACTATGCCAATTAGAGAATTCGTTAAAATTTTCCTGTAATGATTTTTTATACACTTCTATTAGCTATAATCGTTTCAGGGGTTTATCTACTTTTTACTTTAAGTACTTTTTCGACGTTTTCGTACATAAGTCAAAAACTTGGCTACGGAATCCTTGACGGGCTGAGTCGATTTTTCTTAAACAAATATTATGTCGATTGAGTATTTATTTAACCAACGTGGGTTAAACCCCATCGTCGCTATTTTATTTTTAATATTTTAAACACAGCAAGATTTTAAAATAAATCTATAAATAATTATTTATTTTATCTCTATAAAACACTGATTGAAATTGTTATAATTTCAAAAATTTTTGTCTTATCTTTCACGAGAAACTGATCATAGTTAACCATGCTTTGTTTAGTTACTAACAACATTGGTAATTTCATATCGTTTCCTTCAAACTAGATAGCATAATCATTTGTCTTAGGTATGTCAATAAAAATTAATCGTTCTATATAAATAAAAATTAATCGCCAAAATGTAATGTATGCGCATAACTTTGGATTCACTGCATCAAATTGGATAATTATTTGTTTGCTGTGTTCGTTATTGTCAGAACTGTAGTAGTAGATGTAGATTTGTAGTTATAGCAGTAGTAGTATAATAGTAGTAGTGGAGTAGTTGTAAAGTAGTAATAGTAGAGTAGTAGTATTTAATAGTTGTAGTAGTAGTAGAGTAGTAGTACTTAGTAGTTGTAGCAGTAGGGCGGTACGAAGTTCGCCGGGAAAGCTAGTTATGCATAAATAAGTACCTACTCAGGTACAGGTAAGCACCAAAAACATGTTGAATTTTAAAGTAGCGAATAAAAGTTGCGATGCACTTGATATAATGTCGCTACAGCCATTACCTGGAGGAGTTTGCGAAAAATCGTTATTGCTCACAGTTTAAGACTGCAGCTTAAGTGGGTTGTAAAGCGATTTCATTTCTTTTCGCAGAGGAGAATAGTTTTAAGATCTCGGTGGACGGGCTTTGTCGGGCTTTTCTAACATAATAAAATAAAAATAAAAAAAATATGACGTAACGTGACATCAACTAATCAATCAATATAATGGAGGTAAAAATATATATTTAATAATAGACTGCCTTGGGGTGCCGGCAGTAGAATATTACACCTCTTCTCATGCCCGTGAATGCAGTTAGAGCCTGCTCTATACTTACCACGCTTGGTAGCCGGGTTGGCGAGCGCAGTACGGGATATTGATACACGGAAAGACGCTGCTGCCCATCGTCCGGAGGTATCCTTTAGCAGGCTCTTATTATATCCATGGGTAGGTATGAGAGGAGGGGTAACATTCTACTGCTGGCAGCCCACGGCATACCAATTTTGATGATCCTTTTTATTAAGTTCCCATAAAAATTAGGTAGGTATTCTTATTATAAAATTCGTGAATTTTAATGAATTTGGTTTTTATTTTCAACATTTTAATTTTTGTTAACATTTGTAACGCTTTTAACTCGGCTTCCTCTTATTCAATCGAACTTACGCAGACAGTAATCAGAACCCATGGCTAAACAAACAAGAAAAACAAACAAATAAATCAAGTAGTATATTTATTTATGTATTTCTAAGCATGTTTATGTATATTCATTATGAATATTTAATATTATTTTACGTAGAATTTACGCCACCGTCGTCTCTTTTTTCAACCCATTCATGTCCATACAAAGGTTGCCTGGAAGAGATCGCTTTTAGCGATAAGGCCGCCCATTGAGCAGCATAATGTGTTATTTATTACTTGTTAATATAATACCTGTTTGTATGTTTATGTTGTTTCAATAAAGCGTATTCTATTCTATTCTATTCTATGATAAAAAAAAACCTATAAATCGCTACAGCTTATCCAAAATACGATAGTCGAACATTTCAAGTGCACAACTGCTGAGCATGCAACATAATGCTGCCCATTGATGGCGGAAGCGGTCAGTTTGAACACGACTGTACTTTGCAAAAACAAAGTCTGCAGACGAAATATTAGGAACGGTAACCGGATATTGGGGAATTTCTGTTGCTCTAGGCTTTTTATTCGGTTTTGAAGTTTAGTCGTGGCTATTTTTGCGTTCTGCTTCATTGATCGCCGGTTGAATCACCAATCTTTAGTAACATTCTTTTTTGTTAAAATGAATGCACTTAAAAAGTATCATCATCATTATGGATCTCCAATATCATGAGGGGGTTACTGCCTTACTCGCCACGCTTGGCAGGCAGGTTGGCGAGCGCAGAATGGAATGTTACACGGAAAGACGCTGCCCTGATTACGGAACCTACACTTCTGCCCATCTTCCGGAGGTAACCCTTGGCAGATTCTTACTGCATCCACGGGGAAGAGAGAAGAGGCTACATACTACTGCCGGCGAAGTATATTAAGAAAATATTGTCGATCAGACCTCATAATCATAAACAGCGAGATATTTTTTGTTTAAAATGCGGTTGTATTTTACTTTCAATATTTACTACAAGATTATCTCATATATTTACATTCCAAAGCATTTAACTCTAGATCCTGAGTTTACTTTTGTTTTGAATGCCCATTTAGAGAAGTGGAAACTTTTTAAGCTCCTCAATTTATGGTGATGGAGAATTCAAAAATATCTTTGCTTTAGACATTTTTTACGTACTCCATATAGAATTTATGTGAGTAAAGACAACACGGAAAAACGCCTCTCTGACATCGGAATTTTCATTGGCTCCTTCAGAAAATGCCTAATGTTTACAGTAAGACAGCTGGCTTCACTATTTAGAAACACGACGGGGAGAGACACTTTCAAAATAACATATCGCTTTAAATACCAACTGACAGACGACACATTTCGACATTCTTCAACTTGTCGGTTCTGAAATACGCTGTTCATTGCCTTTTTATTTTTGCTAGTCACTGTTGCACGTGACTGTAACTTATGGCTTTGGAATAAGACCTAAAATGCACTGTCAATGATAATAAATCAACAACAGTTCATTTTGTACCCAATACTGTCATTAAATTAGAGCAGACAAAACTAAAATCTATCGGACTCTTGAGCAAATAGCTAATGTAAAATTTTAGTCACATAATTAGTCCTTTGGCATTTTTACATCCTTTGTTTAAGTGGATATTTAATCACAATATCTCACTGTCAGTAAAAGAAGTAGTTTAAATGAAATAAAATTTACGAACTTTTATTTTGTCTCACACAGCACATAAATATGTTGTCAGTTTATTAATAATCGTGTTACTTTAGCCTAAAGACCAACACGTGTTTAACAACGGGGGCATTTTGGATGATTATGATATGATGGAGCGCATTAAGATGTCTCAGTAAATGCTTAGTTATTTATCGCCGTATCTCCAGATTGAGCTCAATTTCAAATGATTGAAATAAGTCACGCTAAGTCACTGTTTGAATTCGGGATTTGAGCTGTCTGTGAAATAATTGAGCCATTCATAAGGCTTGCGAATTCACGGTAGGAGGTTCCCGCGGCGACTAATAACAAGTTAATCCGCAAATAAAAGTGTAATTGAAACAGAAGTAGAATGCCTTCACGCCGTGTGGGTAGGCTAATGTCGATTTGTCTTTGTCGGCGTCACTGAACTCGTCAGAAATAGATTAAGCGCTCTCACTCCATCTAATGGCGCCTCATTTGTTTGGCTTTTAGAGAAAAATTGCTGTTAAACTTAGCACGGTATCGGTTCCGATTGGGATTTGCAACCTGTCCCACCGATTCGGAACCAGAAGATTCAAAATCAACATTATTCTCACATTTGGGCGCCGACAGTAGAATGTTGAATATAACTTGTTAAGCTTTCGCGATTTGTTAACATATTTTTAGTTTTAAAATTACAGGATTTTATTACGAACACATTTCAGCGTTCTTGGTCGCGGGAGGACTGCCACCGCAGGAGTCCTCCCGCGACCAAGAACGCTGAAATATGTTCGAAACGTCGGGAAAATAATAAAAAAGGTACGCGATAAAATCCTGTAATTTTAAAACTAAAAAAAGAATGTTGAATGTCCTCTCTTACTTCAAAATCCTAAGTCATTAATACTTAAGTAAAAATCTGCCAAGGGTACCTCCGGAAGATGGGCAGCAGAGTCATTCAGTGTATCAACATCCCGTACTGCGCTCGCCAACTCCCTGCCTGCCAAGCGTGCCGGGTATGGTAACAACCCTCATGATTGCTAAGTAAGAGATGCATGAGAGGGGCCTATGTCCAGCAGTGAACTACGGCATCGATGATCCTTATATAAGCCCGTTGACACCAACTACTGGCTCACGCGTTGAGGCTGGCACTGAACTGTTAATCATGCCAAATTAAACACTTCAGTGCCAGCCTTAACCACTGTCGTGTGGCAACTCTGCCTATCATTCACCCATCTAGCATGGTCTGCCTTGAGGCCGTCTCGCTTCCATCGGCAACCACTCCTTCGCCGTTTTTGTCCACCGGCCGTCGTCCCTAGCAAAAAATATTCACAAAAATGACGCTGGATAATCAATCAATATATATAAAACTCTTCTGTTACTGACTGAGTGACTGACAGACAACGCACAGCCTACCACAGGACCCAGAGACTTGAAATTTGGCGCACATAATGTATACCTTGAGTATCCTAGAGGCGCACTAGGGAGAGATTTTTCAAAATTCCAACGGGAACGGGAACTACGCGGGTGAAATTGCGGGGTGCGGCTAGTTGATTAATATAATGTTTTATCATCATCATCATCATTATCTTAGCTGTAGTACGTCCAGTGCTGGAAACAAGCACAATGATCACTAACTATAGAATACTAACTAATTTTTTTTGACAATACATACCTACTTCATGATGATCGTGGTAGATGGCACCAAATTAGGGAGGTCTGTACCAAGTAGTGGGTGAATGTCGGAATGATAATGATGATGAAGCACATACTTATTATACATAGAAAACACCAAGACACGAGATACAAGTATTTGCAGTAAAGTAAACATTAGCCGTGAGGTCCCGGCAGTAGAATGAGGCCTCTCCTCTCTTGCCCGTAGATGCAGTAAGATTCTGTTAGGAGTAATCTTCGGAAGATGGGCAGCCGCGTTTTTCAGACGACAATACCCTCATAATCTCGGAGATCCATGTGGGAGGCTTACGTCTAGCAGTGGACCTGGACAGCAGTCCTACGGCTGAGATAAAAGCAAACATTTGCGGCGGGGATCGAACCCGCTACCTCCCGTGTCACAGCCAGGAATAAGATCAACTGAGCCAACAAGTTGTCAGTGGATATGTTTCCAAACCAAAGGGCAAAGTCCAAAGCTAAACCTCAAAATGCCAAAGCAACATTCGCTCAACTTCTCTATAAAAAACGTCAACCGTTGTTTTCTTCACTTGTTTCCTTCATCTACCGAGAAAAAAAATAATTTATGATTCATTCTTTCGTCGCCGCTTCATGGCTCGTTTGAATCTGAAGTAACGGTATTTTTCAGCTCTCCGCGGGTAAATTGTATATTTGTTTGTTTGTAATCGTTCTCTCTGAAAGCCAATTGTAATTAAAGTTTGCTGAACAAAAAATGAATAATTAACTGTTTGATGTACTCGTATTAAGTTTAAATTAAATGGTAAGTTTTGCCTGAAGTTCTTTGCGGAAAAACGCTTTATTAAATTGTAGATTGTACATTACGTATGCTCGAGAAGCTTCATCTAGACTCCCAGAAGCGGTTGAAATTAAAAATTCAAAACTGAATGAATTGTGGTAAAGTTGAGCACTAAAAAGTTGTGGAAGAGAGGAAAAAGATTTTTGAATCCCCAGGGAATGAATTAAACTGAAACTTACCATCACAAAAAGATTCACGGAATATGATTCAATATTACTTACGTAGTACCTTGTACCCGAAGAAGCGAGAAAACTTTTGTGAGTTCTACACTTAATTTTTCTAGGTAACTTAGTACAGCATGTTTTTTTTTTATTCCGAAAGTGTTTCCGCGTTGTCGCTGGGTTTTTGTCTAAGGATTTTGTAAAACACTTTATTAAATAAATAAATAATGCTAGTTAGCACCTTTTAGCCCTGTAATATCTAGTTTGAACGTTTGTCCAATATACAGTTTTGAGTTATATTCTAGAAAACCGGCTTTCTAATAATATTACACATTTCCTTTTACCTGATACCAAACTTTGTTATTTTGGAAACATTCGGTTTTTCATCCCCACTTTTACCTCAATGTCTTAATAACGTCTCAACTGACTTTGATAAAACATATGAAAGACCATCGCTAGAATACCTGCTTTTAAGTTAAACTGCATTAAAATTGGTCTACTAGTATAATAGCTACGGTGCCACAGACAGCCACACACACATAGCGGTCAAACTTATAACATCCCTTTCATTTTTGTTGGAGGTTAGAAATAAACTCTAATACATGCATTTCCGTATGAAAAAAGACATTGTAATAAAAACAGTTCGTCAAAGTGTTTAAAACAGACATTAACAGCAAAAGCCATTTGCCCTTTAACAGAACATTATTGGCTCATATACAGACGGACTATTTCCGTGTCACTTTGTACGTTGGCGGGGCTGGCGTGAAATAGGCGTAAAACTAGGGTTGGGACTAAATAACCAAATTGCTTAATACCGCGGTTTTTTTCTATCAAATATTTATTTCCTATTTCCGTGTCACTTTGTATGTTACCGGGGCCGGCGTAGAATAGGCGTAAAACTTGTTTTTGGGCTAAAAAGCCGGATAGTTTGATACCGATTTTTTCTGTGATAATATTTCCTTGTCGCTTTATATGTTAGCGGGGCTGGCGTGAAATAGGCGTAATACTAGCTAGGGTTGGGGCTAAAATATCGAATGGCTCAATACCGGTTTCTTTTTCTAAAATATTATTTCCTATTTCAGTGTCACTTTGAAGGTTGGCGGGGCTGCAATGGGGAGGAGTGGGTGTAAAACTATGGTTTAAAAAGCCGGATAGCGAAGTTTTTCTTCCCACGAATAATTTTCTTTTATCAGCAACTATTATTATAATATTTAGCAGCAAATTAATGTAATAATTTTATTCAATAGATCAATTTAAATATAGTTTCTTCTTTAAAACATCGTAAAGTGCACAGAAAAAATATTATAACGTAAGCAAATACATATACTCGTGCAATTTATATCGAAGATGACAATTTTGACTTGTTAAATATTTATCGGTGCGTTTAAAAAGTTTTTTGTGAATAAACTCCAGCTGTTTATATAGGGTCAGCACAAGCTTACCGGAAATAATCGGTCAGCCAATATTTGGGATTGAAAAAAAAACAGATTACAGTAAAAAAAAATACATGAAAAAAATCTGAGACAATCGACTTAGTTAAAATAAGTTAAATAGTTAGATGGATTAGGCTTGCCCAGCACCTAGACCATCGCCTCAGCTTAGTCATCTATTAGTCAGAGGAACGATCAGGTCAACAATACGTCTGAAGCGAACTAAGCCGCGGGTTGCCTCACGATGTCTCCCTCACCGTTAAAGCACGTGTTAAGTGTGCACATACATTTTTCAACAATGAAAAATCCATTGGTGCACAGCCGGCCAACACGACTTGTTTAGGTAGTAATAGCAGAGTAGTATTAAAAGTAGAGTAGTAATAGTAGAAATTAGTAGAGTAAGTGGAAGAAGAGAATTGATTCTGAGACGGTTGAAAGTTCGCCGCGGCAGCGAGAATGTATCAGAAACTAGAATCAAAAAATACTTTATTCATTGCGGCCGCCTGGACCTTATTGACGCGTCACAAATTACAAAAAAAAACAACAAAAAATAATAGAGTAGAATAAAAATGCCGGTTCAATTAAAAGATCACGCTCCAGCACTACTCAAAAGTGGACCGCCTGCCGGCCACCCAGGGAGTCGACGACTGCCTAACACGGCCGGCGTCATTTCTTCTGATTTATTGAAACACGAAGCGAAGACATCCGTATACTTGGTGGTAAAAATATAGAACTGCATTGCAGTTCAGCCCGTTTAGTTTCTGTAATCTGTGGTTCAGCGGTAAGTTCGGAAGTTAGTCATCATCTCAGCCGTAGAGATATCTACTGTTGGATGTAGGCCTCCCTCATGGATCTGCATGTTCATGATCACGAGGAGTTGTTGCCATACTCACAACGCTTGGCAGGCGGGTTGGCGAGCGCAGTACGGGATATTGATACGCGGAAAGACGATGCTGCCTATTTTCCGAAGGTAACCCTTGGCAGATTCTTACTGCATCCACGGGCAAGAGACAAAAGGAAACATTCTACTGCTGGCACCCTACGGCAATTTTACATTGACAGTTCTTAATTTAGAAGCGTGCACTTCTAGTTTTATTTAGCTTTAGTAAGTGCATGGAGATCATCATCATCATTTCAGCCATAAAACGTCCACTGATTTTGACGAGCTCTGTGGCGCAGCGGGCGAAGGTCCGCTTGCGACGCAAGGGGTTGCGGGTTCGATTCCCGCCTCGGGACAAATGTCTGTACGATCTGCAGATATTTGTTCAGGGTGTTCTGGGTGTTTTTCTATATATAATAAAAATATCTATCTATGTAGTATAATGTATTAAGTATATCAGTCATCTAGTACCCATAACACAAGCTCTGCTTACCTTGGGGCTAGATGATGCTGTGTGATTTGTCCAGCATTATTTATTTATTTATTTATTTACTGATGAACACAGGCCTCCCTCATGGATCTCCATGAGGGGTAGTTGCCATACTCACCACGCTTGGCAGGCGGGTTAGCGAGCGCAGTACGGGATGTCGATACACGGATAGACGCTGCTGCCCATCTTCCGGAGGTGTCCCTTAGCAGGCTCTTACTGCATTCACGGGTAGGAGAGGAGGGGTAACATTCTACTGCCGGCACCCCACGGCGGAGATAATTGATACCATTATATTCCCTCTCATTCGCTTTGCAAACCCAAAAAAGTAATCCATATTAAATGTATATACATAAAAAATACGACAAATATGAACACATAAAAATGTTATTACGTTTTTCATATTTGTGCATGAAAAAATGTTGTCACGCTTGTCGACTATCTCTTCTTGCAAAATCATATTTTTTAGGGTTCCATACCCAAAGGGGAAAAACGGAACCCCATCTATTACTAAGACTCCGCTGTCCGTCCGTATGTCTGTCTGTCTGTCACCAGACTGTATCTCATGAACCGTGATAGATAGACAGTTGCAATTTTTACAGATGATGTATTTCTGTTGCCGCTGTAACAACAAATACTAAAAACAGAATAAAATAAATATTCAAGGGCTCCCATACAATAAACGTGATTTATTGCCGTTTTTTAAAACCTTCCAGTGGCTAGGAGAGATAAAATAAGAGCTAACAATTTAGTTCTACGCAATTTTCATTGGAAAGGTATTATCAAGAGAATCTACAAAATACGTCATCAAAAACCTTTATGCTCGAGTCATGTCACTTTTACAACAGTTTCAACAAACAAAAGAGGTGACAGATCTCTTTACCTCCGTAGAGAACTAATAAAACAACGGTGAATTGTTTTATTTCCGAAAGCGGGCTGAGACAGCCCTTAAATGGGGCTGTCAATTAAAAAGTTGTAAATTTCCGTACCCGAAATGTGTTTATAAGCATTTATTTTAATGTATTTCAATTTTAAAACCAGAATATACAGGGCGTCCCTCAGCTATGCTACATGGAGGCAAAGTACTTTATATATTGTAGATAGGATATGTTACTGAGAGAAGACTTTTGATTTTGACACAATATAAATACATTCAAAGTCTGTTCTGCTGCCCGTGGATGTAGTAAGAATCAACCAAGGGATACCCCAGAAGATGGGCAGGAGCGTTTTTCCTTGTATCAACATCCTGTACTGCACTCGCAAACCCGTCTGCCAAGTGTGGTGAGTATGGCAACAACCCCGCATGCCCAGTTCTTGGTCATGACGGAAGCCTTTGTACGGCAGTTGATCTCCTAAGGCTGAGATCGTGATGATGATGTTGATGTGTGTTTTACCGGCCGAGCACGTTTTAACGGTGAAGGAAACATCGTGAGGAAACCCGCGGCTTAGTTAACTTCAGACGTATTGACCTGTTCTTTCCTCTGACTAATAGTTGACTAAGCTGAGAGGATGGTATAAGAGCTGGACAAACCTAATCCATCTAACAATTTCCCAGGAATTGCAGTGTCCCGTACAACATAATTAACAGTTGCTGACGCTGTATAAATCCTCTATGATAGATGCAAAAGGCCTTACTAACTAACTAACTTACTTGTAACTGTTATAAATTATAGATCTATTAACCAAATACATTTCCTAATTTATCATTAACTAGTCAGAACAGAATGTAAATGATGGAATTAGATCGATATTAGAAATACCAGTATAAATAAAAATTTATCTGAGTTATTCGAAATAATTAAAAGGTAATGAATGCACTGTGTATCGTTACAGAAAACAAACTGTTAAATATTTAGAATTATGTTAATATCCAACGATAACTTACGTTATTTATAGTCTGTTGAGGTGCCTATTAAGCCTATAAAGAACGTGTTAAATTTTATAGTAAGTTTTTATTTATTTAAGACACCCAACCGACCAATCTTGGGAACTTATTTCTTTATGTGTATATGTAACTTAAAACAATGATGACTGGAAGGGTTTGAGGAGGCTTTTCCCAGCAGAACAAAATAGGCTAATAATAAGTAAAAAAAAAATCAAGAAAAAAAACAAATCCCTATTACAACTTATACTATACATCATCATCAACCTGACTAATGGGTTTAGGATTCCTCAAATCTGTGCTATCTTAGGTCCAGTACACTTATCACCGATAATCTTAAAGACCTTAGGCTCCAATAAATAGCTACCGTAGGACGTCCACGGCTGAATTAAGGCCTCATGGTCCCAAGTATTGGTGGGAGGGGTTATTACCATACTCACCACGCTTGGCAAGCGGATTGGCGCAGTACGGGATAGTTACACACGGAAAGATGCTTCCTATCTTCCGGAAGTATCGCTTGGTAGATTCTTAAAGAATCCACGGGCAAGAAAGAAGGGCAACATTCTACTGATTTATTTATTATCATAAAAATTTTGAAGATATTTGCCTCCAAAAAACCTACACATGTTCTTAAGTTTTAATAATGTAATGCGTCTTAGTTTAAATTTACATTGCATTATTTAGTTACCACACTTTTCAATTTATTATCCTCACATCACAATAACAATAGTTTTAAAAAGTATCCTCTTATTATTTGTGTAGAAAATAATATGTATACTAGGTTTATACATATTTTGCCATTGCCTTTGCTAGCCCCTTATTCCGGTCAAATAAACAGCTAGCTTAGGCCAAAGTGCATTGAAATTTACCACGGAGCCGTTCTACTGGCAGAGGTGTTTGCCTTTCCATTATTCAAGAAGCTGAGCCGATCCCTATGGATAGCATCTGAACGCATTACTAGTGCTTCCTTGGTATCCAGTATCTTTAACGGCAGGGATATTGAAACTCGATTGAGAGCTGAGAATAGTTTTGTAAACCTTTAGTTTATCGTGATAAAGCTCAATATGTTCAAACAAGTCAGCGTCAATAGCCAATCATCTGCATTGTATTGTTCTGTACTGTGGGGACACGTCAAACTTTGAACACGGCTTGCTTTGTCACTTTGCAAATACTGAGGTATCTTTGTTGGTCCAATCCTATTGGCATGCTGATAAAATATCTCGCGACAGGTTTGCAACATGCGTAAATCTCGTCAAACTTCAATTTCAAACGTCAATTCCTTGCTGTTATCATCAATATATAGTGTAAAACAAAGTAGCTTCCCGCTGTCTGTCTGTCCCTATATTTGCATAGATCTTTAAAACTACGCAAAGGATTTTGATGTGGTTTTCATTAATATGTCGCATCCAACACGAACGGAGGCGTTGCGACAGCTAACTTCACAGCGCGCGCGCCTGACAGAGTCGTGTCATCCATCACAGAACTAGTTGACGAGCGGTCGCTAGAGAGCGCGGACGGTTATTCTGTACCTACCCGGCGCTCGGTGGAGACAAACACGGAACTGTCACCCCGTCCGTGTTAAAATAGTGTACCTTACCTACCCTGTTAAAATTAATTATTGTAAAATACATTGTGATTCTCAGCAACACCTTGTTTGCTTTAACTACCCTGGACACGCACATAGCAGATAGGTTGGAAGAAAAATGGACCAAAATCCTGACACTCCGACATCAGAAGTGGGATCGAAGTCTACGTGCACTGGCAGCGGGAACGAGTCACAATGCCGAGTACTTTTCGAGATGCAAAATCAACAAATCCAAGCCCTTATTCAAGCACTCAACAAGCCTACAAAAAAACATGACGTCATTTTGCCGGAATTCAACCCAGATAAGTGCGACGCGGACGCTCAATCTTGGTGTAGTACCGCAGATTTATGCTTCGAAGGAAGAAATGTCGAAGGAAGTCAACTTATTATGACGATTAGTAAGGCATTAAGAGGATCAGCTACGATGTGGTTATCGCAAATAACCTATCCAGGTATGACGTGGATAGAATTTAAACAATTATTTACGGCTCGATTTGTCTGTGCGGAAACTTCTGCCGCAACCCTCATAAACCTCAATAGTGACAAACCAAAAGAAAACGAGTCGTATGCCGCGTATGCCAGCCGTACTGTTACGTCATTGTTGAACAAATGGAAAGATTTAAGCGTGGAGCAAATAACCAAATAGACGGTAATGGCACACTTGTCTCAAATCGTCACTCGACTACAACATCTAGTTTTTATAACGGAGGTTACCACACGTCAGCAGCTGCAACAAGTGCTTCAAGCCTTCACGTACTTGAAACGAAAGCTTACAATGGACTCGGAATAAGATGCAAACAAAGAACAATACGCCGAAGTAAAGAAATACCTACAAAGTTGAGATACAAATGAAAATGTTCTGATCTAGAAGATCCAAGATGCAAAATGTGCAAGTCATCGCGTTTTGAAATGAATAGGTATCTAATAATGGAGAAAAATTATGAATGTTCGAGTAAATTTATTACGACTGACCGACGCCAAAACAAGTATTGCAGTATGGATAAAGATGGACAAACAAAGGACACGGTGTGGACGACCATGTGACCTATGGTATAGTCCAATACACATAATCAGTATTGTGAATCGCGTATGAATGTTTTACTTGCGCGTGAGTCAAAGCTGCCCGATCCTGCGGTGTGTTTCCCGAGTATGATTATTTGCAGTAAACTGACAGGAGCGAGACGCAAAAAGTACAGCAACAATTTGGTGAGTTCGTTTCCTAAAATAAGTCACTGGTTAAGGCAATTTCACACGTGCAGTATGCACAAGTCTTTATAGATTTTTGTTAAATTATTGTACTTTGTTTCAATAAATTTAGCTCGATAAATAAAGGCTGATAAAGAACTGTTACAAAGACAATAATGTGAATTATTTCAATTACAATAGAAATAACGATTTCCAGGATAAGTAAGAAGTTAACATTCAGTTTTTTACACTGTAAACTAAATCTTGTCACTTATGTCTAAAGGCTGTGTGCTCTAGCTTTGATAATTATGTTACCGAACATTTTGCTGTCCTGCTGTTTTTCAATTCCAGCGTAAGCGTGTGAGCTGTCAGCGTATCTGCGAGACCCCGTCTGCTGAATGCCCGAATGCTGTATAGCGAACAGAAGGGGCAGATGATAACTGGCGGAACTGCTTCCAGAAATCTTGTGAGTCGATGAATTTTTATTCAGTAGCTATGCCTTTTGGGTTGAAAAATGCTGTTTCCATCTATCAAAGAGCCATTACGAAGTCATAGTTTATGTTGATGACATTTTATTGTCTCTCCCAATATAGTTAGGATTATGGAAGTTTGTGGAGAGCTGTGTCACCTGTAAAATTAGTAAACCACACTCAGGTAGGGTACCGATAGTAAAACCATTCGACTTCACCTTATTGCTACAGGGTCATGTCGTGCTAATGGGCAGATGGAAAGGATAATTAGCGTGTTACAGTCAATGTTAACAGCAGTAGAGTCTGACAAAGAAAGGTAGTGGCTAGATTCACTAGGTGAGGTACAACTTGCGTTGAATTGTACAGTCAATCGAGTTACGAAAGCCAGTCCGTTAGAGCTCCCGACAGGCAAAGTCGCGCGTCCCTTGAAATTGGTACCTGATGACAACGACGAACCCTTATCTCTCGAGGCGGTTACATAATTGGCGACTGGCGGTATAGAGACATCTGCACGTTATGATAAAGAGCGTTTTGATAAAACAAAAGCAAACGTTTCTAAATTTTCAATCGGGGAATTCGTTCTTATTGAAAATGAAGAACGCAATCAAACTAAATTAGACACTAAGTTTAAAGGACCATTTCAGATTGTTGATGTATTAGAGGGGAACCGTTATTTGTTGAAATCATTAACTAGCAAGCGTACCTATAAGTATGCTCATGATCGTGTAGGGAAGATGCCTAAGGATCAAGTACCTATTGACATAGACAAGATTTTGAGTGACTCAGACGTTGAGTAATAATCAGTGTTGTAAACAGGTTCAAATTGAATGGGTCGGAGACTGTACCAGAGTATCGTAGCTGTAGCTCGTTAGAAATCGGCGTCTACCCCCGGGTAGTCCGTGAGTAAGCAGTAAGCGGTAGCTCTGGGTGGTGCAGTCGGGTCTTGCCTTGTAGCGAAGACCATAGAGTTATGGGACAACTCGACTTTAAGGAGCAAAACTATTTGCTGAGACTAAGGTTTAGTCGGAGACCATGAAATTGATACCTGTGAGCTGATTGATGGAAATTAAAACTAAAATCTGTAATGATTATGTTTTGTTGGTGTTTACTATTTGTCAATGGTGCTCGACCTCAGGATTCTTCTACCATTTTAGTAGTTTAGTTCACATAGCATAGTTTTGATTTATTTTGCCTTAATGTTGAGTTAATCTAAAGTATGTTTGAATAAAAATCACTTTGGTAAAATAGTTTCTTTATTCAAAAGACGCTGTTGTAAAATAAAGCCCTGGTACACAGGGTTGGCCGAACGGAAATTGTGCTGGTTGCTCTCTTGTTCTAGATTAACACACGAGGACGTGTGTCAGCGCAAGGATGGCCGTGTCGCATCCAACACGAACGGAGGCGTTGCGACAGCTAACTTCACAGCGCGCGCGCCTGACAGAGTCGTGTCATCCATCACAGAACTAGTTGACGAGCGGTCGCTAGAGAGCGCGGACGGTTATTCTGTACCTACCCGGCGCTCGGTGGAGACAAACACGGAACTGTCACCCCGTCCGTGTTAAAATAGTGTACCTTACCTACCCTGTTAAAATTAATTATTGTAAAATACATTGTGATTCTCAGCAACACCTTGTTTGCTTTAACTACCCTGGACACGCACATAGCAGATAGGTTGGAAGAAAAATGGACCAAAATCCTGACACTCCGACAAATATATAGATTGTGATTCAAGAGGAAGGTTTTTATGTATAATACATGCATAATATAGAAGAGAAACACTGATAATTTTAGAGGTTATTATTGTGAGGTCGGTGATTAAACATCATATTTCTTTGCGCTTAGATTGCAAACGCTGGCTGAACCCTACGAGAAAGATCAAAATAATAGACCTAAAAAGCCTCCTAAAAAGCTCTACAAAAAAGTCCGCGATGGTATATTCTGTAGTACTCGGCCAAGACCGGGGCTATGGGGCTGCCCATGGCCACTCCGTCGATTTGGAGGTACCATGACCGGGTGCAATCCGGTCGAAAATTTCTAAATATAATTATGTTTTGCTGCTAAGCCAGAAGTTGGCTCTTGGTTTTTGTTTATATTTTTTTTGGTGTTATGTTATGGTTATGTATAAAACATTAATTATGAAAAGATTATTACTTGTTAATTAAAAAGAGCGATTAAAATACTTTTTCACTTTCTATTTGTCGTTATTGAGGGATTTTTTTAACTAAAAAACTAAGGGTTGAATCAGTTTAGCGTCTATGTTAAATTTGGTCGAGAAAACCAGGATTCAGTCAGGAAATACTTTATTTCCATTGTTAACTTCATTCTCACCATTCTCACGACTAAAACTAAAATACAGGTGGCAAGCTTGATCTATGAAAATGTATTTATACATTGGTGCCAAGCAATACGCAAATAGCTAAGCTAATGAGATACTTCCTGGTATGCACACAAATAATAATTTTGCTGTGATTTGTAACTTATCAAAGCATTTTGGGGAATATCAGTTCATTCTATGTAAGATAAAGGTATCATGATTGAAAGATTATCAAAACGCCAGCTAGATATAACTATCTAACAATATTATAGGCACTGCAGCGTTTCTAACAGCATTAATTAACAGAGTCACACGGTAATCATACGTTTTAAAAATCTATAAATTTATCGTCAAAAAGTCGTAAAAAAATAAAAGATGTTTAAAACATGGATATAGATTTAAACGGGATGGAGTTGATGGGACCAGTAGAAGCCACTGACTGCCAGGTGCAGCGTAGGACGTACACCTATTATAGGATGTAGTATAACTAGACGATCTAGTGAAGGCCATATATGGGGGGGCACTTCCAACCGCATTCAATTCCATGATAATGATTTTCCGGAATAAGCTTTGATCACAGTAATTATGTCGCTTCGACAGTATAATCATTATCCCCGTGTTTTACAAAATGAATGGTTGTCACATTATAATCGTTACCCTTATGGCCCTTAGTTATTCTCATGACCTAATTCGCCCTAACTATACTGAATATAGCGTGCATCTACATTGTAAATGCCTAAGTGTATAAACCACACGCTAAAGCAGTTGACAACGTGTGGTTACGATGACACAGAGCCGGCTAGTTCAGGATGCAGACTACACATTTCAGACAAATTGCAGATGTTATGATCAAAATCAGGGATTGCTTTGCTAATGTTTGTGTATAATGCAGCGTTGGTCACGTGCTTCGTGAAAGTGATCACTGCGGTATTGCAGTTGTTATACATAGAGGTTATCGCTTAACATCAGATGGGCGTTCGGCTTGTCTCGTCATTTAGTCTAATAAAAAAAAGGCCGTAGCTTGCTTTAAAATAAAAAAGTACCTCCTTTAAAAATCATCAACATCATTATCTCAGCCGTACGACGTCCACTGCTGGTAGTAGCTAGAGTAGAAGAAGAAGTAGAGAATTTAATTATATGTTTATTAATAGCAGACACCATATTTTATGTCTTCTTTCTTATGTTAAGTTCGAACAACTAAGTAGCCGTGGAGTGCCGGCATAAGAGTGTTGCCTCTCCTCTCTCACCCGCGGATGTAGTAAGAATCTGCCGAGGGATACCACCGGAAGATGAGCAGCAGAGTTTTCCCTTATATCAACATACCGTACTGCGCTTGCCAACTCGCCTGCCAAGCGTGGCGAGTTTGGCAACAACCCGCTAATGATCTTTGAGATTGGACAGCGGTCCTACGGCTGAACTGATAGAAATTGGGTATTGAAAAGGATGTAAGGATATTTCCTTTAGTGTCTAATTTTCGAAAAGCTTGGGAACTTTAATATTGCTCTAGTAGTTCTGCAAGTAATTTGGCGACAAACTCTACATGTAAAATTATCTTTTCAAACTATCCTGCAGCTGCACTGTGTAGAAGGGTAATATAGTTTTAGCTCCATAACCATGAGCTTTAAGTTCAGTACTATCCTGCTTAAGGCAATTTGTTAGGAAATGTACGTAGCTATGAACTTTTAGTTCAGTACTACTTGTTTAAGGGCGGCACTTCGTTAGAAAATGTGGGGCAGCTACAAATTTTGTCTTTATTGGGGTCAACATTGATGGAAGTGGAGCTCTGTCTTTTTGTAAGCGGTTTACGCGTCTTAGGGACCAAGTTTCTAGTTTTTATATTTCGGCGGCGTCATATTTTAAATCTAATAAAAAACATTGTTCATTTTTTTTATAAAAGATATGTTTATATTTGTCTTTGAATATTTATTAAAAAATTGCTTACTTCCTTAAAATCGTTCATTGCCTTAAGAAATATTAAGTCGAAAGAAGTTGAAGTAATTGGATTGTAAATTTATTTATCAGGACAAAATAATGTTTATGTAAAGCGCCATCATTTCAGCCTAAGACCTGGTTGTCCACGTTTACTGCTGGACATAGGCCTCCCTATTGGATCACCAAGATCATCAGTATAAAGCGCGATGACCATGAATGAGGTACCTTCTTATAAACCATGATTAAACTAATCAGCCATTTTTATGACATATTTTTATATAAACTATATCAAAAATCTGTCAATTAGGTAAGTTTAAATAAAATATTCAAACAATTTTTAATTTTGTGTGACCCGCATTTACACCAAAAATTTAAAAAAAGAACTAACGACTAAATTCACACTTAAAATCACTATTATATAAAATTATTACGGTTCGTACATACGGTTAAATCTAAAAAAATAGATAAACTCAAACTATCTATGTAGGTAACTAAGACAAATAGGGATGGTTTTTTTATATCGTTAAAAAGAAAGTATATTTTTTATTACGTTACCACTATGCAATGCACTGCAAAGTGGTAACGTCTACTTAATACAATTGCAATACCGCGGTGATCACGTTCACTAAGCGCGTGACCAACACTGCATAGCATTGCGCCCGTCACCCCAATAAATGTACTCGTATGTGCCTGTAATTTCACCGGTCCCCTTCAAACCGGAACACAGCAATGCATACATTACTGCTTGGTGGCAGAATTATGTATGGTGATAGTAATTATCTATGGCGGATGTTCATCCGGGGAAGTACTCTTTCTTCACAAAAAGATCTACTACTCTAAATAATACCTACTACGTACACTAGTGCCTAGCGTCAAGCGTGCACCAAGCCTTAGCTGGAACGAGCAGAACAGTAAAAATATAAAAATATTGCATGCTGTAACAAAGCAACAACATACGACAGTATTTATTTTCTCACGCCCAGCACATAAGTAGTGACACTGGAGGTTTATGCAGAGGAGAAATTGCTCTCTTTAAAATGCTAGGAGAATCATGTATTTGCGGATGTAAAGAACAAGGTGCTTGCTTGTGCAATGGATTTATTGCACTGGGGAAATAAAGTTGAGGAGTAGTCGACTCTGTTAATTTTGCGCTTTTTTTACTAGGTGGAAAAAAGTTATCGGAGCTGATCGAATTCTGAACGTATGTGCTTTCATAATTATAATGATGATCAAGTGAGTGAAAAAAGCGAAATAAAATCTCGTGTTTACTCATCGTCAGTACTGATCATGAGGGGTTGTTGCCATACTCAATACCACAGAGATCACCACGCTTATCACAGCAAAAAAATACAGCGAAACTAATTCTAAAACTTAAAAATAATTTCTTAACTGTTTATAAATATTTTTTTTGCTCAGGGATTAGTTATTGTTGTCTCCCTAACAAGGCTGACCTATCGAGGGAGCTAAACATCCAATAATTAAATGCTCAGCTGACAGAAATGACGCTGTTGCTGTTCCGGAGGTATCCTTAGTCAAACTCTTACTGCATCCTCGGGCAAGAGAGGACAGGGTAACATTCTACTGCCGGACCCCACGGAATTATGGTTTATTCATTTTAAATGTGTTTTGTTTTTAACACACTTTTATTGGTTCACCTCGTGTCAAAGTAACGGAATGTTTGAACGTTATCTTAACGCACTGTGGGGTGGGGTAGAATGGGGGGTGCCGACAGTAGAATGTTGTGATTCAAGAGAGGATCTTGCCGTGGATGCAGTAGATATCTGCCAAGAGATACTTCCGGAAGATAAGCAGCAGCGGCTTTCTGTGTATCCCGTACTGCGCTTGCCAACCCACCTGCCAAGCGTGGCGAGTATAGCAACAACCCCCTTATGATCTTGTAGATCCACGAGGGAGGCCCAGCATTGGACGTAAAAATCAGTACTACAGCTGTGATGATGAGAAACATAAAATACTGCACAATCAATCAAATTCTAGATTAGATATCCGGGGGGTGCCGGCAGTAGAATGTTACCCCTCCACTCCTATCCGTGGATGCAGTAAGAGCCTGCTAAGGGACATGTTCGGATAAACCGAACACTCAGCAAATACGCATTCTGCTGCGCTTGCATTGGCATACGTATTCGCCGCGATTCACCCGCTTTGAGTTAGTTCGCGTTCAACCATCACCGTCGCGAGTTCATACCATTCTACCACTTACCAATAAGGAAAGGAACAATATAGTGAAGTCCGTACCATAGACCAGTGACTTTTACTTAACCAGAAAACCCTTTTATTCCAAAGGATAAATTATTTTCAGGACACCGCCGGAAGATGAGCAGCAGCGTCTGTCCGTATATCGGCATCCCATACTGCGCTCACCAACCCGTCTGCCAAGCGTGGTGAGTATGGCAACTGCCCCTCATGGAGATCCATGAGGGAGGCCTTATTTCAGTACTGAAATGATTAATGATGAATCAAACTCTAACAGTCCAGCAGGAGACGTGGACAGAAGCAGTCTTACGGTTGAGATGATGATGAGTGCATAGAAACCAAATTAAACTAACAATTAATCCAACTCGTACATACTGCACAGCTTAGTTCAACGGAAATTAGCCGTCAGCAACACAAATATAAAGTACAGTGCCAAACGAGAGCTAAGGGGACTAACAAACTTGACTTGCTGAAGGGGACACTACAACGGGGTAGTTAGCCCTTAGGCGACGGCGCGTAAGATTGCGAACCAGGGTTGGACTCAGGGGGTACATGATCCAATACAAGCGACTACGACTTTCGTTGGTTTTATCGCATTTGATGCCGTGGGGTCCCGGCATTGAAGTTTACCCATCCTCTCATGCCCGTGGATGCAGTAAGAGCCTGCTAAGGGACACCTCCGGAAGATGGGCAGCAGCGTTTTTCCGTGTATCAGCATCCATTACTGGGCTCACCAATCTGTCTGGCAAGCGCGGTGAGTATGGCAAATGCCCTTCATGGAGATGGCAAAGTTCCAGCTTCCACTTTCCACTTCTACTTTCGTTCCAGCCGCCGACCAGTCAACATCTCGGCGTTTATCCTGAAGATGCCTCGCGGAGAGGCGAAACACGTGTCGTCGTGTGGGTTTGGGTATGCATGTTGCACTAACAGCCTGGTTCCCCCTGCATGTGCATAATTAGCGGGCGGGAGGGCGGTGCATATGCATCTCAGCATTAGCGGAATTAAAACTAGATATTTTTCTTTGTTTATCATAACGTAGGACTTCTGTCCACGTCCAACTAGACATAGGCCTCCCTCATGGATATCTAAGATCATGAGAGGGTTTTTGCCATACTCGCCACGCTTGGCAGGTGGGTTGCCGAGCGCAGTATAGGGTGTTGAAGACGCGGTAAAACGCTGCTGCCCATCCTGTGGAAGTATCTCTTGGCAGATTCTTACTGCAAGTGGGAGGAAAGAGGCAACATTCTACTTCCGGCACCCCATGACACTGCACCAATCAGTAAACGATGCAAATTACGATAAAATAAAATTGTCTGTAATATTAAAATAACAGCTTTACTTATCGAAAGTAATATACATATATATTACAATACATAAATAAAACATTTCGATGATTGTCTGTTTGTTTGTCCCGCAGGGTGATTACGTGACTCGCGACAGGTTATGCAACGGGCGATCGTTGCTGTCAATTCTATGCATCGTCTTCTTCTTATTTTTTGGCTTCTGTGACTAGCTGTCACAATTCTGCCAGTGTCCGTACAATAAATTCCTTGCTGTTCTCTAATACAAAATAGACGTTTGACAGCAGCGATTGCCTGTTGAGGGTCTGTCGCGAGATACGTAATCACCCTGCCGGTTAATCTCTAAAACCAAATAAATTTTGACGAGACTTTTAATAACAGATAGCTGATATTATAAGAAGGAATTAAAGCTACTAACATTTTATTAAAAAACCCTAAGGTTCTGCGCAAAAAAAACAATAAACGCAGACAAAGCCGCGGGTAAGCGCAAGTTTGAAAAGTAAACAGTCTCCTTACTCCTTAGTAGCAATCCTGGTGCCAGCCACAGTTTTCACAATTTTCCCTCCACTCATTTGTCATTTCACCCACTCTCATACATAAATATAAAACAGAACAATCCCTTTTCGCGTGGTTTGAGGTTTTGTGATTATTTTTTTCATTACTGCGAAGTTACGATGCCTTGCTATAAAAGTTGCTCTAGCTACTTTTTGTCAGATCAAACGTACTAAATGGTTCGTGTAATACTAATAACAATCTAGAAGGGAATTATGGTCATAAGAATTCCGAAACACATAATGCTTTGTCTCTCGCCTCTGACAGTACTCGCCATAGTCCGGTAACGTTTTCATGGCCATCTGCGGTCAACAAAATAATATTGTAATTTCGAAAAAAAAAAAAACTTTGACACTACAGCAGACCTGTGTACTTTTCCGTACAATCATGAAATATTTTTGGCGGAATTGTTGTTTGGACAAAATAAATGACATTTCCTCTCAATTGGGTAGTCCTCGATGGGGTAATATCACTACGAGCTATGAAGAGGGCTATATTCGGGGTTTCTCGACGGGATCGAATCTGAAATGAGGAGATACGTAGGAGAACTCGGGCGACATAGCCAAAAGGATTATCACGCTGAAGTGGCAATGAAGGGAGAACCAGATGTTACGTCCGTGACGCCACCATCGGCCCTGGTGGAAGATCAGCATTAGTTGTGCATACAACTAACATTATGCTGAACCAGGACCATTTTGTGACACTTATTAGTTGTCTCTTAGATTATGATTAGGGTTTCAATGTATAAGTTTGTAAGTGTTGCAAATAAATCATTGTTCATTTCATTTCATTTCAGATGGCCGATGGGGTGAAAAGTTCTCGAGTGGAGGCCACGGACCGGCAAGCGCAGTGTAGGACGTCCACCAACAAGATGAGCAGACGACCTGGTAAGGTATGTAGGTCGGCAGTGGATGCAGCCAGCTTCCAGCCGCAATACTTGGAAGTCCATGAGGGAGGCCTATGCCCAACAGTGGATGTCCTGAATTGATGAATATCACTACGGGCACCAAGGACACGGAAAGAGGAGCATAAGATTGGCGAGCGCAGTGCTGGACATTGATACACGGAAAGACGCTGCTGCCCATCTTACGGAGGTGTCCCTAGGCAGATTCTTCAGTTCCTTTGCATCATAAGGGTAAGGATCATAAGGGGTTGCTCCCATACTCACCACGCTTGGCAGGGCTAGCGAGCGCAGTATTGGATTATGATACACGGAAAGACGCTGCAGCCCATCTCCCGACGGTATCCCTTGACAGATGACTCAGGGTGGCGGGCGCAATGCAATGCAGAGTTGGTCACATAGACTCATGCTTCGTGACCGTGATCACCGCGGTAATAGGCAGAGGTTACCGCTTCACATCAAGTGGCCCATCGGCTTGTCTCGTCATTAAGTCGTAATAAAAAAAATATTCTTTCTGCATCCATGGGCAAGAGAGGAGAGGCAACATTCTACTGCCGGCACCCCACGGCAACACCCATATCATGCTCTAATCTCATGCGGCCTCAGACGCACCTGCTAGGTATTGGCACGAATAATCAAAGTCATAAAAAAACTAACAAACATCGAAATGCTATAAAATCGTAAATTAGGAACTGAGGTAGGTACAGTAATCATTGAATCATGGAGCCTATATCCGAAGTTTTTATACCGTAATAAAAAACCGGTCAAGAGTGAGTTGGACCGGCAGTGTGGTGAGGGTAACGTTCATAAATCATCGCATTACCTACTCTGCTTTTTTATCTGAGTTATTTTGTCGTTACGCATTTTCTTTTCGCGAGTAGTTTCCGTTTCCTGTAAGACTTATTTCGTTTGTGTTTTATGGTAACTGTGAATGGGTTAGTTCCGGAGAATTTGTATTCGAATTTGTTCTTATATTTTCTTTGAGGTTTTTTTTAAATGTTAAGAATTTTTTATTGATGTTGAATATTTTTATTCCATCACGAAAGGTGTAGGTCTTAACAATTGTCAAATAGGTAATAGCCCATTTATCCAAAATTTTGCAATATTTTGGGGAAACTCGTACCACAAATACGTAAAAATAAAGGAAAAAAATAAAATCATGAATTATTTATAATTTAAAAAACTCGGAGAGTGCAAGTCCGACTAGCGCACGAAGGGTTTCGTACCATTATTTCAAAAAACAACTACATTCTATACCATACAATACAACTAAATATTCTGTAGATATTTCAAGCGTCCTAGCTGATTGCCATTATTAATATCACAAAATACGGCTATAAAATGACATTTGTTATATTATACGTTTCTTAGAGCCCCCCTTAAATATTTATTTTATTATAATTTATTGAATTATTTGTAAAACGAATATACAACTAAATATTCTGTGAACATTTCAAGTGTCTATTGCCGTTATTAATATCGAGCAAAAAAAATCAGGTTTGTTGTATGTGAGCCCCCCTCAAATATTTGTTTTATTTAAATTTGATTATTTATTTTTAAAGTGAATATTAACTTAATATTCTGTGAATGTTTCAAGCGTCTACCTGTTGCCGTTATTAACATCGACCAAAATACGACAAAAAAATCACGTTTGTTGTATGGGAGCCCCTTTTAAATATTTTTTTTATTTTGTTTTTGGTATTTGTTGGTATAGCAGTATTCTGTTGCCATCATTTAATTTTGTGAAAATTTCAACTGTCTATCTATCACGGTTTATGAGACAGCCTGTGACAGGCAGGCAGACGGACAGCGGAGTCTTAGTAATAGGATCCCATTTTTACCCCTTTGGTACGGAACCCTAAAAACCGTGATACCTCACCGATCGCTAGATCACACTTACTGAGGTCTCAAGAAGGCTATCCACTGCAAGATGGCGGGCTTTACTAATGAGTTGTTCGAATGACATTGCTTGATAGTTTTTGCAGTGATTCTAATAATGACAGTCAGCACTAGCAATCTAAGGCTCGCGAGTCATTACTGACCCCGCTCATCTCGTAGGTGACATAATACCTATTTGTTTGAAGCAATAACACCTTTATTAAGCCTTCGTGTCTTGGAGTACCGGCGGTAGAACTTTGCCTTTCCTGTGGATGCAGTAAGAATCTGCCAAGGGATAACTCTGGAAAATGGGCACCAGCGTCTTTACGCGTATCAGGATCCTCCGATAATCCTGCACTTGCCAACTCGAAGATCCGTGAGAAGGCCTCCCTCACGGATCTCCAAAATCACGAGTTTCACGAGTTTCTCCAAAATCATGTCCAGCAGTTGACGTGTACAGCAGCCGTACCGCTTAGATGGTGATGATGAATAAAACCTTTTCTACGGGCCCCTAACAACATAAAAGACAAAGTTTTCTCTTTATTTCAGTCACAAACAGAAAGATCCCCGTTTCCCTACAACTAAAATATTATGTAGTGAAACAGTCAAAGCGGAAGTCGTGAAATTTAAAAATTCTTTTGTGTCGACGCGTCGGCGCCTCCTATGCCTTTGGATCCACAAATTTTCAGATTTATTCTTTGAATAAATTTCGTTGTGGCTTTGCGGCTTTGAAATTCAATTGGCTAGACGACACATTGCTGACGAGTTGGCTCCCTCAATTTTTTGAGGATTTCCCTTTGGCCTTTGATGCACTCCTTTATCTGAAAACAAGGGAACCTTTTTTCCTTTTCCGGAAACTCAAAAAATTGCTCATTCAGTATCGTCGCAAGGGCTTTTTTGACGCGTCTAAATCTATACTTAAAGATAAAAGATAAAAATTTGTTTATTTTGTCACAGAAGTAACACAATATTCTTAAAACTAATTAAGTTTAGTTACAATAATATGGTGACAAAAAATGCCACTACTCAGTATTTGCTGTGGCATAGCAGGTCGTACCACAGCGCTGGTCTTCCGTAGTTAGTTACCATCGTTAGCGATTGGTGGGAACCGCAGCACACGAGCTTCTAATTCTAATTCTAGGGGGTGGGTTACCAGATCTGCACTGACGTCCCGCATTGGGGTGTATTGTGCATTGACCCCCGAGGTGCTGCCTCGACCCTACCCTAACCATCCCAACTCCTTGAAATACCGGAGAAGGACTCGGGGTCGCCGTTAGCACACGAGCTTATTATGCAATAGATAATACGAAAATAGAACATTATATTATAGTGAAAACTAAACTATACTAAAATATAAATTTAAATTTAATGGTTACTACGGAAGACCAGCGTTGTGGTAAGACTCGTTCTGACACAGCACATGCTGAGTAGTGACCATTTTTGTCACTAGTTTTAAAAACGAATTGATGATTTTTTTTATTTTATTGTAAAAATGTGACATAATAAACGTTTCTTTATCTTTATCTTTAAATGTGTTTTATCTAAATTCTAACAATATGTGAGTTATAAAAAAAAATATAAAAGCCATTATTTATGAGTATGTTTGATTGTTTGCTTGAACGCGCTAATCTCAGGAACTACAGACACGAATCGAAAAAATATTTTGATTTGTGTTGGTAAGCTGATTTATAAAGGAATGTTTTTGGCTGTAACATACCTCTATAACTCTACGACAAACAGTTTGCAAGCAGAGCATCAAAAAAGCGAAGTCGCGAGAAACATCTAGTACAAAATAAAATGGATCACTCTCAGTAGATCCAGTCAACAGATCCAGTATTTGCTAACACAAATTAATAAAGAATAAAGGACATAATTGTTAGCTTCACATGACATGCGAGTTAGGAAAATTGAGTTACGAACCCAAACAAAAAGTAGTATGTCAAAATATACGAGAAGGTAGTTATAACAGTGTTCAACTAATATAAAGCTTTCATCAAGAATTTCGACTCGGCCGGTCATGGGTTTCGTAGCTTAGCGGTTAAAGCACTTCCGGCGTTAGGAAGGGTCAAAGTATAAAAGAACGCGAGTTCAAACCATCTTTAGGTGATCATAATACTATATCAAGTACCCTAGATCGTATAAAAAAAATGTATATTTGACTAATAAAAACCTGGGAAAGGAAAACCTCTAATAAAATGAATAGTTTATGGTAACACACGCAAAATCCTAGACAATATTTTGTCTCCGAGCGGACAGCAAAATCTAATAGATCAAATAAATATTAATAAATTCGACCCTCCTTGCGAAGGGTGTCATAATTCAATCAAAGGGCCAATTCGGACTTTTATATGTAAAGACCGCATCCTTTGGCTGCACGGGCCGAAGGGATAGAGATTGGTCTTTATATTGTTAGAATTCAGTGGCTGTTATCGGCCTTTTTGCGATATTGCAATATTATTTTCTATACATGTAAAGGAATACCTAGCGGTGTCTAGGATTCCTTTAAGATTGAGGTGCTTTTCATATATCATTGATCGTCTTAGTCGACTCGATAGATGGCGTGTGCTACCGAAGATTGGTAAAACCCTATTGTTTTACCAATCTTCGGTAGCTCACGCCTCTCCAATTCTCTCCAATTCCTCTATCTACTACTAACTCTATAGTTGGTAGTAGATAGAGGGCTACCGAAGATTGGTAAAACCATAGAGTTAGTAGTAAATAGAGGAATTGCATGCAGTCGCAGCACCTCCACTACTGGACAGAGGCCTTCCTCATGAATCTACAAGTAGGTACGCTTAGCGGGCTGATTGGCGAGCGCAGTACGGGATGTTGGTACATGGAACGCCAAAGAAACTGCCAAGCCGGGCGAGTATGGCAACAACCCCTTCATGATATTTGAGAACCATGAAGGCTTTTGTCTAGCTGTTTTTGTTTAGCTAGCAGGACAGCAGTCCTACGGCTGAGAGGATGATGATGATTACATATTATAAAACTAGGTTTTAGAAAAATAAAAAAATTAAATATATAACCCACTTACAAGATTTGCAGGTCGCTTGGTTGCTAACTAATTACTAATTAGTTCAATGGCTTAGCATGATTTGTTATGCATAATTCGTGTAAAGATTCATAAATACTCATAAATACTCGTTAACAAAATAAAACATACAACTACTAAACTAACTAACCGAAGCTGACAAAGACTAGAAGAAGCAAACCTAATTGGAATTTAATTAATGTGTGAAAACAAAGTTTTTGTTTTCCCTATAAAATAACTTGAAACCCCAAGAAATTTCTTTTGAACAGTATCGTTACAGTTGTATATATATTTTTTTTAATTAATTTTGACAAATTACCGTACCCCTCCTGACTTTCTAGGATCCCCACAGGCATAATGATACAGCTGGTGCAAAAATAACGCAAGCACTGTACATTTTGTACCTACAAGTAATTAAAAAATAATTATCTCGGAAATATCAGAACTAAAAAATGTCAAGAAAAGTTCAGATCAGGATCTTATTTGACCCTTAAACAAATTAAATAACATTAGACAATTTTACTATAGTAACTTTCGTGACTTATTACATTCATATTAAATAGCGGGAATGTTCACGTACTTGTTATTGTTAGTGGAGGCACCAACTGTTTACACAATATGTTTTTATTTCGTAGAGACTGAATTAAAACAAAAAATGTTTCAATTCCGTCTCTATTCCATCCAATCAATCACCCAAGTGATTGGACTATTTAGACAATACCAGCCAACAAACCCTGCTGTTTTCTCTACCCTGTGGGATCTCTTTGCGTTTAATTAAATACTGGAGTGACACCCAGACCGGCATGTCCGAACTTACCTTCTGTTAATTATTTACTTCGGGTGTTTCTCGAACGATATCAAGAGGTTCTTAATTAAAAACGAAAATAACAGAGTTTTTCAATCAATACCTTATACGAGCCTGCAGGGCTAGTACGAGCCTGTGGGGCTAGCATGGCCGGAGATATTTTGTCCACGGGGAGAGTACAAAATACTATTCGCCTCTGTCAATTTTGTCCACCCTCCGAGCATGGCGACATGGGTGGATAAACTATTCATGGTGGACAAACCAGGGGAAACGCCCCCGTGGATAAAATATCTCCGGCCATGCTAGCCCGACAGGTAGGCAAGCCCAAAATTGTTAAGCTATCTTTTTTTCTACATAAGTAGCATTTCGTCTTACCGTGTACTTCGTTTATAAATTACTATAAGTATTTATCTATTTGTGAAAACTTCTAATTAGCCTTCTGTATCTATAAGTTCATGACTGTATCTATGTTAGCTGTAAGGTATGCTAAGAGTGAACTCTTAGGTAGGTAGTAAAATAAAAGCCTAATATAATAAAGTCCCAGGCACGTAGCGTAGAACATCAATACCAGTTGCTAACGATGAAGCCCGTATAGCGAGTGCCAAGGGATTAGTCTTCAATCTTGAAAAACCCAGCAAATCGCAATAATCCCTAGAATAACATTTATAAGCCTACCAAAGTTTGAAGAAGTCTCCTTGTTAATCCGTTAGCAAACTTCATACACATGTACCTACCTAGGTATCTGTTACAACTTTAAATATTATTCTGAACTTAGGCAGTCTGTTAACTTAGCACGCAAAGTTATATTTCTGCACGACTTCCAACATTATCAAGATCCACGATATTAATAAAACAAGTACTCAACATCACACGCATTAAAATTCACCCCAATTCCTGTTAGTATTGTGATAATAATACGTTATAGGGAGTCCTTGTGTGTATAAACATTATTATTATTTTAAGCCGATGTGCCGGCAGTGGAATGTTGCCTCTTCTATCTTGCCCTCTCCTCCTCCGGAAAGGTAGCAGCATCTTCACGTGTACCAACGTCCCGTTCTGCGCTCGCCAACAATCGCAGCCAATCATAGGTGAGTATGGCAACATCCCCATGATGATCAGTACCGGAAGGCCTAAAAGCAGTAATAAAACAAGTACTCATCACTTCAGCCGTATATCGTCCACTACTGAATACAGGAATCCTTCCTGGATCTCCACGAGGGGTAGTTGCCATACTCACCAAGCTTGTGGCAGGTGGGTTGGCGAGCGCAGTATGAGATGTTGATTTATTAATTTATTTATTTATTTAATACTAGCTGACTCGGTGCCCACATCGTTGGGCGGTAAAAGAAAAAGAGAAAAATATTACATAATACGAAAATTAGGTACTTAAAGAGACCTTATAAGTCTTATAATAGAAGGGATTTAAGGTCTTTATCAAATTTTTGAAGAGGGTCACTTAAATCTAGTAAACTATTCTTAGATAAGGAATTATAGTTTTTGCAGAGTCTTGGAATAATGGCGTTTTTTCCCAGGTTGGTCCGCTTGTAGGGGACATGAAACAGGCCTTAATTCTGGGTAATCTTAGAGGCATCCACGGGCATGAGAGGAGGGGTAACATTCTACTGCCGCCACCCCAAGGCATCAGCAGTACTCAATATCACGCATTAAAATTCACCCCAATTTCTGTTTATGATTTTAATAAGATATAGGGTGTCTTAGGAAACTTTATTGAGCGTATGCTCTCATACTCTTATCGGTAACGGCATGCCTTTCTCATCGCTCCCTAAAGTAAACAAAACGAAACGCAATTTTCATGTTCAAGTCAATAGCTTAGAATAATAAGCGATAGTAAGTTATATTAAGGAAATCCACATAACCGCCCCATATAAAATGTCACCGCTACTCGTTGTTCTCGAATCTTTCCCACGACTCTAGAAATGATAAATAATGTCGGCTGCTAACAGGTGAGCTTGGTGTGTAAATAAAGCAATAACTGGTCGTCTGGTAAAATGGCACCCAGTCTTTTTCGAACCCCGTTGCAAAGAGAGGAGTTTCATAGGTTTGACGTTTCTGTCTGTCTATGGGGCGTGGTAGCTCATGAGCGAATGGACAGATTTGGACCGGTTTTATTAACTTGAAAGCAAGTTTACTAGCGATGGTTTTTAGAAATTTAAAATGAAATTATTGTGACTTAGGTGTCGGAAGTGTTTCATATTAAAATATAACTCGTACGAACTCAAAAGTCCTTTTCTCCTCTCCTCCTCTCTGCAAACGACCACTTTCTCGCTAAAATCGAGTCAAGATATCTTAAAACTCAACAAATCCCAGATCATAGTCTAAAACCTGAAACATAAAACAGAACCATTCAAAATCAGTTCGTACCTACTTTTATTGCTAAATTTTCAACATCTTAAAACCCCCTATTATTATGCGATAAAGGTAATTTTCTGGGATTGTCTTCGAGATTAGTTCGAGAAGATTCCATAGTAACGCCGTCAACTCGTAAATAGTAAACTTCTGGGTGCTGTATCCAGTTCCCTTCACGTCCCATTAAATTTTCCTGTTTGCATTTTTTAGCATACGTTACTCTCGAGACGAGTTCCATGCGAGCTGTTTTACGATTGTAGTTTTAGGGGGAGTGTCTTGGTATATTCTCTAAACACTTATTCAATGTAGGTACTTAAATACAGCACATTTATTCAGTCTTTCATCGTCTCATCACAGGAGGACTGCTGCTGTCCACGTCCACTGTTGGACAAAGGCCTCCCTCATGGATGATGAAGGAGTTGTTGCCATACTCGCCACGCTTGGCAGGCGGGTTGGCGAGTGCAGTGCGGGCTGTTGATACACGTAAACACGCTGCTTCCGGAAGTATCCTCCGGCAGATTCTTAATACCTACATTCGGCACCCCAATTCTGTTTTTATTGAGCTAACTGAATAGTTAGCGTGTTTTTAGACTTTATAAATAAATTAATGAACACAATAATTAACAACAGAAAATGCTTCACATTAATTTAATATTGTACTTTTGAATAGAAGTATCTTGGTTCACTCATAACTACTATTTCGAAGATATTTTTAATTTAACAACGAATTTATTGTAAATAACATTGATAAATAATAAAGAAACGCAAGTAAATTTAATAATTAACGCCTAACAGGCTTACGTGATATCATTCAAATTCAATAAAAATGTTTGGTGCCCATCTAAAATGGAAACGTAGGTGGTACGTTTACATTCTAATTAAGCATTCATAGCCAATCAAATGGGAAAATGTGGTATAAAATGAAAGCTGAAAAAGAGATACGCCAACGGAGCTAATGGCTTTTAAAAATACAGTTTTCTCTTTGAAGAGTTTTTATTATTAAAATATTTTGATGGCCTGGTGCAAGTACCTACTTGTAGTTTTTTGCCGTTTCTATTTATTTAAATACTGGTTCACAACTTGATAATAATAACACGCCGAATACGATAAAGGTAAGCGTCATCTGTGAAGAATCTCATGAATTAATTTAGAGTTAAGCTCATCACAAAAGCTTTTGATCAATACCGTTGACTTAGTTATGAAGAAGCGCGCTAGATGTCAGCACTTTCCTAACTTCATAAAATAAACTACATCGAAGTTCAACTGAAACATAGTAGGTAAATTGTCTTTAAATCGTAGAAACAAGCATTGGTACTGGCGTACCAGAAAAGGGGGCGAAGGTTTCAAGAGGTCAACAAAGGTCAAAAATGTCAATTTTGGGTTTTTGGACGTTTTCGGCCATTTGAAGACTTATGTTTTTGGTGACCTTTTTGAGGTCACAATTACTCCGGTCCCTGTTACCTTAGGTTCACCAAAATTAATCAGTACACTTCTCTCATTAAGACGGTGCTAACAAAAAAGTTTTCATTTAAATCGGTAAACGCGTTCGGTTGTAATCGTCTCATACACTGACAGACAGACAGACATACACATTAGGGGGCTTTGCCACCTAATATGGTTGCGATTTGTACCCTTAGAACTTAAAGAGCTCGTCACGTGATCCATTTTGTACCAAAATGTTCGTTACAATGTAATAATCACCTACAAATTCAATCTTTTCTCAATAAAACTCAACGAGTAGCTAGTGCCTTCGAGAAGCGAGCAGTTGCCAATAAACATTGTTGCAGGCTCGCTTTCTAATACAGTTTCGACTTTATGGCTTAGGATTTACGGCTCGAAACGGGTGAACAATAAAGTTTGCCAGAGTTTACTTGCACCAGCGTATGTCGCAAGCAGTCGCCTTATTTGGACCCGATCCAGCCAACGACGAACTTTTATGTTGTTCCAATGTGGTTAAACTGAAAGAATTGCATTTGATATGTGATAGACTTTTTGTTCACTTTTTCGCAGTTCGCTTTTTAAATCAAAACTTTTTTAGTACCTATCCGTTCATTTAATTAGTATAAAGTGACTATGGATGTAAGGGGTTTTTATAAAGGGCAAATCTTTATTGCCGTGGGGTGCCGGCAGTATAATGCTGCCCCTCCTCTCTGGCCTGTGGATGCAGTAAAAGCCTGCTTAGAGCTACCTCCGGAAGATGGGCAGCAGCGGCATTCCGCGTATCTACATACCATAATGCGCTCGCCTACCCGCCTGCCAAGCATGGTGAGTATGGCAACTGCCCCTTGTGGAGATCCATGAGGGAGGCCTGTGTTCAGTAGTGGACGTTTTACGGCTGAAATGATGTTGATGAAATCTTTATTAGTTAAGCAACATTACTGTTAAATGAACACAGCATTATTAATGAGGATTTATGTAATGTCTCCCCCCGACAAAAATAGGGGTGTTATAAGTTTGACCACTATGTGTGTGTGTCTGTCTGTGGCACCGTGGTAGCTCTAACACGAGTAGAACGATTTGATTGCAGCTTTTTATTTACAGAAGGTTTTCCAACGATGGTTCATAATCATGTTTTATGAAAATTGGTTAACGCATTTACATGATCTGGGGGGTGAAAATGAGGATTTGTAGTTTGGCATCATATTAAAGGAAATGGTGTTTAAAATGCAAAACTGAATATTACTATTCACAATTTCTATGAGTTGAGCCATTTACAAGAAAATTATAAAACAGATCAATCATTTCTTTTCAATTAAACCCAAGTTTGCTTACTTTTCTATAAAAGTAATACGCCCTTAAAGTGCTTTTAAAACGCCATTAAACCCTTAAGAGCTAAAAATCAATTGAAAAATTATCCTGATTTTATCCGGTACGTAAAAATAATCAATATTATTGAGAAATGGGCTAATATTTAAAAATAATAGAGACCCGTTTCTCTGAGTGATAGAAAAAGAATATCCCCCATCAACAATCAAAATCTTTAGACACCCTTTAAGAAAATATAAGTACCTAACCAAGCGCTTTATCTCCGGAACTACCCCATTCACAGTTACCATAAAACACAAACGAAATTTAATAAGGCTTACAGGAAACGGAACCTACTCGTGAAAAGAAAATGCGTGACTACAAAATGACTCAGATAAAAATAGCAAAGTAATATGATGGATGATTTATGAACACCACCCTGCCACCCGCGCAAGCACAACTCAATCTTAAACTATTTTTTGTTAGGTCTAAAACTTCAGAAATGCACTCTATGATTCAATGGTAGATAGATAGATAAACTCTTTATTGTACATTTACCATATAACACAAATTTCACAAAGAGAAACACAGACAAATATAACATACAATGGGCGGTCTTATCGCTAAAAGCGATTTCTTCCAGACAACCTTTGGATGGACAGGATATAAGATAATAAAAACGGCGGTGTACGAATAATAGAGGTACATACGCATAAATAGATAGATAAAAATACCTGCATACATAACAACCTAAATACTTAAATGATAAACATACTTATCACTACATAAATATATAAATACTACAATCATAAATAGGTAACGATATAAGTATTACATCCTAGAGATGAATACATAATGCAATTTATAACAATATATTAATGATCTAAATTATTATCACCTTGCTATAAATGTGAAGGGCATAACACTTTTTAAATGTCTGAAATCATTACGACACCGACAAATTGATTGATTTACTATCACTTAAAATGACGAATTTTATGTAAAACGATACAAAAACCATTCCTATTGAAATGTGCTCCAACGCATACCCTTGTAAGTATTTTAATTACGAGCTGAGAGATAAAGCCGATCTGGTATTCCGGGCAAGCTAACATATTATTATGCCGTAAGATGGCGTTAGTAGAATAGTGCCCCTCCTATCTTGTAGATGCAGTAAGGATCTGCCAAGGGATACCCCCTGGAAAATGGGCAACAGCGTCTTTCCGTGTATCAAGATGCCGTACTGCGCTCGCCAACCCGTCTGCAAGCGTGGCGAGTATGGGAACTGCCCCCTCATAATTACTACTTGTAGCTCCAAGAGAGAGCCTTAAATGTCAAACAGTGGACGTCCTTCGGCTAAGATCATGATGGTGATGGCTTCTTAATAGAGGCCTGATATGGCTCGCTAGACCAAAATTAGTTATAAATACCTTACGACACGTGTGGTAGTAGAGTTTACCCACGGAGTTAAACGTAGGAATTCTTATGTCTCTCTTTGCGTTTTGGCGTAAAACTTACTTCTTATAAAGGTATCATGTATAAATGTTGGTGGTATAAATGTTACATTGTGTGTATGGTATTGCACTTCCGACGTTCGATCCAAAGGTCGTAGGTTCGATACCGGCCACGCACCAACGGATTTTTCTTGCTTGAAATATTTGTGCGTACACTTGCGGTTAAGTAAAAAATCGTAAGGAAATCTGCGGCTTAGTCAGGTTCAGACGTATTGTTATTTTCTCTGACTAATAACCTTCTGAGCTAGGAGAATGCTAAAGTGCAAGGCAAGCCTAATCCATCTAACAATGTCTAAAGCACTGCAGCGTCCCAAATAGGTAAATCTAAGTTAATCTCTGAGTATATTATACTAACGCTTTTTATTTAATCACTGTGTAGTAGTACACAGAGTCACTGTGCACTACAGTGGTGGGTCATTGTGTATCATCATCATCATCGTTTCAGCCGTAAAACGTCCGCTACTAAACACAGGCCTCCCTCATGGATCTCCATGAGGGGCAATTGCCATACTCACCACGCTTGGCAGGCGGGTTGGCGAGCGCAGTACGGGGTGTTGATACACGGAAAGACGCTGCTGCCCATCTTCCGGAGGTATCCCTTAGCAGGCTCTTACTGCATCCACGGGTATGAGAGGAGGGATAACATTCTACTGCCGGCACCCCACGGAGGCATCGTGTATATCGAGGTCGAAAACTCAATATTGAGAATTTCTTTGATTTTTTTTAATTGAGCTAATAGTAGCTCAATTTAAAAAAATCAAAGTAGAAAGAAGTAGAAAGTAGGTACCTATGTACCGCTACACAGTAGTTCATTTAAAAAAATCAACGTAATTATCAATATTGAGTTTTCGACCTCTTATTTTATTCTAGAAAGATTTAGTGCCATAATGAAGATGATGTTAAAAGCATTAGTTGGTTGTATCTTTCTGTTTTAGCTAGCGTAAATTAGAGGGCGATTCCCCCTATTATGCATAGCGCTATCTGTCTGTCTGTCTGTCTGTGCATAACACAGTTATAGCCGAACGCGTTGACCGATTTACATGAAACCTTTTTTGTTAGCACTTTTTTAATGAGAGAATAATTACATTAATAAATATAAATTAGAATAAATTAAATAGAAATAATGAGAGGTACTGATTGATTTTCGTGACATTAGGGTCACAGGGACCGGAGTCATTGTTACCTCAAAAGGTCACCAACGGTCAAAAATGGCATTTTTCGGAAACCTTCGCCACCTTTTCTAGTACCCCCGTACCAATGCTTGTAATTTAACCACAGCAAACGCAGCCATACTGTGAGCTCAAGCTCAATTAAAAGCGCGAAAAACCTACCATTCTATTTTTATCTACCGAGATTCAAGGAGTCTTTTGATATTCTTCCCTAAGGGCGAATACCCTAAGTACAGCTCTGCACTGAAGTGGAATTCTAAATGAATGAGCGCACGTAACTGCGGATCGCTAATGAAAAGTAAGCTTAACGCCGAGCTTTTGAAAAATTAACAATTAGTAGCAGGTGAACGAGCAATGGTCTTATAGTTTTTTCTACTTTCAAACTTGAACTGTGAAAAAGGCTCATTAAGTTTCTTTATTTTCTTTCTTTAATTGTGTGGAGATGTGATAATTATTATTTTACAACGGAAAATATAAAATGTCACTAAAATAGAGGTACAATAAATAGTAATGGATTATACATCTAGTAGTATGCCGTGGGGTGCCGGCAGTAGATCAATGGCAATGATACCCCTCCTCTCGTGCCCGTGGATGCAGTAAAAGCCTGCTGAGGGATACCTCCGGAAGATGGGCAGCAGCGTCTTTCCGTGTATCAACACCCCGTACTCGCCGACCCGCCTGCCAAGCGTGGCAAGTATGGCAACTACCCCTCATGAGCGAGGCCTGTGTTCAGTAGTGGACGTTTTACGGCTGAAATGATGATACATATAGATGTATCATCATGATGCATATACGGCTGAAATGATGATACATACATATACATATGTATAATCATTTCATCCGTAAAACGGCACTATTGCCGTGAGATGCCGGTTGTAGAATGTTGCCCCTCCTCTCTTGCCCGTGGATGCAGTAAGTATCTGCTAAGGGATACCTCCGGAAGATGGGCAGCAGTATCTTTTCGTGTTTCCAATACCCTATACTGCGCTCGCAAACCCGCCTGCCAAGCATGGCGAGTATGGCAACAACCCCTTATGATAGTACAAGCTAAAACCAGGCCTCGAGTCCCTTGCGGCCCCGCTTATCCTGGCTACGGTTGCTGTCACGGTAACGGCGAGGTTAGGGGTGCTAAGAATTCACGGGAGACGATCGGGTAACAACCCCTACGACAACCACTGACCCTGGTAGCACACAACGAAAAGATTGTTTAGCTGGAAGAAGACACTAGTAGATTACACTGTGACATTTTGGGGTTATCAGAAGTCCGAAGAGAGAGCAAGGACACGATATCCCTCAAGTCTGGTAACCTACTATACTACCGGGAGAGCGACCAACAGTACCAAGGTGGTGTTAGGTTCCTCGTCCACAAGTCAACAACATTATCACCGACAGTTTGTCGCGCAGGGTCGCGTTACTAACACTCTGATTATCTCGTCACACCCAGATGAAGAAGTACAGTCTATGTGTGAGGACATCAGCAGAGTCATACATTCGAACAACACCCACTTCACTGTTGTTATGGGGGACTTCAATGCAAAGCTAGGCATTTTGTATGGAGGTTTGTTATCTATTCACGCAAAAACTAGCGTACGTGTCAAGCTGAAATTTGGCAAACGTATAGATGTTGACTAGGATGAAGACAGGCTACTTTTTATTCGGGTACAACGCATTTATTAGGGCGAAGCGGCGGGCACAAGCTAGTCTTCTATTCTATTCTTATTAATTACCGTAGGAATTTTGATTGTGTTGGAATTCAACAACATTTTGTACCGACTCTATAAGTAGCATAAATAGAATTTGATGATGGCATTCAGCGTAAATACTTGTGAATTCTTGAAACATTATTCTCAATGGAAAAGGTAAATTGCCTTAGCTTATAAAAGAGGATTCAATTATTCTCGATATAGGTAACTTATTGAAAAATCATTTCGGTAGGCTGTTATTTCCGCTATTTGTTGAAGTGTTCGAGAATAGAGAATATTATTGCTGGGGTTAGGACGATTGATATTTATTTATTGATTTATGGAGTTTGTGTGGCTACATATAAAACAATGGGAGTTCCGTGAGCTTTGTTGTTTTAATAAAGGATGACAGCGTTGTTCTAAATTCTACGTAAAAATAAACAGTTTCGGGATTTTTTTTAAAGCGAGGCACTCAACTTTTTCTAAACAAGTACTAGTCAAACAATAGATGTTGAAAGTTTATTGGCGATGAAGACTTAGTTTACAAAGTTTTATCCAAAATTAAATAAATATTTTCATTACCATCATCATCTTCATTTCAGCCGCAGAATACTTCCCACGTTCACTGGCAGGTCAAAAGCCTTCCTCATGGATTTCCAAGATAATCAGGGTTTTTGCCATAGTCGCCACGATAAGCGGCGGCGGGTTGTCGAGCGCAGTACGGGATGATACACGGACGCTGCTACCCACCTTCCGTAGTATAAAAGTATCCCTTGGCAGATTTATACTACATCCACGGGCAATATTCTTCTTCCAGCACCCTGCGGCATTATTTTAACGAATTATTTTTACTCTAAACTAATGTAAGCAAAATACACAAGCGTTTTGTGATTTCATATAATCTTATGTCATTTATATTGCCTAAATATAAAACTACAAAGTCAAAAGTTGATCTGAGTTAAACTACTAACGGATCTTTTAATAGTTTAAATTTGATAGCAACTAAATTAAATCACATGAAAAAAACCCCTACACGACGAAACCACAACACCTTATGAATTACTATTAGTTAACACTACATAAGATAAGTTCATAATTCAGCGATTTATGAGAATAATTATGACCACATTAGGTGGGGTAGCAATGTAATCAAAATTCCAAAGCGTATTATAAATTTTAGAGGCAACTTATGGCACCCAGGCACACACTCCGGCAATAAACATCGGGATGCGAAGGGTAATATTTGATCTGATATCACGATAAATAAATACCAAGGCGCCACGAATTTCAATAAAAATATCATGGGCAAAAATAAACGAGTCCTGAAGAGAGAGGAAGGATCGTAAAATCATGCGTAAGGCAAGAAATTTGGCGAAATTGGTTTGGCTGAACCGGCAGAGGCTTTTATAGAAGCAAGGACGTTGACCGAGCGCTTTGCCAAGTGGTTGGCGCCACTCTGGCCGACGCACTGCGAACTCGACTGCTGCAGTGCGCACATCTTCTTCGCAGTTTCTCAACGATACAATTTACAAGCATTACTGTTGGCAATGTTGCATGAAATGGAACCTTCTTAGTGTAACACTTCATGAAAGGGAGGAGCAACACGAAGGCTGAGACTATTCCTTTTTCGTTCGCAGTAGAGTAGACAGTGGCAGTGTTAGCAATTCAATCTGTAAACCTACATATGTAGGAACTTTCTAAATAATTTCTTAATGTGCGTATTATTTTCTGTCTGTTCTGTTTAGTTTGGGCCAAACAAATGTTTATTTATTTATTCATTCATATTCATTCATCAAGAAGAGGGCGCTGGTGTGACAGCAGTCAAACTGGTATATTTTGTTATCTTTTACCTAAAATTTCTTAAATGCATGAGTTACAGCTGACATTACACATTCCACCGAAAAGCGGGTCCGGTTCCAAACCCTGGAATTTAGAATTCCCTTCGGAGCAGAAAAGTGCAGCGACCCCGAAGGACGTTTCAAGGCACACAAATTAGAAGGCGACTTTTTGCAATTATACCAGAGATATACGAGTCTGGGTGATATCTGTATGCAAATGAAGGAAGTTCGATTATCGTATCTTGTAGCTTAGACTTTTACGACTACTTCGTTACGCGAATTTCGTTGCCGGCAGTAAAAAGGACAATGTTCTTATTTTGGACACAATAATGCAATCAGTGGTGTTTGGCCACTTTAATGTGTTAATAGGCCTTTTATTTATGATAGGACACCCCAACACAGGGTTACACTTATATGCAAAGTACTTAATTCTAAAAGGTTTTAACTTGGTGCGCCCGTAATTATAGAGCATCAACAAATAATATGACAGCAGATAAAAGAAATAAACTACTTAATGTTTTCATTAAAAAAAAACAAATTTAAACAGTACAATCGCACAGTATAAGAATTAAAGTCATATGGCCACGCAGACGTGATATTGTGCAGTTAAATAATTATTAAAAATGTTTTATTATCACTACAATCTTAAGCCGAGCACAGCCGTAATAATTCTTTAATTTTTCCACAAAAAAACCGACTACAATGAACAAATCCTTGCCTTGTTGCTGAAAATACCCAAACAGCTACTTCTATATATTTATCATGGATTCGCCGCCGTGAGGTTCCGGCAGTAGAATGCTGCCTCTCCTCTCTTTCCCGTGGATGCAGTTAGAATCTGCCAAGTGAATCCTGCGGAAGATGGGCAGCAGCGTCTTTCCGTGTATCAATATCCAGTACTGCAACAACCCCTCGTAATCGGTACTTGCGATTCATGAGGGAGGCCTATGTATGTCTAGTAGTGGACGTTTATGCGGTTGAGATGACGACTGTGTTGATATACCATGCAAACATGAGTGCAGTTAAAGAAATACAAAAATGTTTAATTTTTACTACGATTATATTATACATACCATACCACTCGGCCCACACGGCTTTTTTTTTCCGAAGATCGTGGGTTCGATACCGGCCGTGCACCAATGTATTTTTCATTCTTGAAAAAATTATGTGCACTCTTAACACGAGCTTTAACGGTGAAGGAAACATCGTGAGGAAACCCGCGGATCAGTTACCTTCAGACATATTGACCTGTTCTTTCGTCTGAATAATAGCTGACTAAGCTGAGAGGATGGTATAGGTGCTGGGCTAGCCTAATCCATCTAACAATGTCCCAGGCACTGCAACGTCCCGTACAGCATGATTACCAGTTGCTGACGCTGTATAAATCATCTATAATAGATGCAAAGGCCTTATATTATACAAAATGATGATTTCACTTTGAGTATTTCCATCAATTTATCAAATGATCATCAGACCTGGGTTTAAAAACACGAATACACTATTTAGTAAAACGCACAACCCAACCGCATGTTAAGCTTACTTACTTTTAGTAAGTTAAATTTAATTTTAGATGTGTTTTAGATGTGTTGATGTTTACTATGCCTGAGGGACTTTAGTCTAGACACTATTGCAATTATTTCATGTTTCAATTCCTCAAGGATCTCATCATCAGAAACGAGTTTTTATAAAAAAAGGCATAATTGAGAGTGTTTCTTTTCAAACCTTAAAATTCTCCAAATCGGTTCATAAACTACGGAGTTTCGAAGTAACGAACAGGCGACATTTTTAAGTCAGTTAGAATCAGACAACACGTTTATATGATCCTTTTAATGAGTATTATAGAGGTAGTTCAGAGTTTAAATTGTTGAGTTGAGATGGTTCCGGGAAGACTAGTCTTCTCGGGACCATGCTTGGTGCAATCCAAGCGAAACGTCGGGAAATAATAAAGGTAATTTACGTGATAAATACCCGGTTATACAGGGTGTAAAAGGACAACTACCGAAAACTTCGGGAGGTCAATGTACTCGTCAATATGAACAATTTTTACTGAGGAACTTTTGCTGTAAAAAAATGTAAAGAAACAGCTGTTCCATATATTTTAGTAAAGTAGGTATTGTACATTTGTATGGAACAGCTGTTTCTTAACATTTTTTTACAGCAAAAGTTCCTTGGTAAAAGTTGTTCATATTGATGAGTGCATTGACTCCCCGAAGTTTTCGGTAGTTGTCCTTTTACACCCTGTATGTATGTTAATAATGTGTTGTGATCGTGATAATTTAAAAAAGAATATTTCAGAATTATTTGAACTTTAAAAAAAAGTAATAGACGGTTTTATAATTTTCAAAAGTCCTTTAAAATCTATCATAGATATAATTATTTGTACAACATCTGCAACATAACTAGTATGCATATATTACGGGCCGCTGCAGTTACCAAAGATTGATGGAACAGGACAGTCACTTGTTGAAGGAACACGTATTCTGTGTAAGTAGTAAGATAATTTATTCAAATTCCTATCTTAGACCTGGACTAAAAGATTAAAGATAAATAATGCAGAAAATATGGAAAATTGCGAGGTTATATGGAACTTTTTGAATATAATTATAATTTGTAGCCGTCCTGGCGAGCTTCGTACCGTCTTAGAATCAACTACCTATTATTACTATAACTACTAACTATAACTCGACTGCTACTTCTTCTAATTAATACTCTATTACTACTAAATTGCTGCTACTATCTTCGACTCTCAGTTTTAAATGTAAATTTTTAAATTTAATTGTAAATTTTTAAATTTAAATGTAAATTTTAAAAAACTTAATATTTTTCTGCAATCAGTAGACGTAGTAGAATAAGGTGACGAGATTAACCTCTCATGATCAGTACTTAGCCATGAGGGATGCCCATGTCCAGTAGTGGACATGGTACGGCTGAGATCATGATGTTTGTTATAATAAATTGTCTTATCTTAACTATGATGATGATGATATATGTACATAACTTAATATTTGCATCTTTGCGCGCAATAGATATTGGTGTTTATGCTCTTTGGGAAAGGGATATTTTATTTAAAAAAAATACAATTTATTAAGCATTTAAAATTTATTATCACATTTTCCATAAATAATTAGATATCTAAATTTTAACGAACTAAGCACTTATTCTAAGGTATAAATTATTTATCTAAGAACACAAGTAACGTAAAAATATGTTTTAGCCTTTCAAATATAAATTTTTAACCTTCGTACTCCTTTCAGAGCTTAAAAAGCTAAAATGCGTTACACTGATTTTGTAATTAAATCTAATTAAAAGCAAAAAAACCGAGACACTATCGAAATGACATTCTTGAAAACTTTATCAATAAAGTTTTTAGAAAGATAGAATCAATGAAATCATCGAAAGTATTTAACTCAAAAACGGAGATTATCTAAATAGGCTGAAATCAGTCAAGAACAAAATATTTGTCAGAAAAAATATAGTAATAAGGAAAGTGTTGACAAGGAAATTCTTCAGAACCTAGGATTGCCTATACAAGAATACTGACATTACAAAGATAGAGAGTTATAGATGATTTTACATATTTTTAGTTAACCTTTTCTAGCGTCCACTTGCCGGAATATTTGGTCTCTAACCGCCTGACTTTGGGAAGGAAGCCTTTCTCATCAGCAGTGTAGTCTACCCTGTACATGAAACCGTCGGGTCCAATGTACTCGTAGAATCCCTTGGAGGCGATACCTTCATCATTGGAGTTGGGGTTCTTCAAGACAGCTTTCTCTTCTGCGCGGATTTTGTTTTCAGTTTCGAAACTGCAAAGAAATGTATAATTAATATCGTATTTATATCATATCTTTTATAAAACATAATAAATCACATTTGAAAAGTTAATTAATAAAATGTTTATCTGAATTTTATATTGCTTATTAATGATTTTAAGATGCATCGGAAGATTTATAATTTTTTTGCCTTTATAAAGAATGTAAATGGACCTTCCGTTTGTGTGATTTATTGCTTAGGTAAAGTATAACATTATAATGATGCCTTGAATATAGATATTGTATCGTGCTTTATGAACGCACTCTTTACAATTAAGATAATGATTGATCTATGCGATGATTTGTGTTGATCACAAGGATGTTTATTCAAATGAACGGAAGTAGATCTTTGAAAGGCACCATACACGAGATAATGATTTTAACATTTGTTTTCTAAGAATAGCCTCTTTGGCAGTATTCTGTTTTGAAAATAGATGAACAGATTTAGACACAAAAGGAGATTACTGTTTATTGACCTTGCTTTAACTTTTATGCAAGTTATTGCATTTTTTTTTGCAAAAAATGTCATTGTCTATGTAAATTCTGTTAGCTTGACATTCTGGCAAGGTCTGGTAGACGAGAAACTAATAAATTGAAATATCTCGAGTTAGATCATTTTTACGGAAGTTTTTACGGCAGCAAAGCTAATGCCGCTTCGAAACCATAAATCACAGAGTTTGATTTTAATGACAAATTAATGAAATATGATTAGGTGTTCTATGCATGATAGGTATATTTTCACAGAAATGTAAAATGATTGTTGAAGATTTGCTTAGTTTAGTACTAAATGGTGCCCTGCATTATTTATTATATTAAACAATTTTCATTTGGTGTAAACGAAACTTACTCAAAATCGTACTTGTCCTCGTTGTAGTTGTGTTTTTGACTGATGATTTTGATTCCGTTGTTCTTGTAGTAACCGTCTTTGTAATAAGGATTGTCCTTAGGAGGGCTCAGAACGTATCTGTACTGATCCACCGTAGCTGCCTCTTCATAAGGTTCATAATCGTGAGCGTAAGGCCCGAAGCCTCCGTCGTAAGGGTTATCGATATGGATGTAAGGGTTTGGAATGTGGACGTATTTACCCTCGTTGGATGGAATGTATCTGTTGACAAAATAGTTTTTTAGTTGCTAGTAAAAATATTGATTGATATTTTACTGCTTCTGTGGCCCGCAAAGGCTCAAGATCAACAGGCAGCTGGTCATACGATATTGTAGGAGTAGTGGCAAACAAATGGGTACAGTTGTGGCAGGGCCGGAAATAATGGCGTGATAAGAAGGCGGCCTATCCCCAACAGTGGGTTAATGTGGGATGATAGATAGATACATACATAAAACTCTACTGTTTCGAATCAATTGGCACGGAGTAATTTTAAACATTTCCCAATAAACTTCAGGTTGCACTAGACACTAAGGAATGCTACCTTTATTAGTTAAATGTCTATAGGTTGGCATTTACTTACTTGCCCACATCTCCGTATGTGTATGGGTGCCATCTGCCATCTTCAAGGGGTATGGCGGAAACTGCGACCACGCAGAAAGCAATCATGTACTGTAACAATAAAAAGTATATGTCAAAAATTCCGTAAATTTTTTTTTTTAAATTAAATATTTTTTATATATTTTAACAGGCCGTACCTGTACGGAATTCATGATAGAAACACTGCTTGAATTTTCCTTCACAAGCATTAAACCGCTACAGTTCCAAAGCACTTGTTCACTTTAAGCTTCCACAATCAATACGGAATTATATTCACGGTCACACTCTTATTCGTGTGTGCACTCCTTAGAGGATTCAAATCGTTGTGATGATTTCGAAATCGACGCTACGCTTATATACATTCGCAACATCAACTTCTGCAGGATCACAAACACCAGCATGCGTCACACCAACGCGTCACACACACGGAGATGTTACGCATTTTTTTTATTATCTTTGCATACCATTGTCGCTCTCAGTTACTTTATTGGGGTATCGGTGTCATATAGAAATTATCTGAGATATGACACCACTAAAAGCTTATTACTAATCGCGTTATCGGAATATCTCTTGACAAATCACTAAGCTAAAGAAAATTTATTGCAGTTTCGGACGCCTGGGGTACCGATTATATTTTTTTGGCACACAAAGAAAATTGTTTTAATTTATTTGATTCACCTCTGTGTGAAGCTTTTGGACGAAGCCTACCTATATTTGCAGAGTTGTACAAAATTACACGAAATGTTGTTTTTGCCATTGCCTTTGACGCTTTTGTGCACTAGGGCCTTTAATGACAGTAAATTTGCTTAATTAGACGTCCATTGATGTTTTTGATATCATTATTCTGGACAATTACCTAAAAGAATGAATGCAGCATTGGAATGTCATGTTAAGTCCTTGTGCAATTTATTAAGAGTTGTGTTCTTATTTTGCAATTACATATTGCATACTTAAGATGGAGTGTTATAGTAGGTCAATTTAAAATTGAAATCAATTTTATTGATGAAAATTATTGGGTGTTATTCGATGCTTGTGGTCTATTTCTGCATAATAATCTAATCATCTACTCTAAAATAAACTGTTTTTATAACTCCTACTTGTGTGGATTTTGCCAATTCTATTCTCTTGTCACATTGACAAATAAGCGACAACAGTTATTTATTATTATACTTCCTCTTATAAGACATTTGAAATATTTTCTAAATTGGGGTTTCCTCAAGGTCGTCTGTGTTTACTTTTACTAGCAACTTTCTTATGAATAAATTGTAAAGTCAATTTATTCATAAGAAAGCATTGATCTCTTAAAAGTTTTTGTTATACCTATTGTATATTCTGTATGTAATCATTTTGTGTTTTTTTGCTTTCATAATAACAAATCAAGAGTTCATAACAAACCATTTTCGTATTCAGCTACTTCATGATGACATTTACCTAACAAAAGACATTATGTGCATACTGAATCGCATCAAGTTTCAACATAATTTATGGAGTCGCCTTTACTCAATTTACTAGCTACTGTGCAAAATATCTTAGGAATTCGTCACCAAAGCAAACTCTTTATCAGTCCGCGTCTGTTGTTTCAGAATACCAGCCTTATTATTCAGAATGCATTCATTAGTACAAACTTGTATTCGCATCCGGCTAATAATATACATTTTGATACAAATATTGACGTTCGCCGAATAAAATCTGTCATTTATTTGTCTCGGAATTCCTAAATAGTCTGATAAGTAGCATTCCTGGGATTTTTTTATCTGCTGGCGCCGTTTTAATTGGTGACGTTTTTACGGTCAACGGCGGGTCACCAAGGTGATTAAACGGATGTGATTATTGTTTTCAAGAAGTATTTTGTTTGTTACAATAAACGCAGAATTGATAAGGACTACGAGGAAGAATGATGAATTTATTTTGATGATGCTGGTATTTCATGAAAATAATAATTTATAATTAACTAGCTACCGATTAATTAACCGGCTTCGCACCGGTGCGATTCTGAATAAATAATACTACAGAATATACCATTGCGGACTTTTTTGTAGACCTCTTCATGGTGTAGAATACTGTAGTACATTATTTTGATCAATCTCGTAGTGTAGGCCAGCGTTTGCAATGTGAGCGCAAAAATGTGTTTATTTACGACCTCACATTAGGAACCTCAAAAATGATCAGTGTTTCTCTACTATATTATACATATAAACCTTCCTCTTGAATCACTCTCTATTGAAAAAAAAACAAAATCAAATATAGGGACAGACAGACAGCGGAAAACGACTTTGTTATATACTATGTTATGATAGCAAAATTATTGACTGTTTTAAGTTATTTATTAAAAAAATCCTGTTCTTATTGCAGTTGATCAATAATATACTTAGGTACGAAAACAAAACTGAATTTAACTAATTGAGTTCACACACGGTCACGCGCAACCAAACCCATGTCAAGTGCGTTGCGTGGAAAGATATATTTTATAATCATAAACTTTACGATAAGTGACCTATTAAATGTATCTTTATCTTTATTAAGAAGTGATATGCATCCAAACTTTAATAGTCATTATTATCATCATCTCAGCCGTAGGTTGTCCACTGCTGGACAAAGACCTTCCTCATGGCCATGTACTTGATAAGGAATGTTGATACACAGAAAAACGCTGCTACTCTTCTGGAGGTATCCCTCGACAGATATTTACTGTATCCCCAAGCAAGAGAGGAGGGACATCAATCCACTGCAGCACCCCACGGGAAGTTCTTTATTAGCAAAGAAATTATAAAAAGCACATTAAAAAACTATGTTCATAATAACATTCTGAGACTTTTATTGGGAAGCCATAAAATATTTACAGTTAACTAAATTCTGCCCACAGCTTCGCACGTGTTGTACCTGGCAACATTGTCAACGTCTATACGCCATGTGCAAAGTGTAAGCTTGATCTAACTTTTGAAACAATCATATTTTAAACACTGTTGTTTTTAACACTTTATGCAATACTTACGGCATATTAACAATGATTTGAGTCTTTTTGGGTTTCCCGATATTTCAGCGCAGTTTCACACGCCATGATTACGAATAAGCTGATAGATAACGGTAAATATACCTTAAATATTGCATTGATTACGAATAAGCTGATAACGGTAAATATCCCTTAAATATTTACCGGTATCATTATAGTGTTAAGCTCGATCTGTTTGGTAGTTTTTATTGAAGAGGTAACAAACATCCATACAACGTTTAGGATTTATAATATTCTTCTCAATAGCATTTATGATAGGTCTGGACAACTGGACATGCTGTGAGGATACCAAATAGACAAAGTTTATTATGAGTGAGCCAGATAATAAATTGGATTCCGTCGAGTAGACTTATCTAATTGAAAATACCTCCCGGAGAGACCATATCCTTTTTTGTTGCAGACGACCTTTCATACTTTTTGCATGTGTATGTAAATAAAGAATACTGGACTCGTAGAATAAATGATCGATTGAATACCGAAGTACTCATTAATGGTTCATTATTATAACTTGCTATTTTTGCCCCACTGAAAGGAAAAGCCTTCCATTTTTCTGATCCTGTGCCATGGAGGACCAACCTTGTAAAAATGAGACGTTTGAAGTTTGTCTCGCCATCTCTGACTGGGTCTGCCGCGTTGCCTCCTTCCAGCATTAGGGGCGCACTCTGTTGTTATGAAAGTCCAAAGGTCATTCGGCATACGGCAGACGTTCCCAGCCCAGTCCCACTTCAGCCTGGCAGCCTTCAGAGTGACGTCTGTTATTTGAGTTATGGAGCGCAATTTTGTTGAGCAGTCAAGGACCAAGTTTGAGCGCAGAAAGTGAGGAGAGAATGCATACGCCATGAGCTTACGTTTGAGTGATAGTGGTAAATCTCCTTTCATGAGTTATTTTATGTCCCAATAGCTTTTACATTTTTGATGCGTTGAGCAACTTCTTTTTCTATCAATAAATGTTTCGGCTTCTTTATGATTGTAGGGAAGGGAATTGTTTAGTTTAACTAACTACAGAACGATATAAAGGAATGCGATGTCATTAGCCTAGACTACCTACACAACATACCTACCGTTTTTGATTTTGCACTGTGTGGTTTTCTACTTTTAAAAGAAGATTCTATACACACTATTTATTACACCTACAATAATTATTAAGTCATATATCTCATTATTAGTGAACTATAATATTGTTTGTATAAGAATGTCTTTGTCTTTAAACCAAATTATTATTTGGGTTTTGCCCCACCTTGTTTAATTATCTGAATTTCTTAGTCATGATAAAACAATTTGGAAAGATCTTTTATTATCTAAATCAATAAAAAGGTAAATTACCCGCTTGAACTTTATGTTTGAATCATTTAGGTTCTTGCATGTCAAGCATATTAGTCACCTTTTGAAACTTTTGTTTTAAAATTTATGTTAAATAAAATTATAAGCATTTATTTAGCTACATCTGTTGAATAGATTATAACTTTTTTATGTCGTTTTGAGAAACATTCCTTAACTGGTGAACACAAATATATGTATGTAAGAATGAGTTCGGGAGCACAATGCTATAAATTGTTTTTGAATGTTTTCATAATATATTAGTGTAAACCTGTATTGGGTATCTTGATATAGATAGATATTTATTTAGCAACAAAAAAAAACAGCACAGACAAAACATTGCACTGAAAAAACAACTAAAACAATTAAAATTTATAAAGAAACGAAAAAATTATAAAAAAACACACATGATAACATTACATAAAGATTACACATAGGTACTCATCACTAAACAACGATAGTCGGGCGTGGCACCGGTAGGTCTGTTCTGTGCCGCTGTTAACCAAAAAGGAGCAGTCTCAGCTATATGCTGCTCCGCACCAGAGGTACGAGAAAGCGCTGGTTTTCAGACTGATCCTGAAAGAGTGCCCTCACGAACATTACCAAAAAGTAGTCCATTATTTACAAAACTTAAAATATAATAAATAAATAATAAAAATATGTTAAATTCGAAAGTAATATCTTCATTCTTAGCATATAATCTAGAAATGGGGCAATGTAGCAGTGCGTAAAATGTCTACAAGATGCTAAGAAATTACGTTTTGCAAACACAATTCCGACAGCTGAGTCAAAATTGAAAAATAATACATAAAAGCAACAACAATTTTAACTATAGCTCGAGTCAAAGCATGCATTATTTTGTGGATAACGGCTCTGTAGATAAACAAGGATTAAATTTTATTGACAAAGGGTTTGACATAAAAAATAAAAAAAAACACTCCTAACCAACTTTTTCCCATTTGATATTTTATTGAAGATACATATCACTGTTCCTTTTCATCAAGGTCATTTATGTTTACAATAAAACCTGTTATCTACCTACTGACCTTAAATTTCTATTAAGATGTCTGGCGCCAACGTATCGCTGATAAAAAAAAAACACAAAATCGACTCGCTATAGTAATGAAATGACAGTGTGATCATTTTTGAAAATGGTAATATGTCTGTTATTTTTTATTTATGTAAGTATATTTTTGTTTGACTGTTAAAAATCTTGTCTACTAAGCAAACATAATTGCCATGCCGTGAGTGCAAGTAGTAGAACGTCGCTCCTTTAATCTTGTCCGTGATTGCAGTAAGAATCTGCCAAGGGATACCTCCGGAAGATGGGTAGCAACGTCTGTCCGTGTATCAACATCCTGTACTACTGTCACCCGCCTGCCAAGCATGGTGGATATGGCAACAACTCCTCAAGAAAGGTACTTACTCGTAGTGATCTATGAGGAAGGCTTTTGTCCGGCAGTGGGCATCCTACGGCTGGAAGAAGAACAAAGATTAGCAATATGGTAAATTATTTCCTGTTACACCGTCATAAACAAAAAGCGAAGAAGAGTCTGTTAAGATATTATTATGACTCTACACAATGAAAAATGAACAACATACCTTAGTGCCTGAAGGAACTGAGACGTGGTGCTTCACTATTGGCCTTATGAATAAGCTTAGTCGCTCAACGAGCTATGGTTTGGGCATGCTCGGGGTTTTTCTACGGGATCGAATCAGGACTGAAGAGATACCCCTTTCCTCCGTCGACCGAGACACGTTCTCGGCTTGCCCATTGACGAGCTCACCGCCGCTAACCCGGGGGTGACGTCAACCCGTCCCACCTTAGCTGCTAGGCACACTTTCAATAACCGGTCCCGCCGGCGGGGCCGAAGAATACACTTTTCTGTCTTAAGGTGCAGTTTTGCACCTGGACGTTAACCATCATTACATACAAAAATCTGGCAACAGCCCAAGCCGTGGTTCGAACCTAAGTGGTGCCCTTGAGCTTATTGCCCCAACCTAACTTTTGCGGCTGGGCGCCTTCTGCGCTCGCCATAGTTCGGTAACGTTGTCATGGCCATCTGCGGTCAACAACATATATTGTCATTTCTAAAAAAAAACTGAAGAGATACGTAGAAGAACTCGGGTCACCGACATAGCCAGACGGATTAGCACGTTGAAGTGGCAATGAGCAGGCCATATAGCGCGCAGAACGGATGGCCGATGGGACCGCAAAGTTCTCGAATGGAAGCCACGGACCGGCAAGGGCAGCGTAGGACGCCCACCTTCAAGATTACGACTTAGCAAGAACCGCAGGTCGGCGTTGTATACAGGCCGCTTCCAACCGCAGTACTTGGTGATCAATGAGGGAGGCCTTTGCCCAGTGGACGTCCTGCGGCTAATATGTTGATGATGAATTATTTTACAGAAAAAAATATTTAAAAGCAGTTTAGGCTTTTATTTTTAAAATAAAACTGATTTTTGCAGAGCCATAAAATTTGATTTTGGGTCTTCCGTCATCGGAACGATTGACCGGATCATTGTTTACATTTTAAACATGAAACAAAAAAATATTATTTGCCGCGTTCTTCGTCCACAAATCTTAAAAAATCAAATATAATAAGGCATCATGTCCAAAATTGCTTATAAATTGCTGGTTTTTGTCCTAATCTTTTAAGGGCACCCATCTAAAAATGCGCGTCATATTAAACTGCTGTCAACCAAAAAATATTTTGTTATTTAGATTTCAATGAACTACCTGATGGACAATTTAAAATAAGTTTTATAGCAAATAGACTAAAATATGGGCAGCAGCGTTTTTCCGTGTATCAACATTCCGTACTACGCTTGCCAAAATCCGCCTGCCAAACGTGGTAAAAACGGCGAACTCATGATCGCTACTTGTAGATCCATGAAGGAGGCATATGCCTCTTTCATGGATCCTTCAAGGAGGTCACTGCTGAACATACATCCAGCAGTGTCCTACGGCTGATATGATGACGATATTGAAGATTTTTGTTTGACTACAATCTCACCTGATCGTAAAGGACGATGTAGTTGATCATTGATCTATCTAGAAGACACCTATTAACTCTAGAGGTAGACTTGAAGATACCCAGGTCGTAGTTTTCGGAGATAGCAGAAGCCGGCAACTCTCTGTAACATAACATTTAATGCTATAGTCAGTTGGCTAATAAACTTTTTTATAGATAATGTTTTATTATTCACACGTATACCTTATTTTTGAAGTCCGTTCATATTCATAGTGAAAGTATAATTCAAATTGTGTTTTCTAAGTAATAAATTATAGTGCTTTTTTCTGTAAGGAAAGTGAAGACTTCTAGAAATTCACACCTATGATCCTATACAATAGATGATTTGCATAGTAATATGTTCCGGATAGGATTCCGTTTCAACTTTGTTTTCCGTGAGTATTTTAAAATTAAACTATTCGTCATTATGTATAGGTAGGAATGACCCAACGAAGTTTTCAAAGTAGAGAACGTTGTTTTTTTTTCTTCATTATTCTTAATATTCGATACCTACATAAAGTTAACCCTTCGGGTGAGCCAACTTTTATATTTTTTTATTTTTATTATATAAAAATTATTTTTACGGAATCACCACATAATAATATGTTATAAATCATACACCATTGGATTCGTATTGAAATTTTCTACACGTTTATGTATTCTACAAAACATAAAATAACCAACCTGATTAAATGTACATATGTACACCCGTCGGTACACTAAGCGCGCGGACCGTTCCAAACATTATGGAGATCCGTCGCTCCATAAAGCGCGTCGGGGTTAAAAGTGTGTTGCGACACATGTGAGAAAGATGGAGTGTATGCCTAGAGGAACATTATTTTCACAACAAATACATTATTTTTACACTTCAAATGATATACTAAGGTGGCTTATTCCAGAAAAACGCAGCGATAGTCCCCTGCTAAGGGGATTTTTTGACTTTTTCAAAAATCCGCTTTTCGGCTGAGAGAGAAAACAGAAGCAACAAAAAAGTCCCACAAATCCTAAAAACATGTTAAAAAAATTGTACAATAAGTAAATGTAAAAAAAAAATGCTAAAATCGATACTATTATAAAATTAAGAACAGGCGACGCATCAGAACAAGGTGTAGAAGGCGGGACGAGCTAGATGACTGTAACTAGCACTGTATCGAGACATCTGGAAAATGGAGGGAAATTTACCCGGCAGAGTTGAACAGTGACTGATATTAAAAAATATAAGGTTGCCAGAAGTAGAATGTTACCTCTCCTCTTTTGCCCGTGGATCATCATTTCAGCCATAAAACGTCCACTGATGAACACAGGCCTCCCTCATGGATCTCCATGAAGGGTAGTTGCCATTCTCACCACGCTTGGCAGGCGGGTTGGTGAGCGCAGTATGGGATGTTGATACACGGATAGACGCTGCTGCCCATCTTCCGGAGGTATCCCTTAGCAGGCTCTTACTGCATCCATGGGCATGAGAGGAGGGGTATCATTCTACTGCTGGCACCCCACGGCGGCCGCTTTGCCCGTGGATGGTATTTAGAGATTCGTGAGGGAGGCCTATGTCTGATATGTTGTTGATGATTAAATAACAGTATAAAATGGACGGGCCACGTTAGGAGCATGCACCATGAATAGTGGGCATCCGTCGTCTCTAAGTGAAGCACCTGAAGACATGCGGCGACGCCGAGGCAGGCCCAAATGACGCTAGCGTGTCAATATCGATGCCTTCCAAGAAGACTGGTGGGAACCTATAATCGTAAGCAGTGGTACGAGATAGGGGAGTCCCTTCTCCAGCAGTTTACTTTTTTCTTACATATATTGTGACTGTCCCACTGGACACAAGATAGGTAAGAAAAAAAGCATAAATGAAGTGGTGTATTCCCATAACAATATGGCCATATTCAAAGATATATCAAGAACTTTTTGATTTTACCCTATTTTAATCCGATGGGTTGTAAATCAAATCATATTAATTGGTTTTTACAAAATCAATAGCTTAATTCTTTAATTAAATGTGAAATATCTACCGACAAAAGATGAAGGATCATTCCGAAAAATCACCTTTTAAATGTTATTTACACAATTAATTTAGTTAAATGAAGCAATCAAAAGGCCACGTCAAAATGTAGGTTGATTCGGCAAAAATTAGCAATAAATATAAGAAAAAACTAAATTTAATCTATAGTTGAATTATGTATAATATTTATCTGTTGTTTGCGTTATGAATTGCCGACTCTATAATAATATGAAGCTGTTGTTTTGTTTGGTTGGACTCAAAGTCAGTCTAGTGTTTATTCAATAGAGCAAAACGCTACTTAAAATAGTCAGTTTACAAAATAAAAACAAAACACATTTCAATTGAATAAAGCACATAAATAAATTCGTTCGCTTCGGAAAACTTTTTTCCAAGTGAAGGAAAGAAGCGTACAAGAAACCTCTCAGGATTGGTTATACTTAAAAAATATTTATGTGTTGGGTAGCACATCCGACGAGGAAGGTTAATAATAACATCATACCCGTATTGTGAATAAAATGTTATTTTACCTAAATAACATTAAGATAAAGATAGATAAAAAAATAATTTTTCATTGTAATTTTTAACACATGCGAAGTCAGTTTTTTGTCGCAAAGTTCAATTTATTAAACCAATTTCTAATATTATTTATATATTCTAAAATGGAAGATATTATAATATAGTCTTTTCTTGGCGAGATGCATGTTTTAAAATGTGTTTTTTCTTGATAAATCAAAATCTATTATCGTAACATCTAAACTAAAGTATGACATCAGTGATATTTATATAATATTTTGAATTAAGTATCACCATCGTCATCCACAGCATGAATTTATTATTTATTATTCTGCCGTGGGTTGTCGGCACTAGAATGTTACCCCTCCTCTCATGCCCGTGGATGCAGTAAGAGCCTGCTAAGGGATACCTCCGGAAGATGGGCAGCAGCGTCTTTCCGTGTATCATCCCATACTGCGCTTGCCAACCCGCCTGCCAAGCGTGGTGAGTATGGCAACTACCCCTCATGGAGATCCATGAGGGAGGCCTGTTCAGTAGTGGACTTTTAACGGCTGGAATAGTATTCTGACCCTGGCAGTCTGGCCTGACCTGCCTCCCTTCTTGTGCCATCCAACACGAACAACAAGTCGCATCTACTGACGCCCCACGCCGTGAACCTTGCTTCCGGTCGCCCTACACTTTTTCGTCCAATCTTTAGCCACCTCTCAGTCGTGGCTTTGCTCCACCTGTCATCACCTTGCCTTACAATTTGTCCTGCCCAACTTCACTTGTGTTCCATGATCATGTTTCCGATACCTCGGTCTATTGTCCTACGTCGGATACCGACATTTTCGATTAAGTACCTATAAATTTAAACAAGATTCCAATAATTAAGAATTCTGACTTAGTTAAAAAATTGCAAGTAGTTCATCATCATCATCATAACAACCCGTTGAGACCCACCTGCTGGGTATAGGTAGTTACTTGCAATAAATTGCTTTCGTTACGCGTGTGTTTAATTTTTTTTGGGATCTTACAGTCAACGACAAAAGCCGATAAATCGATGAGCAAGTTTTTTTATTATATTTTTAAAATATTTCATAGATTTCATCATAATAATCATAATCATTACCAGCCCGTTGATACCTACTACTGCTTGCCACGCTCCTGGTTGCTGGTTTCCTAACCGTCCCTTAAGAAATAATGTGCGTAGCTTGTTTTACAAATGCTCAGATATTTTACATTTGCCTGTTTAATATCATTCCTGTTTATTGTCACTGTCTGTAGTCTAGTGCAATACAATTGAAACGTCAAAAAAACGTAGGTATTTTGTAGAAATATTCTTCTACATTAAATATCCATAAAAGAGTTGTTGCCACGACCGTACTTTGAGATATTACCTGAGGAAAATGAATAATAAAATACAGGGTACCAGACCTAATGATTCAAAGAGTCAAAGAGAAACGACGTTAAAAATCAATATCACTTTTCCTTTTATCCATCCCTCAGCACAATGGAAGGTCTGATTGTATCGACTTCAAGTGATTTGGGTTTAAAAATGATAAATTGTTACGATACAAACTTGCTGATTTGCAACTTTGCAAAGATGAGAGGTATTTAAAATAAACAAATTGAAAGCTTAGGGTACAATAAAGGTATATTTAACCGTGTTAGTGTAAGGATAACAGTAAGGACTGACTATGGATGCTGCTGTTGGCATGAACTGTGTATGCAGTTACAATAATCATCATGGTCCACTGTTCGAGATCTGCTTCGTCTAGTACGGAGGTTCAAAAAAAAAGGTATTAACATAGATAAATAGTCTCAAATCTGTTGGTAAGGGTTTCATCATCATAATTTCAGCCGTAAAACGTCCACTACTGAACACAGGTATCCCTTATGGATCTCCATGAGGGGTAGTTGCCATACTCTTGGCAGGCGGGTTGGCGAGCGCAGTACGGGATGTAGATACACGGAAAGACGCTGCTGCCCAGCGTTGCTGTTCCTCCCTTAGTTCGTAGAAAATCTATATGGCAAATATTTTGAAAATCAAATCTCAGTTCACCATCAGTAACTAAATAAATAATGCTGGACAAATCACACAGCATCATCTAGCCCCAAGCTAAGCAGAGCTTGTGTTGTGGGTCCTAGATGACTGATATACTTAATACATTATACTACATAGATAGATATTTTTATTATATATAGAAAAACACCAAGAACACCCTGAACAAATATCTGAAGATCGTACAGACTTTTGTCCCGAGGCGGGAATCGAACCCGCAACCCCTTACGTCGCAGGCGGACCTTCGCCCGCTGCGCCACAGAGCTTGTCATCGTCGTGTCAGCTTTGTTATCAATAAAACAAAGCTGACACAGCTAATTAGGTACATAAGTATAACAAACAAAACAAAGCAATTTATCAAAACCATGTCATTTGCGAACAACATTTCATTGGTATCTGAATTCCTAATTAGCCCGGCTTTAAATCATTCTGACGGTCCTTTAATTACTTCGTTTAAAAATAAAACATCATTGACGCCAAATAAATAATATTACGAAATCATCATCATCATCATTTCAGCCGTAAAACGTCCACTACTGAACTAAGGCCTCCCTCATGGATCTCCATGAGGGGTAGTTGCCATACTCACCACGCTTGGCAGGCGGATTGGTGAGTGCAGTATAGGATGTTGATATACGGAAAGACGCTGCTGCCCATCTTCCGGAGGTGTCCCTTAGCTCTTACTATAGGCTCTTACTGCATCCACGGGTAGGAAAGGAAGGGTAACATTCTACTGCCGGCACCCCACGGCCCGAAATAATTTGTTGAAATTATTAATTTTGTCTGACTCAATTATGATGACGATCAAGTATGGTCAACGTTCGAACAAACTGTTTTTTGTGTTAATATTACGCAAAAAAAAAACTAAATGAATGCCAAAATAGTTTTGCTAAAATGCAGCGATTGCAATAAATATAATACAGATTAAGTATAATTGGTTTATCGACAAAGTTAAGAAAACTATATGGCTAATAATAAAACTATATCCCGTAGGGTGGCGGCAGAAGAACATAGTCCGGTAACGTTGTCATGGCCATCTGCGGTCAACAACATTTTTGTCATTTCGAAAAAAAAAAAAAAGGCGGCAGAAGATTCTCCCCTCTCCTCTCTAACTCGTGGATGCAGTATGAATGCCAAGGGTCGAGAAAAGGGCGTGAGAAGACATCCACTGCAACAACTAACTCATGATATTGGAGATCCATGAGGGAGGCCTTTGTCCACCAGTGGACTTGGACAACAGTCCTACCGCTAAGTTGACCATGATAATGTTTTTTTTATTAATGAACGCTTTTAATATTTGATTCTTGCGTTTGTGGGCAGGTGCCTATCATAATTTTTTTTATTGTATTATTTTAAAATTGATTCGTCAGCAAGAAAAAACCTGGATGGGACGCTTAAGTGCCTGGGAAACTGAAATATATATTTTTTCAATTTATATAAAGACTTGTCGCCAAGCAACTACATTGCCCAATATATTTAACAAAAGAAAAAAAACGGACAATAACAAAAAACAACATAACCCATCCTTAACTAAGCCTAGCTTGTACAATTGAATCAAATTGTTATATTTTTACTAGTAGGTTCAGCCAATAAACAATTAAAAGTACCTATTTGTGCTAAACATTTTTTATCAAAACTTAATGATGCTTTGCGGACACACTCCAGTAAAATATGATGTACATCTTCAATAACGTCACAATTATGCATTAGGCTTGCCTAGCACCTTGCAGCTTAGTTGGCCATATTCTGAGAAAAGAGCAATGTATAGATGACTAAGTCGCGGGTTATCTCGCCATGTTTCCTACATTGTTAAAGCTAAATGCGCATAATATATATTTTTGAGACGAAATATCTGTAGCAAAACCGTATTAGCAGAACATTTTGCTAAAACTCTAACAATAATTTAAATACAACTCTACGTCATAGTGATTAGAGCGCCTAACACATCATAAATTTCGCCAAAAGAACCTTTTAAAGACTAAATAATAGAAATAAAATACACTTTTTTTAGATCATCTACAATGTTATACAAGCTTAGAACTAGACGTTAATACGACGGACTTATAGGTATCTACAATATGAATAGGAAAAAACTATTTATTAGCAAACAATTTTATTTTTACTTTACAATTTATTACTCTACAATTTATTATTATACTCTACGCCATAGTCAATAGCATGCCTAACACATACATTTCCTCGTTTGAACTGCAATAAAAGGTCACCTATTGTTATACACTCAAATATTCAAATACAGAAAGAAGGTTCTAGAATCTATTGAAAGCTTGAACCTTGACCGTTCGGGATAAACCTAATTGATTCTTTGAAACGTTTTGTTGCATTAAGAAACCTTAAGGCAATGGAGTTGTACACTTTATGGAGAGCTGTCTTTGCTACCGGTTCTCTCATTAGGAATGTACTTTATTGACACTATTTAAAGATACGCAGAACTACTCGTAGGTAGCGAATCATAGGCATTCCTTATACGTGTTTTCATAACGTCACCTGGTCTAAATACATGTAAGGAAATATTTAATTATCATCTATTTGTCGTTTGAGAGGGCTATGCTCGAGGTTTCTCTACGGGATCGAATCAGAAATGAGGAGATACGTAGAAGAACTCGGGTCACCGACATAGCCAAACGGATTAGCATGTTGAAGTGGCAATCGGCAGGCCATATAGCGCGCAGAACAGATGGCCGATGGGGCCGCAAAGTTCTCGAATGGAGGCCACGGATTGGTAAGCGCAGCGTAGGACGTCCACCTACAAGATGGGCAGACGACTTGGTGAGAACTGCTGGTCGGCGGTGGATGCAGACGGCTTCCAACCGCAGTACTTGGAGATCAATGAGGGAGGCCTTTGTCCAGCAGTGGACGTCCTACGGCTGATATGACGATGATGATGTCGTTTGATTATGGATATTGAAGATAAAAACAATAACTCATTAAACATTTCGGTAAGTTTATGTTATATGCCGTAAGGTGCAGTAAAATGTTGCAACTCCCCTCTTGCGCGTAGATGCAGTAAAAATCGGCCAAGGAATATCTCCGGAAGATGGGCGGAAGCGCCTTTTTGTATATAATTCCAACATTCCGTAATGCGCTTGTCAGCCCATCTGCCAAGTGATTACGGCAACAACCTATGATCAGTATCTGGAGATCCATGAGGGAGGCCTGTGTCCGTTTCGCAGTGGATTTCTTACGGCTGAGATGATTACGAATGATGCAATATAAATTATAAAATGTTTGGTTAGTACATAATGGTACCATTGTTGAACATTTTGTATTGAAATGTTAACAAAAAGTCTTTTTTAAACTTTCGCGATCACAACACATTATTACTATATTGGATTAACGGGTATATTGGAGTAGCGCCGTCTCTCCGCGACCACGCAACGCAATCCGGTCGAAACGTCGGGAATAAAATAAAGGTAATTACGCAATAAATACCCATTAATCCAATATTATAATAATGTTAGCAAAAAGTAGGGGAAAAAGCAAAAGCTTTACCCAGTTTTGAGTGATACCGGGCAAAAATTACATTGACAATGATAACTCTCCATAACCCAAACTACTATACATACCAATATATGTGGACCCTGTGGAGGTTGCTACGGTGGCGGCTGCGGTGGCTGCACAAATATCTGCTAATTACAGCGAAGTGGCGTTCGCAGTTTACTGCTGGCATTAGTGCTCGCCTTGGGGTGCCAGCAGTAGAATGATAGCCCTCCTCTCATGCCCAATAAAGTAAGAGCCTGCTAAGGGATACCTCCGGAAGATGGGCATCAGCGTCTTTCCGTGTAAGAACATCCCGAACTGCGCTCACCAACCCGCCTGCCAAGCGTGGTGTGTATGGCAATAACCCCTTCATTCACTTGGATCTCTAAGTCAATGAGGGAGGCCTATGTCCAGCAGTGGATGTCTCACGGCTGTAATGATGAAGTATGTACTTACAAAAATACTATTTAAGGCACCCCACGGCAACACATACAATAACATAAAAAAGTACATACTTATTATACATAGAAAAATACACAGATCTCGGAACAAATGTCTGCAGAACAATTACAGAGATTTTTCCTGTGGCGGGAATCGAACCCGCTCCCTCCTCAGTCGTATCAGTCAGCTATTAGACCAACTGAACACAGTAAAATATGTTGTATGATGTTTCATATGTCATTCAATCTGGTTATTTTTTTAGTGTTTAAGTCTTATATTATTTTTTGGCTGCAATAAGGAAATTGTAAGCGAGAAACCAATAAAAATCCTTTGGTTTTCAAATTGAGGTACCCTAATACATACCATCAATGTTATTTATATTGTACTTAAAAATCTTTGTTATTCCAACCTTATATATACATTTTGGATTAAGTGAAATTATTAGAACGAAATGCGGGATATGTAAGCGATATTTTAATTTTCTTGAATTCAAGATATATCTATAAAAAAACAACTTGACCAAGAAGCTGCGGCCGGCAAACCTAAAAGTATAATAAACTTTCTGATGCTCTTAGCTCTGATAACCCATTTATATCTATACTCATTATATAAAATCATATTAATAAATAAAATTGAAGTGTCTCTTTGCATTGTCAATATACAGGTTTTTACTAAATGCATTAAGTGAAATAGCGGTTTTGATGGAACTTTCTCTGGCAGATAGCTGATTTCATATGGAATAGCTAAGTCTACTCACTGATTTAATAACAAAGTTACAATAATTCTCATTAAACTGTGTACCTACAAATTCCTATAAACCTATTCAAAACGCGCAAAGCCGGCAGCACTCAGTAGAAAATAATCTTTGAATAAAATACGAATATTAAATCTAAGGTATTTATTTATATAAAAGAAACGCCAACAGTAGATTTATATCATTGGATACGAGTGCGCTTAAACAATGTCTTCGAATAACCTCTGTTACTGTGCTAAGTACATTTATTATTTTGTTAATTAAGCTAATATTCGAGGAATGTTTTCATTAGCGTTTAAGACAAACTAAATACGGTTTTTTAAACGTTTTTAATATATATTTAAAAATCATAAACAAATTAATAAAAACACACTGGTCCTTCTAATTTCAATATTTAATATTGAAATTAGAAGGACCAGTTCCTGTATACCTAATCTTAAATTACAGGTGATCACAACATTCGCTAAACATGTACTAATAATATATGTAGATAATTAAATTATTATGATAATTAATGAAAAATGCTGTGGGGTGCCGGCGATTGAATGTTACCACTCCTCTCATACCCGTGTATGCAGTAAATACCTGCTAAGGGATACCTCCTGAAGATAGGCAGCAGCGTCTTTGCGTATATCAACATCCCGCACTGCGCTCGCCAACCCGCCTGCCGAGCGTGGTGAGTATGGCATTTACCCCTTATGGAGATCCGTTCAGTAGTGGACGTTTTGCGACTGAAATGGTCATCATCATCATCAACACATTCCTATTAGTTTCTTAAACGCATTCAAAGCCGGCAGCATCTAGTCCATTATCTACTAGATGCTTAGTATTGTAACTAGACAAAAGCCACATTCTAAAGATGAATCAGAGAATCGCCAGTTTGCTGCGCCCAGAAGCCTCTGATATTTATGCGCGTGCGACAAGATCGGCGCCTGCGCCGCCCGCCTCGACTACGACACATCCGGATACAAATGAATAGCTGCCACATTCCATACGTTCTTACAGGTTTCTTCGTTAAGGCGGAGATTGTACGTAAACACCTCGTATCAAATGAAGATAAAGATTGCATTAATTTAAAACAAAATGATGACAACTATCAAGTTAATAAATTTGCTTTTGTGCTAAAATTCTCAACATAAATGTTGAGTGCGTTAATACAGCCCATGGCTGATTTTTAGCTGAACCTGAGTAAAGAGGGTTGTACAGCAGCGACGTATTTAATTATAATAAAAAAACCAAAAAAAACTGCCTACAAAATGTTGTTAATAAACACAAAAAGTAGAAATGAAAGGCCCTTAGAATCTAATCAGATCTAACCAATATCATCATCATACATGAATTATACATTACTAGCGGACCCGGCAGACGTCGTCCTACCCGCTGTTATGTAGACATGCTGACAGCAGCGCCATCTACCGGGTTCAATTGTGTCGGTCCATTTGTTTTGAAGGAGTAAGACGTACGCCCGCACCGCTGCTGTTATTATTTTGTCGCGCGAAAGTTTTAACTCGTAAGGTATTTATTTAATTTATATGGTCTTTATCTCTATCTATTAAAAATAATCCGTTGTGTAGTTTTAAAGATCTAAGCAAATATAAGGGCAAACAGACAAACAGCGGGAAGTGACTTTGGTTTATACTAAATATGTAGTGATTTAAATACATTTTAAAGATAGCTAAAGTTATGTTGCTAATGTATACCTAAAAATTTTACTACGAAGTGCGAGATGTGGATGACTAGATCAGAGAAGTATTTGTGATTATGTCACCATGTGCCGCATTTGGGCTTTCATATGGCTTTTTTTAGCTTTTGTCTAAAATTAGTAATAATTTATGGTAATAATGATGAGAGTATAATATGCTGCATTGCTGCTTCTTTTTTTAAGATCCATAAATGTTTTTCATAAATATTGCTGAAGGTTTTATTTTGTTTCGAAACTAAAGATACAAATTACATGGATGGCTTGCGCTTCGGAAACAAAATTGTAGATGGAACTAATACTCCTTACATATTTTATATTTAAGTAGGTACATATATAATTGCACTGTACAGCAGTTATTGTGTTATCTCGGTTTTGCCATTCACAGTTTTATCTCCTAATAACAATTGAAGGACGAAATATTTGCGTAGAAAATAGAGTTATTTGAGATTAAAGTTAGCTCCGACTAGGCTAGTATTTTTTTTATCCATCAATATTTCCCTAAAGGACCCAAGACGTTCTGAGAACTAACGATAGTAATGAACACCTACGTTCTCTTCTTCTGCATTTCAGCTGGTCATAAATACATTTTTAATTATTTAAACTAATATCTCTCAACTTTAACTCATAATCATAATAAATATAATAAAATATAAATAATCAACTCATAATTTGTATATTTATTTATTTATAACATGCTTTATATATGTATATTGTATTTTTATATTTACTTTTTCTATTTAATCTCACACCATTTTACCCCATCTCATTACCACAATCCAATCCATCGAAAGGTTGTCTGGTAGAAATCGCTCTTTAGCGATAAGACCGCCGATTGTCACTCTATGTTTTGTGTTTCTCTTTTTTTGTTAATGTGTTTAGTCTTCTACCTATCTACGATAATAACATTTAGATTTATAAGATTGTCCCGTTTTTTTTATTCAATTTTCATTGCCATTTCTATCAGCCGAGCATTTATTTATTCGTTATTTAACTTATTAGTAACCCGGCTCCCAATACAGGCTCAGCCTAGTGAGGGAGTCACAAATAACAGAGAATATTATAGAGAATATTAATTCCTCAGCAAAAAAAGGAAGCAATGTTTAAACAGTTATGATGTTAATTTAAAGTTTTATCATAAGTTTCGCTGTATTTTATACTATTTTCTTTTTGCTGTAATATATGCTTTTTCATTTTCATTTCATTTTTCATTCAATTAAATACATAAACGTATTAAGCTAACGTACAAACTCCAGATATTATTTTTCAGGTATTGCGTAACGTTCGCTTATAAATAAAAAAATACTTCATGACTACCGACAGTAAAAGCTCTTAATAGTTTGTTCTACGTTCTTTGAAGTCCAAAGGTCTTTGACAAAAACATTTAATTTATTACAAGGCAATTTTCATTTCTTGTCGGAAAACAGCTGCATGACTACTTTGCCACATTATATTTAACTAGCTTAGGTATGCCCGCGGCCTTTTGTGTAGGTTCCTGTGTATTCAAAATGGCGGTGCTCACTTCACAAACATAATAAAAATTCACACTTTCATCATCATCATCACAGCCGTAGGACTCCCAGGGCTGGTCACAGGCCTCCCTCATGGATCTCCCTGTGCTGATCACGAGAGGTTGTTGCCATACTCGCCAGGCTTGGCAGGCGGGCGGCCCAAAACCTATTTTCAGATTCTTTAACCCTTGGCAGATTCTTACTTCATCCACAGGAAAGGAGGGGCAACATTCTACTGCCGGCACCCCATTGTCTTTTACCGTTTCGGTATTATAAATATTTAAGCTGTGATTTATATGCTTATTTTATAAATATATTATTATATATAAAAATAGGTAAATATATTTTTAATATGATTTCATTTGAAATTGATTCTCTCTGTAATCTGATAGAAGAAAAGTTATACTTATCACTTTTTAGTAGGAATTGACTAAATCTGGACGGATTCGACTATACACTTTGTTTCATCATACAATTAGGTATCTGATAAAATAACCACCATTAAACAATTTCGAACAATCTTGCCCTTAATAAACAAGCGACTTGGTTAATAACGTTGGCGCCAAAACCTCCTGACAATTTGGTTCGAAATTTGAATGCATTTCGCTCTCGCAACTTTTACATAAAAGTTTATTATCGTCAAAAAAGTTTTATTTTATTTTAACCATATTTCTATTTCTTTTATCACATTCCAACTGAACAAAGTTTATGGTATTGCGAAATGCATACAACATTAATTTTAAAATAAAAGGTTCCCCGATTATTTAGGAAAGTATGCTCATTCATTACTCCATTCCTTGATTCTTAACAGCATATTTTACAATATCTGATATTTTTGCCAATCATCATGAACACTCACTTAAGTTATTAAACAGACAGAGAGGATTATTTATTCGATAAATTGAATTTAAAATAATTGCAGAATTTAAAAAAGGAAAACCAATTACATTCCAATAAACCAAGAACCTTTAAATTATAATAGATTAATGTAATTATTTACACAGTCTAGACGATTAAATAAAATCGTACCTTTAAGTCAATAACAAAAACTCATAAAGTGTGTACCACCATAACGGAGTTTATTGACTCAACCAATAACTTTTTGCTGCGATAAAATCGCAATTCATATCAAATCCTAATAGCGCATTGTATTTGTATTGATAACTGTGATATATCGTTTTCTAACTGTATAATTATTTAGCTCAAAGAGATATCAATCCTTTTCATTTTCTAGTTGTATATAATGTCCACTAGAGACCCGCCCTGGCTTCACGGTACGGATAAACTTGCATGAACAGATAAATATAATTTAAATAGATACGAAATGCTTTATTGTACACGTTAAATATAAAAATAACATCAGAACGAGAGACACTAAACACATAATGACATATTGGCGGTCTAATCTCGTCAGAGCGATCTCTACCAAAATGGAGAACGAAAGCTGTTAAGGTTGACACAAACCTTTTTCGGATTTCTAGGGAATTTTGTTTTGATTGACTGTGGCTGACTTTTATGTAAATCTTTTATATGAGTAACAATTTTTATAATATAAAAAAATTGCTTGGACATAACTTTAATGATTTACGCGTCACATGCATATAATCAAATGTAATGTTAAAGATAACACTGAATTTATTTTTAATAACATAAGAATTTATAAACTTAACACTGGCGGAATTGTGAAAAACCAAACACAAAAAGCCATAAAATAAAAAGACAAGACAAGACAGGACAGCTCCCAGTCGGCATGAATTTTTTTCGACGTTTTGAAACAATCTTCCCAATAGCTCAGCGAACTGACACTATAGCTAAATGGGTTTTATTTTAAAACCTTCCTCTCAAAACACTCCATCCATTGGTGAAAAGCGCATGAAAATCCGTTGCGTAGATTAGGAGGAGTACCTAAGCGGCCAAACAGACAGAAATACAAACGCGGAAAGCGACTTCAGTTCAAACTATGTAGAGATTCTTAGGTTACGCATTTTAAAGGCGTCTAACAGATCAACTGGCAATGAGGCGTTTAAAAAAACATCGACAGTAGTTTCATCTTACAGCCTAATTAAAGACTAAACAAATCAATTGACTATGACTGGACTACTATTAACTTTCGTACTCCGCGCGCTTATTCCGCAACCAACTCGTCATCGTAGCCAGATCCTGTGGACTGTTCGACGACAGGATCTCGCTACCTCACTTTTTTCTTTTTCACTATAAAGGTCTCCTTAGGTCGGCTCCCTGACTCTACCAACTTGTCGTGTAGCTTCGGACTCCTCAATCATAAGTTTATAACCATTCAAGCAAGTGGCTAAGACAAGTTATAGCTCCTTATGACTCGCTTGAATGACTTCATTTTAATCATCTCAGCCATAGGAATACTGTCCGCGACCACTGCTGGACAAAAGATTCCTTGGATCTCCAAGATCATTAGGTGATAGTTGCCATACCCGCCACCATGGCAAGCTGGTTGGCGAGTGGAGTATAGGATATTGATACACGGAGAGCCGCTGCTTACCGTCTTCTGGAAGTATCTGTTGGCAGATTCTTACTGCGTCTACGGGCAAAAAAGGAGAGGCAACATTCTACTGCCGGCACCGGCTATGAATTGACATTGTAGGTTATTGCCGTTTATTGTAATTTTTAACATTGATTTGATAAATGACAATCAGCGCCAGCTTATGGACTTGCAGTCAATAACGATCCATCATATCGCGCAGTGGATGGCCCACTTAACTGTATATTATTTACTTCGCAAGATATCAATCATAACCATTCAGATACTCACTCATTAACTCAAAAAACGATAAGCTAACTGTAAATTATGATAAATGAAAAGGCTATCAATTTGAATGTGTCAAATTGTATGAATTACTAGGACTAATAATCGTGTAACTAAAATATCCATCATACAGTCAGGTCAAAAGTTGGAATTAGTTTAATAATTCACTTTCAAACTTTCCTAGCTTTTACTAGAAATTATCAATTATACATATGTTTGCTAAAATGTATAATTATGAGTTTTGAACTGACACAGATATAAAAAGTAACCATAATAATCTGTATTTCTAATATGATACATAATTAAAAATTTAAATGTGTAGGTGCATAATTATTCTATTTTAATCGTTTTTATTTCGAGAATAACTTAGGTACTCTAAAAAGGCATTTTTATCAATAACGTACATTCTATTACAGAAATCAAGGGTTCTTATCAAAGATTGGACAGGTCAGTCATATGAAAAACGCAATATCCTAACCACAGGTATTGTCTGAATCGCCTGAAATGGACGTAAAAGCCAATAATGATGATCCTCAATTTTTTTTAGATTTTATAACCTCTAGATGGCCCGTCTTCCAGCTTATGCTGGAAGACAAGCAGACGGGTCACTGATGGAAATTAGTAATTGTCGTCCAATGGACATCTGCAACACCAGAGGCGAGGTGATGCGCTGCCGGCTATAGATTAATTTTATATAAGACTAGCCGCACCCCGCAGTTTCACCCGCGTAGTACCCGTTCCCGTGGAAATTTCGAAAAATCCCTTCTTAGTGCACCTCTAGGATACACTCAAGGTATATGTGTGCCAAATTTCAAGTCTCTAGGTCCAGTAGTTTAGGCTGTGTGTTGTCTGTCAGTCACTTAGTCAATAACGGAAGAGTTTTATATATATTGATTATTATTTTATTATGTTAGCCGTAAAACGTCCACTACTGAATACAGTTCTCCATAATGGATCTCCAAGACGGTAGTTTCCATACTGTATTTTGATGCACAGAGAGACTCTGCTGCCCATCTTCCGGACATTTCTCTTAGCAGGCTCTTACTGCATCCACGAGCATGAGAGGAGGGGTAACATTCTACTGCCGGCACCCCACGGCAAAAATGTTTAGATTAAAAGCTTATGCTTTTACTCAAAATACTCTACATCCTGGACATTAGCCTGCTTTTTCTCACTAACACAGTTATCGGATGTAAGTCCTTAATATGTTAATTAGTTGATATGAATGAAAATCTGGTTAGACAGAATGATAATAAATTTCATCTACTTAGAACAGTGTTCTAGAAGATTTTGACAGCATAATTTGATCTATTTTATCATCATCATTTCAGCCATAAAACGTCCACTGATGAACACAAGCCTCCCTCATGGATCTCCATGAGGGGTAGTTGCCATTCTCACCACGCTTGGCAGGCGGGTTGGTGAGCGCAGTATGGGATGTCGATACACGGATAGACGCTGCTGCCCATCTTCCGGAGGTGTCCCTTAGCAGGCTCTTACTGCATCCACGGGTAGGAGAGGAGGGGTAACAATCTACTGCCGGCACACCACGGCATTTTATCATATTGCATTAAAATTAGATCGCAAAAGACGGTCAGTAAACAAAAACATGAGTTGGTTTTGCAATAATGTATCTTAAGTGTTTCGTTTAATGTTTGAATTTGTTTGGCCGAGTGTCGTGTCCGAAATGCCATGGGTCGCAGTGTCAAGTTTGGCCGGCGACCGCGCAAGGCCGTTGTATTCCGATGACCTCAGATCTTTAATCCGATCTACAAAGAAAAGTGAGTAATCGAGGTAAATCCTGCTACATGCAGATATATTTTGGCATGTTTCAATGAAAACAGTGTTGTAAAAAAATACTTTTTTACGTCAAATTAGAAATCGAATTGATGAATACCGGTTTTCGTATTGTTTAGGTTCCAATTTCATTCAAGAGATTGTCATATTCAAACTGTACTAATGAATTATTAAAAATAATAATAATATAATAATAATGCTACTACTACCTAGTAATAGTAATAATATTGCATGTAGTCTAATTTTAGTAACCATAATCGTAATTGTAAATGCCGTGGGGTGCCGGCAGTAGAATGTTACCCCTCCTCTCCTACCCGTGGATGCAGTAAGAGCCTGCTAAGGGACACCTCCGGAAGATGGGCAGCAGCGTCTATCCGTGTATCAACATCCCATACTGCGCTCACCAACCCGCCTGCCAAGCGTGGTGAGTATGGCAAACTACCCGTCATGGAGATCCATGAGGGAGGCCTGTGTTCATCAGTGGACGTTTTATGGCTGAAATGATGATGATGAATCGTAATTATTTAACCATTTTCTGTTTTATCTCAATAACCTGTTTTTGTATAAAACTCTACTTACACGATATAAATTTATATAATAGCAGTACGTACATAAATTTATGTTTTAATCAAGTTATAATTTACCATTATGTTACCTCATTATTTAAAGTGGTTGTGACGTGTTTTGTACGTAAAATAAATAAAAAATATAATGATAAATTAATTCTTTATTTTACGTACACCATAAACAGAAACAACACAAGGAGACACAAATAAAATGTTAACATACATACATTAGGCGGTCTTCTCGCTAAGCTATCTCAAAATTTTATCTGTATCGGTAACTTGTTTATTCTTTTCAAAAATCACGTTACAAATATACCTACGATGACTTACACTGGCGTTTTTACCAATCATTTACTTTGTTAGAACCCTTTACTTGCGCGGCTTACGTGCGCATTTACCCAATCGCCTTACAGCTTTATCTACCTTTATTTCCGCCTCGATCGCGCAGGTATTCAGCGCCGGCAGTCTGTTTTACGCCAAAACGCAGCCAACCAGCGCACGGATTGGATTTCCATAAAATATCACTTTTACAGAATGTTACGAAAAGGGGTAGATGTACGAAAATACCGGTACTTAGCTATTTTCGGAGGCAATGAGGAAGTACTCAAGATTCCTTTCCACAATGCGAGCATAATAATTTTTACTTACCATTGTACATTAGTACACATTATGGGCTGTTAAGGGCTATGAACTTCTTACTTGATTATCTGATTTTCATTTGGATTCACTTGATTACATTTAAGGTAAAATTTATGTTAGCGACGAGATTTTAAAAGTGAAAACAAGTGCACCAAATATGTATGTACAGCTTGCGGGGTATGCGCAGGGGGTGGGGGGAAGCCCTGGCTTGCATGGCTGCCCCTAAGGCGGTTCACACACTGCCACGCATCACGCTGCATGTTGCGTGAATGCGTCTTCTAACGTTGCTTGTAAGTATGTAATATAATGTGTGGACCTTGCGGTGGATGTTGCGGGCCTCTCGGCGGCTGCTGTGGTGGATGCTGCGGCCGCCACTGCGGCCCGACTTGCTCGTGCTGCTGCCCCAATTTTACTATCCATACATGCTGTACGAAAATTTGCTGATTGTACCAGCATAACTAAGTGAACATCATGCTTTTGCTTTGTATTTGGTAGTGCGCGCGTAGGTGCGGAGCGAGACGCAAGGTATGGCACACCGAGTCCCGCAGTCTATCGAGCAGCTTTGAATGAAATGAGTCAGAGCCGCCGTGAATCCACAAAACGCGACTACGCCCGTGAGTGCGTGAAAAACCCGCACGATGATGCAGATCTGCACTCCCGCAAGTGCGCGCGTAGGTGAATCGACACGCAACATGCAGCGTGGTGCGTAGCAGTGTGATAATCGCCTAACATTGAAGATCGGTCATAATTCTAGCACCACGCATACCGTACGCTACTCTGTCCTCGAGAGTTGTAGCTTTTTCGCGAATAAAAATAGTGAAAAGTTATTTTTTTATCATCATTTAATTGCCAAACAATCTTCCTCTGGTAATCCGAACCCTGTGTAATGATAAGAAATATTAATAATCTTAGCTTTCAAATTATAGCTTAGCTAAATTACTTGCTAGTCTCATAAAAATTTGGTTATTAATTAATAAAAACTCAACAAACGTCCTTGGAGACGTCCTATCTAGAAATCTTTTAAATTTATAATTATTGAACTGATGAAATATTGCCTGCTGAATAAATTATTATTCTTCGCTAAATTAATTTTGGGATTCTTTGAAAAAGGTATACATCTTTGAAAATAGCGAGTCGAGTTTTTAGGGTTCCTTAGTATACACAACATGGACCCATAGAGTTTCGCTTTGTGTCAGTCAGCCTATCTGTACGTCTTTGGTTTTACGAAGAGACTATTGGAACTAAAATTCCTAAAAAATAATTAATTTAGGGTACCTTGCAAGTAAAATGGAAACAAACAATTTTTCTTGATTTTTTCATAGTGTATCGTTAAGAAGGAATTTTTAAATCATTAAGGGGTTGCGTTGCCCTAACAAATGTTTAGCTATAGGTTCCGTTTGCGAAATACTTAAGTTTTAAACGAGCATAAATCTGAACTGATTTGAAAAAAACATGAATGTAGTTTTAACTATAAGGAAAACTGTAACGTTTAAGCTAGCTTTTTAGTTTCAGAGAAGTTTACCCTAAAATAAGTAATTAGCTTCATTAAATCCTTTAAACCAAAAACTTAATTAATACCTGTGAATTTGTTTTGGTTATCACAAGAAATCACACCAACTCCTAACGACAGGTCTACGGGTAACAACGGAACCCAACACAGCGCATGGCCCGACACACACCTAGCCGAAATTATTTTAGTATAATGTAAACTCGTTAATGTAACTTAGAAATTAGAGTAAGTACAATAATGATTTTAATAAGTCTACATAATTAGGTACGATGTAATTTATGCGTTATTCTTCAAATTCTAGGACTAAATTAAAAAAGTAAAATATCTTACGCTGATTGCTCACTTTTACTACTTTATTCATTTGTCTTGTTCACCCGTTTAGAGAGGACCTTACTAATAAAAAGGCGTCATCTCGGAGTTCTCGGACCCATAGAAATGTCAATTTACAAAAATAAACAATAATTTATAATGAAACGAGTGAGCGAAGCGAACGAAGTTCTTAGTGGCAATTAGGCGTTTCGGCCCAGTGTCTGTATGTATGTTCGAAATTTTTGTCCGAAGATAACTCTTGAACGGATGTTTGGCTTTTGATGTTATTGAAAAAAAACTTGGATCACTCTCACTAGATCAAGTCAACAGATCTAGCCTGGATCTAGTGAGAGTTTTCATTTTGGAAAATTCTCACTAGATCCAGTTCCATTCCAATTCGAAACTGGATCTACTGAGAGTCCAAACAAATAAAAAACTCTCACTAGATCCAGTATTCCAAAAACTTTAAATACTGGATCTAGTGAGAGTTTTCATTTTGGAAAAGTTTTTTATTTGTTTGGACTCTCAGTAGATCCAGTTTCGAAATTTACAAAAAAATTAAGTGATAATGTTAATGCAATTATAACTTGAATCTTCAAGTACCACATCGATATTTTTGACAGGTGTCAAAAATGACAGATGTCAAAACTGACAAGAATTTTTTATAGAGGTACATGACAGATGTCAAAGGTAACAGAATTAAAAAAATTACAGATGAATTATCATTAGAAAATGGCCGCCTACATGGCCAGCCAAATAACATAAGAATTTATAAATTAACTTGACACTGGCGGAATTGTGTAAAACCAAACACAAAAAGCCATAAAATAAGAAGACAAGACAAGACAATTACAGATGACAGCTGTCAAACTTAAAATGGCCATAACTCGACAACTACAGACTCAGCCTAGACATTACATTTAGGGCTCAGACGAAAGGCATTGATTATATCTACTGTTTTGATAACAGCTGTCATATTTGAAATGGTCATAACTCAACAACTACTTAGCCCAGGCTTTCCGTTTGGGGCTCAAATGAAAGGCATTGATGCTAACTACTTTTTCGATGACAGACAGAAAAACATTCAGAACACCCTGAACATACATATATCTGCAAATTGTACAGATATACATATGTCGCAAGGCGATAATCGAACCCGCAACCTCATGCTTCGCAGGCGGACCTTCGCCCGCTGCGACACAGAGGTCGTCAAAATAAAATAATATTTGTAATTTCGAAGACTACATACTTATAAAAAGGAAGAATATAAGTTTATTGATATTCAAATATTAAGCCAACGTCGCCACCAGATGAATACATAACTTTCAAGTCAAAGATTTAAATCCTTAGATACGGCGTTACCGTGATGAGACCACGCCGGCGCCGTTTTGTTTCCACAAGAAATTAGTAAGCACGCTCATTTGGTGTTGACTGTGTTGTCTTAATCACAACGGTTCATGAAATATAATTGCACAATAAATAGTACCAATAGCAGTTTGGTTTATTGGCAAAACCAGTGTTTGCGCGTCGGCACTAAGTGTTAACACTGTGTGCGTCTGCACTAAGTATTAACACCATAGAATACATGTAATAATGTTGTTTAATGCCACCGTAAATAATGATTTGATTTGATAATGATGCCGTGGGGTGCCGGCAGTAGAATGTTACCCCTCCTCTCCTACCCGTGGATGCAGTAAGAGCCTGCTAAGGGACACCTCCGGAAGATGGGCAGCAGCGTCTATCCGTGTATCAACATCCCATACTGCGCTCACCAACCCGCCTGCCAAGCGTGGTGAGTATGGCAAACTACCCCTCATGGAGATCCATGAGGGAGGCCTGTTGTCATCAGTGGACGTTTTATGGCTGAAATGATGAAATAATGATTTGCATTATTTTAATGCGCGGAAAATTTAAATTAAATAGAGAGGCAAAACAGCTTCATTCACATACATAATAATTATATACCTCTAGATGTCACAGTTTTTTGTGCACATCTAACAATTTAAATCTTTGTTTTAAGTATGCAAATAATTTAAGAATTAAAATAAAAGACCAATAATGCTTTAAAAACTGGAGCAAAATATGAAAACAAGCATAATCTATTGAGATGAGTGGAGTCACATTCCAATGTTTTATTAAGATTTTGGTGCCTTTTTATCCACAGACATCGTGCCAGACACGTAACGTGGCAGACAAAATAAAATTATTTCATATAGTGGTGGATTGACGTACCTATTTATATAAAGGATGACTCACGCTAGACCATGTCGTATCCGTGCGAGCAATTTTTCCGAGCGTTGTCCATTGCTCGGTCGTCACTTGGTTGCCGCTCGGTAGGCCTCCCTCATAAATTACCAAGTAGGTACTGATCATGAGGGGCTTTCTGCCCTAAGATAAGTTCCAACAGGCTTTAAAGATAACAATTTTCTAATTTCACTGATTAATATATAACCAACTGGATTGTACCCGCCGCTTCGCATGCGTTGTACCCGGATAAAAAGTATGCGATAATGCGTGTGAAAAATTTAAATTCAATCCGTAGGCTAGTTTTGGCGTAAAGAGTTAACAAACATCCATACAAACAAACTTTCGGCTTAAAACCCGTTTAACATAACAATGAATAGTGTAACTCACGAATCATTTCAAAGTGAAAAACTTTCGGCTTTTTAATATTAGTGAGATATAGAGATAACTTGTAATAAAAAAAATATAAACGCTAAAATTGTTTTTTTAAGAGAAGTTTATTCAATTAGTTACACTATAAACGTTTTTTTCTAGAAATCACCGAGAAGATAGTGAAATTTTTGCAATAATTAAATAAAAATGTTGACATAATTATTAAAACTATATTTGAATAATTTTTCAACAATAAAAACCGACTTAAAAGAAAAATCTAATAAGCCGCCGTGGGTGCCGGCAGTAGAATGTTACCTCTCCTGTCATGCTCGTGGATGCAGTAAGTGCCTAAGGGATACCTCCTAAACATGGGCAGCAGCGTCTTTCCGTGTATCAACAGTTATTATTAGTTATAGTTAAGTTAATAATGTATGTTTAAGTAGTTGTTAACACTAATTTACCTATTTTCCTAAAGGGATTGTAACCCACCGCCTTCTTCTTGCCCTATGCTCTCTGAATCAATTGGTTGCCTGGAAGAGATTGCTCCCAGCGATAAGGCCGCCCGTTGAATTGCCCAAAATTGTATTATATTTTTGCTTGTTTTTATACCTCGGTATATTTTTTGTTACATGTGGTGATCAATAAAGTGTTATCTATCTAAGTGTTATCTATCTAACAGATCCATGAGGGAGGCCTGTGTTCAGTAGTGGACGTTTCACGGCTGAAATTATGATGATGACAATACTTAGAAAACGACTCTACTGAATAACACAACTTATATATTTTGTTTTCTTTGACATGACGTGTGTTTGGTGTGATTGATACCCTAGAAAGACGTAAAATATTGCATAATTTTCTCCCCAGAGCACCATTATCTTAACATATCGTCTGACACCAAACATGGGCCTCAAGTTTCTAATTGATTTGGATAAGCCATTAAGCCCTGTTGATGGATGCGTTCGAGTTCATACCACCGTAATCCCTCGTGTTTGGGCGTTATGTCTAAGGTAGTAATTATTATGAACTAATCTGTTGAGATTGAGTTGATACTGAACTGTACTATCCATGGGCATGAACAATTTCGTGGTGGCACTGATTTTTTCCCTTTTCCGTGGATGCAGTAAGAATCTGACAAGGGATATCTCCGGAAGATGGGCAGCCGCGTCTTTCCGTGTATTAACATCCCGTATTGCGCTCGCAAAACCGCCTGCCAAGCGTACCTTTGTCCAGCAGTGGACGTGCTACGGTTGAGATGATGACGATGATGATACGCATTCTTATTGCTGTCTTCTCTCACATACACAAAAAGTCTTCGGAAACGAACGAATGATGTGCTTATTTAAACTCATAAATAATTAAATTATATATTACTAGCTTCTGCCCGCAGCTTCGCATGCGTTGTACCCGAATAAAAAGTAGCCTATGTGTTAATCCTGGTCAACATAAAATACGTGTGCAAAGTTTCAGTTCAATCCGTAGCCTAGTTTTTGCGTGAAGAGGTAACAAACCTCCATCCAAACAAACTTTCGGCTTTATAATATTAGTGGGATGATACTAGCTTCCGAGGCGTAAAAAGTAGCCTATTTGTTACTCCTGGTGAACATCAATTCGTGTGCAAAGTTTCAGCTCAATCCGTAGCCTAGTTTTTGCGTGAAGAGGTAACAAACCTCCATCCAAACAAACTTTCGGCTTTATAATATAAGTGGGATGATACAAGCTTCGGGAGGTGTAAAAAGTAGCCTATGTGTTACTCCTGGTCAAAATCTATACGTGTGCAATGTTTCTGCTTAATTCGTCAAGTGGTTTTTGCGTGAAGAGAGTGAAATATACATCTATAAAAACAAACTTTCAGATTTATAATATTAGTGTTATCAGATGGGTCCGACGTTTCAACTGTGTTTCAACAATCGTGGTCCCGGCAGGGTGATTACATATCTCGCGACAGGTTTGCAACAGGCGTATATCTCGTGATCGACGCTGCAACAGGCGTAAATCTCGCGTTCATCGCTGTCAATGGTCAATTATGTATTATATATATGTATATAGTTGCAAACCTGGCGCGAGATACGTAAACATCCTGCCGGTTGATCAGTTAACAAATATTAGTGAGACGATAAATAGGAGGTGTATCTCACTAAAATTATAATGTCGAAAGTTCGTTTTTAAGGACGTTTGCTACCTATTTACGCAAAAACTAGGCTACGGATTGAGCTAAAATTTTGCACACGTACCTAGATGTTGACAACACGTTTGAAGCGGGGGGCAAAAGCTAGTGTATTATTTAAAAGTACCTTGTTTTAATTTTGTAAATCCACATTTCCAGATTACAGAACTTTAGGTCCACATGTATACATATACACTTGTTGCCTCTTACATAGTCTTTGCTAGCTGATAATAAAATTATGTATGAGAAGTATTGTTTTCGGTTTACGATATGTTCTGTCTTTTTTACTTATATTGGGAAATATTAAAAGTATGACTGAACAAAGCTTACCTATGAATAGTAATTTGTATAGTGTTTTTGCTAATAAGACTTACTGCTGATTAGACGCTCTGCGCTGTTCTACATTTAGCTATATAAACCTTCTGCTCAGGAGCTTCTGCTTCTGCTTCTGAGAATTGACTCCACTTGAATCGAAAATTTTAACACGCCTTTATTAGTTACGGAATCGAGCGTTGTGTTTATTTATTAGAAGACATCATTGAAACATTGCATTCTATCATGGGCCGATGACAGAACAATACGGTGTGTTTTTTAAGTTGTGACCTATAATAATTATTGATAAGGTTTTTCATTCATCAGTTCATCATTTCAGCCGTAAAACGTCCACTACTGGACACCTCCCCCTCATGGATCTCCCATGAGGGGTAGTTGCCATACTCACCACGCTCGGCAGGCGGGTTGATGAGCGCAGTATAGGATGTTGATACACGGAAAGATGCTGCTGCCCATCTTCCGGAGGTATCCCTTAGCAGGTTCTTACTGCATCCACGGGCATGAGAGGAGGGGCAACATTATACTGCCGGCACCCCACGGCAAGGTTTTTCATTGCTTTTATCGAATTCCCAAACGTAAACAGAAAACACACTCGACATAAATTCAAGACCTCTCAATTTCCAACGAACTAGTTCGAATCAAAATGCTCTAACAATCTTAACCCCAATATTGACCAATAGTATTCATATTTGTGCATTTATGGCTGACGAGCGTGCCTAGTTTTGATTTAGCGCTATGTGCAGTGCAGCCACAGCGGCGAACTACAACAAACAGTTAAATCACGGCCGATTGAGCAATAATTTGCAAATCCGGCAATCTGAAGACCTGGCGAGTTTAGTTAACCTCAACTCTATGCGGTAGGGAATGACCGCATGCTGTGGCCACAGACACAGAAGTACGATAGCTTACCTTAGCAGATTATGAATACTTTTTGTCATTTGGCTACTTTTAATATATTATACATCATTCCTGACATAGCGGCCTGCAGCAGTCAGATTCGCAGCGTTATGTTCTGCTGTGCCTATGTGCCTATGCGCTTCCGATTAGTGGTGGAGGTCAGACGACCCTGAACCAAATATCTGCAGATCGTACAGTAATTTCTCCCGGAGCGGGAATCGAACCCTCTCTTGCGTCATAGGACGGAACTTCACCCTCTGCGCCATAGAGATCATTTTGTTTTGATGGTAGTATGCCAAAAGCTTCAGCTCCGTCTATATTGTATCCACAATAACGCCAGCAGTGAACGTCCGCAACGCGTAGTAGTGCGGCTGTGGTCCCGTGGCTATAACAGGTCTGCCCATCTCCCCCAATATTTATCAACGTGTTCCCGAAAGCTACGGCTCGGTTGTTGCGTTCCGCTGCAAATAACAGATAAGCACGTACTACTCGACCGCGCCCGCGAAATAAATGCGTGATTTATGATTTTAGTACTTAAACCCACGCGGTAAGCTTGTCGCTGATTGGTCGGCTGCATCCGGGAGCCTTGTTGCTCCTTTTAGGATTCCTCCGTTGTAATATGTAGTTCTTTTGTCGGGCGAAGGTGTTAAAAATTGGTGATTTAGACAGGAATCACTTTAAGGCCGTAAACCAATAAAAAATGTGATGAAACGGCATAGATTAGAATGGGTTTAATTCCGATGCAATCAGATGTGCATTCCAAGTATTTTAGTTTGTCCGACGAAGGTGTTTAAATTTGGTAATTTAGACAGGATCACTTCAAGGGCGTAAACCAATAAGAAATGTGATGAATGGGCTCAAATTGGAGTGGGGTTATTTCCGATGCAATCAGATGTGCATTCCAAGTATTTTTAGTTTGTCGGACGAAAGAGTTAAAATTTGGTGATTTAGACAGGAATCACATAAGGGCGTAAGCCAATAAGAAATGTGACGAATCGGCACAGATTAGAGTGGATTTATTTCGGTTGCAATCAGATGTGCATTTCAAGTAATTTAGTTTCTACGGCAAGGTGTTTAAATTTGGTAATTTAGGCAAGAATCTACTATTAAGGCGTAAGTAAGCCAATAAGAAATGTGATGGATTGGTACTGTTTAGAGTCGGTTTATTTCGGATGCAAACAGATGTGCATTCCAAGTATTTTTAGTTTGCCTGGCGCAGGTTTTAAAATTTGTTAATTTAGACAGAAATCACAAGGGCGTAAACCAATAAGAAATGTGATGAATGGGCAGATTAGAGTGGGTGGGTTTATTTTGTAAGGAATCAGACGTGCATTTCAAGTATATTTTGTTTGTCGAGGAAGGTGTTAAAATTTGGTAAATCTGACACGAATTACTTTATGGGCGTAAGCTAACAAAAAATGTGATGAATTGGCACTGATCAGATGTGCATTCCAAGTAGGTATTTTTAGTTTGTCGGGTGAAGGCGTTAAATTTTGGTCATTTAGGCAGGAATTACATAAGGGCGTAAGCCAATAAGAAATAATGATGGATTGGCTCAGATTAGAGTGGGTTTATATTGGATGCAACCAGTGAAATCCAAGTAAATTTAAAAATTAATCTCAACAGGTTTGACTGGTATGAATGAAAAATAAAAAAAGCCTTGAAAATATAGTAACCGTCTTTTGTAAGCTTTCGCGATCATAACACATTATTAAAACTATATACCTAAACAGACTGGTTTCCCGGGACTATGCTTGGCGCAATCCAAGCGAAACGTCGGGAGATAATACAGGTAATTTATGCGATAAATATACCCGGAAAAATGTGTTTTAAAAGCGTTTTTGTCGATAAATGTTACTTGCAACTATTTTAACCCCAATCCTAAATTCCTCAACTGCATGCTTCTCACATCAGAATGACTGTGTAAAAAAACCCCACCCAAATGAGTTAACATCAAAAGGGTACAGGAAAAACCAAAGCAAAGATGATTGGATATTTCTTCGTAGCAATAAAGTTTACGATGTCGGAGACAAAGTCATCGGCCTCAAGTGGAGTTGGGCAGGGCACTTGGCCAGACGTGGTGATGGCCGATGGACAAAGTTGATGACTGAGTGGTGGCCGAGGTCAAGCCAAAGATGTTGTGGTCGTCCGAAAGCGCGTTGGGTCGACGACATTATAAAGATCACTGGGCACACCTGGATGCGAAGGGCACAGGACAGAGGAGGCTAAGGGAGGCAATAGGCCTCCCTTAATTTTTGCCAGGCTGGGTAAAGACCCAGCAGTGGGTGATTCCAGGCTGAGAGAAAGAGAAAGCAATAAAGTTATCATATATGTACCCTACTGATGAAAGCTAATATTTATGTAATTCATAAACAACATTATCATCATCACCATCTCAGACGTAGGACTGTTTTTCACGTCCACTGCTATACATAAGACATAAGCCTCACTCGATCTATAAAATCATAAGGGGTCATAATCTTTTTCCATACGCGCCACGCTTGGCAGACGGGTTGGCGAGCGCAGTACGGGATGTTGATACACAGTAAGGCGCTGCTGGTCATCTTCCGAAGGTATCCCTCGGCAGATTTGTACTGCATCCACGGGCTAGAGAGGAGAGGCAACATTCTACTGCCGGCACCCCATGGCATTATAATATTCATAATTTAAAATTTTAGTCGTTTTTATAGTCTAAACAAAATATGAAATGATATCATCATTTCAGCCGTAAACGTCCACTACTGAACATAGGCCTCCCTCATGGATCTCCATGAGGGGTAGTTGCCATACTCACCACGCTTGGCAGGCGGGTTGTTGAGCGCAGTACGGGATGTTGATATACGGAAAGACGCTGCTGCCCATCTTCCGGAGGTGTCCCTTAGCAGGCTCTTACTGCATCCACGGGTAGGAGAGGAGGGGTAACATTCTACTGCCGGCACCCCACGGCTAATGTTATACATATAAGATTTTAAATAATTAATAAATATTTATAAAATATTGCGGGATAAATATTTAATATTATTTCTAACTTAAATAACGTTGCTAAATAGCCAGGGTTCGGTCCAAATGCTGGGTACTTGCGATGGATTTCTTGGATCAAATGATAACTTTTGTCCGAAGACTTAGAAATACGTAGAAGTCCCATACAAAGACTGGTCGATGTCCTTTAATTAGAAATCACCATGATTTAAAATAACTTACACCTATGTGACTGTACATAGCAGGAAGAGGAGAAAATGAAGGTTACATGCAGTTTATCAAAGTATAATTATGCTTATTGCCTTTTATGCCCCGTTTTAAGATGTGGTCCGCCCACCTTCTGAGAGATTCGGTAAAAAGAAATATCATAAAATCGTCAAAGGACTTTAAAGTTCTGCAATATCTCACTAATATTATAAAGCCGAAAGTTTGTTTGTATGGAGGTTTGTTACCTCTTCACACAAAAACTAGCGTACGTATAGAGCTGAAATTTTTCAAACGTATAGTTGACTAGGATTAACACAGGCTACTTTTTATCCGGGAACACCTAATGCGAAGCGGCGGGCACAAGCTAGTCGAATATACAATTAAGTTCCTTAGTAGTTGTTTGCACACAAAAATATTCTGTGATGTTTTGGTGTGCAACAATATAACTCAATATAACTTCAATGTTGTGTGGGGTTTGAAACCACAAACTATTAGTATGTGTGTACATATGTACTTATGTGTGTGTACTATATTTATATACTCATAAGTATGTGTGTACATAATTAAAACATTTTTTGTGCACTTATTACAAAAACTATCAAATACCATACAGGGTAAGCTATTTTTTGTATTTAAAGTGTAAACCCACACTAAGGTATCATTGATAGAAATGAAAAATGCAATCAAAATTTTGTCTCCGACTGGACTCGAACCCGTAAAGTTCAGACGAACACCTTTAATGCAGGATTGTTTCTCTGTAGCCGAATTGGTAAAGGCAGCCTGCGTTAAGGGTGTTCGTCGGAACGTTACGGGTTCGAGTCCCGTCGGAAACAAAAATTGATTGAATTTTTCATTTCTATATTACAGGGTGTACCATAACAAGTGTACAAACCCAAAAGGGAGAAAGTTTGCGAACACAAAAACAGTAGTTAAAGCTATTGTGGTCTTTTCTTGAATTACAAAAATGACAGCATCGTGGAAAATCGTAAAACTGAAGTTGTTCCTTAGGGTGGTAAGAATCACCCACTTTCGGGTTACTACACATATTATAATATAGGAAAAATGATGTTAGGAATTAATAGGGATGAAGGAAGCGCAAGATGTAGACCAGAGAAGCGATAAGTGGATTGCGTAAATAAGCATAATGAAAAAGAAAAGAGTGAGATGTCAATTGAAAGAGGAGAGTGGAAAAGGGAAAACATGTTGTGCCGACCCCACCTATAGTGGGACATGGATATGATGATGATGATAAATTAATTAAGATTTGCTTTGTTTCTGATTATCTCTATAGTATACCTTCGATAAAGTCACCCGCGTGGGGTGCCGGCTGTAAAATGCTCTTCTCTTGCCCGTGGACGCAATAAGAATCTGCCAAGGGATACTTGCTGAAAATAGACAGCAGCGTTTTTTCCATGTATTAACATCCCGTACTCGCCACCCCGCCTGCCAAGCGTGGTGAGTATGGTATAGCTTTAGTGAGCCTGTGTCTACAATGTGTCTACAGCCGACGCGATGAAAGTCACCGCAGCGAATATTACTTCGCGAACCAAGTTTAAAACTCAATCTGATAAAGTATGGACGTTTTCCAAATGATTTTGACATAACAAAATTTTGTCTCAAGTTCTTGTGAGATTTCCAAAGTTATTTGAAGCGAATTTGTCGGAGCACCTCCATCAATCAACCCTGCCAGACACAAGTCTTCGTTTATCGCTTCAAGGCGGTTGTTGTTATATAACTTCACTACGACTATCTTCAAATCCAATTTATATCTGTAGGTTACACTGTTTTTATCACGAGTTTTCAAAATCTATAATACTAGCTAGTATAGATTGTATTAAATTGTATTAAATGGAGAGTATGGACTCACCATGCTTGGCAGGTGGGTTCGGCGGCAGTGTCTTTCCGTGTAGCATCTTGTGCTACACGGAAAGATACTGTTGCCTATCTTCCAGAGGTATCCCTTAGCAGGCTCTTACTGCTTCTACGGGCATGAGAAGAGGGGAAAAATTCTACTGCCGGCACCCCACGGCGTCTTCAGACTAATACTTAAGAGTCTACTAGGCTTATTATTTTTATTGGGATCGATAAAGTTTATAGATTTCGTGGTTTTGAAGTCTTGCCGGCACCCCACGGCGATTTGTGGTCGATTTGGATTAGTTCAAATAATTTGTGTCTTTCAGAATCATCTCCACTTAATGCTAACAAAACAGGTTTGCGGAGCCTGGTTCGATGCGAGCGTAGACAAATTGATACAAGGTAAGTGCGACTACAAACGAAGCTGTTTTGGAGCTTGCCCGCCCTTGGCCAAGCAAACAAAGCTTGTAGGCGTTGCAAGGCAAAGCAAAGACTTTTTACGCATGGAGTAAGCCTTACGTGCACACACGGCTTATAAGATCAAATATTCTTGGCCATCTTTGTATGGGGTGGGGTGCTGGCGGTAAGATGTTATCCCTTATCTCTTGCCCGTGGATACAGTAAAATTTTGCTTAGGGATACCTCCGGAACATGGGCAGCAGCGTATTTCAATGCATCAACATCTCGTACTGCGTTTGCCAACCCGCCGGCCAAGCGTAGTGAGAAAGGTAATGTTATCAGCATACTCATCATCATATCTGCCGTAAAACGTCCACTACTGAACACAGGCCTCCCTCATAGATGTCCTTATGGGGCAGTTGCCATACTCACCACGCTTGGCAGGCGGGTTGGCAAGCGCAGTATGGGCTGTCGATACACGGAGTAACGCTGCTGCCCATCTTCCGGAGGTGGCTCTTAGCAGGCTCTCACTGCGTCCACGGGCAAGAGAGGAGGGACAATATTCTACTGCCGGCACCCCACGGCAAGCATACTCATGACTTTGGAAAATTACGAGGGAGGCCTATGTCCACCAGTGGATGTGGACAGCACTCCTACGGCTGAGATGAGATTATTCTTGTCGATCTATATAATTTTTAACTAACGCGTGGAACCTCATGGATCTCCATGAGGGGTAGTCACCATACTCACCACGGTTGGCAGGCGGGTTGGTGAACGCAGTACGGGATGTTGATAAACGGAATGACGCTGATGCCCATCTTTCGGGGGGATCCCTCAGCAGGCTCTTACTGCATCCACGGGCATAAAAGGGTAACATTCTACAGCCGGAACCCCACGGCAAAGCTATCAAATATCCCAAACAATCAAAGCGCAATTCAGTCAGCGTGAATACTAATTTCCATAAGTCAGTATGTGACACGTTCAGCTCAAATAATTAACGTCTTCTAACGTACAACGGAACTATCTGCGGGCGTGAGAGCCTAGTGGCATCTGACATATCCAATTAGCACGCCTTCCGGTTCCGCTGGATTCAGGCGTGCCGACTGTAGGACTTGACGGTTGGCACTTCGTGATTTTGAATTCTTGGGTTTGCAACTTGACTGATTTCGTTGCTGCTTCTAAATCTTGGAAAAAAAGTAGACTAATCAACATCATCATCATCATCTCAGACGTAGGACGCCCACTACTGAACAATGCGTACTTATCATGAAGGGTGTTGCCTTACCCGCCACGCTTGGCAGGCGGGTTGGCGAGCGCAGTAAGAGTTGTGGATACACGGAAATACGCTACTGCTTATCATCCGGAGGTATCCCTTACCAGATTCTTACTGCATCCACGGGAAAGAAAGAAGGGGAAAATTTCTACTGCCGGCACCCCACGGCGTCTTCAGACTAATTCCTTAGTCTATTTAGCTTTTCATATTTATTGGGATCGACATAGTATATAGGTTTCGTGGTTTTAAAGTCATACTGTCTGAACCTATGTTTAATGCTTTGATGCATTTTTTAGTATTTACCTGTTAATATATTATTAGTTTTAAAAATACAGGATTCTATTATTTTCCCGACGTTTTGATCGAATTGCAGCTGGTCATCAGACCTTCCGCGACTATCACCAGGTGCAATCCGGTCGAAACGTCGGGAAATAATAAAAAAGGTACGCGATAAAATCCTACATTTTAAAAACGAATAATATATGTATAAACAAATCGCGAAAGTTCAACAAGTTATATTACCTGTTTGTGTGCTGTGTAAAAGTGCTGTGATGTAGAGGTACTATTTCATTTTGGTTATTAATTTACTTTTATCATGACGAGCTCTGTGGCGCAGCGGGCGAAGGTCCGCCTGCGACGCAAGGGGTTGCGGGTTCGATTCCCGCCTCGGGACAAATGTCTGTATGATTTGCAGATATTTGTTCAGGGTGTTCTGGGTGTTTTTCTATGTATAATAAAAAAAAATGTCTATCTATGTAGTATAATGTATTAAGTATATCAGTCATCTAGTACCCATAACACAAGCTCTGCTTAGCTTGGGGCTAGATGATGCTGTGTGATTTGTCCAGCATTATTTATTTATTTATCATCTAATATAGTTTGATTTTTTACCGACTTCACAAAAAGGAGAAGATATTGAGAAGATACATAAATGAATATAAATATATCTTTATTATTATTATTATTAATAACCTTATCAAAAATTTAACGGTTCCGGTGGGATACAAAATTTAAAAAAAAATTGATAAGGTTATTAATTTTTTTGAAAATGTTCTACCTAAGTATGGCTAAGCACTATAAAAATAACAAAAAGCTATAGAAGGAGGAGATATTCAAGTCGTCTGTATTTTATATTTGGTGCCTTAGAACTCCGTCATTTATGAACCGGTTTGGAAAATTATTTTTGAATTACTCGATTTTTTTTTGACAGAAGTCGGATAATGTACTTTTACAGAAACTACGGTAGCTGGAAATTTTTATGACTAATTTTTCAAACTGATCTGACAGGAGTGGAATAAGTTACTTCAGCAGCGATGCGGTAGATGGAATTTTATATGACTCATCTCTTGAAATTAAACTAAGGGTATCTTGTTTTTTTCCAATCTTTCCTCTGATATGATCAGAGTTCTTGCTTACTAAACCTGTGATTTGCCAAAATAATATTTCATGCTTATATATTTTGGAAGTATATATATATTCGAGTGCTGGGCACTATATATATACCTCTATATATTCGAAACAACGAAATCAGTTTAGGACTGGATCTGTTCTTCGCTTTTGATTAGCACCGGTGGGGCATCATCAATCTTCCTTAGGGACACCTTGCCGTTGGTAGTCCACCGATACTTATATAGACCAGCTCTTTGAAGCTCCCTCGCTAGGTAAAATAATCTGTTTCCCTTGCTTATTAGATGCTCCGCCACGAAAACGGGAGTGTTGCTGTGGCTACGAAAATCGCAATCGATTTCCAAACGCTGCCCGCGTTTGGGAAACTACGCAACGTCTTTTCGTACAAAATTCCTCACTGCCTTAAGACGAAAGTCTACAATCAGTGTGTGTTACCAGTGATTAAATTGGCCTCATGAATAAGCTCAGTCGCTCAACGGGCTATGGAAAGGGCTATGCTCGGGGTTTTTTACGGGATCGAATCAGAAATGAGGAGATACGTAGAAGAACTCGGGTCACCGACATAGCCAAGCGAATTTTAGCACGCTGAAGTGGCAATGAGCAGGCCATGTAGCTCGCAGAACAGATGGCCGATGAGGCCGCAAAGTTCTCGAGTGGAGGCCACGGACCGGCAAACGTAGCGTAGGACGTCCACCAACAAGATGGGCTGACGACCTGATGAAGACCGCAGGTCGACGGTGGATGCAGATCGCTTCCAACCGCAATAACTGGAAATCCATGAGGGAGGCCTATGTCCAGCAGTGGACGTCCTACGGCTGAAATGATAATGATGATTATGACTGTTGATTCCAGTACAACGCATGTAAAAGAGCGGACAAAAATGGAGCAGAAATATACGTCACGATCATGATACATAACGCCCAGAGTTCACGCAAGAATGCGGAACTTATCAGAATAATCGTCATTGTGCTTCATCTCTAGATCGTAGAGCTCTAATAGTACTTACATAGTTATTTACGTACAAAAAAGGTCAACAAATATATTTCTAGGAAGAGAAAAAATCACGTTTTTAAATGTTAGGTACAGTTTGTTAAACAGCATTGAACGAGTTTGTGAAATTATAAGTTTTAAGTAATCCATTTCCCCCAAACTTGTATTTTTCTTTTCTTTTCTTAACCGATTTCTATATTCCCTTCACTTTTGAGCTCTACACACCATTACCTTTCATCAAATACCATTTTTTTTAATAATCAAATAACTAAAAAAAAGTAATGTAAAAAGTATTTATTTCACAAAAACTAGTATACAGAATCAGGCACCTTAATAGGTAAATAAATTAATGTTATTTAGGTAATAGTTAAACATATGATATTTGCAATGGGTACCTACCTTGGCTAAACTCTGTCCTTCGCACTAGGTCTCGGTAGAGCCTGTGTAGCAAGGTTACAGTGATTCGCTTTGGACACTCGCAATAAACCTTTGAACATATAGGTGTTGGTGAGTATGGCAACAACCCCTCATGCACTTGGATCTCTAAGTCAATGAGGGAGGCCTATGTCCAGCAGTGGATATCTTACGGCTGTAATGATGAAGAAGAACAGGGTTCTTGATATGTTGGCAAATTATCAATTTGCAAGGAAATTATAGTTGATTAGTTGATTAAGTTCAAACTTGTTTGGCACTGCGGTGACGCGAGACGGCCTTCAGAGTCATTTGCATACGGAGCAGTTTTCCTAATAATTACAGCATTCTCAACATTCCGAAGTAAAGGTAAACCCATTTAAAAAATAATTAAGTTTATTAGTTTTTATGTATATGTATTTTAGATTACTGCGACTCCGTTTATTATGTCACGTATGGATATTATTTTGGGCAAATTTGATGTGTTCAAAATTAAAAAAACTGCCAATACTTTTTCTAAAGAGTCCTATTAAAGTCTCATCCACTGTCGTCCGGCAACCCTGGCTAGATCGTCCCGTAAAGAGTCCTATTAAAGTCTCATCCACTGTCGTCCGGCAACCCTGGCTAGATCGTCCCGTAAAGAGTCCTATTAAAGTCTCATCCACTGTCGTCCGGCAACCCTGGCTAGATCGTCCGCCCACCTGGCAGGTTATTTTGTTATGATATTTTTACATGTAATTTTATTTATTTTGAATATTCCTAATAGTCTTAGCGTAAGCGTCTATTATTATAGCCAAAGTATAATTGCATTTTCTGAGCGTAATTCTTATGTTGCAGGTTATTGTAAAAATATATATTTTTGTTAATCTTATCAAACCTAACAGGATTCACTCTTGCAATTATTTAAATTAATTTAATAGCTTAATGTTGTCAAGCGGACAAATTTAATCGTCTTCAAGATATTAAATTCAATAGACCGCGCTGGTTCGAAAGTGATATAATAGCATCTATAAGTGGTTTAATGTCAGGGACAGCCTAAATGCCTTCCGAAATTCCAATACACATGAGAACCTTGTCGCTAGAATGCACGACAGTGAACGAGTGAACTCGGTTTTGTCGGCTGCGTTTGAAATTCTGTCAGTTCTGATGATCCGTACACGAGTTCAATGAGTTTTAGCAAGATTTTAACCACAATGACCAGGACATATTGCAAGGCAAAGCGTAGTTAATTGGCGGATATTGGACCAGTAAAATATTGATAATCATTTTTATAAATCCTAGAATTGATTTGACTTGGTCTATGTGTCCCATCCACTAACAGGATGTGTCAGAAAAAATGGTAGTCATTATTGTGTGAATTTGTTTGTTTGTCACAGCTGAGTACCTCAGAAACTACTAACTTTAAAAGAGGTTTACCTTAGGTTTTACCTTAATTTCAAATCACAGGGCTGAAATATTTTTATTAAAAATAAAATAATTTTAGATATGAGAGCATGTAGTGTTAGATACGCATTTACAAGATCGATCATCTGGTACCCATAATACAAGCTATGCTCACTTTGGTGCTAAATGATGCTAATTCTTTGTAAATGTCCAGCGTTCATTAAATGTTTTTTTTTTTAACTTTGAGCTTTTGGCAAAATGGGCAAAAACATCTACTATTTGGGTTCCCCAACCACGACGACCACATAGAAGGCCCTGGCGACGTTCGAGGAACGAGCTAAACTCATACAGTACAAATATTGGCACCAGAGAGCACAGGATAGGGATTAGTGGAAGGAGGGAAGGGAAGCCTGTACCCTTTAGTGGGAGGAACCAAACAAATAAGGCTTTTACATCTATTGTGATCCTCCCTATCCCTCTTCCATTTTTCCCGATCCTGTTCTATTAGAGGACTAACCTTGTAAAAATGAGTCAAGTTCGTCTCGCCCTCTCAGTCTGGGTCTGCCGCGTCTTTCGGCCTTTAGATCTGTTATACATAATTCCGTACAACATGAACACCAGTTTATTCATGCTGTACTGAACACAGCAACATGTCTGGGCGGTTGATTAGGCTTTTCCAGCACCGATACCATCCTCTCAGCTTAGTCAGCTATTAGTCAGAGGAAAGAACAAATAACTGAGCTGCGGGTTTTCTCACAATGTTTTCCTTTACCATTAAAGCACGTGTTATATGTGCACATACATTTTCAAGAAAGCAAAGCCAGTGATGCGTTGCTGGTATAGAAACCTCGACCTTTGGATTTAAAATTAGGAGCTATAGTCCGGTAACGTTGTCATGGCCATCTGCGGTCAACAACATACATTGTCATTTCGAAAAAAAAAGTTTAAGTCAGGGGTACTAACTTCTCGGCCAACACGGCTCGGGAAGCATTAAGCTCATAAATAACAATAATTTTAATTTTGATTCTGTATTTCAGATACAAAACCTGCTTTATTAAAACATCAACACCTTTAAACAAGTGTGTAGAAGGGGTTGACGCCATAAACTGTCGGACAACACACGACACTTATTGGATAAGTGGCGCTATTATAACGACATGACACATCGGTTTAAGTAGGAAAACTATATAAATATAAAGGAGAAAATGACTCGCTGACTCATCACGAAAACTTTAAGAGATATAAGTAAAGTTTCTTTTAGGAAGTGAATGTCAGATAAAACGGGATGTTGTGAAATGCTGTCTTCAAGAGATTCAAACAGCGGGTTCACAGTTATTTGATCGTAATTTTGAAGCTGTTAAAAATGTTAAATTACACTCATTTACAGTAAAAAGTTACAAATGTTTCGTATATTATTCAATTATTGTCCGACTTTAAAATTGGAATAGGTGTATTTTGTGCATCGTAGAAGCTTGGCCAATACAGCCAAGCTACGACGCACAAACAAAACTCAGGGTCAAATGTTTTTCTCATTAGAAAATATATGCGGGTTAAGAAGTTATAATTTAGTAGATTTAGGCCAAAGAAGCGATAAATGGATTTTGTAAATAAAGATAATGAGAAAGGGGAGATGACAACTGAGGAAGAGGGGAAGGGTAAGAGTGGGATAGCGGCCATGGATGCAGTAAGAATCTGCTAATGGCGAGTATATAGCAACAATATGGGTAACAAGCCACTCATGATCTATTCTTAGAGATCTGTAAGGAAGGCCAGCAGTGGACATCCACTATATATACATATATATATATCTGTGATGAAGAGGTAGATAATTTCAAGGAATGTACATATATTCTACGAGTATGTATCCGAATTCACCCTGAATTACTTAGTTCATTCACTCAGGTAGAAAACTGTGTTAACTTGATGATGACCCTTATAAGAAATTAGGCGTGACTTTGGGGTACAATAAATATTTAGTAACAAATCCGCTAACCTATCTAGTGAGCGATAGTGAACACTCAAAAGAATTCGACACGTGTTCCGTCTCTCTACAAGGCGGCTTCAGAAAAACCAGCTCCCCGTTCGTCACGGAATGAAGAGGAGAGGAGAAGAAACAACGAAGACGCAGAGGTAGTTGCCCAATAACGAACAGCACCACCGCTCCTTAGACGTGTTCCCTCTTCGACCGCCAAACAGAAAATTAAGACCCTTATAAATTGCGATCATTGCGGGCAAAGCCGTGGCGGGCCTACTAGTACTGATATAATTAGTTCATCAACTGGTTATGCACATGTCGTTTACGAGAATTCATTTAAATGCACGGCATTACCATCGTTATGGTGACAGTACTCTTCTAATGAAACGCATCACTTACTATTGCAAATTACCTTATGTACGCAATGAAGAATGTGGTTTATATCAACTTTTGTATAAGGTGATGAATGGCCTTTATAATTGTGCGTATGCATAGTATCGTTCTGGTAGTGTTGTATCATCATCATCATTTCAGCCGCCTAACGTCCACTACTGAACACAGGCCTCTCTCATGGATCTCCATGACCCCTCATGGAGATCCATGAGGGGCCAACCCGCCTGCCAAGCGTGGTGAGTATGGTAAGGGTTGTCGAGCGCAGTACGGGATGTTCATACACGGAAAGACGCTGCTGCCCATCTTCCGGAGATACCCCTTAGCAGACTTCTTCTTACTTATTCCACGGGCATGAAAGGAGGGGTAACATTCTAATGCAAGTGTAACGGCAAGTGTTGTATAGGTAATGATCATTATTTTCTAAATACGAGTATTAATGTAGAACTTTTTGTGAAGAGTTAATCCGGGGAAGTACTAACACCATACCTATTTCTGCCGCCAAGCAGTAATGTCTACGTTGCTGTTTTCGGTTTAAAGGGCAAGGGGCCCAGGGAAATTACAGCTTTTGGCACTTGAGACCTTACAACTCTATGTGTCAGGGTGACGGGCGCAATACGTTGGTCATGTGCTTAATGAACGTGATTACTGCGGTGTTGCAATTGTAAAAGGTAGAGATTACCGCTTAACATCAGATGGGCTTTGGGCTTGCCTCGTCATATATAAAAAAATCAAGTTATTCTAGTGTATTCAAGTTGTATATTGCTATCATGTCCGTGGCAAAGTTCATTGAATCAAAGCTGTATTAAAAGTTTAATAGTTTATTTAATCAGATTAACATCCATATTATGTTAGTAATACAATAAAATCACAAAAAAACATAATTTACTTTACATACCTATTTGCTATCACCTGCGTGGAGGGCCATCGGATAATGAAGGATTGGACAATCCCACCGGTTGAACAAAAAGGTTTAGGACTGTTGGTCCCACTGCTAGGTTCCACTAATGGGACCAGCAGGATTTTTAAGTACTCATGGTCCCACTGAAAACATTCAGGATGTTGTTAAGACTCTTGCGCACTCGGTTTTGCAAGGAAGCGAACCTTTTGCGTATTATAGCTTAAAAATCATAAACCCACTCTTCAGCAAACATGCCCGAGGCGTTAAAAACCGATTTCTTTTATTTTAGGGAGTTGGAACTCAGAAAAAAGTTAAATAAATAAATAAAGTAAATAAATAATGCTGGACAAATCACACAGCATCACCTAGCCCCAAGCTAAGCAGAGCTTGTGTTATGGGTACTAGATAACTGATATACTTAATACAATATACTACATAGATAGATATTTTAATTATATATAGAAAAACACCCAGAACACCCTGAACAAATATCTGCAGATCGTACAGACATTTGTCCCGAGGCGGGAATCGAACCCGCAAACTCTTGTGTCGCAGGCGGACCTTCGCCCGCTGCGCCACAGAGCTTGTCAAAAGTTAAATCTAAAGTCTTAAGTTTTTTTAACAAAGTGTTTAATGTGATATAATATTTAAGTAGTAGGTAGGTTTTAATATTATTATGTTTCTTCCGATCATTGAATCAAATTTCCAAGATCCGCTGCGACTTTTTATTGTTTCCCGTTATGAATGATCTTGCACCAACCTGGATTTGGTTATGGAGACATTTACACGCATAATTAATTTATGTCAGCCAGGACGATTTCGGACACATTGAATTCTCTTCCTTATTTTCATGGATGTTGCTTGCCACTTGCTTACAACTCTGCCATTTTTCTTAATAGGAAATGTCATGACTTTTAAATTACACCATAGGAGTTACGGTTCATTAAATTATCTTCCAAGTGAGCTGCAGAAGTAATCATTAAATAAATTCAAAAACGTTGTCAAATGCAACCTAAAGTTTATTTTAATGTCAGATTAACTAGAGAACTTCCACTTGAGACGGAATCTGTTCCAACTCCGTCAAACTTAACATAAGACAAAAGAAGATTGTTAAATTATGACTATAAGACCGAGTTAGTTGTTCTGTTCACTTCTTTTCCTAACCCGCGTGTCGTAAAAATAAACAGATTACATAAATGTGCTTTATTCTATTAAATTTTCTTATTTTCTTTGTAAATTGAAATAAGGCTACTGCGTTCGCAGTAAATAAAGTACTTTTTGAGTTTGATTTTATTTCCGTAAAGGTTCGTATAAGGTGTTCCTTGTCACATAAAATATTTCACACTGGCGTTAAAATTTTACGAAGCAACACATCAACCACAGTCATATTTTTAATTTTAATATCACCAGTAAAAACATAATCCTAATCCTACTTCCTACTAATATATAAAAGTGAAAGTAAGAATGCATATATGTTCCCTATTCACGTCAAAACCGCTGAACCGATTTGGATGAATTTTAGTATAGGAGTAGATTAGACTATGGAGACGGGCATAGGCTACTTTTCGTTGCGAAAATAATTCATAAGGGGTTAAAATAGGGGATAAAAATGTGTATATTGTAGGGTAGTTGTAGGGTAGTTCTACAACTATCCTACTATTACCCTACCACTAACTACTACCCTACAACTACGCTACAACTAACGCTAAAACGTTTGTGTTTAATATTTATTTCTATACAAATTTTCATCTCCTATTTTAACCCCTTCTGATTTAATTTACCTACACTACCCTATGGTAGCAGTAGGGTAGTTATAGGGTAGTTGTAGGTATGTTTTAAATGGTGGTTGTAGTTATAGGTGCGATACGAAGTTCGCCGGGTCAGCTAGTTAATTATAAGCTTCAATTATTTTTCATGGTTATTAAAACTTAGAGTGACTCTTATGTGTGATAATTTATTGTTCTGTTTTTGGCTAGAGTAGGTGGATTTTTATAACAGGATTGATTTAAGTGGTTTTGGTCCATTTTAGGTATTTTTAGTATCTACTTAAAAACAAAAGCAAAGGCACAATGTTTTGATTTGACCGAATAACAGATTTTGTTTAACAAATGATGAACCGTAAATGGAAATCCGCATGAAACAGGATATTGTGAGCTAAATATAAAATATGTAATTTAAGGAGTATGATGGCCACTATTTTACCTGTTTGATTCTACTAATTCATTCAGTTTAAGCATTATTTACGGGATGAGATTACTATGATTTGGGTAATTCAAGGCTGCAGCTGTGTTGTACACGTCATGATCACGGGTATACTGAAGTCTTAAGCGAATAGGAGTCATTGGTAGAAAGAGGTCCGTTTCGTTTGCCAATACCCACTCGCAAAATACTTAAGTTTATCCGTTATCATGACGTATGAAACTGCGTCAAAATATCCGGAAACTCAAAAACTCAAATCATAGTAATCTCATCCCGTAAATATTGCATTTCATGAATGAATTAGTTGATTCACTCAGGTATATAAGTGACCATCATTCTCTTCTTCTCGTTACCGTACGTAACACAGAACTAGTCCCTCGGATACAGCTATTTAATTTTACCCCCAGACACCCCAGCCTCAAACTCTTTATTTGTTGTGACCTAAACACGAGTCGTGGGGTGCCGGCGGTAGAATTCTCTTCTCTTGTCCGTTATAGCATTCCAGCCGTAAAAAGTCCACTACTGAACAGTCCCTCTTGGATCTCCATGAGGGGTAGTTGCCATACTCACCACGCTTGGCAAGCGGATTGGCGATCGCAGTACGGGATACGCATTAAGAATCGGCTTAGGGATACGTTGCGGGTATGGCAACAAGCCTCTCATGATCTGTTCTTAGAGATCTGTAAGTGAGGCCTATGTCCATAGAAGTCCTATGGCTGTGATGAAGAGATAGATAATATCAAGGAATGTTAAATCAATGTATCCGAAATCACCCAGAATTACTTAGTTCATTCACTCTGGGATAGAACTGGCCATCATTCTCTCCTTTGTTTACTTTCGTTACCGTTAAACAGAACTAGTCCCTCGGATACAGCCATTTAATTCTAGCCCCAGATTACAACATCTATCTCCAACGTAATAGGGAAGGATCCCAGACGGATTGTAAATGTTTTTCGCGCGCTACCATATTTTGTTCCATCGCCAGGGGAACATTTGATAGGGCGTGATCATATCGCGAGTGCCGTGGCTTATCGCGCAACCTGGAAATTCGTATTTTGGTGGAAAACGAGAATGGAATAAAGAAACCCCTATCGGATACGGCTGTAGAAATATTTTATTGTGAATGGGATAGGTCGCGTTGCTGGAAGGTAAGTGTGAAGTAGAAAATGATGCCGGCAGTGGAGTGTTGCCTCTCCAAGGCCAAGCGATACCTCCGGAAGATGGGCAGCAGAGATTTTCCTTGTATCGACATCCCGTACCTGGTCGCAACCCGCCTGCCAAACGTGGTGAATATGGCAACAACTCCAACCAAACCCGGAGATTCATGAAATAGGCCTTTGTCCAGCAGTGGACGGCCTACGGCTGTTGTGATATAGAAAAAACTAACAAATCAACAATTTTATTACTTTTAACAAAGTAAGGCCTTTGCATCTATTATAGATGATTTACACAGCGTCAGAAACTGGTAATCATGCTGTACGGGACGCTGCAGTGCCTGGGACATTGTTAGATGGATTAGGCATGCCCAGCACTTATACCATCCTCTCAGCTTAGTCAGCTATTATTCAGAGGAAAGAACAGGTCAATACGTCTGAAGCTAACGCCGCGGGTTTCCTCACGATGTTTCCTTCACCGTTAAAGCTCGTGTTAAGTGTGCACATAAAGTTTTCAAGAAAGAAAAATCCATTGGTGCACGGCCGGTATCGAACCCACGACCTTCGGATTGAATACTGTAATTATTATGATTTTTTTGATAGCCTATATCGTCCCACTGCTGATCAAAGGCCTCCCCCAAAATATTTCTTGGTGCCCCTTTCAAGAGTGTTCTCCGATATAAATAAAAAAATATAACTGCTAAGAAAACTACTAAATAACTTTTATTTATCAGGCTAATAATTAACAACCACTTACTTCCTAGCACCTGAATGAGCTTAAACTTTTTGTATAGGTACAGAGTTCTAACGAGTAACTTAATTAATAACTCTAACGAGTAACCTGAACATTTTACTGATAAATTCACGTACAAAATGTGTAATAATTTGTTACAAAGAATCTTATTATATTTTATTTTTTTAATATTCTTTAGGATCAATGTTAAAATTTATTAATATTCAATTATTAAAAGCCTATCCGTCTTTCCTTTTAATACGAATTAAAAACTGAATATACATACCTATAATTAATTTAAATTAAATATGCAAGAAATTTTAATTAAACTAAAGTTGAGCTTATATACATTTTACTTGCTCAGAAGCTTCTAGTTCTATTAATAAGAAAAACATTGACCCAGACGGCGCCAAAAGACTATGTATTTGTAAGATTTATGTAATAATATTTAAATATTTTTCGCAATCAAGGTGGATTTATTAAATACATATTCATGAGAACCCAAATAAATATTTACCCTAGCATAGAAAAATTCCACTGTTATTGGCTAGACCTTGTTTTGTTTTCTAAAAAGAGGTAAAAATAAGCCAATCTAAATTTATTACTTTTAAATTTCTTTACTATTATATTAAACTTGCTTGTACCCGCCGCTTCGCATGCGTTGTAACTGGATAAAAAGTAGCCTATGTGTTATTCCCGGTCCACATCTATACGTGTGCAAAATTTCAGCTCGATGCGTTGTTTAGTTTTTGCGTGAAGAGGTAACAAACCTCCAAACAAACTTTTGGCTTTATAATATTGATTGGATCTAACATAAAAATACAATAATCAAGAATTACGAGGGCGGTTTGATAAGTCAGAGAGTTTTTAGATAAAATATATGTTTGTTGGCAAGAAAGAGTTATATTTCTCAGCATAATATTTTTACATCTCGATACATTTCGTCCAGCGTTTCTCAATATTTTGCATTCCTTCCAATTAATGGGTTTTATCAAAATATGCGTTTTGTTGTATGATGACCACTATAATCGACCGCAATCTCTTACCATCCAGCCATTTCTTCAGGTTTGAAAACAAGAAATAGTTGCAGGGGCTAGATCTAAAGAATATGCAGGATGGGGTGGCATAGTCAAATTTATGGATGTTTGCCATGGTGACTTATGTGTGAACCCGGCCATTGTCTTGATGGAACAAAACTTTTTTCTTCGCGGCTGTTTTTGCTTCAAATCAATATTAAATCTGTCCCAAAGCTCTGAATACTCGTAATATTTGCCGGACTTCTCTTTTCAAGGTAATCGATACGATGTTATTCGTATCGATTACCGTTTGCATCCCAAAAATTCGGCCAAGTGCGATCCGTACTCACGCACGAAAGGTTCCGTACCACGGTATTAAAATAACGTTTGTTGTATGGGAGCGCCCCCTAAATATTATTTTTATTTTCATTAAATTATTTATTTTTTAAATGATTATACAACACTATATTCAATAAATATTTCAAGCGTCTACCTGTTGCCGTTATGAATATCAAACAAAAAACGGAAAAAATCAGGTTTGTTGTATGGGCCTTAAATTATTTTTATTCTGTTTTTAGTATTTGTTGTTACAGCGGCAACAGAAATACAATCATCTGTAAAAATTTCAACTGTCCAGCTATCATGGTTCATGAGATACAGCCTGGTGACAGACAGACAGACAGCTTAGTATTAGTAATAGGGTCCCGTTTTTACCCTTTGGGTATGGAACCCAAAAAATTATGGCCATGACTTTGTTGGCCGACAAACACAATTTGGATTTCTACCGCGTTCGGTTTACGTAATTTTTTTAGTGACAGTAAATACTTTTTTTTCATTGTGAGCTGGACTAATGCTTCCCCCGTTTCCCTCCATTTATTTTGATGATTTTGATGGGATTTTGGGATGCCTCCAAAAAATGAGCAGCAGCGTCTTTTCGTGTATCAACATCCATTACTGCGCTCGCCAGCCCGCCTGCCAAGCGTGGTGAGAATGGCAACTACACCTCATGGAGATCCATGAGGCAGACCTGTGTTCAGTAGTGGACGTTTTACGGCTAAAACGATGATGATGACGATGATGTAGCAATTAAAACACGCCTTATTACCCCAAGCACGAAATAACATTCAAAATTTGCAACTCCTGCGGTTTTGCATCAACTTCCAGGACTTCATACTAATCAAGTGTACTCGGTTCTCCCACGACACTGAGCACAATAGGATTTTAGTTGAAAACTTTGTTAGCGGAAGGCCAAGATTGCAGATTTCCCAACGGATCTACGCCAGTTTCAACTTGGCAGACTATATCGATAACTTCGTCCGACACCGGCTGTATTTATCATTGCCCTTTTAGTTACGGATGTCCTGACCTATTTTTTTCTCTGACTAATAATAGATGACTAAGCTGAGAGGATTCTATATGTGCTGGGACAGCATAAATACATCCTGACGTAGTATAAATCATCTATAAGATGTAAAGGCCACACATTTTTTAGTTCCGGTGTGGTTGTAGTAATATTTCGGATGGAGTCTTATTGCCATAGATACTTCTAGAACTCTTTTTGAAACCGTTTTTTAATGAGGCACTTTCATTATAAAGTAAAATTTTCAAAAATAGTTCCCTCAAACCTTATAGATGGCGTTAGTTTTCATTTACTGGAAGGAAACACAATTTCACAATGACAGCAATTGTAATCAATCAAAAACTTGTTTTCTCCGCTTACCAGCTCCATCTGTTTGGTTTAGTAGAAAACACTTTTTTATTTTTTACTGAAAACGGCTTATTGACTATTCAGTCAAACTTTTCAATGTGATAAAAGGAGAAAAACGTAAAGAAATTTGGTGGCTATTCAGTTTCACAAAGAGTTGAAGGTCCTATGTCATTAAGTTTTAGATTTATTTATTTCTATAGACAGAAGTTTACTGGTGTCACATCAAAAACTTACCTACTATCTTAATTGACTTAAATATTCAAAAATACCTTTAATGATAGCCTGCTGGAACTCGTGCGCGAATCAATACATAGTATAAAACAAAGTCGCTCCCGTTGTCTGTCTGTCCCTATATTTGCTTAGATCTTTAAAATTGCACAACGAATTTTGCTGCGGTTTTTTTTTCCAAAAGATATAATAATTCAAGAGGAAGGTTTTTAAGTATAATACAGGCATAATATAGTAGAGAAACACTGATTATTTTGAAGGTTAATAAATAAGTTCTAATGTGAGGTCATAAATAAACACATTTTTTTTGCGCTCACATTGCAAACGCTACCCTACGAGATACATCAAATTAATGTGCTACCGTATTGTACACCTTAAAGAAGTCTACAAAAAAATCCGCGATGGTAGTACATTTAGTATTAGCATTGCACCCGTGCGAAGCCGGGGAGGGTCGCTAGTGATTTTATAAATTCTTGTATAATCATTGGCGGATTGTTTGCATGTTGAATTTATGTAGTGCGGAGCCCGCGCGCACTCCTTCAGAAACCCGCCGCTGGAATTACCTGGCCTTAACTTTGAATCCTTTGAATGTTGTTGATAAAGCCAAAGAATGTCTCCTGCTAACGCATCATTGACTTCAACAAAGAATTTGGATGAGTGATACTTTGACAGAAGATTTTTTTATTTATGCTAAAACTTGTTCCTTGCTGACAAGTTTTTATTTTGGTAAACGTTCTTTGATGCAGTGTTTAGATTAATATAAGAAGGTATAATGTTGAAGGTTAATTGTAAAAAAATGTCGAAAAAACAATTGTTGGTTATTTGCTTTCCTTCCTTATGAGATAGAGCTACATTTCTCTTCGAAATAACAATACAAAAACCGAAACAGACAGAAGTCTCTGCAAATAATTTTCCCTCAAGCGGTACAGAAACAAAAAATATTAATCTAAAAGTGCCCAAAAGAAAGATGGTCGCCTCGGCGAGTAAAATTGAATATTACAGGCGAACACAAAATTTACAGTAATTTAAACAAAGTCGTGAATGCAAGAACTGAGGGCTTAATTTCGGAGTCTGCAAGAAGAGAAATGTAATGCAAATTTGTACAACGTATTTTTTCTTCCATTAACCTCCCGGGCGCGACGGAGGAAGAGACGGAATAAAAACAGGCTTTTATTTTGAAACTGTAATTAGGAAATTAACGACTCGGACTTAGGAGAAACAAATGGGACCGCGGTTCATGTGGGAATTTCAACGCTTTTGTGGGAAAAAATTAAACACAGGGTGCGAAGGAATTCTGTGACGCAATGTTTTGTTTTAATTTAGATGGGACCGAGAATTTTAATTGTAAAATTCCTTTTGCTTTGACCATTTTACCTTTCAGGGTAGGTTCGGTTTAACAGAAATAGAGCCTCACATTTTTGAAATTTTGTGGGTAAGACAAACAATTATAATTGATAAAAGTAACTAATGTGTAGTACGGGTTCTTTATCGCTCACTTAAAAAAATCTGAAGCAAACAAATTCAATTAGGTAAGTATGCGCTTTAATCAATTTATAAGTGTCTTTTTTCTTATGTAAATTGGCATTTCCCGAGAAACATTTAAATAATACCAACCTATTTTTAAATTCTTTGACAGGTGGGGATACTGGAGATGCCATGGGGCGCTGGGAGTAGAATATTGCCTCTTCTCTCTTGTCCGTGAACGCAGCAAGCATCTGCCGAAGGATAACCCCGGAAGGTGATCCTTCCATGTATCTCCATCCTGCACTGCGTTCGCCAACCCACCTGCCAAGCATAATAAGTATGGCAACAACCCCATTAAGATTAGTACTTGGATATTGAAGGAGGCCTATGTCCATCACTACGGCTACGGCTGAAATGATGATGATAAATACTTTGAATAGTTGTTGTGTAGTTGCGAATCGTGCGTCTGAAAGCGCCTACATGCGTTCGATAATTGCAAGTAGGCAGTTTGCTATTCGAATCTGACAGGTACTTTCATAAGCTAACAGGAGCTTTCGAGGAATTCTAGGAAAAGTGAACGTTTACTCCGACTATTACTAGGTTTCTTAGAAGTATAGGATATAATTTGAGCTAGCTAGTAAATTATAATGAACCCCTTTGTAGAGCAAACCACTTTTAAACATTATTATAAATACCTATTTAAAATAAGTAAGGTTTATTTCGCTTCTTTCCCTCACTTAAAAAAAACAATTCTGAAGCAAACGTGTTAAATTATGTGCTTTAATCAATTTAAATATGTTTTGTTTTTCTTTTGTAAATTAACAAATCAATGTGGCGTTTGTGTCTAAATAAATAAACCACTTGTTGCTAGCGTTTGATATATGATAAAACAATAATAAAAAAATACTATATAAGTGTATGCAGTACTTTGGAGACCTTTGCCTAGCAGTGGGACGACATAGGTTCATCATATCAGCCGTAAAACGTCCACTACTGAACACGGGAGGTCTGTGTTCAGTAGTGGGCGTAGTGTAGTCATGGATTTCCATGAGTTGCAATACTCAACACGCTTGGCAGGCGGGTTGACGAGTGCAGTATGGAATGTTTATACACGGAAAGACGCTACTGCCCATCTTCAAAAGGTATCTTTAAGCCGGCTTTTACTGCATCCACGGGCATGAGAGTAGGAGTATCACTACTATCGGCACCCCACGGCAACATAGGTGAAATAAAATAAAATGTATATTTTTATTATAGTGCAAATTTAATACATAATTATTTGATAAATAGAAATGGTATTTAGTGTTATTGGTCGAACGTATTCAATGCTGTTTATATTTCAAGAGTTTTCATCTTATTTTTCCAAGGTAATTTATAATCAAAACTGCTTTTATTGCTATTTTTTTATTGTTATTATATTTGACTTATTTTACCACTTATGAAAGTGTTTCGTATTTCAAACGTTAGTAATATAACTGCGATGTTTTGAATTTTTAGCTGAAACAATAAAAACTTCGCTCGCATAAGTTTTAATGCATTGCGTTGTAGGAGCTTTTACGAGTATTTTTCCAATATAATTTCCGAAAACTTACCCTGGTGAAAGAATAGGGGAGGTTTTTTCCTGGTCTATCTGATTTCATCCAAGATCGGGTTAGAAAATGTAAAGTAGTGTGACAAGATATTTAAATTGGTTAAGTGCATTTTTAAGGAATATTTCTTTTACTTCTGTTCACAATTTAGCAATTATCTGCCTATATGTTTCATAGTAGTAATACATTTTAAAAGCGTTTCGTATATCAAACGGCCTTTTCCAGCATTTCAACAAGACTTAATTTTTTTCAAGTTTTATTTATCTTTAAAAAACAACTTTAAAAAAAATCTGCGTATACCCGTAAATGTACCTGTAAAATTTGGAATAATTATTAATTGGCTTCATTTTATTTAATTTCGGTGGCTGTGGCGTACACAAAAAGTGTCCTACATCCAGTGGTGGGTACTTACCTAGCCCATGGATGATTAGCATTTACTTTCGGCAATTATCAATTTATTATAAAATCATAAGTTATCATGGCAGGCAGACTTATTTTAATTCACTCAATAAATAATTTGAATTCCAATTTGATAAGCTAATAAGAGCTTTTCATCAATTCTAGCAATCGTGAACGTTTACTCAGCCTATTAATTAATTTTCTTTGAAGCACAGCTAGTAAGGATATTATTTGAGCTAGCTAGTAAATAAACCTTTAAAATAACCCACATATTTTTTTAATAATTCTGAGTATTTTCTTTCAGTATTCTTTAGTATTATGAAAATTCAAGTTAACAGGCATTTACACGAAGTAAGTATTCATGTAAAGGCGTACTTTGTTTCGTTTCAATAATTGCTATTCGCTTATCCCATCACTAAAATATTTGGTATGTTTATATTCTAAACTAGTGCTCCTGCTTTGCACAGGTGTACGGATGAATCATTCATCGGCCATGTATGATAAGAATATATGATTCTCCAAAGTCGTAGAACGAAATGTGTACAAGTAGCACACACAACAAGCCTCTCGGCTTTCTAGGGCTTTTTGTTAGAGGTTGTATACCTACATTGACCAGACTTGACACAATTTACATTAATTCTAGAAAACATCGTTAAGTACAATGTAAAGTGCTGTATTTCATTAGAAAATGGTAAGATATTACACGAAAAAAGTTGTCGTACGTAATACCCGCCGCCGCCGTTAATATTGTGCCGCGCGAGAGATTTAATTTCGCTAAAAGACACACTACTTTGAATCTAAAGAGTTAGTCTTAAGATTCAAATTATGTAGTTTTAATGGCAAATTATGATCTGTATGAACTGACCAAGATGTTAAAAAACTTATTTAGATACAACAACCCAACACACAACACCCTAATTTATTTTACTTCTAAACTTGTTTTATTTAAACACTATCCATTTTTCCGTTGCGTGTTTAGGAGGAATGAGAAACCAAACAGACATATGCGAAAAGGGATTTTTTATACAATGTAGACATAAAGAGAAGTAAGCCAATTCCGTGTTACGATATAGCAAGAATTGCACTAAGATAAACAGTCCAAAGATTGATTCTTGGGAATCAATCTTTGGACTGTCTCAATGGTTTGGAATCTTCCCCATCCACTGAAGTCCCGACAACACAGAGCTTTATCACTAATCCTTCAGCCGCCATTTTCACGAGTTTTAAGGAACGATAAGAAACTGTCAAGTTTGGCTTTATGTCGTTGAAATAGAGTTCGATTTGGGCTTAGCTTTCCTGAGTTTCCTGTACCTCCCTGAAGTGATCCATCAACTTGTCGGTCCACCCTGAACTTCTGTCACTGATTTTGAAAGACTACATTTTGCCACAGATTACAGAAACTAACAGATATATCACTCCAATACAAAAGCGAAAATACTAACGCCAAAAAAGCCTACAAAATCGTATTATTAATACCAGTAGTTCACAGCGAGAAAGAGTTTACCACAAGTATGCAAGCATAGAGTTGAGATTGCTTTGCTCACCCACCCCACCTACTTGCAAGTAATCTGTGACGCGGCATCGATTGAGTGGCTAGGGTTGCTTCTATGATGATTTTGATAATAAAACGAATGTGGTGAAAAAAAACAGTTCTTTTTAATTGTTTGATTAAATATGATTGAATTTTATAAAGTGATGGATACTTCCTTACATTTTTTTCCTTGTTTATGATCACGGTTACTAAATTTTAACGTTGATAATATTCTTAATCGCGTAAATAATTTTAATAGGTACTCATGAGGAAAACCGGATCAAAGCGGAGGAAAAAAAATGCATTTTAAGAGTTCCAATACGGTCGTACCAGCCGATTCATTATGACTTTGTCAAAATTATTTAAAAATGTTTTTTCCCAATTCTTCTACATAAATGGTAAATGTTTCTGGTGGGATTTTTAGCGCGCCATAAAAATATGAATTTTTATTATAGGATTTAAAATGAGTGTACAGTGTTGTTTCGTCAACATAAGGTTTCTCCTGTAACATAGCATTGAAGCTAGCGCAGTTATGTGTTTTTTTTTTCGAAATGACAATATATGTTATTGACCTCAGATGGTCATGACATCGTTACCGGACTACGGCGAGCGCAGAAGGCGCCCAGCCGCAAAAGTTAAGTTGGGGCAACAAGCTCAAGGGCACCACTTAGGTTCGAACCATGGCTTGGACTGTTGCCAGATTTTTGTATGTAATGATCGTTAACGTCCAGGTGCTAAACTGCACCTTAAGACGGAAAAGTGTATTCTTCGGCCCTGCCGGCGGGACCGGTTATTGAAGGTGTGCCTAGCAGCGAATGTGGGACGGGTTGACGTCACCTCCGGGTTAGCGGCGGTTAGCTCGTCAACAGGCAAGCCGAGAACGTGTCTCGGTCGACGGAGGAAACACAGTTATATTTTTTGCTACACTTATGTATATAGTCTGGCCATAAATACTGTTACAATTAAAAATAAACAAAATATTACATTTGAATTTGGAACCTGTTATTTTTATATGATTGTTCATTGAGTTTTCTCATTTTGGCGCCAATAAATTGTACAATATTTTGCGATATTAAAATGGAGTGGGATGATAAAGAGAACCGAATCGCTGTGATTGCATTACACAAAGTAGGTATGGAGCCAAATGCATTTTTTAAAACTCTCCATACGCTTGGTATTAGTAAAATGTTTGTGTACCGGGCTATTAATAGGTACAACGAGACCTCCTCTGTTTGTGACAGAAAAAATCTAGCCCTCCACGTAGTGTTCGTACGAAAAAGGTGGTCAAAGCAGTAACGGAAAGAATTTGAAGAAATCCTGTCCGAAAGCAAAAGATTTTATCTCGGGAGATGAAGAAAGCACCTAGAACCATGTCGCGTATTTTAAAAGATGACTTAGAACTTGTAGCCTATAAGAGACGTATTGGTCATTTCTTAACTGATAATTTAAAAAAGAATAGGGTGGTAAAATCGAAACAATTACTGAATCGGTACGCAAAGGGAGGTCACAGAAAAATTTTGTTTACGAATGAGATTTTTTTTTACAATTGAGCAACATTTTAACAAACAAAATGACCTTATTTATGCTCAAAGCTCTAAGGAAGCTTCCCAATTAGTCGACAGAGTGCAACGTGGGTACTATCCGACTTCAGAGATGGTTTGGTGGGGTATTAGCTATGAAGGAGTAACTGAGCCATACTTTTGTGAAAAAGGTATCAAAACATCGGCACAAGTGTATCAAGATACCATTCTTGAGAAGGTAGTGAAGCCCCTTAACAATACCATGTTCAATAACCAAGAATGGTCCTTCCAGCAAGACTCAGCGCCGGGTCATAAAGCTCGGTCTACGCAGTCTTGGTTGGAAACGAACATTTCAGACTTCATCAGAGCTGAAGACTGGCCGTCGTCTAGTCCCGATCTGAATTCGCTGGATTATGATTTATGGTCAGTTTTAGAGAGTACAGCTTGCTCTAAACGCCATGATAATTTGGAGTCCCTAAAACAATCCGTACGATTGGCAGTGCAGAATTTTCCCATGGAAAGAGTACGTGCTTCTATTGATAATTGGCCTCAACGTTTAAAGGACTGTATTGCAGCCAATGGAGACCACTTCGAATTAACTTTTTATATTTTAAATTGTTTTATATTTATGTATTATACTAACACACTGTAAAAGTAATAAATGTTATTTGCATGAGAAAAAAATGTTTTTCTTTGTTTCAGTATTTATGGCAAGACTAGGTAATAAATACCTGGATACATAAGTCAACGCATTTTTCGCAGGCAAATTAAATTGGTAGTCCGTTTTAAAGGTAACTGCTGAAGATCTTCTTGCGCTATATTCTGAAGGTCTGAGCCGTCCAAGAAAAGTGGTCCGACCTCTGAAACAAATCACAGATATCTACTTCGCAATTACTAGTACGCGTGCTACGTTCCGACCATTTTTAGAGATAAGGGAAAAAATAAGTCCCGGCGATCTTCGTATCGCACCTACCACTGCAGCTACTTATTACAACTAGGGTAAGGTAGTTGTAGTGTAGTTGTAGGGTACTTTTAGTGTAGTTGTAGGGTAGTAGTAGGGTGATCCCGCTCGTAGAAGGCGGCGGCATGGTGCAGGCAACGGCCGCCCCGCACCGCCTGCCCCGTGAGGCTACGGCGTCATGGGGCTGCGGCATTCCCTATGGGGGACCATTTGGGTCCGTAGGGTAGTCAGAGTGAGCTTTGTACTATCCCAGACGGACCCAGGGAGGGCGATGGTGCATGATATGGCTATGCACCATCGAAAGTTCCGCGAGACGTAGGGAGCGTTAGTTGTGGACGCCCCCGGGACGTGCTCAGGCAAGGTGCTATAGGGGCTCCGGAGTGTTCTTTATGAGGAACCGGAGCCCTTAGTGCACCGAGGCCGGCCATCGGGGTGGTTTTAGTGAGTCGTCAGAAGACAGCCTCACATAACCATGCTGTGCCCTTAACGCAGCATGGTATCTGACCTAGCAGATTTCCACCCCGTCACCAAAAAAAAAAAGGGTAGTTGTAGGGTAGTTGTAAGGTCGTTGTAGGGTAGTTTTAGGGTATTTGTAGGGTAAGTTGTAAGTGGTGATTGTAGTTACAGATGCGATACGAAGTTCGCCGGGTCAGCTAGTTATAAATAAGGTGAGTTTATTGATTGTGTGATGTCTGAACATTGTGCATAGTTTTGGAGTAACTTCATTCAGGTCTAGTGTTGGCCTCTTGTCGCCGATAACAATGTTAATTTGCGATCATATCACTAACTTTACCCTCGAAATACAAGAACATGCATAGCTTAGAATAAAAGAGCTTGTTCAGTCCTAATTCCTGTTAAGTCTACTTGCATTATTTTATTGTTAACAAATAGAGAGGAATAATGTATGTTTAGGTATATGTGCCGTGAGGTGCCGGCATTAAAATGCCTCTCCTCTCTTGCCCGTGAAGAATCTGTTAAGGGTTTGGTTCTGCTCCAGAAGAAGGGCAGCAGCGTCTTTCCGTGTATCAACATCCCACACTGCGCTCGCCAACCCGCATGCCAAGCGTGGCGAGTATAGCAATTCATCATCATCATCATCATTTCAGCCGTAAAATGTCCACTACTGAATACAAGCCTCCCTCATGGATCTCCATGAGGGGGTAGTTGCCATACTCACCACGCTTGGCAGGCGGGTTGGTGAGCGCAGTTTTGGATGTTGATATACGGAAAGACGTTGCTGCCCATCTTCCGAAGGTGTCCCTTAGCAAACTCTTACTGCGGAGAGGAGGGGTAACATTCTACTGCCGGCACCCCACGGCAGATGAAGGCCTATGCCCAGCAGTGGACGTGGACGGCTGTAATGATGAGATGCATACAGGGGAATGCAGACGTTTATTTAAAGATTTTAGTCTAATTTAGGCAACTGTAAAATAAACAAATATTAATTCGTTTTAAATTTAAGCATTGTCCTATAAGTCAAATATTCGGCTATTAGTCAGAGGATGGCCGTGGGGTGCCAGCAGTAGAATGCTTCCCCTGCTTTCATGCCCGTGGATGCAGTAAGAGCCTGCTAAAGGATTCCCCCGGAAGATGGGCAGCAGTGTCTTTCTGTGTACATCTTGTACTGCGCTCGCCAACCTGCCTGCCAAGCGTGGTGAGTGAGGGAGGCTTGTGTTCAGTAGTGGATGTTTTACGGCTGAGATGATGATCCTCCATCATCATCATCAACTTAGCTGCAGGACGTCCACTGTTGGACATAGGCCTCCAAGCACTGATCAAGAGGGGTTGTTCTATACTCGCCACGCTTGGCATGCGGATTGGCGAGCGCAGTACGATATGTTACACGGATAGTTGCTGCTGCCCATCTTCCGGGGGTATCCCTTAGCAGATTCTTACTGCGTCCACGGGTAAGAAAGGAGAGGTTAAATTCTACTGCCGGCAGCCCACAGCAACGGGATGATGATTTCCTACTGATAAAAGTGTCTAAAAAATTGTTTCTGTGATTTTTTTTGTTTGACCTCATGTACCTACGAATTGTTTGTGTGTACTTTTAGGTTGGTTACAAAATATACTTGTTTGTATTTTATCCATATTAAAAAAAAAAAAAACATTGCTTTACAACCCAGTTATCCTGCTTCACCTAGGCTATGGGTGATAAGGAATGCTAAATATTTCAATATATCGTTAATTATTCGAGGGGTGCGTGCGTGTCGGCATGTCTTATAAAACGATATACTAATAGAAATACTTTCATGTTGTTGGTATAATTTATAATATGTCAATCTACTAATATTATATATTTATCATATTTTGGATTAAGTAACAGAAAATACGCCGTGGGGTGAGGGCAATAAAATATTACCCCTCATACCCATGGAAGCAGTTAGAGCCTGCTAAGGGATACATCCGGAAGATGGGTAGCAGCGTCTTTCCGTGTATCGACATCCCGTACTGCACTCGCCAACCCGCCTGCCAAGCGTGGTATGTATTAGATTATATAGATCCATGTGGGAGGCGTAAAAAACATATGTATTTTTATGAATTTTATATAGTTTTGTTTTAGCAGATTGTAAACTAAGTTTGCGAACTTTATTTTAACTAAAAACCAATGAAAGTTATTACATATTATATAGAGTTTCAATCAATCAAACAAAAACATACATTAATATTTGAAAAATGTATTCCCAACGCGTTACAGTGTGACTCGTTCGAGGTAATTTTTGTATTTTTGTATTTCCCAAGAAGTAATTTATAGTTATTTATTCATAATTAGTTGAATCAGACGTCAAACGTTTCTAAATACAATGAAATTAAAATAATTTAAATATATGATTATGTCTATATACCGAAATACATTAGCTAGCAATAACATTCATATATCCCTACAGATATTTTCCAACAATTATTCAATGAAAATAAAAACAATAACACATGTCATGGATTTGACTGCCTTTGCTAAAAGGCAGTAGGTATGAAAGACAATCATGTCACTTGTACAATATTGTTATTAAAGAGCTTGATATATACCCAATGACTCTTTTTAACTGCAAACATACTGTTACTGAATGGCTAAAGACTAATAGTTATGAAGAAGTGGAGAATTATGTGCAAGCATTGATGTTGTGATTATTATGTATACACCTTTCAACTTTATATTCCTCTTACATTTATATTTATTTATACAAAGCTTTCTGTATTCTACTTACATTTATGTCATTTCACACACACACACTCACTTTTTGTTTTATGTGCATTTTCTATTTTCGTTACATTATAAATTGATTTATAAAGAGCGGCTTCTCCTAATACCAGCAAATATTTGCTTAAAAGGGGATTCCAAACCTTTTATGTGCACTCTATGTAACTGAAAATAAATATTTTTTTATTTTTTTCATTTTTTCATTTGAATGTCAATAAATTATCTGAATTAGAAATAAATATTTTCAGTCACCGCGTGTGTGTCAGTCACAAATGTTTCACGCTATTAACCCTTCGTTTGAAACAGTGGCTTTATATTAAATACCTATCATCATCATTTCAGCCATAAAACGTCCACTGATGAACACAGGCCTCCCTCATGGATCTCCATGAGGGGTAGTTGCCATACTCACCACGCTTGGCAGGCGGGTTGGCGAGCGCAGTAAGGGCTGTTGATACACGGAAAGACGCTGCTGCCCATCTTCCGGAGGTATCCCTTAGCAGGCTCTTACTGCATCCACAGGCATGAGAGGAGGGGTAACATTCTACTGCCGGCACCCCACGGCTAGAAAGTAAAAATGTAAATAATAATAAATAAAAAATACGACTTCCCGATTTTGTAGGGGCAACCAAACGACTTGTTCTTCATTGCAAGTATTCATTCATTTCTAGCAATAGTTTGGCCCTTTGAAACAATAGTTTATGATATTCTAGCAGAATACAACGCAGTTTAACTTATTGTGGTACTACTACCACAATAAGTTATTTAAAAAATCTACAGAATCATTTTCACACAATACCAGCTAGTAAAAATGTAAATAATAATAAATAAAAAATACGACTTCCCGGTTTTGGAATGGCAACTAAACGACTCGTTTTTCTTTTTTTTTTGTTTCTAATAAGGTTGGTTAACGACATGTTATAATATTAATAAATCATTCATTTTCAGACAACAATCCACATTATTATAGTACTCCCTAAAAAAGGCAAATTTATATAATAAGTAAAATGATCATAAACTCGTAGTAATGGTTGTTCGTAAACCTTTCACAGAGCTGTGTTATCAGCTATAGGTGAAAATGGTAGTACACAGGCAAATTGAATGAATGAATGAAAGTTGTCTATTGTACGCCAAATATAAACAGAACAAATTACATAAATAAAATTAACATATAAATGCACATTGAGCGGTTTTATCATAAAAAAGCGATCTCTTCCAGACAACCTTTGGACGAATAATATTTTTTGAAGGAAGAATGATCGGGGTTACATAATAAAAGAGAGAGCGGGAAAGATACAGTTTGGTTCACCTAACAGATATCTTCAAGCGACATTATAAGAGTCGCCCGCGCAGGCTGATTAGTAATTGAAGAGGTTATAAACCTCCGTGCGGTATAATACGTAATCAGTGATTACGTATACCGCACCATCATCTCACTAATATTATAAAGCCGCAAGTTTGTTTGAATGGAGGTTTGTTACCTCTTCACGCAAAAACTAGCAAACTAGTGTATGTATCGAGCTGAAATTTTTCAAACGTATAGATGTTGACCAGGATTAACACATGGCTACTTTTTATCCGGGTACAACTTATGCGAAGCGGCGGGCACAAGCTAGTTACATATAAAAATCTTGAGCTTGCTGCCCCAACCTAACTTTTGCGGCTGGGCGCCTTCTGCGCTCGCCATAGTCCCGCATCGTTGTCATGGCCATCTGCGATCAACGACATTAAAAGTCAATTCGAAAAAAAAGCGTTAATATCGCGACCATCGCTGTAAAACGTCAATTCGTGAATTAACTTTGTGACGAATATACAACAACACTACTTACTAAATCAAAATCGACGTTAGATACCTAGCGATGCTCTCGAGATTTACGCCTGTTGCAAACCTGTCGCTAGATACGTAATACGGGGGCCGTATCATTCGCACACTATAACTGATCGCAAGTCGTTAGTGTTGACTTCATTCTATTCCGATTATCATTTATTTCGTCCAACATCAGCCGGGAAAAATACATTAGGAAAAGTACTACCATTTATCTTCGTCGCCCTTGCTAGGGACCTTAATTAATAAGGCACCCTTCGTAAGGTTGCCAGTACCAAGTCTACTATATCTTAGGATGGCTGGGTCTAGACAAATTTACTACTTTAGCTTGGAATTTTATAGCGTTAAATTAGTCTTGATAAATTTGGGCCAAGTTAGCCACAGAGTAGGACTCACAGATTCAAAGACCACGCGGCTGATGAACTAGATTCGTTCGCTATGTTTCCATGGTTTGTAATTACAAAATATAAGCACTTAAAGTTTTAACAAAAAATATGTAATTATATGTTTATAAGAAATAAGGCGATTAAAAAACACAGCTAGTTAATTTTTTAGTTATTTCGGAGTTGAAGCAATTTTAATTCCAAAAATGTTTGCCTTCTAGAAAATCGGATTTTTATTGTGAGCTTTTATTGTGAATATTCGCCGTGGGGTGCCGGCAGTAGAATGATACCCTCTCAGGCCCATGGATGCAGTAAGAGCCTGCTAAGGGATACCTCCGGAAGATGGGCAGCAGAGTCTATCCGTGTATCAACATCCCATACTGCGCTCACCAACCCGCCTGCCAACTCAAACAACAAAGAGATCCATGAGGGAGGCCTGTGTTCATCAGTGGACGTTTTATTGCTGAAATGATTGTGAATATTTCATTTTATTCTTTTTTAAAGTTGCCGATAGAAAATTGCTGCAATATCTTTAGGATTTTTATTGAAAAAGCGTGTACCTGCCCTCTGAAAGAAACATTGACCTTATGTAGCCTCTAAGTGGGAAAAGCGAGTTTATCTTTATTTATAACTAGCTGATCCGTGCCAACTTCGTGGGGCGGTAAACATTTTTACTTGCGATGATTGTCTTTCAGGAGTTCCAATCCGGGATATAAGACAACTTATAACTGCCCATGGGAAAAACACTGCCTTCTTAAGTACTAACCAGAGAGAATTTTTGATCCTGGGACTTATTAATCGTGAGGGCAAAAGAGATCTTGACAGGAGAGTAGCCTTAAGTAAAAGTTTGACGTGTTGTTTAATAAATAAAACCGGGCAAGAGCAAGTCGGACTCGCGCACCAAGGGTTCCGTGCCATCATACAATATAATATATGATAAAAAAGTAAGGCCTTTGCATCTATTATAGATGATTTATACAGCGTCAGCAATTGGTAATCATGCTGTACGGGACGCTTTTTGGACGCAATTTTATTCATTGGTGTAATGTTTAATTGAAATGTATAATTTAATCATTAAAATATTATAATTAATTATTTAAATTCCTAATCTATGATTTATTTTAGTGTACTATTATAATTAAGTTGTACCTTAATTATCTACTATTTGACATGTAAAACTATATGTTTACCAATAAATTAACCATTGAACCATTTAGGAAGGTCAATTACCAATTTGACTAACGCAAGTTCGAACCCCAGAGGATACGTAATTTTGATAAGAATATAGATACATTTATATGATATCGAATACTTCTATATATTAGGTACATATCTAAAAATACCATATCCACCTTCATCTCAGCCACAGGACTGCTGTCCTACACGTCCACCACTGGGCATAGGACTGCGTCATAGGTCTCCAAGATCATGATAATTATTGTTGCCATACTCGCCACGCTTGGAAGGCGGGTTGCCGAGCGCAGTACGGGATGTGATACATGGAAAGACGCTGCTGTCCATCTTCCAGAGGTATCCCTTGGCAGATTCTTACTGCTGCCACGAGCAAGATAGTAGAGGCAATATTCTACTGCCGGCACCCCACCTTACCAGTATGTAATTCAAATCCACTCAAAAGCTAGATATAAACTGAACATTGCTTTAATTTTTATATTCATAGACAAAACCTAGTCAAGACTGAGTTTAGTTTTAGTCTTTTATTGAAATTACGGTGGGGTGCCGGCAGTAGAATGTACCCCCTCCTCTCCTGCCCGTGGATGCAGTAAGAGCCTGCTAAGGGATATCTCCGGAAGATGGGCAGCAGCGTCTTTCCGTGAATCAACATAGCGTACTGCGCTTGCCAAACCCGCCTGCCAAGCGTGGTGAGTATGGCAACTACCCCTTATGGAGATCCATGAGGGAGGCCTGTGTCCAGTAGTTGACGTTTTGCGGCTGAAATGATGATGATGATGAAGGTGGGGTACCTTGCCAGTATTTAATTCAAATCCACTCAAAAGCTAGATATAAACGAAATATTGCTTGAATTTTTATAGGCATAGATAAAACCGAGTCAAGACTGAGTATACGAGTAGTTTTTTGTCTTTTATTGAAAGTCAGTTGCATAATCTTTAAAAGGAAATGGCGTATGAAAATCTTTTCTCCGTAAAATTGCAGATGAAATTTAAAACACTTTTTGGTTAAGTTCCTTTTCAATCATAAAACATTTAAGTGTTGATTAAACATTAAAGTATTTGTTGAGTTTTTATTCGTTTAGTCTTCCTTGAAGATTTCAGTCCGTTTTAAACTCGCTAGCAAATTTGATTCAAACACCTGTACGATATAGCTATAGCAGGTGCCTTCTCACATAAACAAACTTTTTAGCTGATAAATACAAAAAAATATTAAAAAAATCGAATTTGCGGTTTTTTTACCACTAAAACTATTTAATTTTATTGATAAAAACCACCCCTTTAGTGTAAGTACACTTATTACATATCTCATTATCTCCTTAATATTAGGTACATATGAAATTGGCGTTTTGTCGTACTGGCCACTTCGATCTCAATAACTCCTTTTTGGTTAAGAATTCAAAATTTTAATTTATAAACAATTATTCATTTATATTTCCTCTTTTGTATTTTTTCTTTGCGACACTCAATGTACAAAATGGAAAACTTGAAATATTGCGTTATTTACGAGTAGGAGTTCCACCGTGGTAGCAGTGCTGCAGAAACGGCTCGAAGGATTAATGATGTGTATGGTGGCAGTGTCGCAAAAGAAAACACCGTGCTTTTTTGATTCCAAAGTTTTCGTTCTGGAAATTTCGACCTGCAGAACAAGCCCCGTGGACGGCCGGAGACCAAAACTGATAATCAAGAATTGAAGGTTTTTGTGAAAGCGGATCCATCGCAAACGACGTCGTTAGCTTTTTCATAAAAGAAACTATTTAAGTCCACTTGAAGCTCAACCGGCACAATAATAAAGGGATTTCAAATCGAATCACTACCTGTGATGAAAAGTGGATCCTACACGATAATCGGAAGCGCTCATGGCAAAGGCTGAACCCTGGCGAACCAGCCAAATCATGCCCCAAGCGAAAACTGACTCAAAAAAAGTTACTGGTGAGCGTTTGGTGGACCAGTGCCGGTGTCGTCCACTACAGCTTTCTTAAATCTGGCCAGACGATTACGGCAGATGTCTATTGTCAGCAACTGTAAACCATGATGGAAAAGCTAGCTGCTAAACAACCAAGGCTGACCGCTCTAGGCCACTGCTGCTTCAGGACAACGCTAGACCACACACTGCTCAACAGACGGCTAACAAATTAGAGGAGCTTCAATTGGAATGTCTTAAGACATACACCGTACTTTCCGGACCTTGCTCCAACAGATTGCCATTTTTTTCGAAATTTGGATAACTTCTTGCAAGGGTAAAAATTCAACTCCGATGGGGCAGTCCAAATGGTTTTTTTAGTAAAGAGATCAATTAACTACCTATGAGATGGCATAGATTGCAATGGTATGTACATACTTTGATTAATTAAATATTTTATAAATAGACTTTATGTTCCTCTTATACAAAACGCCAATTTCATAATGTAACGACCTATTATTATTATAATAGAAAGCCAAAAAATTGTTTGTAGAGATGTATGGAATTTTTACCTCTTTACACAAAAACTAGGCTACGGATTGAGCTGAAATTTCGTTCTGAAATTTTATTTATTTGTCCGATCATAAAATGTCTCATTAAAAAAGGTTTCAATTCTGTAAACATTACGAGTATAATCTGTTAGGTACACCAATATTATTTTAGTTATTTAGTACAACATTTATTAGTATTCACTTTCAGAGACTCGGTGTTACACTATTAATAATTTTATTGTAATATTCAGTACGCGCGTGGAAAGACGAGGAAAGAAGGTACCGTGGGGTGCCGGCAGTAGTATGTTGCCTCTCCTCTCTTGCCCGTAGATGCAGTAACAATCTCCTTGCCAGCCCGTCTGCCAAGCGTGGCGAGTATGGGCAACAACCCCCTCATAATAATAATAATAAATAAATAAATAATACTGGACAATTCACACAGCATCACCTAGCTCCAAGCTAAGCAGAGCTTGTGTTATGGGTACCAGATGACTGATACATAATACACCATACTACATAAATAGTTATTTTTTATTATATTATATAAAAATAACACCCAGAACACCCTGAACATCTGCAGATCGTACAGACATTTGCCCCTAAGGTGGAAATCTCACAAAGCGTTGCAGGCGGACCTTCGCCCGCTTCATCACAGAGGCCGTCATCAAATAATACCTACAAATACTCTGTTAAATATGTGTTAATAATATATTAAAATAAAAGCGCTACCACAACACTAGAACGAAGCAAAGCATACAAACTAAATAATTAAAAGCACTAACCATTGGCCAAGTAGTTCACTTCTCAAGCACAAGAGAAAATCTTGAGCTAATAAAAGACAATCCAACGGGGGTACTATTTACCTAATTTAAAGCAATTGAAGCAGCGTGTTAAGGCTGACTGTCGACTCGTCGCAAGGACTCGTCTACAATTAAGTGCTTTTTGCACTTTCCAGTATCTTACAATATTAAAAAGACAAAAGATGGATCTTATCGGTGTGAAAATGTGGGAGGTCTCTACAAAATTATTTTCGTTTTACATTTTTATGACACAAAAATTGTTTTGTTTTAGATTTTTTTTGTTCCCCAGCGGCTGAAGAAATATCTATATATATTTTTTCAGCCGCATAGTTTCCCGTAGGCTGAAGTGAAAGTAAATCAAGAGCCTTTTATGTTTATAACCTAGTTATTGTATAATGCTATTATTGTAATATGCTGCCCTATGAATAATTCCTTACTTGACTTGAGTCGTAGTTAATGCGGCAGGCCCTAGGAACGCCTGTCCTAATTTGATGTCGCCTTTGCTAGACTCGGTTACACAATATCTGATTATCTTGGAGTTTAAATTTCGAATCCGTTTGTGAAATGCTTTCGAAGCAAGCTTTGAATATTTCATGTGAGTATTGAATATTTCATGCGAGTATTGAATATTTCTTGTGAGTATTGAATATTTCGTGTGAATATTGAACAATTCTTGTAAGTATTTAATTATTCATGCGAGTCAGATGATTATAATAAAATAAATAACATTAAATTAAAAACTGTAAGGAACACTACAGTTTATACATTAGACTGCCCAGCACCTATACCATCCTTTCAGCTGACGCATTGAGCATACTGGGAATAAGTAGAAGAGAAGAAAGGGGCATTTGCAGAGCATTGAGACCCAATGAAAATTAGCTGAAAATTAGATACCTAACATTATTATAATATGACTTATTAATACGAGCTACACTTCGGTTTAAGACGTGGTCACTCGTAGTCCTTTAAATTGAATGTCGCCTGCGCTAGACTCCGTTACACTATCTCTGATTAACTTCCTGCTTAAATTCCTAATAATAAAAGCTTTTGTTAAATGCTTTTTAAGCATTTCAACATAAGATGTGTTTCTACCACAGATACTATAATGTTTCTACCTAAGAGGTGTTTTATTTAAGTATATGTATATCCACGTCCATAAATACAACGTCAGCAATTGTCATTTCATAGTTGAAATATAAAGAACACTGCAGTGCCTGGGACATAGAGGAATTAGGCATGACATGGAACTTGGCAGATAGAAGATTCAAACAGGAATAAGTGGAGATGGGGGCCTTTACCATTGAGATCCAACGGGCCGAATATAAATATAATATTTAGGACTTATTAATACGAGCTGCCTTATGAATACTACCTTACACTTCGACTCGAGTCGTAGTTAGTGCGGCCCGCCCCAGGCACGCCTGACCCATTTAATTTGATGTCGCCTACGCTTGACTCCGTTACACAATCTCTGATTAACTTCCTGTTTCAATAAAATTCCTAATAAATATCCTTGTTTAATGTTTTTCAAACTTGTTAAGATTTAGTATCAGATGTATGTACTTATGTTTTCTAACTGAAAAGCTAGATCGGTCTGTAATACTTATGCAAGTTCTTGTCACCTTTCTTAAAGAACAGTACCACCACGCTTTGGTTTCGTGCTTTTGGCGAATTACCTTTGAGCAAGACGGAGCTGAATAGCTTCTGAAGGATTTTAAAGGGAATTTTTATTTCAGTTTTGTAAATAATCAATGCTAGACATTCACTCGCCTCCTTCAAGGTAACAGATGTTTATATAATAATAATAATAATAATAATAAACTTTATTTAGTAACTTACAAAACATGAAACAAAGTTTTTTACAAACTTATAGAATATTAAATAATACTAACACTTTTAATATTACGACAAAGTTTAATTTGTAAACAAAGTTCGCTAGCTCCCACCCTAGGAGAACCTGTGTTGTGGGTAGCTAGTACTCTTTCCGTTCGTGCATTGAGTCACGATAAATACGCTGCATGAGGGTGCAACATGTAGGTAGATGAACATTTTTTTTTTTTGTATATATAAATCAGTTTTAACATGTATTTATTGTGAATAGGTGTAGTATTTGTGAAAAATTGTAAATAATCAATAAATAAAGTGCGTTCAGTTAGGGAAACAAACTGTAGATAAATACTTATATATAGAAAATTGTAGATAAAAACTTATATATATACATACATATATACATTATTAAGAAGTTTGGCTTTCCCAATAAATTATAAATACTTAATTATATCATGGATAATAGAGTGTAAGCAGATACCTAACAGTAATTATAAATAATTAAAATAATAGTGTCCATACGACATGTGTGTTCTTATAGATCAGAATATCAATAAGATGTGTATTAAATAGTACATTTATTGAATATTTTTAAATGGTATGTTTTATGACATCACTTGCAAAAGCTCTTCAGTTTTTTGATAGGACAAGGTCAAACACCATGCAATTAGTATTTTTCTACACCGGTATCTAGAGAGATGTAGAACGTTGAGGAGTTTATTAATTTTTGTGTAAAGGTATGGGCCTAGGAAATTGTAGGATCTTTTCCCAAAACATGATTTTGTTTGATAGAATACCTTGTTTTTTTTTTTATTTGATAAAAGGTCCATCCTAATCATCCATAGAAAAATAACTAGACCCAAGTCAAATATCTTCTGAGAAAAAAGGTCAATGGCCATTGATGACGATGAATCAATATTGATAAAGATCAAAGAAAAAAATTAGGTCAGATTGTTTGTTCAGTTGCACCCAAAGGCCACATAGAAATGCCAAATAACAAAGAAAACAAAACTAAAATATAATAAACTAGCTTGTGCCTGCCGCTTCGCATGCTTTGTACCCGGATAAGATAAAATAAATGCCTATATCTTATTCCTGGTCCACATCTATACGTGTGCAAAATTTCAGCTCAATCCGTTGGGTAGTTTTTGCGTGAAGAGGTAACAAACCTCCAAAAAAACTTTCGGCTTTATAATATTAGTGGGTTAAGCAAATTTGAAGTCATTATACAAGAGAAGGTCAGAAGCGAAACCTCGCTCTTTTAACTCTCGCTCAAAACAAAAAGTAAAAAAAAAAAAATTTTTTTTTACTTTTTAGTTATCACTGGACAGGTTGGTGTTTGTCTGTTCATCTCATGACCACCATGTTGGATGATGAGTGATGTCATATAATTTTCAAAGTTTAATGTCAACTTAAGAACACTTAGCACAATATATGTAATAAAAAATATTGTCGCGAGATTTAAGCAGGTAATCGTATTTATATTGTTTGAAAAAAAAAAATTAAATCAATTAGATCAAGTTACACCTATACAGGTTAATCTCGCGACAAGCTTTTTTATTACTTATATTGTGAAAAGACGTTTTAAGTTGACATTAAACTTTAATGGAAAATGTTTATTTTATTATTTTTAGTGGGTACTCTTAAATAAATGCTTGTTTGTCAAAAAGTTTTTTTTACTTTTAATTTATTTGTCACTAATTTTAAGAACCTCATCATATCAGCCGTAAGACGTCCACTTAATTGGATAAAGGCCTCCCTCATGGATCTGCGATTACTGATCATGGGGGGCTGTTACCATACTCACCAGCTTGGCAGGCGGGTTGGCAAGCGCAGTACGGGTTGTTGATACACGGATAGATGCTGCTGCCCATCTACCGAGGGTACCCTTTAGCAGATTCTTACTGCATCCACGGGCAAAAGGCACGCTTCGTTTAAGAGCCTAGTTAGTTTATTTTAATATTTTGCATTGTATGAGTATGTGTGTCAAAATAAATGTATCTTTATCAATACCATTTCACATACTTACTTTTGCTATGCATTACAATTTTTGTCCTAATATTAGGCTTAACCAGGTGCTGACCGCAGCTTTGCTCGCGTTGTACTTAAATAAAAAGTAGCACATGTGTTAATCCTGGTTTACTTCAAGTATGTGCAAAGTTCCAACTTAATCAGTCTGCGTTTTTAAACAAGCAGTCCATTTATATATAATTAGTGCATGTTACATAATATAAAACATTACATATATGTAAGTTGGAATTAATTATACCCAGTACAATTATTTGCAGATAATGTAAACACGTAAATCAATATCCACTTCAGAAGCTATTTGCCAACTGTGCTTTGGACAAGCAGATTCTACGACTAGCTATATACAGTGGACGGTCATAGCTAGTCGTAGAATCTGCATGTTCGCGGTCGTATTATCGTACTGGCCACAAACCTACTATGATTAATTAACCTACTACAAACTTTGCAACAAAGCTCATAAAATATCAGATTACTCAGAGGACATCAAGCTACGTACTTTATGTTTCTACAGTGAAATAAATGAGTATGAGTACCTATGAGTATCAGATTGCTTAGTTATAAGACAAAACTACATAAGACGTAATCTGTTCCAACTTTTGTTGTGAAAAGTAATGACTTATCGTCATCGACCGAGTAAGGTTCTTCTGTTAGTTTCAATGATATCCTTTTTAAGAGGCCCTTGCTGTCCTCTGAATAAAAGCGTTTCAAAAACATAAATTAGAGTTGATTTCAGATGGGTTGGCGAGCGCAGTACGGGATGTTGATACACGTGAAGACGCTCCTGCCCATCTTCCAGAGATATCCCGTTGCAGATTCTTACTGCATCTACGGGCAAGAGAGGAGGAACAACATTCCACTACTAGCACTCCTTGGCTTTTAATTTATCTGACAAATAAAGGCGCAGATGGCGGGATGAGCTGGACATGTACTGTGCTGACTGGTCCACCAACGCCTTGGACCGGGAAGTATGGAGAGAGGGAAGGGAGGCCTTTGCCCAGCAGTGGGATCCTACAGGCTGATTAGATTAGATTAGAGTAGACAAATAAAGAAAACTCTATGATGATGATGTCATGGCAGTCTAGGTGCGCGAGTCTGTCTCGTACCTGTCCAATTGTATTTTTCCTGCACGGCTCACACGCCTTTCCTCATCATCATCCAATCGCCATTCATTGACCCCAACAACGAAATGAACATTCGCGAAGTAGTCACGCATTACGCTTGCTACAGCGTACCCTTCCGTGCGGAAGTGAGTGATCTAAAAAGTTTCCACAAACATATTGGCCGGGACTCATTGATGTTTGTTTCCGAAACTCGGTAACGAGTTCAGCGGTTCCCTGATTGATGAATGTGGATCCCTGAAACATGTATTGATAACGTGACGCATTAATTTCGCGATCGGCGAAACAGACAATAAAATATTGTCCACCAGTAGGAGGTGACGTTGCCGTGTTTGAGAATAAAATTTATGGCAGAGCTGGCAAAGATAAAAAGATAGGGGTTAAAATACTACCTTTGTAATCGGACTGTAAATTCAAAGGCTAGACTGTGTACTGACCCTATAATTACGGAGTTGAATGGAGCTTTGTGGAAACATTTTTAATTATATTCTCCACTTTGCCAACTTAAATTGAGTATATTTATGTCTCAACTAACACGGCCCCGTGTTAACTAGTGTTTTATGGGAAAGTAAATCATAAAGTATTGCAATATATATCGCGATACATATTCTTGATATTAGATGTCCCATTCTTTCGTTCATGGAACAAAATAACGGAAGTATTTGGACTACGGCATACTCCAATTTATGGGTACACTTAAGGCTGTCTTTAAAGAGAAATAAAAAAAATTGCATATTGGAACTTTTCGATATGAATAAATTAAATTTATAGTAAACTAGCTGTCCCGCATAACTTCGTCTGCGTCACATAGGAGAGAGAGAGAGTGGGTTGTAGGCACCTATAATTAAAATGCACGCGCAGTAAAACTGTGACATCTTTTAATATATTCCTTGAATTCCAATGGTATACCTACAATACCTATCTTCATTCATCATTTCAGCCGAATAACGTCCACTTTTGAACACTGGCCTCCCTCATGGATCTCCATAACTTGCTCTAATCAGTGCTCAACCGATATCACCATAACAAGAAATTCAGCGGTATCCGACATGGGTTCTGTAACTTAGTGGTTAAAACACTTCTTTAGGAAGCGTCAAGGATCGATTTGACCCCTTTTTTGCCGGGGGTTAAAAATGTAATGTCATGGATTTGTAACTTAGCACCTTTTTTCATAAACTCGTGTCTCTATAAACACGTTCATCCTTCTCGAAGGAGACAATAACGTGATTTTAATTAAAACTGTCATAATTACGTAAAATTTTTACTAAACTCTGTTCTCAAGTAATTATAAGCGGCGCTTTCAATGTAGAGCTGTCTTTTCCCATTAATCTTTCGCTACAGAAATTGAAAATCAAGGATGTCGGGTCAGGGAAGGCGAACGGTTTTTCAGGACGAATTAATTAGTGAGCCGACTGCCTCCTTTTGAGTTTCAATGCGGCTTTTTCTTGGCCTTGTAAAAACATTTGTGAAAGAGTGAATATAAAATTTGTATTTAACGCGTCGGAAGGTTTTTTGTAACTAAAACAAGTTCCGTGGGGTTATAGTAGAATGTTGCCGTCCTCTCTTGTCCGGGGATGCAGTAGGAATCTGCCAGGGATACGGAAGATGGGCAGCGGCATTACGAGTATCAACATTCTGTACTGCGCTCGCCAACCCGCCCGCCAAGCATGGTGAGTATGGCAACAACCCCCCTATGGGCAGTACTTGTAGATCTACAAGGGAGGCTTTTATGCAGCAGTGGACGTCTTACTGCTGAAATGATCATGGTAATGATAATACAAGAAAGAAAGTGTTTTGATTTATTGGAGAGTGGTGTATTCTGTTCGCAAACTTCCTAACTAAAGCTTACTGAAATTGCGTACAATGGACTAAAATCACATAATATCTTCCGATGTTGCCGTTCTAAAATTTTGATTTTACGTTGACAACTCTAAATTTGAATACCTCAATACTCTGATTATAATAATAAGCTTTTAAAGTGCAACTACCAAATCGACACCAGTTTGTGTGCTATAATAATATTTAAATAATGGAATCAGGCGTTACTTTGCGGAAATCCATGACAGTAAAATGCAATGAAAATATATAGTTTTAATTCCGCTAATGCTGAGATGCATATGTACCGCCCTCCCGCCCGCTAATTATGCACATGCAGGGAGAACTAGGTTGTTAGTGCAACAAGCATACCCAAACCCACACGACGACACGTGTTTCGCCTCGCCGCGAGGCATCTTCAGGTGAAACGCCGAGGTGTTGACTAGTCGGTGGCTGGAACGAAACCGCCGTTTCGGAAGCATTAGCAGAATTAAAACTAGATATTTTCATTGCATTTTATAATAATGTTTTTATAATCAACAACAAAAAAAAAATTTTAGATGTTTACTAACACCTTGAGTTTATGAGCGTGTTCGGAGTATGCTAACAATTCAGAATATAAAGCATCATAATATAATCACGTTCCTTTGGAATCCTCCATGGAAACAAAATAAATACATTGACAGCCTAGGGGTGCCTGCAGTAGAATATTCCCCTCCTCCTCCAACGTCTACAGACGCTGCTGCTCATCTGTCCCCGTAAGATGAGCAACAGCCTCTTTCGGTCTATCAAGATCCCGTACCGCCAAGCGTGGCAAGTATGGCAACAAACTCTCATGACCGTGGAGATCCATGGCTTATCACTGAATTGAAATTATCGTGGCTTGACATCATTTAATAAATATAATACGGCTAACACCACGTAGCTAACTTATTATCATCTTTCTGACGTTTTCTTCAAACGTCAGTAAGATGATAATAAGTTAGGTACGTGGTGTTAGCCTTATTATATTTATCAGGGGAAGCTTATGTCCAGCCTCCTTTCTCATCTGGACATCCTACGCCTGAGACGACGACAAAAAACAGAAACATCCCAGTAGTGGATGTGGACTTTCGTCTTCAATCATACATTTTTTTTAACATATTTGTGCAAAGGGCCCCCCTTCTCCTTCCACTTCTCAGGATCACCGGCCGCTTTCCTCCACCCTGTCTGGAAGGCATCTATATCGTCACGCCATCGTATTTCGGGCCTGCCTCGGCTTCGCCGCCCATATTCAATATGCTTATAGTGATAAGGCCGCCCATTGTACTTCTACTTTTAGTTTTGTAAGTTTCTTTCTATGTTATATTATTTTTGTGTTAGTATTAAGTTAAGTACAATAAAGAGTTATCTATCTATCTATCTATTCAGGCTCACACTTGGTGACGATTGACGCCTAACTATCAGGGTGCATTCTCAATACATGGCCTTCCATATCCCATTTCCAGTATCCGGCCCACCCAATCCTACAACAAATAAAAGAAATTAATTCAACTGAAGAGCAAAAAATAATCTAAACCAAATCGAATGCAAAAAACAACCACAAAACTCGTTATCTAAATCAAAATCGTATCACACCCGCTTTAATATTCCCGACGCATTCTCCCTCGAAACAAATGTATGATTTACTGGAAAATTTCTCATTCGTTATCTGTGCCTGGGGCGGGTTGATTTACACGACCTATGATCCTGCTATTGAACACAAAGAAACAAAATGATAACAACAACCGTAAACATGATAAGTTCGTATTAAATGGGCAGGTATCTAAGAACTTGGATGTTTATCTATATATATAAAATTCAAAGTCCTGACTGACTGACTGACTGAGATATCAACGCACAGCCTAAACCGCTGATCGCACAGACTTGAAATTTGGAGGGTATGTTTGTCTTGGTATGTAGGCGCTCACTAAGAAAGGAATTTTGAAAAATCGCACGCCAAGGGGTTCAAAATTGGGTTCAAAGTTCAGAGTAAAATATGACATATCTACGTGACCGTTCACGATAGACATTTGAAAATTCGTATGTAGATTTCTGCAATGAAATAAGCAATGACGTGTTTAAGTTTTTTTTTTGAATTTTCAAAATTAAAGGGTAGGGGGTCCATTGTTTATGAAAAAAACCTTTAAAGAGCGAAATCTTTTGAACTGTAACCGCTAGCAGGTTGAAATTTACAGAGAAAATAAAATATTCAAAAAATAGTCTTTATATATAAAATGCAAAGTCCTGACTGACTGACTGATATATCAACGCACAGCCTAAACCGCACAGACTTGAAATTTAGAGGGTATGTTTGTCTTGGTATGTAGGCGCTTACTAAGAAAGGAATTTTGAAAAATCGCACGCCAAGGGGTTCAAAATTGGGTTCAAAGTTCAGAGTAAAATATGACATATCTACGTGACCGTTCACGATAGACATTTGAAAATTCGTATGTAGATTTCTGCAATGAAATAAGCAATGACGTGTTTAAGTTTTTTTTTGAATTTTCAAAATTAAAGGGTGGGGTGTCCATTGTTTATGAAAAAAACCTTTAAAGAGCTACATCTTTTGAATTGTAACCGCTAGCAGGTTGAAATTTACAGAGAAAATAAAATATTCGAAAAATCATCTAGAAAAGTTTGAGAGATACGTCATAAAAAAAAAACAGCTACCGCAGCGTCTGTCAAAGTACCGTTTTCAGCTCCCGTAAGGTAAAATTTGAGAGCTGCGTCATAAAAATGCCCAGCTACCGCAGCTTCTGGCAAAGTACCTTTTTATACGACTTATCGGCTAGACAAGCCGATGGCCCATCTTATGTAAAGCGGTAACTTCTATTACAACTGCAATACCGCGGTGATCATGGTCACGAAGCCTGTGACTAGGTGACCAATGCTTCATTGTATTGCGCCTGTCACCCTGAGATAGAGTTCTAAGGTCTCATGTGCCCGTTATTTTACTGGCCCCCTTACCCTTTCAAACGGAACAAAGTAATGCAGACATTACTGCTTGGTTGTAGAAATTACGAAGTACGATTGTAGTATTTCCCCGATGAACTCTTCACAAAAAGTTCTACAACTACAACTATTTGGCTTCCATTAACAAAAGTTCGCGAGATGGGTCATAAAAAAATTCCAGCTACCGCAGCGTCTGCCAAAGCACCGTTTTCAGTTCCCATTAGGGAAAATTTGCAAGATGAGTCATAAAAATTTCCAGCTACCGCAGCTACTGCCAAAGTACCTGATTTAGCTTCCGGCTAGAAAAGTTTGTAATCTATACATATAAAATTCACAGTCCTGACTGACTGACTGACTGACTGACTAACTGACTGAGATATCAACGCACAGCCTAAACCGCTGATCGCACAGACTTGAAATTTGGAGGGTATGTTTGTCTTGGTATGTAGGCGCTCACTAAGAAAGGAATTTTGAAAATTCGCACTTCAAAGGGTTCAAAATTGGGTTTAAAGTTCAGAGCAAAATATGACATATCTACGTGACCGTTCACGATAGACATTTGAAAATTCGTATGTAGATTTCTGCAATGAAATAAGCAATGGCATGTTTAAGTTTTTTTTGAATTTTCAAAATTAAAGGGTAGGGGGTCCATTGTTTATGGAAAAAAACCTTTAAAGAGCTACATCTTTTGAACTGTAACCGGTAGCAGGTCGAAATTTACAGAGAAAATAAAATATTCAAAAAATTAAAACAAAGGTGGTCGTTTTATAAACTGTTATTTTAGCTCTGTCGTACAAACGGTTAGGCCTTCCTATTTCAAACTTGGTGTGAAAATAGTACTTACTTTAAAGATATACCAACCATGAATTATAAAAACTGGCCAAGTACTAAACATGTTAAGTGTACAAGTAAAAAACGTGTTTATTTCTGTTTAAAATATAAACTTTATATATACTTAGGTACACTACCTAACCATTCTTTATTAAACTGATTGAGCTTATATGTACCTATTATAGTAATTTATGCACTAACATCTACATAAACTTTAATTTAAACATAAAAAAGTAAAATATCCAGCGCCGCGGTGCGGTCGCGGCAGCCGGTCGGGGCACTGGGGATATATATTAAGGGACAAATTAATTTTATTATATAAGTAATCTCCCAGAAAGCAATAAAATTTGTGCGCGTGAACTGTGCGAAAGAAAAGTGTTGTGCAGACTTTGTCTTTACGTCTTTTTATGTCTCTTTCCGCTGGGTCGTACTTCAGTTCAGAGTGTTTCATAAGCAGTAGATTTAGAATAAATGATTGTCTGACTGTAAGCACGTCCCATTTTAAATAAAGATCCGTTGTAGGGTAAAGAATCGGTAGACCAGCACCAACTTTGAGTATTGCACGTTGTGCAACCTCTAGATAATGAAGGTTGGTCTTCGCCGCACCGCCCCAAGATGTGATGCAATAGTCCACAATTGACTGACCTAGTGCATAATAAACCTTTTTTAGTACATATGGGTTAGCTACATGTCGCAGAGTTTTAAAGACGTAAATAAGTTTACGTAGTCTCGGGACTAAGGCGTCTATCTGTGGTTTGAAACTAAGCGTTTGGTCTATTTTGATACCCAAATATTTAATGTCATTCACCCGTTGTAGAGTAGGACAGAAACAAGATGGAATACTATCGATCACGTTACAGTTATGGGCAATGATGGTATGGGAAACTGAAGGGAGTTTACTGGTTTTTAACGAGAACGCAATATATTTGGTTTTTGTGACGTTTAATGTTAGTGAGTTATTGTTTAGCCATGATGATATGGAATTGAATCCCAGTTGTGCTAATCTGTAAACCTTTTCCCAGCTATCACTATTAAAGAAAACTGCGGTGTCATCAGCGAAGGTGAAAATCTGTCCACCAGCCAGTTTGAGGTTACAGAGGTCATTTATATAAATGAGGAAAAGCGTTGGTCCAAGAATACTTCCTTGGGGAACGCCATAGGTAACAGTTTCCTCGTCACTTATGAATTGGCCTATTTTAACTCTCTGAACCCTACCAGTGAGGTAACTGCAGAATAGATCAAGTGGAACACCTCTTATGCCAATTCTCTCTAGTTTTGAAAGCAATATGGAAACGTTGACGGTGTCAAATGCCTTAGCTATATCAAGAAACAGCGCTAAACATTTTTGCTTTGCATCTAAGTTGGTTATGATCGAATTTACGAGACCATGAACTGCATCACTTGTGGATATACCACATCTAAATCCGAATTGAGATGTAGATAATAAGTTATTGGACTCGAGATAATTTACCAAACGCTGATTTAAAAGTCGCTCTAATATTTTTGAAAGAGTTGGCAAAATAGATATAGGTCGGTAATTATTTACACTGACTCCGTCACCACCCTTTAGTATTGGCTTTATGAGGGCTGTCTTAAAAGCTTTAGGGAAGACACCGGTAGAAATGGAGAGATTACAGATGTGGGTTAGTACAGGGATTAAAATGTGCATATACTTTTTAATGATAGTGCTTGTGATCTGATCCGTACCAGAGGCGCACTTGTCTTTTAAGCCTGTTATAAGTTGTGACATTTCTTCATCGTCAGTTGGGAGTAAAAGAAATGAATTTACGGACGCATAACTAGATAAAATATTTCTGTCATGTACGGGTTGACCTCTGTTTCTTATTTGCTCAGCCAGGTTCTTACCCACACCTGCAAAATAAGTGTTCACCTCATTAACATCGCTTTGGTGGTTGTCTTTTAGTAATAGACATGAATGGTCATCCTTCTGCTTTTGGAAACTAGTTATGGTTTTAATGGACCTCCAAATCTTTCTACAATCAGTCCCTGCCGACTCAATTTCACTTTTCTCATACGACCGCTTGGCTTTCTTAAGTATAGAGTTGCAATAGTTGCGATAACGTTTGTATGTAAGCTTAAGAGTTTCATTTAATGGGTCTTTTTTGAGTTTTTTGTATATATTATCCCTATTTTTCATGCAGCGAAGCAACCCCGGATTAATCCAGGGTTTACTGATTCGTTTTCTGTTTGGCACAATTGTAGTTTTAGAATTATTTTTAATAGCATTTGACAAAAAGTTTACTAACACGTTGGTTGCACTATCCACATCGTGGTTTTGGAGAATAGTCTGTATGTTTAAATCCTGTAATGATTTATCGAGTCCTGTGTAGTCGATGCGAGTTAAGTGCTTGCTTCTCAATTCCACATGATCCAAACGCCCTAAACTTAATACAGTACATTCATGGTCTGTAATTGTAGAATTAATCACAAGACAAGTAGCATCAAGTTTAGTTTTTCGCATAATGTGGTCGAGACATGTCCTTCCGTGAGTTGGAAGTGTGTGCCCAGGTAGAATTGAGTGACTTGCAAGAATGTTCAAATAGTCATGAGCACGCTTGTCATTTGCATTTGGAATAATATCTATGTTGATGTCCCCACATAAAATAATGTTTTTAAAATTACTAAGCTTTGATATAATAAGATCAAGTGAACGAAGAAAGTTAGAGATGTCCGTATAAGAAGGGGGGCGATATATACCAATTATACATGTATCTTTGATTTTTATGATAAGGCAATTCGCATCTAGTACATCAGGTTCCTCGCTAGTTACAGTGAGGAATTTATTATAATAAATTACTAATCCCTCGTTTTGGGTTTTATGTAAGCTAGTTGATATAGAGCAGTAATTATCAATAGTCGGTATTAACTTGGCGGTTCTTAGCCAACACTCTGTTAAAACCAATACATCCCAAGGAATTAAGGATTCTTGTAGGAGCGTAGTGAATGATGGAAAGTTACAATTTATACTTCGGATATTTTGAGAAAGGATATTGAATGAATTTAATTTATTGTTACTCTGTAAATTTTTTTGTATGTTTTCAGTGTCACATCTAATAACTCTAGCCAACGAAAATGAATCCAGATCAGAATTAAGATCTATAACGCTATTCATATCTTAAAATTATAATAAATATTCACAAAAAAGTCACTTATTAGTGACCTATTTATAGCGCATTTAAAATATTTAGGAAGATCTGGATCATAGTACATGTAAGCTAGAAATATCAAATTTTGGCAGCTAAAAAGTTGGAACTTTGTCTTGTTTTGTACGATATCTAAAAAACTCTTGTCTAGAGAAAATTTTAGGGAGAGACTGTCTATAATTGGCTTTGGTAATTGTGTGTTATTTATCGGTGAGGAGTTATGAATATTGTATAGTTTGAGTGTATAAAATAAGTGTAAATAGTTATTAAAAACTGTGTTATGGGTTCTTGTGTGTTTTGTATGTAAGTATTTAGGAATTTTGTGTCTGTTTAATAAGTGTATTATAATAAAAATATTTTTTGTAAAAAATAACAAATGACAGAAAATTGCAGGAATAGCAGCGTAATATTTATACATGCGAATTTTAATATGAGCTAAATTCCATGGTAGTGAAGTATTAACAATACCTAGTCACTTTGTAAGGTCTGTAAGCTGGTGCTCTTCTTCTATGCGGATGGGGATCGAATCTGGATTTACTTTCACGAATATTTTTCCGTAAGACGTCCACGCAGCGTATAATTTTTTGTCCTTGATATGTCCTCGAGCCACAAAGAATATTCGCTTTGCTTTTGTAGTTAAATATTCAGAAATATAAATTCTAGACACTTGGCCTGGCAAATTTATGTCCGCAGAGCTAAAAAGCGGATTTTTAGCTTCGCGTTTTGATTTATTATGCCTTTTTAATTCGTCCAGGATGGATTCCTTACGCTGAACTGTTGAAAAATCCACTACAATGGCACTAGATTTAGCGCGATATACCTGTCTCAGTTCCTGATCCTTGATCTCTTCAAGACCCAGTGCCGATCCAATCTTCTGGACGATCGATTTTAATTGAGGCTTGTTTTCTTTGTCTAACTTTGCGATGTTTCGGATCTCTACTGTGGTGCATCGTACATTATTTTCCATCCTGTCAAGTTGATTTTCTAAAGTATCAATTTTTGTTCTGTAGGTGGAATTTTCTAACTCCAATTTGTTTACTTTCTGTAGCAACTCATTATGTTGTAGCGATAGGTTTTGAAGCGATGATTTGATATCTTCGTTTTGGTTTAAAACCGTGCTAATTGCAGTAGTCAGGGAATCAAATTTAGCATCTTGTCTGGCTGTAAAAGCTTCCAGCAGCTCCTTAATTTCAATCGTTGGGCTTGAAGATGATGTGGTCTCTAAGTCCTCGAAAGTACGTTTTTGCCTCTTGGTTATATTAAAATATAGGTCCTTGGGTTCCAACGGGTCAACACTGTTTAGGGCAGGGTCCGAGTGATAGTGTATAATTGCCGTGGGAGTCTTTAGAAGCGCTCCAGAGTCCAACTGTGGAGGAGAACGTTGGACAGCCATTTCTAGATATCAGCTTTTAGGGTCTCTGGTAATCCGTAAAACAATCAGTGCGTAAGTTGGCAATGGTATAATACATACATACGTATTTAGTCTAGTGTCGGTTTACAAGTTCCGATCGTTAATTTCGAGGTGCCCGTACAATGACACGCTGGTGTATTGGCAACAGTACTCAACGGCGAATCAGCAGGTCCCTGGTTCGCGCCCACAAAAGGTAAGGAATTTTTGTAATTTTCTCACCCAAAACTTATTAGTTCAGGTCCCTGTCTGAAGACACGCTGTGGGGCTCCACTCAAACCGAAGATCAGGGCGGCATATAAAAATCTGGCAACAATCCAAGCCGTGGTTCGAACCTAAGTTGTGCCCTTGAGCTATTGTAAATAAAGCTATATAAGCAGGTATATAAGCTATTTTTGGTTGTGGCATCACGCGGGCAAAGCCGTGGGCAGAGGCTCTCATGTTAGGAGGTTAGGTGTAGGACTCTCAAGTTTTTTTGTAAGACTAAGTGTTATGTCATATTTCAATAATTTAGCTTGCTTTTGTCTACTCGTTAGATATAAGTAAAACGCGCCTGCGAATATTTTTTAGTTGCCAATAAACACCATTGAGAGCACACCTATATCGTGATTTTTCAATTATATATCCCGCAAGCTAAACTAGACCTTAGGCATACCAACATATGGTCCTTCGAGCCGGATAAGTTACGAGCTACGGAGCGTCGGTCGCCGGGCGAGAACAATAGCACGCCGCATTCCAGAGATAAGGAGTTAGCGTAATGACTACTACACAGGAATTAATAAGTGTATTGGAAGATACTGCATCATTACTACAAAGAACTCAAATTAATTTGAAGAAATGTCCGAAGACAAGATTAACGAAGGGATACATCGAAGCAAGAATAAATGGAATTGAGGAGTATTGGAAGATTTTTAGAAATTCGCATCAGGAATTGGTCAAAATCACACCGAAAGAACAAAAGGCCGTCATACCGTACTTTGCTAATGAAGACTTTTACATGTACGAGGAATTATATTATTGTTTACTGGCGGATTTACGTGATTTATTGACTTCTTTGAACAAATCGCCCGCTACTGCTGTTTCTTCGCAAGACAACACAAACACAAGTATTAATTCGAATGCAAACCAACTCGTCAGGCTACCGAGAATAGAATTACCAAAGTTTAGTGGAAGTTATGAAGAATGGTCAACATTTAAGGACTTGTTTACATCGTTAGTGCATGAAAATACGACAATTAGTGATGTGCAAAAGTTACATTATTTGAAGACTAGTGTGACGGGAGAAGCCCAGATTTTATTGAAACACATCCAGGTAACGCAACAAAATTATGAACAAGCATGGGACATTCTCAAAGCAAGGTATGGAAATAAAAGATTACTAATCAATTCAGTCTTGAAAAAATTGTTCGGGCAAAAGAAGATGACTTCTCAATCTTCTACTCAAATCAAGAATTTACTTGACGTCACGATGGATTGCTTGAACAACTTGAACAACCTGAACATAGCTACAGATTCATGGGATCCTGTAATCATATTTCTGATCACACAGAAATTGGACCCTGAGTCACACAAAGACTGGGAAGAAAATGCCTATAAAGAAGAAGCAGACGAACTACCTACCTGGAATGAATTGAAGAAATTTCTACACTCAAAATACCGTACTCTGGAACTTGTCTCTCCGTCAGGCTCCCGTGAAAAACTTGTGAAGGAACGTTCATTTCACGCCGCCACTGCAACCACGTGCACTAATGAAACATCAACCTCGTCAAATACACCATCAAAGAAAACATGCGTTATATGTAAGGAAAATCACACCTTATGTCATTGCAAGGAATTCATCAAACTGCAACCCATGGAAAAATATGAATATGTAAAGAAAAACAACCTCTGCTTCAACTGTTTAGTACCAGGACATTCAGCCCACAAATGTAGATTGCAAATGTCCTGTCGTATATGCAAGCGGCGCCATCATACTCTCCTACATCGAAACAAGAACTTGGACGCTTCTGAATCATCTGAAACTATACAACCGGAAGCGTCACATAACGTCGTAGAAGAGCAAGAGGAACTATTAGTAAACACAATGATCGCGTCAAACCACACTACTAAACAAGGCACTGGTATAGCACTGCTAGCGACGGCAATGGTGACAGTAAGAGGTGAGCATAATCACGCCATTGTTCTGCGTGCGCTGGTAGATCAAGGTTCGCAGGCAGCATTTATTAGTGAAAAGGCAACCCAAATGCTCAACCTTACCAAACAGTCAGCAAGAGGAAGTATCATTGGAGTGGGGTCATCAAGAACTAATGTCAATCACGTGGTACAGCTACAAGTTGGTTCCCGATGGGATCCAAGCTTCAAGATGGATCTAAAGGCTTATGTAATGAACAAACAACTTACCACTAAACTTCCCTCCAAAGCTGTCACTGTCAACAATTGGACACACCTAGAAGGGCTCAATCTGGCAGATACCAGCTACCACACACCAGGGCCGATTGACTTGCTTCTAGGCGTCAGAGAGTATGCACAAATTGTGCAACAACAACTTATCAAGGGTCCACCAGGTTCACCCTGTGCTCAAAGAACAAACCTTGGATGGATTCTGTTCGGAGAAATCGATTCTACGAACTTGCAAGAAAGTTCATTTCTGGTCCTTCATCACCAAGTACAAATAGAAGGTATGTTAAAATCCCTGTGGGAGATAGATACAGAACACAAAAGAAAACTAACAAGAGAAGAAAGACAATGCGAAACAATTTATGAAGAAACACACACAAGAACGAAAGAAGGAAGATACATAGTAAAGTTACCTTTCAAGACCGAGAATCCTAAATCTACTGAGGGAAATACAAAAAATATAGCAAGAAATAGACTACTACAGTTAGAAAGAAGATTCAAAAGAACACCACAGCTAAAAGAAGACTACAAGAAAGTTATGGAAGAATATTTAACACTAGGACACATGGAAGAAATACCTGAAAATGAAACTAGTAAAGAGAAAGCAGTGTACTTACCTCATCACGCTGTAGTCCGTGAAGATAAAGAAACCACGAAGACACGCGTTGTATTTGATGCATCGGCAAAGGGCACGAACCACATTTCCCTCAATGATGAACTGCTTGTAGGTCCACAGCTTCAAGATGATCTCAGAAACTTGATCATGAGATGGCGAATGAAACGTATCTGTTACGCAACTGATATCCAAAAGATGTACCGGCAATGCATTGTGGACAAGGACCACGCCGATAGCTATCAGCGCATTCTATGGAGACCAGATGAAATGGAAAGAATCAAAGAATATCGTTTGCTTCGAGTTACCTTTGGCACTGCGTCTGCACCTTATCTGGCTGTAAGAACTCTCCACCAAGTTGCTGAGGATGAAGGTCAAGGAAATCCAAAGTCAGCAGCCATAATCAAAGAAGACTTTTATATAGATGACCTGATGTCAGGTGAAGACACAGCGAAGGAAGCTATTGAAAGAGCCCAAGAAGTGGCTGAAATTTTAAAGAAAGGTGGATTCGTTTTATCAAAATGGTCGTCAAACTGTCCAGATTTCATGAAGTCCATAGAACCAAGCGAAAGAACTACCCATGCACACGTGGATTTCAAGCTAGATGGAATAATAAAGGCCCTGGGAATCATTTGGAATTTAAGAACGGATAAATTCCAATATCAATTGAATCTACCAACAATACTTACCAACGTCACAAAGAGAACTATCCTATCCGATGTCCAGAAACTGTTTGACCCTCTAGGATGGATTTCCCCAAGTTTGATTATGGCAAAAATGCTAATACAGAAACTATGGCTAGAAAAGATTGGATGGGACGAAAAGATAAGCCAGCAACTAGAAGAAGAATGGAAGAGTGTGCGAGCAGATTTCAACCATGTAGATGAAATTCAAATCGATCGATGGCTCGGCACAGTTAGCACTGAAATTAGCAAGGTCCAAATTCATGGTTTTAGTGATGCCTCGATGCAAGCGTATGCAGCAGTCGCCTATCTAAGAACAGAAAATCAAGACGGCAGTATAACATCAAGAATTATTGCTTCAAGAACTAGAGTGGCACCTTTACGAACTGTGTCCTTACCACGCTTGAAACTATCTGGAGCATTATTACTGTCGAAGCTGCTGAAACAAATAGAATACGCAATGAGAATACCTACGACACAAATATATGCGTGGACTGATTCGACGATTGTTATTGCTTGGTTATCTGGCGAGCCGCACAGGTGGAAGCCATTCGTAGCGAACCGGGTTGTAGAAATTATTGAGAACGTTCACAACAGTCGGTGGTATCATGTCACATCAGAGGAAAATCCAGCAGATATAGCATCCAGGGGCATGTTACTCGCAGCTCTGAAAGAACAAACGTTATGGTGGAAGGGCCCAGCGTGGCTATCTGAAAAAGAAATAACATTAAAACACACAGAAGTAATACCTACAGACCTAGAAATGAAGAAAGAAAAAATACAGACCAATCTTAAAATACAACATGAAGAAGTAAAGGAAAGCATAACATCACAATTTGATCAATTCGAAAACCTAAAAGAATTAATAAAGGTCATAGCTTACTGCAAAAGGTTTTTGAATTTTAAAAAAATAACCGAAAACATAGAAAGAACATTAACTACTAAAGAATTGGAAGACGCACTGATGGTGATCGTTAAACTAGTGCAAAGGGAAGAGTACAGTGAAGAGATAAATAGTATAAAGAGAAACAAAGCTATGAGAGGAGATAGTAACATAAAAACACTTAACCCTTACCTTGATGAGAATGATATTCTCAGGGTGGGCGGTCGGCTGCGGCACGCAAATCTTGATGAACATTCCAAGCACCCTATAATTCTAGGAAACAATAACAAATTAGTCCCATTGATCATTGCAGATTCTCACTCTCAAACACGGAGGCGTGCAGCTGATACTATGCTACTTACGTACCAAATACTGGACCAAAAAAGCGTAAAAAGTGGTAGCCACATAGTAAAAAGATCTATTTCGAAACTATGTCCCCTCCCTATTTATACCGATTGACAAAACAAAGTTAATTAAGCACTTTTTTATCACTTGTATTGTGTTCAGAATATCTGTTATGTTGCATTCATAGAATTGTATGATTTACTTTAGATCTTAATATAGATTCGTAAGGCTCGTATTTTTGATTTGTAAGCCCATTTGATAATTTCTTTGTTGAATACAAATGTATGAATTATTGAATATGTATGTACCTATGTAGAAAGGTATTCTACATATAATCATTAGTCATAAAGTTGGTTTGTTATTAATTAATTAGCATGCATTCAATTCATTCGTTCTGTGCCCATTGCGAAAATTTAATGTAGTCTGGGTAAAAAGGACCTGCTAGTCCTTTGGTGGGCGGAATGTTATGTCATATTTCAATAATTTAGCTTGCTTTTGTCTACTCGTTAGATATAAGTAAAACGCGCCTGCGAATATTTTTTAGTTGCCAATAAACACCATCGAGAGCACACCTATATCGTGATTTTTCAATTATATATCCCGCAAGCTAAACTAGACCTTAGGCATACCAACACTAAGTTTAGTCACTGATGGCCACAAATAAGGCCGCGAAATCACACACGCTTTGACTTCATATAGTAGATAATGTAACTTATTTCCCAGTAGGTAGTACCGGTTGTGTAAACTTTCAGAACTTTGAGGCTGAGGCAACCCTTAGCGTAGGTAGTAGGTTTTGTCCTTCTAATGTTAAGTTAATACAGACTCTTCTATAGTGACCAGACACATATTATAGATTTCATCTACTTATTACCTTAACCACTCTTTGCATATGAGTCCCAAAAAAAATGCTGATTTACATCCTTTAAAAACGCGGGCGAAGCCGCGGGCAGCAGCTAGTTTATCTATTATAAAGCCAAGAATTGGAATTCATTAGATTGATTGGTTAATTAAAAGAAACTCTTTGGTTTTAGAAATGGAAGTAGGTGCCTACTTACTGTACTATACTTATACTCGTAGTTCAATTGGTTGCGTAGTAAATTATAATCTGTGGTATTAAGTTGTTTTCCTTTCAACTCTTGTGAGAAAGTGTGTATAACACAGTTAATAACACTGTGCCACCCTAGCTTGGTAAAAACTTAAACCATTCATGAGTTCCGGTAGTATTTGCAGATTCAATCTGCGAATACTATCGTTTATAAACTATTATTATTTTAAACAAAGCAACCTCATACTCTCAATAAGTCTTCACAAACCATTATGATATTTTTCCGCTTTCCATCCCTTATGTTTGGGTATGATTGTATCAATTACCTAATTAAACTATTATTTGTTCCTAACATAGTAGGGAATAAAATAGAGAAACAATACATGAATTCATAATTTTATAATAAAAGCCTCAAAATCACTAAAATGATGGGGATTCCATTTATTTTCAGTCTACTATTTTAGAAATAAATTTAATAAATAGGGTATTGCAGACTAGTGACATATTCAAACTTAGGTCACATAAACTATGCATTTAGTTGCCTTTATTTTTTACATTGATTTATTTATTACTAATAATATCACTCCTAGGTCCACTGGAGTCATAGAGGATAAAATAGAGAAAAAATAAATTAAATTATTCAGTTATAAAAGCCTTGAAATAAATATGACCAGACCATACGTTTCTGGGCACAGAAACGTATGTACGCTCGTCAATGTCCTTTATGTAGGCAGTTACGTTATCTCCAGGTAGTGGTCTATATGTCTGATTTTATTGTTATGGGGGTAAGTGGCAAAGCCTTTTATCTAAAGAAAGTATTATTTAATTTAATATTTCTATTTATTCTAAGCAATTTCATAAAGCAAAATTTATACGCAAAAATATCACCACGAGCACTTTAATATTGCGAGAAGCGTTGTTCATAAAAATAAGTAACATCCAAAGATTACAAATCTTTGGCAATATCTACTGAAATCGCAGCATTTATTTGATTTGCAAGGTATTCTTGCATTTAACCTTTTACATTTTCATATCGTTGAATCTATTTGAGTGATAGAACGTTTGATCTTTTTGTATTGAGCTCGAAAATTCCCTTATTTGGACCTGAATGAACTCTTTGCCTATAAAACCTTTATGCAGTAAAAAATGTAGGTGTATAGAATTTTTTACATTCTGAGATTTAAGAAATAAATCATTTGATTCATGGATATTTATAAATGGGTAACATTAGCTCTTTTTTCAACCATTCCTAAAAAAGGTTGTGATTTAAACTCAAATCAAATCAGATGTTTTATTCAGTAATATATGATCAAAAGTTTTATCAAAGGTTGAAAACAACTATCAAGTAGGTAAAATAAGAATTACTTATGTTAGGTATTTCCGCTTGTCCAAATCATTATTAAACTAAAATATTTTAATTATAAGTCTATTGCTACATTTTGTTTTTATAATGATCTTACTTACCTTGTTAGAACCAATAGCAATTTAACTTGTTAAACTTTCGCGATTTGTTAACATATTTTTAGTTTTAAAATTACACCAATAGCAATTGTTAAAAAAATATCGTTTGATAAACCTTACTTTCCAAATCATCATAATTTCAGCCGTAAAACGTCCACTACTGAACTAAGGCCTCCCTCATGGATCTCCATGAGGGGCAGTTGCCATACTCACCACGCTTGGCAGGCGGGTTGGTTAGCGCAGTATGGGATGTTGATATACAGAAAGACGCTGCTGCCCATCTTCCGGAGGTGTCCCTTAGCAGGCTCTTACTGCATCCACGGGTAGGAGAGGAGGAGTAACATTTACTGCCGGCACCCCACGGCTAAACAAACTTACTTTCCAAGTAAAACAGAAAAAACCTAGCGTACAATCCTGTAGAAAATATTCCTGCTTTTTTAGAAATATTAATAGTTTTCAAAATATTTAAGAAAACTATTGAACAGTACTAAGAATTCAAAACCCTCATTTCAAAACTTTATTCAGTATTTTTTTTATTTTTATAGTGTTAACAAAACTTACGAACAACATTTCAAGGAATTTAAATCGATATGATCTTATTGAGACTTCTTACTAGAATTTCGACTTAGCCCGTAGCTTAGTTGGTTAGGGTGGCGCATTGATAAACAGTTATATAATATATACATATATGAATGTAAATATTATAATAACAATAGTAAAAAATAAATATATCGCGAACTGCGGGGGGCCAACTGCATAAAAACTGTCGCAAAAAACTAGCCTGAAATGAAAAGTCGTAAGCGCCAAAACAGCAATTTTCGCGTTTAGTAAAAACTATTGGTAATTATGTAAAATCTAAGTACCTACCATTTTGAAAAAGAATTAAAGACTCAGTAGTGGACATTTTACGGCTGTAATGATAAAGTAGGTATAGCTTTCTCAGTTTTTACTCGTGTTATAGAGTCGCTACTTTTGTCCAAATTTTTGGTTGCCCGCAAACGGTTTTTTACTCTGAGATACTTTATTATTTCGCTGTCCCCGGGCAATAAAGCGGTAATGTCAAAAATCAAATTTTACAGGAAAAATAAAAGAAGCTAATTTGTTTATAGTGCAGCGTACAGTGTTCCAAAACAGGCGTTCAAAATGTCAAATGAAAGCTAATTTTGTTACCATTGCAACCTTATAAAAATAATTGTTATAATATAAGTATTTAAAGAAATAATTCAAAAAATGTATAATACAAATTATAGACGATTCTGTTTCAATTGCAACATCATTAATGACTTTATAAACACACTAACCACTGAGATTCAGGAATGTAAGAAAATAATACGACGTAATTTCCACTTTAGATCTCGAGCGTAATAGCCGATTACCACCTTCTTTAGGGAAATTTTATAGCCAAATCTTAGTTGTATCATCCACTAATCGCTATTTTAGAATCCTATCAATGTTTCATATTTGTATGTAACCATTGTAACAGACCGACCTTATAATGTGATTTATTTTAATTTTTTACCGTTTTAGACAATATTTTATAAAATTAATCATTCTTTTTAATGTTACTACTACCGAATTTTTGTTTAATTAAATATTAAGTGATAATTATTTTGTAAGTATAAAAAAACCTTTCAAATCACAATTTTTTTATTAATTATTTAACTTTGGAAACAAACACACAAAAGCCTTTAAAAAAGAAAAAATACTGTGCTACCTCAATTTGAATAAAATCACATATTTTTTATTAAATATCAAACTTTGGAAACAAACACAAAAAACACTTCAAAAATAAAAAACATACTATGCTACCTTAATTTGAATAAAATAACATAATACATAAAAAATTATACGCTACTTTAATTTGAATAAAATCACATAATTTTTTTTAACTGTTATACTTTGGATACAAAAATGAAGTGGTTAAAACCTTAAAATGAAAAAAAATATGCTCCTTTAATTTGAATCTTCTCTTTCAATATCGATTTCTTCTTCTGAGTACCCAACACAATGCAAATTGTTATAAAATGAATGATAATGTTTCGGGATTGCTTCAGTTTTGCAGAGACTCATCAAATCATCGTAAAGTGGTTTTGGTAAGGCGATTGGCTCTCTGTACGGATTTCTCAGTTCATCTCCTGAAACATCAGTTACTGGGGTCTTTTTGGGTCTTCCTCTTGAAGATCTGGTGTTTGATGCAGTATTTAAAGAAATATACTCATCGTCAAAGTTATACTTTAAATAAAGAACATCTGGATGCGCCTGAGTAGTCTTGATTTCGTGAATCTATGTCCACATAACTTTTTAATTAGTTTGGTCTGCCCGCAACCAGTGTCTTTTGTCCATTATCTCCTTTAAATCGAAGAATTATGTTGTTCCATTTCCATAAGATGAAATTTTTCACCATTGATCTTGGCATTCATGATTATGCCATACATTTGATCGGGAGTATAAATCGTGTGGTTCTATTTTGCGCGTTCAATAAGAGAATGCATCGAATCTCCTTCAGACTGGCTATGGCCAGTTTCAAAGTACCTAATATGTATTATGTTAACACTATACTTTTTAGACAAATATAAATAAAGAGCAAATATAATCCTATTTTTATTCTGCCCAGCACAACAATCAGAATAAAATATAAAATTCTTGATACCACGTTGGCACTCAGTTTCAATGAAATTTAGGACGCAACTGCCGATTTCATTAGCACCCCTTTTGGTCACTTGATAGTGCCAAAGATAGCAGTAACCTCTTCCACTTAATGAGTTGTAAATCGTAAAGTTATATTATAGGATACTTTCGCTTGTTATGAAAGATTCCTACTTCTGATTGAGGAATCGTCAGGACTTTTTCCAGATCATAAATAGCGACGACAGTAGTAGTAGAATCGACTTCTATTTTATCTTTAGTTTTGAGTGCACGAACACATTCCTTGTTTCTAATGTGCTTTGTGTAAGCTTCTTGGAGTTGGTCTTGTCTCTCACCATCAGCTTGACGATACAATATACCTCTACATTGGCCGCACATGTCTTTTTTAGGTTTGTGAAAAGAATAATTGAATTTTGTATTAAACACAGTTTCATACTGTCGTTTGGTGGCCATCTTTACATCATTTGGATAATTTTAATTCTTAAACCATTTATCAGAATACAGCCGAAATGTTCAGTGTTTCTCCTAAGTATAACTTCTTAATATCTCTGCGGACATAATGTGATTCTTTAACTGGAAATTGTTTTATATGTGCAATAACACTTTGCTCGGTTGAAACACTCATTTTCCGTGGTCTATTTTCATGCTTGAGAAAGAGGTCAATCGACGAATCCAACTTGGATGGGGCAGCGTTTGGGAAACTACGCAACGTCTTTTCGTCCAAAATTCCTCAGTGTCTTAAGACGAAAGTTTATAATCAGTGTGCGTTACCAGTGATGACATATGGAACCGAGACGTGGTCATTCACGATTGGCCTCATGAATAAGCTCAGAGTCACTCAACGAGCTATGGAGAGGGCTATGCTCGGGGTTTCTTTACGCGATCGAATCAGAAATGAGGAGATACGTAGAAGAACTCGGGTCACCGACATAGCCAAACGGATTAGCACGTTGAAGTGGCAATGGGCAGGCCATGTAGCTCGCAGAACAGATGGCCGATGGGGCCGAAAAGTTCTCGAGTGGAGGCCATGGACCGGCAAGCGCAGCGTAGGACGTCCACCAACAAGATGGGATGATGACCTGGTGAAGACCGCAGGTCGACGGTGGATGCAAATCGCTTCCAACCGCAATAACTGGATATCCATGAGGGAGGCCTATGTCCAGCAGTGGACGTCCTACGGCTGAAATGATGATGATGATGATGATTTTCATGCTGACCCCTGTTATCTTTGACTTCTTCAGATTTCCCTTTGTCTAATGCTGAGTACCTACACTGTTTTTTCGCTAATGCTAAGTGAGGCGCAGCGGGCGAAGGTCCACCTGCGACGCAAGGGGTTCGATTCCCGCCTTGGGACAAATGTCTGTACGATCTGCAGATATTTGTTCAGGGTGTTCTGGGTGTTTTTCTTGATGTATACTAAAAATATCTATCTATGTAGTATAATGTATTAAGTATATCAGTTATCTAGTACCCATAACACAAGCTCTGCTTAGCTTGGGGCTAGATGATGCTGTGGGATTTGTCCAGCATTATTTATTTATTTATTCAATTTATTTTAAACAAATTCAATTAATTCTGATCCATTTGTCTTGAAAAAATAGCTAATAGTTTGTGTCCTGTGTTTTGTTCTAACCAGTTGCATTTTTTTAATATCTTGTAGTAAGATATCCACTGATCCTCGTGATCGCAGGCTAAATTCGTCGAATATAGCCTGCCTAGAGACTTGAGAAATCCTTTCACCGCATTTCTTATTACATTTACAGGCGTCCTTCATCGTTTTGGAATCAAACTTTTTTTTCGAATTACTTCTGAATTTTTTGTTTTTTATTCTTAATTTTTTCCCAATTTTCTTCGTGTCGCCTTCATTTTCTGGTTAGTTCTTTGGTGGTTGATGGTACATCAGATACGGATGGAACACTTTCTGTCGTTGTAGTTTGGTTGCAATCATTAGATTCGATGTTAACATTTTCTGTCGTTGTAGATTGGTTTTGGTGGTGGATTGGGAAAGCATGCGGTAATCATTTATAAGTAGTGAAAGAGATGGCGATCAGCGTAAAAGGACAGTACGGCGCCGGGGTTACAATAAATTTCCAGGAAGAAAGGCGTAATAGCTTATACAGAATAAAATCTCTTGTGATTACTTCGTATTAAATGTTTACAGTTTATTGATATAATACGTTTATTTCCAAAAACGCGGTTAAATTTATTACTGTTACTCTTTGTTTATAAATTTAGTGTAAAGATGTTCGCCGGTTTTTTGTGGTATGTTTCTTAGAGTAATGCAATAATACATAACTTAGTCGTAATAGAATTTTCCATGCAATAAAGCTGTTATTGTAATTTATTCTAAAGAAATATTAATAAAAAAAACTGAAAAAAATAAGAGTGATAGATTGATACTCAGAGAAGCCAAAAATCAAATAACATTAAAAAGGGCGTAACCGGCGTTTACCGCTATATTGCCCGGGGACAGCGATTTATAGCCATAGATAGATAGATAACTCTATATTCTACCCAACATAATTGTGATGCAAGAAATATATAAAAGTAAAGTTACTGCCGAAGAATGAAGCCTTGTTTAGTAGGTATAGCAGGTATAGTAGGCTTTATTAGTCTTGTCAACTTCTGTTGCTAATAAGTCATTTTCGTTCTGAGATACTCGAATAAATCGTAGCCTTATAAGAAGGCCTTTATCAGGAAGACAGAAGGACATCTATTATAGAAGGTTTATACAGCGTCAGCAACTGGTATTTATGCTATACGGGATGCTGCAATGCTTGGGACAGTGTTTGATGGGTTAGGCTTTCCTAGCCTCTCAGCTAAGTCCGATAATAGTCAGAGGAAAGAACAGGTCAAATAGAGAAAGGCTCAAATAGCGGCTAAAAAGTTGGGCATCTTAAATAAGGTAAAGCGATACTTCACACCGGGACAGCTTCTCGCACTCTACAAAGGTCAAGTCCGATCTTGCATGGAGTATTGCAGCCACCTCTGGGATGGTTCAGCTAAATACCAACTGGCTGCACTCGATTCGGTGGAACGCAGAGCTAGGAGGCTCATTGGTGAGGAATATATTGTGACGTCAAAGCTTGATAGCCTAAGTCACCGTCGCAAGGTAGCATGTATATCAGTTTTCTACAGATTGTACTACGGAGAGTGCTCGCAGGAACTACACGACTTAATTCCATCATCACCCTTTTTCCATAGAAACTACAGACACACTGCACACTATCATCCTCATTTGGTTGAAATCCCAAAGCTGAGAACTAAACGCTTCCAATCGTCTTTTATAATGCGCACTGCTCTCGACTGGAACAAACTACCATCGTCTGTGTTTCCAACCTCTTATGACCCGATTACGTTTAAGAAAAGAGTTAATAGGCATTTTCTAGGGAAGCTCGCTCCATCGTCGATCTCATTCTTGCGATAGCAAGGATGAAATCAAGAGCTAACCTATCTAACATAAAAAAAAAAAAAGTCAATACGTCTGAAGCTAAATAATCTTCAGGTTTCCTTACGGTGTTTTCCTTCCCTGTTTAAGCACGTGTCATGTGTGCACATAGGTGCATTTTTATAACTCGTGTCTCGGAGTCAACTTTTGCTCAAATCCTGGATTACCCGCAAAAATCCATCCCGTCTCGGTAAGAATGAACTTTTACATTGAAACACTAATAAACGTATGCAAAAACGTAATCTTTATAAAAATATATAATATTTAATTTACAATATTTTAGTTAGTTAGCCGGCAGTAAAATGTTGCCTCTCGTCTCTTGCCCGTTGATGCATTGAGAATCTGCCAAGGAATACCTCTGGAAAATGGGCAGCGGCTTGTTTCCGTGTCAACATCCCGGTCTGCGCTCGCCAACCCGCCTGTCAAGCGTGGTGATTATTGCAACAGCCTCTGAAAATGAGGAAGCCTATTACCAGCAGTAGAGGTGAACAAAAGTCCTGAGCTGAAATGATGATGATGAGTCAAGTTACTGTGGAAGAATGAAGCCCCGCTCAGTAGGTATAGCTTTAATTCCCAGAGCTCGTGTCACGAAGTCAACTATTCTCCAAATCCGTGGTTACCCGCAAACATCCATCTCGTTACGGTAAGAATTATTTGTTCAGACATATGTTCAGCAGTGGACGTGAACAACAAGTCCTGAGCTAAAACGACTATGTTGAGTCAAGTAACTGCGGAAGTTTGAAGCCCAGCTCAGTATGTATAGCTATGGCTAATTCCCAGAGCTATTACTCGTGTCACGAAGTCAACTTTTGTCCAAATCCTTGGTTGCCGGCAAACATCCATGTCGTTACGGTAGGAATTATTTGTTCGCACACGTTGCTCTACTGTACAAATATTTAGCTCCTAACTAGAAACCTGACTTCTCAGCTGTAATAAACTTATCTGTGGTACGTGTGATGAGGTGGCGAAATAAATGAGGGAGAATTCTGTTTCTGTTTTAAAATTTATAAGACAGTTTACGGTAATTAAAAGCGAGTAATACGGTAAATAAACGGTTAATAAGGTAAATCCGCCGTGGGGTGCCAAAATTGCCAAAAATTAATATTGAAAATCCATTAGGTACAGATATCGCCAAATATTTTTGTTTTATATAAACAATTGCGGCCCAGGAGAATGCACCCTGATAGGTGGGCTGCCGTGGGGTGCCGGCAGTAGAATGATACTCCTCCCCTCCTACCCGTGGATGCAGTAAGAGTCTGCTACGGGACACCTTCGGAAGACGGGCAGCAGCGTCTTTCCGTATATTAACATCCCGTACTGCGCTCACCAACCCGACTGCCAAGCGTGGTGAGAATGGCAACTACCCCTCATGGAGATCCATGAGGGAGGCCTGTGTTCATCAGTGGACGTTTTATGGCTGAAATGATGAAAAATGATGAATAGGGTAAATAAATAGTTGTCTAGAATATTTTCTTTAACGTTTATTTAAAAAAAAAATTGTAGTTGCAGTCGCGTTCATAGTAATGGATACCACTAAGCCTTAGTAGTACCTTAGAGGTATCCTTTATTATGAATAGAATAGAATAGAATAGAAAAAGTTTTATTGTTATCACAATCACTTACATTACAGATAAAGTTATTTAATTACATGATAGAGAGGTGAACACAATAAGGCTACCCCTCAGCATTTGCTACATCAGCACGAGGGCTGCTGGAGCGCTGGTTTTCAGTGGCGCCCGTATTGTGTGGCGCAGGCGGCACTACGATACACATTTATATAAATTCACAATTTTAATATAACATTAATTACAAAGAGCAGATAGTCATTACATAAGTAGGTACACAAAGGAAGCAAGGCAAAAGATAACTAGGCAAACTTATATTAAAAATCTAGGTTATTATGAACGCGACTGTACTAAAAGTGGTTGCTTAGAAAAAACGAACGAGCCCAAGCTTGATATGGGTTTAACTTTTTCAGTTAGATGGCTGGAATCATATTTGTCCAATAGACTACAGTGTGTCGAAATTGCGAACATTAATGCGCAAAATAAGCTAAAATCTTTTCGATCAACATATAGAGTTAATAGATACGGCGTACCGCAGGGCAGCGTCCTAGGACCTCTTTTGTTCCTGCTGTATATAAATGACTTACCAAAAGTAACCCATAATCAATGTACACTATTCGCGGATGACATTTCTATTTTATTTGCATCGAACTCTGACATTAATAATTACAATTCTGACATAAATAATACAATTGAATCCATTATTAGATGGCTCAAGGCAAATAACTTACAGGTGAATCTCACAAAGACGAATTTTATGCGTTTTTCCAATTCTTCAAAACATATCGAAGAACTTAATATTAATTATAATGACCATAAGATAGAAGCTGTGAAAGAGACGAAGTTTTTAGGTATAATACTTGACAATAAATGTAACTGGAAAGCGCATGTAGATTTTATTCGGAAAAAAATAAATAAATTTGTTTATGTCCTTTACAGACTTCGCAAAACTTCTAGCCTTCAGACCGTTCTGACTGCGTATCATGGATTCGTTACCTCTAACTTAAATTACGGACTTATTTTATGGGGTAATTCAACAAACATAGATATTGCTTTCATTGGACAAAAAAAATGTGTACGCGCAATTGTCGGCATACCACCATGGGAATCGTGCAAACCTGTTTTTACTAACCTAAAACTTTTGACATTGCCCAGTATGTATATTCTAGAGGCTGCTAAATTTGTCAAGGAGCATTCGAATTTATTTATAAAAGCTAGCGATATATACCCTAGATGTGTACGAAACCCGAACAGAATTGTTCTGACTAGAATTGCTAAGACCACCTTATACAGAAAAAACTGTCATGCCATGTGTGGCTCTATATTTAATAAAATTCCAAATGACATTAAAGATTTACCTATGAGATTATTTATTAAAAAGTTAAAATTGTGGCTTATTGAGAAAGCGTTTTATAGTATTAAGGAATTTATGGACATTAAATAAGTATTAAATAATTAATTTAATTGACGTATTGAATAATGATCGTTATCTAGTGACATCTAATAACTTAATTTATTTTGTGTAATTTTGCATGCCATGTACTGGTGAAATATGTGAAACTATCCCTAAATTTAAGATTATAATTGTAACCATATTTCTCGCAATAAATGATTTATGATTTATGAGTAAAGGAGTCCCTATGGTCACCTTTTGACTCCATCATCAAACCCCAGCTCTATGGTACCATAAATTTGTATGGTACAGAAAATAAGCAAATACACTAAAATTCAGTCCAATCGGCATAGGTTCTATTTTAGCTTCCAAGATTCGACCCCCAGTAACGAACAGGCAAGTGTAATAAGAGCTTGTAAAAATACTTGCTACTTGCTACCTAAATAGCCATAAAAAACTAAAATAGTTTATCTGTCACCAAGTAGAATTTGGTTCTGGCACTACAACGGCCGCTGCCGCGGCACGCTCGCTGTGCTCGCTCGGCTCGTGAGTTGTTTTTGCAACACAATCAGAACCTAACCTAATATTATTTCTTTATTAGGCATATTTATTTATTCTATATAGGTTTATTACATTTTTTGTAGGTTTATGTATATATTGCATGTAAAGTACATACCCCTGCCGAAAAAGAAATTAAAAAAGACAACCATAAATTCTGCCAACAAGGTTTAGATTTGTCACTTTTCTGCAATTAATTAGTTAAATTCATTTATTGCTTTAGATAACTCGAACCATAGATTATAAAAAAATGTCACACGCTAGTCATACAATTTTTAAACAATAAAGAGACACATACACACGGAATAAGCAAACAGAAAGGTACATGCACGCAGAAATAATTTATATAATAAATTTGCTTTGGCTAACAAGGGTTAATGAGACTTCACATCCAGTGTCTTTGAAGACTGCTGCATGGTCTATCAGCCAGAGCCCTTTTCAGACAGTAAGTGCTGCCCAGCATCCTGCGTTTAAGGGTACATGGGATATTTCAGATTAGTGACAAATCTAAGCTTTGGTGGCAGAAATTATGTTTGCCTGTATATTCAATAAAGCAAAAAGCTAAAAACATAGGGTATGTACGTGTATATAAACTAACTATTCTTTGTAGCTTTTTGCTCTACTGAATAAACTTACTGACTTTGACTTTGTCTTTGAACGTCTTAGAACTACCATCTATTTTATTTTGATACTAGCTGCTGCCCGCGGCTTCGCCCGCGTTTTTAAAGGATGTAAATCAGCATTTTTTTTGGGACTCATATGCAAAGTGGTTAAGGTAATAAGTAGATGAAATCTATAATATGTGTCTGGTCACTATAGAAGAGTCTGTATTAACTTAACATTAGAAGGACAAAACCTACTACCTACGCTAAGGGTTGCCTCAGCCTCAAAGTTCTGAAAGTTTACACAACCGGTACTACCTACTGGGAAATAAGTTACATTATCTACTATATGAAGTCAAAGCGTGTGTGATTTCGCGGCCTTATTTGTGGCCATCAGTGACTAAACTTAATCGTAACTAACGTAGTCGCACGTTTTTTACTTGTACACTTAACATGTTTAGTACTTGGCCAGTTTTTATAATTCATGGTTGGTATATCTTTAAAGTAAGTACTATTTTCACACCAAGTTTGAAATAGGAAGGCCTAACCGTTTGTACGACAGAGCTAAAATAACAGTTTATAAAACGACCACCTTTGTTTTAATTTTTTGAATATTTTATTTTCTCTGTAAATTTCGACCTGCTACCGGTTACAGTTCAAAAGATGTAGCTCTTTAAAGGTTTTTTTCCATAAACAATGGACCCCCTACCCTTTAATTTTGAAAATTCAAAAAAAACTTAAACACGTCATTGCTTATTTCATTGCAGAAATCTACATACGAATTTTCAAATGTCTATCGTGAACGGTCACGTAGATATGTCATATTTTGCTCTGAACTTTAAACCCAATTTTGAACCCTTTGAAGTGCGAATTTTCAAAATTCCTTTTTTAGTGAGCGCCTACATACCAAGACAAACATACCCTCCAAATTTCAAGTCTGTGCGATCAGCGGTTTAGGCTGTGCGTTGATATCTCAGTCAGTCAGTCAGTCAGGACTTTGAATTTTATATATATAGATTATATTATTTTTATTAGCGAAAATGGCTCTTAATAAAATAAATATTTTTTTAGAGTAAGCCTCTAAATCTGTAGCATTCATGGCTTAAATTCCTCAACATAATATTATAAAATCGCCACCGCCGTTGTTTTTCGAACACATTAAAACGATGTGTTTTCTTTTTGCCGTTTAAAAATAATCTTTTTTATGCAACAGTTGAATTGAAACTACAATCTTCGAATAAAAATTGAGGCCATCCTATGCGCGCCGAGGCTCTAACCCAATTATTCTAAAAGTCGCTTGTGTCACACATTTCGTTTAACCGCGATCGAAACCGAATAGTTCCAGAATATTCTCGGATATTGGCGATTCCGTATTATTAAGACAAATCTTCACACATTTTTATTGGATATCTTGACGTTAGGAGGATCAAAATGATGTTTGATTTCCCGTTAGAAAATGGACGACGTTTCAAGACTTACTGGATCCATTTTTCACGTTGGTTCATATTTCATAAGGATTTTTTCAGGGACTCTAATGCGTTTTCTTCTCAGTCTTCGAAAAAAATATATAATAAAAAATGACAATGGTGTTTTGTTATTTGAGTGGTGTTGCGCCGATCGCATCCAGGTCGTAAACCAACCCAACTTATCAACATCATCATCATCATTTCAGCCGTAAAACGTCCACTACTGAACTAAGGCCTCACTCATGGATCTCCATGAGGGGTAGTTGCCATACTCACCACGTTTGGCAGGCGGGTTGGTGAGCGCAGTATGGGATGTTGATATACGGAAAGACGCTGCTGCCCATCTTCCGGAGGTGTCCCTTAGCAGGCTCATACTGCATCCACGGGTAGGAGAGGAGGGGTAACATTCTACTGCCGGCAACCCACGGCAACCAACTTATGTTTAATGAATATCCATGTCCAGGCAATCCGCGTGCTGTAACATTGCTACAGTAATGGCTTGATCCCTTTTAAGTAAAATGGAAAACGCCCACAAGCCCAATAAACTGATCAAAAACAGAAAAGGATCTGTGAATACACGATCAAAATTAATTCACCGCTCCAAGCTCACTTAACCGTCCGAGGATTAAGCGCCCATTCGGCCATGTTCCGCTGAATCCTTAAAATCGAACATGTTTGTTAATCTGGGATGGACATCGAAACTACTCAAGAGCTGTGATGCTTTTTATTACGTCATTCCAAGATTTAAAGGCCATCTTATACGCCTTTAATGAGTCTAGAGCGCAGTCAATTATTTTGAATAAAGCTAATTTAATTTTTTAAACGAGTGTTTTAAAAGTGAAATAAGTGTACTGTAGTCACGAGTGTTATATATAATACATTATACCTATTTTAAATGTTCAATCAATATGAGTAAAAACCAGCTTAACATTACAATAAAAAATTTATAATGAATGAGGGTAAAACTGTAAGTGACTATGATTTACATTTTTATCATGCCGTAGAAAAGAGAAGACGAGTCAAGTATTCTTTTCAGCTTTATCTAGTGTTCTCAAGTGGAAGTTTAAATAATTGAAACTAGATATTGTCAACTTTATAATTTTATATCCGACCTATACTGCTCTCGCCAACCCGCCTGCCAAGAGTACTGAGTATGGCAAAAGCCCCGTCTTGATCAGTACTTCGAGAGTACATGGGGGCGCCGTATGTCCAGCCGTGGACGACCTACGGCTGAAATTATCATAAAATATGTTAATTTATTTTCTTGACTCATATTTTTTGATATAAACTTATTGTATCCTTAAAACCTTCTCTTTAACTTTTAAGTTCAGAAACTTCATCATTTCAGCCGTAAAACGTCCACTATTGAACTAAGGCCTCCCTCATGGATCTCCATGAGGGGTAGTTGCCATACTCACCACGCTTGGCAGGCGGGTTGGTGAGCGCAGTGCAGGATGTTGATATACGGAAAGAAGCTGCTGCCCATCTTCCTGATGTGCCCCTTAACAGGCTCGTACTGCATCCACGGGTAGGAGAGGAGGGGTAACATTCTACTGCCGGTACCCCACGGCAAGTTCCCTACGGCACGGTTCAGAAACTTAAAATAACATAATTAACTTAACTGCCAGTCAAATAAGATTGACTCACGCTAGACCGTGTCGTCACCGACTGTGTCCGACAGCCGAGTGTCGGCCGTAGCACGGTCAACTAATATTACATTATTTTATATGGACACACTCACGCTATACCGAGCAGCAACCGAGTGACGGCCGAGCAATGGACAACACTCGGAAAAATTGCTCGGCCTCGCCTCGGACACGACCCGGTCTAGCTTGAGTCATCCCTTATTTGACGTAAAATTATCGTTTTCACCTCCCGCCCTACAAAACGGACAGTGACGAAGTGTGGGTCGCCGCGGATTACTCTATCGGGCCTACGTCGGTCACCAGGCCAATGCCGCTTTATTAAGATAAATATAGCTATTTTTTAGCACACCCTGTATAAATCTTGGGATACGATACATTGCTGTGGGAACGGAGTCTTAAATAAACACGGCGAATAAAATTGCCTCTGTGTTGCAGTTGAGGGTTTGAAATGTTCGTGGTCTGTTTCATATTGGTAGGTGATTTTCAGAAACGGTTTTTTAGGTTTCTTTTTAGGGTTTCACCCTTATACTTACGTGTGCCGCGTTTTTAGAATTTGTGTAGGCTTATCAAAATTTGTGGGCTTAGACAAATCTAAGAGAGTTTTATTATGTTCCATTTCCGTAGACCTGATGACAGTTGTTTATTTGATGTTCTTGCATCACAAAAAGCAGGCGTAGTAGGTATTGTTCAGTGTATTTCAGTTTAACGTAGTATGCTTTTAAAACTACTAAATTGAACATTAGAACTGGATTTTTAATTACACACTCCGACAACCTCCGTGGCACAGTCGGTTTAATAGCGGGCTGGGACCGCAGGGTTGCGGGTCCAAACAAAATCTTTGCTTTATCTGCTAATTTGTCTTGAGTCCGGGTGTTTCGTATGAACGATAAAGTTTTCATTATTTACATAATTGTTTAATTTATCAACAAAGAACACCGACTCCAATAAGCAAACTTTTTGCTGAATACCCAAATACCCAAAACAATACTCAATACCCAATATGCTATAGAAATTGCTGTTACATTTTAGTATTCCCCTTTGCTTATCATAAGAAGATCCCATCATCAGAACCGGGTGATGGGTCATTACCCATCACCCGGTTCTGATGATAAAAAAGCAAACATTATAAAGTAAAACAAAAAATCCAACCGCAAGTTTAACTTTTGGTCATCAAACTATACCTTGAGGGACTTCAGTAGGCACTATTACAATTATTGAATTCCTGATGGATCGAATAATCAGAATCAAGTTTTGGAAAAAAATGGGACTTAATTGAAAGTAAATCTATTCGAAGCCAAAAACAATTTACCAAATCGGTTCAAAATCGATAACAAATACAGACGATGATCCATCTGGTAATTATAACACAAGCTGTGTATATTTGGGGTTGATGTGTGAAATATCTTGCATCATTTATTTATTTACACCTACAGAGCAATATCATCATCATTATTTCCACTACTGAACTGGTACATTAAGATCACAGGCTTTATGGAAGTTAAGTTTTTTAGCGCCTTGCGACTTGTTTCTGATTTTATAAAGTTTTTTCTTGATTTTATCAAATTGAGGTAATGAAGTAATTATAAGACCGGTAAGTCTACTTTCGTACAGAGAGTTAATTTTACCTGAGATTCTTGGAATGTATGTGCGCATATTGGCACCTTTTTACGCCTATTAAGGTGGCGGCGATGGCGATGTTCACATAGTAAAAAAACAAATGAGTAATAAATAGTCCAATAAGGCTCATGTTATTAATTTGTAACTTAAGAATTATTTTGCTTGTCCTGTTATTTTGTGCCTGATTGTACTATACGGGATGTGTAATTGAACTACATTATCTTTGTCAGAATTCACCCATTCAAAAAGAAAACTGCATTGTTACTCTCTGCGATATGAATTGACTTAATCTAAAAAAAGGTTTGGCCTATTTGCACCGTGGTGCAAAAGAACCCATTCAGAAACAGTACTTACTTGGGTTTTTCGCACCGGCGGTTCGAATCGCTTGTGGTGCGAAACGACTAAATACCAGAAAAAAGGTAGCTTATGTGTTAATCCTGGTCAAAATCTATACGTGTGCAAAATTTCTGCTCAATCCATAGGCTAGTTTTGTCGTGAAAGAGTAACAAGCATCCATACATACTACAACCGACGTACGAGATGGCCTCGGTGGCGCAGCGGACGAAGGTCCGCCTGCGAGGCCAGAAATTGCGAGTTCGATTCCCGCCTCGGGACCAATGTCTGTATGATCTGCAGATATTTGTTCAGGGTGTTCTGGATGTTTTGCTATAAACAATAAAAATATACGCGGGCCTTGGGGTGCCGGCAGTAGAATGTCACCCCTCCTCTCCTGCCCGTGGATGCAGTAAGAATCTGAAGGGATGTCTCCGGAAGATGGGCAGCAGCGTCTTTCCGTGTAAGAACATCCCGAACTGCGCTCACCAACCCGCCTGCCAAGCGTGGTGAGTATGGCAACAACCTCTCATGCACTTGGATCTCTAAGTCAATGAGGGAGGCCTATGTCCAGCAGTGGATGTCTTACGGCTGTAATGATGAATAAAAATATATGTAGAACAATGTATTAAGTATATCAGTCAACTACTTACCCATAACACAAGCTCTCCTTAGCTTGGTGCTTGATGATGCTGTGTGAATTTTCCAGCATTATTTATTATTATACTTACACACTTTCGCGTTTATTATAATATTAGTAGGATTTTGATAAAATCGTTCAGTATGGAAGAATTTTTTACGTGCCTGAACTGACTGACACCTGAAAGTGGCTATAAACTCGCTATTGCTTGATCTTATGAAACTTTTCATCTAACTGCATCCCGCATCACGCAAAACTCAATTTCGCAGCAAACAGATGCTGTGTTTTATATATCTACAGTATTCCTGAAGAATGTTGGCGTTAACCTTAGCTGGAGTTTGTAGTAACGAATAGGCATATTGCACTGTAAGCCTGCCGCGGTGGCGTGCCGGCAGTAGAATGTTACCCATCCTCTCCATGGATGCATTAAGAGTCTGCTTATTCTTTAGCAGAAGCGTCCGTGTATCGACATCCCATACTGCGTTCGACAACCTACCTGCCAAGCATAGTGAGTATGGCAACTACAACTCATGGAGGCTTGACGGGATGGGAGAAATTCCCAGCAGTACCGAAGTCACTCAGTTCAACGATTATTTTTGTTAAAACATGGCTAGAACATGAAATACGCTCATAGTCGTGGAACACCTTCAATCAAAGTGACAGAACCAGTTATATAGTGGAGTCATGGAATGCAAAAATATAAAAGATTATTCCAGGAAAACCCAATAATGCACAATTTCTAAATGGAATACAAAAGGTTGCCAACTTTTATTTTGGAATATTACGCAGATCAGATGACATACGAATTTTGAAAATAAAACCATTGAATGAACCGCAGAATTCATAAAACCATACAAGAGTTATTGACTGGTGACATAACTGTCGGCCATTGCTTAGAAAAATTAAGAGTAGTTTTAGTTCAAAAGTTTTATATCTTCGTTGATTAAAAAAAATACGGCTGTAATTCTTAATGATTACCTAGACATAAGTTAATAATAACGTTCGTCATACCTGTGATTAGCAAATAGTTAATTTTAGTAAAAAGTATAATGTTGATCAAGCTATGATTTAAAACCTACCTAAATACCTTAAAAATAATTGACAACACCTGTTGAGCAAATATAATTATTACATATTATCTTGCAATTTTTTTATCACTATCCGTGTTTCTTCTTATCTGTACAAATAAATAATTGAAATCCTTAAATTTTTCATGCGTGCCTAAATTGGACTAAAAAATGAGCATCGAGTCGCTTTTTCCCGTGGTTCGAAACGACCCATTTCAAAAGATCTTGGGCGATTCGCACCGCCGTAACCACTGCGGTGCGAATGGCTCCATTCAAAAACAGTACTTTGGTTTTTCGCACCGCGCGGTTCGAATCGTGAGTGATGCGAAACGCCTAAAGACCCCTTTACCCCTTTTTTAACGCATGCGAAACGGCGAGCGTAAGCTAGTTGTCAATAAATCTGTTACACGCATAGATTTAAAATCAAGTCAGTTGCAGTAAAAAAATCTCTGCATTTTTGAAGTTTTCAGACATTGACGAGCTCTGTGGGGCAGCGGGCGAAGGTTCACCTGCGGCACAAGAGGTTGCGGGTTCGATTCCCGCCTCGGGACAAATGTCTGTACGATCTGTGGATATTGGTTCAGGGTATTCTGGATGTTATATTTAATAATAAAATATCTATCTATTTAGTATATATATTTTAGTGTAGTATATACAATGTGTTATTAAGTATATCAGTCATCTAGTACCGATAACACAAGCTCTGCTTAACCTGGGGATAGATGATGCTGTTTGGATTGTCCAGCATAATTTATTTATATATTATTTATTTTATTTTTGCGATGTTAGATAATGTGTTTAACAGGTGAAGATGTGCCGTGCCCGTGGTGGTAGTAAGGATCTACTACATCTCCGGAAGATTGGCAGCAGCGTCTTTCCGTGTATCCACATCCCGCACTGCGCTCACTAACCTGCCTGCCAAGCATGGCCGAGTATGGATAAGTAATACAATGTTTCGCAAAGGCAACTTTTACACCTTAACTATCACATTCCAAACCAAACTATGTTCCGAATATTTTCCACATTTTATAAAAACATAAAATCAACGTTTCAGCATAAAACTATTTGATTTGTTTAAAGGGTGGCCTTGGTGCGTGAGAACGAGCACCCGTCTTGGACCGTAAGTAATGGAGAGCTGGAATATTTGCCGACCGACCCGACTTTCAGAAATCCTCAACGCATGAAATTTTCATCGACAAGCACCTCCCATTGTGTACTCGAGAGGTGTTCTTGCCTATTGACATTTTAACTTATTTGAGAAGGGAAATATGGTGTTGCGAGGACAAAGGACACGCAAATAATTCAACGGGATAGGTCAGTGGAGATGTTTTCCAGACGTAAAGTGTAACGATACAAAATAAATGCATCAGTATTAAGTAAAGGGTAATATTTACAATATAGTTTGTGCACTATACTCTCTTAGTATTTCATCTAAAAGTTAAGTTTGAATAAATTTTACCGTAAATCTTGTATAAAATAAACTGACATAACAAAAAAATAAAACATTAAAAATAATAAATCTAGAAACTAAGTGTAGTTGTATGTGGGTGAGGTGTGTAAGTTTATAGTTGAGTATGGGGATATGTTTGGCTGATGTGCAAGGGTGAGGATGTGTGCAGGTGAGTAGGGTCTTCTCCAATAGCACCAGTCTCGTAGGAGTCTGGGTACCAGAGGAGACCCGTTCGTAATGTGGGTGTGCGAAAGTGTTGTTGCATGTGAGGTCATGTAAATATATTTAAGTGTATATTATGATTATGATTATGCGAGACGGACGAGGGTGTCATTTTTTATTTTTTTTCTCTTTTATTAGTTACTTACTACTTGTAGGTAATTATTAAATTGGGCCAAAAAATTCAAAATTAATTCCGTCTCTTCATATGTCTGTGTTAGCAACCAATTAGATACAATCTTTTTACAGTCATGGTATTCTTTAGGGTAGATATTTAATGTTTTATTAATTATATTATAAATATGAGCCGATTGTTTCAAGAATTCGTTACTAGCATATCCAGTTTCAGCGCTGGGTACCTACTTTAGCGGCTTTATCGTTTCTTCTCCTTAGATAATTATATTAATTAAATATTTTGATCAAAAGCCAGTGTTTTGTGCATTCTTAGGACGATTTTCAGTATGTAAATTTTTCGAAAAGTTAGTAGCTGACTCTCTGCATAAAGGTAGGCGGTAAAAAACCTATATGGTTTAAAATACATAACTTTTATGAATGATCGTATTGCCCTTTCTACTTCTATAAATTTTGTTTTAGCAGTTCCTTTTTGTTTCCAATTTGGACACAGTACCTCAAAATAGATTCCGCTAATGCGTTATAAATTTTATTTAATGACATGGCTGGGGTTACATGTCTTAAAATTTTAAAAACCCATAGGTATCAATTTCCTGATTCTTGTAGAGAGTAATTCGATTTGTGCATACCAGGTCAATCTTTGATCTATCATAACAACCAAGTACTTTGTAGATGATACTTTATTAATGGTAGTGCAGTTACAGTACTTATGTTCTGATATATTTTCGGAATTATGCAGCTTTATTATGTATCCGTTTTCCGGTTGGGTTATATTATAAATTGTGTAGCACATATTGTATTTATTTATTTTATTTTTTATTTCACAAAATCCACAGCTCTTAGAATTAATAGCCTTATCTTACATACTATGACTGACAGCCAATTACGGATTTACTTTTTTTAAATTATTCTTAAGTTAACATAAAGACTAAAAGACTGTAGTTCGTTTTTAAGGGATTAAGTGTCAATCAGTTGGTTTTAAGCCATTGTGCTACTTTAGCAAGACCGCCTCTGCTTGAACTTTGCACCATGATGAGTTAGAAAAAGCTATTAATCATAGTGCCTGTCTATATTTAATACTTACACCACGTACCTAACTTATTATCATCTTGCTGACGTTTCGTAGACCGTTTAGAGGCCCTTCTTCATGAGCACCGTTCGTGGCCGACACCGAGGGCCGCGAGACGAGAACTAGCTTGAGCGCGGCGTTCGGCACGGATCGCGCGGCTGGACATAGCCGCCGGCGCTGGTGGTGGGGGGGATCCCCCTGCTAAATCCCCATCTCTTGTTTCGTCCGTAGCGTTAGGCTGGATACACACGGTGCTTACTGTGTCACTTTCTAGGCCGACTTGAACATTGCCCTGTTCACGGTACAATGTACGGTGCTCATGAAGAAGGGCCTCTAAACGGTCTACGAAACGTCAGCAAGATGATAATAAGTTAGGTACGTGGTGTAAGCCGTATTATATTTATTAAATGATGTCTAGCCACGATAATTTCAATTCAGTGCCTGTCTATACTTAAGTTATTTCTACGTCTAAGAAGTAATTACAGAAATGTCGTCTCAGGCAAGGATCTCCCTTGTGACAAATCAAATCACTATAGTCCAATAACGACACAAATCGACAGAAAGTTAGATACACACTCCCCTCTTTATTAAAAACGTTTCTGGTCGTGGTTCAGGACAGGGACTGGAAGCAAAAAATGGTTTATGCTCACTCAGAGGAAAACGGAGCGGATATCCACATATTTCTTTGCTTTCAGCATCAGCATTCTGTAAAATAAAAGCGGCCAAGAGCGAGATGGACTTGCGCACCGAGGCCATCATACATATAATATAATAATACCATTATCATATAATATAATATATGATAAGGGCGGTTTATATTTGTAAGTGCCTTGACAGCGCCATTCCTTGTCTGATAGTGGAACTTATGTAGATTTTTTACACTTCGATGATTTCTAAAAAGCTATGCAAATTAGAGAGTTTTTGTATAATTTTCCTGTAATATACACATACACTTCTATTAGCAACAAAAGTTTTCAGAGGTTTATCTCCGCAAACTTCACAGATAAGGGGGTAACGCAAATTTTTTCAACATTTTTGTAAATGACTCAAAAACGATACATAAAGGAAAACTAAAAACTGTTTATCAGTGTGAAAATGAATACCTTTCATAAAATACCCCACATGTCTTAAACTTCACTTAAAATTTTTTTCGCCCCCCTTGCTATTATCATCATCATCATTTCAGCCGTAAAACGTCCACTACTGAACACAGGCCTCCCTCATAGATATCCATAAGGGGCAGTTGCCATACTCACCACACTTGGCAGGCGGGTTGGCGAGCGCAGTATGGGATGCGTCCCTAGGCTCTTACTGCATCCACGGGTAGGAGAGGAGGGGTAACATTCTACTGCCGGCACCGGCTATAATATATTTCAAATTTCAAGTCAATAGCATCAGTTGTTCTCAAGTTATCCATTTGTGACAGACAGACAGACATACAAAGTGATATAAGGGTTCCTTTTTACCATTTTGGTCCGGAACCCTAAAAATATTCGCATATCAAATTCAAAAACTAAACATTCCGAAACTAAAATAATTTGCCTTCCTAATATTACAAATACAAATATGAGCCATATTTTACACGAGTGTCACAGTGTTATGCCATGTTACGCTAGAACAGTCGTTAGGTCAATCATTAAGGAATTTTAATAAAAAAAATGTCCGCTTAATACTCATAGATTCTCCGTAGAGGCGAGTGAAATAATTCGAGTCATAAATTCAACTTTTATAACCACAGAGACGGTCGGCCATCTCTTCGCGAAGGCAGATCGACATAATTTAACTTTTTCCTATTATCTTTATGCTGACGCCGTTAAGTACCTCACTCACATATTGCGGAGTGAGCGCTCTTATAATTTGGAAGTGAGGGTAAGAAAGTTCTGGAAGTTGGAATACTTTTGGGAATGTATTATTATACAGTCATTAAAGTGCTATCGAGCGCAAAAATGTTTAGCTCGCAGCGAACCCGCTGCGGCATAGTTAACCTTAATAGCTACCTGCGTTCCTGCTAGCAGCTTCCATTTGACGATGATGTGAAGAATTAGACATAGAAATGTGTAATTTTGAAATGTGAAAAATTCCAAAACAAGTGGCTGGAACTTTTAAAATTAACGTGAGACTATTCATTTTGTAAAAAAACGGGAATTACCCACGTAGTATTGTAACGTCGAAGATTATTCCGACACGTTTCGATTTTTCAAGAAAATCATCATGGTCGTGTCGGCCCCACGCGCGGACGGGCATTCAATCCCATGATGATGATTTTCTTGAAAAATCGAAATGTGTCGGAATAATCTTCGACTTTACAATACTACGTGGGTAATTCCCGTTTTTTTACAAAATGAAGTGGCTGGAAGTTTGCACATAAAAGATACTCGTAACAGGGCCCATGGATTCCATTTGAAAAATAAATATATATCGATTTGAAACATCTATTATTATAATTATTATCATCATCTCAGCCGTAGGACTGCTTTCCACCTATAATATTATAAGCTATTTAAACATCGTTAAAGTTCACTGAAAAAATAATAATAACGTTAATTTATCTTCATAAGCATTGTTGTAATACGAATGACATTTTTGGTTGTCAAATATTTAAAGATGGCGTTCATAGACTTTATTTTGTGACTAAACATAAACACAAGCTGTTTAAAAAATATGCTTATTGTGGTATTAGTAGATTACTAGTAATTAGTAGTAGTTGTAGAGTAGTAGAAGTTGTAGAGTAGTGGTAGTAGTATTAGTAGTGTAGTAGTTAAAGTATTAGGTAGTAGATTCTGAGGCGGTAAAAAAACCACCGGGGCAGCTAGTTTTTTTATGAAATAAATTTGGCCAGGTGCGCGTCGGCCACGGCCTGTGTAGGGTTCCGTAGTTAACCGTAAACCTGTTGTTAGAAGTTGGTGTAAGTTTATTTCGCGAAATCATATTGACAGTTATCAGGTATTAATTGAGTTTTCAGTGTGAAGTATTCCGTTATGTTTGGTTAACTGTAAAACTTATTGCAGCGACGATTTCTCTGAAACTAAAACAGCTAGCTTACCTGTTATAGTTTTTCTAGAAATTTCACAGTTAAAACTACATCCATGATTTTTTTTTCAGATTTGTAAGGCTAGCTTTATAATAATAAATAATTAATTCTTTTTTGTTATTTTAGTTTAGATTTTCGAGGGGTACAAGAAAGGTAAAAGGGGGTAAAAGTTTAAATCTTTAATATATCGCATACGGAACCCTAAATAAAAAAAAACTTGAGCAATCCCTTAATATTACCTACTACAACAAAAAAAATTGCAATCATAATATAGCTTTTTTGGACACTAAAACAGAATAGAAATGTACCATTTATCCAATAATAAATAAATAGTTTTAATATTTATTATTCAACGATACCCAACACGAAAGGAAAATCAAGAAATGAAAAGTTCATCCCCAGTGTCTTTTTTAGATACTGGTAAAAACGGGATCCTATTACTAAGACTCCGCTGTCCATCTGTCCATCTGTCCGTCTGTCTGTCTCTCTCCCTCTCTCCAGGCTGTATCTCATGAACCGTGACAGCTAGACAGTTGAAATTTTCACACATGATGTATTTCTGTTGGCGCTATGAATAACAAATACTAAAAACAGAATAAAATAATTATTTAAGGGGGGCTCTCATACAACAAACGTGATATTTTGCCGTTTTTTACTCGATCTTAATAACGGCAACCGGTAGACGCTTGAAATTTTCACAGACTAATCGTACGGAACCCTTCGTGCGCGAGTCCAAATCGCACTTGGACAATTTTATTCAGCATTTTTTTTGTATCGTTATCTCGACGTAATTATTTACGATGTCCATGCAAAATTACACTTCTTGTTTTATTACGGAACTCGATCGCAGTGTTGGAATTCAGTCCAGTAGTTTTTGAGTTTTTCGTTACAAACATACAACATTATAACAATAAAAAAAAAATTTTTAGAACATTTAAGTAGTTACAAAAAATGATGTGAACGTTGCCACTACAAAAGTTTATAAGAAGAAGGGTAGAAAAAGCGTGGTAGTAGAGTAGTAGTAGGATATAAGTAGGGTCGAAGTAGAGTAGTAGCAGAGTGGCAGTGGGGTAGTAGTAATAGTAGTAGTAAAGTAGTTAGAAGATGCGGTAGTAGGTGATTAATTCTGGGCGGTACATAGTTCGCCGGGACAGCTAGTAAAATAAATAAATAATTGCGTGGGTTGTCAGCAGTGCAATGGTATCCCTCCTCTCTTGCCCGATGCAGTAGAAATCTGCCAAGAGATGCCTCTGGAAGAGGGGCAGCAGCGTCTCTCCGTGTATCAACATCCTTTGCGCTCGCCAACCCGCTTGCCAAGCGTGGTGAGTATGGCAACAACTCCTCATGATCGATACTTAGTGACCAGTGAGGAAGGCCTTTGTCCAGCAGTCGACATTCTTCGGCTGGAACAGAGAAGAGATAATAAATTGCAAACGCAAAAGTTTGAGAAGGACAATCAGCAACATCTCGACTGCATCGTTACGTAGTTAAAAATGCTTTCTGCCAACTTGCTAAAACTATTTACAGTGGAGTGCCATTAACTGTTGCAAGTTTTCGAGCGGTTTCGAAGCAAGAATCTCGGAGCCTTTTGGCGATGGAATTTACATCCGTAGCGCAGGCGTGGAAACATCGTTTTGCTCTCAAACATATCGTTCCTACAAATGGTATCCAGCGAGTCAAAGTTCCCTCAGGCCGATTCCCTAAGACTGTTTTGCCACATGATCGCTTTCACGACTTGTCAAGAAAATAAAGTAACAGGAAACGAGTACCGCAACTGAGTTGGCGAAATGATCTTTGCCTTCGAATCCGAACTTCGGAACACATAGTTATGAAACAGTTTTATAACTATGTGTTGTAAGATCACTTTACTTTGTTAAGCTACTGAATAGTATCCCTAAAACGCTAAAAGTTTTATATTCCGTCCTTACTTGCCTTTTACTACTATAATTTTGCTATTATGATGATGATGATATTAAACTTGTAACTACTCAAAGATTTAAATTGTTAGATACGCCCTTACCGAAAACGAGACCACGGCGTTTTGTTTCCATACGAAATGAGTGAGCACGCTCATCTGCAATCAGTGTACCTCTAACCACAGTGTTAGTTGGACGTGGTATGTGTTAATTTTTTCATGAAAGTTATTTTCATGAAACTTGCATTATGATTGCCCACTAAATGTTAACAATAACAGTTTGTTTTATTGGCAAAACCGGCGTGCGTGCGTCGCCATTATTGCAAAGACAATGCCTCAGTTTTGGTTATCAGGGCACATCTAACGATATGAATCTTTCCAATACTGTAATATATTTCTTCCTAAAAATTTGAATTTCAGATCTGTCACCAAAATTTAATCACCAAAACTAGATAAACTCTGACAAAAAAAACCTGGGTTTTGCAACAACACACGAGCCGAGCGAGCGCAACAAGCGCACCGCGGTAGCGGCCGGCTGCCGGTAAATATATTTAATGGGTGATTAATAAAATCATACCCACAAAAATTGGCCTAACGTTGGTAATATTAATCTCATTCCAACTGCTTTCAACATTAATATTCGAACAATAGTCAATTTCAAAACGTTTAAATTTCTAATACAATAAACAAAGTAACATAAATTACAATTTGATTGTATTCTATGTACAACATTAAGCGGGGAATTCTGAGTTTATTGAAAAGGAAAGTTTTGAAAGACAGGTGCGCGCCAACAGTTGCCGTGCGTGAAGCTTTCGTTCTCATTGGAAATAATTATTGAAGGAAACTTGAATTGTTACAAAATGTTCAAATAGTCCAAAAACCTTTTTGCGATTAAGATTTCGTAATGTTGAAATGCGAGAGACACATCTATTTAACTTTGTGCTTAAAAACACTTTATTCCATGAAACGACAGTACAAACAATCGAATAAAGTACAAGTCTACGTCAGATGACACACGAGTCATAATAATATTTTAAGTTTTTAGGGTTCCGTACTCAAAGGGTAAAAAGGGACCCCATTACTCTATTATTATTCTCTCCGCTGTCTGTCTGTCTGTCACCAGGCTGTATCTCATGAACCGTGATAGTTAGACAGTTGAATTTTGTACAGATTGTGTATTTCTGTTGACGCTATAACAACAAATACTAAAAATAGAATAAAATAAATATTTAAGGGGGGGCTCCTATAAAACAGAAGTGTTTTTTTTGCCGCTTTTTGCTCGCTATTAACGGCAACAGTTAGACGCTTGAAATATTCACAGAATATTTATAGTATAGTAATTGTTTGGCCAAATAATGGTACGGCCTTCGTGACTCGCACTTGGCCGATTTTTCAAACTACTTACCTATGGAATCAAAAAACGACTTTTGCACTGAACGTGTTCTAAACTAAGCTCAGATAAAACTGTTGCTGCATGCCGTTTGGTAACCATACAAACGTTTCCTCGACCTTGCGACAACCCTTAGGTATCTATACCCACTATGGGAATATGCGTATGAACGAGATATACTTTCGCAGTATTAAACCCCCGACGCAAAAAACGATGAGTTTTTTAAGTTTAACATGACCTGAAGCTGTTTATTTATTTGTTTTATTTATTTGAGCCACCAACAGAAGATACACAAAGAAAATTTACAAAAGTATAAACAATAAAAATCATGAACGTGTTCTCCCAATTACAGAGCTACATCTAGGTTACAAAGTAAGTTGTCATAGCAAAAGTTAACATATTATGAATTAGAATTTTTAAACATAGGTAACAAATATATTTAAGGGTCTACATAGAATTTTTAAACAAAATGTGTATATGTATGTTTGGTGGCATTGTAGTACCTAAATGGCTGGTCCAATTGATTTAGTTTTTTGTGTTTAAAAAGTGACTGAAACTGAGTTTCCTTAAACGTTAAGTGTTGAGGTAAAGTTTTATAATTTTATTTAACAGTTTATACGCACGTATCCATCTGGCTGCTTCTTCTTCTCCTCCTTTAAGATATTACTTGCATAATTGATTATATATACAAAATGTCTGATTGTATACATTGACACTGACAGTTAACGACGCCGTACTTTTCAAGCTGCCAATACTTTCGGATTAAAATACATTTTATTAAAAAATATATCATTTATTTTTGACACACGCAACATATACAAATTATTTAGGAAAAACAAGTATATAAAATAAAAACTTGTAAGTAACCCCCGCTACTAGTCTCGGAGGTTACCTATTTTTTTTGTTATTTATTTATTTATTATAATAGGATACCCAACACAGGCTTACACATAAAATAATAAATTTTGAATAATTTTGACGAGCTCTGTGGCGCAGCGGTCGAAGGTCCGCCTGCGACGCAAGGGGTTGCGGGTTCGATTCCCGCCTCGGGACAAATGTCTGTACGATCTGCAGATATTTTTCAGGGTGTTCTGGGTGTTTTTCTATATATAATAAAAATATCAATCTATGTAGTATAATGTATTAAGTATATCAGTCATCTAGCACCCATAACACAAGCTCTGCTTAGCTTGGGGCTAAATGATGCTGTGTGATTTGTCCAGCATTATTTATTTATTTTATTTATTTATTTATAAAAAAACATTCAAAAACAATTTATAGCATTGTGCTCCCGTACTTAAAGGGTACCACAGCATGCAAGAAAACAAGGCAACAGACAACTTAAGAGTTGTGATTAAAAACTAATAGAGGTAGTAAAACATAGAAAAGCGCATTCATAATACAATAGTAATTTGTTTCTTCAGTTTTGTAATCTACACCATCATCTTGCCCGTTAATTTGATACCACACTTGGGTTTCATTGAAAAAATTAGATTGTTCACCCCTACTTTCAACCCCCATATCTCATGAATGGATCAACCGATTTCCATAAAACTTTCAGTTTTACATTTAACTCGTCATTTCCTCTCATTTGATAAGTACCAGATTTGATTATTCATCCCCTTTTTCACCCCCCATATCTTGTAAACTGCTTTACTGGTTTTGATATGACATCGTTAAGAACCACTGCCGGAAAACCTTCTTTCAAATAAAAAAAACTGCATGCAAATCGGTCCACTCGTTTAAAAACTACGGTGACACAGACAGACACACACACATAGTTATAACACCCTTCTTTTTTGTTGGGTGATAAAAATGCATGAAAATAATCAAATAAGGTGTTTAAAGTTTTATCATAAACAACATGTTGCGTGAGGTCAAAAATGGACTCTGACTCAGTATCACCGCAACTACATAGCAAGCTATAAGGTTGCGGCGCCGATTTTCAGGCAGTTTGATTAGTCTTCGACATACAGATAAGTTGCCGTCGTGTAAGTACCGCCGTGGAGTGCCGGCAGTAGTATGATACCCCTCCTCTCATGCCCATGGATGCAGTAAGCGCCTGCTAAGGGATAACTCTGGAAGATGGGCAGCAGCGTCTATCCGTGTATCAACATCCCATACTGCGCTCACCAACCCGCCTGCCAAGCGTGGTGAGTATGGCAACTACCCCTCTTGGAGATCCATGAGGGAGGCCTGTGTTCATCACTGGACGTTTTATGGCTGAAATGATAATACAGATAAGTTATTTTTTGTATTTAAGGTATAAACCCACACTAAAGTATCATTTATAGAAATTAAAAATGCAATCAAAATTTTGTCCCCGACGGAACTCGAACCCGTAACGTTCAGACGAACACCTTTAACGCAAGCTGCCTTTACCAATTCGGCTACAGAGCAAAGTAACCGTCAGGTCGAAAATCTTGACTGCCTTTATCGGTTTTGATTGGAATTTTCATTTCTACAGATAAGTTGTTAGGTTTAATATTTATATTTATGTGAAACCGATCATCATCATCATCATTTATGGAATGTGACGATACCCAACCCGGAGCGTTCTGAAAATCATTACTTTTATTGGATTATCGGGTATTTATGGCGTAATTTACGTTTATTTTTATCCCGACGGACGTTTTGAGCGGATGCGTACATAGTATAGGGCAACCATGAGTTAAGACTATTTAATTTTTAGTTTAAACCAGTAACTTTATTACATTTAAGACCTCTTTAGTTATAATCAATTACACTTGAGAACATGTTACGCTTTTGTTAACGGATATTTAGCTTACGTTAGATGATACCTTAATTATAAGTTTCTAGAGCATGCTCACTGCTCGTAATTTAATTTACAACATTAATTTAAGTTTGTCATAAGAGAAATTTTGTAATTATTTGGAAAATAAACATTCTTTAAACTGAACAAACATCTAACCCTTTGTCGATGTCTTATGTAAGGAGGTATTGTTAGTTTCTAAATATTCTTGATGGTAGGTACAATGCTACTTTGTTTAATTGCGCCGTCTAGTTGTTAAGCTCTGTTTTTATTTTTCTTGTGTCCTACCTTATTCATTATTTCCTACCTATGTGTATACGAGTATTTATCTATATAGAACCTGTAATTTATCTCTGTGTTCCAAATTAATATTTATTGATTCATTAATTCATGTGTATTTTGTACCAAATACATTTATGTATGTAAGCGCAGTCGACATAAGTGGAAATTCAGGAGCAATTTTACTGCTTATATAACAATGGACACCTTGGTAACCGAGATATTTATTTTGTTGTCGTTGCTTAGATGTTCTGGATAGAGCGAGAGCGTATTTATACTTGAATTTCTGTAAATGCGATCGTTTTGGCTACCCTGGACGCAAAATTATTTATTAATAATCTTTTTTATTGTTTCTTATTTTATTTTCGTAAATCTTATATTGTATAATTATATTTTTTTTACAATATTAGTTATAATAAGTTCAAATTTGTCTCTTACAAACCAGTTGGTAGTAAAACAATACCTTCTTAACAAGAGAACAATATCCATTCAAAAGCTTCTGCATTCTAAATCTTTTTGAAAACAATTTGGTTCAACCGAATTCCCGAATCCCTTTAAACCGATTCATTTCGCCATTCGCCATGATGCTAGAAGCTTAGGACATTCGTAATCCCACCATTAATCACCGATCAGTGAAGCGTAGTAGAAATAAAATATGGCAATTCGTAGCGCAGCCTGTCAGCCTCATGATGTATTTGAACGTTTTCATGGGAACCAGGGCCCGCTTTGTCAACGTCGAGCAAAGGTCATCGCTCATACCTCAACAGCAGTCCACTTTCGCTAAGATTTATGAATATTGATACAAGATGTTCAGCCATGAGGGTGTTTTATATAAGGATTCATGAAATTCTTAATTTTATTCTTTATTGTACACAAAGTAAATACATAGACAAAAGCTATGTAGGACATGTTCAAAGGCAAGCTTGGGTTTTTCACCAACTCGACACGAGAGGCTGATCACACGGGTTTTTCACCGACTCGACACGAGGGACTGATCACACGTGTGTTCAGTTGGTGAAACTTTAAATTAGTACAAATTATTCTTTCGTCATTTAGACACGCCAAGGTTTCTATGTATGTATGTCCACATCTTAACCCTACCAAGGGTTTTTTTTCTAGCAAACCTTTGAGGATAGGTAAACTGATGATAAAGTGGGTACATGTACACAAAACAAAAGTTATAATTATATAAATACACGTTGCTACGAAAATAAAGATAAACAATAAACAGAATAATTATGCAAATCGTTCTGAATAGCATAAAACAAATAAACTTACTTGTTATATAATATATAATAAGTAAGTTTATTTGTCTAGTATGTTACATAGATAGATAGATAGATAGAAAATGCTTTATTGCACACCTTAAATATAAAAATAACAACAGAAAGATAAACTCTAAACACAAAGTGACAATTATACATATGTAATATATTATATTACATATGTAACATACTAGCTAATTTATTTATGTATATTTATAATTATATGTGTGAAGTTACTGTAGTTTAAACGCGTTTATGTCTCAGTATTTAACTTTATTATTATGGTATTATTATATATTTAATAAATATAATATAAAATATATAATACAGTTCTCGTCTCGCGGCCCTCGGAGTCGGCCACGAACGGTGCTCATGAAGAAGGGCCTCTAAATGGTCTACGAAACGTCAGCAAGATGATAATAAGTTAGGTACGTGGTGTAAGCCGTATTATATTTATTAAATGATGTCTAGCCACGATAATTTCAATTCAGGTATTATTATAGTTTGTATTTCTTAGTAATTATTCATCACGTATTTATTTATAAGGCTTGCTAACCGCTTGGCTTATTATAAATGCAAAAGCATATTAAACTTCTGACTAAGCAAAATGTAAAATCTCTTTTAAGAATAAAGATTAATTAATCAGATTACTATATGGAATTATCGGGTAATTAAAATTAAGTCGTAGATTGTAGTGCTTTGCACTGATTTGAAATAAACCCTACTTGATTTATTTCGAATCAATGCATTTTTATAAATAAGCTCAAACAAAACCTAGACAAAATAATTTGACAACAAGAATTCTAGAAGGGAAATTTGTAAGGTAGGTGGGTATATTTGTTTCTAATATGGGTATCCTTGATAAAGTTAACGTAACAAAAAAACCTTAACCAAGCACTTTTATATGCATGAAAGCGAGAATGCATATTTTCCTCATATTTTAATCCGTAAGCTAAACAATAGTGCGCGCGTGTCAAAGCGTGCGTGTGCTTACAGACAATGGAAATTACTACGCCATTAGTGGTGGAAAAAATAGAAAATGTACGATAATCCCTAATTATTTATTTTTGGTAAACGTTTAATCCAGAAAACCTATATTTTGTTGCATAACTAATACAATAATGCATATAAGTTTTGATCTTGGTCAACAGAACGACACACGTTTGATTGAGTTTTCTTAGTCGGATTGAAAATACACAAACACATTTTAGAAAGCTTATATGGCTTCCTATTTTTCGTTTGCTCTCAATCGCAGCAATCGCCCCTTTAAACCGCCTTATAAAACAGAGTCAATAGTTTTGCTGTCTTCTGCTTAGGCCCTGGGCCTAAAAAAACTTATGGAACCTGTAACCTACATGATCAAGAAAGTTTACAATATTAAAAAGAACAATGCAAAAAAGTCCAATCTAAACGGACCTACATAGTCGATACTTATATAGGTTTGCTGAACGTTGGTTTGAATATAGAATTCGTCTTCTCCAAAACTGGCAGCTTAGTACTTACGAGGTGCCTGTCTCTCCGATAAGCTTTTAATATTTGTTATTCTTATTTCAAAAAGGATTCTTATGAAACTGAGAATTCGCATGCATCCTCCATATAAAATGCGCGTCTAACTTGACGTTGAGTGATATCCCGTTGGCGCTCATTGTCTGCCTGTGAAAGAGATTGCACAATATGAAATACTTCAGTGCGAATCGCGAGTGCCTCATTGAATGTGCCTCTATTCTCACTCGCAGATCTACGACAGCTTTGTGATGCATTTATAGCAGCAGAAAACATTGGTAGCGGCAGCAATGTAATATTTTATACGGCATGCCTGGTTTGTTCCTAATAATGGTAGTTCATTTTGAATTGTGGTAATAGGTCAGAAAAACAAAGTTCTGCAAAAGGAAACGTAGAGGGGGGAAATACCTTTTTTACACGACTAAATGACGAGACAAGCCGAAGGCAAACCTGATGTTTGGTGGTAACCTCTACCTATCGAGGTGATCACGTTCACTAAGCACGTGATCAATACTGCATTGCATTGCGCCCGTCATCCTGAGACAGAGTTGTAAGATCTCATGTGGCCGTAGGTAATTTCTCTGGCCTCCTTACCCTCAAACCGGAACTCAGCAATGCAGACGTTACTGCTTAGCGTTAGAAATAGGTATAGTGGACTACCACCATACCTATACGGAGCACTAACTTCCCCGGATAAACTCTTCACAAAAAGTTCTACTACTCTAAGAAATAGGTATGGTGGTAGAACTTCGACTATTAAATCCAAACACTTTTACTTTTTTATGCTGTTTTATGCAGATATTCAAAGGTTTTGAATCTATCTGTCATCGAATAATGGATGCCTTGCTCGAAGTAGTTAGTTAGGTACTAGTATAATTGTATCGCAAGCTAACAATTAGGAACTTATAATTAAGTTACGATTAGAAAACTGAACCGCAGACATAAAATAATACTCGGCAGAGGAAATTGAAGACGCGAGGTCGATTGCTTTAAAGTTACTGGCCCCAACGAAAAGATATACTAGAAGAAAAGAGGCCTCTGAACAAAAAAATACTCAAGAAATTATCAAACTAATAAAGGAAACTGAACCTGACTGTTTGCCGGTTTTTGTGGCAAAAAATCTGATTAAATTACCTAGCGTTAGTTTTGACTACATTGACATAACTTCTTTTCTTAAAGAACTGACGGTATTGAAAAATGACGTGTCTAGCTTAAAAACCAAATCAAATGATTGCAATGAAAGCGTCAACAATACAACATCGGAATTTAACGCATTACAGAGGGAGATTGACGACTTAAAAAATATGATATCCGGTCTCAAAGAGGCTCACGACACCAGCAGTAAACAATATGAAGATCTGCTTCGTAGGTCTTATCATTATGATAAGAACACACGAAACGACAGTAAATGTAGAATAACAAATACAAGTGCGGGTATTGTTGAGCCGGCGAACGGGAAACGCTCTTCGGTACAAAGCGCGTGCAACAGGAGTGGATTGCGGGAGGTTCGCGGAGGGGGTAGCGAGGAACGCTCGCTAAGTCCGGCCCGCACTCCGTCCGCGCAAGCTCCTTGTGCGGCGGGAGCGACTAGCAGTGTGAATAAAACATTATCACAGCAACAGCTGACCGCATCAAATGATGCCATGCCCTATATATCTAGCTATAGAGATATTGTAGAAGTGAGTACGAAGGGGGCTAAGAAGGACGAACAAGGTTTTACATTGATAACCAGAAAGAAATATCCTTATAGATATAGGAATACAAGGGGCACCTTGCAGATTGACAGTAAACTGAAGGCGGCAGATACGTATTCCTATGTATACTTATCGCGTACTGAAAAACATATTAACGAAAATGACATCAAGGAACATATAAATAGTATGAATGAGAATTGTATAAATGTTGAAATGTTAAAACAGACAAAGGAGACTAACTTTAACTCGTTTAAAATAACGGTACTCTCTTCAAAACTAGCTATGTTTCTAAAAAATGATTTTTGGCCTCACGGTTTGGTTTTTAGGCGATACATAGAACAGCGTTCCGCTAGGAATGGTACCGCACCTTATCAACAATAATGCTTGTACAACCGAATAAATTGATTGGAATAGTATCTTTTAACTGCCAAGGAGTTAAAAGATCTGCGCAGCATGTGAAAGATATGTGTAAAACCGCTGACGTTATCGCTCTTCAAGAGACGTGGCTGATGCCGCACGCCTTAGGCTTCGTGAGTGAAATCGATGAGGGGTTTGGCTGCTGGGCAAAGTCTTCTATCGATACGTCGGTAGGGGTGCTGCGCGGGCGTCCATACGGAGAGGTGGCCTTAATGTGGCGCTCCAGTCTGTTTACTAGTGCGGAGACAGTGCAGTGCGATAGTGATCGAGTAGTGGCAGTGCGTTTATCACAAGGCGAACGTAGTTTATTAGTGTTTAGTGTATACATGCCTACCAATAACGAGGATAACTTACCGGAGTTTATACAGTGCCTGGCGCAGGTTAGTGCTGTGATTGAAAGTGCAGAGACCGAATGCGTCTTGGTCTTAGGCGACTTCAACGCACATCCTAAGTCTCTTTTTGGAAAAGAGCTTCAGGATTTCTGTGGTGAGCAAACTTTACGCTGGTTAGACCTAGAGAGACTTGAATCGGACACATACACTTACGTCAGCGACATGAATGGTGCCTGCCGGTGGCTCGATCACTGCATTGGGACTGATGCGGCAGTTAGTTTAGTAGCGGATATTGAAGTTAAATATGGTACATACTGGTCAGACCACTTTCCACTTTTATTAAAATGTAATTTTAAATTTATTAGACCTAAAGTAGCTTGTGATAATAACCAAAGATTGAGTAATAAATATTTATGGGGGAATAGAGAGGAGCATCAAAAGAAGTTATACACTGAGTTATGTACGGAGGCTTTACAGTGTTGGATTAACGATTTTAACTTATATAATTCTATAATGTGCAATTCGTCGAATTTAGATAGGAATACGTGTGTGACTTTAATTGATAAATTATACAATAATATGGTATGTTTGTTGCAAATAGCAGCTGAAAAGAGCTACAACAGTAAGATAGGTAAGAAAAATAGAAAGATTGTTGGCTGGAATTTTCACGTCAGGCAGGCTCATGTAAAAGCTAGGGAAAATTTTCTAACATGGGTACAATATGGTAGGTCGTCCTCGGGATATTACTACGAGAAAATGAAGGCTACGCGCAGGGAATTTAAAACCGCTCTTAAATACGTGCAAAATAACCAGGATAAAATCAAAATGGATATGTTGGCTCGTCATCGCAGTATGGGAAACTTTGGTGAATTTTGGAAAAAAGTAAAAAAAATGGATAGAAAAAATAGTTTGCCGGAAAATGTGGAAGGAGAAAATAATCAGAAAAATATAGCAAATTTGTTTCGTAAGCATTTTGATGTTAAGAGTCCAGACCTAATTAGTAGTGACATTAATCTAAATTTAAAGCAGGACAGTCGGGGCATTGAGACTGATCACGTGACAATTACACCCAAGCAGGTAGAAGTTATATTGAGAAAGATGAAGCGTGGTCGGTCTCCAGGTCACGATAGTCTTAGCATAGAGCATTCACTGTATGCGAGCCAACATATTTGTGAAGCACTGGCACGGTTTTTCTCTCTTTGAGTGAGGCACTGTCATCTTCCCAAGGAGCTTCTACGTACCTTAGTGGTTCCCATTACCAAGAACAAAACGGGTGATATCTCGAGCACGGCCAACTATAGACCTATCTCCCTTGCGACGATCATAGCCAAGGTTCTTGATCGTGTCATACAGTCCCACCTTAGTGTTGTACGGTACAATGACGGACAATTTGGCTTTCGTTCACAAGTCTCGACTGATATGGCCATTTTCTCTCTAAAGCAGGTCGTCCGCTATTACAAACATCAGGGGACAACTGTCTACGCTGTATTCCTTGATCTCAGCCGCGCCTTCGACACCTTAAACCATGCGAAACTGTGGGGAAAGCTGCGAGAGGACACAGATGTCCCAGCTGACGTTATCGATCTTCTGGAGTACTGGTACCGAAACCAAACCAATAACGTCAGATGGGGCACTGAGTTATCGGACAGCTATAGTCAGTCATGTGGTGTGAGGCAGGGTGGGCTCAGCTCTCCTGATCTATTTAATGTGTATGTAAATGATTTGATCGAGGAGCTGAGCAGAACATCGGTGGGGCTCAGAATGGATGGCAGATACGTCAACAATCTGAGCTACGCCGACGACATGGTTCTGCTTAGCCCCTCGATCAAAGGTATGAGGAAGCTATTATCGATCTGTGAAAACTTTGCTAAAGATCACGACCTAATTTATAATGTAAATAAGACCGAAATGGTAATTTTTAGATCAGGGAAGGGCCCTGATAATGTACCTGAGGTGTGTCTTAGCGGGCGCCCTGTTAAATTAGTAGAGAGCTTTAAGTACCTAGGGCATATCGTCACTTCGAATTTGAAAGATGATGCCGATATTGAGAGACAGAGAAGGTCATTGTGTGTGGTCGGCAACATGATCGCTAGGAAGTTTTTTGCTTCCTCGCCTGACGTGAAAATAACCCTTTTTAAATCGTACTGTCATTCATTCTACACATGTCAACTATGGACAAATTATACTAAAAGATCTCACGATGGTATAAGGGTGGCCTACAACAATATCTTTAGACATCTCATGGGCCTGAAGCGCTATTGCAGCGCTTCAGAGATGTTCACAGAAGCCCGTGTAGACTCTTTCAATGCCATCCAGAGAAAGAGAGTAGCGTCATTCATGTCCAGAGTTGACATGTGTAAAAATGAAATAATTAGGAGCCTCTCAGACCGTCTGATCCTGTCAGATACGTTCAGACAGTGGGTAGCTATAGTCACATAGTTCCCTATTTTAATTTTTTTTTTTAATTTTTTTTTTAGGTAGTGTACCCTACCATTGACATGGTTTTTCGAAACAATTTTGTATCTTTTATTTTTGTTTTTAATATGTTTATTGTTACTTATTATGAATGGATCTTGTGTCTCGCAATAAAAAAAAAATATTATAATTATGCGGATAGAGCATGCTTCTAAGGAGAAAACCCATACACGGACGTGTAGTTTTGTGTAGCGAATTTTCGTCCCAGATAGCTGTAAAGTTTAAAGTAACCAGGGTGACAAGAGAAAAGGAGTGCAGCTAAGCGGAAAAGGTTATATTTATATTCGCTCACGCAGGACACTCTGTACAGGCTGCTAGTTGCACAGAAGCCAATGAGCGCGCTATGCTAGCATTACCTCTATACTTAACGACCGAGTCCTTTTCGTCGATATACGACGTACGACGAAAGTCCATGATGTCGGACCGTGGACAGGTCCAACATCATGGATTGTGGGAGTCAAGTGGGCAGGACACATTGCAAGGCGAGGTGAAGACAGATGGAGCAAAACCACGACTGAATGGTGGCCGAAGATAGGACGAAAGAATTTCGGGCGATCGGTAGCAAGGTAGGTCGACTACGTAGGTCGTAGAGAATCAGTGGGACATCTCACATGTCTAGCAGGACCATCCACTACGGTCAACAAACATTTTTTTACTGTTAGAATCGTATTGATGATGATGATGTTTCCTAGCTGATTTTGGCCATGGCGACTGAGTATTCAGATAACAAGTCTCATAGGAGGGTTCTGGTTTTCTACCCTTTCATGTGCTCTAAGGTGGCTTGTGTACCCAATCTTATGAGGTACGAGAGCACTTTGAGCACGTTATTACCCCGTTGATAAAATTGTACCGGATGTCAGCTGGTGCACGGGCCTTCAACTCATCGCGCTTCCTATTGAGCAGAATTAGAATAGAATCAGAATCGTATTATGACAACAGCAAGGCTATGGCTGATGGCTTTGTATCTAATTAATAACAAATACCACCACACATAATATTTGTACCCATAACACAAGATCTGCTTAGCTTGGGGCTAGATGATGCTGAATTGTCAAGCATTGTTTATTAATTTATTTATATTTTAATCCCCGACAAAAAAGAACCCTTTTTTGTCGGAGGTTAACAAATACATATTTATAAGTTTGACCGCTGTGTGTGTGTATGTGAGTTTCTCTGTGGCACCGTATCTCTAATACGAGTGTACCGATTTTTATGCAGTTTTTTTATATAAAAGCTTTTCAGCGGTAGTTTTAAGCATGGTTTGTCAAAATCGACTTAGCAGTTTACAAGATATGGGGGTGAAATAGGGCATGAATTATCGTAAGTTTCCAAATATACCTGAGTTTGGTATCAAATGAAAGGGCATGATTGCAAAACTGGGGGTACACATTATATAAAAGAATTGTGTACCCTTGGGGGTTACTTATATTTTCAGTTTATAAGTAAACTAGTTTAACCATTATTTTTATAAAAAGATAAAAAAAGATAAAAATATGTTTATTGTGTCACTTATTACGAACAGTTAACAAAATTATTTTTATTTATATTATTTATTGTATTATTTATATTATTTATTGTATGAATTTTCCCAGTGTACATTATATGTATTGGGATACATTATTTTGAATTTAAATTGATAGTTTTAAGCCCTATTACTAGCAAAATCATTGGTCATCTTCAATCTTCTGATATGATGTTTAGGGCTCGGTATCCCAAAGGTAATAACGGGACCCCATTACTAAGACGTCGATGCCGTGGTGTGCTGGTAGTAGAATGTTACTCCTCCTCTCATACCCATGGATGCAGTAAGAGTCTGCTAAGGGAATCCTCCGGAAGATGGGCAGCAGCGTCTTGCCTGCCAAGCGTGGTGAGTATTGCAACTACCCCTCATGGAGATCCATGAGCGAGGCCTGTGTTCAGTAGTGGACGTTTTACGGCTGAAACGATTACTAAGACTCCGCTGTCCGTCTGTGTGTGTTATGATAGCTAGACAATTGATATTTTCACATATGATGTATTTCTGTTGCCGCTATAACAAAAAATACTAAAAACAGAATAAAATTAATATTTAAAGGGGGTATCAACATCCCGTACTGCGCTCGCCAACCCGCCTGCCAAGCGTGATGCGTATGGCAACTACTCCTCATGTAGATGATGAGAGAGGCCTGTGTTCAGTAGTTGTCGTTTTACTCCTAAAATAATAAAAAAATGTTACGTGGTTCAAGATGTCTTAACAAAGCAGCTCTAGTAAAGTGAGGAAATTTCTGCCTGTTCAGTACTTAAAATATACATATCGATTTCGCGGAGTATTGAGTGCATTTCAGCGGTAGGCAGGATTAATAGTGGCTGAATATTTAAGGAGGTCAGTGAATATAGGTTAGATGCTTAACTAGAGTTAAAAGTTTAATATAAAATACAATGCTGGGAACTTCATACAATCCCGAAACTTAAACATGGAAACCAGATGATACAATACTTATTTTTAATAGATAATTGGGAGTCTGCAAAGGATCGGGAAGGTTAGAGGACTTTGAAGGAGACCTTTTCCCAGCAGTGGGACAAATGGCTTAAATAAAAAAGAAAATATCTATCATACACAGTAAACATCCAGACCCGAAACAAATATCTGCAGATAAAACATTTTGTCCCTCGACGGGGATCGAACCCGCCCCTCCTGCACCACAGCCGTCTATTAGACCAACTGAGCTACGGAGGTCGTCGGATAATTATGATTGCACATTTCTTCTCATCATCATCATAGCCATCATTATCACAATCATGTTAGTCATTAGATTCGGTACTTATTTTTTTTAATTGTACTAATATTCAGTCAGCGTTTTCGTCCACCTGTCGTCATTTCGTCTGGCCAAGTGTCCTGCCCAACTCCATTTGAGCCCCAATGTCTGACTGAATGGTGGCCGAGAGAAGGGCACAGAAAAAGGGGTCGTCCACCATCCCGATGGGTTGACGATGTTCGGAAGACCGTGGGTTGCACCTGGCTAAGAATAGCTTATGACAGAGGCGAATGGCAAAATCAAAGGGAGACCTATGCCCAGCAGTGGGTCGATAAAGGCTGATGATGATGATGTACTAATATTACCCACCGTTTCGACAGGATTGAGCGTGGGAACATAGATAGAGAGATAGATAGAAAATACTTTATTTCACACCTTAAGTAAGGCCTTTGCATCTATTTTAGATGATTTATGCAGCGTCAGCAACTGGTAATCATGATGTACGGGACGCTGCATTGCCTGGGACATTCTTTGATGGATTAGGCTTGCTCAGCACCTATACCATCCTCTCAGCTTAGTCAGCTGTTAGTCAGAGGAAAGAACAGGTCAATACGTCTGAAGCTAACTAAGCCGCGGGTTTCCTCACGATGTTTCCTTCACCGTTAAGCACGTGTTAAATGTGAACTTACACTTTTCAAGAAAAAAAAATCCATTGGTTCGAACCCACGACTTTCGGATGGAAAGTCGGGGGTACATACCATTCGGCCAACACGGCTTAAAACTGAACATAATAACAAGAAAAAACGATTACAATATTTTTTTATTTTTTTTATAACCTATTATGTGTTCCACTGCTGGGCAAAGGTCTCCCCCATTTCCTTCCACCGCTAGGATCCCCGGCCGCTTAGGCCTGCCCCGGCGTCGTCGCCCAACTTCAGGAGGCTCACTGGATGGACTCCCACTTGCTATTGCATTGTACCGCAACAAAGGACGCCAGATCGGAGACGGGACTGCAGGAGCTCATAGAGTCATGCCCTTTTTCTTCTACAACATCTGCATATCCTTCGGGAATGCTCAGGGAATAGAATAGAATAGAATAGAATAGAATAGACATTTATTTAGTTCACAAAAACAGCACAGACATAAGACATTACATAACACATTTATCTTAGTTTATAACAGTAGGTAGGAACATAAAAGAGTATTAATTGGTAAAAACTAAAACAGCAAAAAAATAAAACAAAAAACATGAATCAAATTAAGAAAAAAGACAGATTATAGAAAACTTATTAATTAAATTGTTGAAACAATACTATTAAACTAAACAATACTACTAACTAAACAATATTTTAATATACACTAACTAAGGGTACTAAGGAGGCAGCCTCAGCTTGTGTTGCTCCGCTCCTGGAATAGGAATGGAGCAACGCTGGTTTTCAGTCTGCTCCTATTTACCATTAAAGTAGCAATTTCGGTGTGTGTTGTACCCAAACTGGCATACAGTCGAATGGCATACAGGGAATACTGCCGGCGGCCCAGAGTCCTTCTCCGGTACTTTAAGGAGTTGGGCTGGCTAGGGTGGGGCTAGCATCACGGGGGACAATGCACAATATACCCCTATGCGGGACGTCAGTGCAGATCTAGTTACCCCCACAAGAATAAGAATAAGAGGGATAGTTGCCATACTCACCACGCTTTGCAAGCGGGTTGGCAAGCGCAGCACGGGATGTTGATACAAGGAATGACGCTGCTGCCCATCTTCCGGAGGTATCTCTTAGCAGGCTTTTACTGTATCCACGGGCATTGAGAGGAGGGGTAACATTCTACTGCCGGCACCCCACGGCAGCCCACCTATCAGGGTGCATTCTCCTGGCCCGCAATTGTTTATATAAAACAAAAATATTTGGCGATATCTGTACCAAATGGAGTTTCAATATTAATTTTGCTAATGGAATCGCCATTGAACCGTGAATTGTGCAAAGCTTTATTAATAAATTCTACTACAAACTAAGTATACTTATAATTAAATATTAACATCAGCTATTGTATTACACGTTGCTTGGCTTTAAAAATAATATACAACTATTTTACTTTAGAAATTAATGTGAGATATAACTTATGTAAAATAAAGGGATTCATCATTATCATCTCAGTCGTAAGAAGTCATAGACATAGGCCTTCCTTATAGATCTCCAAGTACATATGGAATTGTTGCCATACTCACCACGTTTGCCAGGCGGGATGGCGAGCGGAAAGACGCTGTTGCCCATCCCTTAGCAGGTTCTTACTGCATCCACGGGCAAAAGAGAAAGGGCAACAATCTACTACCGGCACCCCACGGCCATACGGGAGTAACTTGCGTAGTTTTCTATAAATATTAGACTATTAATATAATTTGTTATAACGTCAGAGATAATTTTGAAAAGTTCCAATTTTTTGAGAATTTATTGAGGATTGAATGCCCCTCTGTGTGTCACCGCATTGCCTGCACTGCAACGGTGCAACGCGAGCGCGTGAGAGGGAAGGAGACGGTCCCGCGTAAAAAAGCTCCATTCCCTGACGAAAGTTCCCCTGGGAGGAACTGAACACGTTGGATATCTATTTTCAACGAATAATTAACGTGAGTAGAAAACCCGTTTAACATAACAATGAATAGTGTAACTCACGAGTCATTTGAAAGTGAAATAACATATTTCTATCAAGCAACTTGCTTTTCTAGTTATACTTATAATAATTTACCTGTAAACGTTGATTAAATTAACTAGCACTTAATTAACCGTCAAGTTGGTGCTCATTAATCCAATAAGTGTTTATATTTTAAGTAAGTGGGTTAGGTAGTTATATTATGACATCATTGAATAAAACATTTACATATTAAATCTGGCTTCATGCTGCCGAAATATTTTGTATCTCTCCCATTGTCGCATTTTGCTCAACGAAAATGTGAAAATCCAATTTGCACATGAGCGTAATTTCGCCCTATATTTTTAATCCCCATCTGCTGAACAAGTGCGCGATCCCCCATTATGATAACGAAGCGAAGCTACGGCCTCCGCGCAAATATTCAAATTAAAACGACTTAGGGCTCTTTGAGTTGCAAGTGTATGACATAATTCCGAAACGATACAGGAAGGATTATTTTGATTGCAGGTTGGAAGGGGAATTATCCACGATCAGAATTAATTATGGTAGGAAAACAATTACTTTTGAAGGAGTCATGTTCTGCAACAGTCTACCTGATGACATAAAGAATGCAGCAAAGTTTGGTGTGCTGAAATCTAAACTACAACGGCATATTTCTGAGGATGTAACACTTATAGAATAAGTAGACTAAAACAATGTATTTATACGTAGCATAAATTTGTCATGTGAGTGACTTTAAGTTGTAAAATGAAAAATAAATATCTTTGAACTGAAGGGGAAGGATTTTAAACTGAAAATTTCTCTAATAATTAACATTTCTGTGACATTATTATGAAATCAGATTAAAACGACGGTGACGTAGGACTGTTTAATTCGCAAGTATAGGAATAATGTTAAAGCGATATAGGAAAGATTATTTTGATTGCAGGTTGGAAGGGGAAGGATCTTTATACTGAAACTTACTCTTATAATAAAAATTTTTGTGGCATTATTCGCACCTTGATAAATTTCTTCTAAATTCTTTCAACAATCTCTGAATGATTTTTGAAATAAGGTGACCAAATGACGTTGTAGTACAACGTCATTTGGTCTAAGACACTGCGCACCAATGCCTGATAAAGGAGAATACGACTTTCAGGATTCTTAAATTCTTTAGTTGCTCTTAATATAAAGCCAAGTAGCTTAGTCAATTTATCATTAAATAAGATACCTCTATTCTTGACAACCGACTTTCTTTCTAAAGAACATTCCTTCAGTCTAATAGTCCTGCATAAATTTATTGGTTTTATTAGTGAATGATATAAATCTTTACGTCATCAGCATACAAAGAGCAGGGATAATTCAATTTGTACACAAGATCATCTATAAAAGCACAAAACAGAAGCGGACTAAGGGATGGGATGGGAGCCTTATGGAACTCCAGATGGAACCAACACGGCTGTTGATAGAGAGCCCTTAAATTCTCCTGCAAAGGTATGATTCTATCCACCGAACCGTACCACCAGATTACCGTGTATACCATACAACGTTGACAGTTTAAAGCAAAGTAACTTGTGGTTGACCTTATCGAATGCTTTCGAAAAATCTGTATAAATATTGTCAACTTGTTTAGATTTAGCAAACGAGTCACAAAGGTAGTTTTTGTATTCCAAAAGATTAGATGAAGTTGAGCATTTCCTGATAAAACCATGCTGCCTAGAAGATAAAAAGACCACAAGTGGTGATATAATAAAATAGTAGTATCACAGACTCAAATAATTTCGCAAAACACGAAAGGATGCTAATGGGGCAATAGTTAGCGCACTGAGATTTTTCGCCAGACTTTAAAATGGGGATTGTATAGGCTGTTTTCCAGAGAGTTGGGAAAATCCCAGTTCGGAGAGAGCATTAAAAATAATAAAAAAATGGGAACAAAGAAATTTGCCACATCTTTTAACTAGTAAGCGAGGCCAGCTCCCTTCCCTGGTTGTAGGCAAGAAATTTAAGTTTTTTTAATGAAATATTTGTGTAGTTGAATCGTATGTACAAGGGACAACTTCTCATAAGAGAAGTTTTATAGACAGATGTAGAAGCATTATTTTTATTCTACACAAATATCTATCAGGTTTTTATTGCCTCCGTCAAATCACCGGGCATGCATTGCGAAGTAATGAATATCATTTTGTTTCTTTTCAATGGTTCTCGTCAATGTTTTGACTCACCTAGCCTACTTTTTCGAAGCGGTGCGAGTATCTTTCAAATATGTGTTGTAGTTTTTTAGGTACCTCAACTTTGTCGTTTCGACGTATGGTTAGCTTCAATAGGATACGTCCCACAGAGTTTCTGATATCTGCGTCCGAAGGTTATCTATTCAGGACAAAAGTCTTAATATATCTCTCTTCGTCTTCTACCTTGACATCAAAGAAAACAAGATAGAACACAAAGGCTCTGTAAACAGTGCTTACGCTCTGATAGGTGTCTGAGAGATGCGACGGAACAATGTTATATTTACGACATTGGCAAAAAGATTTATAAACGTTCACAGTATTCATCTATTCACGCCTGGCAACCACAAAATCTTTACTAAGTTACCAAATCTCTATACACACACACCTCGGCACATATTCGTGTACACCTATGAACATAACCCCTTTGAATTCCCCTATGAGACAGGAGCTGGCAACAACAAAATGTCCACAAGCACAATCCACAAGCTGCAAATATTTACTGTAGCTTCAGGAAATAGCTTGCACGCAGGTGGATTTGCTCGTAATTGCACTAACCCCTTTGGGCTACAAGAATAGTAAAGACTCAGATAAAAGCAAATTCAAGTTCTGGAGTAAAATTCTAAACAAACCTGAAACAAGTTTTGCGTTTAGATCTAGATGTTTTCTCTGTATTTATGTATACACAAAAAGTGTTAATAATTTTACAAATGGTAACTTTTTTGTACGACTAAACAACGAGATAAGCCGAAGACCTGATGTTAAGCGGTGACCTATACCTATTATAACTGCAACACCATGGAGATAAAGTTCGTTAAGCACGTGACCATCACTGCATTGCATTGCGCACTTCACCTTAAGATATGTCTTGAAATGACGGGCACATGAGACCTAAAAACTCTATGGAGGTCTCATGCCCCCGTAATTTTACCGGCCCCATTACCCTACAAACTGAAACACACAATGCAGACATTACTGTTTGGCGGCAAAATTCCATCCCATACAGCACTCGCCAACCCGCCTGATGAGCGTAGCGAGTTTGGCAACATTTATTGTCATAATTCGTGTTCATTCGAAAAATTACAATCAATGGTAGGTGGTAATAGAAGGCATGCGAGTTTTCATGACATTTTTTTTTTAAAAACCTAGTAGGTTATTTGACGAAATCTCGTCAGCTAGCAAAGATATTGCAAATGTAATAAACCGAGCGAAGCCACAATATTATTTCCACTTAAACCAATCCGTAAGGGTGTTAAGTATCCTCGACCATTGTGTCAAATGGTAGAACCGCAGGCTGATTACGTTTGCGACAGGTTTGCAACAAGCGTATATCTCGCGATCGCTTCGCTGGCAGACGTCAATTTTTTGCTTTCATTTACTACAAAATTGACCATTAACAGCGATGATCGCGAGATTTACGCCTGTTGCAGCGTTGATCGCCAGATATGCGCCTGTTGCAAACCTGTCGCGAGATACGAATCAACCCTGCCGGTCTGTTACTCTTAGTAAGAAAATTTGTAATTGTAATCTAAAAGAATTATCTTGTCTGCGTAAAATGCACCAGTTTGTCTTGTTTCAGTAAATTTCAAGTCAGTCTAAAGTAACAATTGATTGCAAATTTTCGAATCAATGCGATAAATGACATCCATGTAGCGTTATTAATGAGCGCCCTTACCTCGCACTGGCCAGCCTTCATAACGGCCCGCAATCTAACTCCCATGCCACAGAAGCAAGGAATAACTCATGCGAGTTTTCATTACATTTTTTCAAAAGGACCGAGTAGGTGATTTGACTGTAAAACGCAGAGTGCACAGCTTACATGCATTGAACACCGACGAAATCTCGCCAGCTAGCGAAGATACTGCGAACGTAATAAAGCGAGCGAAGCAAAAGATTATTTCCACTTGAACCGATTCGTATGTGTGTGGAGTGTTCTCAACCGTTGTGTTCAATGGTAGATCCAGTCGCTCTGTTACTAATCGACTTGATTGGCGTTTAAGGCACGGTGATGAGGTTAGCGAGACGCGGTGGCGGCGCGGGGAGCGCAGGGTGATTACGTATCTCACGACAGGTTTGCAACAGGCGTATATCATGCGATCATTGCTGCAACAGGCGTAAATCTCGCGATCATCGCTGTCAATAATCAATTTTGTAATAAAATGCAATAAAAATATTTAGTTTTAATTCCGCTTATGCTGAGATGCAGGAGCACCGCCCTCCCGTCCGCTAGTTATGCACATGCAGGGAGAACTAGTTTGTCAGTGCAGCATGCATACCCAAACCTATACAACGACACGTGTTTCGCCTCTCCGCGAGGCATCATCAGGTGAGACGCTGAGATGTTGACTGGTCGGCCGCTGGAACGAAAGTGAAGCCACAACGCAGCCGCCGCTCCTTACCACACTGTTCACACTTATTCATGGTAACAAATTACAATCATCTGGTTTCCATAGTATTCGGGACTAGATGGTGTTATGTCCAGCAAAATTTATTTATGTATTATTAATGCAGGCACAGGCTGTTGATCTCAATGATCTATAATTTATTGCCAACATCGATTGGGGTCTATTTGTCTATGGATTGTCCATTGAACGTCGGAAGCATATCCCATTGTTCAGTGCACTGTGTGATGTAGGATGAACATGTTCATTATGTGACGGGGTACCGTGAAAAGATTTGTACTTATAGATTGACTGCCTCCATGGTTAAGTTGGTCTTATAGCCGACTAATACGCAGGAGGTAGCGGGTTCGATTCCCGCTACTGGACAAATGTTTGTAATTGTTCTGCAGATATTTGTCCCGTTTCTGCGTTCTTTTCTTTGTATAATAAGTATGTATTTACAAAAAAATGTCTCTATGTAATTTATCAATAATCTGATTTATAAAGTACAATTTTTGCTTAGTTTGGGACTAGATGGTATTTTTTTATTTGTTATAGATAAATATGAATAATTCATCATAATGCAAAGCAAAACTTTCATTTTCGGAGCATAACGATGCAGAGTCCTGCAAGGCCTACAGAAGCTTGGATTTTATTCTTAGAGTCAGTCGTCCTTTCTCTGATGTTGCCTGTGTGAAGTTGCTGTACTGCTTATATGCACGGAGCACTTTGGAGTACTGTTGTTCTGTTTGGAACCCGCAGTACCTTATCTACATCAAAACATAGAGAGAATTCAAAGAAAGTTTATAAAGCACATGATATTATACCTTGATTATGATAAGAACTATTTTGAATCTTGCAAAAATCATCAACTCGAACCCTGCAAGATATGCGTGCCCTCGCTGATTATGATGTTGTCGCATGGTACTAGATTAGTTAGATTAGTAGAATAGATTGTCTGGAACTGGCCTCTAAGTTACTTCGTTTTAACGCACCGAAAATGCGAACGTGTAATATTCCTTATCTCATAGTAATAGTGTGAATTTTAAAAATGTTTATTACCATAAGTTAATTATAATTATTTGTTTGTTTCAGCCGTAAAACGTCCACTACTGAACACAGGCCTCGCTCATGGATCTCCATGAGGGGGTAGTTGCCATACTCACAACGCTTGGAAGGCGGGTTGGCGAGCGCAGTACGGGATGTTGGTACACGGAAAGACGCTGCTGCCCATCTTCCGGTGGTATCCCTTAGCAGGCTCTTACTGCATCCATGGGTATGAGAGGAGGGGTAACATTCTACTGCCGGCACCCCATAGCATAATTATTACTTTCCTTTAAATGTAAGTTAGATAGTCTTGATTTATTTCATGAAAAGTGTGAAGATACCGTTGTAAGCGTTAATTAAGTACAATTTACAAAATGTAAATCCATAATAATTAGCTATAATAAGTTGTGACTATAAGGGCTATCATTTTATCTATAAAGGCGTGGATTTTGTTCATAAATAAATAAAATAACTGCCGTAGGACTGCTGTCCACGTCCACTGGGATTGCTGCCATACTCGCCACGCCTACCAGACAGGTTGGCGAGCGCAGTATGGCATCTTGAAACACGTAAAGACGCAGCTGCACATCCTTCGCAGGTTAACGCTAAAGATAAACTGTTTTAAACACTATTTTAATGGAGTCACATGATCTACTCCACAAATAATAATCATTACAAGTACCTAGTGTGAAAAGCAAATCTGCTGTAAGCAAAACATCCAAATTATTTATTCAGTGGGCTTATTATAAGCCAATTCTCTTAGATTCCCTAAGTTATATTTGTCACGGAACTTTTACGACCACATACTATTTTGCATATATCTGTATGCAAAATAGTATGTGGTCGTTATTCTTTTCTTAATTTCGAAACTGGATCTACTGAGTGTACAAACGGATAAAAACTATCACTAAATCCATTATTTATTGCCGTTCTATAAACTGGATCTGTTGATTGGTCTACTGAGAATGATTCAAAATAAATAGAGCTTTCATCGCGATATTACTTTTAACAGTAGCACTCCTGAATGATGGTTTGACGGTGTCACTTGCAATGTTCACCTCGGTAATTATTCCATCCTTTCGATGTGATTCATGTCATGTTAATGTATGGCGACATCAACAGATTCACAGCACATGTCATGTAATGAGTTGTAGCTACAGTGATACCTATAGTGGCACTTTGGCTGAGATACAAGAAGTTGCCGGTTCGATCCCTGTGGAAAAGCCTTAAAGAAATGAGATCTCATCTTATTGAGTTCTTATTCTTATTCTTATTATTGTGGGGGTAACTAGATCTGCACTGACATCCCGCATAGGGGTGTATTGTGCATTGTCCCCCGTGATGCTAGCCCGACCCTAGCCAGCCCAACTCCTTAAAGTACCGGAGAAGGACTCTGGGCCGTCGGCTGCATTCCCTGAGCATACCCGAAGGATATGCAGATGTTGTAGAAGAAGAAGAAGAAGGGCATGACTCTATGAGCTCCTGTAGTCCCGTCTCCGATCTGGCGTCCTTTGTTGCGGTACGTGCACGTGCTCCACTGTCTACTCCTTCTCAAGACACCCGCGATATAGTCCACTGTCTGTGGCCCCTGTCTTTAGAAGTTGGTGGTTTAGATCGCAGTGTCCCGTGATAATGCCCACCATCATCCGTAAGTCTTGTCTTGTTATCTTATTGAGTTTTTGTGAACCTGTTTTATTGATCTCGTCCATTGATGCATCAAAAGTCAATAAGTGTTTATTTAATAGAGCAAAACGCTACTTGGAATAGTCAGTTTACAAAATAAAAACAGAACACATTTAAATTGAATAAAGCACATAATTGAATCCGTTCGCTTCGGAAACTTTTGTTCTAAGTGAGGGAAAGAAGGGATGTTATACCGTTTATCCTTCAGTTCAAGTTATGTAAGTAAAGTGAGTGAGATATGTCATAAATATATTCCAGCTACCAAAGTTTGCCAAAGTACCTTAGTTAGATGAAATTTAAGTCATAAATAAATTGCCACATCGTCTTTTTAAGATTCTTAGAAGTAATGGCTTGTATTGGTTTTTGGTTTTGGCACATGTAGGTATTGATTTTTGGTTTTGGCACCTTGCCGGCCGATGCCGCTATGCTTGGTCGGCTCGTGCGTTGTTTCAACACAACCAGATACCTTAAGTAATGTTTTGTTAGTTTCAAGTTTTTAATTGTACTTGATGATTCAATTTAGGTGATAAATCTATTATTTAAGGTGGAACAAAATAACGGCGTCACAGACTACAAGCGCAGTAATAGCTTGCTTAGCAATGCTATTCCTGCTTAGGCTGAGTGGTGACCGATTTGTGCCAACGTAAACTTTAGATAATAATAATTTAATGTTTAGAAATATTGTTATGATGGCTTTGGTGCAAATAAACGGTTTCTTATCTTATTTTATCTCTAAATATTATTGGGATTTTTGATTTTTTTTATTTTCATAATGAAAACACTTCATGGAATATCTAAATGAGCAACAAATATTTACATAAAAAACCGTTAAACTTTATCTAATGAGCGCTTAAAAAAATACTCAAAAAGAAATCGACACGTGTTTCGATTCTCTACAAGGCAGCTTCAAGAGAAATCGGCTCCCCACTCGCATCGAGACGCAGAGGTAGTTGCCATAACAAGCAATACCATCGCTCCCTGGACGTTCTTGCAGGGAGTCGACGCCTTGTAGGGAGGCGAAAGACGTATCGAATTCTTTTTTGACGTTTTTAACCCCCGACAAAAAAGAGGGATGTTATAAGTTTAACCTTGTGTGTGTGTCTGTCTGTGGCACCGTAGCTCTTAAGCGAGTGGACCGATTTGCATGCAGTTTTAGTGTACTTGAAAGAAGGATTTCCGGCTTTTTTATCAAAATCGGTAAAGAAGTTTATAAGATGGGGGGGGGGGTGAAAGGGGGGATGAATAATCAAATATTTCGAAATATACCCGAGTTTGGTATCAAATGACAGGAAATGATGAGTAAAATGTAAAACTGAAAGTTTTATAGAAATCGGTCGATCCATTCATGAGATATGGGGGTTGAAAGTAGGGGTGAACTATCGAATGTTTTTAAATATACCCAAGTGTGGTATCGAATGCATGATGAAAATTTAGGTAACCTCCGAGACTAGGTAAAGTGTCGGGGGTTACATAAAAATTTTAATTTCATAAACTTGTTTAAGCGATCATTAGATAAAAGGTCATTCTACTAAATAGTTGTTGTTCATTTAGATTAGATGGATTTTCGCAAAGTCACAATCAATGTGTGTTACCAGTGATGACATATGGAACCGAGACGTGGTCATTTACGATTGGTCTCATAAGCTCAAAGTCGCTCAACGAGCTATGGAGAGGGCTTTGCTCGGGGTTTCTTTACGCGATCGAATCAGAAATGAGAAGATACGTAGAAGAACTCGGGTCTCCGACATAGCGAAACGGATTAGCACGTTGAAGTGGCAATGGGCAGGCCATGTAGCTCGCAGAACAGATGGCCGATGGGGCCGAAAAGTTCTCGAGTGGTGGCCACGGACCGGCAAACGAAGCGTAGGACGTCCACCAACAAGATGGGCTGACGACCTGGTGAAGACCGCAGGTCGACGGTGGATGCAGATCGCTTCCAACTGCAATAACTGAAAATCCATGAGGAAGGCCTATGTCCAGCAGTGGACGTCCTACGGCTGAAATGATGAATGGATTTTCGCAAAGTCACGCTTGAATCAATTATTTTCATAATAATGGAATGTTAAAAACAATGTTAATATCATAGAAAAACTTGACTTATTGGACCTGAAACTCGATACAATGCCAGCGGCCGGCAATAAGGCTGGTATCATAAAATAATAATTTGTCCTGAATGAATTCACTGCAAACTCAAGACGCCGTGAAATGCTGCAGGGACCTGAGCTTTATTGTTCATTGTGGCGGGGAAAGCTACTGGAAAAGTATGCGGTCGTCCAATTTTAAATAAATTGTTTGGATGAAACTGTGGGGTGCCGGCGGTAGAATGTTACCCCTCCTCTCATACCGGTGGATGCAGAAAGAGCCCGCTAAGGGATACCTCCGGAAGATGGGCAGCAGCGTCTCTCCGTGTATAAACGCCCTGTACTGCGCTCTCCAACCCGCCTGCCAAGCGTGGTGAGTATGGCATCTACCCCTCACGGAGATCCAAGAGGGAGGCCTGTGTTCTGTAGTGGACGTTTTACGGCTGAAATAATGATGATGATGATTTGGATGAAACAGTTGGTTTTATACGACAATGCAACCCAGCAGTTACCTCAAGCTGTGACAAACTAAGGCCTGTACATCTATTATAGATGATTTTCACAGCGTCAGCAACTATTCATGGTGTGCAGGACGCTGCAGTGCTAGGGACATTGTTAGATGGATTAGCTTTGTCCAGCACCTATACCATCCTCCTAGCTTAGACGGTTATTAGTCAGAGGAAAGAACGTATGAACTATACGTCTGAATCGCGACAGCTTCCTTTAACTTTAAAGTACGTGTTTAATGTGAACATGCAATGATATTTCAAGAAAGAAATATCAATTGGTTCAGTTAATTGATTTATTTGAGTATTTTAAAGCAAAACAATTTATCTCATTGAAGTCGGTCTTTTGTTTGTTGAAAAATTAAAGAATTGTTGTGATAATTCTTAACGTTGTTTCTAATAAGGTGTTTCTGATTAAAATAATTGCGAAAACTAATAATTGCGCTCGGTCGCTCCATTTTCACTTAAAGCCAAAACAAAGCCTTCAAAACGACCCCACCTTCGTTTGGTGACGTGTCTTTATGCCGTGTGTAATTTTAATGAGTTTCGCGCTTGCCCGACCGAGGACAGCGAGAGGATGGCTATATTAGCACAGGCTGAAGTGCCGGATATCCCCCAGCTACCTTGTACGCCTCTGAAGAACGCTAGGGCCGTAGCGGTGGGTGCTGTTACTATCGATGAAAAAATTTCAAATATAAAAAATGGCCGATTCGTACGTATGTTAGGTAGGTACCATTCAGCCAATACGGCGGTCTTTCTACCTACTGAAACCAATAAATATCTAACGAACGCGTATATAATTATATAATGGTGGACGTTGCACTTAGAGCACCGTCTAGCCTCAAAGTAAGCTGAGCTTGTGTTAAGGGTACTAGATGGTTGATAAAATATTTTTTTCATTATCTCAGCCGTAGCACGTCCACTGCTGAACAAATGCCTGCCTCATGTACCTCTAAGTACCTACTGATCATAAATGAGCTGTTGCTATACTCACCACGCTTGGCTGGCGGGTTGGCAAGCGCAGTACGTGACATTGATACATGGAAAGACGCTGCTCTCCATATTCCGGTGGCATCCCTAGGCAGATTCAAAGCAAAAAGAGGAGGGGCAACATTCTACTGCCGCACAGTATAAGTATTTTTTTGTTGTTTGAATACATACTTACATAAAAAACCACACGGATCCATGATTTGCTTTATCTGCAGATAAAACAAGCATTTTGTCCTCCAGCGGGGATCGAACCCGCAACCCTGTGTCTCAGTTTGGTATTTAACCAACTGCACCACAGAGGTCATCAGTAATATCAATAACCTCGCATGAACATGCGAGGTTATTATACTACATTAATTTTACTTCTACGATACATCGACATCAGGAAAAGTAACATCACTACCTGTCGCTATTAATTTCGACAGCCGCCATAAGCGAGGCAGTCGGCGTTATTAGCTTACCCTGTAATGTGTTATAATTTACTGCAGTTTATATTAAACAAAACAAAATTAAAACTTTACTTACTTACTCCGAACAAGGGGATCTAAAATGCTTTATCATTTTGTGTATCTGTTATGTTCATTAGGTCCCCTTATTTATTAAGGAGAGGGGTAAACAAAGCATAAGCTTATTGAAACGTAAATATTGCTAATGGCTTCCGCTTTTTAAGTACCAAAAAGCTTTCATTTTCTCTCATATGGACAGAAAAGGATTGCAATAAAGTTGATAACTCTAAACGGATTAAGGTAAAAGCCTCTCTTTCGTACCTGCCCAATACAACAAGAAAACTGGAATTTTGTCTTTACCTTCCTCGAGAGTTTGCACTGGCATGAAATGTGTTAAACCAAAACTCTTTTTTCGTAAGATAGCAACAATACGTCTACACTCTGAGAAATTGGAAAGTAACTAACCGACACATTTTTTAGTTTAAGTACCGAAGCTTTATTATTTTCGTCGGATACGCAGGTTCCGACATTTTATCAATCTTAATCTAGTTAAACTAATTAAATTTATTACAAAGAGGCAGACTGTATAATTTCAAAACGGATATCTCAATATCTACATTTTTTATAACTTTTTATCAACTCCTATCTGCTTATGATTTCCTGGTAGTTTGAGTATCCGTTTTTGGATATACATACGGCACACCGGTTGGGCCCCGGCAGCGACGATCGGTAGGTAAAGAATTCATCTTTTTCGGCTCTGCAGATGAAAAAAGTCCTTTTCTCAATAGCTTTTTTTGTCATTGTTTTTAAATAAAATCATCATCATCATCATCTCAGCCGTGAAACGTCCACTGCTGGGCATAGACCTCTCTCCGTGACCAGCCATACCCCCGGGTGGGTTGGCGAGTGCAGTACGGAATGTCGATAGATGGATAGACGCTGCTGCCCATCTTCCGGAAGGTAACCCTTGACAGATTCTTAATGCATCTCTGGGCAAGAGAAAAGGGGCATCATTCTACTGCCGGAACCCCACGGTATTTTGTGTATACCTTAATAAAGTAAGTACACAAAAATGCATGCGCAACTATATACCTACTATGTATGACGTTGAACATTTCCTTGAAACGGCAGATATGCTTATACAAATTGTTTGTTTTTACAACAACTACTGTAATATCATCAACATTTGTACTTTTTTGGACAGCTTATGAAATAAGAAAGTCATTTAAACGCTAAGTTCCATACATTTTTTAACACGAAGATTTTTGAGGATTGAAGATTTTTCTTAGTTTTTGCACCATAACATTTTTTTTTCTGGCAATCGTAACTAAATGTATGTTCAATAAATTCTTAATCATTTAACTATCAGAAAACGTCAAACATTTACTGTAATTATGGTTTAAGTGAAAAATAATAATTAATTTTAAGCTCAAGATCGGGGGATTTTCATAAAAAAACAAAATTAGGAATAATTTAAAAAAAAGGAATCTAACAACCTATAAATACAAAAAATCTATCGGAAAAAGAGCTCTTTTATTACCCTTTTTTAGGAATATATCGAATTACCAATCACCCTGTATTGTATAATATTAAACTTCGAACGCCTAACGGTTTGCATTTCATAATTTCAAACATGGAACGCACGACAAAATGAATTTCATAATTTTAAACTAAGAACGCTTTACGTTGGCTTTCATGGTGATTTTAATAATCGAGGACAACGTAAGGGTATTGTAGACTCTAAAACCACGTGCTACCGATAAAAACTCACTAACCGCTACACTGTGTGTGGTGTAAACACCTTTATATTCAAGCGCCGGATGCTGAAGCAGTCTAGTTTCTTTAGAGAGGCAAGATGAGAATATAAAAGCAAGTGAATTGGCCAGGGGGCAGTCAATCGAAGCGGTGAGACGACTCATTACATGGCCCCTTTGGGAAGTTTCAATGGTTTCAGCAGACGGGCAGAATCAATAGAAGTTTTAGGAATTGTGGTGGAGCCTTAGTATAATGTAAGGAGTTGTTAGTGTAAGTGCACAAGTGTGCACTATTTAGAACGCTATTTTGTAAGTTAGAATATGTTGTGGAAAATTAGATTTTCAGAACTTAAAGAATTCTCTTGTTTATTTATGAAAGTATAAACGAACTTATAATATGAGTATAAAAGTAAAGTAAGGCCTTTGCATCTATTATAGATGATTTATACAGCGTCAGCAACTGGTAATCATGCTGTACGGGACGCTGCAGTGCCTGGGACATTGTAAGATAGATTAGGCTTGCCCAGCACCTATACCATCCTCTCAGCTTAGTCAGCTATTATTCAGAGGAAAGAACAGGTCAATACGTCTGAAGTTAACTAAGCCGCGGGTTTCCTCACGATGTTTCCTTCACCGTTAAAGCTCGTGTTAAGTGTGCACATACATTTTTCAAGAAAGAAAAATCCATTGGTGCACGGCCGGTATCGAACCCATGACCTTCGGATTGAAAGTCGGAGGTCATACCACTCGGCCAACATGGCATATATACCTGTATGTTTCATTCCTTTTACAGCTTTCCAACAAATTTAGAGGAAGATAATATGCAGAACAGCTCTCGCTATTATCAATTCGAAAGAAACTATTCAGGAAATTTGACGTTCAACTCTCGTTATGCAAAAGTTTAATAAGTGTTCGTCGGAGAAGCATACTAGGCTCCAAGTTTCCGATAAGGAATGGCTTCAACTGGATTCGACCACTTTTGCTCGACTCTTTATTCTTACGCTTCGTCAGCACTTTTAATGACTTATCCGGCTTTCTTATGAAACCGCATTTTTCTTCCATTCATACCGTGAAAGTAATTTTACAATTGAAAGTCAGTAGGTAATAATACTAGTTTGCTATGATCGCGTGGGAACAATTCAAAATATTTTTTATATGCGTCGTTAAATAGTCCTATAGTCCAACCCGTTGCTATACTCACCAACGCGACTTGGCATACGCCAAGCGTAATGAGTATGTCAACGGGTTGGCGAGCGCAGTACAGGACGGAAAGACGACGCTGCTGCCAATCGTCCGGAGGTATCCCTTGGCAGATTCTAACTTCATCCATAGTAAAGAAAGAAGGGGCAACATTCTACTGCCGGCACTCCACGATTACTGACACCCCATGGCATAGTACGTGTTAGTGACCTAGCTATGTTTAATTTTTAACAGATTTCAAAAAAGGAGGAGGTTCTCAAATCGTCCAAATTTTTTTTCTTAAAAAAATATTTTTGAGTTCGAATAACACTTTCAATCAAGTCCCATTTTTTACAAAACTCAATGTATGAATGTGTTTGTTGTCAATGTGTGAAATAGAAACAAATATATTCAGCCATCAACATTTCAGCCGTAAAATGTCCACTACCTGAACACATGCCTCTCTCATTGCATGGTTTTATGGATGGATTGCCGGGGGATCCATCCATAAAACCATGCAATTATTTGCATATTTTCAAATAAAGTAATATGATAATTTTAAGAACGTGATAATACAGAGTACGGCCACGTTTGACGGTATATTTGGAGGAGGAAACATAATCTAGTCTGCGTAGACTCGTTTTCTTCCGTTCGGACAAATACATTAATAGTCTTATGCTAGTTATTTTAATTTTATTCATTGACTGCAGACCGGAACGGTATTGTTCATGGAATTGCGCATAGGATATGGAATCTAATCAAATCACCGGCGATAATACAGATCAATTGAGAAGACTTCAAAGAACCCTTTTGAGTCAGTGTAGTTTAAAGTAATAGTGTAAATATAGCAAAAAAGAACACAAGAATTAAATAATCCCTTAAATAGAGACATTAAGAAAAGTGACATTGGACACATTCTTAGATATAATTTATTTTAATTAATAGAATCAGGCGTTACTTTGCGGTAATCCATGACAATAAAATGCAATGAAAATATCTAGTTTTAATTCCGCTTCCGCGCCCGTGCACGAGCGGGCGGACGGTGCATATGCATCTCAGCATTAGCGGAATTAAAACTAGATATTTTCATTGCATTTTATAATTTATTTTATAAAACTAAGTCAAAGTTAAATTGCTCATTGGCCTACTTGGCTAGATTGTAATATTATTTGGGTACAATTAAGTATTTTTTGGTACACTATAAAAAAAAATCACCGACAATTTGTCGAGTACACCCTTTATGCATTCATCATCATCATCATCATTTCAGCTGTAAAACGTCCACTACTGAACTAAGGCCTCCCTCAAGGATCTCCGTGAGGGGTAGTTGCCATACTCACCACGCTTGGCAGGCGGGTTGGTGAGCGCAGTTCGGGATGTTCTTACACGGAAAGACGCTGCTGCCCATCTTCCGGAGATACCCCTTAGCAGATTCTTACTGCATCCACGGGCAGGAGAGGAGGGGTGACATTCTACTGCCGGCACCCCACGGCTTTGATTTTTTTATGCATTGAATGTGATGAATTATAAATAAGAGCATACGAACAAGTGGGTATGAGTTTGTTTCAATAACAAACATACTGTGTTATTGTATGAAATTGGCTTGGACTCGAAAGGGTGCGAGGACTAGCGGTCCAGACAGATTAATTGTGTCCCGTATTTGATTAAGGGGCGTATGGAAATCAGGCTTTTAATTTTTTGTTGTTTCAACAAATATTGAAGAATGGTTTTGCTTGAAGGTTGCCAGCGTTGTGAATTAAAATGTTTTGTTTGGCTATTTATTTGGGGTTCGTGGTAGCTGAAACTCGTTGTACTTGCACAGAAAGCCATGGAGGGTGTTATACTCAGCATCAAGCAGTCAGGCAAAGGTGAAATATGTTGGGGATCGCACGGAACAAAGTAATGGGCAGGATAACTCGCACGGAGACATGACGACAGGTAGAGTTAGCGTTAATTGAATGGTGTCTTAAGGGTGCTACATGTTTGAAAGATTTCTAATATTATCTTATCATATATAGAAATGATCAAATGGCGACAGGTGGACGAAAACGCTGACTGAATGGTGGCCGAGAGAAGGGCACAGAAAAAGGGGTCGTCCACCATCCCGATGGGTTGACGATGTTCGGAAGATCGTGGGTTGCACCTGGCTAAGAAAAGCTTATGACAGAGGCGAATGGCAAAATCATAGGGAGGTCTATGCCCAGCAGTGGGTCGATAAAGGCTGATGATGATGATGATGATATATAGAAATTATTTAAATACAACCGGATGAGCTGGACTCCCCCACCGAGGGTTCCGTAGGTATGTAGAGACACAATAATGGTTATAAATTAGAGCTGATCTAATCTATTAATCAATATAAAAATTCACAAAAGATTTGGTTACTCATCCAATTTACGGCCGCGCGTAGGGTTGCATAACCATGATTGATTTCGTACTATTTTATGAACGATTTTCTAATGATTCCATTGCAAATGTATAGTTTTTGGATTTTTTTCTGTATCTACAGTATAAGACGATATTTCTTGCACAATTTCATAGTTCTAGGTTTTCGGGAAGTACCCTATAAATTTTGATTCCTTTGAGAACGTCGAAAAATGCGTTTTTTGCGGCAAACAATCTTATTTTTCTTTCAGGTTAACTTAGAATATTGTTTCTTCACAGCTTAAAGAGGCTGTATATATGAGTATACTAGCTTGTGCCCGCAGCTCGCATGCGTTGTACCCAGATAAAAAGTAGCCTATGTGTTAATCCAGACCTACATTTATATGTGTGCAAAGTTTCAGCTCAATCCGTATGGTAGTTTTTGCGTGAAGAGGTAACAAACCTCCATACAAACAAACTTTCGGCTTTATAATATTAGTGGGATGGTTTTAATTTCAACTCGATACCTCTACACGTTCTCGAGATAAAGGGTCCTTACAGAACGACAGGCGGGCAGACAGAACGACAGACAGACAGACGGACAAAAAAGTGAACATTAAGGGTTCCGTTTTTTTCCTTTTAACCCTAAAAACTGACAAATCCGCAGAAAAAACTACAAACATTTGCCCTGCGGCGAGAATTGAACCCACAACCTACTACGTCTCAGCCGGTTATTTGACCAATTACACCACGAAGGTCGTTAAATAGGATTGAGCTGTATCGTCATCTTAGCTGTTAGATGGCCACTGCTGAAAAAAGGTCTCTCTCATGCATCTTTAAACTAAACATGACTAAGCACAACTCAACATAACTAAACACAAACGGCGCTAATGCCCATCATCAGGAGGTATCCCTTGGCAGATTCTAACTCCATCCATAGTTAAGAAAGAAGGAGCAACATTCTACCGCCGGCACTCCAGGATGACTGACACCCCATGGTAAATTTAGCTGTATTATTAGCTGTATGTGTGGATTTAATCATAATTGTAATACAAGAGCGCGCTATGCGTTATTCGGAATATGTAAATGCCAAGATATTCGTATTAAAATTAATGGCACAGTCAGCCTAAGATTTTATTTTCCCTGCAGACTTGACGAGGCAAGGCGGCATAATTTTAAAATGTGGAGCGGCCAATTTCACGGACCGCTACTAGTCGGCACTTAAACGCCAACAGGCCGAGATGAAATATCGCTATCTCTTATCCAAGTGCTTTTAATATTTGGGGACGCTCCTGAAAGTTTTGGACGGGTTTTGAATGAAGGCGGATTTCTTAGATGTTTTCGTACTTAGTTGGCAACTTTTTTTGTCGAAAATACATTATTCAGTGTGTATTATGTGTATGTCACACGAAAGGGTTATAATTAGTATAGCATTACTACGAGTAACTATTATGCATAGCGCTGTCTGTCTGTCTGTTTGTGTATGACATGATTACAGCCGAACGCGTTGACCGATTTACATGAAACCCTTTTTGTTGGCACTGTCTTAATTAGACAAGCACTGATTGATTTTGGTGACCCTAGGGTCACGGGTATCGGAGTTATTGTAACCTCTAACGGTCACCAAAGGTCAAAATAGGCATTTTTTCGGAAACCTTCGGCTCCTTTTCTGGTACCCCCGTACCAATGCTTGTAAATAGTAGCGGATACTACACACACTACACCACCTATTCCCAAAGTAAGCAAAGCTTGTACAATGGAAACCAGATGATTGACATACATTTTATCAACCATGAAGGCTTATTGTTATGGTGGGGAAAAAATGGAAAAACGATAAAAAATTTCAAATAATAGGTCATGTGTTTAATTCTCATTTTATCTTCATTTTTACTTGTTTGATGCGGTGGAATGATGATTCTTATTTATATTCTAACCCAAAAAGGGGGGTTTCAGCCCATAAAACGAGTCGTTTTGGCGGGTAAAATATCGGGAATTCGTATTTTTTAGGGTTCCGTATATAAAGAGTAAAAACGAGAGGCTATTACTAAGACTCCGCTTTCCGTTTGTCTGTCACCAGGCTACATTTCATGAGCCGTGATAGATAGACAGATGAAATTTTCACAAATGATGTATACTAAAAACATAATGGTATGGAGCCCTGCGTGCGCGAATCCGTCTCGCACTTGGCCGATTTTTGTTGTATTAACATTTTTACCATCGCAATTAGATTTTTTTATTACCTTATAATTTAATAATTACTTAATACATTATACAGAGATATTTTTTTATTTATTTTATGATGTAAACATCCAGAACACCCTGAATCAATATCTACAGATCGTACAGACATTTGTCCCGAGGCGGAAATCGAACCCGCAACCTCTTGCGTCGCAGGCGTACCTTCGCCCGCTGCGCCACAGAGCTCGTATCATCATATCCCTCTATTGTTTATTTTGGTTTTCAAATATTTCTACTTCCCATATGTCGTTAACTGCCGTGGGGTGCCGGCAATAGAATTGTATCTCTCCTCTCTTCCGAAGATGCAGTAAGAATCGGTTAAAGGTAACCTTCGGAAGGTGGGAGGCAGCATCTTTCCGTGTATCAACATCCCGTACTGTGCCTATGTCCAGCAGTGGAAGTGGACAGCTCAGTCCTACGGCTGAGATGATGACGTCGAATTGAGTTAATATAATAAAATGCAATGAAAATATTTAGTTTTAATTTCGCTTATGCCACTTCATACAGGGTGTAAAAGGACAACTACCGAAAACTTCGGGAGGTTAATGTACTCGTCAATATGAACAACTTTTACTAAGGAACATTTGCTGTAAAAAAATGTAAAGAAACAGCTGTTCCATATATTTTAGTAAAGTAGGTATTGTACTTTTGTATGAAACAGCTGTTTTTTCACATTTTTTTTACAGCAAAAGTTCCTTAGTAAAAGTTGTTCATATTGATGAGTACATTGACCCCCCGAAGTTTTCGGTAGTCGTCCTTTTACACCCTGTATAAAACTAAATATTTTCATTGCATTTTATTGTCATGGATTTCCGCAAAGTAACGCCTGATTCCATTAATTATATTGAGTTAGAATAGTTTACAGTGTATGCTATTATTTGTCAAGGAACATCTTCGTGTGGAGAAGGGCACTTCTCAAAATCGTTTATTTCTGAAACTAAACTACCTCTAAATAGTTCTAAACCTGCAGAAAGCAACTCTACAATGTTATGAGGAGGTTGACATGATGACGTCGAATTGAGTTAGAATAGTTTACAGTGTAGGTATGCTATTATTTGTCAAGGAACATCTTCGCTTGGAAAAGACTTTTGGGCACTTCTCAAAATCGTTTATTTCTGAAACTAAACTAAATAGTTCTAAAACTGCAGAAAGCAACTCTACAATGTTATGAGGAGGTTATTTCAGTTAAGCTTGCAACATCTACGAGTAACTAAACAGTACCTCTATAGTTTTGTTAATGTCTAGTGGAGCCAAAACTTAAAAACTAAGTACGTTTGGTGCCGTGGGGTGATGCAGTAAGAATCTTCTAAGGGATACCTCCGGGATATGGACGGCAGTGTCTTTCCGTGTATCGACATCCTGAACAGCGCTCGCCAACCCGCCTGCCAAGCGTGGCGAGTATGGTAACAATCCCCTCATTATCATGGAGATTTAAGTGGGAGAGACATGCCCAGCAGTGGACTTGGACAGAAGTCCCACGGCTGTGTTATTTATTATTTCCTCTAATTCATAGAATTTGTATAATGTAGGTAGGTAAATTACAATAATTAAATACCAAGTTTTCTTTATTCTGTCCTTTTTACATAATTGTTTCATGTTTTTATTTTCGTTGTCGTATTTTATTTTATTTTAACCATTTTTTTTTCTTTTGTTCCTACTTACTGTTTTGCTAAGATTAATGTATACCTATGTGTGTGTATTAATTCTGTGCTGTGATAGTAAAGTGAAGTGAATAAATGTTTTTTTAATTTCAATTTCAATTTGAGTATTTCCCTCAATTTTATCATGGATCTCATCATCAGATAAGGATGTAAAAATAAGCAAATAAGAACCCTACCACAAGTTTAAATTAAGGGCATAGACTACTGCCTTTAGGGGACTTCATAGCCACTATTAAAATCATTTTATTCTTCATGGCTCCCATCATCAGATTCGAGTTACGAATAATGGGACCTAATTGAACTTTATAGTATCTATTCGAACACAAAAATAGTTTCCTAAGTCGGTACCATAAACGACTCATCTCTAAGGAAACAAAGATTAAAAAAATACAGACGACTATTAGAACTTCCGTTTTTTGAAGTCGGTTAGCAAGAAAACAAATAGAATGTTAGAGAATGGTATAGGTGCTAGGCAAGCCTAATCCATCTTACAATGTCCCAGGCACTGCAGCGTCCCGTACAGCATGATTACCAATTGCTGACGCTGTATAAATCATCTATAATAGATGCACAGGCCTTACTTTAGCAAGGAAACGAAGCGTAAGTTGTATTAAAATTTGCATTTATAGTCGCAGCAGGAACTACCATGTAAGAGGGGTTGTTAACCTAAGGGCAGCCCGCCCTACAACTTCGCGCTCTGTTATTAATGACAAACTGCCCCGCCCTAGCCAAGTGTAATGCTAATTATTGCGTTTTGCGATATTTTGTTTGTGAAAAGTAAACTAGTGAGCACACGCGAACTCAGTCTGCTATTAGTCTGAGGAAACACTGACGGGATTTGCATAACGTGAAGCATGCTATCGTTTATGTACCGAGTAGGTAAATAAGCGATCGTTTTGAAATAAAACTAGTCAAGGAATACGGCGCGCCAAATTTGGGTTCCGCAGTTCGCACCTATAAAATAATATCTCTCTTTTAAAATAAACGCGAGATGAACTATTCATTTTGTGAAATACGGGTATTACTTACGTAGTATTATATCGACCAAGTCTTCGGTTAGATCAGTGCTGAGCACAGAGGTTTAAATATGTGTGGTGCTGTGGCAACCCTATACGTGGAGAGAGCTACTCAATAAGTCCCATGAAGATGATTTACTTAAGCTTTGACGTTATATTATAACGTGAGTAATCCCTGTTTTTTTTAAATATAACAATAACTAATAACACAACCCAGTCCCACTTGAGCTGGCCTGCTTTATACGCTACGTGCGGTCTGTGAGTTGGACACCCAGGATATTGCGCTCCATAGCTCGTTGGCATACCCCGAGGCGAGACTTTTGGCATTTTGTAAGTGACCAAGTCTGGGCACCGTATGTGAGGATGGGGAGAATGCACATGTCCATTAGCATCAATTTTCAGGAAAGCGGAGAGGTACTTTCATGATTTCCTTCATGGACGACTTTTATTTTCCTTTGCGTGCTATTTATTTATTTATTTATTAAAGGGCATCCAACAAGAAAAATCACATAACATGAGTTGATAATAGGTTCTAAAAATAATGTTGACTGTTGCCACTGCGTGCACAATTTAAATAATTTAATAATTTTAATTTTTCTATAGGTTATCACTTTTGTTTTTGCCATATTCATTCTGAGTCCCACCTCGAGGCTTGCTGTGCTCAGTCGAGCATGAACTGTAGTTCTAAAGCCGACTAAGAAAAAAATATTTACTACTATTTACGGTTTGTTATTATAATAGTGTTTAACCACAGAACACTTGCTCAAACCGACATCACCTTATCAAGAATTTCAGCGGGTCCCGACATGGGTTCTGTACAGTGTAGCTTAGCGGTCAAAAGCACTTCCGGCTTCAGGAAGCGTCAAGTATCGATTTGGCGGAAGTGGGTACAAATCCCACCAGAACCGTAAAATTTTTGATAAGGTTATTCATTTCTTTGAAAATATTTACAATGTAAGTAAAATAAAAATACCTGCAAATTAATTAAGCAGCATTTTCAGCCCCCCGAGCATCTAGCACTTTTTCAATTTCGGTAAGTGCTCAGAATATTATAAAGGTGAGTCGCGAGTAAAAATCCTTCGCTGCTCGTTTTTGCCTCTCAAGTATTACGTCTTTCACATCTTATTACCAGCAGCAATGTTTGTAAGACGTTTTCTTTGTTACCTAAGTATTCTAAAATACAAGTCAAATTGCAGTACCTAGGTCTTGACAAAATGTCAACCTCTCAACCAAAATTAGGTTTCAGCCTTAGGCGAGAAAGGTTTCACGGCACGTCAGAGTGTTTTTTTTTAATGGTTATTTATTTATTTTTAGTGGTTATTTCTTTTTTTTATTGTACCCACTTTTTGTACTATTTATTTTCTATTATGATTTTGTATTTCTGTTTTTTATTTTTTTATTCTTATCTTTCTCTAATCTATAATTATGAATATTGTCAAATAGTTAAAATGTGTAAAATCCAATCCAATTATGTAAAATGTATAAAAAATTACTTGTAATTATTATTACCAATAAATGACTATTATGATGTCAATAGTCGGTGAAGGCATCGTTGCTGATAAATTTACTGCCCACCTAATCCAAAGAGGGATACAATATACAATATTTACGGGATATTATTTCGGTGCAGTTCTACACGCCGTGATCACGGAAGATAAACTGAAGTCTTTTGCGAGTGGGTAGTCATTGGCAGAGAAATAACGATCTACCCTCTCTCTAAGTCTCTGACTGCGAATGATGGGCCTACTTGGGCCTACTCAAAAAGAATCAAATCATGGTAAATATCCCGAACTATTTCATATAGTGATCACAACCATGATAGATTCAAAATTTATATCAAAAAGCGATAAATTAAAGTGTGTTTCGAGGAAATCAAGAGTTTTAAGGCTTTGAGTTGACTTTTAATTGGGCGATTTATTTTAAGATAAGACTGTTCCATTAATATCACCTGGGATAACTCACCTAGGTGTGTTAAGGTAGTAATAAAAAAGAGTAGACTTGAATCACTTGGCACAGGTTAAGGTCGCCTGTGAACAAAATGTGTGCTCACATACAATTATGAATATCGTTTAAAGATACTGCTTGGACTTAGAACAGCAATATACATTTTAAGTTCACAAATCACTTTGTTTGGTCGTTTAATTATTCATAATGAATTTCAGATTCATCTTAGCCTTAAAACGTGCACTACTGAACACAGGACTCCCTCATGAGACCCCTCATAAGGAAAGTCTGTGTTCAGTAGTGGAGGTGGTGCTCAGTTGCCATAATCACCACGCTTGACAGGCAATTTCAGATGAAGAAACAATAAAAAAAATATGTGTAATATGTGAAACTAATCATATTGATTGCCGTGGGGTGCCGACAGTAGAATGTTGCCCCTTTTCTCTTGCCCGTGGATGCAGGAGAAATCCGCCAAAGGATACCTCCGGAGGATGGGTTATACTCTTCGTTAGACAGGCAAACCTCAAATCGTGGTAAATATTGCATATAATGTTTATAACCGTAGGGTAAAAACATTATTTATGAGTACGTATCCGCATGCGGCATAACTAAACAACGCTATAATAAGCTTAATCCTGTTTTAGCAAGTTGCGTTTGACGTGCGTTTAGTAGTTTTCTCCAACTGCCCTAAAATTGTTAGCTGATTTACCTAATCTAAGTAATTCAGTCGGAAACGAACGTGAAAAGTGACAGGCCGGTTGCGTGTATTTTGGAGGGTTCCGTAAGGGGGTGCATTAACCTCTATTATTTTTCAATTAGGTATTATTAGCACGAACATTGTTAGGACCGTACAGAGTAGGTTGTAGATTGAGTCCTGTTTTTAAGGACTGATTTTAATACGACTCTCGTTTTGAACAGATTTATCGAACTAACATAAGACGTGATTTTTTTTAAACATTAAACTTACGTACTATTGACACAAGGTGTTCTAACACGATTTTCATTACATTTAACAAGATGTGATGAAAATCGTGCATTGCGTTCAACAGTTGCAGTCTCGAAGGGAACATAGATTTTATTAATCATTTCATAACACTATTGTGGAGTCACTCATCATATCATCACTCAGGATATCACTATATTTTCTTAGCCCTGCGACGGCTGTTTGCGTCCACTGCTGGACATAAGCCTACCTCAATGTGTCTCCAAGATCATGAGGGGGTTAAATGCCATACTCACCAGGCTTGGCGGGCGGGTTGGCGAGCGCAGTACGGAATGTTGATACACGGATAGACGGTGCTGCCCATCTTCCGGAGATATCGCTTGGCACATTCTTACTGCATACACGGGCATCGGTGGAGGGGTAACATTCCACTGCCGGCACCCCACGGCTTATACCGTTACGCAATTCAGAATTTGATGGGCGGGATTTTAATGACAGCTGTCGCAGCGATCAAGCTAAGCTTTACGGGCTATATATAGCATGTTTCTCTAAAGTGTAAGCTGAATCGTCTAGTATGTACATCCATTTTCAACTGCATTCGTAAGTTTTAATTCAATTTGGGTTCAGTTATCTTTTAACAAAATTACGGTTGTGTTTGACTGACACCTCGCGCGGTCTATTTTGTAGAGTGCATACAAATTGCTTTTCGCCCATAATTTCATATTATAGTTTTCTAAAATTGGAATAGAAAACGTAATTTCTTATCTAATCGCTCAGGGGTCATTAGGGCCGTAATTAATATGACGGCATAGTAATTACCTTGCGTAAGACTAGTAGGTTTCTTAGTAAACTGATAAGAGATCCGCTTAGTCTTTTAAAGCTAAGTTGAAAACGTGTCTGATTAGCCAATCTATATATCACGTAAATGATTTCATGAATTTAAAATGTGTTTGATCTTCTAAGATATCATTTTATTCATTATAAAGTGATTTATTGTAATTTAATTTAATTTATGTGGTGAACTTGATGCCTATTGCTGGGCTGAGACGAGTGGAGAGAGGGAAAAAAGCTTCCCCTTTGCCCAGCAGTGGGTTCCGATGGGCTATATAGATTAGATTAATTTATGTATTATATACTAAATTCATGATTAAGTGACCAAGTTGTATGTTATTATTATAGAACTATGAACTATGATAATGGTTTAGCATTAACCATTTTAGTACTCCTTGCATAATACAAAATATATTTACTACGATACGGTGCAGTACAAATTCTTTTTCCCCTGTTGATATCGAAACTGCACTTTGTCTTACAAAATGAGCTGTTCATAGCACGTTACATTTAATGGCCAGCTCACTTAATAAGCTCGAGCATCTAATTTCCATGCTAATATATGATAAGTAGGTATCTAAGTACTATTGAACAAAGCAAAGACCTCAGGTGGGAGGGCTAAGTAATGTATCAACATCTGGTGATTGTTTATCTACTGTATTTAGCTACAATCATCATCACTTCACTGCCGTAGGATGTCCAGTACTGGACCAATGCTACGCTTGGCGGGCAGGTTGGCAAGCTATAGGGTGTTGAAGATACGGAAAGACGCTGCTGCCCATCTTCCGGAGGTATCACTTGGCAGTTTCTTACTGCGTTCACGGGCAAGAGACGACAGGCAACATTCTACTGCCGGCGCCCCACGGCAGGATACAGAGTGGGCTGCATATTTTTATGTTATTTTTTTTATTAGTTTTATGTTTAAATTTTAGCTGTCACGGCGAACTTTGTACCGCCCAGAATCAACTACCACTACCACATGTTCGAACTACTACTCTATTACTACTACTACTCTACAATTACTACTACTCTAGCACTACTCTAATACTACTATACTTCTACCCTACTTCTACTCTACTACTACTCTACTTTTACCCTACTACTAACCCTACTACGAGATTTAAGCAGGTACTCGTATTTACATTGTTTGAAAAAAAAATTAAATCAATTAGATCAAGTTAAAGGCACACAGGTTAATCTCGCGACAAGCTTTTTTATTACATATATTGTGTAAAGACGTTTTAAGTTGACCTTAAACTTTAATGGAAAATGTTTATTTTATTATTTTTAGTAGGTACGTTTACATAAAAGCTTGTTTGTTAGAAAGTTTTTTTTACTTAAAATTTATTTTTATTTATTTTCATCAATTCAGCCGCAAAACCTCCTCCAATACGCTCATGGCACGCTTGGCAGGCGGGTTGGCGAGCGCAGTATGGGATGTTGATACTACACCCTTATTTATTTTACACTAGCTTGTGCCCGCCGCTTCGCTTGCGTTGTACCCGGATAAAAAGTTAGTCCTAGTCAACATCTAAACGTTTGCAAAATTTCAGCAAACCTCCATACAAACAAACTTTCGGCTTTATAGTGATATTAGGTATGTAAAATAACCAGTATTACCCAGTATTAGTGAGATTAGTTAAGTAAAATACCCAGGTACATATTTGATTCGCTTGTATAGGACAGCTACTTTAAAATCTCTTCAATGTATTTGTGGTCGACTTTGGTCGTCAATAAAACCTTTCAACCCGACTTAAACCTTAGCAATCAAACCACCGAAAACCAAATCCAATTGGCACTAAAGAGAACGTTCTATCTGATAGCGACTCCATTAAACAAGACAGCCCTATCATCATCACCTTCAAACAGCAATAACCACTCCACAAAGTCTCACTTGAAAGCGTCACAAAAGGCCCAGGGATTATTTAAGGCGCGGTCGGCACGCGAGCGGGAGTGAAGTAACAATTACTCGGTCATGCGAGCAAGCAATCTATCACCCACTTGCTGTGCCACTGGCATTGGCTACTCTTAGCAATTTCCGTAGTCCTTATCTCGCCCGCAAGCTTACTTGGCGCGGTTTGTTTAACAGAATTAATACAGTTGACTAGGATCTTTGGCAAGGCCGTTTGCTGTTCGCAATGTTGTTTGTTGTTTTTATTTTTAGTTGGCTCGCTTCCTCGTTTTCTGATTTAAATCACTTTTCGCGATGAATACAGTTTTGTTATATTTTTTTGTGTTTAATCAAATCAGTTCTACATATTATATTCAAATGATTGTCAAAAGTTTCTTTAACGATTGGATTTTAACCAACAGCTGGTCATTAATAGTGAGCGACAGTGTATGTATATTATAGTTTTTCGTAAATTTTCGCGATCACTATATATTTGTAAAATAAACAACAAAAACACGGGAATTTATCGCGTAATACCAATTTGAAAAAGTTTTCGGTCAAGGCCATTTTTACTCCATTGACCACGGTAGCAAAGCTGTTGAGATTGCCGAAAGACCTCACATGGTGTGTATGAAGTTGACTGTGGTTTTGGCCGTTCGTATATTGGGCAAACCAAGCGAACAATAGCCGAACGCATAAAGGAACACTTCGTTGCAGTTAAGAACCGCCAGGTAAATAAATCAGTAATAGAGAGCACCTAGTGGATTCGGGACCTGGCCATTGGATTGAGCTTTACGATCCTAAGATTCTTGCCAATGAACGTCAACATTACCGAAAAATAATTCGTGATGCAATCGAAATCAAAAAACACACTAATTTCAACCGTGAAAATGGATTTAGGCTGCCGATATCTTGGAATCCAGTGATAAGTAGGTGTAGTGCGCTTCAAGATGTAACATTGCATAGTGAAGATACTGTTAGTGTGCCGCAATGTAAACGCACCCTTACCGAGTTCTGAAGACAAAATGAGGGTAGTTACACAACCACCATCGCTTCTACGGGCGCCACTGTAAACCAGCGCTCCAGCAGTGCTTGTGCTGATGTAGCAAATGCTGAGAGGTAGCCTTATTGTTTTCACCTCTCTATCATGTAATTAAATAACTGTATGTACAATGTAAGTGACTGTGATAACAACTATTCTATTCTATTCTTCTTGATGGATACTCTAATAAAATTTCCAGTCAACTCGGGACCACGATTGTTGAAACACAGTCGAAACGTCGGGAATAATTCAAAGGTATTACGCGATAAATTCCCTTGTTTTTACAGCGTTCAAACTGTATTTTTAAAATATTCTTATTAAAAATATAGTTTTATAACTAACAAACTAACAAAAATAGACATAAAACTCTACTCGAAAAAAAAAGCTTTTATTCAGTTTCTGCACCACTTTTCATGCTGTCTAGAATGATGCAGTGCCTGGGACATTCTTAGATGGATTAGGCTTACCCAGCACCTATACTATTCTCTTAGTTAATTCAGCAGCACTATGAAGTTAAGTAGTTAAGTGCCGTGGGGTACCGGCAGTAGAATGTTACCCCTCCTCTCATGACCGTGAATGCAGTAAGAGCCTGCTAAGGGATAGCTCCGGAAGATGGGCAGCAGCGTCTTTCCGTGTATAAACATCCTGAACTGCGCTCGCCAACCCGCCTGCCAAGCGTGGTAAGTATGGCAACTACCCCTCGCTCGTGGATATCCATGAGGGAGGCTTGTGTACAGTATTGGACGTTTTACGGTTGAAATGATTATAAAGTTAAGAAGCCCAGCAACGGACGTCCTACGACTGAGAAGATGATGATAAAGTTAATAATCACTGAAGAAGAAAATTCACAGGTACACAAAATTATTGTTATGTAAAAATTGAATTGTGTTCCAGAGTCCCAAAATGTAGCATTTGCGATTTATGCAGCATGTTTACGGAACAAATAGGCCCCCGGAATAGCGAAGTCAGCTCAGTTTGTTTTTGATTCGGTTCAACAAAGCGAGCGGATGCATATTCGTCGCAGCATTTATCACACACCGGTGAATCTGTATTGAACAATTTGGTACTGGACTTCATAGGTGGTGTTTTATTTTTATCGTTGAAAACAATTTCAATCAGAGTTAACGTTGCGCTTTACGAATAAAATGGTATGAATTGTTACCACAGAACACACAATCCATATAATATATACATATATAATAAAACTTTTTTTTAATAAATATGAAAGTTGGAATTGAATACTAGGAAAAATGTTAATAAATAATGCTGTACACTATACACAGCACCATCTTATCTCAAACTAAGCCATGCTATGGAAATCAGATGATTGATAGAATACATTAATTATTTTTGTTGTTTAATATATGGCGTGGAAAATCGTTAAAGTTCTCGTTCAATATTCATGGTAGGTAATTGAATCGGGCTATAAGTAGGTTATTACTAAAAAATACACTAACTGGTATAAACATCCCTCTCTCCGTAAGGTAACAGTTAACGTGAAGTTACCAATAATGCAGTTACATAAGTTTCTCAGTATTTTTTTTTAATTAAAAATGCAGTTGCTTTAGCTTTTTATTTTGCGTCCGGTGGTGAAAGTCTGAGTGCATTTACAGAGCTAATAACTTTTTCAGTGGCGATATGTGAATCGTATTTTATTAATAAAAAGTCATTGTCATGTAACAATCGAATCATATTCCGTTATTTTTGTAAATGATCTAGCTGTTTGAAGTATATCGTTTTTTTTTTGACGCCATAATTATAATTAACGAGATTTAATCACGATTTGAGTCTTGTCGAGCTCCTCTTTATCTGTGATCATGTCGCGCGTAATTGCGTCGAGATATCGGAAAACTCAACAATACCCAAAACTTGGTATATCCCCTAAATGCATCCTATTCACTATGACACACAGTGCCGAAGCATGCACGTGGACGCAGGAGCTAAGTACAGAGAGCCATGGAGCGAGCTATGTTAGGCATCAAACAGACCTAGTTCCAAATGTCAAAATCCGAAATCGAACACAAGTGAAAGATGTTGAAAATCATATTTTGGAAGTGATATGTTGCTGAGACGTATGGCGAGGCGTGGCGATGGCAGGTGGAGTAGAGGTAGATGTTGGGCGAGAGCAGTAGGGTGTAAGCAGAGGTGATGAGAGAGTACATGAGGAGATGTAGAGTAGAGAAGCAAAACCAGAATTTAGCCGAGAGCAGGTAGGCAGTTGTTTTGCCCATAAAAATAAGTAGTTTTGAAAGAGAAAAAATCGAGAATGCTATTTATTTTTTTATTTTCTTGAAGCTATTTTATTTACAATTTTACTAGATTATGATGTGTGAAGATGATACAGAAGTCATAATCGGTTTTTTTACATTTTAATAAAAAAAGCCTCCATTTTGTTTTAGGATTTTTATTTGCATCGGTATTATACCACAACGCTTTGCGAAGGTCAACGATACTGTCGAGAATCAGGCCTGTGCTTCAGTTTTTAGTACCTATCGTATAAACGAATATTCTTGGTCTTTTCTTAAATGAAAATCATCGCATTCTGAGAAGTCGTAGAATCAAGGTTGTTCCTTGGAAAGGACAAAATCACCTCTTTTTGGTTTAGTACAAATATATTATATATACCCTGTATATATGTACATGTTGCTCGTCCGACAGCAAGGTAGGCTGACGAAATTAATAAACGCGGGGAACGATAGATCGGATTGACACAGGATCGTGGCGGAGGATCATTCTCAGTAGATAGTAGTCTAAAGATCCAGTCTGGATCTAGTGAGAGTTTTAACCCCTTTCGATTCCCGCCTCGGGGCTTTCTTATTCGATTATTTTCCTCACTTGAAAAAAAAGTTATCTAAAGCAAACGAATTAAATTATTAGTTTTTATTCAATTTAAATGTGTTGTTCTTCTTTTGTAAATTGACTACTCTATGTAGCTCTTTTCTCTATTGAATAATCACTTCCAGGTGTGTAAATTGTCCAGCATTATTTATTTCAACTAGTTTTAAGAACAATAATAAATTGTCGACAGTCCTGTAAGGTGAGTAAGGATCCTTCTTACAATGTGAAGTCGACTAGGAAACTTATTGTTAAACATAACTACTATTAGGAGGAGCTTTTTCTTATCTCATTTCAAATCATAATCATAAATACATACACTTATTATTTGTAAACGTGATTGAACCATATCAATAGCCCCAATTTTTCCTCTTCCATAATATGAAGTGCTTCAGCATAAATAAAGAAAATCATATATTCTTAGCTGTTGGCACATTATTACTTGCGACGGTTATGTATTATTCATACTAGTCTTTCTGTATTACTGTGGCCATATTTCAGTGAATGACTCCCTCTTTTTCTGACAATATGTAATCCTGTGCATTATCTGATCCTAAGTTATGATGTCTCACAAACAACATCAAATATTTATTAGGCAATTGGTTCTGTGGGAAAATATTTTAGCTTGAAATGTCTGTAGATATGAATGACTGTTGTAGCTAATAAGAAGAGAAGATATAATGACAAATCCTTGATTTGAAATGCTCTATTACTCTGTCAGCAAACTATGCCGTGGGGTGCCGGCAGTATGATGCTGCCTCTTCTCTCATGCTCGTGGAGGCAGTAAGAATCTGCCAAAGGGAACCTTTGGAAGATGGGCAGCAGCGTCTTTCCATGCATCAAAATACCGAGCTGCGCTTGCAAACCCGCTTATTAAGCGTGGTGAGTATGACAACAACCCCTGAAGATCTTGGAGATCGATGAGGGCGGTCCATGTCCAGCAGTGGACGTAAACAGCAGCTCCATTAGCTGAGATGATGATGATGCGTTACCATACCTAAAGTAATTCTTTTAAAAAGCTATGACTCCCTGTGCATTTTGTTTCTAGCTAGAATCTAGTTGGGAACGACTATATTCAAATCTGATATAAATAAATAATAAATAAATAATGCTGGACAAATCACAAAGCATCATCTAGCCCCAAGCTAAGCAGAGCTTGTGTTATGGGTACTAGATGACTGATATACTTAATACATTATACTACATAGATAGATATTTTTATTATATATACAAACACACCCAGAACACCCTGAACAAATATCTGCAGATCGTACAGACATTTGTCCCAGCAGGCGGAACTTCACCCGCTGCGCCACAGAGCTCGTCATAGATATGAAGCCTAAGTTCTGATAATAAAGCTTCATTCTAACCTATAATTGTTATTATTTTTAATTCCACTAATGTGCAAAATTACTCCATCTTAATAGTTATGTTTAGAGTACATAATCTAAATGCCTTTTCTGTTAAGTTTACAAAGCTTAATTAAGCCTTATGAACGACATGAGAATTAATGATTTTTCTTTGAATTTAATGTGAAAATTTCGCCCACTAATGTGAAGTTAGCGTGAGAAGCAGCTTTGCGAAAAGCTTTCAGTGTTCAGTCTGTCTACTTGATTGAGTTGATGGAACGAAAGAAATCCTTAATTAGTTTCATCTCTGTAATGTCTTAACACTATACAACATAAATATAGTTATAAATACTTTACTAACTAAAAAGTAGGTAGATGGTTATTTTTCTTGTTTTTGTTCCCAATAAAAAAAATTGTATTTTTTGTATTTTATCTGTTGAGCGTCCTTTATTAATAAATAAATAAATAAACTCTTAGTCTTTGCATAAAAATAATGTAACTTCTGGGGCTTCTAGTTTCTCTCTTCTTTCGGGCATTTTCCTGAGAAGAGACAAGCTCTTTCTGGACTTTAAAATTACCAATGACTACATTATCTCGTAACGTGGAGTGACGGCAATAGAATTTTGCCCCACCTTTCTTGTATATGGATGCAGTAATAATCTGCTAAGGGATATCTCCGGAAGATGTTTAGCAGCATCTCCCCTTGTATCATCAACATCCCATACTGCGCTCGCCAACGCAACAGCTAAGCGTGGTAAGTATGGCAACAACCCCTCATGATCAGTGCTTGGAGATTCATGCGGGAGGCCTATGTTCAGCAGTGGACATCCTACGGCTGAGATGATGATGATGATAATGTCTTTTAAAGTTTAATACCATACGTAAACATGTACATTTTTAATGAACAGTGAGCCTACGAACGCGCATCGCTTGCATCGCAGTAAAATGCTTTCTATATATTTCATGGCAGAAAAGTGAATGTTTCCAAACATAATTTAAAAGTCACAGCTCGTACCAATCTTCTACTAATTCAAGGAAATAAAACAAAACGAATTTCCTAAAATGCCATCCCGTAGGTTTTATTATATTTTCAATAGCGCGGCGGATGATGCGATTCCCAAGTAGCCGGTTATTGGTCGGTTCGATCCGGTTTGGTCCAGTTCAGTCCGGTTTGGCGTCATGTTGTGACCGGGGGAAGTATTGTGTGCAACTGATTGCATTTTCTGCAGCGAAATTGATGTTGTTTCAGCTATTTGTGCTGGCTTTTCCGCAATCTAGAGCCGCGATGAAGTTTTATGATTTATCTTCATTTCGTTGTTGTTTGATTCTTGGTTTAGACACTATGTCTTGTGTTCTTATGTTATTAGGAATACATTGAGTGGAAACTCATGGCTTCCATCGAGACATACCCAATAGAGAGGAAATGTCATTTATTTTGTCAAAACAACAATTTTGTCAAAAATATTTCATAATTGTACGGAAGTGTACACAGGTCAGCTGTTGCCGCTGTACTGTCAAAGTCAAGAGACAGTTATTATTGCATTAGTGCAAAGTACCAATATATGTTAATATGTCTCGGAATTATTATGACCTTATTTACCCTCTATTGGATATGTTCTCGACGGAAGCTTCAGACGTTTGACTTTTGTTTTCCTGTGAATATGGCGGACTATTTTGAATTTGTATTATTGGGAAAACCACTTCATCTACCAATGTCCCAGGCGCTGCATAGTAACATTTATAATATATATATATAAGCAGTTGCTGACGCTTGTTTCATCCTAAAATCGTAAAGGTAAATTTACTTGTTTTGTGTGTTTTGTGATGAAGAAGTCTTGGGTAACCTGATCAAATCACAGGCACAACAGTAGGGTCCCGCATAAGTCAGTGGAGAGATGGGAGATACTCACGACTTTGAACCGTGAACTGAACCTAAAGATCGAGGATTTAAATCTCAATCCTAACAAATGATTTTCGATTTAATTCTGTGACATAAAAACAAAGGAATTTAAAGATAAGGCAATGACTTTTTTACAAGTGAAGAACACTGAGAATCTTTGTTAATGTGCCTTTTTAGAGATGCCTACGGCGAATCAATAAAAACCGGAATACTTGAGTATGGCAGTTGTAATCTGTAGGGGATATTATGAAGAATCCATGTACTAGTATGTCATCATTTCAGCCATACAATGTCCACTACTGAACACAAGCCTCCCAAATGGATCTCCATGAGTAGTTGCCGTACTCACCACACAGTATGGCAGGATGTTGATACACGGAAATACGCTGCTTCCCATCTTCCGGAGGTATGCATTAGCAGACTCTTACAACACATACCTACTAATACACGGCAATTTACCTTACAAAATTATACAAAATTATCGAGAAATCTTTGAAGATCGTATCTTTACCTCGTGTCGAGTTTTATTTTCTTTATCTTTACTAACATAACTGTGCTTAGTACGCTCAGTACGCTCAGTTTGTACCATTACTTTTAATTTGATTAGACGTATCCAGAGCTAAGTGTACCTGACTGAACTGAAGATGTATCTGGAAGTCTCATCTATGTAACCTTTACCTCAGGGATGTAGTAATGCAGTAGCAACAAGCACGTAGCTTGTCTGATTACGGCTATTGCACTTTTGCATAATATCATCATATTTTCCCTCGTCGCTACAGAATTTGCATCTGCTGCCACTCGAGATCCAAGACAATTGTTGTTCAAATAAGATTGGTACCGTAGTATTATCCGAGCTTCAAAGCCCGTGGCTATTTTAGTTTGTGCCAGACAAAAACATTTTAAGTTTACGCAGGTTAGCTTCTAAATGGCGTTTTTAAACGAAATATTCAGAGGTAAGTCAGGTTGGGTTGACGACATTTTAAAGGTCGCTGGGTACACCTGGATACGAAGATACCAAGACAGAAAGATACGAAGATGCCAAGATACCTAGATACCAAAATTATTAAACACAATGTTTCTGCGTTTCTCAAAAATTGGGGGATGAAAGTTTTTAAGGTCAGAAAGTTCATAGTTTTTCATTGGGACATCAAAATAATCAAACGTACATGTATTTCAGAATATTTCAAAAATCAGCCCTTCCCTTGGATAAAAATATAGGGGATGAATCCTAATGTATATATATAAAATTCAAAGTCCGGCCTGACTCACTGACTAACTGACTGACTGATATATCAACGCACAGCCTAAACCACTGAACCTAAAGACTTGAAATTTGGCACACATATATGTACCTTGAGTATCCTAGAGGTGCACTAAGAAGGGATTTATCGAAATTCCCACGGGATAGTTAATAAATGGGATCTATATTTTATCTGCGTGAAAAAGGGGATTTTACGTTTTATAACTTCCACGCGGACGAAGTCGCGGGCAAAAGCTAGTTATAAATAACCTAGGAAATTAAATGACTTTGGTTAAAATGTAGCCTAGACACATCGAGCACATATCCAATAGAGGGGAAATGAGGTTATAAGAATTCCGAAACACATTAGTGCTTTGCACTGATGCAATGACAACTGTCTCTCGCCTTTGACAGTACAGCGCCAACAGCCGATCTATGTACTTTTCCGTACAATTATGAAATACTATCTGACCCGGTGCCCACTTCGTTGGGCGGTAAGCATTTCTACTTGCGATAAAATTATGAGTGTGGTTAGGTTAGTACTGAGTGCTACGATTCCTGACTGCCAGAAGGAGGGCTATATTTTTAAAGCATAAGTAAGTAAGGCCTTTGCATCTATTATAGATGATTTATACAGCGTCAGCAACTGGTAATCATGCTGTACGGGACGCTGCAGTGCCTGGGACATTGTAAGATGGATTAGGTTTGCCCAGCACCTATACCATCCTCTCAGCTTAGTCAGCTATTATTCAGAGGAAAGAACAGGTCAATACGTCTGAAGCTAACTAAGCCGCATAAACCATTTAAAGCATATGTTTGCTGTATTTGCATGCCAATTTGGCTATAATTACTGCGTTTGTTGAAATATGTGAATGAAATGATTATAATTAAATAAACTATGATTATTTTCTAATTCCAATTAGCCGTGTTCCACTGCTGGGCAAAGGCTTACTCTCCATGCTTCTCTGTATGCTATTCGACCCATGCGCACAAGCGACCATACGATCATGCATATTGGTCTAACTCGTCACGCCATCGTTTCTTCGGTACGCCGCGGCGTCTTACTGCGTCGTGGTTTCACTTGGTGGTGATTTTAGCCCACAGATCTTCGGGCATGCGGCAGACATGACCAGCCCAGCTCCATTTCAGTTTCGCAACTTTTTCAGCTACGTCGACAATTGTTTATTTAAATTGTTCAAAAATTATTAAAATTAAATTATATGCAGTAAAAGGGGAGAGTAGTTTGTTTTAAATATTTAAGACGAAAAATTTACTTATTTTGATAAGAATTCATAATTGTCGATAATAAAACCATTAAACATCACCCTACGATTTTAATTATTTTTCAATTATAAAAAACTACTTTTTGTAACTTAAATATGAAAGTTAGACATAGACTATCGCTGACTTTTTTGTAGGCAGTATCAAGATCATAAACTTTTATCTAGAACTCAATCGTTTACCTTACCTCTCATCATTAAGGCAGCGTTCGTAAGAAACGTTTTCGTTCAACCGTTTTCTCCCTTTCGGACCATAAAGTTGAATTCTCATAAGCTGAATTCTCAAAATGTTGAATTTCCCAGAATTTTGTTTTTTTTATTTTCGAAAAATGTTGAATTCTTATGAAGTTGAATTCCCAAATCGTTGAATTTCCCTGCATGTTGATTTTTTTAGTTTCGCAAAATGTTGAATTCTCATGAAGTTGACTTCTCATAGGGCCTTTATTTGTGAGCGTGTTTCGTATGAAGGCGATTACGCAGCAAGTTTGCCGCGACTGATATTTGTATAGAAAACACGCTCGCAACTCGCAAATGTGATAACTTACTTTGCAAATCCAACTACCACGATAAAGTCTTTTAATTTTTCGGGTAAATTTATAGCTTTGACACTCACAAATACTGTGGCTTTCTATTAGTAAAAGATTTTTTTTATCGGTTCCGTAGATCCAGAGATTACCCCCTACAACGTCAAAAACTCACAAATCACAAACTTTACCTCTTTATAATATTATTATAGATATTTTGCGGTTAGACAAAATAAATAACATTTCCTCTTTATTGGGTATGTCCTCGATGCCAAGACATATTAACAAATCTATTGACACTTTATTCATCAAAATACGGTAACCGTAAATAAACCTTCATGCATAGACTGCTACAATCACGATCCTTTCCAATTACCGTTGTCTTAATGCGGGTGAAACCGCGCGGGTAAGCTATTAATACCATAAATGCCTTTTTCGATAAAATTTTGCTGCTATTAAAATTCTGCTACACGATTTATATTTTGCAAATTAATATGAACCAGACGGGCGCTTAATTATTTCTCCTGTTTACATAAGATTAAGATTGTGTCGTGAAAAGGAAATTATGTGGGTCACGCAGCTCTTATTTATGAGTTTTATGACCATTGCTGGTGCAACGTAATAAAAATGGCTCTTATATAAGAATACCCTATTATGTTCATCCATTGATGCGATCTTTTGTTGAATAGCTGTTTGAATGAATATTGGTTTTAGTACCCATTAAGTTTGCGTTCTATCAAATCGTCTATTATAGTAGTTAGGTATCTTTATATTATATAGGTTTTCATTCGTAGCTTAACCTTTGCTAGCTCTCAATAATTAATAGTTTATACGATAATCTCGTGTTAGGTTGATTTAGATGCTGAGCAAGCAAGCCTAATCAATGTCTTAGAGTTTTAATATAGGTTTGCCTGTTGTTGTCTGTTGCCTTGCTTCTTTTGTGTGCTTATTAATAAATTATTATGTTTTGAATTTACATTGCATTTAAAATTTTAAAATGTAGTCCTAAGGCGATGATATCCGAACATTTTAGGCATTTAAACGCTACTTCGCCCCGCGCGCCCACTCACTCGTATCTTGCGCCATAGTAAAGTAATTTAGTAGGGGAATGCTAAAAATTTCAAACAGTTGTTACTAAAAAAAATTTAGTTACCTAAAAACATTATTTAAATGATCATTATGGTATTATCTTATTTTTGATCATATCTTCGAATACTTTCACATGCACGCCTAGAAAAATACACAGTTTTAATCCACGTAGTTACCTACCCCACTTACGTCTGATGCTAAGCATACCACACACTTTACACACACACTGTACACAGTTCTTTTTGTCTCATTTATCTGTTTAAATTCTTCACATCTATTATCTAATCGGCTCATTAGACCTCATCCTTCCCATTTACCCCATACTGTGTTGTGTCTGTCTAACATTATCATAAGTTATGTTAAAAACACTTGCCGTGGGGTTTAGCATATTCCCCTCCTCTCATGGCCATGGATGCAGTATGAGCCTGTTAAGGGATACCTCTGAAAGATGGGCAGTGTTTTTCCGTGTATAGCATACCGTACTGCACTCGCCAACCTGCCCGCCAAGCGTGGTGAGTATGGCAACTACTCCTCATGGAAATCCATAAGGGACGCCTGTGTTTAGAGTCGACGATTTTTTCTCTTATACACATGCTACAGCAGATCATCGAGCTTTGGCAATTAACGTGTAAAACTATGTTGCTTAGTTGAAAAAGCTGCTAAAGAGATGAAAATAGCTAAAAATGAGTATTTACAAAAGAAAAATTGCAAAAGCACTTTTTATCTACCCCGTACCATAGTGACGTACCTGCACGGAACACCATAAAGTCTGTACCCAAAGGGCATCGAGTGGATTTGAATAATAAAAATATATTTTTACAATTCTCTAAATAATAATAACTGTTGAGGCTAGTGCCTTCGGTCGTTGAAATGAAAACTCTTCAACCTTTTGACTTCTTATATTAATAAAAATGTTACAGAGTAAGTATGATGATGCGGCGCTTTTCGGGTTGTGTTCGCCATATTGAATTTATACAATTTAAAAAAGATGTTCAGATACACTGTTCACTCGTTCGGATACGCCGCGACATGCCCCCGGCCTTGGAAGCACCAGCTCCAAGTAAGAATGAAGTTGCAGCAGCTGGTCACGTCGATGAATCCTCGTTCTCCTTGAAAAGTGGACATATCTTTGGATAACTGCGCCTCACGACGCCGGACGCCGTCCGGATATCAGCCACTCGGGATATGCCATCCTTTCCTGTGATTGTATTGATGATTCTGCCGAGAGACTTTTCATTGGGGGAAGATTATCGTCCTTGATGACGACGAGCGTGTTTGGTTCAAGGCTGTCGACATTTTCCCTCCATTTGCATCTCACTTGCATTTCTTATATGTACTCCTTTGCTCATCTCGTCCAGAAGTTATGTCTAATATGCTCCACTCGCTGGAACCGGTTGAGAAGCCTCCCAGGGTCACCTCGCATATCCTGGTATACCGATGAAGTGAGCGGTCGGCCAACTAGGAAATGTCCTGGAGTGAGAGGAAGGAAATCGTTGGGATCAGATGAGAGGGGGAATAAAGGTCGGGATTTCAGGACCGTTTGTACCTGACTTAAAACCGTGGAAAACTCCTCATAAGTTAAATGAGCGTTACCCATAATGCGTGGTAATGAAGCTTACACGATTTTACTCCACTTTCCCATAAACCTCCAAAATGTGATGAATAAGGTGGAATAAAGTTAAAATTAATAGATTGACTGACTGCGTATTCAGTTAAGTCAGATGAGCATTGTTTTAAAAAGCGTTTTAGTTTATTACTAGTAGGTACCAACGAAATTTTTACCGTTATCTGAATGAATTGTATGAGGTTTACCGCGTCGCGAAATAAACCTTTTTAGCGCTAAATATATGCTTAGGCAGATAAATCATTAACAAGTTCCAAGTGTAACTGCACGCGTAACAAAACAAACAAACAGACAAACAAGATTTTTGCGTTCTACACCCCTATACTCATACGATTCAACGTGAGTGTTGGTTCCGCCATATCTACGCCACATTGATGAAATGGGCACATAGTAGGTGTCAACCGATATGGGTAAACTATTCACAATTGGATTCTATTTAACTTCCGATAAACAATCCCGCATCGTAATTGGATTTTTATCCGAAGTTAAATCACCGCAACAAAAATGAGAGAAAACCTAGATAACGGAAATATCTCGCTTTGCGATGTGTGTAAAACATTCATTATATTTGATTTTACTTCCGGTAAATAATCCCGCATCGTAATTGGATTTTTATCCGAAGTTAACAAATCGCAACACAAAGCAAGAAAGAACCTATACGTAAGGGACATATCTCGTTCTGCGATGTGTGTGAAACATTAATTATTATATTTGATTTAACTTTAAGCAAATCATCCCGCATCGTAATTGGATTTTTATTCAAAGTTAAATCACCGCAACAAAATCGAACCTGCGTGGGAAAGGCGGTCCTTTCCACCGCAGCGCCGAGGAAGCTACGTCAGGTAGGTATGTGCCGCGCGAAAGTAGATTTGCTAGATCCGAGACAAGCCATTTGTTTCGCTTATCCTTAAAAAAGATCCTTAGCAAACTGTGTGACGTCATGCGGCATTGAGTCATCCCACTTTAATTTTAATAGCCATAGTTTTTGTAAAAATACTTTCGCTTACATAATTGAAGGAGCAAACCGTAGGGATAGAACATTTGCAAAACTTTAGATAAAATTGACCGCTTTATTTATATCAATTCTAAATCCCGAGTTACAACTAAACTCATTCGATGAGTTGTTCTAAACAATACCTACAGTTTTTCCGCCTGCGCACGCAACGTCTTTGCGTAAACGTACCATCTCAGCCGCAGGACTGCTGTCCACGTCCACAGCTGGATTTACGCCTTTCTCAGGGATCTCCAAGATCAAGAGGGGTTGTTGCCATACTCACCACACTTGACAGGTGGCGAGCGCAGTACGGGATGTTAATACGCGGAAAGACGCTGCTGCCCATCTTCCGGAGGTAGCCCTTAGCAGATTCTTACTGCATCCATGGGTAAGAGAGGAGGGGCAACATTCTACTGCCGGCACCCCACGGCATTCTACGTAGTTAAATGCCAAACAAATCGCTTTGTTTAGCAGGCCCGGCAAGCATGAATCGATTTAGGGCTTGAGGATCCGATTCACCTAAGCTTTGTGGTGAAGATTTGAAAGGGATGCTGTCGCAGAACCTTTCGTCACTATTGCGTGTCGTAGTTTTGACGAAATGTTCACAACAAGCCTTCTCATCTTCAGAGCGCGCCTCACAAAGCATTGGTGCGTCCTCAAGCTCCCAGAACTTACGTAATAGTTCATCGGTTGATTGAGAAAAATTACATCGAATGTAACTCTTTTTCTGTTTTATATTTAAAGGACCCGATATGACCCAACCTAACTGTGTGTTTTGTAGGAAAGGGCCTTTCGGTAAACGCATTTTTCCTTCGCATAATAAATCCCAAAATATATCTGCGCCTATTAGGATATCGATTGTTCGAGATTTATGAAAATCAGGATCAGCTAATTGGATATTACCAGGGATACCGAACCTCGCATACTGTTCAGGTACCGCTGGTAATAATGAAGCAATGTTTTTTAACACATAACATTGTATTCGCATGTTGTAGGAGCTTGTACACGACCTGACATCAACTTCGCATATTTTTGTTGATTGCGAGACCGAGTTTCCTACCCCTCGTATTTCGTGAGTGGACTGTATTGATTTAATGCCTAATTTATCGCATAATGATTGCGTAATAATGCTACGCTCCGAACCCGAGTCGAGAAGCGCGCGCGCTGTTTGATAATTACCTAACTTGTCTTTAATTCTCAATACTGCCGTAGATAACAGTACTGGCCGCACACATTGATAATTAGCGCATAGAACGTCGGTGTGTGCATCTGTTATTGCAATCGTAGGCTTTGCGGAGGGAAAAGGTAATGACTGCGCGGGGAGGGACGCGTGCATAGAAACTGACGTGATGTTATCAGCGGATGCGGCCGCCGCAGGCAGGACACTTGCACTAACTTCACTATCGCAAATTAATGAATTGTGCTTTTTCGTGCACTTCCTACACGGACCGAATCGGCAGTCAGTCAGAGCGTGCCCAGCGCGCAGGCAGTTCTCGCATAAATGTTTTTCCCTAATATGTTTTAGCCTAGCCGCAAAGTCTAAATTGAGAAAGGTTTGACAAGCATAAAGTGGATGATTTTCAGTGCAAAGTGAACATTGTGACCCTTTTGATTTACCGGACGGATTGTTTGTAGAAACGTTACATTGCATTTTGTTATTATTGTGTGTGTTATGCTTTTTATTACTAGTGTTTGCGTGTGACACTAGTAACGTTTCCAACATATCCGCCCTGTCTCTCAAAAAGTCCAACAACACGTCAACCTTCATTATTGACTTGGAGTCACCAGATTGCTTTAAAAATTGATATTTATGCTGTTCCCACTCGCGTTCTGTAGACCTATCTAACTTAGTGACAATAATGTAAATAATTAGAGTGTCCCAATGATCTACCGGCTCGCCTAACAGTTTCAACGCGCGTAAATTCTTTAAAACTGTGTCGATGAGAATTCGCAATGAATCTGGTGCCTCTTTTGTCAACAACGGAATGTTGAATAGTGATCTGACGTGGTTATGAACTAGCAACCTACTGTTATCGTACCTAGTGACTAGTAATTCCCAGGCTACATCATAATTAACAGCCGAAAACTCAATCGATTCGATCACTAAGGCTGCGCTGCCTTTTAGTGACGATTTCAGATAGTGGAATTTTTGGATCGCAGTGATGTGAGGAGAATTATGAATAAGCGACTGAAAAGTGTCCCGGAATTCTAACCAACGCTCGTATGAACCGTCAAAGGTAGGTATGGTGATTGTTGGCAATTTTACGTTACAAAATTCACTAGGTGCTGTCTTGGAACTCGCAGTAATCTTTCCACTACTAAGCATGCATTCTGCCCTAGCCAAAGTTACATAATACATATCCTCAAAGGAATCGCGTTGATTTAATTGTTCCTCGAGATCGTCAGTTATTACACATTCTTCTAATTGTGACTGAAGATTGTTAAATTCGCTGAACAAGGACTCGGCGCCTTTGACACGTGTCTTTAGCTCTGCGCATTTGATATCGGGCAAAATTTCGTTGGTATCTAATGCATTTAGGTAGTTGGAGAAGCGCGTTAAACGACCTTTGATGAAGGAACGTTTCTTCACAAGATCGCGTATAAGTTTGTTTGTGGCGTCATCACTTGTAACGGTTATTTTACTCAAAGGTGAACGAGGCCTACTCTGGTCTGTCATTCTGGAGGTTTAGTGAAGGTGGAGTACTCACGTTTGGTAAGCGGCAGCTGATGCTGGCAACGGCACACACTGCTAGACACTTGAAAACCAGGAAACTCACTGCGGCTCTAACACTGAAACAGTTTTCCAGGAAATTAAAACAAGTAGGGATAGGCGTTTTTGGATAGGATAGAGGGCTGGCCGTACCGTCTTCGTTGTGATCGGTTGTGTGTCTCAGGACAGCGATATATCCTCCTTTTCGAAGCAAAGCTTGAAGTCTTCTTTGTTCTCTTTGTCTGAGAATGACCGTTGGCATCGGCTGGTTGTGCGTGCGTAGTTCCGATTGAATCCGGCTCGAAGGACCAAATGTTGAGGCTAGTGCCTTCGGTCGTTGAAATGAAAACTCTTCAACCTTTTGACTTCTTATATTAATAAAAATGTTACAGAGTAAGTATGATGATGCGGCGCTTTTCGGGTTGTGTTCGCCATATTGAATTTATACAATTTAAAAAAGATGTTCACTCGTTCGGATACGCCGCGACAATAACAGTCACCCTAGTCGTCACAGTGGCCTTAGTCAACATAGTGGCCACAGTCGCCTTTGTTATCACAGTCACCCTAGTCACCACAGTCGCCATAGTCGCCATAGTCACCACAGGAAACTCAGTCGCCACATACATCAGTCGCTCTAGTCACCAAAGTCGCATCAGTAGTCCCAGTCACCACAGTCATTACAGGAACCACAGTCACCCTAGTGCGCACTAGTCGTCCTAGTCGCCGCAATCGTTTCAGTCGACATAGTCGCCACAGTCACCATAGCCACCACAGTCAACCCAGTCATTACATTCGCCACAGTCACTCTAATCGCCACATTAGACCCAGTCACCACAGTCACCACAGTCATCAAAGGCGGCACCGTTGCCCCAGACTTCAACACCTGATAATCCTTTCAAGAGTTATCCTTGGATAAAATATCTTGTTAACCCTAAAGAACTACCACATTTATGAAAAAGCCTCTATAAAAATCAGCTTCAATTCATGTAAATTTGTAAATTTTAACCGTTCAAGATAAATCCTCGAACAAAAATTGCGGCAAAAATATACATACATAATATATACATACATAAAAACATTAAGCCAAAACTCCAAATTGCCTCTAAAAACTTGATTCGTTTCGCTCACTTGTTCGAAAATATTCTAACAAAATACAAAGAAAAAAATAATTGACCTTCATAATTTGTTAGCATACTATTACTTCGATCTACGGTGTCATTGTGCTACATGAACGTAAACAGCGGAGCGGCACAGAGCGACATGCCTACTCTCTGTGATGGCTCGGCCGGTACTGATCTGTTCGGTGCACGGGCGCTGTGCCGCAAATTTGTAGGTATTTTAATATTTCTTGAAATATATGTATGAAATTAAAAAATCTAATTTCACAATTCTCTCCTTAAGAAAGAAGCCAATGTTTTGGTGTAATTTTTATTTGATTTCATTGTGTAATATTTTACTTATGCCAGTTGTTGTAGATTTTATTAAGAGGTAACTTTGTATTTTTTTTTCATCGATGAAATTATCCTTAATCGCGTTTTTTTACCATTCTCTATGTAATATCCTGAACTTTAATATGTATAAATTTCAGAATTATATGTTCAATAGTTATTGAGAAATACTTGTTTCACAATGATTAAATCTGTTAGTACCCGGCCTTAAGTGCGTGTCGCATTATCGTCTGCTGGCAGCCCTTATCCTGATATAGCAAATGCTGAGGCCTTATTCGTTTAACTTTTATTTTTTGTAATTATCCCACTAATATTATACACCGGAAAGTTTGTTTGGAGGTTTGTTACCTCTTCACGCAAAAACTGTCCAACGGATTGAGCTGAAATTTTACACACGTATAGATGTGAACCAGGAATAACACATAGGCTTCTATCCTTACTTATCCGGGTACAACGCACGCGGAGCGGCGGGCACAAGCTAGTTTACCTATAATTGTGCAATGTATGTAATTGTGATAACAATAAAACTTTTTAAATTTCTATAAGTCTATACCAGCCATGTTCTAACATTGTCATGCAATCTAACAATATCCCAGACACTGCAGCGTCCCGAACTGTTTATCATTGACCTTTTACATCTATAAAAGATGATTTATGCAGCGACTGTTTGTGTGGATCGGTACTTACTGACATGACTAGTAAGGAATATGCGGGAGCGACAGCGGCGGCCACAAAACTGACAGAAAAATTAACATCACCTTCCTCTAAGGCACAGAATTTGTCCCGATCTGTTACTGACGCTGTATAAATAAGTCATCTTTATAATAGGTATGACGGCGCCTCCTAAAGCGGGGTACTCACTAGCGCGCCTCTACTATAAATTATAATTTTATAAAAAAAAAAAAACATATTTTTATATATTTTTTTTTGTAACATTATATGTACGTGGTTCGCAAAGCTGCTGCAAACGGTTCCCGTGCGACTAGCAGGGAGCCGACTTTATGTGGTATTCGTTTCTGTATCTGTAACGTTGCACGCAACTGTTATTGTTTCTGCTACCAAAAACATGGTGTGTAGCCACTCGTTTGGTTTCGCGCCGCACCACATTTGGATCACGTTTTGGCACGTAATACGGCGTGCGCTCCGCGTCCGCGCTAAGTGGATACTGGCAAGGTTTTTACAATGGAACGTATTGTGGTATTTACGCTTTATGGAAAAGGTTTGAATGAAGCTTGTCAGTACGTTAATTCATAATTTTGTCTGTGTTCGGGATATACAGAGTAAAAATTACTTCAGCTGATATTGAGATTTTATTTTTATTTCAAAATATTTTTGTTTGTAATTTTTAAATTTATTATAATCTATCTACATTTTCTGCTGTTTATACATAGTTTGTAGTATAACCTCACTAAAAAAAATAAGTAGGTGTCTTCAAACAAAATATTATTGTAATCGTAATTGTAATATGCATTTTTTATGCATATTTTTTTTTAATTTTAATTTAATTGAATGAAATTATTTTTTCTTGGGCGACGTAAATTTTATTTATTATTGTCATGGTCAACTTTACTTAAAATGCTCCAAAATAAACAAAAAGTCGATAAACACTATAGTTTACTAATGATATTTTTTTTAGTGGAACCCTAAATCACTGATCGCTAGCGAAGCCAAAACCAAACAACGGCTAAAAATTCTTGTTCGCGAGCGAAGCCAAAACCAAACAACCGGGTAGGTGGTGGTAACAGTGATGTGGACTTTTTGTACAAACGCGTTCATAGTAAAGGATAGCACTAAGGCCAATCACAAGTGAGCACATTAGAACTCGTTAATTGCAGTTACAGTTCACAAACTGAGTACTTACACTCGTTGAAATCGTTCGGGCGACGTCTGCAAGCTGTAACACACGTACACACTAGAGCCCTTTTACTGTATCACGCAAATAACGGTTAAGCTCGATAATGAGTACCAGGCTTTAGAAGGGCCTTGAAGAAACCTCTTTAGATGTTTTCTTGCCAATGACTGTTGTATAATTTTAGAGACGCCAAACAAATAACACAAATATACACCATCCGTAGCCATGGGGGTGCTAGCATTGGAATGCGGGCAGCATTCCAATGCTCTTGCCCGTGTATGCAGTAAGAATCTGCCAAAGAATACCTCCGGAAGATGGGCAGCAACCCGCCTGCCAAGCGTGGCGAGTGTAGCAACATCACACTCAGGGCTGATCCTTAGTAATCCATGATAGAGGCCTATGTCCGGCAGAGAATATCCTATGGCTGAGATAGACATTTAGACATTTATTTAGACATTTATTTATTAAGAAAAATAGTAGCTTACAGTAATGACACCAAAACGCTTACTATCTACACACATTACACATAACTTAGAATCAAAAACAAATTTAAATAAAGCTTAAAGTAAATAAAATAAAATCAAAACGCTTACCCACTATCTACACAAATTACACAGAACTTAAAAACAATAACAAATTTAAATAAATAGAATTAAAACTATCAACGAATATGTCGACATGCTGGAACTCAGACAAAAACTTATTAAATAATGCGAGGGCCCTCTGTGTTGGTGCGTGGTTGGCATGCTGTGTACGCCCTGGAAAATAATTAAACACCCTATGGTGTCTTCGACCACTTCTAATGTAGTTATCCGGCACATATATACCCATATCACTAAGTAAGGTTGGATTGTTCACTTTATTGCGCAAAATTAGGCAATAGTGCATAGCCAATTGTAGTTTGCGCCTCAGCTCTAGTGTGTTCAATCCAACCATACCATACACAAAGAGGGATGGGAAAAGATACGGATAATAACCGTACATGCGCTTATAAATGTACCTTGCAAATTTACGCTGAAGTCTTTCGATAAGTAGTGCATATTTGGCCTCTCGTGGATCCCAGCTTATCGCACTAAACTCAAGTTTGCTACGGACAAATGCATTATACAGCATGATGGCTACGCCGATGTCCTTAAATTGCGAAGCAGTCCTCATGATGAAGCCTAGAGTTCTATTTGCTTGCTTACAAATGGTGACAATGTGGTTCCGAAAGTCAAGGCATGTATCTTCAATAAGCCCCAAGTCACGAATGCTATCTACTCTTTCCATCTCAGAGACGCCCAGAGAGTAGGATTGGATTTTCGGCGCTTGGATCCTAGTGAATGTCATTACCTTGCATTTCGCCACATTGAACGCTAGCCGGTTTTTCCGACTCCATGTCTCCACCGAGGCAATGTCTTGCTGCAGCTCATCACAGGCAGCCTCAGAGTCAATAGATTTGTATATTTTTAAGTCATCTGCAAACATGAGACACTTTGCTGATTTCAGAACCGCAGGAAGGTCATTGATCATGGTCAAAAATAGAGTCGGCCCAAGCGTGCTGCCTTGACTGACACCTGATCTTGTGTAGAACTCGTGAGATCTGAATTGTTTCAGCTGCACATACTGCCTACGGTCGCGTAAGTAATCAGCAAAAAATCTCAGCAATCGGGGTGAGGTTCCCATTGCTGAAAGCTTCAATAACAGTATATCGTTATCTACGGTATCAAATGCACGTCGAAAATCCAGATAAATAGAGTCAACCTGTCTTCCAGCATCCATCTGTTTTGCTATGAAGTCTATGAAGGTTGTATGATTTGTAGTTGTGGATCTAGCACTACGAAAACCATGCTGAGAGTCGTCAAAGATGGGTTCAAACTGGCGGGTGAGATGCACTTTCAAGATCGATTCGAATATTTTAGCAAAAACAGAAAGCACCGCTATCGGTCTAAAATCGCACACTTCGATAGATTTACTTGTTTTTGGGACAGGGGTGACCCTAGATATTTTCCATCGAGCTGGATAATGACTGGTGTGTAAGGAAAGGTTGAACAAGTAGAGCAGGGGCTCTAACAGAGCGTGTAAACAGTCCTTCACCACAAAAGGAGGAATAGCGTCAGGGCCTGCCGCTGAGGATGATTTTAAGTGGCGAATAGCCCGACGCACATCAGCCTCTGAAACGGACTCTATGCTCACCAATTGTACATTACTAGAGCTACTTGCACCTCTCTCTGCTGTTTCGGCACTTAAACTGGGGATATCGTTAAGGAAAACTGAATTAAAATATATAGCGAAGGCAGTAGCGGCCTCTTGCTCTACAACAATTTTCCCATTTTGCGAATATATACTCGACTGGTTCCTATCTTTGCGTATATCTCTTACATATTTCCAGAAATGTGCAGGATCACGACTGATAGTAGAACCTATCGTCTTAATGTATCGACTATAAGCATCTACAATCAAGTCTTTGATATGGCTACGGTAGTACTTATATACCTCTTTGTTGAATTCTAATCCTAGCTGTTTAAATTTACGGAGATGAAAATATTTAATTTTTAACTTACTTTTAATTTCAGATGTAAACCAGGGCGGATATTGACGAGTTTGCGAAAAAGTTTTACGAATAGGTACATGATCCTTGACAGCGTCGTACAATTTTGTGTAAAACTGATCAACCGCCATATCAACCTCTGGCAGAACTAGTACATCACTCCAGTCGATTGTAGTAATACTTGAGTACAAATTATTAAAATCAGCCTTACGGAAATTCCAGTCTTGTGTGTCGGACTTATACAAAGCTTGCGGTGCGGGAGGGTTTAAGCAAGAACTACAAGGTAGCGATAGCTTGATCTCCAGCGGAGGATGGTAATCGTCGACCCTCACTAGGGGCGCAACATCACCTCGCACAGACACATTATCAGCCTCAATACCAGCTGTTAATACCAAGTCCAACATGCGACCATCACAGTTAAGAATAACATTACGTTGCGATAGCTTACAAAACTCACAGAAACAGTCAAATTGAGATTTCACATTAACACTACAAGAATTTAAATTGAAATCTCCTAATAATACAATACTATAAGAGGGATATTTACAAACAATATTCTCTAAGCAATCCAATACATTTAAAAATTGATTATCAGTGTACCTTGGCGGTAAATAGACTGTACAAATTAAAATTTTAATATTCTTCCAAACAAGTTTCGCCAAGAGTACCTCTTTATCATCAGTTAAACCATCTATATCTGTAATATGCTTAACCGTGATGTAATCACGCACCGCTAACAAAGTTCCACCATACCCAACGTCCCCCATTCGGTCCCTACGTAGCACTACATATCCTGGGGGAAATAGCTCTGCATCGAATACTGAACTATTTAAGAATGTTTCAGTCAAAGATATCACATCTGCAGAACTAAATGCCGACACGTTATTCAGAAACTCTACTGTTTTAGACCTTAGGCCTCTTACGTTTTGGTAGTAGATATGCATGTCTATTTTGCGTTTATGATTACTGGCCTTCCTTGCTTTTCGGACGAAAGGACTGCCTCCAGGGTTTGACACAGATGTCTTCAGGCCAGGTTTCAGGAGACATGATAACATCCGCTATTTTAGAGGGGACATCTAATTTAAACGATGCATAGTTCCCGCGTGCCTTGAGCTCTACTACTGTGCAGGTGTCGTCATTGCAAACAGATTTTAGGTGTTCTCTTACATCATTTGTTGTCGTACCAACCTTCACATAGTATAAATGTATGTACCGGCGCCTCTCAGCCGCTTCAAGTCTCGTGGAGCCCGGTGCTGCAGCCCCTCTCGTGACCCCAACAGGAACACTGCGGCGTTTCTTGGTTACTTCATTCCAACCAGCAGAGTTTGTATCTGAACACTGGATTGCATTTGAAGAATTTAATTCAGAGTCATCACGGTGGGTTAGTGGTTGCCCTCGGGAACTTGATTGAACTCTAGTAGTTTTTGGTTCATTTTGAATAGGTTCGGCTACTACCACTGAAGGCGGAAAACTCGAAGTTGAGGCTATGGGTGCAATATTTTTACCTTGGCTCTTCTCATATGACTTTAGTTTATTCTCCAACTTGTCGACTCTGTCCGTAAGTTCGGCGATAATCTTATAGATAGGCATAGTAACTTGCTCGGTAACTAACTTTGAAATAAGGATAGATACGCGCTCATCCATAACTCTCTCCATTTCATCCCGAATGACTGCGCGCATGTTGTCCAGGTGGTAGGTGTCCTCGGTGTATGATTGGTCCAGACCTTGCTTGCTATAACTACCTCCACTGCCGCGCTGCACAGTGACATTTTCAGAGCCACTTTGCAAAGATATGGGACTTATAATTCGACGCTGAGTAGAGCTATGGGTAGCGCCTACTGGTGTGTTTACGTTACCGGCTTTTGGGATCTTATTCACACACTCCGGGCATTTCCATGAGTTTCTATTATCTTTACTCATCCTTAAGAATCGTTGCTCGGTAATATTGGCGCATATAAGATCGTAGTTATGCGCACATTGACAACAATTTAGGCTGTTTTTAGCCGTTATAGTGCTACGGCATCCGTGGCAAGAATGCTGCCTGCTAGTCATTTCGAAGTACTTACAGAACCAAGGCGCAGAAGGAGAGCTTAGTATCAGCCTGTGCTACTTGTAGCTATGAAACACGCAGTCAAACTCTTGCGTATAGAAACTATTAGTGATGTTACGGTAGCCAGACAGCGAGCTTCGCGTAGCGCCACAGAATACTCAACAGTACTGCAGCAAATCGCGTTCGGTGCAGGCCAGGGTGACTTACACTCCACTTCGCCACAGAATACGCAACAGTACTGCAGCAAATCGCGTTCGTTGCAGGCTCGAGTGACTCACACTGCACTGTTGCTTGACTAACGTTTTTTTTGAGAATAACCGTCGTTTATTATTGTATTATTGGTAATAACTTCTTTCACAGCGTTTTTAGCACAATACCAATTTAACTACTTTGTCTCTGGTAGAACTGGTTAACTGATTTTTTAATCAATGGAACACAATATCGACTTTAGACATAAAAAACAAATAATTTTTTGAGGAGCAGAAAATACTGCGTCTCTTCGATTCAATGCCGCGGCGGGACCTCCGGGATGTACGAGCTAGCGCTTACATACACATGTTCGAGTACATTCCACTTTATTTATTTTAGCATCGTTTGCATTGACCTAGATTAATTGTCGTGTAACTTGTGGAAACAATAAAGCAGTGCGATTTCAACACTCTACGGGTTCGGTCATTTTTATCTCTTCGGAGTCACCACCCCCTCAGCTAGCTACCCTTAGCTTTTACTCAGCTTAGCTTCACGTTTGGGTCCGACCCAAACATATGGTCCTTCGAGCTTCGAACAAGCGGGATCGTACGGGAATAAAATTCCACTGATTCCGCGACCCAGTGACAAGTGAAGATACAAGTCTACGTGTCGTGTCACTATTCCGTGTACTGTAAAACGGAACTTAGCTTCGTCATTCATTGCGCGATTAAAGTGTCGTGCATCATCTACCAGCATCAGCTTATGAGAGAGTCAGGAGACTTCTCAGCATCTTCCGCGGGTCGGAGTCTCACTCAGCAGCGCCACGTCTCCATTGCGTGAGTCGAGAGACACGCCTGCCAGCAGCTTACAAGTAAGATCGTTCATATTTTACTTGCTTAACTAGCGATCATGGAGAAATTTGACGCAATCTTCAATCGCCAAGCAGAAATCGTCACCGAGCTTCAGCGTATCGGCACCAACTTTGATAAGGATTCAGCTCATCGAAAGACCTCGGAGTACTTGAAGTTAAGGTTAGACGCTTTAGAAAATCTCTGGGGAGAGTTCGATATTAACAATACAACCCTTCAAACGTTGCCGACTAAGTCGCAAAGGTACTTTCAGGAATCAATTTACGATCGAATGAATAAGTATTATTGCGATACTCGAGCTAAAATAGCAGCTTATGAGCCATATAAGATGGAGAAACCATTAGGGTCAGGTACAGGTACGGATACAGAAACGAATTTATCTAACAAAATCGATCAACTTTTGTCCCTACAAAGGACTAATTTTCGAGCGTTCAAGCGTCTAATATCGGGCATCAATGTAAATGAAATTAGCGAGAAGTGGGAATTAGAAGATGAGCTGCACAGCGTTCAATCAAGATGGAAGGCCATCGACAACCTTCATCTTGAAATAGATAACATACTTGAAGGGCAGGATGAGATTTACCAAGACGAATTTATCAGACAGGAAACCTCATTCAAGCTAGTGAAGAAAGCGTTGAATCAGAAACTATTTGCTACATCGCATATTCAGAAATCTACTCCTTTACTTGAAATACCTACTTTCACAGGAAAATATACTTACTGGCCTACCTTCTTCGACTTATTTTCCGAGTCAATACATAACAATAACTTTCTATCAAAAGCTCAAAAAATGCAACACCTCAAAGGTAAAGTTAAAGGAGAAGCGGAGCGTCTAATTCAGCATTTAAACATCTCGACTGAGAATTACGACATAGCTTGGGAGATATTGACACACCGCTATAATAACCCACAACTGTTATTTACTACACATATTGAAACTTTCTTGGAGCAGCCCACAATCAGCAAGCAAACGTCTTTCGAGATAAAACGTCTCTACGACACCACTACTGAATGTATTCACGCCATACATAACTTAGGTGTAGATACTAACTCCTGGGATCCGATACTAGTACATCTTTTGACGAAAAAGCTAGACAGTGACACCTACAATGCTTATAAAGAAGCACGTAAGTCACCTAGAGATTTGCCCACTCTTAACGAGCTTATGAATTTTCTCGAGAGTAAGTTCATGGCTCTAGAACCTACCTCAAAGAGAGAGAAAATTAACTCAGCTAAGCCAGCTCAACAAAATCAAGGTAAGGCGAACCAAAAGCCTAACAACTATAATAACTACCATAACAGGCAGCCTTCGAGGCATCAAGTGGCCTCAACATCTACGAGCAAGTGTCCTTTATGTCACTCCGAGCACGAGCTGTACCGATGCCATCAGTTTCTTATCCTTCCAGCGAGTGAGAGATTGAGGACGGTGAAAAAACTTCAACTATGTTTTAACTGTTTGTTCAAGCACTCAAATAATAAATGCAATTCGATTAAAAGATGTAAAGAGTGCAATTGCGAACATCATACCCAGTTACATGAAGCATGTGCCGCTGGGTCATTAAACTCTAGTGCAGCGGTCACTGCCGAACAAAAATCACCTTTAGCAACAGCTTCGTCATCAAAAACGGCCGGCAACAAACCGCACACCGCAAGTCACGTGTCTGCTGACAACGAAGAAGTTCTACTAGCTACAGTTTTAATTAAAATTAAAGCGATCGACGGTAACTACGTCACACTCCGAGCTTTACTCGACCAAGGCTCTCAGATAACATTGATATCTGAGAACGCCGCCCAGCTGTTAGGATTACCGCGACAGAAATATAGCGCTTCCGTGTCTGGCGTTGGTATAATTCCTAAACAAAGCAAACAGGTTATTTCTCTTGAATGTAAATCCTTTTATGAAGACTACAGTTTTAACACTAAAGCATGCATCATCCCGCGTGTTATAAGCGATCTACCTAACGTTTCTTTTACAAAGCGATCCTGGCCTCACATCAAACACATGGACTTAGCTGATCCGGAGTACAATGTGTCCCGTCCAATTGACATACTTTTTGACGCATGTGTCTATTCGAATGTTATCATGAGCGGGCTAGTTAAAGGTCCCTACAGCGCACCCATGGCCCAGCAAACGAAACTAGGCTGGATCTTATCTGGAAACGTGAAAACTTTTAACTGCAACATTGTCGTCAACAATTTAGCGGAGATAGCTAAATACTGGGAGATGGAAGACTTACCTAACTCACACTCAGACCTTACTCAAGAGGAGCAATATTGCGAAGAGCATTATGAAGCTACCACGAAGCGCCTTAAAGACGGTAGATATGAAGTAGCCCTACCTATGAAAGCTAATTATGAAGAAAAGTTAGGACTTTCTAAAGCAAAAGCGACAGCACAATTTATTCAGCTAGAAAATAAGATGGTGAAAAATAAAGAATATTCAAACAGCTACAAAAACTTCATTCATGAATATCAACTGCTTGGTCACATGCGCCCGGCAAACCAAGATGACATCACCACGTATTTTTTGCCTCATCACGGAGTCTTTAGACCCGAATCTACTACTTCCAGCATACGTGTGGTGTTTAACGCCTCATCTAAGACAAGCTTTGGTACTAGCCTCAATGACGTTATGGAGGGTGGTCCAAATTTACAGCATGACCTACCAACACTAATACTGAACTGGAGACTGTACAAGTACGTCATAACTGCTGATATAGAAAAAATGTTTCGGCAAATTATGATTCGCGAAAACGATCAGCGTCTTCAGTGTATTCTCTGGAGGGAATCGAAAGGGGAACCACTCCAGACATATCTACTCACTACTGTCACGTATGGAACAAAAGCTGCTCCTTACTTAGCTATGCGTACCCTGCGTCAGATAGCCAAAGATGGTGCCACAAAATATCCACTCGCAGCAGCAGCATTAGAGAATAATTTCTACATGGATGATCTACTGAGTGGAGAAAACACCATCGAATCAACAGAGGAACTACAACGTCAGCTGATAGCTATACTTAAAGATGCAGGAATGAATTTACGCAAATGGTCTGCAAATGATCCTCAGCTCTTAGAAAACTTATCCACCGAGCAGCTGGATAAGCCCTTTGATTTTAAATGTCGCGAGACCCGAAAAACATTAGGGCTTCGATGGACACCGCCATCTGACTCATTTATGTTTATAAATAATGTATATAATGATAACTGCAACACAAAGCGCCAACTACTGTCAGCAATATCAAAGGTGTTTGACCCGTTAGGCTGGCTCTCGCCACTAACAATTAGAGCTAAAATAATATTTCAAAGAACTTGGTCCTCTGGTATTGGGTGGGACGACCCTATCCCAGAAGAAACCCACAAGGAATGGGTTCAGCTGCGAAGTGATCTTCAATATGTAAGCCAATTTGATATCCCTAGATATTTGGGTGACACACAGAAGGCATTTCAGCTACATGGCTTCAGCGACGCATCGGAGAAGGCTTACGCCTGCGCCGTGTACCTAGTAACGCGCAATGATAAGGGTGTGTCTTCAACACGACTTGTCGCTGCGAAAACTAAACTAGCTCCCTTAAAGAAGAAGGTATCGTTGCCACGTCTTGAACTATGTGGTGCGTTACTTTTAGCTCAGCTTATGAAAATTATTAAAGCTTCACTGACAAATAGCAGCTACTTTGAAATCTACGCGTGGACTGACTCCACAGTAGTACTTGGTTAGCTCCATGGCGAATTATCTCGCTGGAAACAGTTCGTCGCAAATCGAGTTCAACAAATAACTGAAATCCTACCAGCCTCAAAATGGAATCATGTTCGTTCTGAGGACAATGCCGCTGACTGTGCCACCAGAGGTCTATCCGTAGCTAAACTTCAAAAAGGATCACTTTGGTGGAACGGCCCGGAATGGCTAGCTAGCTTTGAAAAAACTAACATACAAAACCCAAAGTATGAAACACCGACACTCGAAACGAAAAAAGTCAGTGTAAACTCAGCCTTACATCAAACGTGTATATCATTTGTTGATGAATTACTTAATAATAACAGCTCACTGACTCGTGCCGTCAAGATAGTGGCATGGGTGTCGCGTTTCACTGCAGCGTTAAGGCACAAACGAAATGCAAATTCAGCTATTTTGTCTACTGCAGAAATAAACAAAGCTTTTGAACTAATTATTAAACACGTACAAGCTAAAGAATTCAGAAAAGATTTGGAAAACTTAAAGGCAAAAGGTCATGTTCGGCCTAACAGCCAACTAGCTAGCTTATATCCCCACTTAGATGGAAATGGGATTTTAAGAGTCGGAGGTCGCCTCAGTAACTCTTCGGTTAGTAGCTCAGCTAAGCATCCTATGATATTGCCTAGCCATAACCGTTTAAGTGATCTGATTATCAACCAAGCGCACATCACTACCCTACACGGTGGACCGCGACTCACCCTATCTCTCATACGGGAAAAATTTTGGATTTTATGTGGCATGAGAACTATTAAAAGGCAGCTTCGAATGTGCGTAACATGCCGAAGATTCAGCTCGGGAACACAACCGCAACTCATGTCAGATCTACCACGAGCAAGGGTAACAGCTCCCGCCCGCCCTTTTACTCATACAGGGGTGGATTTTACGGGGTGCGTAGACCTTAAAGCTTCCAAAGGTAGAGGAATGAAGACCTACAAGGGTTACGTGGCTGTATTCGTTTGCCTAGCTACAAAGGCCGTTCACTTAGAACTGGTGTCCGACCTAAGCACTCCAGCATTTTTAGCAGCTTTTCGCCGATTCTGTGCTCGTAGAGGAACACCTCTTCGAATGTACAGCGATAACGGCACGAACTTTATTGGAGCTAAGCGATCATTAGATCGCGAATACAAGCAAATCCTAAGTACCATCAATCAAGACTTGTTTAGTAAAGTAAACGACATGAATATCGAGTGGACATTCAATGCTCCAGCTTGGCCCAGTGCAGGAGGCTTATGGGAAGCGGCCGTGAAAAGCTTTAAAAGACATTTAAAAAGAGTCTTGGGTGAGCAAAAGCTAACGTATGAAGAATTTACAACCTTGATACAGCAAATCGAAGCGTGCTTGAACTCCCGTCCTTTGTTTCCTCTTACTGAGAACCCTGAGGACTCCTATCTAACCCCAGGACACTTTCTAATCGGAGACTCTTTACTATCACGACCACAGACTAATCCTGATCATGTAAACCTTCCGGCGCGTTGGCAACTTTTACAGGCCATGAACAAGCATTTCTGGAAACTATGGTCTTTAGACTATCTTCAGCATCTTCAAGTTCGCTCAAAGTGGAAGACACCTACTAAAAACTACGAAATCAACGACATTGTGTTAATCAAAGAGGATAACTTACCTCCTGGGAAGTGGGCACTCGGCAGAGTTGTTGATGTCCATCCAGGAAGTGACGGATTCGTAAGAGTGGTTTCCGTCAAAGCCGAAAATAAAATCTACAAACGACCTGTAACGAAGCTTATATTACTACCGATAGAAACCGATCGGGAAAATAAAGACAGCCCAGCGAAACTCATAGACCAGCCAGCACGAACTCCTGTGAGCTCTAATAGAGGAGTCCGCAGAAATAATCGCAAACCCTTCAAAAACTTATTTACTTTAGCTCTCTTACTTCTCACGATGATGATTTCTCCAACTACACCGTTGAACGCTCCGCCGATCCGTACTACTGCCCTAAACGGATCTAAGCCGCTCTATTTTGACAAAATATCCAATTTACAATACATAAGAGATGAATGGAAGCTGGTAGTGTATTACAATATGACAAGCTATTGGCAATCAATTACTGAAATGGAGACCTACGTGAGACATCTCAAGGGTTTGTCAATGAAAGGCAGCTCTCAATACCGACAAATTACTGATCAGCTAACTCATGATTTGACAGAAATCGAGCATCAAAACAGAATTCTTCAAACCTCCAGCAAACGCCAGAGAAGAGGTATTATAAATGGTGTCGGAAATCTCGCAAACTATCTATTTGGTGTCTTGGACGATAAGTTTGCTCAGCAATACGCAAAGGACATTGATAAAATAGCTTACAACGAAAATCACATTAAAACACTGATTCGTAATCAAACTGTGGTGATCGAATCAGAATATAACATTATAAAACGCAATGAACAAATAATGAATAAGCAATTTTCTGAAATTAATAACCATCTTCGCAGCCTATCGGCAGACATTAATCAAGTAAAGTCTGACTCCGAAAAGGGCTTATACATTACTTCATCAGCTTTATCTGCTAGCATCATAATCGAGAGCATAAGACGGATTCAAACGTCCCTTGTAGATACCCTGACAGATATAAGTCACGGACGCATCGACGCAAATCTAATAAATACCCAGCAATTAGAAGAACAGATCAACTTTATATCGGCCCAGCTACATGGTGATCTAAAATTACCCTTAGAAACGGGAAGTATACAAGACGTTTATAAGCTACTTAAGGTATTCGCAAGAGTCTTTAAGCAATATCTTATCATCGAAATAAGAATCCCACTCGTCAGCAATGAAATTTATGAACTCGACAAAATAATAAGAATTCCTCAGAATAAGGATGGAATATCCTACCGTTCCGTACCTACCTACCCATATCTAGCTTTCAACTTACGAAAGGACGCAGTTTTATTCTTAACTGACTATGACATACAAGCTTGCATCCATTTATCTGAAGAAAAAATACTGTGCTCTTTAGATAAACCTACCTACGACATTGATTTGCAACAAAGCATTTGTACTCTTACATTGATCGATTCAGGCAAATTAACATCACCATGTACTTATGAGCAATCACCGTGTGTAAACAAATGGATTAAATTACACCGACAGAACTCTTGGCTATACTCGTGTTGCAATCAGTGCAATATTCGTACTTTTTGCACAGCTGATGTGACAATGAATACTTTATCGGGCACCGGCCTTCTTGATATAGGTCATGGTTGTACTATTAAGGGAGATTTCTTTACGCTTCACTCTCACAATAATTTCCTACGAAAAGTGAATATGCACTCAAATTCAAATTCAAATTTCAAATTCAAATTTCATTTATTTTGCGAACATGGGTTTACAAGATGGTGTGAGTTAGAACTATTTATAGTACAGCCATGATCAGCTTTTCAGCATGCAAATATAGTTTAATTTAAATATTATCAAAATAATTCATAGTAATTAATTTAAATACACAAAGCAACAAAAGAAAAATTAAATTATATAAAATTGTCAGTCAAATTTTAGTGTTACATTATTAAAGTCAAATTAATTCACAGGTTCAATAATATCTAAATATACAAATAAAATCAGTGTATTCAATTATAATTATGTCAAAATTTGTCAGTAAGAAATTCATTTAGCTTATAATAGGCCTTTTCAATTAATAGTTTTTTTAATTTACATTTAAATATATTTATTGCGCATGTTTCTCTTATTTCTTTAGGTAAGTGATTATAAATACGAGGGGCCATACAAAATACACTTTTACTTAGCAATGTCGACTTGCTAGGTGGTTGACATATTTTTAAATAATGTCGCTTACTTCACACTCTTCTATCGAAGCCCCAGAGACATCTATTTTGAACAGCGTCGTTAGAATACCTAACTTAAACTATAACGTCACTACTGAAAACCACGAGCTAGCGTATCAGCAGATAAGAAATGAGATCAACACCCTGAAAAGGCAGTCTGAATCCGATCTCAGCATTCATGACATACATCAATACTCAGTCATTTATAGCATCCTCGCTGCATTGACCGTAATAGGCATCCTCGCCGCCTTTCTTCGTGCAAGGAAACGTCGTGTGCAGCTAGCATCATCTCGGAGAGCTCCGGTGAGCGCGGCTGCGGCTTCCCACGCCAGCGCCCTCGCCAGCTTCGCGTCTGCGACCAACGAGCGATACGTACCCCGCCAGTGTTGTGAATTACGTGAATCTCTTAGCATGAGCAATATCAGTGTAACAAAAGGCACCGCGCCTCCTAAACCACCGCGGTCAGTGTCAGTGATACCCATACCGTGCGAATCCTTAGGCGAGATAGTGCAGTCCACCAAGGACAATTGACTCTTTAGAATATGAACTACTTTACTTTAAAATGTTTTATCTTAAATGGACAATTATTAGCTTTAGTACTTTTAATTAGTAATTCATTTTTCATTTAGCTTTTCTATCAATTGTTGTTTCTGCACATGTGAAATTATAATCAATTAGCTGTTGTTAAGATAATAGCTCTCTATTTCTTTTCTTTTTGGTTTGGCAACATGTACGAGCTAGCGCTTACATACACATGTTCGAGTACATTCCACTTTATTTATTTTAGCATCGTTTGCATTGACCTAGATTAATTGTCGTGTAACTTGTGGAAACAATAAAGCAGTGCGATTTCAACACTCTACGGGTTCGGTCATTTTTATCTCTTCGGAGTCACCACCCCCTCAGCTAGCTACCCTTAGCTTTTACTCAGCTTAGCTTCACGTTTGGGTCCGACCCAAACATATGGTCCTTCGAGCCGGTCATCGCCGACATTTAACTCAGTGAGCGCCTTTGAATGCTTATCATAATACATTTTGCATTTTTGTTGCTTATCAAGTAATATTTTATGCTGTAATTCGTTGTTTAAATTATTTTTCTGTCTTAACAAATCCGGATGCACCGGCAATCTACAGTTCAATCGTCGCCCCATCATAAGCTGTGCAGGAGAATCCAAGTTATCACGCGGAGTATTTCTATAGCTCAACAAATTTAAATAAAAGTCACTACCGCTATCTATAGATTTTTTTAATATTTTTTTAACGGTTTGAACAGCCCTTTCACTTTTACCATTAGACTGGGCATAGTACGGAGATGATGTAATATGAGTAAAACTCCAATCATCAGCAAAAATCTTAAAATTACGGCTTGCAAACTGTGGTCCGTTGTCACTAATAACAGTATCCGGAATTCCGTAACGAGCAAAATTTTCCTCTAAAGCTATAATTACCGACTTTGCAGATGTGTCTCTTAGAGAACTAACTTCCACAAATCCAGAAAAATAGTCAACTAAAATCAAATAATTTTTCTTGCCGTACTCAAATAGATCAGTTCCGATTTTATTCCAAGGCAAGTCCGGTATCGAAACTGGGATCATAGGCTCCTTACTAGGTTTATTTGTATTCTCCTGACATACTTTACATTTTTTAACAAAATCTTCAATGTCTTTTGTTATATTTGGCCAAAACAGTACTTCACGCGCGCGTCTTTTACAGCGATCGATTCCTAGGTGCCCATCATGAATTAATTTCAACATTTCACTTCTAAGTGAATCTGGAATTAATACCTGTTTATTCTTAAAAATAACACTATCTACACAATATAATTCATCTTTAATAGACCAAAAGTACTTTAAATTACTCTGTACATCATATTTATGATTGGGCCAACCTTGATTTATATAAATAAGCAACTGTTTTAATACCCCATCCTTAATTGTCTCTTGCTTAACGAGAGATAGCTTATTCTTTGACATTGGGACATTACTGATGACCATTTTTAATTGATATAAGATTGCATTACTTATTTTGTCATCAAAAAGTTCAGGAAGAGGCGCGCGTGATAGTGTATCAGGTATATACATGAACTTCCCGGGCTTATATATAATTGACAAATCATATGCTTGTAATCTTAACATCATTCTCTGCAAGCGTGCTGGGATCGAGTCTAAAGGCTTCTTAAATATGCTTTCTAGTGGCTTGTGGTCGGTTTCAATAATCACATTATGTTTCCCGTAAATATATTGGTGAAATTTTTCACATCCGAAAACGATGGCAAGTAATTCCTTTTCGATTTGAGCGTACCTACTTTGCGTGTCAGTGAGTGTACGCGAGGCGTACTCGACCGGGCGGCCGTGCTGCATCAGCACTGCGCCGAGCGCTACACTGCTTGCGTCTACTGATAACAGCACCGGGCTGTTTACGTCATACAGTCCTAATACAGGTGCATTACACAGAAGGTTTTTTAAATTTTTGAACGCCTCCTTATGCCCTACTTCCCAACACCAATCCAAATTTTTTTTTAGAAGTTTCGTAAGCGGCAATATGTGCTCTGAATAATTTGGTATATATCTGGATAAATAATTAACTACTCCTAAAAATCTTTCCAAGCTCTTACGATTCGTTGGTTCGGGCATACTTTTTATAGCCCTTACTTTTTCCAAATCTACTTTCATTCCGTCCTTGTTAAAGACATGACCTAAATATTTTACCTCTTCTAATCCTATACGGCACTTTTCTTTATTAAATTTTAAATTAATCTCTCGCGCTCTTTTAAATAACATTTTCAGCCGCATATCATGCTCCTGCCTTGTACTTCCCCAACATATGATGTCATCGATAAATGATTCTACTCCGTCCAAGCCTTCTAGCAGCTGTTTTATTTTTGCATGAAACACTTCTGGCGCGCAATTTAAACCAAAAGGTAGCCTCAAGTACTGGTACCGGCCAAATGGAGTGTTAAATGTGCATAAATCAGCACTTTCCTTATCTAAAACCACCGACCAAAACCCAGAATTAGCATCCAAAACTGAGAAATACTTAGCGCCATGAAGTTTAACAGTTAACTCATTTATTGTTGGCAACTGAAAATGCGCACGTTGTATAGCTACATTGAGGGGCCTAGGATCCAAACATACACGTAACTGGCCATTTTTTTTAGCTACTATAACCAAAGAATTTACCCACGGCGTAGGATATGTTACTTTTTTAATAACTCCCAATTGTGTCATTCTGTTTAATTCTTCTTGTAGTTTATCGCGTAGTCCTAACGGTACTTTTCGTGAAGCACAAACCACTGGTAAAACATTTTTATCGACTACAATGTGGTATTCACCGGGTAAACAACCCAACCCATTAAATAAATCTTCATTTTCTGAAATACTAACATTTTGGATCCTTTTTACTAACCCTAACGTTACGCAAGCCTTTAGTCCCAGCACACTTTGGCTATTTATAGCGGCAATAGCAAATTTTAATTTATATTGAACATTTTTATAGTTCCATTTTAGATAACAAATTCCTTTTATAGGAATCAATCCACCATTGTACGATTGTAATTTAACACCATGATTATTCTCAATAATTTCTGGGTCATAACCCATAGCTATGAAACGTACGTACGACAAAACATTTATATCAGCACCGGTATCTAGCTTGAACTTCTCGGGGCCGCGCTCCCCGTAAAGAACTTGAAACCAGTCCTCCGACACAGTGCTAATTTCGGAAACATTATTTAGCATGGATATAAAAAACGACTCACGGTCATCTTCCTCGTCCGACTTCTCTTCTTGTAATCCAATGTCATACAATTTCTTCATATCTTTTTTTAACTTACACATCCTAGCAAAATGACCATGATTCTCACACACATAGCACTGCACATTTGTAGCCGGGCACTCCGCTGGTGTACTACACTGTCGTCCGCACCTGAGACAGTGAGGTGATAACGGCACTGTACGGCGTCCAGCCCCGCTGGCGCCAGCGCCGCCGCCGCTTGCAGCGGCAGGGTGTGGGCGGGCGCGCCCCGCCGGGCCTCCACGGCCGCTGCGCCAGCCGCGCCGGTAGCCCCGACCGCCGCCGCCGCCGGAGGCTCCTCGCACGCCGACTGCGTCTACGTGCGCCGCCGGCCCCGGGCCAGCACTGCGCGACTCCAACATACGGCTGCTGTCGCATGATATTTCATCGACTTGGACAATTTTGATCGCTTTATCCAATGTCAAATCATCCGTTCTTAGTAGGCGATCTCGAACTACGGTATTGCTTATTCCACAAACAATGCGGTCGCGAATAAGTTCTTCTTCTAAGTTAACAAATTCGCAACTTTTGCTCAGTAACTTTAATGCAGTAACGTACTGATTTATCGACTCGCCAGTTTCTTGATTTCTAGTGAAAAAGTGATACCTTGCTAAGGTTATGTTCGGCTTGACTCCGAAATATTCATCAAACTTTTTCAGTAACAGCGCCACATTGTCTTTGTCACCTTCATTTGTAAACGAAAATGTTTCGTAGACATCGAACCCCTCGGGTCCGATCAAATTGATCAAAAGACTAGCCTGCACCCCATCTTCTTCCTTATGCACCCCAGATGCTTTCAGAAAAAGGCTAAACTGCGTCTTCCATCGCTTCCATGCGTCAGCCCGTCTGACGGAGCTGCCATCCACACTTAATTCCGCCGGTGGTCGCGCGTGTTCCATTTTTCACAACAACAACACGATACACAATATTATTTCGAGATAAAATGATAGTTTTAACGTGGGTTAATATTGTATTTGATTAAAAATCACCGCTGCCACCATGTAGTGTAATGAAACGACCGGGTCTGGATAACAACTGCTTTATTGTAATAGTAGGTAGTCTTAAATAAACTTATAAAGACCTACCCACAACATCTTCCCCTATAAAATAATTAGATAAATGCTATACTAGCTTATACTAAAACATCTTAGAACTAAAAGTAATACCTAGGTTAGGTCAAGTACTTAGGTATAAACGTCACCTTATTATATGACTCTAATTACATAAATCATTTTAGTTAATCGTTTTACTGCGAAGCACTGGAGGTGAATATTCAAAACTTTCCCCGAATTCTCTACTTGGTTCGTACTCATCACCTTCCTCAACCGAGGTGTAGTCATCATCATCCCCATCTGATGATATAACAACAGGGCTATTTAGCTTTTTATTACAATCAGGCGTGCTCTTAATTAAATGTCGTCGGTTGCGTCGATAAATACCTAACTTGTTCTTGATAATATAAGAACGCGGAGTAGACGCTTTTCCCAAAACCGTACCACGGACTTTTTTATTACGGTCTAACATGATGACGTCATTTAGACATTTATTTATTAAGAAAAATAGTAGCTTACAGTAATGACACCAAAACGCTTACTATCTACACACATTACACATAACTTAGAATCAAAAACAAATTTAAATAAAGCTTAAAGTAAATAAAATAAAATCAAAACGCTTACCCACTATCTACACAAATTACACAGAACTTAAAAACAATAACAAATTTAAATAAATAGAATTAAAACTATCAACGAATATGTCGACATGCTGGAACTCAGACAAAAACTTATTAAATAATGCGAGGGCCCTCTGTGTTGGTGCGTGGTTGGCATGCTGTGTACGCCCTGGAAAATAATTAAACACCCTATGGTGTCTTCGACCACTTCTAATGTAGTTATCCGGCACATATATACCCATATCACTAAGTAAGGTTGGATTGTTCACTTTATTGCGCAAAATTAGGCAATAGCGCATAGCCAATTGTAGTTTGCGCCTCAGCTCTAGTGTGTTCAATCCAACCATACCATACACAAAGAGGGATGGGAAAAGATACGGATAATAACCGTACATGCGCTTATAAATGTACCTTGCAAATTTACGCTGAAGTCTTTCGATAAGTAGTGCATATTTGGCCTCTCGTGGATCCCAGCTTATCGCACTAAACTCAAGTTTGCTACGGACAAATGCATTATACAGCATGATGGCTACGCCGATGTCCTTAAATTGCGAAGCAGTCCTCATGATGAAGCCTAGAGTTCTATTTGCTTGCTTACAAATGGTGACAATGTGGTTCCGAAAGTCAAGGCATGTATCTTCAATAAGCCCCAAGTCACGAATGCTATCTACTCTTTCCATCTCAGAGACGCCCAGAGAGTAGGATTGGATTTTCGGCGCTTGGATCCTAGTGAATGTCATTACCTTGCATTTCGCCACATTGAACGCTAGCCGGTTTTTCCGACTCCATGTCTCCACCGAGGCAATGTCTTGCTGCAGCTCATCACAGGCAGCCTCAGAGTCAATAGATTTGTATATTTTTAAGTCATCTGCAAACATGAGACACTTTGCTGATTTCAGAACCGCAGGAAGGTCATTGATCATGGTCAAAAATAGAGTCGGCCCAAGCGTGCTGCCTTGACTGACACCTGATCTTGTGTAGAACTCGTGAGATCTGAATTGTTTCAGCTGCACATACTGCCTACGGTCGCGTAAGTAATCAGCAAAAAATCTCAGCAATCGGGGTGAGGTTCCCATTGCTGAAAGCTTCAATAACAGTATATCGTTATCTACGGTATCAAATGCACGTCGAAAATCCAGATAAATAGAGTCAACCTGTCTTCCAGCATCCATCTGTTTTGCTATGAAGTCTATGAAGGTTGTATGATTTGTAGTTGTGGATCTAGCACTACGAAAACCATGCTGAGAGTCGTCAAAGATGGGTTCAAACTGGCGGGTGAGATGCACTTTCAAGATCGATTCGAATATTTTAGCAAAAACAGAAAGCACCGCTATCGGTCTAAAATCGCACACTTCGATAGATTTACTTGTTTTTGGGACAGGGGTGACCCTAGATATTTTCCATCGAGCTGGATAATGACTGGTGTGTAAGGAAAGGTTGAACAAGTAGAGCAGGGGCTCTAACAGAGCGTGTAAACAGTCCTTCACCACAAAAGGAGGAATAGCGTCAGGGCCTGCCGCTGAGGATGATTTTAAGTGGCGAATAGCCCGACGCACATCAGCCTCTGAAACGGACTCTATGCTCACCAATTGTACATTACTAGAGCTACTTGCACCTCTCTCTGCTGTTTCGGCACTTAAACTGGGGATATCGTTAAGGAAAACTGAATTAAAATATATAGCGAAGGCAGTAGCGGCCTCTTGCTCTACAACAATTTTCCCATTTTGCGAATATATACTCGACTGGTTCCTATCTTTGCGTATATCTCTTACATATTTCCAGAAATGTGCAGGATCACGACTGATAGTAGAACCTATCGTCTTAATGTATCGACTATAAGCATCTACAATCAAGTCTTTGATATGGCTACGGTAGTACTTATATACCTCTTTGTTGAATTCTAATCCTAGCTGTTTAAATTTACGGAGATGAAAATATTTAATTTTTAACTTACTTTTAATTTCAGATGTAAACCAGGGCGGATATTGACGAGTTTGCGAAAAAGTTTTACGAATAGGTACATGATCCTTGACAGCGTCGTACAATTTTGTGTAAAACTGATCAACCGCCATATCAACCTCTGGCAGAACTAGTACATCACTCCAGTCGATTGTAGTAATACTTGAGTACAAATTATTAAAATCAGCCTTACGGAAATTCCAGTCTTGTGTGTCGGACTTATACAAAGCTTGCGGTGCGGGAGGGTTTAAGCAAGAACTACAAGGTAGCGATAGCTTGATCTCCAGCGGAGGATGGTAATCGTCGACCCTCACTAGGGGCGCAACATCACCTCGCACAGACACATTATCAGCCTCAATACCAGCTGTTAATACCAAGTCCAACATGCGACCATCACAGTTAAGAATAACATTACGTTGCGATAGCTTACAAAACTCACAGAAACAGTCAAATTGAGATTTCACATTAACACTACAAGAATTTAAATTGAAATCTCCTAATAATACAATACTATAAGAGGGATATTTACAAACAATATTCTCTAAGCAATCCAATACATTTAAAAATTGATTATCAGTGTACCTTGGCGGTAAATAGACTGTACAAATTAAAATTTTAATATTCTTCCAAACAAGTTTCGCCAAGAGTACCTCTTTATCATCAGTTAAACCATCTATATCTGTAATATGCTTAACCGTGATGTAATCACGCACCGCTAACAAAGTTCCACCATACCCAACGTCTCCCATTCGGTCCCTACGTAGCACTACATATCCTGGGGGAAATAGCTCTGCATCGAATACTGAACTATTTAAGAATGTTTCAGTCAAAGATATCACATCTGCAGAACTAAATGCCGACACGTTATTCAGAAACTCTACTGTTTTAGACCTTAGGCCTCTTACGTTTTGGTAGTAGATATGCATGTCTATTTTGCGTTTATGATTACTGGCCTTCCTTGCTTTTCGGACGAAAGGACTGCCTCCAGAGTTTGACACAGATGTCTTCAGGCCAGGTTTCAGGAGACATGATAACATCCGCTATTTTAGAGGGGACATCTAATTTAAACGATGCATAGTTCCCGCGTGCCTTGAGCTCTACTACTGTGCAGGTGTCGTCATTGCAAACAGATTTTAGGTGTTCTCTTACATCATTTGTTGTCGTACCAACCTTCACATAGTATAAATGTATGTACCGGCGCCTCTCAGCCGCTTCAAGTCTCGTGGAGCCCGGTGCTGCAGCCCCTCTCGTGACCCCAACAGGAACACTGCGGCGTTTCTTGGTTACTTCATTCCAACCAGCAGAGTTTGTATCTGAACACTGGATTGCATTTGAAGAATTTAATTCAGAGTCATCACGGTGGGTTAGTGGTTGCCCTCGGGAACTTGACTGAACTCTAGTAGTTTTTGGTTCATTTTGAATAGGTTCGGCTACTACCACTGAAGGCGGAAAACTCGAAGTTGAGGCTATGGGTGCAATATTTTTACCTTGGCTCTTCTCATATGACTTTAGTTTATTCTCCAACTTGTCGACTCTGTCCGTAAGTTCGGCGATAATCTTATAGATAGGCATAGTAACTTGCTCGGTAACTAACTTTGAAATAAGGATAGATACGCGCTCATCCATAACTCTCTCCATTTCATCCCGAATGACTGCGCGCATGTTGTCCAGGTGGTAGGTGTCCTCGGTGTATGATTGGTCCAGACCTTGCTTGCTATAACTACCTCCACTGCCGCGCTGCACAGTGACATTTTCAGAGCCACTTTGCAAAGATATGGGACTTATAATTCGACGCTGAGTAGAGCTATGGGTAGCGCCTACTGGTGTGTTTACGTTACCGGCTTTTGGGATCTTATTCACACACTCCGGGCATTTCCATGAGTTTCTATTATCTTTACTCATCCTTAAGAATCGTTGCTCGGTAATATTGGCGCATATAAGATCGTAGTTATGCGCACATTGACAACAATTTAGGCTGTTTTTAGCCGTTATAGTGCTACGGCATCCGTGGCAAGAATGCTGCCTGCTAGTCATTTCGAAGTACTTACAGAACCAAGGCGCAGAAGGAGAGCTTAGTATCAGCCTGTGCTACTTGTAGCTATGAAACACGCAGTCAAACTCTTGCGTATAGAAACTATTAGTGATGTTATGGTAGCCAGACAGCGAGCTTCGCGTAGCGCCACAGAATACTCAACAGTACTGCAGCAAATCGCGTTCGGTGCAGGCCAGGGTGACTCACACTCCACTTCGCCACAGAATACGCAACAGTACTGCAGCAAATCGCGTTCGTTGCAGGCTCGAGTGACTCACACTGCACTGTTGCTTGACTAACGTTTTTTTTGAGAATAACCGTCGTTTATTATTGTATTATTGGTAATAATACAATAATAAACGACGGATGATGATGACAACACCATCCGTATTTTAAAAGGACATTTATCCCCTTTTTTTGGAATCATGGACCATCCTTATCACGCATGAGATAGATACATCTTGTCTTTAAAGCTAAAATAGCAATTGTGGCATTCCACTTAGAGCACCCAGATGAACTGCACCAAATTACTGCCACGTAACGCACCAGTCTTGGTGCGGTTAATTTACCAACACACCAATGATAAGTATGGGCTGGAGTTCCGTTTATCTGTCACTAGCAGCACTCCGCGGTTTCACCCGCGTAGTTCCCATTTCCGCGGGAATAAGCATTAAATATAGCCTTTGTTATTTAGGGATAGTGTAGCTTTCTAATGGTGAAAGAATTTTGAAAATCAATCTAGCAGTTTTTGAGTTTACGTTTTCGTTACAAACAAACAAAATCTCACTAACATTAAAAACCTAAAAGTTTATTATTATATATGTACTAGCCGCACTCCGCAGTTTAACCCGCGTAGGTCCCGTTCCGAGAATACGGGAATAAAATAAAGCCTCTGTTAGGGATACTGTAGCATTCTAATAATGAAAGAATTTTCGGTTCAGTAGTTTCTGAGTTTATTCGTTACAAACAAACAAAATATAACATACAAATCTTTCCTCATCATAGTATTGGGAGAAGCTTTATTTTCAAACATCAACCTGCAAAAATCTTAAAATAATACGGTTACAACACAAGCATTTGAGCACTCACAGTTCAAAAGCATTTGAACTCCCCGCGGTAAAAGTAAAACGATGACATTTGGCGTGAAAGTTGCCCCTCGCCATTGAACTTCTGTGATCGAAAACAATAACAGACGCAAACGACTTCGGAACATTCATTGAAAAGGAAAGTTTGAGAACAGGTGCGGGGTCGGTGGACAGAATGGACAATGTAGACGCAGAGTTTGGATTATCGATTTATCTATCGTTACGCTGATTGGTTAACTTTGGTTTGACAATGTAGTTGCCCTTTACATTGTCAAATCAAAGTTACCAATCACGTAACAAAACCAGTAAGTATATCTAATAGTTTACATTAAAAACTTTCCGTGGGTGCCGGTAATAGATTGTTGTCCCTCCTCGTGGATGCAGTAAAAATCTGGCAGCCAACAGCGTCTTTCCGTGTATCATCCCGTAGTGTGCTCGCCAACCCTGCCATGTGTTGCGAGTATGGCAACTACCCCTCATGATCACTACTTGGAGATTCATGGGGGTAGCTGTAGACTTCCTACGGCAGACATGATGATAAAAATAAATAATAAATAAAATATAAAAGTTTCTTTCTTCAAATTAATCTAATACATTTCAGTGGAATGGGACCCTCTTTTAAGTAATATCATACCTGTGCTAGAGGGTCTCGCTCTGCAGCGCAGCTATCCTTAAGATAAATAAGTATAATAGTTAACAAGCTTAGCGTAAATTGTTTAAATTAAAAAAAAAGTAGCAACGTATACTAAGTATACTAAGTAAAAAAAGAAACAATTTAATTTCAAATTCAAATTCTGGAGAATTTAATGTTTATAAAAATTCACAAAATGATTATGATCTTAAAGAACTTACATTGATACATTGTTTTTTAAATTTTAAATATTCAGACGTAGGTAAATACGGTAGCTCTAAAACAGAATCTCTTCTGAATGCTAGCTTCCTTCGGCTTGTTTGACAAATTGGGTGACCTAAATTCCAAAGTCAGCTAACATTGTATCGACGAGCGTAGAATTGAATCTGAGTGCATATCCTAGTCAACGGTAGCTTTGATTTTACCTGCCTTATTGATTGAGTCTAAGGTTCCCTGCTGACAAGACACAATGCTGCGTGTTTGAAAACAATATTTTGTATTATTTTTTGTTTTACTAGATAGATACAATTTAAGATTTTTTCACATTGGTCCGATTTAATCGAGAGCTTTATTATTGATTCTTCCCGGGACCATGCTTGGTGCAATCCAAGCAAAACGTCGGGAAATAATAAAGGTAATTTACGCGATAAATACCCGGTTATATGTAAGTTAATAATGATTCTAGATACACTTTCAGTTTGGTCTTGAGTGGTCAAATTAAATGATACATGAGATTTATTATTCAATTAAGTTAACAGATTTATTTAAATAATCAATTGTAAAAAATAGCACACTCTCTTTTACGAACACATATTTTGAAACGTTGTTGTGTTAAAATCCTATAATACGAGTCTTTGAAATAAATTTCGGGTTTTTTTTTATTACAAAATTCTAACTATTGTACTTGGCTCCCATTTTCATATTTATGTTTCTGATGGGATTTCACTTATCTTTATAACAACAGAGAAAATTGGATAAATAATATTACAATCCTGATAAAAATCAAGATAAAAATTCAATAGGTAGCAAAATATTAGTCCTTATTGACCTAATTTTGTGCTTATCTGGGACAACTAAGCTCTTAAACGGAAAAACCGATTTGGATGCGATTATATTTAAAAGCAGGTTTTCTAGCGGTTCTTAGATGTTTTAATAAAATCGGTTCAGCCGTCTGGAAATTATTGAAGACTAGCTTCTGCCCGCCGCTTTGCATGCAGTTCTTTGGCAGATATGGCTAAAAGTCAATAAGTGTTTATCACTTCATCATTAACATAATTAAATTGTATAAAGCACATCATTGAATTCGTTTGCTTCGAAAAACTTTTTTTGAGGGAAAGAAGTGAAGAGAAAACCTCTTTGTTAGTCTTACTTTACTTATATACCATACTTTTTGGAGCCTAAAAAGGATGTGCAATTTAATTTTGTTTCTTGTATTATTTAGGCACATCACAAATATCTTGATTACATTCGTTATATTTTTGTGTGCGTACAGTAAGTTTTCATAAATATATTTCGATATAACACTCTTAGTAACTGCTACTGCTACTTAATTACTACTGTCTAACACTCTAGCTTGCTAACCCTATGTGATTTTGTTCTTTTGTAAGATAACCTCGTTTGGGATTCAGAACTATTTGGAGTACCTAATAACAGATAACTCGTTTAGCCCATTGAATATAAGTTCTTAGGCAGATATGACCTCACTACCACTCTAGCTGTAATATAACAGAGAATTTAGAATTTATAAAACCCCAACAACTTAAATCATTTCCAAACGGCTAAAACGATTTTGATTAAACATCACCACCGCTAGAAAACCTGATTTCAAATTTAAAAAAAACAGTCCAAATCGGTTTACCTGTCTAAGAGCTACGGTGCAACACATATAGAAGACAAACTTGTAAGAAACCTCTTTTTTCCGGCCAGTATGTGCCAAAAATGACCAGCATTTTGTGTACAATTTTTGCCTTTTTTTTTCGAAATGACAATATTTGTTGACCGCAGATGGTCATGACAACGTTACCGGACTATGGCGAGCACAGAGGGCGCCCAGCCGCAAAAGTTAGGTTGGGGCAACAAGATCAAGGGCACCACTTAGGTTCGAACCACGACTTGGACTGTTACCAGATTTTTATATGTAATGATGGTTAATGTGTATTATTCGGCCTCGCCGGCGAGACCGGTTATTAAATGTGTACCTAGACAGCTAGTGTAGGACAGGTTGACGTCACCTCCGGGTTAGCGGCGGTGAGCTCGTCAACGGGCAAGCCGAGAACGTGTCTCGGTCGACGGAGGAAAGACAATTTATTGCTTATACTAGACTGTTAGACTGTTTTATAGGATACTGCAGGTTCAGACACCCGTATAAAAGCCAATACTCTTTATGATTCCCAAACAAAAAGCACTTTGTAACGCTAGACCGTCTTCTTATCTACGTACAATATTATAAAACGTAGCAATAAAGTAAATAAAGAGACAAATATACATGCTCAAACGTGCAGACACATAAAATTGAATCTTCCACGCTGGTTATAAAGTCGACTTTGGGTATTGTTTGCCGCACATAATGCTGGAAGAATATTATGGAAACAAATTCGCGTTGAGCACGTTCCGTGTGCGAGTAATAAATAAAAACAGAAGTAGGAAGCGAGTCGCGAAATGGCATTGTGTTAAAATTGTATTAGCGAGTTGGTAAGACTGGAGATTTTTAGCAGATGAGTAGCAAGAAAACCCATGGCACACCCATCAGAGAGATGGGGTCTATCTGTCAAAAAAAACTACATAACTGTTTAGCAAGAAATACCATATTTTATTATTTCCGACCTTTCGAGTGAATTGCAGCCGGTTACGGGTAAGTTGTACTAGAACTACCATGGCGAGTCAAGTGTAGAATCTGCGATCAATAGTCATGATGGCAGAGTATTAAAATCATTTTGTAACTTTTCAGAAGTCTTGAAGGTTCGATTATATATTTACAACACTCAATGTTTATTTATGTTTAGTTCTCGTTCCCGTACGGAGATAAAATATAGCCTATGTTACTAAGGGATAATTTAGCATTCTAATTGTGAAAGAATTTTGAAAATTGATTAAGAAGTTTTTGAGTTTATTTGTTAGAAACATACAAAATATCTTTCCTCTTTAAAATATAGATATAGACCATGATCTTAAAAAAATATTTCCCACGCTGTACTTCTCTAGCAATAAAATGATATTATTTCACAGTATAATCCATTTAACGAAATAAAAATAAAACCTTTCTAATATTCGCAAATCTCAATTCAAACATAAAACGTGTCATGTCGTTACGAGGCAGATCCGAAAAAAAATATGTTAAACAAGCAATTTGAGCATTTGGAAGAGCACCTGACAAAGCGCCTTGGGACCTATCTTGAAAACACGCGACATTTCGTTCGTTACAAGATACAAGAACTTTATTCGTACGAAATATAGGTATATTGGTCATAAGTAAAAATAAGTTCAGCAATGTCTCGCCGTAGACAGGCATACAAATATTAAAGGTACTTAGTAAGTATTTCATAACATGCAAACTATAAAACTTAAATTGTTCATGCAATTAAACATAACAATAATTAATTAATAATTTATATAACTATGTCACATTGGGTAAATAATTCTTAGGCATCTTCGTGAGTTACCTGCTTGTACATTATAATAAGCTTTGTCTATTATCAGTAATTGTTTAACTCTACTTTTTAATAAATGCAAATTTTCTATTTCTCTAATACATTTATTGTTATATAGTTTTGGCCCCATGCAAAATGTTTGCTTTTCCCAAATAGGGCTGATTTATTTTGTGCCATGACATTGCTAGTCTATTTACTCGCTTGCTCTGCAGGTTACTATTTGTTACGTTTATTATTACGGTTCGCAGGTTCGATATAACTATATGTTGATATTTTACCTGTTAACCCTTTACCAGGCCTCGGACAAATCCTATAGTAATAGTGATTTTTTAATAGATTTCTATGAGTAATAACGTTTAGTTTGAGATTTCATCAATTATATTTAGAAAATTAGCTAAAAAACCTAAAAAAAACATGTGAGAATACATAATCCCATTGCTTGTCCAGACGACTGACTTTTATATCTACATTATAATGTTTGTAAGTTTGTAAGCATTTTAGTTTAGAACTTTTTAATGAAAACTGTAGGTAATCTACGAATGAAAGATACAATGTAGGCACTTATTTTTAATTTCAGTTATAAAAAACCTTTTTATTCATCTTCTAGAAATCTAGATTCTGATTTAGTGGTACAATTTCATGCACGGGGTGATACACAATGTTACCTTCCAAATTTCGCATTCATATTTTGACCGCTTGTCCTGTTTTCCTGTTTTGGGACATAATCTGAATGATCCATAAAAAATCCATATCTTCGTCCTCTGACGAAAACATCTCACTGAGCACTTTTTCGATCTGATGTTGTTGTAATACCTGTATAACAAAAAAAACACTAAAGTAGGTAAATATTATACTGACTAAGAATTCAATGACGACAAAAGTCTACCCACAATTTATATTTAATTTTCCATAGAGCAAAACGTAAGTAATATCTTCTTAACTTTTAATGTAAAATGACCGTAAGCAAACCAAAAAAGAAAACTCGCGGCAAAAAGCTAGTATAAAATAAAGATTTCAATTCACCGGGCTATGTACATATAAATCCCACAATAATTCCAAGTTTCACAGGCTAAGGTGGTTTCCCACATGCTTTATTTTGGTATATCATGAATTTTTTTGAGTATTTACTTATAATTTATGCACATATCACTAGAAAAACTCTAATTCTACAACATATAAAAAAACCGTACGACTTACCTTTCTTCGGTTCGCCATAATCAATCAAATACGCCGCACTTTTCACAAAAACAACCGTTACACGGACGACCATTGAAAGAATGGCCGTAAAAGTGACATTTGACAATGACAGTGACAATTTATTTTTTGTGGTCCTGGGGAATATTTTTATTTGGTCATTTTTGACAGTTTGTGGTAGATACTTTGCCATAACCTGATAATAACATCTTAAAATCGATGTGGGAGACGCTCAGTCCATAGCCTGGTTAAGGGTTAAACGCTCGAGAACTGTGGATTTTTGTGAACGTGTCAAACGAGTACGAGTGAAATAATTAGTCTACAATTTAATGGACACTTTCATATTTCAGCCGTAAAACGTCCACTACTGAACACAGACCTTCCTCATGGATCTCCATGAAGGCTGGTTGCCATACTCACCACGCTTGGCAGGCGGGTTGGCGAGCGCAGTACGGGATGTTGATAAACGAAAAGACGCTGCTGCCCATGTTCTGGAGGTGTCCCTTAGCAGGCTCTTACTGCATCCACGGGCATGAGATGAGGGGTAACATTTTACTGCCGGTACCCCACGGCATAGTGAATTAATTTATCCGAATGGATATTTTCTTTCCTTTGAATACAGCCGACTAAGCTGAGAGGGCCGAGGATGGTTTAGGCGCTGGGCAAGCCTAACAATGTCCCAGGCACTATCAGACATCCCATACGCCTTGAATACCAAATGCTGACGCTTTATAAATTATCTATTAAATAGATAATTTATATCTATTAAATAGATACTTCAGTTTAGCTGATTTATCGACAGTATCGACAATTTGACCACCTATAAAATTTATAGGTGGTCAAATTGTCGATACTGTCGATAAATCAGCTAAACTGAAGTGGGACTGGGCCGGACATGTGTGTCGCATGTCGGAAGAAATGTGGGCAAAGATAGCCACCGAGTGGGTCCCACATGCGGTACAACGACCGCGCGGCCGGCCCAGGCGCAGATGTCGGGATGAGCTGGACATGTACTGTGCTGACTGGTCGACCAACGCCTTGGACCGGGAAGTATGGAGAGAGGGAAGGGAGGCCTTTGCCCAGCAGTGGGATCCTACAGGCTGATTAGATTAGATTAGGTGGGTAAGACCGTTTAACTATTACTGTGTGAACGTTAATTTTTCTTTGATATTTGTTAATACAACTTTGTCATAATCATCTCATCTCAGCCGTAGGATTACTGTCCACGACCACTACTGGACTTAGGCCTTTTTTATGAATCTCCAAGATCATGAGGGAGTTATTCACATATTCGCCACGCTTGGCAGGCGGGTTGGCGAGCGCAGTACGGGATGTTGATACACGGAAAGACGCTTATGCCCATCTTCCGGAGGTATTCCTTGGCAGTTTCTTACTGCATTAATGGGCAAGAGAGAAGAGGCAAGATTCTACTGCCGGCACCCCACGGCCAAAATACCTCCGTCTAATTGCCTGTCAAAAACTCAATCCAAAAATAAAACAACTTAACGTTAAATCAACTAAATTACTAATTTGGGATCACAGCACGCCATATTGCTTATCGAACCTTTTGAAAAACACTTTCCTTGATTTGACTTAAAATGTTGTTAGCACGATAAATTAGTTAGCTATACCTACTGCCGTGAGGTGCCGGAAGTAAAATGTTGCCTCTTCTTTCTTCCTTGTCGATGCAGTAAAATTCCGCTTAGGAATACCTCCGGATTATGGGCAGCAGCGTCTTTCCGTATATCAGCAACCCGTACTGCTTACGCCACCCGCCTGCCAAGCGTGGTGACTATGGCACCACGCCATGACTTGATGACTTTAAGTACCATTGTATGAAGAGCCAAGTGAGAGGCCTCACACAATGGGACAGTTGACATTGTGAACTACTCCTAATTCTGAACAAGGTACGAGAATAAGCCCCTTGTCATAACACGTACAGCTGGATATCGCCCTCGTGTTCGCGAATTCCACACGTCAAAGGTGATATTTGAAAAAGGAAAATAAAACATTGTTTCGTTGTGTCTAAACTTTCCTCACGCGTACGGGAAACGGGTGCGTTTTTATTACACTGCAAACGTCAAATTGTCCTGACTACACCACTATAAATACTCCCACGGTGAGTGTTGAGTCAAGTCTACACCGTGGACCGCAGACCGCGGAGAGGAAAGCGTAGCGGCCGGCACACACATCACGACGAGGGAATCTGGAGCCCCCCTCCAGTACACAACCGACCACTGGCGCACGACCTCGCGTTCGGGATACCTCCATATCTTATAAAGTTATAACAAATTGTAAACTTATCTAATATATTGTTGTCAACAAATACAGACTGCTTTCGTCATTTGCATCACATTCCTGATACTCCAGAACATGGTCCTTCCACCGTAGAAGAATTATCATATAATTAGACTCCAATACAGCAGGCACCCGTCCTGGAGTCCCGATAGCCCGCTCAAAAAAAATACCTTTATAACCTGCAAAGGGAACCCTAAATCGAATAATTGTTTTGCAACCCCTAATCGGTTTTAAAATACCTATTCAACGATACCCCCCACACGATGGGAAAAACCAGGAACAAAAAATACATCCCCTCCTTACGTGTCTAATGAAATGAAATTATTCATATTCACCCCAAATTAATAATTTTCCGCTTTGTTACCATTGTCCAGGCGTGATTATTTTGTAGGTCCATGCATAGTTACAGCTTTCCAGGGCTTATAGTCTCTTCGTAAAGCCGCAGACAGATGGACAAACAGACAGACGAATCTTTATGGGTTTCTGGTTGTACTACGATCAACTGCGAGCTTAGGTTGTGATTTAAACTTATAATTGTTTGGTTGATTGGAAAGTTGTTGTACAGCTAACGCAATCTACAACTTTGTTATATTTTCTTTGATACTGTCTTATTTAATCTTAGATGTTATTAATCTACAGCTAACATAATTCTGTCACTGTGACACTGTCGCTTTGCATAGAATAATTATTATTTATAGACGTCCATACTTATAGAAAGGCTTATACAAAACTGATACTGAGAACAAAAATCTTCAAGGCACGTTAACAATACAATCGCAAACTCAACCATAAACATCGAAACCTATATTCCATACATAAGTCGGATTGTCGCGTTAAAGTTGGATTCTGAAACATACCTTCACTTTCCTTATAACAACATCCGTTACTGAGCTTCGATTCTCGACGGAGGACAAATGTTTGCTTTTTCTGCAGATATTTATCTCGAGTATTTTGCAGGTATAAGAAGTATGTATTAAAAAAAAATGTAAGTACTAGCTTTTGCCCGCGACTTCGTCCGCGTGGAAGTATAAAGTAATTTATTATAATATCTCCTTTATTTTTAACATTTATTATAAAAAAATCATATTTAGCTATTTTATTGTAATTTATATTATTTTACGGGCATTTATGTAAGTATTTGACTATTTTCGTCAAATTATTTTTACTTTAAAATATACATATACAGTTTTGTAAAAGAAAAAAAAATGTTATACTTATATACTTATTTATTTATTTATGAATAGGTAATACTTTATACCAGGTTACATTGTTTAAATTCTTACACTTGTAAAAAATAATATAGGTTAATTAAGTTATGGTCGCAACTAACAAATTGTTTAAAGATTTTAACTGTGTTGCAAAAATTTACTATGTTAGGTAAGGTGTCCGGCACGTCTATTGTCTTTAGCACATAGCTGCTCTTAGTGCGCATTCAAACTGGTCAGTACATGTACAGGATGGGAATCGCATCTGCCTCGCCGTAACACAGTCTTGTACTAGCACGGGAGGCATTAGGTTCTTTTAACTGTATGCATGCATATTAACACTAAATGAAGTCATAACACCTTCACCTTTAAGTAAGTGTATACTGTTAATTTAAGCTTGCAAATTTGTTTTTGTGAAATAAAATATATTCTTATTCTTATATTCTAAGTCATAAAACGTAAAAACCCCTTTTTCACGCAGCGCCACTTTGAAAATATAAATCCCATTTATTCCCTATCCCGAGGGAATTTCGAAAAATCCCCAGTCCTGACTGACTCACTGACTGACTGACTAACTCACTGATATTCAACGCAAAGCCTAAACCACTAGACCTAAAGACTTGAAATTTGGCACATATACCTTGAGTATCCTAGAGGCGCACTAAGAAGGGATTTTTCGAAATTCCCACGGGATAGGGAATAAATGGGATTTATATTTTCGAATCAAAGTAGCTCTGCGTGTAAAAGGGAATTTTACGTTTTATGACTTCCACGCGGACGAAGTCGCGGGCAAAAGCTAGTTTTATACCAAATTTACGTATATTTGGAAACATCCGATTACTTATCCTCACTTTCACCCCTTATATCCTGTAAACATTTTAACCGTTTTGGATAAAACATGTTTTGGAACCACCGCTAGAAATGCTGCTTTTAAACAAAAAACTGGAGACAAATCGTTCCACTTTTAAGAGCTACGGTGCCACAGACACACACTGACATATAGCGGTCAAACTTATAACACTCTTCGTTTCGTGTCGGGGATAAAGGCAGAACGTAAACAGGCATAATACGCACTCTCAAACGCAAAACTCATTATGCCTTGGGGCTGCTGAAAAAATCCGTCAATCATACGCACACAGACAGCTGTCTTGTCCTGATGACTGAGGCTGGGGGCTCCTAATTAATGAGGCGGCGCGGTGCCCCGCTCGGCAGGCAAGTTGTAACAGGTGTCAGAAGATGCATCGTCTTTTGGTTAGTGGCCACAAGACTCGTAATGTTAAGACATCGAGCAAATACCTAATTGAGAGGAAATGTCATTTAATTTCTTCTTCTTTTTATTATTTTATGGCCTAAACAGCAACTCACACTACAGCGACGAATGCGCTTTGATTGACCAACTCAAACTTTGACAAGTTGTCAAACGTCACACTCGAGTTGGGCAAGCAAATATTGTTATTAAATTAATTTTTAATAAAAAATGGCCACCAACATGGCCAGCCAAATAACATAAGAATTTATAAATTAATTTGACACCGGCGGAATTGTGTAAAACCCAACACAAAGAGCCAGAAAATATAAATAAAAATATTGTTATTAATGTTGATACTCAAATTATACGTCAGCCATATCAAATTTACGAATTTTTTAACGCAAACAATTGGAATAACAAAACAGTAACAAAATAGTTTACAACTAGAAGTTGCCGTGGGGTGCCGGCAGTAGAATAATGGCCCTCCTCTCTTGCCCGTGGATGCAGTAAGAAACTCCAAAGTATAGCTTCCAAAGATTGGCAGCAGCGTTTTTACGTATATCAACAACCCGTACTGCGCTCGCTAACCAGCATACCTAGTGTAGCAAGTATGGCAACAATCCCTATTGTTCAATCTACTGGACAATGGTGTCCGTCATGGAATCTATTTAACAATGTTCCATGCCCTGCAGCGTCCCGTACAGCAGGAATACTAGTTGGTAACCCTGAACAAATCATGTATAACATCTATAATACAGGTCATCATCAACATCTCAGTAATAAAATAACAACTATCAAATAAAAAAACATATTATACCACAGTAAATCAAGCAAATAAAATTAATTTAAAATAACACATAATAATTTCAATATAATTAGAGTCGGATGACGTCAGTTACTATTATTAAAGGCTATGAATTTCTTATAGCTGTAAAAGGTGTTGTCAATGAGCCAGTGCTTCAGTTTGCGTTTAAAGGACGCCATGCTAGTTGCCTTAGTTACACTTTCGGGCAGGTTATTTATTATACACGGTCAAACTCATAATGTCGTTAGCTTCCCAGATATCGCAAGAGTATAAGAATCCATTTGGTAGTTTTTAATCTAAGTTATAGTAGAGAAAGAACTTCAACGTCGCGCGTCGTTACCCGCACGTCGTTACTCGCACGTCGTTCCTCCAGCACGATACGATTAGGTCTTATGTACACTACGCATAAGATTATTCACAAAATTGACATTTACTATATGACAATCCCACTAATATTATAAAGCCGAAAGTTTGTTTGGAGGTTTGTTACCTCTTCACGTAAAAACTACCTAACGCATTGAGCTGAAATTTTGCACACGTATAGACGTGGACCAGGAATAACACATAGGCTTCTTTTTATCCGGGTACAACGCATGCGAAGCGGCGGGCACAAGCTAGTACAAAATAATATGTTCATAATTATATGGATTTGTGCGTATTTGGCAGGCGGGTTGGCGAGCGCAGTAGGGGATGTTAATACTCAGAGAGACGCTGCTGCCTATCTTCCAGAAGTATCCCTTAGCAGGCTTTTACTGCATCCACGGGTATTAGAGGGGGAGTAACATTCTACTGCCGGCACCCCACGGCATATCTAAAGTCTTTATTCGTCCAATATGATTTTTGTCACTAGAAAGTGCTGTGCAATTCGGATTCGCATCACGGAACTAAAGTGGAGCTAGGCAGGACACCTTTCAGGAAGACATGGTGGAGTAAGGCGTCCAAGAACTGGAAACAGGAACGTCGGTCGTCCAATAGTGAGATGGGCAGACGACATCACAAGCTTTGCAGGGCTGACCTGGATAAGATTGTCACAGGACTGTAAAGATGACACAAACATATGGAGGCCTATACCCAACAGTGGGTGAAGTCAGGCTGCGGATGATGATGATGATACCAGTGACGTAGGTATCTAAAATTGTCATTGCATGTCAAAAAAGGAGCCCATAATGGAAAGTCTAGGACCAGCTGTTCTCGAGACATGGCAGTTCGAAGTTTGACAGCTGACATCAAAAAAGAAGATCTCGTAACTGTCTTCCAAGTTTAGAATAATAGAGCCCTCATAAAGTTATTTCCGAATCACGAGGCGATAAATAAAAACAGGATCCCGTCCGTGATAGATCTGGCCCATGGGTAATCATAGCTCGCACAAAATCTATAAGGGCTCGTGAAGAACCTTCTCACAGCTCAACAAATTCATTATTTATGATGGCTCACGTTGGTTATCAAACACACATAAGTAAACGCGCCTTTCACTATTTGCTAAAGATGGATTTATACAGCGTCAGCAACTATCATTTACGCCTTACGGGATGTTGCAATTCCTGGGACATTGTTAGACGGATGGCTTAGGCTTGCCGAACACTCATAAATGTAATATACAACTGAAAATATTTAAATTACGAAGATGTAACTACTCCAAAAAGTACCTATGTTATTATTAGTAAGCACCTTAATATATAATTATAGTAAAACTAGGTTCTGCCCGCCGCTTCGCATGCATAGTACCCGGATAAAAAGTAGCCTATGTGTTAATCCTGGTCAACATCAATACGTGTGCAAAGTTTCAGATCAATGCATTTCATAATATGTGTGGTTTGTTGTCTTTGGCGTCGAGCACTGCCTTTTTGAAATCAGACGTATGGTACGACCGAATAAAAAAAATGTGTTTTTTTATGGTTTTCGTGTTTTCGTGAGAAAGGTAAGTGAAACTAGATACTAGGTTCTTAGACATTATATTCAAGATTACAATAGGCATACATAATTTTTCCTAAATTGGCATTCCTAAAAATATTATTTTTCCATGTCTTATATATTTTTTTTATTTAAAATATGAAATAATAATAAATTTTATCAAATTTAGAACTGTGTTATCTTATCATAGAATAGTTGACTTTTTATTTCAAGTAAAAATTCCAGTTAGTTTCAGTATTATCGTCATTCTTGTAAAAGTCTGCAAATATCAGGTGGCGCCGCCATGACACACGCGAGCTTACGGGTGTAAGGCATGATAGGTGACAGTTGAGTATAAGGGTAATAAAAACATGTAGGTAATATTTACACTGAAGCAGCTGCCTTGTCACATGAGCTGTTCTTTCTCAATTTAAGATAGTGCGATGCGTAAAATGAGATTTGTTCTCTCTAAGCGGCGATTAAGAGAAGCTTGCTTCAGACTTTTTTGCTATTCACAAGTACCTACGCAGTAAATTTGATTAGTTTTTCGAGAAAGTTCTGGAAGGTTTCAAGCTTAGTCTAAAGCGCCTACTTACTAACTTTATCTCACCTCATTTTCTGTTTGAAGAAGATAAAAACATTTAGGTAAGTAAGTAAGGTTATTGTGGTATTGTATGAGTTCCTAAGTAAAATATAAAGTGTTTGTGTCATAAAACAATTTCAATTGTTTTGTGACCTTATCAATAAAATTATGTAACCAATATAACTTGTATTTTATTTTCTGATTAATTTCCTTTACTTCATTATTGCACTTAATTATTTACAAAAAATATTTGTCGTGGGTGCTGCCAGTAGAATGTTACCCCTCCTCTCAGACCCGCGGATGCAGTAAGAGACTGCTAAGGGATACCTCAGAAAAATGGGCAGCAGCGTCTTTCCGAGTACCTATCAACATCCCGTACTGCGCTCACCAACTCGCCTGCCAAGCGTGGTGAGTATGGCAACTACCCCTCATATGGAGATCCATGGAGATCCATGAGGGGAGGTCGGTGTTCAGTAGTGGACGTTTTACGGCTGAAATGACGATGATGATTTACAAAACATTTTGGATAGTTATCGATAATAGTCGCCAAATTCCAAAGTTATTCTGAACATGCCTAACCGTGTCACGTGGCATCTGTCACAGCGATCATGCTTAGTTGTACGGACTCTAATTTTTGTTACCGTGACTGTTTTGTCAAACTTACCCGGTCTGTGAATGTAAGTAGATGCATGCACATTTCATGCATCCTGATTCCAGTCTACGTAACATGAGTTCAGTAACAGCAAAATAGAGAAGGATAGTTGTTAGGAATGTTTTAATTAAGAAGTGCAAAACAGACTAAGCAGTTTTAAACTAAGTAACGGAACTTTATCGCGTAATACCTTATTTCATTATTTCCTGACGTTTCGAATGCCCTGCTTCCCTCATGGTGACGGGTGGACTGACGGACCGCAGAACAGATCCCTAGCCTTTTTTAGATGTCCACATAGTAGTAAAACCAGACGGTTTTTCGGTGCACTCTGTCTGTAGGAAACCCACGCACAGATACTTAAACGCTGCTTCACATCACCACCCTCATCATCTACAATCTGTTGTTTCCTCCCTTACATATAGAGCGTATGATCTATGCGGCCCTAAAAATTTAGTAGGCGAACTGATGCATGTTCAGGAGGTACTAAAACAAAATGGCTACCATGTATACTTACATGGTAGCTATTTTGTTTTTGTTATTTGGAAGAACACAAAACAGAAAAGCCGAAAAGCACTAGAAGCCAGCAAACAGCCCATCTTTTGGCCGTATATGATGGGGGTGACGGATAATATTGAAAATATTCTTAAAAGATTTTCATTAAAGTCAATTTTCAACCCCCACACAAAAGTGGCTAAATAACTTAGAACACAAAAAGATGTCATACCGTTGCAGATGCCTGGTGTCTATAAAATTGACTGCAGTTGTGGCCATTCATATATTGGGCAAAGCAAACGGACAATAGGAGAACGAGTACACACACACACTTGCGGCGAAAAATTCGGCAGGTGCACAAGTAGGCGATAGCGGAACATCTACTGGACTCAGGACCGAATCACTGGATTGAGCTTCACGACCCTAAAGTGCTCTGCAGTGAGCGCCACTACTCACTACTACAAGCGGATGGTCCGGGAGGCGAATGAAATCAAGAAAAACCGGAATTTTTATCGTGAGGATGGTTTTCATCTCTCGTCTTTGTGGAATCTCGTTATTAGTAAATGTGCGACGCGAGGCATTCCGGTATTGCCGCATGAAGATACTGTCAGTGTTGTGTGTCGTCGACTGTCTATTCCTGAGTCTGACGACGAATTGAGGGTAGTCGCGGATTCTACTCTCAACTTGCGACGGTAGCTCCAGTACATCAGTCCATCCGTGACCACGAGAGCAGCAGGGCACTGGAAACGGGAAATAATAATATAAGGTATTAACGCGATAAAGTCCAGTTAATCAGTTTAATTATGTCTACAGATCGCGAAAGTTTACAAAGTACTAGGCTAAGCAGTTATACTTTTTTCGCTCATTATTTTTAAACTATACTATCCTGCTCACCAAACTCATCCTACGTGGTATTGACTATAGGCTATATAAATCTAGATACTTTGTGCGTGATAGGGACCGATTTTTTTATCAACGTAACAAAAGTCACATGTTCGTGACTTATAAGTCTATATTTTTTATTTTTCGAGTACTTAGCTGAACTTGATATGTAAACTGCTAAACAGCCAGATTTGCAATTCTGGCTTTTTATCGGTTGACATTTTTGACATTATATCCAAGCTTCAGAGTTCACCCGCATCGTCTTTGGACTTTGTTCAAGCACTAAATATTTCAACCAACTTGCAAAATTCGTGAAAACACTAAAATCAGCCGTAAATCTTTATTCAAACCGTCACTAAATATTTCAACAAACTTGCAAAACGTGAAAACTCTAAACCCCAGATTGATTGAATATTCACAAGCCCACTATAACAACGGCACAGATGACATCGCATGATAAGGGATCGGTTTACGCAGCCGTTATCCTAAACCTAACAAATTAGAAAGGGACACGAATTTGTCAGCTACACCTGCTGCCCAAATTAGCGAGAGTCCGCTGGACATGTTTTAAATCAGAAATTTAAGTAGTTATGTTTGATTTCGTCTTTGTTGTTCGAGTTGATCGGTTCAGAGTGTTCTAGCAAAACCAAAGACATTGTGGAAAATGACTGAGCAAAACTAATTAACAGTCAATTTGACAAGGTTTCGTAATTAACCTTGTGATTAGTATTTATTTATGGACATCCAACAAAAGGATCACAGTAAAATATTAACTTGTTAATATTGTTAACTAGCTAGTTATTAAAATGCTAGCCGCACTCCGCGGTTTCCTTCGCGGAGTTTCAGATCCCATGGGAATACGGGGATAAAATATAGCCTATGTTACTCCGGGATAGAGCTTTATAATGGTGAAATTTTTTTCAAAATCGATCCTGAAATTTTGAGTTTATTCGTTACAAACATACAAAATACATAATATAGTATTGTGAGATTTCACTTAAGTATATGTGTTCCTCCACTTACAGGATGTCGCAGCATGCATGAATGCAATTTTATCAACATTTAACATAACACGATAATTTAACGAGTGATGAGAGATGTGTGACCAAAATTTAAGTTAATAAAAAATAACAAAAAGGAATTGAATAAAATCTGTCTTTTAATTTAAAATTATATAAGAAATATTACTCAAGTTATGTTTTTATATTAGTAATAAATGTACAATAATTATATTAATCAATTTATATCATCATTATTCGTACAACATAAAAGAAACGATATATATGTATATATATAGACTTATGAGATAAATCACGAACAAGTGACTTTTGTTACGCTGTTAAAAAATCGGCCCATATCACGCACAAAGTAGGTATCTACATTTTTCAGTGGACTGGACTGGACTGGACTGGAGTGAACTGGACTGGACTGGTCTGTAGTGTCATGTACTATTCTGTACTGTCCTGGCGAACTACTTATTTTTTTATTGTACTCCTATAATATGGGTATCAAATGAAAGGGCTTGCTGAGATTAATGCAAAAAATTATATGGCTTCACTCTGAATCCAACATGGCGGAACATCCAAGATGGCGGACAAGTTATTTATATGGACTCCTACAATATGGTTACAAATGAAAGGGCTTGCTGAAAATAGTTCGAAAATGAAGTGACGATACTCTGAATCCAATATGGCGGAACATCCAAGATGGCGGACTAGTTATTCTTAATGCACCCTTACAATATGGGTATCAAATGAAAGGCCTTGCTGAAAGTTACTTGAAAAATAATATGACATCACTCTCAATCCAACATGGCGGTCATGAGATGATGATGAGATGTCCAGTGATAACTAAAAAGTAAAAAATAAATATAAAGTAAAAAAAAAACTTAATTAAATTAGCGGTTCGCTTTTTTGATTCACTTAGTAATGTTTGCTTGCTTATAAACCCTGTTCTGATGATGGGATCCATGATAAATCAAGGGAAATATTCAAATGTAATAAGCACACATACAGTGGTTTGTGTGTTTTCAGCATCATACAAGATTTTATAAATAAAGTAGGTTTTTTTATATTGAAGAATTATCAAAGAACATATCATCAAATGAGTATATTCAGGGCACCCAAACAATATTGAATGCTATTATTTACGCTTACTTCTATATACAGTTTGAGGACCTAGATCTTTTGCCGAACTGCGAAAGGTTGATGAAGTTTTTTACCCCGCTTACCAGGCTGCAAGCCAACCGCGTCATTTGCTTGATGGAGATCAACACACTGGGATAACGCTATGGCCGAAGCATGAAACATAATTATGGCGTGTTTACACGACATTTTTACAAAATGATGAGGCCTGGATTTTTCAAAACGATCCAAAAACAAAGCACCAGTTGACGGTTTCGGTGTTTCAAACGCAGACAACGCACTCAAAACGAGGGAGGATCACCATTACAGTGACAATTCCTGGGCAGCACGCCGGTCATACCCTGGTTCATCCATCTAACAGCCCTGACTTAGCACCGTGTGACTTCTTTCCCGAAAATAAAAAATGAGCTCAAAGGGATACAATTTTCGCCGCCGGAAGATGCGCTGTCAGCGTTAAAGCAGGCTATAAACGAGGTGTCTGCAGCGGACTGGAAAAATTGTTTCGAAAACTGGTTTGCATGAAGCTGATGGAGAGTACTTCGAAGTTTTAATAAAAAAAATCTACCTATGGAGCACGTATTTTATTTTCGTAATTTTTTCTGAGAACACATACTGTTTCGGAAATTAACAAACTAAAAATACTTTACTCTCGCTCTGAGCCTTCTTTGAATTTTCTGATATTTCTTCTTATTATTACGGTCACCATACTAGTATAATACGGCTTATTTACGGTCTTGTGCAGGCTTAGGCATTTAAGTTCACGCGGACAAAGTCGCGGGCACAGCTAGTCTATAATATCACAACATAACCACCTACTACGAGTATGGTATATTATAAGTTATAACTTTTATAACAATAAGCAAGCTGATCATAACTGATTGATTTAAACAAGGAAGTTTTGAAATGTTTATAATAATACTATACAATTACAATTAGCCGTAAGTGCCCACTGCTGGGCAAAGCCTCCCCCATATCTCTCCATACTATAGAATAATATTATTTTATAAATAACGGAATCAGGCGTTACTTTGCGGAAATCCATGACAATAAAATGCAATGAAAATATCTAGTTTTAATATTATTTTGTCAGCCATGGCATGGTACACTCGTTAACTGTACATAAAAACGTACATTCATTCGTTTAGAATAATAATTCGCTAAAGTTTATAACGTACTTTATACAGTACCTAGGTAAATAATCTACAACAAAATACTAATTGCAATGCAAGTTCGTTAATTTTCATAGGTATCTGGGGTAGCCCGGAAACTGGCTGCCATAACGCCCCATCGCAGGTGACCCTTATCCACCAGGCACATATTCGTAAACTTCTAAAAACTGAGGGTCCCTTTGTAACATCTGTAGCGTAAACAGGGGTCTATGCAAATGATTGTTTAATTTGTAGCAGGTAGGCGGCAGATAACGGAATGAACTTGTAAAATAGAGCGTTTATTTATGCCCCAGTTAAATTATGATGTTTGCGCTTCAATATTTTGAATGTGAATTATGTTTGTCTTGCTGGGATCACCATTACAGTGACAATGAGCTAGACAGAGCTCCCAACATTCATTCAACTTTTCCTTCATAATTTTTAATTAAAAATACGTGACTAACAACTTAATACTTTTCTAGACTGTACGCTCAACTTTTTCATTATCGTATAATGTTAGAAGTTGACGCTGAAACTTCCGTTATCCTTTCTTGAATGAAAATCACTGAATCCTGGGACGTCGTAGCACTAAACGTTGTTTCTTGGGATGTCCAGTACATATACCATTATACAGGGTGTATCATTATACTTATAATACATGCATAATATAGTAGAGAAACACTGATCATTTTGAAGTTTTCTAATGTGAGGTCGTAAATAAACACAACTTTTTGCGCTCACATTCCAAACGCTGGCTGAACCCTACGAGATATATTAAAATAATGTACTACAGTATTAAACACCTTAAAAAGGTCTACAAAAAAGTGTAATGGTATATTCTGATGTATATTTAGTATCAGCATTGCTCCCGTGCGGAGACGGGGCGGATCGCTTGTAGTTAATAAAACACATTTCAATAATTGTTTATCAATATCTCGCCTAATGTAATGTAATGGAATGCGACAGCTCAAGCTTGTAAGACTTATATAGCATATTTTAGACAAATATTGTTGTACAACTTTCTTGCAAGCCAATTAACTTTCGTTGCTCCGCCTTTCTTCATCGTATTAACTAGTTATGTCACGCACATCTTCGCTGGCCAACGCCGCCGCTAGCATCTGCGAAGACAAGACAGCCAGTCGCTATTATTGGAGGGCACCTAATCGTGAGATGATAAATTGTCACCGTGACACTTCAGCGAACACTTTAGTTTGACGCGAGACAATATCTAACCATGATATATTGTGGTGTTCTTAATAATACTCCCTTCATATGTTTCACATAATATTCACCTATCTTGCGAAGTCTCATAATTTCTCCGTATATAAATAGTCACGGTTTGCTTAATATGACATCACGTCGATCGTTACATTTTTCTTGTTTACTTTTTGGTATAATTAAGCACCAACATCCTTCATATCTTTACGAAAAACTTCATTTCTCCGACCGACATATACGTTTTTCCACACGTCTTATTTGCCCCAAACACAGAACGACTGCATTTCGTGGCAGTTTTAGATATGCTGCCACGAAATGTTGGAATAACTTACCTCCACCATTAAGAAATATGAAATCTATCGACAGGTTTAAAACTTCTCTTAAGAAAATTCTTTTAATTTCTCAAAAAACCGCCTAGTCGTTCTGAGTTTTCTGGCTTTCTATTACCTACAGAATTCAAAATTATGTAAATTGAGCTTTTTTCTCCATTATATACATATGAATGAACGTAATAATGTTATTATAAATAGATGTACAATTATAATTTTACCCTTATTTGTTTGGATTTAAGCTTTTAATTTTTTTTTTTATCGTATTTACTAAGTATAGTGCATTTATGTGAAGTTTGTGTTTAATAAGTTTCATGTTAAAAATTGTACTGTGTCGGGTGTGTTCCGCGCAAACTCTCCCACGGCGCCACTGAAAACCAGTGCTGTGTCTAACGCAGCGTACGCTGAGTTGGCGACCGATTTATGTCTATAAATATTTTATTGTAACAGTTCCGTTTGTGTATTGTTAATGAGACATAAATAAATATTATTTTCTTTCTTTCTTTCTTTCTAATTTATTAAGTTAGTTTAGAACTTCATTATTAAGACGACGCATTGGCGATATCGGCGTCGGGGCTGTCAACTTTTTGAGCAATTACAATTCATTTGGAATTGATATTTTTTGTGCAAAATTTTTCATGGTTTTACTTTTAATTAGATAGAAAAAAAATCAACAAAACGGCTCTATGGAAACAGATTTCCATTTAACAGGTAAATGAAACCGAACTCCTAATTTTCTGAACATATATGTACGTCTTACTTACACCCTTTTTAAAATAATGGTTGAATTTTACATAATTACCAATACTTTATTTAAAACGAGAACTACTGTTTAGGTGACTTTTCATATAGGACCCTTCATTTCAAGCTTGCTTTTTGCGTCAGTTTGTATGCAGCAGGCGGCCCCGCTGAGTCCGCTTTTTACCACCAATATCAATACATAGTATAAAACAAAGTCGCTTCCCGCTGTTTGTCTGTCCCTATATTATGTTCTTAGATCTTTAAAACTACGCAACGGATTTTGATGCGGTTTTTTTCCGTAGATAAAGTGATTCAAGTGGAAGGTTTATAATGTATAATACATGCATAATATAGTAGAGAAACACTGATCATTTTGAAGCTTTCTAATGTGAGGTCGTAAATAAACACAATTTTTTGCGCTCACATTCCAAACGCTGGCTGAACCCTACGAGATAGATTAAAATAATGTACTACAGTATTAAACACCTTAAAAAGGTCTACAAAAAAGTGTAATGGTATATTCTGATGTATATTTAGTATCAGCATTGCTCCCGTGCGAAGACGGGGCGGATCGCTTGTAGTTAATAAAACACATTTCAATAATTGTTTATCAATGTCTAGCCAAATGTAATGTAATGGAATGCGACAGCTCAGCTTAGTTAGCCTAAAGTAACTTAGGATTTCATGTAGGGTACCCATCTACTACGGAAAGCTGGGTTCTTACCCAGCTATGTTAGGTTTTTGTACCTATATTTTTCATAAAAGTCAAGGTACATACCACTCGGCCAACAAGACTTCCTGCACCGTTAAAGCACGTGTTAAAGTGTACCATACATTTTTCATGACAAAACAGACGGACCAAGGGTAGGCACAAACCAATTCCCACAGGCATTGATACACTTCCATTTAATATATCCATCAGCGTAACCTACATGCAGAGTCGTTAAGGCAAACGCATTACTCAGTGACGGCGAAGCGTCGGAAATCTACAGGATGTGCCGATATCTGGGGCATCAAAATATCTTAAGGTGCGGTTCCAGCATTCGAGAGAAGAGTATTTTACTAAAGTCAAAAAAAAATTGTAATTTGAGCTTACTGCATCTCTTACCCGTGGATGCAGTAAGAATATGCCAAGAGATACCTGTGGATCATGGGCCACATTGTCTTTCCGTGTATCAACATCCAGTACTGCGCCCGCCAACCTGTCCACCAAGCGCGGTATCTGTAGTAACAACCTCCTCACAATTTACTACTTTGAGATTCATGAGGGTGGCCTATGTCCAGCAGTGGACGTCCTACGAAGATGATGATCATGATTCATGATGGTCATGAAAAAATAATAATTCGTTAAACTTTCGCGATTTGTTAACATATTTTTAGTTTTAAAATTACAGGATTTTATCGCGTACCTTTTTTATTATTTTCCCGACGTTTCGAACACATTTCAGCGTTCTTGGTCGCGGGAGGACTGTCAGTCCTCCCGCGTTAAAATCCTGTAATTTTAAAAATAAAAATAATAATTCGCTTGCTTAATTCGTGAAAGCAACCCAAATTGAAAATATTCATCAGGGTAAGTGATGGTCACGTACACAAATAACCGCTGTCGCTCTTATCAAGACACGCGGCAGCGTGTCCATCCTAGTTCAAGGAAAGCGAACAGGCAACATCAATATTAATAATTTCTTTTAAGATTGAGAGGATGGTATTTATAGGTCCTGGGCAAGCCTAATCCATCTTAAATGTCCCACATGAATATCAGTTGCTGGCGCTGCATAAAACATCTAGAATATTGTACAGCACCTTTTAGTAGCTCCAAAGTAAGCAGAGCTTTTGTTATAAAACTAGGTTGCTAGTAAAAATCTTTCACAGAAAAACACTCAACTAAATGATGGTTATCACGAATGAACTGCACATCTGCAGTTCATATTAAAAGTCCCATAAACCGGAAGAGCACCTTTACTAGCACCCGTGGCAAGACATCTATTGAATTGAAAATCGATATTTATTGGCCGCAAGCACCCCAGCACTAGTGGGTACCCACTTCTCGAGGAATCTCATTCAACAATGTAATTTGAAATGGTTACAATCGTACTGACAACTTTGAATGAACAATGAGTCTGAAAAGCTCTTGACGTTTAGTTGTTTGAAGGTAGTTAACGCAGGTCGTTTATGTAAACAATGGTCTCGATTCTGTTTTAAACATCCTAAAGCTATTTATAATCAGAGAGTTTGACGTTTCGAAATTTAGAACTGTCAAAGTAAATCATGGTCAAATTGGTCCGATTTTATTTAAGAATGGCACTAAGGGGCCGTCTCCACGAGCGAGGGAATCGCGGCGATTCTATAGCACGGACTCGTCGCGAGTCTCTCGCTCGTGGAGACGGGCTCAAAGAGAGTGTACAGAAATATTCGTGGCCCATCTTCTGGAGGTATACATATATAGTCCCTGGCAGATTCTTACTGCATTTACGGGCGAGAGAGGAGGGGCTGCAGGCACCCCACGGCAAAGATGACATAGTCGTGGTCGTTAAAGAAATTTACAAAAACGACTAAGTTGTAAACATCCGCTTTCAAAGAGTTTTTAATAGTACATACTGTTATTTTAAGCCTTAAATTCGCATAATTTTATAACGATATAAGACGATGTGCCTTCTTGCTAGTGCTACTGTGTATTGCTACATAATTATGTAGATAGCAATGATTCTTGAAAAGAGAAGTTTAACAATGTTTTGAAACATCAACAAAACTTGTATTTCATACTATTACTATTAAATTCAGGTAAAATTAGGGGTTGGCTCTGAGTTGTGATCAGCCCGTATTATGATTTGTTTTTATATTATTGCTTTTTTCTTTTTTTCAAGTTCGTAGTTGATGCTATATTTCGTCAGCAGTAAATAAAAACCATAAACATAATAGGAGTCACTAGAGTTCAAACTCGAAACTAAATGCAAAACGTACCCCTGAATCACCGAGAGCCGGTCTTCCGTATCCATCACGGTTATATCCTTCATAATCTTCAATCATAGCCGCTGGCACCATACATGGCGGAATGCTTCTAAAGCGATATGAGCAGACATTAAGTTCTATTAAATTTACAACGCAACGAGACGATAACGAATGGAATCGGTAATTAAAATTGGTAAGCTGAGAATGCCTAAACCGGCTTTTTCTTCGTAATAAAACAGTTTTTATAGGGGTTGGATTTTTAAGTAAAATAAAATTTTAATTCTGAAAAAAAAAACAGATAGTAGGATTTATTAACTATATGAAAATTTGGACAGAACTGATCTACTTAGTTTTTGGTCTTTGATATAAGTATTGAATGAATACATGTTGTGAAAGAATTACTAACAACGTATATGCAGAAATTTCCTCGTTTTTCTTCACCGTTCAGTTTTCTCTGGTGACGTGTCGTGTCCGTCCCGTATTACTTAAACAGGTCCAGGATCTATTGGAATAGCCCGACGGTCGTTAGGATGAGCACTGAGCTTTTGGACGTCATTATCTGTAGACGAAATGCTGGGAAGTCAAGACACGGATTTCCAATCCAAAATAGGAATGGCACATCCTTCATATTGTTATAAAGAATGCTCAAAATATAACTTAACATAAGAGAAGCGTTTAATAAATATAATACTGCTTACACCACGTACCTAACTTATTAACATCTTGCTGACATTTCGTAGACCATTTAGAGGCCCTTCTTCATGAGCACCGTTCGTGGCCGACTCCGAGGGCCGCGAGACGAGAACACTCAATTCAGTGATAAGAGAAGCGCTTTAATTTTATTACTAGATGTTCCCGAGTACACTATTTGTCGTAGAGTTTTATTATAGCCTTCCTAGATAAATTAGCTACCCAACACTAAAATAAGTGTCGATTTGAGCCAGTAGTTCCTGAGATTAGCGCGTTTAACTAAACAAACGAACTCTTCAGCTTTTTAATAATAGTATGGATGAGAATCAACAAATAAGAAGTATGAAAAACAACACATAAATGCAAAAGATGCTCTTACAGATTGTTTATGAGGATTTGCGAATATTTGGGATTAATAACGACAAACACGACAAAACCAGTACACTTTTGAGAATATGCTAAGCAAATTTATTAAATGCTTCTTTTTAGACTACACCATGAAACCTATAAACCATGTTCTTGACATCATTAATAACAAAAACTACGCAATTGGTGTATTACTAGATATGAGTAAGGCCTATGACAGAGTACTGTACAGTATATTATTAAAAAAACTATACAGTATTGGTATCAGGGGTCCAGGGTTTGACTGGTTTGCTTCATATTTAGAAAATAGAACCCAATGCGTCCAAATTGAACATTATGACCATAACAATGGAAATATTATAAAAATATCATCTGACCTATTAAACATTTCAAGATCTATACCCCAAGGTAGTGTGCTTGGATGCATTTTATTCCTAATATACATAAATGATCTGCCTAAAGTTGTTGACTGCCCTTGTACCTTATTCGCCGACGACGTATCTATTGTTCTTCCTTGTAAATCTAACCTCCAACTAAACAAACTCCTTGATGAAAATCTATCAAAAATAGAAGATTGGCTTAGCGATCATAACCTTCAGTTAAACTTTAAAAAAACGAAGCTCATTCAGTTTAGACCCTATCAAAAAATCCCTTTAAACATACAGTTTTTATTTCACGACATTCCCCTTGATACTGTTAGTTACAGTCCCCTCCTTGGTATAATTATAGATTCAAATTTAAATTGGAAAGATCATATAAAAAACACTTCACTAAAATTATCAAGATTCACTTACGCTTTGTACGAATTAAAAAAAATAACAGATATAAAAACAGCATTAACTGCGTATTACGCATATGCCCACTCGAGACTACAGTATGGTATCATGCTATGGGGCAACAGTGTAGACGTAAACAAACTTTTCATATTGCAAAAAAAGTGTATTAGAATTATTTATAATCTCGACCAAATGGTAAGTTGTAGACCTTACTTTGTTCAAGAACATATATTAACACTTGCAGGGATATATATATTAGAAATCAGTTTATTTGTAAAAAAGAATACAAACCTCTTCCCAGTACATTTTAGACCACCTCATTTAAGACCCCGCAATAGATTAGATATACCCTTCTCAAAACTTCAATTATTCCACTCCGGCCCTCAAGCCATGTCAGTAAAAATATATAATAAAATACCCCAAAATATAAAAAATGAAAACAACATAAATACATTCAAATCACTCTTAAAAAAGTTTTTAATACAACATAGTTTTTATTCTCTGCAAGAGTTCTTACAGTTTTAGGCAATATTTAAATTTATATTTATATTCTAAGGATTTCTAATGATCTCACTATTTTTTAGGTTAAGAAAATGTTCGTATGATAGATAGTTCTGTTATTTTATTTAGTGTTTGTGTTTTGTTTCACATAGTAAGATTTTTACTAATATGTACTACCTATGTAAGTTGAACTAGATTCACCAAAATATAGTATTAAGTGCTTGGTACTTACTATACCAATTTTGCTGTGCCTTAACAGGGCGCATGTTTGATACTCCTATATTATTTTAAGACCTTGTAACTCAACATGCTTGCAATAAATGAATATGACTATGACTATGACTATGACTAGTATCAAGATTAGCACAAAAACTGTTTTTGCTCGAGACCATGCTGCATATTAGGCTGATTGGAAATTATTTTATTATTACCTAATCAGCTTGTGACAATACTTACCGTTGTACCATTGAAATACAGCTACCTCCGGGATGCCCCCGGAAGGTGGGCAGCAGCGTCTTTTCGTGTATCAACATCCCGTACTGCGCTCGCCTACCCGACTGCCAAGTGTGGTAATTATGGCTACTACCCATCATGGAGATCCATGAGGGAGGCCTGTTCAGTAGTGGACTTTTTACGGCTGGAATGATGATAATGATGAAGTGCTTCTGCTTGTCGATGAATTAATAATTTTAGTAAGAGACTTAGTTAGGGGCTAACATGGCAAAATTCCGAATCAGTAGATACTTTGGTATTCACATTGACGCATTAAAAAACATCAAAGGACCATAGTGTATTAGTATCCAGTAAAGAAGTTGTAATTGTTTTCTTTGTCCGGCGGATAACATTGTTTCAAGACGTCCGAAGTTGCCCGACGCCTTTGCTTTGTTAAGATAATCTTCGTGGGGGCCCCACGAGACGTCAACAAAGAAAATTGGATGGGCAGAGAGCCAATCGGTTTTAATCCACTCTTTTGACCCTCTTTATCAGGTCGTGCGTTGTAATCACGTTTTAGGAATGTCTGAATGACGGCTGGTTTTAGTTTAAGTTGCCGCTAAATATCAACAGCTTCACTTGTAGTATCATGTTTACTAATGGGCACGGTGACAGGATATAAAAGTCAAAACCCTATTCAGTATTTCAGTTACTGTTACTGTTGGCTTTAGGGTTCCCTCATGGATCTTAAAGTAGGTACTGATCATGAGGGTAGTGTTGCCATACCATGCTTAGCAGGCGGCTTGGCGAGCGCAGTACGGATGTTGAAACACGGAAAGACCCTGCTACTCTTTCTCGGTCTTTCAGAGTTATACCTTGCCAGATTCTTACTGCATCCATAGGTAAGAGAGGAGAGGCAACATTTGACTGCCGGCACCCCACGGCAATTAATCGAACTTAACAAGCTAAGCACGCCTAGGATCTTTAGATCTGGATTACCTACAATTTATTTAACGAACCTAACTCAAAAAGTATGATTGTAATATCTATTGCAGGTTGCTGCCTAAATTACAATCTGCATGGGCCTAAAGTGATTGTGGTTTCTGTGATTTATTATGATCACAATATTGCGGAGAAGGATAGCAAATTGTGTCCAAATCCTGCAGGGGTTTTGAATAATAATCTTACGATAATTATTCGCCATTTTGTAAGTGAATCGACCAATGACCGTACTTTAAATCAAACAATCATTTCATTATCAGAACCTTAACAAAGTAATTACTTACATATTTAGTGCAGTTATACAACACCTCTCGTGCTAGTAAGAAAACTGTGTTATGGCAAAGTAAGACCTGTCAAACCACACCCACATAAATTAATGCCTCTTACGTTTAAAAAATCCTTATTTGATAACTTAATAGACTTTTTATTGTACTTTTTCTTCATGGTCGGTAATGAAGTGGCTAGTGAACGTCTCCATAGAGTTGGAATTCAATAGAAATACAAAGGTAGCTGGAAAAATATGGGATATTGTAATTCAAAATTTGCTGGCGAGTTTTTTATCATTAAGTTGATTTTGTAAAAACTGTAGGATATGTTTGTATTGCAACCACAAAGCACAAGCGGAGCAAGCGCTGCGAGCGTGCCGCGGCGAAGTGCCAGGACCTAACTCTGCCTATTTCACTTGATTGGCCAGCATTTGTTTTTGTAAAATCATTGTAGTTACATGTAGCACTATGGTAATAATAATATTTTTTGACACAAAATTATAACATTAGATAGACATCGTAAGCTTATACTGACGAAAATGACATTTTCGTCATACATTGTATTCGTTAAATTGAAAACTTTTTCGTCTTTTAACATTTTCGGGAAAGTAAATAATCTGGATAGTTAATTTGTAAACAAACGCTTCTCACGGTGACATAAATATCACTATCGGCACCGAAAATCGTTAAGCTGTTACTGGAATTGGCAAACCGGCATTACATTAGACGGCAATATCTGTCGCTCCAGATCGTGAGTGCACGCCTTATCTCGGTGGGACTCAAATTGATGCGTTTAATAACGAAAGCGCCTTTCTGATAGAGGTCGGGGAATCTGGAAGGAGCTGCCAGCGCTTTTTATTGCTTTGGACAGTGAATCCGCGATTTGTTTAAAAATTTTAAGGTAATACTTTTCCTTAGAATGAATACCTCATTGTACACATAAATAAAATAATGGATAATTCTGGACATTTCATATCTAGCCCCGAAGCAGAGCTTGTGCTAGATACAATACTTTAATCTGTCTGTCGCCGTGGGGTGCCGGCAGTAGAATGATACCCCTCCTCTCATGCCCATGGACGCAGTAAGAGCCTGCTAAGGGATACCTCCGGAAGACGCAGCAGCGTCTATCCGTATATCAACATCCCATACTGCGCTCTTTCGCGCGATTTCTCCTGCGTATCTATTTCCATTATACCTACCTGGCGGCCGCCTCCGGGGTTTAATTGGTATAATAGCTAACAGGTTCTCACGAATCTCAGGTTACAATAATTGAATTATTGTAACCTGAGATTTGCATGTTGTATACGTAGATTATAGTTTTACGACTTTCTAGGATTGAAAGTTAAAACTTTCATGTTCTGTTCTTGAATGAACTTCAAGAGCTTAATATACGATCCTAAATTCTAAATTAACTAAAATCTAAAAGTGTATTAAACTAGAACTAGCCAAAGTTGAAGGGTTCTAAATTTACCCTGTGTAATACGATAATAATAAGAGGTACTTTATGTTACAAGTCAAGTCAAAGCCAAAGCTTATATCACTTTTCTTATTAAATCCTTTTCTTCTTGTTCTTTTATGGCTTTTAGTGTTTGATTTAACTAAATTCTGTCAGTGTCAAGAAACGTAAATTCATTGTAGACAAGTTTATAAAATTAAATATATAAGAAACCTCCGATACTTTGCCTTGTCTCAATTAAATTAATCGTAAAAAGTCAAATTAAAGGTAACAATTATTAATTGTTCCTTTAATTTGACCACTAGCCCGACTCCTCCATCTGTTCTGCCTCCTTAAAACTTCACTTACAAACATGAACACAAAACAATTTTAAAAAGCTTTCAACTAAATAAGACCACAGATTTTACAACATAATACTGGTAGTAAGACTATGCAACCTCTTCTGCTGAAGCATTCTAAACTTCTAACCCTGTGTAATCCAAGGTACTTCTAGATAGTTGTACCTCCATCGTCACAGGAGAAGAGTCTATTAGGATGCCTGTGGGGACGTAACAGTCAACGGACGATTCTTTAACGTCTCGACATTGATGGCATTTGAACGATTCTTATCGAACACGCTGTAATTCGGAAGGTACTAAATTAAAAATGGTGTGTCGTCATTGCTGTTATTTATTTGTAATAAGATACCCTGATAGGAATAAATAGGGGTTTGCATTTTGATCTCTAAACTTTTGCACATTTTCAAAATATTATTTATAACTTTCTCCATTCGATAAATATCTTGTTACACGCACTAAAACCGAAGGTCGTTAACGGCGGTGAACCAATGAATTTTTCTTTCTTGGAAAATGTATGTTCATTTAACACGTGCCTAACGGTGAAGGAAAACATCGTGAGGAAACCCGCGGCTTAGTCAGCTTCAGACATATTGACCTGTTCATTCCTGTGACTAATAGTTGACTAAGCTAGTATAGGTGCTGGGCAAGCCTAATCCATCTTACAATGTCCCAGGCACTGTAGCGTCTTAAACAGCATTATTACCGGTTGCGGACGATGTATAAATCTCACATAAATTATAAATCCGAAAGTTTATTTGTATGGATGTATGGAGGTTTGTTACCTCTTCACGCAAAAACTACCCAACGGATTGAGCTGAAAATTGTATAGATGTGGGCTAGAAATAACACATAGACTACTTTTTGTTCCGAAATTGAGAACCAATAGATAGATATGAAGTAAACATTTTTCTTTTGTATGAAAATTTGACTTTGTTACACCTTCACGCAAAAACTACGCTACGGGTAGAGTTGAAATACACGAATAGATGTAGACCAAGTTTAACATAATAGACTTTTTGTCCCAAAAATTAGTTCCCATAAGATAGATATGACGTATTTTTAGTTTTAAAATTACAGGATTTTATCGCGTACCTTTTTTTATTATTTTCCCGACGTTTTGAACACAGTCTTTCCTGTCCTCTAGTTCTTGGTCGCGGGAGTCCTCGATAAAATCCTGTAATTTTAAAACTAAAAATATGTTAACAAATCGCGAAAGTTTAACAAGTTAGATATGACGTAATCAGTTTTCCTTTGTATGATATTTTTTGTTACATCTTGACGCAAAAACTAGTTTTAGCTCAACCTAGATAGAGCATAGAGCAACTAGATAGAGCATATAAACCCAAATTAGCATATTGGCTACTTGAAGTCCTGAAAAGCTGGGTCCTTTTTACCTATATGGTGGATATAACTATTTAAAATGCATAAAGACTTCACTGCATTGTAAATAGCTGTCTTAGCTAGATGATGGTATAGGTGCTGGGCAAGCTTTATCCATCTTACAATGTCCCACGCACTACAACGTCCCATCCAGCATGAATCTCTACAATAGATGCAAAAGCCTTATTTTTTTTTTATTTTATCATTTTTTTAATTGTGAGATAAATTTTCAGAAGCGAACGGATTTAATAATTTTAAATTAAAATGGGTTTTATAATATAATAATAATAATAATGTAAACTTTATTTCAGACACCTATAGATAATAGTAACAAGATGTAAAGTACTAAATCTAAGGCCCATATAATATATACATACCTTACAGACTAACATACATAAAATAATATCTTATCTACTAAGTGCACGTTTGTCCAGCGACGTGCGACGCATTCGCGGTGTCAGCACAATGATTCGGGGTCAGGCGACCGATGAACCGTCGAAACTTGACGCCGGCCGGCCAGTACTCTTGACTCATATAGGTCGAGAGACAGTGTGTTGGAACCCGCACCATAAAGGAACCGAAGTTCACGTTATGGCGAGAAACCAACTTCTCGACCCTGAGTGTATAACCGGACTTCTTCGTCATGTAGTCTACTACATCTTCGGCTTTCACGGTGAAGTGCACTCGTGAAATATACAACTGCGTAGTAGGCACCTCGGCTCGGAACACAAAGTTAGTTCCCGAGGCGGTACCACACCGGTTCCGGCTGGAAGGTTTCCGGCGCTTTCGCACCAGTTCGTTTTGTTATTCTTTCGCATCGTTTTGTTATTCTTTCGTAAATTGACATTTTTATGTGACCTTTGGGCCTAAAGGAATAAACTGAATTTGCCTTAACCCACTACAATTTACCATCTGAATGAACGACAATATTTAGTAACAAACTCACTAACCTATATCTTATGAAAGCGCTTGAAAAGACACTCAAAAATTATTCGACACCTGTTTCGCCTCTCTACAAGGCTCATAAGGATTTAAATCGGCTCCCTGTTTGTCCCAGAATGCACAAGAAACAACGAAGACGTAGAGGTAGTTGCCCAATAACGAACAACAAGACCGCTCTCTGGAAGTGTTGCCTTTTCGACTGCCGAAAGAACGACTTTTTGTTCCGATATTCTGCAAAATCACGCCAGAATCAATTAATTTATTTAGCCACCACCTTTTCTCATTATGTAATGAAGGAAAACATCGTGGAGCAAGTCGCGGCTCAGTCAGCTTCAGACGTATTGGCATGTTATTTATTGCTCTGCTACTCTCGGATTTCACGAAGATAACTCCAAGATATTCAAACAACTGAATAGCAGGATGATTCATATAACATGTAGAGGTATAATATTAAACTAGTGGATATAATTGTGTTGATTCGGACAGAGATGATGAAATATGCGGCTTTATTACCGTAAAAGACAAAACAAAACCCTTTCCGGTCTCGGGACATATATATCAAGGTAATGAAAGTGTAACGAAAACCAGATCAAAACCTTCAAACCGTTTCCTGATTTTAGAGTTTATAAGGTATACAAGGTGCATTATTGCAAACATCAGACATCATTTACATACTTGCTTCTGTCGACGTAGTTGCAACACAGTTGATATTACTTCAAAATGGTTGCGAAGGTAATTATAAACATTGTTAGCTTTACTACTTATCTAATTAAAGCCTAATGGTCCCTTTACAGTCAACAACTTAATGTACATTGAGTCAGAGTATGTGTAATAGTAATCGTTTAAAAAAGCCGTGTTGGCCAAGTGGTATGTTTACCCGGCTTTCAACCTCCAAAGGTCGTGAGTCGATACCAGTCTTGCACCAATCATTTTAATTTACTTCATGAAATAAATTAGAAATAATGAAAACTGATTATAATAAACTACAAGTGCCGAAACGTACCCGAACAGAATAAAGGATGATCAAAAATGATTTAATAATACAAGTAGTGTTTTGTGTGCAGCTAATTTTTATTATTTCAAGTGCTCCACCATGCGCTACTTCAAATTCACAGCTTTAATTTGAAAATCTTAGAAATGTCCCAATAAAGTTAGCACCACATTTCTACGATAATATCTTCGTGATGTCCTGTTGGGCCCACTAACTTTGAGCCTATATGTAACCTATCAATGGGCCAAACGAAACATTTTTTTTTATAAAATTTTATCGCGTTGTGCTCACTAGCAGTGGTAAAGGGCCCAATGGGTTTCCATTTTATTAATATAAAATTATATATATATATATATATCTCGTATTTATTAAAATAAAATATAACTCTTAATTATGACTATTTATACCGTGAAAATATTGCTAGTGGCCCGAACGAGATATCAAAAAAACTAAATATTTTTTGTCCCACTACTCCATTCTGGCAATTCCTCAATATCATCCTACATATAAAAGGGGTTTATTTGATCCAGAGATACATAATAATGACGTGGTTTCAGATCAGAGCGAACAATAAGGTACTTGACTAATTGCCAAAACATTTTACCTTCGTCATGTGTATCCACACTGTCAAAACTTTTTTACAGCTAAACTTTTTTTTATTTTTTTTTATCTAAACTCGTAAATCCTTACTTATCGCGAATGTAAGTTTGTTTTCACGGCTTAACGGGACGCATTGATGACGCATTCATTATCGGAATAATTGTTAAATTACTATGGTAAAACACCTGAAAACAAACTGACGTGCAAAGCTAGCTTATAATTAAAAGGCGTAAGCGCCAAAACCAGAATTTTAAAAGGGTTGAGGCATAATTCCGTTCCGTTCTCCTGTAAAGTTAAAATCTATGTACTTACAGGGCAGTATTTGGGATTTTTTTCTGTTAACCCATCGTGTAAAGCATCGTGTAATAAAAAAAATATTTTTTTCTATAAAAGCAAATACCAATTTTATGTTTAAAACGCGAAAAATTCAAGACATGAAATATCAGTTCCAAATGTTTTGTAACTGCTGAAAAAATCTGAAATCCCTGACTTCACTATCGTGGATGCGTCGTCATAAGGGCTAAACGAATCTCGATGCGACGGTTAGGTACGTTTTTGGATAGAAATGCTACTTTTTATAATAAGTAATCGAGTGAGCCGCCGCCCTGGCTTGCTTTTATTTGTACTTATAACAGTCTAGGTATAGCACAATTTTCATAACAATTAGGGATTGTTCACTCTCTTGTTAATATTGGTGAGGGCTAATTCGATAAGTCACGCAAGTTATTAAAGTGAAAACATAATTCTTTAATTTTTCCACAAAAACAACCGACTTAGGTATTTATGATAGTAAAAGGATAGGATCTAATTCATCAATCGATATCGTGAATTTTTGTACATTTAATAGGATATATGTAGATACTTTAACAAATTATAGTTTCTATATATATGTATATTGGCTTTTATCTATACATGCCAATCGTTATTATATGTCTACAATATATAAGTTAGTAAAAGCAAAATTCATCATCAAAACTGAGTTTTGAATGTAACATAGATTGAAATGAATGTATACTGACCAAATTGGAATGAAACTGGTGAAATTGGTTAAAGGAACAATTTTATTTTAAATAATTGTTTTTCCAGTTCGTCGCCCTTCTCGCCCTGGCCGCAGTAGCCTCCGCATCAGACTACTCCAGCTTCGCTTACGACGTGGCTGACCCCTTCACCGGTGACTTCAAGAACCAGATCGAGTCCCGTTCCGGCAATAACGTCCAAGGCCAATACTCCTTGCTGGAATCCGATGGAACCAGAAGGACGGTAGACTACGCTGCCGGTGCTCAAGGTTTCAACGCTGTTGTACGCAAGTCTCCTGGTTTCATTGCTCCCGTTGCTCCTATTGCCCCTATTGCGCGTGTTGCCCCTATTGCGCCTATTGCCCCTATCGCTCCTATTGCCCCTATCGCCCCTATTACTCCTGTATCACACATTCTTCCTATTGGACCTTACCCTCAGGAGCCCATCTTCCGCATCCAACCTTTCCCCTATCCCATAGCGTACTGATCTGGTTTTTTGAATAAAATGACGGAATTACTGCGACCCTACATCTGTATTTTATTTATTTTTATAATATAACTTGAAATAAAGAAAAATGTTAAAATAGTAGTATGTTAAAATAAAATTTAATATATATTAGTCGGTCGCCACCTCAGTGCACGCTACTGGAATGTACCTCTAATATAGTGGCACCGTAGGTGTTACTTGGTACTTGGTGAGCGGACTGGTTTCCGCAACTAGGCCACTGATGGGCCCTTTTTGCGTGTCGGACGGCGTTTGTTCAGTGCTGAAATTTCCGTAGGTGTTTCATAACATTATAATTATGTTAAAAACTTGATGCATTCACACACACAGGCATATAGATCAACTCATGACCATACCGTAATCCCTTGATCATTTATCGAAAAACATTGTGAAAAGTGAGAATCAGCTACAAATAATGTAGTACGTGTATAACTTTCACCTTAAATTGCATTTCTATTTATGCTAGTATTTTAAACCCGACACTTGGATAAAGAAATTCAGATCGTAACAGCCCCACTGAGTATTTAGTGGTTCATTTCGATTCTACGATTTCTCCTTTGTTCAGTGGCTCTTTTTTCCAAAAGGATGTTCGGTGAATTGCAAATCTGTTCGGTTGAGTCGACTTCAAGGGAATAGCCTCGAGGGCTGTGTAAATATTTAATGCATATTTCATGGAAACCCAGACGTTTAGGTACTTTGTAAGAGACCGGGTAAAAACAACTTTAGTGGTGTCATGGAAGTGTTTGGCGCGTGTCTGGAATTGTCTACGATTATTTATTCCATTTTAAGGATAAAGTAAGGTCTTTCACTCTATTTTAAGTGATTTCTACAGCGTCAGGTTTTCAGGCTGTACGAACGCTGCAGTGGCTGGGGCATCGTTAGATAGATTTGATGGTTAAATGTGCGCATACATTTTTTAACAAAGTAAAACACACAGCTGATATCGAACCCACGACCGACCGAAACCCACTCGGCCAACACTTTTTAAATCATAAAGGATTATTATATGTTCCAATCATGGTAAATTATCCAAAAAACTTTAGTCTATGGCTTGTTTTCATAACCAAATGTCGCAGATGCTACCTTCCTTCTGTGATTATGATTAAGTACAATAGGTATTATCAAATCATATCATTAGTAACTGGACGGTTTCTTCACTTGCTACATTTATTTTATTTAGCTACATTTGTTTACGGCTAGTTATCCAAAGCCTGAAACAAAAATGAAAGAAATACAAATACTACTTGGTATTTTTAAACAAAAATCGGGTTTGATGAAATACCAAGTAGTACCTATTTACTTAAAAATTAGGTGATTTTTACGAATTGTTATTTTTTGCTAATTTGTTTTGGATCATGACTTACAAATATTTTGTTTTCAAAGAAATATTTTTGCGTGCCGTCTTCAGAGAAATCCAGAGTTTGTTTATTTCAAAAGAAAGGGAGGTAGGTAACTAATGCCGTAGCGAGCCGGCAGTAGGATGCAGGGGGTGGCAACTCCTTACCCATGAAATGCCAACAGCGTAAGTCCATGAGATTGGAAAAACAGGTTAAGGCCGCTATATGATAAGCCAGACAGAGACAACAGATTTTATGCTCAAAATCTTTCTTGACAGTGAAATGTCCCTGTAACTGTGGCGTCCATCTTGCATGATTTTGATTTGGGAACGTTGAGTTTGTTTTGATTTGAAACTTTGAAATTTGAAACTTCATTGTTCCGAAAACAGAGAATGACCCAAATGCCATATACCACTAAAAACGCAACTGGAGACGACAGAAATAGTACTTGCGTTTTCATAGATTTCCTCCTCTACTTGGAAAGCATGGCTTGTAAGGTAAGTACGGTACCTACCATTAGTATGATTCTTGTCTTTTTTTTGTACCAAAATAATGTCAACAGTTCATACAAATGTATCCTCAAGTTGTTATTAAATGATTCCACAAATCTATCCTCAATACATGATTCCTGGGCGCGAGTATGGGCTGAATTTTGTTACCCAGCTGGAAACTGGTCCAGTAAGTGAAGCCACCACGGTTTGCAGGGCCACATGATACATAGTATGTAGGTATAAATACTTTAAATTCTCTTATAAAGTTACTAGGTCATGTGGGGTATCATAAAAAGGTATTTATTTGCACATTAATAAACAATTTTTAGTTTTGCTGTAAGCCGTATAGTTTGTGACTAATTTACAAAAACATTGAAAAAAATAACGTTCCCCTTTATCTCCGAAGTTTGCAGATATAAACCCCTGAAACTTTTATTGCTAATAGGAGTGCATGTAAAGATTACAGTAAAATTATAACGAACCCTCTAATTTTCATAGTTTTGCAGAAATCATCGAAAGTGTAAAAAATCTACATAAGTTCCGCTTTCAGACAAGAGATGGCGCTGTCAAGGTTCTCCAACAAATATAAACCACCTTTAACATATATTATATTGTATGATGGCACGGAACACTCGATGCGCGAGTCCAGCTCGCTCTTGCGCGGTTTTATTTGAAACTCCCGCCAAACGCCGCCACCTTGAAAGTTTGCTTGGGAATAAGTTTTTGTCTCTAGTATGCTCTACTGTTAGCATTTTTATTATGTGGAGTCTTACTTATTTCCGTAGGATATTAGTGATCTGTTGTAGGAAGTTGTCTCTACCTCCGGAAGAGATGAGCAGAGATAAGCAGCGGCGTCTTTCCGTGTAACGACATCCCGTACTGCGCTTGCCAACCCGCCTGCTATGCGTGGCGAGAATGGCAACAACCGCCTCATAACCTTAGAGATCAATGAGGGAGGCCTTTGGCCAGCAGTGGATGTGGACATTGGTCCTACCGCTGAGAGGATAAGATACTTCGACTTATTAACAAATTTTCCAAGCTTGTTGATGATCCGTTTTAAAAGTATCTTTAAAGATTTGGTCTTTAATTATATTAATATTTAAAATTAATATAATTTATACATTATATTACTTACCTAAGGCTAAAAAACGACTGCTAAACTGAGCATCATAAAATTTCACCGCCATAACCAGTGTCTGAAATTTCGTCACGTGGCGATTCGAAAAATGTAATTCATAGCCGGGCCCATTTGTATGCATAACTCGACTGCAGTTTATTAAAAATGCACCGAGATCCCGGCAAACGGTGGTCAGCTCCATTAAACCTCCTGGATAAATACAAGATGTGCTGTTATTTCCATCATATTTTATGCAAACATTTTTCGACTATCAAATTTAGAGGACGGAAGGAAAAAAGACGTAGGCTCTTATGAAGCTAAACGTTTATAGTCTTTCTTAGGGTTCCGAAACGGGTTTTAAAAATATAATCTATATCTATAAAATCTATCTAAAAAAAATAAAAAAAAAGGGAAACGTATTACTAAGACTTCGCTGTCCTTCTATCTGTCTGTCTATAACCAGGCTGTGTATCTCATAAATTTAAATTGTGAACATTGGACACGCATTATTACAGTGTAAGGTGTGCTGTAAGGTGTTTCGAACCCGTACTAAATGTGCACAACACGCTAAAAACTGATGTTATTTGACATTTGAGCAATAAATCCTATCAGAAACTAACGTAAATCCTAAATGGACTTGTAAGATTAAAAGCTAAATAGGCTAGACGTTTATGAAAAAAATATGTAGGCAAAGAGCCACTTAGCAAAGCGTGGGCACTTGATGTATTGCCACTAGAAGGTAACTCACGCAATAAACGTATTCAGTAACTGATTTACATCTAATAAGCAGCAGTTATAAATAACGTAAATATATCGTTACGTTAACGTTTCAAGCCTGCCTATTCCACTCACGTTAGCGTGAAATATAACTTTGTGAACTGCTAAGGCGAAAACTGAATTTACATTGGTAAAGTAGTCACCAAAATAATTCATTGATTTTTCATAGGCTTGCTACACTCTTGAAATATGTACATACATGTAACAAAGTATGCATTGAGACTGTTTGAGGTCAGTTGAACTTACTCGGTCACTCCTGAACTTCATTGCGCTTCCTCTAATTATTGATAAAAAATACGTGTATATTATTTTTGTATAATCTAAAAAAAAGTAGGGCCTTTAATTACATCTATTATAGATTTTTTAGACAGCGTCAGCCACTGATTTAAATACTTTACGGGACACTGCCTTAGACCAGACACTGCAGTGCCTGAGACATTGTTAGATGGTTTGGGTTTGCCTAGCACCTAGACCATCCTCTCAGCTTAGTCAGCTATTAGTCAGAAGAAGTAACAGGTCAATACGTCTGAGTTGACTAAGCCGAATTCACCTCACTCACGGACTAAATAGAATTATGATTTTCATACCCCATCTAGTAGACCTTTAAGAGTTGTTGGGACATTAAAGACATTGTATTGATAATACAAATTCGTAATAAAAGGAGGATTGCACTGTGGTGAGTTATAGTGCAAAAGGCTCCCGTAGCTTCAACGATTTGGGATATATGAAAAGATTTCCTCCTGAACTCTCTACGACTAGCCAGAATTGGTATACCATATTAAATTGTTGTTATTTAAACAAAAACACAGTCAACATCCTTTTCCCCGGGGCAGACTAGAATGAGAAACGTAATAACAACTTTTGGAAGCAAGATGAGTTACTCTGCCAAAATTGCACAGCGAATTCATATTGTTGCATGGAGCCTGCAATTATCCTGCACTATGGCGGGACCTAACAAGAGTTGGGTGTTTACTCCGACCACAGATTACGAAGAAGCTTCACCGCTACAGCATATGAGTTTCACATTTTGGCGAAATTTTCAAAGCATAAGGTCCTTGCCATATGGCATCGAAAGTAGCGAGATGGATTTTGTAAATTCGGGGATTAATCGCATTATATTTAGCGTCGAATCATATACTGACATACTTCGTTAGCTCTAACATGAGTCTGGTGTTTACATCGACCATAGACTACAAAGAAGCTTCACCGTTACAGTTTCACGTTTTGGCGAAATTTTCAAAGCATAAGGTATTTTCCATAAGGCATCAAAAGTAGCGAGATGATTTTTATAAATACGAGGACCGATTATGTTATATTTAGCGTCAAATCAAGTAAGTTCAAAGTATGTTCATATTTATCACGTACATGAACGATGAAGGAAAACCGCGGCTTGGTTAGCTCCAGACCTGTTCTTGCCTCTGACTAATACACGACTAAGCTGAGAGGATGGTATAGGTGCTGTACAAGCTTAATCCATCTAACAATATCCTAGGCACTCCAGCGTTCTATACATCGTGAATACTAGTTACTGACGCTGTATAAATCATCTTAAATAGGTGTAAAGGCCGATCAAATTTTTACTTGAACAAATATATAAAAACAAATCCGCTAACCTACCTAATGAGCGCATAAAATATATAATAAAAATCGACACGACTGTTTCGCCTCTCTCTACAAGGAAGCTTTGAGAATTCGGCTTCCTTGAAGAGCAGCGAAACACGTGTCGAATTCATTTTGTGTATTTTTCAAGCGCTTATTTGATATAGGTAACCTCATCATTTCAGCCATATTACGTCCACTGATGAACACAGGCCTCGCTCATGGATCTCCATGAGGGGTAGTTGCCATTCTCACCACGCTTGGCAGGCGGGTTGGTGAGCGCAGTATGGGATGTTGATACACGGATAGACGCTGCTGCCCATCTTCCGGAGGTATCCCTTTGCAGGCTCTTACTGCATCCATGGGCATGAGAGGAGGGGTATCATTCTACTGCCGGCACCCCATGGCGGTAGGAATAGGTAACATATTTAGGTTGAATAAGAAATATACATATTATATACTACTATATATTTATTATAGTAGTTTATTTAAATTTTTTATTCATTTCGATATTAGTCGCCGACAGTGTCGCCAAACCCTTTGTCAACAATTTTTCCATGAAACGCGAGGCGCGGGTTAAATAACTCTCGTTAACTTTCCCGCCTGTAACGGTCGCCTGATTATTTTACTGATGCGTTTTTTAACGAGTCTATTTAAATTTGGCGTTTGTTGGTAACGTTATGTAGACGTATACCTAGGTATATTACGTATACCGTATAGGTAGGGCTCTAGCGGACATTACATCCTGTAAATAAGCATGAGCGCCAGATCATTGACAAAATCTAAAATCTATCTTTATAATACAAAACAAAGTCGGGTTAGTTACACCAGTTAGTCATAAGTGATGTAACTAACCCGACTTTGTTTTCTAGAACGACTTAAAAATGAATGAATGAATGAACACTTTATTGTACACAATAGTAAAACCTTAAGATATTTTAGATTAGTTTTAGATTTAAGATATTTTAAATTTTTCGCATTTTTCTGCGCCCGGAATGCATACAATATGGTAAAAGTTCCTAGAAGAAATATGTAAATAAGTATAATATAAATTTAATTTTTAATACATCTAATACAGATTATGAAGATAACATTTTTTGTTACGAATAGTCAAATTATATTATTTAAGTTCAGAAATATTTATTTTTGTCTAAACCTTAATTCAACACAACGGGTAATAATATATATATACGGGTATATCAAGCAGTTTTACTCATTAGGTGACGCCGCGAAATGTACTCTCAGAAAAATATATTAGGTACACGTCGACCTTCAGAAGAGGAAAGACTTTCGGTTTTAAAATCCGGGGTAGATTTACTCGGTCACGTCGTAAATAATCTTTCGCCCAAAAAAAGAAACAAGGCGAATATCTTCACCTCCGTGAGTTTTCTGCAAGAATAATAGTAAATATAAATGTAGCAGAAGTGTGTGGCATAAATCCGTAAGATGTTATTTGCGTGACTCGTGCGTGAGGCCTGTATTTGAAATTTTATTGTGGGGGAAAGAACCGTATTGCCCATCGGACAGGAAAAATATTAGGTAGTTATTTGAATAGGAATTCCTACGGATATTTTTTGTATTATTCTTATAATATATTTTGTGTCAATATCCTTGATCATATCAGCCTTAGGATTCCTGTCCACGTCTACTGTTGGACATAGGCCATCTTCATGTTGGCGAGCGCAGTACGGGATGTTGATACACGGAAAGAATATCCTAGCCAACTGTTTCTTTTTCGTTACTTAAGAAAATAAAGTTTATTGAAGCAAATAATTTAAATCTTATGGCACAAACTATGCTGATATTACGTTTCTATTTGCTCTTTGGGACCAAATGGACAAACGCTTTTTAACCGATTTCGAAATTTGAGGAGGTTCTCAAGTCTTATGTTTTTTTTATTTAATAGGTATTTTTAGAAGTCCATCATCTATGAAACAATGAGGAAATATTTTGAAGTTCGATACACTTTTACTTTAAGTCACTTTTTTTAAAACTCGATTTTGATGACGGAATGCTTGAGGAAATGACATGGCATAGTATGACATAAATTTGAACTTGCGGTTGTGTTTTTTGTTTCACGTTATAAAAGATTATTGAGTGAGCTAATGACTAATAGATACGAATCATTAAGTGAACATAGTTTGCCATATACTGCTTATGCTGAGTGGTGACCAATTTGTATCAATGTTAATTTTAAGTAATAATAATTTAATTTTAAGAAATACTGTTAATGTTTTGGTACAAATAAACGATTTTTTATCATATCTCATCTTATTTATAGGTTAAGCGTTAAAACCACCAAAGGCAAATGTGCACTGAAAACTTCAGTCTGTTTAAATTTTAACAAGACTTTTGACTATAACTTGACCTTTTACCAACTTATTAACAACACTTGAAGTGGCCGTGGGATGCCGGACTGCCTGTTACGTAGGACATTGTTAGATTAGGTATGCTCAGCATTTTGTTTTCCTTTACCGTACATAACTACATTTTTAGAGATAAAAATACATTGCTTCACCAAAGTACCAAAAGTCAGGGTTACATACCACTTGGCCAACATGGCCCCCATGGCCTATGGCTTTTATTTATTAAGTATATTATTATTAAAAATACACGTAATAGGTTAAAAAAGTTATCTGAAACTCTCAAGGTGTAAAAAGATGGATTCATCCGCAGTACTAAAACGCCAGAGGCCAATGTATCTTGATCACGAAAGCCGCAGTTATGATCCTGGCGTTGGTACCTAGCAGGCATCCACTAACGACTTGGCTCAGGCTCACTTGAGACTACCGTTTGTGGATTCCGACACGATTAACAGTGCATGATGCTAAAAGAAACTAAAACTCGTCTGAACGTGTCAGAATAGTCTACGACGTTTTAATGTTACGTGAGTATAGTTTCCGTATTTAAAAAAAAATAGATAGATAGATAGATAGATAAATTTAGCTTATAATTTTAGCAAATTTAGTTTAGCACCATATCAAGGAGTTGATAACAAATGAGTTTTATTCTAACCTCACTGATTCCCTTTTATATATGTACATATTTTGTGACTTTTAAATTACCTTGTAATAATTTACGGGCTTACGGCTTGTTAAACTAGTTCAACATTATATCGGACGGTATGAAGACTTGTATAATGCCTGTGCGGTATGCGGTGACATGCCAAAACCTAGGTCTTGGATTTTGTGTTTGAAAACTAAGTTCTAGGTATAATTAGAGACGTTGTGACTGTCTCAGGAACTGAAGAGGAATTGCAAACGTGTCTACATTCTGGAATGGCGGAAACAGACTAACTTTGCTGGAACATGGAAGTAGTGAGTGAATATTTCCAAATCTATTACTCTTTGACTTAATAAATAATAATAATGGTGAAGGTGAACATTGGTACAGTAGTCTGATAAAAGATATTTTTAACAACATTTAATCGTAGTGTGCTTGTCTCAGATTAATCGCTTACATATATGTATACGATACGGTAATCGTCATTTCAGCCGTAAAACGTCCACTGCTGAACACAGGCCTCCCTCATGGATCTCCATGAAGGGTAGTTGCCATACTCACCACGCTTGGCAGGCGGGTTGGTGAGCGCAGTACGGGATATTGATATACGGAAAGACGCTGCTGCCCATCTTCCGGAGGTGTTCCTTAGCAGGCTCTTACTGCATCCACGGATAGGAGAGGAGGGGTGACATTCTAAAGCCGGCACTCCACGGCTTACGATACGGTAATAAACGATTCAAAATCGTCCACCGACGATCGTGCGGTGTTGAGTCGCGTCGGTATAGACATTTTTGATTTCGCATCAGTTCTTTGAAAGATGTATTTTTATAAAATCTACTTGGATGCCGACTGCGTACATTTCCCAGTTAGTCTTTATAGAAGGACAATGTTCAACATTTTTAAAGAGTTTAAACTTTACTGTCAGTAAAATTTAAACTCTTCTTCTTCTGCGTACATTTCCCAGTTAGTCTTTATAGAAGGACAATGCTCAACATTTTTAAAGAGTTTAAACTTTACTGTCAGTAAAATTTAAACTCTTTAAAAATGTTGAACATTGTCCTTCTATAAAGACTAACTGGGAAATGTACGCAGTCGGCACCACAAACCACAAACCGATTAATACTTACATAGAATTCTATAAGAACCTATTTTTATAGCATTGCTTGTTAAATGGCTACTTCCCACCACATCCAAACCCACACTAGTTTTCAACTATGTACATCAAACGAGGATTTAAAATTAACGCATTACTAGACACGTGTCAAATTCGCATCCCGTTTCAAGAAGTTTAAGTTCGCACACTTGGCTTTTGCTTCTATTATATGATTTATACAGCGTCAGCAACTGGTAATCTAACTTTGTTAGATGGATTAGGCTTGCCCAGCACCTATACCATCCTCTCAGCTATTAGTTAGAGGAAAACGCACACTTGGAAACGTAAAAAATACAAGCACTAAACAAGTTACCAGATTTTTTAAATAAAATGAATGGCTGTTCGTTCGTTACGATTTCGAACTTCACGACCTGATACCACCATCTCCATTTTTTCCAGGATTAACAGACTTGGATTTAAATTTTTGGATTTTGTATGGCGCAATACCATCCTTATCTTATGGACATCACATTCACTTGCCACTCTAAGGTCTGAACCGCACTGCCCGCATCAATTTTCACTGAAAACTACAACTTAGGTCTCGCTAAAACGCCAGGTAAACATACATACTTGTATATATGTATATATATATAATTTATATATATTTGTATCCGAGGCCAATTACAAATAGCCTATTTATGTTTTTAATAAGTGTCAGTGTTATGTTACAGTTTATATTAGCATTTGTTTAATCATTATTTGAATATTAAAGTTATTAAACAGAAAGTTTCATAAATTTCTTGTTTTAAATTTGTCGTTGCGTAGGACTGTGATAGTTATGAATATAGTTGTTTACGTGCCATTAATATTTGAATTGCATCGTTTGTTATTCATCAAGTCGTATTTGTTCAACCTAAGCAAATCCCACTTACGCTATTTACAATAGACTATTTAGGACTAAATCCCTTAATCACATACCTATCTATGATCTATGCATTCAAAGCGTTTGTACCATGATACAACATGTTTGGATAATTTAGTTAAATGTCAATTTTCCTTTCACATTTATTGTATTATACCTATACCATATCTAAAAGCTGAAGAGTTTGTTTGCTTGAACGCGCTAATCTCATTAACTACTGGTTTGATTAACACCATTGTACCTACATTATAGAACACAATAAAGTATTGAGTATTGAGCATTGAGTATTGAGTATTGATTTGAAATCTTTTTTCAGTGTTAGATAGTCCATTAACAAGGAAGGCTATAAGCTATATATCATCACGCTAAGACTAATAGGAGCAGAGTACCAATGAAGATTGTTTCAAAATCGGGGTTTTTGAGAGCTTCCTCTGCATGCGCTGCATAAACCGTTAAAGTTTCGCAAAAATCATGTTGTACAAAATAGTTCCCCCTTTAAATATCTAAAAAAAGTCAGCGACAGCATATATCTATATCTTAAGGTTGGCTCACTATAATCTTTTTATGCTAACCAAATTTGTTCTAAAATAATGCATTAGTTATTTGCGAAGGTGTTTTTATAAACATGATATTAATCCTTATCCAAATCAATACGTTATTCATTACAAGTATTTAATTTAAAACAAAATTCTCTTTTACATCATTTGATTTCAATGAATATCTTAGAGAGATATCGCAGTTTTAAATTAACATCGGAGCAAAACAATGATCTTTAAATCCAATACCCTACATTCACCTAAATTAATAACTGGCACTCCAATTGTGCTGCTAAGAAACCTTAAACTACCAAATTTATGGAACGGAACCAGACTCTTAGTAAAATTTCTTCGCAATAACGTGATTGGTGCTACAGTTTTGAGTGGTCGAGCAGTAGGGCAAACAGTGCTGATATCTCGCCTCCCCTATGATACCAACGGATTTGCCTTTTCGGTTTAAAGAATCTTTATTTCTCAATAAGAACAATAATATTCACTTAGTTGAGAACATTTAAAGTTTTTTATCATGTAAAAGTCTACGCATTAGTGCGCTACCTGCTAACCTTAAGTAATTTAATTTTAATGTAATGTACATACAAAACAAAACCGAGAAATCTTTTAACTTATAAATAATTAAAAAATGCGCAGATGCGCATTTTGGTTACATACACACACGGTTTTGTAGGTACAAAACCGTGATAAGGCCCATTCTGATTTATGGTTCTGAAGCCTGGACGCTAACACTGAAGGAGAAGAACCAGCTGTTAGTAGCAGAAAGGAAATTTCTCCGTAAAATCCTAGGTCCAGTAAAGCGTAAAGATGGCAGCTGGAGAGTCCTAAAAAACGTGGAGATTGAAGATCTAGTGGCTGAGCCTAACATAATAGGAGAATACAAATCACACAGACTCCGTTGGCTTGGCCATCTACTGCGGATGGGTGAAGATCAAAGCATTAAAAGAGCATACCTGGGTCGACTGATCGGCCATCGACCTATAGGTCGTCCCAAGTATCGCTGGAGTGATAGAATAGAAGCTGATATGCGCGAGCTTGGAGCCGAAAACTGGCAAGAGACAGCGATAGACAGAATAAAGTGGCGAGTTCTCGTATCGGAGGCCAAGTCTCACTTTGGGTCACTGGGCCAATAAAGTAAGTATTTTACCCATTCACAAGATCTGCTTACTACAGGGCTAGCTGGTGCTTGTGTGAACAGTCTAGAATTATATAACTATTTATTCTGCACAACGAGATTATATTGGGTTACACAAAGCAAATAATCACCGTTGTTTAAATAACGCATTGCTGATTTAATTCCAATTTTGTGAGCTAATAAATTATAATCCGATAATTATGTAACCTAATTAAAAGATAAACCTGGTGTATTACTGGAGCCGCAGCTTATTACTAAAATGGTTTCAGCAGCTATTTGTTCAATTAGCTGTAGCACCACGGCTGAATTAGCATTGGTTTGATAGATAAACTAACATTATAATTACATAGGTAGAAAGGAGTATAACGCTAACGTACGTTATTGTGTCGAAAGTTCTGTTCTATTTTTAAACGTCACGTTTGGTACGATAGTTGGTTAAACCTAGGTGGTTAAGGTGGAACAATACGACTAAGAGCGTGCGAGTTATGGGGTGCCGGCAGAAGTATATATATAGTAGTAATGTTGCCCCTCCTCTCATGCCGATGGATGCAGTAAGAGCCTGCTAAGGGATACCTCCGGAAGATGGGCAGCAGCGTGTATCTTCATCCCGTACTGCGCTCACCAACCCGCCTGCCAAGCGTGCTGAGTATGGCAACTACCCCACATGAAGATCCATGAGGAAGGCCTGTGTTCAGTAGTTCGTATTATAGTTAGTATACGTATTGCTGAAATGATGAATACGACTAAACCTGGTTTATCTTCTCTTCCAGCCATAGGACATCCATTGCTGGACAAAGGCCTCACTTCTCTACTCATTGATTACTAAGTACTGATCATGAGGGGTTGCACCACGCTTAGCAGGCGGGTTGGCGAGCGCAGTACAGGATGTTGTACACGTAAAGAAGCTATTTACTACCCTCCGGATGTATCCCTTGGCAGATTCTTACTGCATCCACGGGCAAGAGGGGAGAGGCAACTTTCTATTGCCGGTACCTCTTACTAGCCGAAAAAAGGGCAATACGGCAGTCGCTTCCAACACACCAACTAAAAATACCTACGTCTGCCAAAACTGCGGTCGCTCTGTGAGATCAAGGAATGGACTGCTCATTCATATGAAAGAACACAATATTCAAAGCACAAGCATATCTGAATCATCTCAAATAGACATAATGGCAAATGATGATTTTTTATACGACTTTAAAAAAGGAGGAGGTCCTTACAGTTTAAAACTAGCACGGGAGGTAAGGTCTTGATAATTGCGGTAAATATGTTATATATTCTAAAGGTTTAATAAATAAATGATTGATTAATTGAATTCAATCGCAAGGGGTTGCGGGTTCATTTACCGCCTCGGGACAAATGTCTGTACGATCTGCAGATATTTGTTCAGGGTGTTCTGGGTGTTTTTCTATATATAATAAAAATATCTATCTATGTAGTATAATGTATTAAGTATATCAGTCATCTAGTACCCATAACACAAGCTCTGCTTAGCTTGGGGCTAGATGATGCTGTGTGATTTGTCCAGCATTATTATTATTATAATTAATCCTAACCTGAAAAAAGTTGCGGGAACTGGAATAATAGAGGACCACTGGAAAACCTTACTGGGGTCTTGATAAAATGTATATTTCGCAAAATAAAAGTAGTGCGCACGCGGTACTTGATTTTGCTGCAAGGTTATTTTAAAAACTGTGATATCTCACAAGATATTCATTCAAACAAAATAATGTTGAGGACAATTTTGTTCAAAATTAAATACTTGTGATGAATAACGACCTATGTCTAGCAGTAGAAGTGGACAGCAGTCCTATTATGACGGTGATGAGGCTACATGATAGTTATAGTATAACAAAACGGGTTGTAAAGCCTCGGTTTATAATCAAACTACTAGTCTACCTACTCTACAAATACTTTACTACTCCTAATACTAATACTATGCTCTCCAATACAACCGCTCTTTGCAGAATACATTCATATTTTTTAAGGATTGTGGTCGATAGTAGTTGCTACTTAGGTTGCCGAGTCAAAAAACGTGTTAGAAATATCTGAAATATTTAATATTGTGGTCATGGTTGTTAAAAATATCATAATGGATGTCAATTTACAAAGCTTTAATTTTTTTCTGTAATTTATAAAATAGTTGATATTTTTTTCAATTTATTTCTCGAGGTAAGCCTCGAGAACAGGCACCGTGTCAACTAGTAATTATATAAGTATATAAGTATATAAGTATTATATAAGTATAATTACTAGTTGACACGGTGCCTGCTTCGTTGGGCGGTAATTTATAGCCTCTCAAATACTCTCAAATACTGTGGCTTTCTATTAGTAAAATATTTTTTGACATATCTGTAAAAAAAAATATCACATTTGTTTCGTATTTAAACCAACTCCGCCACGGAGGTCGTCACTACTAGCAAGTTACTACCAAAGAGTACCTTTTACAAGACAAAAGGGTTCTAGTGGCAACGAACTAAGGTGCATCTTCGACCCATAAGTAAGGCGGATGGACTGAGGTGTCTTGAGATAAGCCAGTTTGTGAATTCCGTAAGATGAATTGGTCCCGCAGGCGAATACCTCCTTATTTTTATACGATAGAGGAGATATTGAGCGGATTAAAATGCAACGTGAGTGTGGGGCGTAAAAATATTGACTATTCCAATAGTTTATTGCGATCACTACCACAATATTGGCTTTACGCGACTGGATTTATTATTTAAACTATAATGTTGTTAAATGTTTAAATGTTCTCCATGTAAAATTATTTTATTTTATTTTATTTGGGAAACAAATAGGCTTATATCTTAGATTATAAGAAATAATAAATTATAGAGCTAATTAAGCTAAAACAGTTTCCGCGAATAGATATACACACGGAAACTCCGTAAAGTGTCGTGCTGCAAGATCATACAGTGAAACTTACTCTTTTTAAAAGCTTTTATTTAGCTTGCCCTGTATGTATCTATGTATGTATGTATGTATTCAACTATGTTTGTTCGAGGAATCTAGCAACTCAATTTTGAAGCAGATATCTTCAACCAATTGAGATGAAATTTTGTATACATATTTATTTTGGATGACAATGCATGGTCAGCTGTCAACATGGCGGAACGCCCAAGATGGCGGAACACCCAAGATGGCGGAACACCCAAAATGGCGGACTACATAATTTTAATGTACCCCTATAATATGGGTATCAAATGAAAGGGCTTGCTGAGAATAACTCAGAAAATGAAATTACGTCACTCTGAATCCAACATGGCAAAACATCCAGGACTGGACTGGACTGGACTTGACTTGACTGGGCTGGACTGGACTGGACTGGACTGGACTGGACTGGTCTGAAATGGACTGGACTGGACTGGACTGAACTGGACTGGACCTTGTTCTCGACGGCTTCCGCCCAGCGGTGATTAGGTACACAAGAATATCACCAGCTGAGCGACCATGGCGAAAGCCATATTGCCTATCACTAATCAGCTGGTGCTCTTCTAGGTAATCGAGGAGCTTGTCATTTACGACCCTTTCCATCACTTTAGAGAACAGGGAGGTTATTGCTGTAGGCCGAAAGTTTTTTGGGTCTGAACGGTCACCTTTTTTAGGTATTGGGTGAACCAAGGTTATCTTCCATGAAGTCGGGACTGTTTCTGTGGAGTAGGAGTATTTAAAGAGCCGCGTTAGTACCGGAGCTAACTCAGGAGCGCAGATCTTAAGGACGATTGCAGGAACGTCGTCTGGCCCATTCGACCTTTGAGTGTCGAGGGAAAAAAGAACGCGGCTTACAGTACTTTGTAAAAAGTGGATGTCAGGCATCGTGTATGCACGAACTTAGCTCTAGCAATCCGCTTTTTTAGAGACCTGGAGGCAGCGTTGTAATATTTCTTAAATTCGGATGTGTTGGGCTCGCTGTTATTGAGATTGGAAAACTCAGAGCAGACCGAACCGAACCAGGGCTGATTGACGCAGCGCAGGAATTCGAGTCATCCGAAGAGAAACATAGCTTACAGCCCTGACCTAGCAACGTGTGACTTCTTTTTTTATTCTAGAAAATAAAAAATGAGCTCAAATAGGTACAATTTTCGTCGCGCAGATGCGCTGTCAGCGTTAAAACAGGTTATACACGAGGTGTCTGCGCGGACATAAAGCTGATGGAGAGTAGGTACTTTGAAAAGATTTAATAAAAAAATATTATTACCCATAGACCACTTTATTTTTATTAAGAATATTGTTTTACCTAAAATCGCAAATAAGTACTATCATGACGAAAATGCTCTTTTTGACCACTGTCAAATAATTCCGGTACACTCTCAAATAAAATATTTACTGCTCAAAGAAAACTTTTTTAACGAATCCTTGAACCAAATTGTTACTCACCCGGTATACACTTGAGCCATTTCTAGAAATAAGCTTTGCACACCTTGTGCGAACAACGCCTATGGAGAGAGGACAACTGCTTATCTTGTTCCCCGGTACATAAACAGTTTACCTCTCGACTTAAGACATAGTTTAACCAGAAAGAACATCAAATCAAAACTAAAAAAATACTTTGTGTCACCTGACAACTCTTAAATTAAATATTTCGGTTACCTAGCTTCTTTACTAAGGTATAAATTTCTTGTTATTTATTTTCATTATTCTTATTTTAAGATATTGTTGTTATTTTATCTTTGGTGAATACTATTTTCAGCAATTAGTTAAACCTTAGTGGTTTTAGATGCTGTATAATAAAATTGTTACTTCTTGTAACCTTATATAAATAAAATAAAATAAAAATAAAAAAATTCTGAGTATCCCACGTACAGAAAAGTAAATGCTTTGACTTGGTCACGAAATAGAGATTTCCTCATACTAAATTGATTATTAAAGAAGTCCATTTCACTTGTAGAAGACAAGCGAAATGGACCTCTAAAGACAGCATTTCCGGCAAATCAATTTGCCCCTAGGCCTGAGACAGACAGTGACAGAGTAGTGTACACTTAAGCGATACAAAAGTTGGTCAAAATGGCCGTTCCTACTTGTAACATAGGATCTTACCGCCAACATTTTTAGAATATGTTTTTTAAATAACAAATATAACAATAACCCAGATATACCTATTTATTTAATTATTAAATTGCTAGCTGTAAGTTTTCCTGTAAGTTCTAAAATAAAATAAATAAAATACTGTACGAGATATCAATTGCTGTCTCCATATAGCTATATTATAGATACGACAGCGAAAGGCCTATATAATTGTATAATATCTTTAAATCCCTTTGTATATTACAAAGGGTTTGTGTTGTATAAAAAAGTAAGATCCTCATTGAACCTACATCTAGTACCCATTTGACGTCACAGCCTGTCAAGGACCAGGTTTCCGTTCGGCCAAAGCTTTTTGTCGAACCCTTTTATTCCAAGCGTTCTGAATGCTAATAAAACGAGGGTTTGCCGAAATTTATGTTATATTTGTACTTAATTTTCGCTGTAAAATTATGCAAAGACAGTTTTGTTTATTATTATAGATTATTTTAATCGTGGGTTTGGTCATTTTACGTTAGACTATACACTTATCTTTGAGCATTACCGGTCCATTGAGTTATGGGTATAAATAACATTTCCATACAAATAAGGCACTATAGTCCAAAATTAACATAAGAAGGGTAAAGGTAACGCCATATTTTCGTAATAACTTCAGAAGTGTTGGTAATTTCAGATAGGTAAACGAATTAAATTAATTGGAAAATGAATTTGCCGTGGGGTGCCGGCAGGAGAATGTGGCCTCTCCTCTCTTGCTCATGGATACAGAAAGAATCTTGTAAGGAATACCTCCGGAAGATTTGCAGCAGCATGTGTCCGTGTATCAACATCCCATACTGCGCTCACCAACCCGCCTGCTATGCGCGGTGAGTATAGCAACAATCCCCTTATGATCTGTATTGAGATCCATGAGAAAAGCCTATTCACTGCAGCCCCATGTGCAAAATAATAATTTAAGGTAGTTATTAAGCATAAGTAAAATTGTCAAGTTCAGGTGTAACAATTCTCTTACTCACTCTTCATCACTTATAAGTAACAACAAATACAATTTGTAAGAAAGTAAATGCCTATAAAACATTTATTTTGAGTTTCGTCTCATATAATCTCAGCCTCGGGATGTACACTGCTGGACATAGGCATCCCTCATTGATCTCCAAGCACGAGATCAATGAGGGCGAGGGTCTGCGATACTCTCCTCGCTTGGCAGGCGGGTTGGCGAGTGCAGTAGGTTGATACACGGAAAAAACGCTGCTGCTCATTTTCCGGAGGTATCCCTTGGAGCGGAAGAGGAAAGGAAGCAACATTCTACTGGCGGCACCCCACGCCAATTGAGTAGTATTAGCAAAATTTACTTGGCTAATACACTTGCGTACTTACCAAGCTTAAATAAAAATATTTATGCGTAAGGAGCTTCAACGAAAGCTCTTTTTAAAAGCACAGAGTGTAAAACAGTCGATTCTAAAGTACGACGCTAGGCTAGTTCCATTGAAAGGGGAACGCTGTATGTCGCACCACATAATGTTTGAACTGTTGTTGAAAACTTTCAGTCGAACGGGATCAACCTAGAAAAGCTTCGGCTTTTCTTAAACTCCGAACGGTTTCAAGAGACCACGTGTCTTTAAAACATTGAATAATGGACTTGTTCAGTAGCTTTATGGGATCGAGAGAAATGTTTGTAGACATTGTATTTGTTGGAAGACTTTTAGACTAAGCTATTTGTTCAATAGCTGAAACACATTTCTATCGACTGCTCTGTAAGTCTCTCAGAATTTCCAGAGGTTAAGAGATAAATATTGCGAAGCTATTTGTCACAAAAATGGGAGAAAAAGAGGGAAAATGAAGTTGACTTACTATGTACCATTTCAGCTAAGTACAATGTGGAATGTCTGTAAACAAACTGTCACTGTTAAAATGAATTGTGGTTTTTTGACCGAGTTAATAGTAATTTATAGGAGTAGTTTCAAATCCCAAATAATTGAGAGATAAAATATTAAAAACACCAGACAATTGCGAGCACCGAGGGTTCCGTATGTATGTAGGAACAGATTAGCTGATCTGATTTAGTAAAAGTTTTAAAAACGCACACAAAGATTCGGTCACTCATCCAATTTATGACTTATTTCCCCTTTGCGTTCCCCTTCGAGAGCCGGAAGGAGATTTCTGGACAAAAAGTCCAAAAGTCCCCTTCGACGATCCAGTGCGAAGGACTTATTGGAAGGAAGATTTAAGGAGGATTATTGGACTTTTTGTCCAGAAATCATATAGGGGATTTATAGTATTAATTTCCACGAATCCCCTTAACCATTATGTTTATATATCCTTTTGTATTTAAGACCGCGCGTAGGTTTGCTTAACCTCGATGATTGAGATAGTTTTTGAATTTTTATCTGTACCTATCTACAGTATATGACAAAGTACCCTATGAATTTTGATTCCTTTGAGAATGTCAAAACATGTGTTTTTGCGGCATAAACAGTCGTATCTTTTTTCAGGTTTATTTAGAATATTGATTTATCCCAGATAAAAGAGGCTGTAGATTTGAGTACCTATTATATGGTTTTGATTTCAACTCGATACCTCTACACGTTCTCGAGTTAAAAGGTCTTGACAGACCGACAGACAGATATACAGATAGACGGACAACAAGCGTAGGATCACTTTGATATGGGTTCTGTTTTTTTCCTTTTGAGGTATGGATCCCTAAAAACCATCACAAATTGTTTTTGGGTAAATATTGAAAATTAGTTGACAAACATTCTAAGTAGAGGTACATCGAATTTGACTGAAGTACTTTTTCCTCATCGACGTTGGCAACAATGCTATATTTGTTAAGTTCATTTCAGCCGTAAAACGTCCACTACCTACTGAACACAGACCTTCCTCATGGATCTACATGAGAGGTAGTTGCCATATTCCTACGCTTGGCAGGCGGGTTGGCGACCGCAGTACGGGATGTTGATACACGGAAAGACGCTGCTGGCCATCTTCCGGAGGTATCCCTTAGCAGCCTCTTACTGCATCCACGGGCATGAGAGGAGGGGTTACATTCTACTGCCGGCACCCCACGGCAGTGAATTTGTTAGGTTATTACGAACTATTTATAGTACGTGACTATTGTAATCCTTGTATTTTACAAAATGGTTGTACATATTTTTTAACCATTGATCGATTTGACCAACGTGGGTTCGAACCCCACCGAGCGACAATTAACGATAGAGTTTTCTTTGGTTAATTAATTAATGTAGGTACACTTTTCATTTGCTACGTGCAAGTGTAGTGAAGTTGTTTAGAGGATATCCACAAGACCGTGGGTTGTTCGTATGTAACGAATAGAATTGACTCAGTTCGTATTTCACCCATGCGAAATAATTCGATAAAGCTTCGAATCTAAACCGCAACTAGCAAACAGCTGTGTTGATGTAAAACGCACCCTAACTAACCGTTCGCTACTCGGTGACTCTTTAGATAAATAGAAAACTCGTTGCGCTCAACTCGACTGCTGGCTTTCGATCGCAGCAGCGGTAGGACGAAGATCTAGTGTCTAGAAGAGCATGTATTTTTTGGCGAACTGAAGGGTTTATAATGGTTTTTTGGCAGTGGGGTGACGGCAGTAGAATTGCCTCTCCTCTCTTGCCCGTAAATGCAGTAAGAATCTGCTATGGGTGGGCAGCGGCGTCTTCAACATTCCACGCTGCACTCGCCCACCCACCTGCCAAGCGTGGCGAGTATGGCAAGAAGAGATCCATGAGGGGAGGTATTTGTCTAGCAATGGACATGGACAGCATTCCTCCGGCTGAGATGATGATGATTATGGATTTATTGTTATTAATTCTTAGTCAGCCGAATCTTGTTCAAAATAGCATTTATTACATGCATGCTTTCTACTGAAAAAAACTTACTAAAAAGCTGTTTTGGCCGAGTGGTATATACCCCCGACTTTCAATCCGAAGGTATTGGGTGCACCAACCGGCCGTGCACCAATGGATTTTTATTTCTTGAAAAATGTATGTGCACACTTAACACGAGCTTTAACGGTGAAGAAAACATCGTGAGGAAACCCGCGGCTTAGCTTCAGACGTATTGACCTGTTCTTTCCTCTGAATAATAGCTGACTAAGTTGAGAGGATGGTATAGGTGCTGGGCAAGTCTAATCCATCTTACATTGTCCCAGGCACTGCAGCGTCCCGTACAGCATGATAACCAGTTGCTGACGCTGTATAAATCATCTATAATAGATGCAAAGGCTTACTAATGTGATGAGGGATGGTTAAGTTTGCAAAAACCGTACAGAGAACAACCATTACTTTAAACTTTACATGTCATAAATTCAAGTGATTATGATGACATCACCATGCGGCTGCTACTTCATTTTACAAAGGCGACATTCGAAAGCATTACTCCTGAAAATTAGTTTGCCTCTTGCACTGCTCTGCGCTACATATCTTTATTATGAAGTTCTTCCATTAGTATACATTTTCCTTGTCCGAGCACTAAATCCTGAGCGGTTCTGTTGAGAACATCGAGCATACGACCGCAGTCGACCGCTCGGCACTAATCAGTGTTTGTACATGACGATGCGATCGCATGCACCATTGATATGCCTCAAATCCACTGCGTATTAGTGACGATTCAAAAGCTTTTACACTGGTCAGTTAGAGCTATAGTGAGCGCTGCTTGTAAAACAATTTTCATATACATATCTATATAAGTAATATATTATTATACTAATATTATAAAGAGGTAAAGTTTGTGAGTTTGTGAAGTTGTAGGGGGTAATCTCTGGGTCTACAGAACCGATTTTCAAAGTTATTTTACTAATAGAAAGCCACAGTATTTATGAGTGTCATAGGCTATAAATTACCGCCCAAAGTCAAAGTCAACCGGGTCAGCTAGTTACCTATATTTATTTACGTAAAAAATCACTTGGAATCTGCTGTCGTAGTTGAATTTACAGGTGTTAGATGATTTGTACTCTATTCAAAGTATTTCCCATGCAGTGGGGTGTCGGCAGTAGAATGTTGCCCTTCTTTTCTTACTCGTAAATGCAGTAAGAATCTGCCAAGGATAACCTCCAAATGATGGGCAGAAGAGTCGTTCCGTGTATCGGCATCCTGAACTGAGCTCGCTAATCCATCTGCCAAGCACGCTGAGCGCGGCACGGTGTTTCCATAGACGAAGAGTAAAATAGACTCTTAACAATTTTACATGCAAGCCGGGTCTTAGAATGTTTGCGATGTCTCTACCTTCTAGCACACTCCAGTCAATTCCACTAAGATAGACGAACAGCCTTCAAAAGTAGCTAGGCTAATTCAAACATAGAAGTCATCCACAAGTTTTGAGAGTTACGAAAACGAGTAGAATACTCATGGTTAAGTTTGAGCGAAGTGCTCTCTGATCAAATACACTCAGGGCAAGTTTTAATAGTTTGACTTTAGTAAGAAATCACTATCTGCTAATGTTTATTTGTGCGGAACCCCTTCATATTCCTTAACTAAATAATTCATGTAGAGTAAACCATGTAGAGTATTTATGGTCTGTGACAAATTATGCAGCTGTTATTTTTATGAATACTAATAAAAATGTTATGAAAATGAAGATTTATATGAATTACTGCTGAACATACGCCGGCAGAACTATAAATAATATTGCAGTAATAAAACCAAAATAAGAGAGAGATCGCAAAGAATAGTCGCAACAAGGAGCGTATTATTCAGTGTCACCGACGGGACGTGTCCTGGTAATATATGTTTTAATAAAAGGGTTTCAATTCTCACCCGAACATACATCACCCGGAGAAACCCGAAGTATCAATAATATCGGGAAAGATCTTCGATTTATTATTCATTGAAGTCGCTGGGCGCAGGGCTGCCCTATAAATCCGGGGATCGCCACTAAATCATCGTTTGCGCTCAGGAGAACGTGTGCAGAAACGATTTTTATCCTTTTTTCATTGGCGGAAACAAATGGATAAATCGAAATGGCATCCATAATAATTACATAGTTTTTATTCAACACGTATTCGAGATTTATTCGGTGACCTGGTTCTACGAGCTGTATAGCAGCCAGCTTTTTGTGTGTGGAAATGGTTGGCGCAATTTCCGGAACCTATAGCATTAACAATGTATTCTAACCTAAACATGCTTTGTTTAGGTATACAGAGTCAGGTGGATTGTGGGTGGCTACCGCTGAAAGATTCCATAAAAACTGTAATGGTACCCTTGTCACGTCCGGACATCTTATTTATCTAGTCACGGCCAAAATCATTGTTTCCTTTTTCGTTGTGTTTGGACAAAAACACACCTTATTACTGCCAGCGGCTAATAGATGAACTGCTGGTCCATTGTCCTCGGCCCCTGCGTGTGACATTTGTTCCTGGCATTAAGAAGGAACGTTCGCACAAAGACCTACAACGCTACATGTTTAATGTATGTAGCTAGTACATTTTTCTCGTAATAGTGAGCTGGGTTTGCCTGCAACACAGCGACCTACATTGAACAAGATAAATCCATATTGACGCGACTACGTAATAGATTTTGTCGAAACTACACATGAAAAATCTGAAGGTTTTATACAAATATGGTCGTTCTAATATTAAACAACAACAATGAAGACTTCACTACAACCTTCAAGTGAAGAGGAATAGGTGTCTTCTAGACCTTTGTGATCCATCATCGGCCACATCGTCGCTTACCATCACAGGTGAGATTGTGGTCAAACAAAGGTCTATCTACAATAGAAAAAAAAAACTCAAGTAAAGGACTAACTGACCCGCGCGTTTTCACCCGCCTTAAGACAACATTGGGAAGGATCATGATTGTAGCAGTATATGTATGTAGGAAGGTTTATTTACGGTTAGCGTATTTTGATGAATAAAGTGTCAATAGATTCGTTAATATGTCTAGGCTACATTTTAACCAAAGTCATTTCATCTCGTAGGCCAAATGCGTCAATTAATTTTGTATAAAATTTAACTTTCTTTTTATTTTTGTCTTTTAACGGGAAACGAAAGTTTTTATTCAGGTTCATCATTTCAGCCGAAAAACGTCCACTGATGAACACAGGCCTCCCTCATGGTTCTCCATGAAGGGGTAGTTGCCATACTCACCACGCTTGGCAGGCGGGTTGGTGAGCGCAGTATGGGATGTTGATACACGGAAAGACGCTGCTGCCCATCTTCCGGAGGTATCCCTTAGCAGGCTTTTACTGCATCCATGGGCATGAGAGGAGGGGTAACATTCTACTGCCGGTACCCCACGGCAATTCAGGTTATGTCAGGTAAATTTTGGAGGTGTGTCATAGAAAAAATTGTTACCGCAGCGTCTGTCAAAGTGCCGTATTCAGATTTCCATTTTTAGTCTTAAAAAAAACTAGCTACTGCAGCCTCTGCTGACAAAGTTTCTTTTCAGGTTAAGTCAGGTAGGTACAGTTTAAGAGACAAGTCATACAAAAATGGTTCAGCAGACTCTGCTAAATCCCTTCGCGCATTACGGCCGCCACAGATGAATGTTTAAGATAGGTCACGTCTGGTAGGTACAGTTTCAATGCTCAGTTGTTACAATGTTCGGCTACGGTTTGACAAAGTGCCTTAGTCATGGTTAGATGTCTGGACTTGGAAAAACTATATCAAATTAACTTTGCACGGGCGAAGCGGCGGGTAAAAGCTAGTAATTCATAATTCTTTATTTGAATACAAGCACACAACATTATTAACAAAAATTACAAAAAGTTTACAGGTACTAAAACGCTAAAGTTCTGATGTCAAGTAAGCTCTGCTGAGTTTAAAGCTGTATGGTGCTGTGTGTAATCTTCTTTGGCCTCGCTTTTTTCCCGCTACGCGGAATCGGCTTGCCAAATCGTGCGATGCCATTTCCTTAAGATTTGTGCGTCGTCTACCGTAATGTGTATATCTCTATTGTTTTTTTTTACCATATTCATCCACGTGGTGTATGGTCTTCCTCTTACCTCTTTTTTGAAACCGTGGAAAGGCACTTTTTCACGACATGGTCATTTATTATTCGTAGAACATTACCCTCATCATCATCATCATTTCAGCCGTAAAACGTCCACTACTGAACACAGGCCTCCCTCATGGATCACCATGAGGGGCAGTTGCCATACTCACCACGCTTGGCAGGCGGGTTGATGAGCGCAGTACGGGATGTTGTTACACGGAAAGATGCTGCTGCCCATCTTCCAGAAGTATCCCTTAGCAGGCTCTTACTGCATCCACGGGCATGAGAGGAGGGGCAACATTCTACTGCCGGCACCCAACAGCAAGAACATTACCCTACCGTGTGTAAATGCCCCTTATTAATTCTTCTCTTACAACCGTAGGACATCCGCTGCTGGTCAAGGGCCTCCCCCATTGATCATGAGGGTTTGTTGCCATACTCACCACGCTTGGCAGGCGGATTGTCGAGCGCAGTACGGGATACAAAGAAAGAATTCGCTGCCCATCTTCTGGATCTCTGTATCCCTTGGCAGATTCTTAATGCATTCACGGACAAGAGAGGAGTGGCAACATTCTACTGCCAGCACCTCACGGCAAAAAAAAAAAATAATTTAGGAAAGACGCTGCTGCCCATCGTCTGAAAGTATTCCTTGGCAGATTCTTACTGCATCCACGGACAAGAGAGGAGGGGCAAATTTCTACTGCGAGAAAAAAATATATTATTCATTTATATTTATAATATTTTAAATTGGTTTACGCGGCTATTACTTGCTTTTATTTTGTACAGCAATGGCAATGGATTTGGGTTAATTGCTGGAGCCGCGCTTTTTTAAATGAGATGCAATTAGCGGAGGTGACGCCCGGCCGACCACAAAATGGTCCAGGAATCCGCCCTAATTAACAGGGCCGGCTTTCTAGTTTTAAAATTATTTTAGTACTTTGTAAACTTTCGCGATCTGTAGACATAATTTTAAACTGATTATCGTGACTTTATCGCGTAATTGCCTTATTTTATTATTTCCCGACGTTTCGAGTGCCCTGCTGCCTATATAATAAAATAAGATATATTATATAAAATAATATAATAAAATGTATTAATAATAAAATAAGGTCATTACGCGGTAAAGTCCCGTTAATCAGTTTAAAATTATTTTTTTTTTGTTTTGCGTGTATGTTATGAAAATCCTTCTTTCGTTCATGCCGATGTATGCCAAGCGTGGTGAGTATGGCAATAACCCTCTCAGGACCAGTACTTGGATCTATGAAGCAGGTCTATGTCCAGCAGTGGAGGTACAGCGCCTGAGATGATGGTTTAAATAACAATTGTAGTTTATTCCTTACCTATAAAAAGCAAGTTGCCTCAAACTATAGATTAAGATTATAATGACAACTTAGTATGATATATAGATTTATAGAACAATTAGTTTCAGCCATAAAACGTGCACTACTGAACACAGGCCTCTCTCGTGGATCTCCATGAAGGGTAGTTGCAATAATCACCACGCGGGTTGGCGAGCGCAGCCAAGCGCCAACCAAGCGTGGTGAGTATGGCAACTACCCCTCATGGAGATCCATGAGGGAGCCCTTTGTTCATTAGTGGACGTTTAACGGCTTATAATCTTGCCAAAGCATAAATTGTTTCATAATGTTATTATAGCCAAAGTTCAACTCAACAGGTAATCTCGTTCTCCCAAAAGCTACATAAAATTTTGTTGTAAACAATAACTGACAAGCGTTCTTTCTATAAAGTTATTTTTACCGTTTAAAGTTATTTTATTTCTTGACCTTATTAAAACTTCAATGTAATAAAGAATAGGCGTCACGATTGCATTCTCTATATTTACAATGCAAATGTGTTATTTACGCAATATTTTATACAGACAAACAAACATACAGAAATTATATGTTTGTTTATCTGGGCCATATCCTGCAAGTTTTTCACCAAATTCTGTAAAGCTGAAATTTGCAAAAATTGATATTTTTCAAAATGGCTGTAGCTGCAGGTTGGCAGATAATGTATTTAACACCAACTTCTTTACAGCTGAAATTTGCAAAGGCTTTTCTGATAACAGTACAAATTTTGCGAAATGGCGCTGTTGCAGCAGGTTGGCAGATATGTATTTTTTGCCAAACCTCATAATATAGGTATCAAAATGAAAGGCTTTTAAGCTTGTAGTTTTTTTATTGAATATTTAATTATTTGCTTCACTTATCTATAATCAGTTATCCTTCATCACGTTCTCGCATTATGCGTGCTGTTATTGAAACACATACCCTTCGTCTGTGGAAAAAGCTATAGGAGCTTATTTTGGTATTTTTTTCGGGTCGTCGTTTGTTTCAAGTTTTATACCATAAACTTTATCTTACCTGTACAAAACTAACTTGCACAAAGTGTTGGAACAGAAACAAAGAGAAAAGTCTTAAAACAAAATCGATGATTATGAATTTAAAAAAAAAATCGCAAATATATGATGCCCGCTTGGCATTCTCAACAACACATATTCCCAAATATTACCAAAGTTATTTTGGTTTTTCATGACTCTTACAACAGTAAGTCAGAAAATTTATTCACATCTAAAGATATAAAAACTTTAAATTTCACGGTCTCAAAAATTTACTGAATTTCCTGTTCGTTCGTGTTCCGTAAGTGTGAACAGTGAAAACTGACTCACACCCAGCGTATTTACAAATACACTGGGTGCACAGGGTTACAGGTTTGTGAATATAGAAACACATGTAAATTACATACAGTGTCGCATTGTCGAAAATAAATTTTCTATTGATAGTAGTAGATATCGCAAAAACTTACTACATTTCTTGTTCATGTTCCGCAAATGTGAGTGCAATGAACAGTGCAAACTGACTGACACCTTCGAACACCAAACGTATTTAAAGGTGTTACTGATTGCGAATACAAAAACTAAGTAAATTGTATACAGTGTCGCAAATAAATGTTCTATTGAAGATAGTAGATGTCCAAAAAAATACTGCATTTCCTGTATCTGTTCCGCAATGTGAACAGTGCAAACTTACTGACACCTTCGGATACTAAGTAAACGTATTTAAAGGGGCCCCTGGTTGTTAATACCGAAACACTGTCAATTATTTCACTTTCAAAACTAACGTGAGACAAACTTTTAATTTTAAAAATATTGAACATTAAAAACAGAAACTTGTCGGCATGATACCCGACCTAAAAATTAGTACGTTAGTAATTCACGTGCATGAAAGCACATATTAATTAAAAACAACGTCGTATTATCGCGTAGAACATCATTAACATTTATTTCTTATTTACCTGTTTATTTTTATATTTTAGATTTCAATAATATATGTAATTTCTTTGTTATAATAAACCTAAAGGTCAGGGACCTATATGAAGATTTTGTTCAAGATTCATAAAGGATTAAATTAGGTTTTAAGTATCCTTCTTAAGTATTCTAATACTTGTCTTTCTTTAAATAAAAAAACAATACATGCAAAATAATTCTTTGATTTATCAACAAAAAAACCTACTTCAGAGGGAAAATCTAAAATGTTGCTGACATAAAAAATACCCGTATATAAGCTTATCTTAGATTTGAATATTTCCCTTGATTTATCATAGATCCCATTATCAGAGCTCTGTGAGACCGGGTGGATCGAAAAAGTCGAATAACTTTCTGACCCACTATCGATTTGCGTTGTAATTTCGTGTAGTCGCCTCATTGCACGTCCCCTACGATGGGTCCAACCCAAAACGGCGACGCGAGTTCACGTTCTGTAGTTTTGGCGCAAACCCGGTGCGTGAAACCGGCGTCACCGATTATGTAAGTCGAATGGTCAGTACTAATATTTTTTTGAGTTAGAAATATTACAATTTTTGTTTATTTTATATTAGCTGGTCTCTGGAGATTTCTTAGAACTCTGGGTATTGGGAAGTCTAAATGTCCTGACTCAAGGCTTACTGTAGATCTTGATGACTTGAATTTTCATTTCACAAATAGGTGCAAACTGAGTCGAGGAGCCAAATTGGAAGCTATATCTGAAATATCTGGCTTGACCGTCCCTACTAATGAACCGCTTACCTTTAGTACTGTTAGCGAAGACATGATTAGGAAAATTATGCTTTCTTTTAAATCAAATGCAGTGGGCAATGATAACATAGGTCGCATTATGGTCTCCAAGATCCTTAATCCAATTCTCCCCGCCATCACTCATATCGTAAATTTTTCATTAAATGCTTCCCAGTTCCCCGACAGTTGGCGAAAGGCTCACGTGATTCCCCTTCCAAAAACTTCAAACCCAGTCCTCCTCAGTCAATTTCGTCCCATTTCAATTCTCCCGTTTTTTTCCAAAATACTCGAGGCAGTGGTACACAGTCAGTTAACCAAGTTTCTTTCCATGAACAACCTCATAAATCCACTGCAATCTGGTTTCAGAAAGGGACACAGTACCACGACAGCACTTCTCAATGTGACAGAAGACATCCGAATGAACATGGAGGACTCTCATGTGACTGTCCTGGTTCTAATTGATTTTAGCAGTGCTTTTGATACTGTAGACCACGATGTACTTTTAGCCCTACTTCCTAAACTTAACTTCGCACAATCAGTCGTCGCGTGGTTTTCTTCTTATTTAAACCACCGTCGTCAGAGAATTCAAAGTGGTCAGGACTTCTCTAAATGGCGTGAGACTGAGACAGGCGTACCACAAGGGGGCATTCTGTCCCCGCTCCTTTTCTCCCTTTTTATTGATCTTCTCTCACCGAACCTCTGCAGTCACTATCACATGTATGCCGATGACCTCCAACTCTATTGCTCCGCTACCGTAGATGATCTTGATGCTGCCATTGGTGTTCTTAACGACGACCTTGTCCGGCTTAGTTCGTGGTCGGCTCGTTACGGTATTAAAGTCAACCCAAACAAGTGCCAAGCCATTATTATTGGTGGCTCTCGACAACTCTGCAAATTGGATATCTCCAGAGTTCCACTGATTCTTTTTGACGGATCCACTGTACCTTTCTCATCGACGGTTAAAAATCTGGGAGTAATTTTCGATACCAATCTCAGCTGGATTCCACACGTGAAGGAAATTAGTAGAAAATTTTATGCAACTCTTCACTCTATTTTACGTCTCAAAAACTTTCTACCGATATCTACGAAAATAGTTCTTGCAAATTCCCTTCTTGTGCCGATCATCGACTATGCTGATACAGCGTTCCTCGATATAAATCAGGACCTTCTTAACAAACTAGACCGTCTGCTTAACACCTGCATTCGCTTCATTTTTAACCTACGTAAATACGATCATGTGTCCGAATTTCGAAAAAAACTAAAATGGCTTCCAATCCGTGAGCGTAGGAACCTGAGAATCCTGTGTTTACTGTTTTCGGTACTTAGGGATCCACACACGCCGTGCTATTTGAGAGAACGTTTCCATTTTTTAGACGACGATCATGACAGACAACTTAGGTCAGCTGACAATCTCCTCCTCTCCACCCCCTTGGTCAGAACGTCGTTTATGTCAAACTCTTTTTCGGTTGCGGCTGTTCGGTTATGGAATGATCTACCTTCTGTCATCAAAAAGAAGGAGTCCAAGGAGTCATTTAAAAAGTCAGTACGTGAACACTTTCTTAAGAAACTTAACTACTTATAAGTCATAATATGTTGTAATCTATTTCTGTTCTCAACTCACTCTTTGCTACAGCTACAAACTATATTTAAAATATGCATTTGTATATTTATATGTAATCCATGTATATTATGTAAATATATAATAAATAGGAGTATATATTAATTTTCAATTATATTTTATTAGTTTATGCCTTAAGTATTGTATTTATTGTATCTTTATATATCTATTATCTTTAATCTTAGCAAAAGATGCTATTTTAATAAAACACGCCACACCATATTTCTGCACGCCCAGGATGACTGGCAGAGAATGCTTTAGCATTAAGTTCTCCTTACACAATTGTTATGTGTTAAAGTGTTAAATAAATAAATAAATAAATTAGTTTCTCGTATCCAAACACTGATAAATGCTATTATAAAACTCTATGATTGTAACAAAATGCAATAAAAAAATATTTAGTTTTAATTCCGCTTATGCTGAGAATTAATAATAGATAATATTAGATAAAGATATTTTTTTTTATATTTTTTTATTCATTTTTTATTGCATTTTATTGTCATGGATTTCCGCAAAGTAACGCCTGATTCCATTAATTCTATGATTGTAGTTAGCTGGTAGTCTTTAAAAATGTATGTGATATGATAAAACTTGGTAATTTTTTGTGTTTAAAGTGCAAGTGTAAAATGAGTAACTAAAGAGGTGTGATTTATAAAGTAACTTTTTATTATCAAAAAATATATTTATTTTTAAAATAAGCAACATACTATAATTAAATATTGAAAAAACCTTAGGTGAAAATCCCGGTGCGTGGGACCGGCGTCACCAATGATGTTACTCCAACTGACGTCACCAATGGCGGGTTAAAAAAAATGGGGCCTTATTCAAAGTGTATCTATACGAACCCAAAAGAATGTAAACAATATTTAAAAAAAATACAGATGACTGTCCGTATGTCTGTCTGTCCGTCCGTCACTGGCTTTGCGAAGATACTATTAGTCCTAGAATGCTGCAATTTTACATGGACATAAAATAAATAATAACGCCGAAACAGCGCTACAAACAAATTCTGAAAAACATATTAATTTGTAGTTGGTGGTCATACACATAAGGTGGGGATGAAGTTTTTTTTTCTTGATTTTCCGATCGTGTCCGATCTTTGAATAGGTATTTTGGGAAACCGTTTAGGGGTTCATCATTCATCATTCGACATTACAGCCGTAAGACATCCACTGCTGGACATAGGTCTCCCTAATTGACCGAGATCCAAGTGCATGAGGGGTTGTTGCCATACTCACCACGCTTGGCAGGCGGGTTGGTGAGCGCAGTTCGGGATGTTCTTACACGGAAAGATGCTGCTGCCCATCTTCCGGAGATATCCCTTAGCAGATTCTTACTGCATCCACGGGTAGGAGAGGAGGAGTGACATTCTACTGCCGGCACCCCACGGCTCGGGTTTAGGGGTTGTGAAACAAAATTTCAGTTTAGGATTCCGTTTGCAAAATATTAAAGTTTTAAACTTTTTTTCGAGCGTCCTCCCTCTTAAGTCTAAACTGTTAATTTTACACATCTGAAATAATTATGAATGTAGTTTTAACCATGAATTTTCTAGGAAAACTACACCGGTCAAGCTAATTTTTTTAGTTTTGGAGAAATATTCGCTCAAAAAATTAATGCTGTTTCCCAAACATACCAGAATACTTTGACAATAAAATGCAATAAAAATATTTAGTTTTAATTCCGCTTATGCTGAGATGCAGAAGCACCGCCCTCCCGCCCGCTAATTATGCACATGCAGGGAGAACTAGTTTGTCAATGCAGTTTCGTTCCAGCGGCCGACCAGTCAACACCTCAGCGTCTTACCTGATGATGCCTCGCGGAGAGGCGAAACACGTGTCGTCGTATAGGTTTGGGTATGCATGCTGCACTGACAAACTAGTTCTCCCTGCATGTGCATAATTAGCGGGCGGGAGGGCGGTGCTCCTGCATCTCAGCATAAGCGGAATTAAAACTAAATATTTTTATTGCATTTTAGTGTCATGGATTTCTGCAAAGTAACGCCTGATTCCATTAATTAAAATACTTTGAACCTAAAACTCGATTAATTCTTGTTAATATGTTTTGGTAAACGTAAAAAAATATACACCACTTCTAACAACAGGTTTACTGTTAACTACAAAACCCTGCATAGCGCGTGTCCCGACACGCACCTGGCCTAATTTATTTAAAGTCAAAGTATATTTAAAGTTTTAAAGATATAACAAAATAAATTAAATTAGTAATTACAACAATTGAATAACAAAGTAAGGAGCTAGTAAAGCCATAAACAATTAATATATCTTGTTAGAAACGTTTCCAACCCAAATATTACTGAACATAAATATACTATGGATTGTGAATACAAGCGCGTTATTTTTATTCCGCGTATAAACCATGCCTTTAGGGGTTCGTTACGTAGCGAGGATCATCCCTCACTACCCGATAGAGCCTCTTTACCTCCTATTGTTTCTTAAAAGTAAGCTTGCGAAAGCACTTTAGCAGGTAAAAGTAAGCGCTAACAATGTGTATTGTACGTATTTGTAGGAAAGACGCTTCCGAAGGTCCCTAGGCAGATTTTTACTGCATCTACTGGCAAGAGAGGAGTGGCATCATTCTATTGCTGTTGCGATTTGTATACTGATTTCGTACTGAAATTGCTGTAGATGTCGTTAATGGTGAGGTTGTAGATACCAGGGCGGTTTGAAAAGTCAGTAATGCATAAGTTAAAACTGGCAATAACGCATTAGCTGTTTTTCATTTAACTCACAGTCAATAAATAATGTTGCTTCATTGCTTCCTGGTAAATCCCGAACTTAACAGAGCAAATTTTAAATATTAATCGCTGTTTTCCGACTGAATTCGGAAAGTAGCCACGTAGAACAGATAATTTGCCACGACAGCACTTCTCAATGTGACAGAAGACATCCGAATGAACATGGAGGACTCTCATGTGACTGTCCTGGTTCTAATTGATTTTAGCAGTGCTTTTGATACTGTAGACCACGATGTACTTTTAGCCCTACTTCCTAAACTTAACTTCGCACAATCAGTCGTCGCGTGGTTTTCTTCTTATTTAAACCACCGTCGTCAGAGAATTCAAAGTGGTCAGGACTTCTCTAAATGGCGTGAGACTGAGACAGGCGTACCACAAGGGGGCATTCTGTCCCCGCTCCTTTTCTCCCTTTTTATTGATCTTCTCGCACCGAACCTCTGCAGTCACTATCACATGTATGCCGATGACCTCCAACTCTATTGCTCCGCTACCGTAGATGATCTTGATGCTGCCATTGGTGTTCTTAACGACGACCTTGTCCGGCTTAGTTCGTGGTCGGCTCGTTACGGTATTAAAGTCAACCCAAACAAGTGCCAAGCCATTATTATCGGTGGCTCTCGACAACTCTGCAAATTGGATATCTCCAGAGTTCCACTGATTCTTTTTGACGGATCCACTGTACCTTTCTCATCGACGGTTAAAAATCTGGGAGTAATTTTCGATACCAATCTCAGCTGGATTCCACACGTGAAGGAAATTAGTAGAAAATTTTATGCAACTCTTCACTCTATTTTACGTCTCAAAAACTTTCTACCGATATCTACGAAAATAGTTCTTGCAAATTCCCTTCTTGTGCCGATCATCGACTATGCTGATACAGCGTTCCTCGATATAAATCAGGACCTTCTTAACAAACTAGACCGTCTGCTTAACACCTGCATTCGCTTCATTTTTAACCTACGTAAATACGATCATGTGTCCGAATTTCGAAAAAAACTAAAATGGCTTCCAATCCGTGAGCGTAGGAACCTGAGAATCCTGTGTTTACTGTTTTCGGTACTTAGGGATCCACACACGCCGTGCTATTTGAGAGAACGTTTCCATTTTTTAGACGACGATCATGACAGACAACTTAGGTCAGCTGACAATCTCCTCCTCTCCACCCCCTTGGTCAGAACGTCGTTTATGTCAAACTCTTTTTCGGTTGCGGCTGTTCGGTTATGGAATGATCTACCTTCTGTCATCAAAAAGAAGGAGTCCAAGGAGTCATTTAAAAAGTCAGTACGTGAACACTTTCTTAAGAAACTTAACTACTTATAAGTCATAATATGTTGTAATCTATTTCTGTTCTCAACTCACTCTTTGCTACAGCTACAAACTATATTTAAAATATGCATTTGTATATTTATATGTAATCCATGTATATTATGTAAATATATAATAAATAGGAGTATATATTAATTTTCAATTATATTTTATTAGTTTATGCCTTAAGTATTGTATTTATTGTATCTTTATATATCTATTATCTTTAATCTTAGCAAAAGATGCTATTTTAATAAAACACGCCACACCATATTTCTGCACGCCCAGGATGACTGGCAGAGAATGCTTTAGCATTAAGTTCTCCTTACACAATTGTTATGTGTTAAAGTGTTAAATAAATAAATAAATAAATTAGTTTCTCGTATCCAAACACTGATAAATGCTATTATAAAACTCTATGATTGTAACAAAATGCAATAAAAAAATATTTAGTTTTAATTCCGCTTATGCTGAGAATTAATAATAGATAATATTAGATAAAGATATTTTTTTTTATATTTTTTTATTCATTTTTTATTGCATTTTATTGTCATGGATTTCCGCAAAGTAACGCCTGATTCCATTAATTCTATGATTGTAGTTAGCTGGTAGTCTTTAAAAATGTATGTGATATGATAAAACTTGGTAATTTTTTGTGTTTAAAGTGCAAGTGTAAAATGAGTAACTAAAGAGGTGTGATTTATAAAGTAACTTTTTATTATCAAAAAATATATTTATTTTTAAAATAAGCAACATACTATAATTAAATATTGAAAAAACCTTAGGTGAAAATCCCGGTGCGTGGGACCGGCGTCACCAATGATGTTACTCCAACTGACGTCACCAATGGCGGGTTAAAAAAAATGGGGCCTTATTCAAAGTGTATCTATACGAACCCAAAAGAATGTAAACAATATTTAAAAAAAATACAGATGACTGTCCGTATGTCTGTCTGTCCGTCCGTCACTGGCTTTGCGAAGATACTATTAGTCCTAGAATGCTGCAATTTTACATGGACATAAAATAAATAATAACGCCGAAACAGCGCTACAAACAAATTCTGAAAAACATATTAATTTGTAGTTGGTGGTCATACACATAAGGTGGGGATGAAGTTTTTTTTTCTTGATTTTCCGATCGTGTCCGATCTTTGAATAGGTATTTTGGGAAACCGTTTAGGGGTTCATCATTCATCATTCGACATTACAGCCGTAAGACATCCACTGCTGGACATAGGTCTCCCTAATTGACCGAGATCCAAGTGCATGAGGGGTTGTTGCCATACTCACCACGCTTGGCAGGCGGGTTGGTGAGCGCAGTTCGGGATGTTCTTACACGGAAAGATGCTGCTGCCCATCTTCCGGAGATATCCCTTAGCAGATTCTTACTGCATCCACGGGTAGGAGAGGAGGAGTGACATTCTACTGCCGGCACCCCACGGCTCGGGTTTAGGGGTTGTGAAACAAAATTTCAGTTTAGGATTCCGTTTGCAAAATATTAAAGTTTTAAACTTTTTTTCGAGCGTCCTCCCTCTTAAGTCTAAACTGTTAATTTTACACATCTGAAATAATTATGAATGTAGTTTTAACCATGAATTTTCTAGGAAAACTACACCGGTCAAGCTAATTTTTTTAGTTTTGGAGAAATATTCGCTCAAAAAATTAATGCTGTTTCCCAAACATACCAGAATACTTTGACAATAAAATGCAATAAAAATATTTAGTTTTAATTCCGCTTATGCTGAGATGCAGAAGCACCGCCCTCCCGCCCGCTAATTATGCACATGCAGGGAGAACTAGTTTGTCAATGCAGTTTCGTTCCAGCGGCCGACCAGTCAACACCTCAGCGTCTTACCTGATGATGCCTCGCGGAGAGGCGAAACACGTGTCGTCGTATAGGTTTGGGTATGCATGCTGCACTGACAAACTAGTTCTCCCTGCATGTGCATAATTAGCGGGCGGGAGGGCGGTGCTCCTGCATCTCAGCATAAGCGGAATTAAAACTAAATATTTTTATTGCATTTTAGTGTCATGGATTTCTGCAAAGTAACGCCTGATTCCATTAATTAGAATACTTTGAACCTAAAACTCGATTAATTCTTGTTAATATGTTTTGGTAAACGTAAAAAAATATACACCACTTCTAACAACAGGTTTACTGTTAACTACAAAACCCTGCATAGCGCGTGTCCCGACACGCACCTGGCCTAATTTATTTAAAGTCAAAGTATATTTAAAGTTTTAAAGATATAACAAAATAAATTAAATTAGTAATTACAACAATTGAATAACAAAGTAAGGAGCTAGTAAAGCCATAAACAATTAATATATCTTGTTAGAAACGTTTCCAACCCAAATATTACTGAACATAAATATACTATGGATTGTGAATACAAGCGCGTTATTTTTATTCCGCGTATAAACCATGCCTTTAGGGGTTCGTTACGTAGCGAGGATCATCCCTCACTACCCGATAGAGCCTCTTTACCTCCTATTGTTTCTTAAAAGTAAGCTTGCGAAAGCACTTTAGCAGGTAAAAGTAAGCGCTAACAATGTGTATTGTACGTATTTGTAGGAACTTTGCGTTTTGTGTACTGATTTTTGTAGTAGGTGTTGATCGTGATGAGGTGATAGATAGTCGTGTCATCATCAGCCTTAGGACTGCTGTCCACGTCCACAGCTGGACATAGGCCCCCCTAATGGATCTCTAAGATCATGATGGACTTATTGCCAAACTTACCACGCTTGGCAGGCGGGTTTTGGCGAGCGTAGTACGGGTTGTTGAAACGGAAAGATAACACGGAAAGACGCTTCCAAAGGTCCCTAGGCAGATTTTTACTGCATCTACAGGCAAAAGAGGAGTGACATCATTCTACTGCCTTTGCGTTTTGTGTACTGATTGATTTGATACTGAAATTGCTGTAGATGTCGATAATGGTGAGGTTGTAGATACCAGGGCGGTTTGAAAAGTCAGTAATGCATAAGTTAAAACTGGAAATAACGCATTAGCTGTTTTTCATTTAACTCACAGTCAATAAATAATGTTGCTTCATTGCTTCCTGGTAAATCCCGAACTTAACAGAGCAAATTTTAAATATTAATCGCTGTTTTCCGACTGAATTCGGAAAGTAGCCACGTAGAACAGATAATTTGAATTTTTAAACAGTTTGTAGACGGTGATTAATCCACCCCAAGCCTCGGTTATTACAGAAAACTTAAAACCAGTCTTATATAAAGTCAATATGGTTGAAGTTTCAAGAGCGATAACACTTTAGCGTTCGGTTGTACTGAAATACATTTTCGAACATTTAAATAAGTATTAGAGTTGCATTAAGCTTTGAACCCTTTCATTTGCAGAGTAAAGGTTTTTAGGGTTCCTAACCAAAATGGTAACAAGTTTATAAAATTAAAAATTTTAATAAACCCCCGAGGGGTAACAAAAACAAATTACTTTATTTGTAATGTTTTCCCTCAGTTTTGCAATATAGACATCATGCCCTTTTATTTGATACCACACTTTGAAAACATTAGATTGTTCACCACTACTTTCAACCCCCATTTTGTTAACTGGTAATTTTGAAACCTTAGAAAAATTTAACGTTGACATTTTCTGTTATTAAATGAAAATAACTGGTTTAACTTATTAAAGAAAAACTTTATTTTATAGCAGAACATTTAGTGTAGCAATACTTTCCGGTTAGCGATGCGCATAGAGTACAGAGTATATCAAAAACTATTATAGATACAAAAATATACACAGATAAGCTGCATATTAGCACAGACTATATAGAAGGTGTAATTTCTACTACAACACTCCTCCTAAATTAAAGCCTTCTTATTAATTTATTTAACAATAAAAACAATATTTCAAGATTTTCTAACTATATGGCAAGATTTCATTCCTATTTTATCTCTTATATAACAAAATTTAAGCTTACACAAAGGTTTAGTAAATATATCTGCTAATTGTTCCTCACTACACACATATTTTAATTCAATAATTTTATCCTCATATTTTTCTTTAATGAAATGAAACTTTATGTCTATATGTTTACACCGTTTGTGAAAATTAATATTTTTAATAACACTTATAGCACTTTGATTGTCTATGTTCAAGCATACAGATTTTTGATTAAATTCACCAATATCACACAATAATTGTTTGACCCACAACGCTTCTTTAGTGGCAGCACAGGCAGCCATGTACTCTGCTTCAGTGGTTGAGAGGGCAACTGTCTGCTGTTTCTGGCAGGTCCATGTCACTGCTGCATTGTTTTTGATGAAAACATAACCAGTTACTGAACGTCTCGTACTTGGGTCATTGGCGTAATCTGCATCACTGTAGCCTATTATTGTATTACGCTCACAGTTTGGCTTGTAGTACAGGCCATAATCTTTTGTTTCTTTAAGATATTTAAAAATCTTCTTTACAGCATTCCAGTGATTTTCATTGTAAGAATTTAAAAATCGACTCACCAGGCTAACCGCATAGGAAATATCGGGTCGGCTTACTGTAGCTAGGTGCATCAAGGATCCAACTGCCTCACGGTATGGAATATTCTTTTCATTTTCTCCTTCTTCTTTTTCCAATTTTACATGTGGATCAACTGGGATGCTGACAGTTGGCGCAAATGTTTCCTGGTAATCAATGCCTTTGCTTTGAGCATACCCTTTTGCACAGAGCCGAGACTTGTATCGTAGACCAGATGGTTCTTCTTTAATGCGAAACACCCATTTGCATCCAATTACTCTCATATGAGGAGTTCTTTCAATTAATGTCCATGTATTGTTTTGTTGATGAGCTTGAAGTTCTTCTTCTATTGATTTTATCCATTTTGGAGCTTCCATAGACTTTATTGCCTGTTGATAGTCTTCAGGAGCTTCATTGTTTAATAATTTTTCATCACAGCAGAGGTAAGTACTTAGTTCTTGGTTCAGAGTATTTTTTAATTGTTTTCTAGTTCTTACAGTTACATTCTTTTCAGGCGAAGAATCTATACTGTTATCAGGGATGTACTCACTGTCTGATTGTGATCTTCCGTCTGTAACAGTGTCAAATGAGTCATCTGTTGAGATTTCTTCAACATTTTTTATACTGCATTCACTTGTGTTTAACTCAACAGGAACATAGTTTCTTTTGACTGTAGACTCTAAAAATATTGCATCTCTACTTTTAATTGCAGTTCTCGAGTTTGGTAATAAAAATCTATAACCTTTTGTATTTCCACAATATCCAATAAAAATTACCTTTTGTGATTTTGGATCTAACTTCTTTCTCTTCTCTTTCGGAAGGTGGACCATTGCCTCACATCCAAATGTACGCATATGGCCGACATTGGGTTTCTGACCGGTCCACATCTCTTCAGGTGTTTTGTAAGACAGAGATGTTGTTGGAGTGCGGTTGACTATGTAAGCAGCAGTATGAATGGCTTCAGCCCAGTACATTTTAGGTAAATTGGCATTTAACATCATACATCTTGCTCGCTCTATCAATGTCCTGTTCATACGTTCAGCAGTACCATTTTGTTCTGGTGTGTAAGGTGTGGTAGTCTGATGAATTATTCCTGCACCTTTGAGAAGTTTTGTAAAGTTTTCATTTAAATATTCAAGTCCGTTGTCTGATCTGAGAATTTTAATGTTTCTACTTAACTGATTCTCAACTTGGTTTTTAAATTCCTTGAATTTTTCTAGGACTTCTGATTTGTTATACATTGTGTAAACAAATATCTTCTTTGAGTAATCATCTAGGAATGTTACAAAATATCTGGCTTTGCCTAGAGACTGAGTATCCATTGGTCCACAGACATCGGAATGGATGAGTTCAAGCAGGTCTTTGCTCTGTGACCCTTGACTCTTAAATGGCAGACGTGTTTGTTTTCCTTCCTGACACGTTATACATTTTACATTCTCTTTTATTTGGCTAAGCTTCAAATCGGCAGTATTTTCGGTCAGCTTTTTCATGCTTTGAAAATTCAGGTGACCCATCCTTTGGTGCCACAGGTAAGTGTCTTGCTCAATAACATCTGATATGCATGCATAGCCGCCAGGCATATTCAACCGGTACATATTATTTATTAAGCTTGCTGTTGCTACAATAACATTATTTTTGTTCAGTATAACACAGCCATTCTTATTAAACTTCACTTGGCCACCATTCTGTATGATCTGACTCACAGACAGCAAGTTTGTAGCTAGTTCAGGCACATATAAAACATTTGTAAACAAAATTTCATTTTGTTGGCCTCTTTCGTTGTAAACAGATAAACTTATTTTTCCAGAGCTTTGCACATGCATTGTTTTATTATTTGCAACTTTGATGCTTGAAATGTGTGATGTTGTTTCTTCACTCATAAGATTCTTGTGTTTGGTCATATGAACAGATGCTCCAGAATCAACATACCAGACATCAGAGCATTTGGAAGATGCCATGAATACAGCTGCATAAGAACTGTTATTTTTTAGATTTGCATTATTCTTATGATCCTTGTTGTTTGATCTGCATTCAGGACTTTTATGTCCATATTTATTGCATGTATAACAGCGGGGGCCTTTTGAATTTTTCTTGTTTTTATTTTGTCTTTGACTTGAAGCAAAAGCTGATGTATCACTTTCAGCTTTGACATCCTGTAGGATCTTAGACTTCACTGAGTCAGAGCTTATCTTCATACCTGAGCTCTCTATGGCAATTATCATTGGCTTGTAAGTTTCAGGCAGGCCGGACAACAGGAGTGTGCCAAGCCATTCATCATCTACATGGAAGCCAATGTTTCTCAACTTATGTGCTGTTGTAATGATTTTACTCACGTATTCTTCTACGTTTAAGCATCCAGCTAATGTAGTATTGCATAAATCTCGCAGTAGACCAACTCGGCGTGTTAGCCCGGAGTCATCAAAAGCGCGTGCCAAATTATTCCAAACTTCTTTTGCAGTGCTTGATTCTTGTATATGAATATAATTTATCGGATCGACGAGAAGGATAAGCTTAGATCTGGCTTTCGTGTCGCGTTTTTGGTCAATTGAATCTGAATTTTCAACGCAGTCCCACAACTCTTCGTGCTGTAAATATGTTTTGACAGCAAAACGCCATGTGGCATAGTTATCACGGCCCGTTAACCTTTCAATTAATGCCATTGAACTTGTTGATGACATCTTTTGGTTGTGGATTATCACGGATTTACTTGAAATATTGTTCAGAAACTGAGCACGTTGCGTGTGCAGATTATGTCTTTTAATTTTCTTTTGTTCGGCACTGTTTTTAGCACTGGGTCTTTATAGTATTCACTGATTTTACAAATCGGGCTTACTGGGCCCATAACCTGTTATTAAATGAAAATAACTGGTTTAACTTATTAAAGAAAAACTTTATTTTATAGCAGAACATTTAGTGTAGCAATACTTTCCGGTTAGCGATGCGCATAGAGTACAGAGTATATCAAAAACTATTATAGATACAAAAATATACACAGATAAGCTGCATATTAGCACAGACTATATAGAAGGTGTAATTTCTACTACAACATTTTCAAAGCTTGTAACTATTATACTTGGTAATTTTTTCATGTAGACGTTTTTCTACTTTGTGATATTTACATATTTTTATACTTTGTCATTCTTTCATGATGACATTTTTTTTGTAATTGCTGGCGTTGTTGTACTTAGTAATTTTTTTATTTTAGACCAAAATCGTCAAACCCCATATTTCATGAATAGTTTGGCCGATTTCTATATAACTTTTTTTATCAAAATTGGGTATATTCGGAAACAAGAAAAAAAAACATGTTTTAGAACCAGTGCTACAAAACCGATAAAAAGCAATCAATATTTTCGACGCGACGGCTAGTGTCTTCGTGGCCGAAATGGTTAAGGCAGCTTGCGTTTAAGGCATTTGTTTGAACATTGCGCGTTCGAGTCCCGTCGAAGAAAGAAATTTTGATTGCATTTTTCATTTCTATGTTTAAGAACCACCGCTAGAAAGCCTTTCTTTTATATAAAAAAAAACTACATGCAGATCGGTCCACTCGTTTAGAAGCTACGGTGCCACAGACAGACACACAGACACACACACATGGCAGTCAAACTTATAACACCCTTTTGTCGGGGCGGTGAATTTCTCTGTCTGTCAGCCTGTCTGTCTGTCACAGCTGGATATTTCAGAAACTACTTATACTGCCGTAATTTTCAGAAAACTATTATTAATTATGAAACAGCTGATTTATGTAGGTATATTATTATATAAATCATATTAACATAATTATTTTTATATATAGGCTATTATAGCCCTCGGTGCGCCAGTCTAACTTGCTCTTGGGTTTTACAACACTAACGAAAATACAGGTTGTTTTATAATATGTATACTAAGCCAATAGGGGGTGCTTCTGCCTTCCCCAAGGAACAACTTTAGTTCTACGATTTTTCAGGATTCGGTATTTTTAATTAAAGAAAATACCTCTAAAGTTATAACTTCCAAAGCTGATTATACGATAATGACAACCTAAGCGCCAGGTGTTTCTTGACAGGGTTATTGACCTCCGCAAAGAGTTGCCGTACGTATAAATAAAAATATACCTATAACCAAAGGTTTTTTTTTTAACAAAAATAAAATATTAACAAATAGGACCTAAGGATCATCTTAACAACACACTAACTAGTGAAATAGTAAATAAAAAAACAAAATCCGATTTTTTTCTGTTTCAAAACTACTTGTTTTCACGGTCTAAAACTACCCCTTTCATGTACTAACAGTGTATTTTACATATATGCAAATGTGTTGATGTGGACACCAATTTGATGTTATTTTAAGTTTTTAAGACCACATATGCAGAGCAAGTATTGAGGTTTATACAGGGTGTATTGTGTTAGTACATATGTGGTCTTAAAAACTTAAAATAACATCAAATTGGTGTCCACATCAACAATGCATCTTCTGTTTCATTTCTACATGAATAAATACGTTAGTAATTTGGAAATGTTATTTATTGAAAGCCCCCATTAAAACATGAAACCATTCCGATTTCAGTAAACAACCCAATTGAGGTGATTTTGCAAAAACAAAATTTGGTTACAAACAAAGCTAATATTTTAATATCATTAGCATTAATTTAAACAAGAGATCGTACTTTATGATTCCGAGCTAATATTGTGCAAAGTTTTAAGCGAATTAGTTTATTTTGGTTTGATTTTAAAAGGTTTTTTTACCATAAATACACAAATGTTTTATACTGAACTCAGCTGAATATAACAACTAGATTTAGATGAGCGCCTGTAGAAGTTTTATTATTTTTTGATGTCACCTATAATTTTATTAAGAAATCTTAATTATTTTACATATATGGAAAACAGTTGAAAGTCTACTATTTAACACAAATTTTAAGTTTGAGATTAGATATATTTATATTAATAAGATGTATTAAAATAAGATATATGTAGGTACATATGTAGTTGATTTTAAACATTTTATAAATAAAATAAATAAACGATTCTGGGCAATTCACACAGCATCATCTAGCTCCAAGCTAAGCAGAGCTTGCGTTGTGGATACTAGATGAGTGATATACTTAATACATCATTCTACATGGATATTCTTTTTAACTCTGAACAAAAACAAATCTGCAGAGCGTACAGACATTTGTCGCAAGGGAGGAAAAGAACCCACAACCTATTGGGCAGCGCAGGCAGACCTTCGCCCGCTGTGCTACAGAGGTCGTTAACATTCCGTTATATCCATATCCAATATACACATGTTACGCTGTCACAGGTATCATGTACAGGTATGTACATGATACCTGTGACAGCTGCGCCAATTTCTCCTCGTATCACTAAGCAGAAAAGGAGTTAGTTGCTAAAGTGTCTCGCCAACACAATCACGGCACCGACCTCTGTTACGTAACACTTAGGCCAAGCAAGTGGTGGCTGAAACGAAAATAGTCTAAGTTGATGGGCTTGGTGAAGCAAATAGACGATCGGAGCCGTACGTAACCGACGTGGTACAATTGCTGCCACAGCAGTTCACCCTGCGTGCTGTGGAGACGACTGTCTCTCTATACCTATCGAGGCTAGACCCCAATACCTCAGACAATAAGGTCTTTCGATATGTAAAGAAGAGAGCCCGATTCTGGATGAAGAATCCGCCATCGTTACAGATACATATATCTGCATCGTCTCGAATCGTCGAGAACGTTGAACACAAACTTTAAGTCGTATGTGTTACGAGTACCAGCAAAAAGCAAGGACGTATTTCACTCCTGACAAAAAAACTCTATAAAATTAGTTTGTAGTAATATAGCCGTGGGGACACCCCACAGTGATCCATGAATAAGGGAGGCCTGTGTTCAGTAGTGGACGTTTTACCTGTGGTTTTTTTTTTTAAATGACGACACAGTAGAAGGTGGTAAGTAGTGAAGAACTGCTAGTGAGAGCTCAAAAAATATATAAAAATATTTGTTTTATTAGAAAAAATAATCAAAACCTAAATTAATTGACACATCTTAAGACATTTGACCATGACTACATTATTTAAATATTAGAATTTTTTTTTATTATAAAGAAGGGCTTTGTCTTAATATAGCAATTATGTATTTGAAATTTATTTTGGTGTGCGTGATTTTTCTTTTCTGTACACTTTATACTAATATATACATAGATTATTATCCTGTAATTACTATACACTGTTCGCTGTAAGCTTTGTGTGTTCTCCAAAGTTTATGTTGGGTGTCTTGTCCAGCGTGCTAACGACTCGCCTCATTAGGTACCAGGTTCGTTTGTCACAAGGGAAGGTTTAGCATTCAAATAATACCTATATGTTTGGTTAATTGCATTCTTATTATCTAGACTTGTAGAGTGTAGAGTAGTGGCATTCCGAGACCATTCAAATTCTTGACAATCAATTTGCCATACTCACCACTTTTGGCAGGCGGGTTGGCGAGCGCAGTACGAGATGTCAGACACGGAAAGACGCTGCTGCCCATCTTATGGGTATGAGAGGAGGGGTAACATTCTACTGCTGGCACCCCCCCCCCTCTACCGGGTGATATCGTCGAATTTCGGGACATGTTGTAAAAGTGAATAAGTTATATCTTACTCCTCCCATTTGTTAAGAAATCGACAAAATATATTTAGATAAACTCTGGTTCTGCTATCGGACAAGAGATGGCGCGGTTATGATTATCTACAACAAATAATCTTACTTCTTTCCATTAACGGAAGAAATGAGAATTGCTTCCAAGTCTCTAAGTCCAAGTCCAAGTTTCTTTCAAGTGTCTGGCTTTAGGGATAGTTAAAAAAAAATCTACTTAAAATAAATTATTAAAATTACGGCCTGAGTCTTAATTGATTTGAATATATGAGCGTACCAATATTAAATGCCAGTGAACGTCATAAATTACGCATTACAGACGTCTTACACATATTATGTGTAATTGATTTATGTCAAAATTGAAAAGGAAATGACTGCAAATTTCCAATTACAAATGCTTTCTTCGAAATTATTTCTACACTTAATTTCTCATCAACCTCTTCGATGACAATGATGTTAAACTACCGTAACACCAAACTTAAAAAGCTCGTTAGTGCGATCGCCTAATATCCTTGGTAATCTCAAGTCATGGCGGTCTTAAAATTAATCCAACAATTATGGTGCACACGTGGCTGGTGCCATTAGTGGTTATAATGACGATTCGAAAGTTCTCGTCCAAATGAGATTCGGCAGGTGCTGCCTACTACGTGCTAGGCACGGAATCTTGACGTAATAGGTGATATTGCCTCTTATGCTTAACCACAAAACTCATAACTTGTAAAATCGTTACCTACGATTTTAATCACACGGTTTCGGCTTGCGCAGTACGTAAATAATTCAAACTCAAACCCATAACGTCTCTATTCAGTGGGACCGCAATAGATAAGTTTTTTCAAAATAAAACAAAACAATTTGATTGAATAATGCACAAAATTGAGAAAAGAAACGGACAGAAGAACCTTACTCGGTCGGTATAGTCATCATTTAACAATTTTATTTTTGTCTCATATTACATTTAAACCAAGTTGGGACAGATTCCGTTCCAATGAAGAGTTAGCCGTCTCTTTCTGTTTCTTTTTTCGTAAAACGTCTTTCAGTTCAAAAGAAGGGGGTCACTTGCTGAAAACATATGCAACAATTTCCCATGCACGATTAATTTATTAAAAAAAAACTATTTATAAGAATGGCTGAGGCAGCGAGTGGAAAACATTCCTGCCCTCATCGACCTGTGACCATTGTGGAACGTGTTCGTCTCCATAGGCAATGCGTTATTTATTATACTGAGTCAAGCGCAGACGACGCACAAGACATTCTTTGTACTTCATGAAGGCTGTGTCCTAGATACAACTTACCCGATTTGAATAGTCTTGTTCTCCAGAAATGTGTTTTGTTGGATATTTCATATCGCACTATTTAATAAGCCCTAAATTTAGGAACTTTATAGTTAACTCGTTGCATATATACGTAATCGTATAAACCGTTCAAAAGTTCTATAAAACCATAAAATTTTCAAAACATATATAAATGGCGCAGTATATTCTAATCTTCTTGGAATCTTCTGATCAACGTGAAAATTGAGTAGGCCGATTTCATGATCTGAAACAATTGTTAGATACGGTTGGTTTTATTGTGACTTTAGTAAATATTGGCCGGCATATTGATCCCTTGCCATAGGAATTTGACGAGCCATAACTTATGAATATTATCTAAATTCACTTTACAATTTTCAATCTTATTCATCTTAGTCCATTAACATAAATAATCATTTTATTTCATTTAAGGTCAAAAGTACCGTAGAAAAAGTAAGTAGGTGTATATGTATGCATGATTAAAGTATGTCTAAAAATCCTTACCGATGTAAATGTGGTGAGCGACAAAGGAAACATCTTGAGACCTGACATCTGAATAGGGATATTGGCACGCTCCACAAAAATCCTAATACTCCTTTTGAAAGATTCTGATCTCGGTATCCATTCAGTATTGTATGCGGCAAACACCAGTTCCGTACTCTACAATAGAATTTTAAACCATAAAAATAGGGTAATAAAGCCTGGTATTGTGTGAAAATGTTATAGGTACCTCGTAGGTTAGTTGGGTACCCAAATATCCTGGGATAAAAATTTGCAACGTCATTGCAAAAAAGTACATCACCATGAAAACTTGCGTCTCCGTTGATGAGGGCTGAAAATGATTTTTATTAAAAAGTATTCTAAAAGAACTTATAAACAAATTTGTGTCGAAAAACACCAAATTTGCGTTCTAACTTGGCAGTACCCGCAATTAGACAGCATTCCGAGAACTTTTACTTCTGCTTGTGAATTATTTTACCATGTAAAATAATTTTAATACGTTCTTGTAAAACCTTTATGTGTAAACTATTTTATAGCTAGCTTCTGCCCGCAGTGTATATGCAAAGTTTTAGCTAGATCTGTTTGGTAGTTTTGCCTGAAGAGGTAACATACATTCAAACTTGCGGAATATAAAGTTAGTTAAATTGATATATTGAAGTACACATTTACCAAGAGCAATCCGCACATAACAACACAGATAATCATAGTTGATATCCCAAACTGCACGAACATCGCCACATTTAAAATGTTTTGCACTATTTCACAGTATCTAAAACAAAACCAACATTTTAAAACATATTCCAAAATTTAAATAACAAAGAAAAGAAAAGCTTATTTTGTGTCGTGCATAAAATTAGTTATTTTATTAAAGTTACGAAATTTAGAGATGGACTAGTCATGTTTGCCGCCAGCCGGAAAACCTGTGGGCCAAAATCACCACTCAGTGGAGCCCTAACACGGTGAGGCATCGCGGCAGACCAAAGAATCGATGGCGTGACGAGTTAGACGAATATAACAGCGCATGAGTCGAATTGACGGCTGATTAAGATGCATGGAGAGGAAAACTTACGCTTGATTGTAATTGTAACATAAAATTATACACTAAGTCACCAATCAAGCATATTAAAATTGTTGACAAATTAGTCATCACTCAGCACTTGTGCAAATAGATAGAGAAACTTTATTAATTCTATGGACCCAACTATTACGCTGGTTGACTCCAGTTAGTACTTCTGTGCGGCATGACGGCATGACTATGTAATATATATATAATTTACAAACAAAAATAATAATGAAATAGTTTAGTACCAACCTCAAGAAACAATCGTAACGCTTCAAGCACGTTTTAAGTCTGTCCATAAGAATTTGTTCCTTCACTTCAGTTTTTGAATTATTCTCATCTCCGATGCATTTTACGTCATGTAACAAACCATTCAAGACTCGGCACTGGTTAATAGCTATCATCAATAGCCCAGCTATGAACGAATCTATGTTCACATTATACATCATGTGGCCGTACATCCCGAAAGATTGGTATAAAAACCACAGTATAAAATAATTATCACGTGCCTCATCAGACAGAAAGTAGTATTTACAGATAGGAAACTCTAATTTTGATTTGACGAAAAAATGCAGTAGTATCGGTATCACAACTTGTGTTGAATATGCTGAGTTAGAAATTACTGCATAGAATTTCCAATAGGTTTGGTAAGTTTTCAAATTTTCATCTATCATTTGCGTACTCTTCTCGTCTACTCCACTCATAGCTTCACTGTCTATCAAATCAAGGGCCTCAATGATCTCGTCTCGCATAATGATGATCATCAAAACTTTAGTCGTTACAGCAATTTCAGTGAAAGAAAAGATTACTTCTCGAATCATTAGTTCTATCGTTCGAGGGGTTAGGGCCAGATTTAAAGTTAAAAGTATGTTATAAACGAACAACGTGACAAAGAGGTATATACATGAATAATATTTGTAGTATTTGCTTTGCTTTCTTCCGGGCCACAGTCCAAAAAAATTCCAGCAAACAAAGTTGTATTTAAAAATATCAGACTTCTTTTGTTCCGGCATTTTTATTCGTTCACATAAAGTTGTGAGGTCTTTCTTGCCGATCAAATCGTTTTATTCCATCCAAAAGGTGAAAATTATTTTTTCCTATTCCAAAGGGTTGTTATTAGGTGTTTCATGTATTACGTTTTTCATTTGGATAATGACTGACTCCTCCCATTCCTCACTCATAATTTCATCGTAGTAGGTAAAATGTCTGTACCTAAGGCCACAAAGTGCTTATTATTTTATTATTTACCAGTGATAAGGTAATAGGTCTAAAATTACTTTATAATATTTTCATTGCTGGGCTTGAATTGTTATCAGTTCTCACTAAGCATATTTCCTTTCTTAGTAGGCTAAGAGACGGAGTATGAATTCCGTGGTGGGTATTGGACAGAATAATTATTTTTTAACTACCATGTTTCCAAAATTTCATTTTAGTTCTGATTATTATTATTGTTAAGATTTTACTAGTTTTTTTTTAAATTTTTCACAACTGTCTTTTAAAATCTGATAAGTTAGCTGTTTTTTTAGTTATTAGGAAACCCTATAAATCAAATAAAGACCTTAAATCATTAAGGAGTAAAATCATACTCCATCTTTTTAATTCTGTCCCCCGCCACGGTTGAGAGAATTCTTGAAATTAATAATTTAATCAAGTTTACGTTGGTGGATTCCGCGTCGCTGGCAACAACCAATCATTTTAGACCTACTTCGCCAAGTCAATTGCTCAGCACATCTTCATGAGGAATGGCTCAAAATAAGCTAGGAGGCTTTCTCCAGTATAATATCCAGGATTCTGGGAAGAGGAGTAGATTAAAACAATGGACGTGTTTGCAATTTGGAGTTGCAACCCTTCGGGTGCGTTTTAATTGCTAGGGTTGTTATGGAACGGGGGAAATCTTCAGCTTTTAATTCTTTGCGGGGACGGTCTATACACGGGTCATTTGCTGCGCGCTGATATTATCTCGAAACTTTTAATTGAACCGTTTCTGAATGGCTATGCAAGTACGAGTATGTAAGAAAAAGTTAGGATTTTGAGCGAAATTACTTTTTTCTTTCGGCGGAACATATTATCTGAAGATTTGCAGACGACCTTCTTTTTATATCCAAAAACTTGCTCGTTTGACATCTTTCAAGTACATTATAAAACTGATGTTTAAGTTTTTTACACTTAGAACAAAGAGTTTGAAGATTTCAATATCATGTTAGTAGCAAAATCTGTTTCTTGTGCATAGTATCAGTTCCAAACCGAACGTAAAGCAAACATACTTTCCCATTGGGTATACTATTATCCCCCGTAATAACAATAAAAGGAAACAGCTTGGTTTATGCTGAAATACATTCCTTCAGGGCATCTTTCCCTTGCTAATTCCAGTGCCATAACTCACCGCTTAAAAATTAACCTCGAAGGGAGGGTCTATTATGTATGCCTTGATACTTAAAATTAGTAATTCTTCAACTCTTTAACTTGTACAAACTCAAAATTAGTACTCATTTTAATGTAAGTATTGATTGGATTAGAAATGTTACGTCATATTGCACAGTGGTCATGGGAGTTTTGATTTGCCAATAAAGAATCACAATCATCATCATTTCAGCCGTAAAACATCCACTACTGAACTAAGGCCTCCCTCATGGATCTCCATGAGGGGTAGTTGCCATACTCACCACGCTTGGCAGGCGGGTTGGTGAGCGCAGTACGGGATGTTGATATACGGAAAGACGCTGCTGCCCATCTTCCGGAGGTGTCCCTTGGCAGGCTCTTACTGCATCCACAATACTTACATTAAATATTTATGTAGCGAAATATATTAAAAAAAAGAATTAATATTTCTGAAAGTGATTTATGAAGTAGAGTTAAAAATTGTCTAAATATATATATGTATATATATATATTTAACCGTTTATATATTTTATATATATATTAAATACCCTTAAATAAATAATGACACACCTAAAGTATATACATATAATTGAAATAATGTTCTAAAGGAAGTGACTTTACTTAGTATTTTCTTTTCAGGCTCGAAGGTATGTACTTTCCTAAAAGAAGGCTACTCTCTGCCAGTTTTATTTTTTAATTAAATGAATAGAAGTAAGAGGTCCTTTTGTTCCATGGCCGGCCTTGCTTACTAATTGCACGCCAGTCAGTCACTTGTCAACAACAACGTTAGGGTACAGGTTCATTTGTTTTAACAAAAAAACGATCCATTATGTACCAAAGAAATAATATTCAAAATTAACAGATACTCGTATTTCAAAGACTGGACTAGACAGTTTAAAAACAGACTCTTTCTGGCTAGACTAATGTTTTCAAATCCTACATCTGTTTTAGTTAGTACTGTGTAATCATAACAGAACGCTTTTGTATAATTTATCATGTCTGCCCTTTCTTGTTTTATAAAACAAACTTCAGTTTTCCCGCAATGCTTGCTTTCATATAAGTAAAAAATAATCTATGGATGACCCTTTATAATAAGTAAAAAAATCTTTTAAAAAAAATGGTGTTCAAAAATAGTTTAAGTTATAAATATCCTTTCCTATGCATTAAGTTGAAGTTGTTATTATTAGGTACATAAGAAACAGAGCCACCCTATAAAGATATTTTTTTTTTTCGTATAGCATAAAAATATCATAATATTATATTGTAAGCCGCGTTGGCCGAGTGGTATGTATTCCCCCTTCAATCCAAAGGTCGCGGGTCGTCTTGAAAAATGTATGTTCACATTCAACACTAGCAATACTGTGAACAAGCAATGGTACGGGGGTACCAGAAAAGGGGCGAAGGCCTCAAAAGGTCACCAAAGGTCAAAAATTGCATTTTTGGGTTTTTGGACGTATTCGGCCATTTGAAGACTTTTAGTTTTTTAGTCACCTTTTGAGCTCACAATAACTCTGGACCCTGTGACCCTAGGGTCACCAAAATTAATCAGTACCCTTCGCTCATTAAGACGGTGCCAAAAAGATTTCGTGTAAATCGGTCAACGCGTTCGGTTGTAATCGTCTCGTACACAGACAGACAGACAGACAGCGCTATGCATATTAGGGGGCGAAGCATACTAACAGTGAAGGAAAACATCGTGAGGAAATCCACGGCTCAGTCGGCTTCAGACGTATTGACCTGTCACTTCCTCTGACGGACTAAGCTGGGAGGTTGGTATAGGCAAGCCTAATTTATCTTACAATGTCCCAGGTACTGCAGCGTCCTGATATAATCCGTTATCCCAGCATTACAAACACAATCGGTTCAATCACAGTGTAATATGAACCATCTACGAGAGAATGTTTAATTTTAAAATGTGCCAGACTTAAAAATAACTGTTAGCTGTGTAATAGAAATGTATCATAAAATCATAAGTATAGTCTTTTTTTAAATTTCCCGATCACAACACATTATTACTATATTGTATTATCGAGTATTTATCGCGTAATTACCTTTATTTTATTTTATTCCCGACGTTTCGTTCCGGGAGACAGTCTCTCCGCGACCACGACCAGGTGCAATCCGGTCGAAACGTCGAAAATAAAATAAAATAAAGGTAATTACGCGATAAATACCCGATAATCCAATATAGTAATAATATCATAAGTATGTCCTCGACACTATGAGGACACCAGATTTAATTGAACTCTTAAACGATACACGATGATAAATATGCCATTCCATTACCGATTTAATCAGAATCAGCAATTGGTATACCACGCGATGACATAATCAGTTATCCCATCATTATAAGCACAATCCGTTGTACCACAGTGTAGATGAATCATCTACGAGAGACTGTTCCCTGTTTAGTATGCATTAATACCAGCAAGCGGCCACATCGTGATTGAAACTAAATCCCTGGTGTTGCGCTTACTGTCGACTGATTACTGTCCGCTACGTGGACTCGGATTAGGTTATTTAAATTGCTTGATCGGTTATGCTAGCGGTTACTGCGGGTAAGGGGTTATTTCTTAAAACTGTTAGTAGTATGTAGGAATAAAACCTGCTTCAGCACTCCTCCAATTTACATAATAGTGTCGGGATATGGAAATGTCCTTTGACACGGTCTGGAGATAAATTTATATTTGAGTAGCCTTTTTTTTAATTTGAGTTTTATACCAATGAACTGCAGGCTATGATGAATGTTTTCAAATAATATGTACATGTACGACAAATGATGTACATTCTATGTAACACATATTAAAATATGTTACATTACGTTACGTCATAATAATTTTAGGTTAATTTATACAATATGCTTCAAGCTCTTTAACTTGCGCCAAACGGCTAGGTGATTTAGGTGATTATATATGTACATATGTATATGTAAAATAACACGTGCTTAGCGGTGAAGGAAACATCGTGAAACCCGCGGCTTTGTTAGCTTCAGACGTATTGACCTGTTCTTACCTCTGACTAATAGCTGCCTAAGCTGAGAGGATGGTGTAGGTGCTGGGCAAGCCAAATCAACAATGTCCCAGGCACTGCAGCACCCGTACAGCATGACAACCAGTTGCTGACGCTGTATAAATCATTTATAATAGATTCAAAGGCCTCACTTTTTTATATATGTACTTAGTCTGGCCATAAATACTGTTACAATTAAAAATAAACAAAATATTACATTTGAATTTGGAACCTGTTATTTTTATATGATTGTTCATTGAGTTTTCTCATTTTGGCGCCAATAAATTGTACAATATTTTGCGATATTAAAATGGAGTGGGATGATAAAGAGAACCGAATCGCTGTGATTGCATTACACCAAGTAGGTATGGAGCCAAATGCAATTTTTAAAACTCTTCCTACGCTTGGTATTAGTAAAATGTTTGTGTACCGGGCTATTAATAGGTACAATGAGACCTCCTCTGTTTGTAACAGAAAAAAATCTGGCCGTCCACGTAGTGTTCGTACGAAAAAGGTGGTCAAAGCAGTAAGGGAAAGAATTCGAAGAAATCCTGTCCGAAAGCAAAAGATTTTATCTCGGGAGATGAAGATAGCACCTAGAACCATGTCGCGTATTTTAAAAGATGGCTTAGAACTTGCAGCCTATAAGAGACGTACTGGTCATTTCTTAACTGATAATTTAAAAAAGAATAGGGTGGTAAAATCGAAACAATTACTGAAGCGGTACGCAAAGGGAGGTCACAGAAAAATTTTGTTTACGAATGAGATTTTTTTTACAATTGAGCAACATTTTAACAAACAAAATGACCTTATTTGTGCTCAAAGATCTAAGGAAGCTTCCCAATTAGTCGACAGAGTGCAACGTGGGCACTATCCGACTTCAGAGATGGTTTGGTGGGGTATTAGCTATGAAGGAGTAACTGAGCCATACTTTTGTGAAAAAGGTATCAAAACATCGGCACAAGTGTATCAAGATACCATTCTTGAGAAGGTAGTGAAGCCCCTTAACAACACCATGTTCAATAACCAAGAATGGTCCTTCCAGCAAGACTCGGCGCCGGGTCATAAAGCTCGGTCTACGCAGTCTTGGTTGGAAACGAACATTTCGGACTTCATCAGAGCTGAAGACTGGCCGTCGTCTGGTCCCGATCTTAATCCGCTGGATTATGATTTATGGTCAGTTTTAGAGAGTACGGCTTGCTCTAAACGCCATAATAATTTGGAGTCCCTAGAACAATCTGTACGATTGGCAGTGAAGAATTTTCCCATGGAATGAGTGCGTGCTTCTATTGATAATTGACCTCAACGTTTAAAGGACTCTATTGCAGCCAATGGAGACCACTTCGAATAAGCTTTTTATATTTTAAATTGTTTTATATTTATGTATTATACTAACACACTGTAAAAGTAATAAATGTTATTTACAAGAGAAAAAAATGTTTTTCTTTGTTTCAGTATTTTTGGCAAGACTAGGTATTTATTATATCTATAAACACATAATGAGGTTTGACAAAAAAAGTCATCTACTATGGTGGCGGCCATATGGAAAGTATTATTGTTGCACACCGAAACCAAAACTGTGTACAAGACAATTCAGGAGCTCAGTTTGGTGTTTTAAATTCAGCTGGCAAGATTTGACCTGCACGTAGGTACATGCATACATACAAACAATTCAAGTTAATAAAATACTTAAACAATATTACTTAAGAAAAGCGCTTACTGAGAACATACCCTTAGCAATGTGAAGGATCTCCTATAAAATGCAAGGCGTCTAACTAATTTCAAAGTTGTATCTTGCATGGAATATCCAAGTTCCATAATTTTCCGGAGTCCATGCGATGCCTACAGTACATGGAATATAATGAACAACCCCGAAGCCATCATTAAGGTAGGCGTTCGACAAAGTTTTTTTATTCATCTTCGGGCGACGTGTGTATGGCTGCGTGATCGTATGAATATGGAGTACATCGAGATTGGAATTGCACCATTATTTGGTTTAGGAGATAGGATTGTTAAATATTTTATTTATTTTGAGTGACTGGTAGAAAATGCGACTAAGTTAAGTGAGTTAAGTAAATTAAGTCCTCCTTTGACATTGTTATTTGTACACAAAGTTTTAAATAAATAAATAAATATAGGTTAAAATTGTTTATTATTTGTTCAAGATCGAACTTGTCATTAATAACACAATAAAAATAAAAATTGTAATGATTTCAAATATTTTGTTATCCAGTATTCTTAGCACGGCCACAGATAATATAAACACGGCACAATAATTTTGCTAGCCAGTGTTCTGTTTACTTCAGAATGCAATTTAGCATATACTGCAGTAGGTAATATTTGAGTTTCTCTCTAAAATTTGTTATTTCCTACACGTATACGTCTGACTAATTTCATCCGCAGTGCATCACAGCTGAAACGCAGCTAAAAACATCAAAATCCTGAATATTTCACAACCTAGATGAAATTACAATTTTCCAACAAACAATAAACAATCTGCTTCAGAGTGTAATTACGAGTATCCACCTGTAACGTTGCAGGGTAATAAATCCATTTAGCGCTGAAGTGGTGCTGATTTCTCGAACAAAAACCGAAGCGGTCGTGCTCCCTAGCCAATTTAAACTTCGCACTTGCATACTGTCCGTAACTTCATTAGCTAGAAATTAGTTTTGCTCATGGAGTGGCAAAGGCAATGGAAGTGACAATCGATGTTGATTTTTGTCAGCTGCTAGTGCTACAATACTGCTACAGCGTAGCAGATATGCTACAGCGTAGCAGACTTGCTACGCGAGTTTATTTTATTATTTTTGGAAAATTAACAGCAAGATTTTAAACTAATTAACAACAAATTATAGTTTTCTGAGAGCTTATTAAAATGTTCATATGTAGCAAATGAATAAATATAAATATCTAGTGTTAGAGGTTAAAAAACACACAAACTGGCAGATGTGAAACTTTTTAATATTGCAATAACTCCTACAATAATATTAGAAATTGTTGGTGCTATTAAAGGCAATTATATGAACTACTTTAGGTAACTACTGTATTTAATTTGATAGTGATGAATATCACATATACATAAGTAAATAGCTTTTAAATTATTACATTATATGTGACCATTTATTTAAGATTGAAACGATTCTAGTAAGCTATCCTTAAAAGATAATCATTATTGTCATCGGAAACTGTTATGTACATCTATAAAAGAGGAACAATTCCACATTGTTTCGTTATAATATCTAAACGGGAGCGTTTTCGTTGATAATAGAAATAAAGATGATTTCTAATGGCCTTGATTTTCCGACATATTTAACGATCATCATCATCTTTCATGCAATTTTTACAAAACATTAATAAATTATTTACACAAACTTTCCTATAAAACTACTCTGTCATGGTTGCCTGGAAGAGATCGCTTCTCAGAGACAAGACCGCCTATTGTACCTTAAGTTGTGAATATTATATTTTTAGTTTGTATTTGGTGTACAATAAAGTATTTTTATTCGTTCATTCATACTCTGTCTATTGGTGAAAACTGTTTAAAATAGTAGAAATCAATAAATCTTTAGCAATAGTTGTAGTGTGGCACAACACAACCAAATGGCGATACTTTGTCAGTGAAAACCACTGCGATGCGATAGCAGTCAGAAAATCAGTTAGAAGTTTCTGTGTCGCTGTTACGTCGTATTCAAATTCTATTGCAGTCTTGGTCATTTCATATTAATTTAGATGAGATTCACATTTGGGGGGTCAACAAAGTGTGATTTTGTGCTACAGTAAGGACTTTACATCTAATAGAGATGATTATATGCAGCGTTAGAAACTTGTATTCTTACTGTGCAGGACGCTGCAGTACCTGGGACACACCCTCCCAGCTTACACATAGGATAAGATAAATATAGACACTTATATTTTCAAAATAAGTAAACACGGTAAAATACCTCTTACAATATTGCCTACTCTTAATAAATGCTTCTATTTAACTGACCATAGATGTATTTCTTTAATTATTAGATTAGATTAGATAGGCAATAAGATATAAATGTTATCGTTAGTTTGTACATACTTGTGGTTTTACCTACTGTAAAAACCTTATTTTATACGATCCACGTCTAATTTTACAATGAATAGATTCAACATGGAATAGATACAAAAATTGCCGTGGGGTGCCGGCAGTAGAATGTTACCCCTCCTCTCCTACCCATGGATGCAGTAAGAGACTGCTAAGGGACACCTCCGGAAGATGGGCAGCAGCGTCTTTCCGTATATCAACATCCCGTACTGCGCTCACCAACCCGCCTGCCAAGCGTGGTGAGTATGGCAACTACCCCTCGTGAGATCCATGAGGGAGGTCTGTGTTCAGTGGTGGAAGTTTTACAGCTGAAATGAATGAATGAATGAGATACAAAAAGCACAGTTACTCTTTACTGACGAAAGAAGAGTAAATAAATCAAACGTTTATACGCTTTATCCTTTATAGGAGAGTTCACATGAATCGAATTGGCGGTGTCTATACGGCGGACATATTCAAACTTTATATGCACGCCGCGCGCTCTACTGAAAGAGAAAACGAATATCACATTTGCAATTTTAAAATATCAAAAACACGATAATTTGTCGCGTTATGCTTTTGATTATTCCCGAAGTTTCGACTTACAACAACCGTGGTTGCAGGTAGACTCAATCTATGGGACGGAATCTGCTCCAACTCCGTCAAACCTAACATAAGACAAAATAAAATTGTTAAATGATGACTATAACGACCGAGTTAGGTTCTTCTGTCCACTTCTTTTCCTAACTCGCGTGTCATCTGAAGTGAACAGATTCAATTATGTGCTTTATTCTATTTATTTGTGTTGTATTATTTTGTAATTTGTGACGCGTCAATAAGGTCCATGCGGCCGCACTGAATAAAGTATTTTTTGATTCTTGATTCTTGATTCTATCCATATCTAAAATTTTTATCAGTATCATTTTAAAATGCGTTGTGATCACGAAGGTGAACACTAATATGTAGTTTTGAAACCTACGATAAAATCCTTCTTTTATTTCTTATCCCTGACTAATGTTACAAGAAAGATACAAAAAGCACATTTACTTTTTATCGACGAGCGAAGAGTAAATAAATCAAGCAATAAAGCAGAGCTCACATTATTCTAGTCGGCGGTGTCCATACAACGTATCATATTAAAACTTTTTCTCCACACCGCGCGCTCTACTGAAAGAGAAAACGAAGATCACTTTTTGCGTCGGTGAAAAAGCGCCGTAATTTATTTTCCCTTGGTGCAATATTTAGTGCTGTCCATTACTACAGTTCGCGACCGAACATTATTCATGGGCATCCATCTTTTTTTCTAGGTCGCACGCGTGTGGTCTATAACTTTTTATTTCATGTGAATTCAGATTGGAGGGTTTGGCGTGGAAAAGTTGGATTTTTGTGAGTTTGAGACGACTAGGATCAGAACATAACTAGAGCCAGCTGGGTCCAGCCTGGCCACGGGTCCCTCTACCAACCAAGCATTTTTAAAATAGGTTGGTATAGTATGTTACTTGGCCGTATTTATTTGGCAGTATATTATAAATATCTAGGCAAGAAAACAGGGGCTGAAGCCTGCAATGGCTTAAATATCTATCACTTTCTCGTTTTTGACAAATTATGATAAATTGAATTTTTGCATTTTATGGCATAGTTGTCAAAATCACCTCAGTCGTAGGACATCCGCTGCTCAACACAGGCTTCTTTCTTCGATCTCCAAGTACTGACCATGACGGGTTGTTGCTATACTCACCACGCTTGGCAGGCGGGTTGGCGAGCGCAGTACAGGACGACGTTGACACACAGAAAGACGCTGCCGCTTATCTTCCGGAGCAAATTCGTACTGCCTCCACGGGCAAGAGAGTAGGGGCAACATTCTACTGCCGGCACCCCACACCAAAATGTATCGTTGTTATTTTTTGTTTACGTAAAAAAATTAAATACGCTTCCATGTTTATTGTAAATGTACATCGAGCATGTTGGGACTGTGGCTAAGAAGCAAACTTCAGGTTCATGCTGTTTACATAACTGAGAGCGTGAAGTGATGTCGCGACTCGCGGCGGGCGGACGTCCGCCGGCGTCGCATCGCTAATGCGCCATGCACTTAGCCCATCTAGCACTGCATGACTACTTGCGTTTTATAACATTAGCCAACTTGGATGTTTTGAGAGCTTGCTTTGCGGTGTTTATACTCACTACACGTGTATTTTGCCCGCCAATAGCGACTCTAGCTCTGATATATGACTTGGATATATTCTACTCAAGCATTATCTAATTTAGCCAGACCCGAAGGATTCCGAGACGAATGGTCTGACGATTTCTCCTGAAGATGCCTTGTAGAGAGGCGATACTTGTGTCGAATTAATTTGGAGTTTTTTTAGGCGGTCATTATATGTATTGCCGTGGGGTGCCGGCAGTAGAATGTTGCCCCTCCTCTCATGCCCGTAGATGCAGTAAGAGCCTGTTAAGGGATACCTAAGTAAGATGGGCAGCAGCATCTTTCCGTGTAACAACATCCCGTACTGCGCTCACCAACCCGCCTGCCAAGCGTGGTGAGTATGGCATGGAGATCCATGAGGGAAGGCCTGTGTTTAGTAGTGGACGGTTTACGGCTGAAATGATGATTATATGTACCTCTATATAGGTTAGCGGATTTGTGACTAAATATTTGTTGTTCATTTAGATATTATAATGGATTTCCGCAAAGTCACGCCTGAATCAATTAATTTCTTAGTTGTTAGTTTATGTTGTCGTCAAGATAGTTTTTATTAACCGCCTTGTTTTTTGTGTCCGAAGCGTACTGTTTACAGTTTTCTTTCTTATTTTCCCATTTTATTACTATTCGTAATAGCCTATTACACACGTGCTTTATGTTTTTACAGTTTTGTATACTAGTTTATTATAGCTGCTGGTTATCCAAATAAAAATGAAATAATTCCCCTCTTGGAAGGGTAACTATGAGCTGTGGTTTATCATAGCAAAAATGACTTTGTCACAAACAATTCCTGAAATAAACAATACATCTAAACACCAATTGTACTGCAATTGGTGTTTAGTGCAATGCGCTATTTGCCCCTGCTCAGTCCAGCAATCGTGCACTTGTCTAGAGAAGCTGATCTATCTGCGAGGCAGCGAGACGAGTGACCTGCCTTCTCGGCCCATTAATGTCGACACACATTACTCTCTATCTAGATTTATTCACCGATACTGACCCACTTTGGGACCGCCATTTACCTTTCTATCGGCTTTTGCTAGACATCATCATACTTGATCTCTGTGGTTTCCTGGAGTTGTTTATATTGTTAGCTCTAGGTTGTTACGGAGAATGGATTTTTATACATTACGCAGGTCATCTGGGTTAACTTTACGCTTTTATGATTTTCGTAATATCTTTTAAGAGCCTAGTATTCGAAAATCACGTATGTGTATGTAATTCTGCTGAAAAAAGAAATACAAAATCTGATTCTACGAATAAAAGATGTACGTAGCAGCGCCTATGTCGTAGGTCTTCTACGACGCATGAAATAACTTTTCGACCGGATGTTTTTTTTTTATGAATTTAGGCTTAATTTGTGTACTATATATGAACCTAATACAGACTCCGATTTTGCGGAAATAGTCTTAAAAACTTTTTTTTAATTTGAGCTTAGATTATGTAGGTGTTAGTAGGTTTAAGTAGTTTAGGAAAATTACTTCCAAGTATTTTACCGAAATATTCAAACAATTCATAAAGAACACTTTATTTTTACGGCATCTGGAGCTATTTCTTGGGAATAAAATCTTGTGCTTCATCAAAAATTTAATTTTTCGCTGAGTAGAAAGGATTTGTAGAATATTTCAAAAGCTTCTACAATAAGGAAAGTTTTCGCTCAAGTTTAAGTATCTAGCTATTTTGCAAGATTTTGATATCATCATTATCATCATATCAGCCGTAAGACTGCTGGACAAAGGCTCCCTCATTGATCTCCAAATACTGCGGTTGGAAGCGGCCTGCATCCAACGCCAACCTGCGGTTCTTGTCCATCTTGTAGGTGGACGCTGCGCTTGCCGGTCCGTGGCCTCTATTTGAGAACTTTGTAGCCCCATCAGCCATCCGTGCGCTATATGGCCTGCCCATTGCCACTTCAACGTGCCAATCTATCTGGCTATGTCGGTGACCCAAGTTCTACGTTATCTTCTTACGTACGTAATGTATTTATTTGGGTTTTTGGACGTTTTCGGACATTTGAAGACTTTTATTTTTTGGGTGACCTTTTGAGGTCACAATAACTCCAGTTCCTGTGACCGTAATGTATTTTTTTGGGTTTTTGGACGTTTTCGGACATTTGAAGACTTTTATTTTTTGGGTGACCTTTTGAGGTCACAATAACTCCAGTTCCTGTGACCGGGAGTGTGCTTGTCACCTTCTTAAATTAAGACGGTGCTAACAAAAACGGTTTCATGTAAACGCGTTCGGTTGTAATCGTCAAATACACAGACAGACAGCATAAGAGGGGGCTTCGCCCCCTAATAAAATTTAAACATTGATTTAATGACCTTAATTTAGTTTTAACTTATATTTCTTCGGGCTATAATAAAAAAAATCCGTTGGTTTCTTTCATCGTTGTAATGGGTTATACGATATTCGTTGCAGATTGCATCTATCGTGATTCCGGGAAGAATAGAAGAAAGGTGTTGTTACCGCCTTTTTATTAAAATAAAGATATTTATTTGTATTCGTAATCTCGTGATAAATAACGGGTAATGCAATACAAAATATATATATTTACAACTGTTAAAGTAATCAATCAAGAAATCAAAAGAGAATGCTATTTTATGACTAATATCATAAAATAGCATTCTCAAACTTGAGCGAATACTTTCCTTAAGTCTAACAACTCATCTACCTATTTTTTTATAAAGGAAATTGTTACCCAAATTGGTATTTATTTAGCTTTACCGTTATAAATTCATCATCAAAAATTTATATTTGTTTGCTGAGTCTACATAGTTTGTGGAACTTTCAAAGGGTTTATATGCTCTAGTTCTGCGAATTAAGCAGGTATCTACGTGTATGATACACCAATGGAAAGGGCATCAATACTGGATGTTTTTAAAAATGTTTGAATGTTTTAGTCTTCTCTATTTTTTTAAATAGCATTATTTTATTAATTATTTTTATTGTTGATCAATGTTTAATTATTGAACTAGTTTTGATTGATTTAGTCAGTTATGTGGATACAGATGATTGTATTGGTGTTTATCGATTGAATACAAATTAAGCTAGGACGCAAATAATTTTTAGGTACTAGTAACTGTCTGTTGGAACACTATATGAACGAATAAGTATAATATTATTATGGTATTTTTTTCCAAAATCATGAATATTATGATAACTTGGAATTCGACGACATTGGACTAAGGTAATCTAGCCAAGATAGATGCCTAACGAGGTGACCAACCCCCTCACGGCTTTGCATCGACCTTCCAAACACCCAAATTCCTGGGACCAATACCAAGTCTGCAAAACAAATACCTACCTACTTGTTTTGCAGGTATTGGTCCCAGGTATGGAATTTATTTTGTAATAGGTACCTACCTAATTAGGGTTGATAGAATACTTAAACACATATTTTTTGTAAATTAGATAATTATGTAATTTACAAAAAATATGTGTTTAAGTATTTTATCAACCCTCGGTTACCCATAACACAAGCTCTGCTTAGTTTGGGGCTAGATGGTGATGTGTGAAATGTTCAGTATTATTTATTATTTTGTCTTGGCATCAGTTTCATAGTATCACAAAATGTTTGAGTTTTCTAAGAGTAAACAAACATGAAACGTACTAAGCCCCGCAAGTGGCCCTAGATTTCAACGCCAACACAAAAGCTTTCAGACTTTTAGCCACCGGCTGCGGGGAAGAGGCTGTCCAAAGACTAAACAACAGATGCGCCTAGTAGGTAGGTATCCTCTGCGCACAAATGCAAGACATGCCAGCCTAAGCTAGATCGTTACGGCCATAGCACGATCCTTATTATCGGATAAATAATGTACTTTTTGGTTTAAAAAATAAATACCTAGTTAAAATACGTTATTAATATAGTACACGATGATGATGATGATGAGCCATGAGCCAAAGTTGTATAACTTTGGCTCATGATCATCATCATCGTTAGTGTTATCATCAACTTTACTTAGGTACCTACCTACTACAAGCAAGAAAATACTTTATACCAAGGCCTAAGCCTAGCCATTGGTATGTTATTTAAAAAAAGGCAATTGGATATTTAGTTACTCGGGGCAGTCGTTTCACTTGAATACTTCGAATAGCTCTGTAATAGACAATGACTACTGCCTATTAAGCGAACATTTTGGCATGTAGGTAAGCACATGACAGCATAGGCAACCTTTAAGCAGACTGGTTAATCTGAACTCTCTATTAAAGCCCACACTCTTTGCCAGACTTGTTACGTGTAGTGGCCAAGCCCGTGTGCAGGCCTGCATTAACTTGGCATTAATGCAAGCGCATGGCGAGGGCACGCGCCCGCGTATGAGGGACTTATTATGCCAAGTTTCTCAGCTTTTTACTGAAACAAATGCGTGGTAACGTAGAAAAATGGAGGTTATTTTAAAGTTTATCTACTTTTTACTATAGGTAGTTTTTATTTATATTTATAGTCAACTTAAGAGAGACTGCTGGGCAAAGGGCTGCTTTTGTTTACCTATTACAATTTTGTTAACTTCTTTTTAGGGTTCCGGACCAAAATGGTAAAAAGGAACCCTTATAGAATCACTCTGTCTGTCTGTCTGTCTGTCTGTCTGTCTGTCTGTCTGTCACAGATGGATATCTCGAGAACTACTAATGCTATCGACTTGCAATTTAAAATGGTAAAAGACAACAGTTTTTTACTTATATAGCATATATAAAAATTTTAAAAACTATTCTTATTATGATTGCAGGGGGGCGGATAGGGGATCTCAAAAATTTTAAGTGAAGTTACTAGGCCGTGTGGGGTATCATATGAAAGGTATTCATTTGCAAATTAATAAACAGTTTTTAGTTTTCCTTTAAACCGTATCGTTTTTGAGTTATTTACAAAAATGTTGAAAAAACGACCGTTCCCCCCCCCTTATCTCCGAAGTTTGCAGAGATAAGCCCGTGATACGTTTATAGCTAATAGAAGTGTATGTAAACTTTATAGGAAAATTATAGCGAACTCTCTAATTTGCATAGTTTTTTAGACAAGGGGGGTGGAAGGGGGGTTTTCAAAAATTTTGTGAAGTTAATAGGTAATGTGGGGTATCATTAGAAAGGTATTCATTTGCACATTAATAAACAGTTTTTAGTTTTCCTTTAAGCCGTATTGTTTTTGAATTATTTACAAAAATGTTGAAAAAACGACCGTTCCCCCCCCCCTTATCTCCGAAGTTTGCAGAGATAACCCCGTGATACTTTTATAGCTTATAGAAGTATATGTAAACTTAATAGGAAAATTGTAGCATACTCTCTAATTTGCATAGTTTTTTAGATAAGGGGGGTTGAAGGGGGGTTTTCAAAAATTTTGTAAAGTAAATAGGTTATGTGGGGTATCATATGAAAGGTTATCATTTGCACATTAATAAACAGTTTTTAGTTTTCCTTTAAGCCATATTGTTTTTGAGTTATTTACAAAAATGTTGAAAAAACGACCGTTCCCCCCCCCCCTTATCTCCGAAGTTTGCAGAGATAAACCCGTGATACTTTTATAGCTAATAGAAGTGTATGTAAACTTCATAGGAAAATTATAGCGAACTCTCTAATTTGCATAGTTTTTTATACAATGGGGGTGGAAGGGGTGTTTTCAAAATTTTTGGAAAGTTACTAGGTGATGTGGGGTATTATATGAAAGGTATGCTTTTGCACATTAATAAACAGTTTTTAGTTTTCCTTTAAGTCGTATAATTTTTGAGTTATTTACAAAAATGTTGAAAAAAATAGCGTTCCCCCCCCCTTATCTCCGAAGTTTGCAGAGATAAACCTCTGAAACTTTTATTGCTATTAGAGGTGTATGTAAAGATTAGAGGAAATTTATTACAATCTCTCTACATAGCATACTTTTTTAGAAATCATCGAAAGTGTGAAAAATCTACATAAGTTCCGCTATCAGACAAGAGATGGCGCTGTCAAGGTTCTCCAACAAATATAAAACCGCCTTTGTCATAAATTATATTGTATGATAGCACGGAACCCTCGGTGCGCGAGTCCGACTCGCTCTTGCCCGGTTTTATTTTTATTTTCACATCATTAATACCTAGCCATGCAGAGGGCTGTTTAGACTAGATTTGGTTATTTTTAGATAAGTATAATTTGTAGTAGTACCACAGATTACAGAAACTGTAGTACCTAGCAAAAAACATTAGAGCTACAAACGCAATTTTAGTGTGTCAGTCTCTTAACTTCAAGAAGAAGAAATTAGAAATGGTCGTTTTCAAGGACTAACTCTTGTCTACATATATTAGAATAGATAGATATACTATTAGGAAAATGAGTTAGGTATACCTATGGACTAAATTAACTTTCCTTTTGAAGGTATGAAGATTAAGTACCAATACATTACCATGCATTACCAATCTTTAGTTTTCTATTATATGTACATAAGTTCTAATAATCAAAATATTTGCCTACCTACTTAATAATTTAAATAGGCTAGTAAGTAATATGTAGGCAAAGCATATTGGCAATGGCAAAAGTACCCACAGGCAGCCATTTAATTTAGCAACAGTCTTACCCCTATTTATGAAGGAAGGGTGCGCCGCCCCTTTACGTTTTATTGTTTCAACGAATATTGCTTACTTAATGAAGATATTAATTAAGTTTAGGTACTTATTTAAGACTGAGTGTAGTGCTTTGTAGTATTAATTAGTGTTGGTTCGCTTAAAAAGCAAAATTATTTTCAAGGGTGCCTTGGGCGGGTGGTGCGGCCAGTTGAAGGGGAAATGCTGTTAGCTTCGATGCGTTTACTTGGTATATTATTTGCCTATGTAGTGCAGGATGTATTACAACGTGGAGAGGTCTTTAACTAATCTTCCAATTTACCATTTACTTAATAAATGTTGATTAGGTAGGTACCTGTGTAAATAATAGGTTATAAATAAGACATTATATTCCGATGATTTCACCAGGATCAGCGAATCTGTAGGACATACCTACACATCATCTAGTATCTCTATTATTGGAACTTTGCACTACTCTTACCTATTATAAAAGTATTTGGTTAAAAATCCAGCAATGTTGGAAAACAACAATAAATAGGTACATAACTATGTTTGAAACTACCTAGTTTATAAAAAAAAATATATTAGCCCCCGACACGTTATCTGAAGTGGGTAGGTAGGTACCTAATTTCTTTTGTAAGGTGTACCTATCCTCAGCTTTGCAATCTACGTACACCAAATATTTCAATTGCTTGATACGCCCTTACTGTAATACGACCGCACCGTTTTGTTTCCATACGAAATGAGTGAGCTCACTCATTTGGATTCAGTGTTCTCTAAACACAGTGCTGCCGTGGGGTGCCGGCAGTAGAATGTCACCCCTCCTCTCATACCCGTGGATGCAGTAAGAGCCTGCTAAGGGATACCTCCGGAAGATGGGCAGCAGCGTCTTTCCGTGTATCTACATCGCAAACTGCGCTCGCCATCCTGCCAAGCGTGGTGAGTATGGCAACAACCCCTCATGGAGATCCATGAGGGAGGCCTGTGTTCAGTAGTGGACGTTTTACGGCTATGATGATGAAACACAGTGTTAGCTGGACGTGGTGCGTATTATAGTAATGATAACTTCTTATGGGAGGGTAAACCTGGCTTCCTTTCCTCTCGCGCATACGGCAGCGGTAGGCAGGCTCCTCTTCTCTAGCCGTATTTCTGTGATATTGTATTATATTATTATCACTTCTGTCGTGCGTCCCGAGACGCAAACGCTTTTTTTATCCCGAATGTTTGTGCAACATGATTGCACAATAAATGGTAACAAAAACAATTTGGTTTAGGTATAGGCAAAACCAGCGGAGTGCGTCGGTATTATTGTTAACACACTATTGACAATGCAACAGTTTTTGGTGTCAGGGCATATCTTACGATTTAAATATTTAATCTCCATAAAATTTCCTTTTATTTAATAGGTAGGTACTACACTTGGGTAATTATATTTGAAAACATTCGATTGTTCATTCCCACTTTCACCCCCATAATCTTTTATAAGGTTCATCGATTTATTTTTAACTATCAGTTTGGCATTCTACACACAGCGGCTGTAAAGCCGCTACTACTACTGTAAACACACAGCGGGGGGTAACCCCCGCTGTGTATAGAAAAGATGTTTTACATTAAAAAAACCTATTAGGTATTTTTATTTGTGCATATACCTACGTCAACTCTTTGCGGAGGTCAATGATCATGCCAAAAGTTAGCTGGCCTTTAGGTTGTCATTAGCATACTAATCAGCTGGTTGAAGTTAAAATTTTAGCGGACTTCAATCCGGAAAAGTCTTAGAATCAAAAGTAAGCACCTATTGATTCTTGGGATGCTCAAAATCATTCTCTATCGGCTTAGTATACATAAAATCATTCTCTTTCGGCTTAGTATACATATTATATGTAATACACCCTGTATATTTATTTCGTTTAAATTATAGCAATCGACTCAAACTATAAAAACCTTGACTTCTTGCTGAAATACCCAAACCGGTAGAGGTATGTAGGTACGCTAAATTATACATGAGTATTTCTCTCAATGTATCATGGCTCCCAGTGTGAAAACAAAAGTAAAACAGAAAACCTAACCGCAAGTACTCAAGATCGTGAAATAGATGTCTAGTGTCTAGTATGCCATCCGTAATTTTGGAGATGGCAACATTCTTATTTATCGCATGCGTTACAGCTGAATAGCGCTGGCCACAAACGCGCGCTTGGAACCGTAATCTTTGTTTTGGTTTCTTTTCTTTCCTTCGTCAGAATTTCAGAAATTTCGAGGTTACAAAATAGTGATACTTTTATTCTGTAAACAAAAACAAAAAACATATTTAACGGGTCTTTCAAAATGCGTTTTACATTCAGACAAGCCACCAGTGGTAGCGAGAGACTTGGTATTCTTACCGGATTTGTTGAAAATCCGAACGCCGTTATTGAAACTCCAACTTGCGCCTTGCTTACCCAAGTAAGTACTTATTTAAAATAAAATACACTATAATACAATATAATTCAGTACATAATATGGCATGCAATCATACATGACATATTATAAACACTAGTTTCAAAGTTCTAATAGAGTAAGCTACTGGTGTAACAGTTTTGTGGGTGTTCATTCTATTTTTTAAAAACGCGTAACTTAGAACCTTGTAGGAACTAAAGATGTGGAAAGTTACCAAATTTAAAGTACCATATTTAACTTATTACAGGGAGGCAGTGTTGTACATCTAACTGCTGAAGTTCTATCCAAGGTCTTTACCAACTCCCGGCTACTTTGGATGCCTCTATCTAACACATTTAATCTGGAAGCCGGTGTAAAAGCACAAAACAAAGGAGTAACAGAATTTGCAGGCATACCTGAACATGTGGCTTGTCTTACATTAAATAATATGAACGAAGTTACCCCAACTGGCCATTTTGAACTTGATAGAGTGCCTCTGTGGACTAAACGGGGAAAGAGACTTATTACAGCTGAGCGGTGAGTTTTAATAGTTGATGAAAAAAAGGTATAAAGTTCATGACTTTATATGTTTCACTATGAAATAATAACATCTTAGAAACTCTGATAAATCTAGGTTACAGCTACAGGCCCTGTTACTTAAAACTGTAATACCCTACAAGTGTCCGTAACAATGCTAGTTAGAAGTATACAACATCACTATCTCAGCCATGTGACTGCTGTCCACATCCTGCTGGGCATAGGCCTCCTTCATGGATCTCGCAAGATTATGAGAGGTGGTTTGCAGGCAGGATGGTGAGCGCAGGATGTTGATACATGTAAAGACCCTGGTGCCCCTCCTTGTGATGTATCCCTTAGACATTAAAAAAATCCAGAAATTCTTACCGCATCCACAGGTAAAAGAGGCGACACACCATTCTACTGCTGGCCCATGGCTAAATAGTTAACCATTGGATTATGTTGCATCGTAAGGTGTTTTTCGTAAGCATGGTTTAGCAACCTACTATGCCTATTTGTTTACTATGGGAATTTGGGTGGGAGTGTTAGTCATCAAAATACAAGATAGTGTTGTAGAGACCAAGCAATCAAAACAATGTAGATTCTTATAAGACATAAAAGTTGACCTTGACCACATTTCAGATATATGGATGTGATGGAGATATTCAAACCAGAAATAATTTTCGCGATTGCAGATAGCCGCACATCGCTCAATGAAAGCGCCAAGAGATTGGCCAAATCTTCAGAGAGATCATGCAATATGCTTGACACATGTGTCAGTCGATATAAAGGCTCAAAGTTACTGCAAACTTGTTCTTCACTTGTTGGTGAGTAATACTTCCCTGATAATCACAAAATGAGCCTTGGGGTGCCGGCAGTAGAATGTTGTCCCTCCTCTAATGCCCGTGGATGCAGTATGAGCTCAGGGATACCTCCGGAAGATGGGCAGCAGCGTCTTTCTGTGTATCAACATCCGGAACTGAGCTCGCCAACCCGCCTGCCAAGCATGGTGAGTATGGGAACTACCCTTCATGAAGAGGCCTCAGTTCAGTAGTGGACATTTTACAGCTGAAATGATGATTGTATGCGGCTAAAGGAATAATAGTAATGTCAGTTGAGTAAATATTATTATATAAAATGTTTATATAAAGTTGGCATATTTCACTAAAAACTTGGTTCTTATCACATTATTAAACATATTTGATTTTTTTATAAATATTGTATTCATGTTTTGACACTTGAAATTATTATATTAATTGCAAGTGTATTCAAGTCAATTCCATAGAAAACTGGGTTGTTATTCTTATTTATTAAGCACACAATTGTTGAAAAACATTTAATTATTTTCCAAATACTGTATTTGGCCAGTTTCTTCAACAAGGGAAATGATCACATCCATCCTTTTCCTTGTTAAAGAATTCATCACATAACTTAACAAGCATTAGGTATCAGAAAAGGGGCGAAGGCAAAAAGGTTACCAAAGGTCAAAAATGGCATTTTTCGGTTTTTGGACGTTTTCGGCCATTTGAAGACTTATTTTTTTGGGTATCTTTTGAGGTCACTATAACTCTGGTCCCTGTGACCCTAGGGTCACCAAAATGAATCAGTACCCTTCTCACAAAGATGGTACTAACAAAAACGGTTTCATGTAAATAGGTCTACGTGTTCAGCTGTAATCGTCTCATGCACAGACAGACAGACATACAGACAGCGCTATAAATGACACATCTAAGTAACCCAATCTTTGAAAGGATATGAAAACTGCATTTTCTTTGTTTGTAAATAAATTATACTTGCTTCTGCCCACTGCTTTGTACACGATATACCTGACTAAGAAGTAGCAAAAGGCCAAGTACGGAAGACCAGCGCTGTGGTACGACTCGTTCTGCCACAGCACATGCTGAGTAGTGACCATTTTTGTCACTAGTTTTAAAACCGAATTAATGATTTTTTTTTAATTTGATTGTAAAAATGTGACAAAATAAACGTTTCTTTACTTTATCTTTATCTTAAAAGCCCGTTCCCAAGTTCTTTTCTAAATATTGTTGTTTTTGTATAATAATTACTTTCCCGATTTCCTGGCAGACCTATGTAGCCAATGCTGGGTATAGACATTCCTTTTGTAAACGCTACATGAGCCAGTCCATATTCATTCACATAATTTCAATATAATCCCCTTGTTGTGGGATTCATTCAGTGTAAAAATACTTTCTACTTTTTTTTTTGTTTTTTTTTTCTAAAGATATAATTTAAATTTGCAGGTGTTATTGTGGCGCCTGGCGATGAAAAACGATGTAGTGAATGTATCTCTCGCGTTCTGACGCATAAAGACTCGCTCAGCGGTGTAGCGCTGTCAGGATTGACTGATGGAAATGAAGATGTCAAGCACATATCAGCGGAGACGCTGAACTCAATATTTGGAAGAGTTGGCGTAAGTTTATTTACTTAAATTAGAAGACAAGTAATTCTAAATAGTAATACAATCAACGGCCAAGTGCGAGTCGACTCGCGCATGGAGTGTTCCTTACCATTATTTGGCAGAACAACTTATTTTGTCTAACTTATATAATCGTCTACGTGTTGCCGTTATTAATATCAAGCAAAAAAATCACGTATGAGTGAGATTGGTATGGTATGGTATACCCTCCTTAAATATTTGTTTTATTTTAATTTAATTATTTATTCTCAAGATGGATATAGGCAAAACTAAATATTCTGTGAATATTTCAAGCATCTACCTGTTGCCGTCATTAAAATCAACGCCTTAAATATTAATTTTATTCTTTTTTTTTTCTCACCTAGAAGTATAAAATTTGGCAAGGTATATCGTCCCTAAACCGTAGATACAGGGAAAAATCCTAAAACTATACATTTGAAATGAAATCATAAAAAAAATCCTTAAAAAAGTACGAAATCAATCATCGAGGTTAAGCAACCCTACGCGCGGTCATAAATGGGATGGGTAACCGAATCTTTCTGTGCTTTTTAAAAACTTTTACTAATATTTATTACGTTCCTACATACCTACGGAACCCTTGGTGGGCCAGCCCAGCTCGCACTTATACACCGGTTTTCTATACTTCTACATAACGACAACCTCTACCTATAACAACTGAAATGCCGCGGTGATCACGTTCACTAAGCACGTTACCAACGCTGCATTGCATTCCATTATTGCGCCCGTCACCCTGAGACAGAGTTGTAAGGTCTCTTAAGCCCGTAATTGAATAATTTCAGGATGCAATACCCAAAGACTTGGTACGCTTCGTGGAAGGTTCCTGGAGTCCGTCAGTGATGATGGCCGCTATCGAACAAGGCTGGGACGTTCTCGACGGATCGTATGCGGTGAAACTCACGAATGAGGGATACGCGCTAGCCCTCAACTTCGATGTCAATAAGCGTAGCGAGGAGACTTGTGTGTTGGATCTCATTGATGAAAGGTTTGTTACGTACACGTTGCGCTAGTATTCGTTAGTGATGATGGCCGCTACGAACTAGGCTGGGACGGTCTAGGCAGATCGTATGCGGTGAAACTCACGAATGAGGGATACGCGCTAGCCCTCAACTTCGATGTCAATAAGCGTAGCGAGGAGACTTGTGTGTTGGATCTCATTGATGAAAGGTTTGTTACGTACACGTTGCGCTAGTATTCGTTAGTGATGATGGCCGCTATCGAACTAGGCTGGGACGTTCTAGGCGGATCGTATGCGGTGAAACTCACGAATGAGGGATACGCGCTAGCCCTCAACTTCGATGTCAATAAGAGTAAATAGGAAACTTGTGTGTTGGATCTCATTGATGAAAGGTTTGTTACGTACCTACATACGTTGCGCTAGTATTCGTTAGTGATGATGGCCGCTATCGAACTAGGCTGGGACGTTCTAGAAGGATCGTATGCGGTGAAACTCACGAATGAGGGATACGCGCTAGCCCTCAACTTCGATGTCAATAAGAGTAGCGAGGAGACTTGTGTGTTGGATCTCATTGATGAAAGGTTTGTTACGTACATACGTTGCGCTAGTGTTCGTTAGTGATGATGGCCGCTATCGAACTAGGCTGGGACGTTCTAGACTGATCGTATGCGGTGAAACTCACGAATGAGGGATACGCGCTAGCGCTCAACTTCGATGTCAATAAGAGTAGCGAGGAGACTTGTGTGTTGGATCTCATTGATGAAAGGTTTGTTACGTACATACGTTGCGCTAGTATTCGTTAGTGATGATGGCCGCTATTGAACTAGGCTAGGACGTTCTAGACGGATCGTATGCGGTGAAACTCAAGAATGAGGGATACGCGCTAGCGCTCAACTTCGATGTCAATAAGAGTAGCGAAGAGACTTGTGTGTTGAATCTCATTGATGAAAGGTTTGTTACGTACATACGTTGCGCTAGTGTTCGTTAGTGATGATGGCCGCTATCTGGGACGTTCTCGACGGATCGTATGCGGTGAAACTTACGAATGAGGAATGTGCGCCCTCAACTTCGAATCGATGTCAATAAGAGTAGCGAGGAGACTTGTGTGTTGGGTCTCATTGATGATAGGACTGTTACCTACGAGTATTTACGTTGAGCTCGAGCGTCTTAGTTAGTGATGATGGCCGCCAATGATCAAGGCTCACTTTTTGACGTAACAGTAGTTCTGTAGCGTGATTATAAACTGCGTGCCGTGGTAGAAGTAGTTAGTAGGTAGAAGTCCCGCCAGAACCATCGAAAAAACTCAACAAAAAGGCCCCTGCGGTCGTACTGAACAAAGTTATTTTTGAATTTGACTATTCCAGGCGACTCCGTGGAAAATTAAAGGACCAAAAGTAAGCGTTATCGTGTTTATTTTAGCGACAACTTCTGGTCGTTACAATTTTGTATGGAGTTGCGCTGGAGTTCTGTGCCTTTAAGTATAATCTTGTAATTATTCTTCTAGGTATAAGGACGACTTCACTCCTGTGTTGGAAGGCTGCGAATGTCTAACGTGCACGAAACACACCCGCGCGTACATCCGTCATCTGCTGAATACGAGGGAAATGCTGGCGTCGGTTTTGCTCAGCATGTAAGCACACTTTATCAAAGTTAATAGCGTTCATTCAATAGAGCAAAACGCTACATAGAATAGTCGATTTACAAAAGAAGAACAAGACACATTTAAATTGAATAAAGAACATAATTGAATTTGTTCACTTCAGATAACTTTATTTTTCAAGTGAGGGAAAGAAGCGAACAAGAAATGATGTCACTACCTCAGGGTAAACATGTAGTGTACTCAGGGGTATAGATGTAGTTATCTTTCATCATCATCATCATCTCAGCCGTAAAACGTCCACTGCTGGACAAAGGCCTCCCTCATGGATCACTACGTATTGATCATGAGGGGTTGTTGCCATACTCACTACGCTCGGCTGGTGGGTTGGCGACTGCATTACGGGTTATTGATGCACGGGAAGACGCTGCTGCCCATCTTCCGTATCCCTTAGCAGATTCTTACTGCATCCACGGGCAAGGGAGGAGGAGCAACATTCGACGACCTCTGTAAATGGTTTCACTTAGGTACCTTAGTTACCTACCAAAATATATTTTCAACTTTTTACAACATAAACTTGTGTACTTGTATGTTTTTAAGTGGGATTCATATAATTTTTTAGGTGTTTATGTAGGTATATATTTGCGTAAGTATTATTCGTTTAGACACCGCCGTCTTGTTCGATCAAGTATATCGCCCATTGTATGTTTTTGCTTGTTTGTCTCCTTAAGTTTTTTAATAGTTGATAGTTCATTTATTAATAACCAGGGTTACATGTTACAAATTTCACGTATATCATGTTTTACAAGTTATAATACATTTATACATAAAAAAAGAAAAAGACGCAAAGTAAAAGTTATTAATTATTTATTATTTTTTTTTTATTTCAGAAAAACACAATTTACATAAAAACTAAACTAGAAACAGTAAGCTAATAACAGGCCTTCACTAATGGATACAGGATAATAAACATAATAGTGAGAACACACCAAAATAATAGATAATAATTAAAATTCATAATGAACACACAAAAAAAAATCTGTCATTGCCTTCGCTGCAATAATTATATAAAAAAAAAACTTGTCATATTCATATTATAAAAAACAAAAAACAAGTTGTCAGCAATAGGCATATAAAATGAATTGATAGACTAGTACAATTCAGTTAATTTTAAATGTCAAATTATATCATCATTTCAGCCATAAAACGTCCACTGATGAACACAGGCCTCCTCCATGAGGGGTAGTTGCCATTCTCACCACGCTTGGCAGGCGGGTTGGTGAGCGCAGTACGGGATGTTGATATACGGATAGACGCTGCTGCCCAGCTTCCGGAGGTATCCCTTAGCAGGCTCTTACTGCATCCATGGGCATGAGAGGAGGGGTATCATTCTACTGCCCGCACCCCACGGTCAAATTATATAATACTATTAAATTATATTTTCATCATCATCATTATCCCCGGCCCGATTTCACCCACTGCTGGGTATAGGCCTCCCTAAGTTTGTGCCATCACCCACGATCCTGTGCCAGTCGCATCCATTGACGCCCCGCGATGTGTACCAGGTCGTCGACCCACCTCGCCACCGGTCGCGCGACACTTCTACGCCCCATCCTCAGCCACCATTCTGTTGTTGTCTCGCTCCACCTGTCATCACCACGCCTTGCAAGGTGTCCTGCCCAACTCCACTTTAGTTCCATTATTAGACGAGCTCTGTGGCGCAGCGGGCGACGGTCCTGCGACGCAAGAGGTTGCGGGTTCGATTCCCGCCTCGGGACGAATGTCTGTACGATCTGCAGATATTTGTTTAGGGTGTTATGGGTGTTTTTCTATATATAATAAAAAATATATCTATGTATGTAGTATAATGTATTCAGTACAAAGCCCTTTCATTTTGAATAAAAAAAAATAATGTATTTAGCCTATCAGTCATCTAGCACCCATAACACAAGCTCTGCTCAGCTTGGGGCTAGATGAGGCTGTGTGAATTGTCCGGCATTATTCTTTTATTTTTATACATGCCGTGACTTGCCGGCAGTAGAATGTTACCTCTCATCTCAAGCGTAAACATGCAGTAAGAGCCTGCTATGGCATACGTAGCAGGTAGGTCGGTGAGCGCAGTGCGGAATGTTGCTACACAGAAAGACGTTGCCCATAATCTGGATGTCATCATCATCATCATCATAATCATTTCAACCGTAAATTGATGGGTGCTAGATGACTGATATACTAAATACATTATACTACATAGATATATATTTTTTATTATTTATAGAAAAACAAACAGAACCGAACTCTCAACAAATATCTGCACATTGTACAGACTTGTCCAGAGGCGGTAATCAAACCCGCAACGTTGCGTCGCAGGCAGACCTTCGCCCGCTGCGCCACAGACGTCGTCATCGTATAGGCATCACCTTGATCTCGACTAAAAGCTCTGTTTTGTTATTTTGGTGGTTCATTTTGTTAACAGCTGAAATGTCTCGTTCCAGCCATAACCTGCACCACTTCGACCGGTTATTCCACCACGCGCGCCAACACATCGCCGCTGAGACATTCCAACAGTACAAAACGCACATAACGACGCAATTCGACAAGCACACTCCGCAAATGGTCGGGAAAGTTGAGACGAACGAGATCAAAGTGAAAGAAAGTGCTGCGAAGAAGAAGAGGGTTAGTGAACGCGCCGTTAACGGTAGTGGATAGAGTATTGAGTAGTATTGTAGATCTTGGCCAGACTAATAAGCGTTTCCACTGAAATTTATTAAACATGAGTTTATACTCATAAGATCACAATAGTACGCTTAAAATGAGATATAGATAATAATAAATTTTACAGTATTCAATTATTTAAATTATTCTAGAGCTGTCAATGTGATACACAAAATAAGTTTAGCCTATCTAAACTTAAATCTTTCTGGAATTGATTAAATTTAACCACCACATAATTGACAGATTTGTGACAGCTTTAAATAAAAATATTAATATAATATAATTGTAGTTTGCACTATGGCATTATGATGAAAGATCGGATCACTCTCACTAAATCAAGTCAACAGATCCAGCCTGGATCTAGTGAGAACTTTCATTTTAGAAAACTCATTAGATCCAGTATTTAAAGTTTTTCGAATACTGGATCTAGTGAGAGTCGTGTTCGATTTTAACAGATCTGCCAAGAACGAGTCAGTGATCGACCATTTTTATTGCAGTTGCACTTCAGCCCTAGTGGTCTGCCTTTTGCAAGGGGCCAACAGGCAGACCATTAGGGCTTTGACTTTTTGACCCCCCCCCCCCCCCCCCCCTTCTATTTCTGAGACTCCCCCCTCCTCCCTAGTTTGACGTTACATATTTTGCAATTTTGCACCTTGAAATATGCAACATAAACTGCAGTTCCGAAATTAGTTTATCTCCACGATTTTTTAATGTGACGCCATTACGCATTCCCGTGCAATTATCTGTTTTATACTAATAACTTCACTAGCTGTAAGTTTTCCTCAAATCTCAAAATTAAATAAATAATGTAATGATATTGTTGACCCAAAATGGGACCTATGTCCACGAAACGAATTGTTGTGTTGTGAAACCCACACACAGTTTTGAGATATTCGAGTTTCATGTTAGTCAAATAAATACTCTGTCAAACTTCTCTTTTTCCTTCAATTTAATTGAATACAGATTTGTTAAAATACACTGCAGATATAATATCGTGCAGGTTTACTATCGTAATTGGATCATTTGTCGCCATCTCGCAACTGTAACCTTTTTCTTAGTTAGTCTGTATGAATTTTAAAGTTCCTAATTGCCCATCTGATGGAGCGCTTATTAGTTGAGGCTGTTAGTTAAGTTAGCTGTGATTCGTTATATTAGTTTTATTTTTATGTAATTAGTAAGTAATTTAGTTAAACTAGCTACATATGTGCCAGCAACTATTCGCATTGAACACACTGAGTTTCCATAAAACAGCTTAGTATGGTTATACCGTAACATGATGTTTTTTATAAGTAGTTCCTAGTTTAAGCCTTGAATGTTATATCCAAAAACTTTACCAAATGGTATACTTATTTTTATACAAGAAACTTGACTTACAATTTCGTTGGCGGGGTACTGACATGTTCAAAGTGCTTTCGTACCATCACTAACAAACAGCAAGCCACCAAGGAGCGCAATAATGGTCTTAATAAATACATCTTTATATACCTAAGTTAGTAAGCGGGTATTTATCGCGTAAATGACCTGTATTATTTCCCGACGTTTCGCTTGGATTGCACCAAGCATGTCTTCCCGGGACCATAATAATAAAGATTATTTACGCGATAAATACCCGGTTATATGTACCTATGTTAATAATGTGTTGTGATCGCTAAAGTTTAAAAAATATAATAAGTTAGTAAGGTATGTACTCAAAAGTTAATATACCTTATTCAGTCGCTTAAGTGTCCTATTACGGCTAAGATGATGGTACTTATATTAAATAACCAAATATACTAAACCCATATGCCCCCTATTATGCATAGCGCTGTCTGTCCGTCTGTTTGTCTGTGCATGACACGATTACAACCGAACGCGTTGACGAAATCGGGCATCGTCGATTGGTCAACGCGTTCGGTTGTAATCGTAGTCGACATGAAACCTTTTTTGTTAGCAATGTCTTAATGAGAGAAGGGTACTGATTGATTTGAATTGAACACTTTATTGAGGAATTTTAGTTTTTCTCGAGGAATAGCTACTAGAGCTACATGAACTTGAAGGACTCCAGTGTCGTTTCTACATTATACATTTTACGCGTGGAATCATTTGTCACGTCAATGGCGAATGCTACACGCTCGATATGTATCGCGATATTTGGATCGTAATCCAGGTTCACGATATTTATCAAGTGTGTAGTACAGCGAATGGCGTATCACGATACGTGATACGCTATACTACACACTCGATAAATATCGTGAACCTGGATTACGAGCTAAATATCGCGATACATATCGAGCGTGTAGCATTCGCCAATCACGTGAAAACATTTTGAGCACATTAGGTCAAGCGCTTAAGAATTGACTTAGGCGCTTGACCCAATGAGCTGTATAATTATTGAAATAAATAATGCTGGACATTTATACAGCACTATCAAGCCCAAACGTAAGCAGAGCTTGTGTAATCTATATACATATAGGTATATAATTTGTTCCGGACGGTCATAGCAATTAAATTAATAGATTAGACTTAAATGAAAATAAAACACCTACCACCATGTAGCTCTAAGACCTAGCATAGATAGTCATAGTATAGATAGCCATAGCATAGATAAATATTAAAAATAAAATATTAATAGTACTTGTAGGCACCGGCAACGGGCTACAATAATATAGAGATAGGCTGTTTTATAAATGCATAGATAGAGCAAATAATGTAAGATATTGTAAGATATTAACACAGATACAGATAGAAACAGTAAACAATAGAACGATGTACCAATAAACGCAACCGGCAATAGTCGCTCGCTGCGCGCGGCAGAGTGAGAGAACAGGAAAAAATATAAATATAGACGAGAACCGTTCACTGCATGTGCTCAGTCCACAAGTCGCCAGCCTCGGAACAACACCCACGCGCTAACAAAAGGAAGCAAGGAACGGACCTCTCGCTCACTCTCGCCGCCCGCAACCCGCACCCGCCGCCGTTGTACCTGAATTCACGCTATTGTTTCAATCTCAGTCCTCCATAGAACCCCAGCGCTCAACGTACACACAGGACGACGGTCTACTATACTCGGAATCGGAAGGCTCATCAGCACACCCAACAGTTACAGTCCACTGAATAGGTGCTGAGCCGACCGAACCGTTTATAGTCCGGTCCCGTACATTGGTCCTCGCGAGTCGGATCTATTTGGATTGAGGTTGAGCAATGGTGGTGACAAGGTCAAACTGCGGGTCTCGTTGCGAAGAGCCAGGTCCGGCACCTACGCCGACTGCTACCGCGGTGACGGAGGAGCGGCCGCAACCCCCGTCACAGCAGTCGGTGCCGCGCAAAACAGTGCCCGAGCAACCACACGCGTCCGGAGCTCCCGGTATGGAGCCGACAGCATCGACCAGCCTCGGATCAAACATCCTCACCTCCAACTCGTCCGCGACCTGCACAGGAAGTACGCAGCCGACGTCGACGGACACCTTGGCCACAGCCACAGGAAACACCGGCGGGAGCCCCGTGGAGGACACAGAAGACACAGAGCCCCGCACGGAGAGAACACAGAAGACCGCGGCGTCGAGGAAATCAACAAGACGATCTAAGAAGAGCAGAATAGCGCAGGCAAAATTGGAGCTGTTGCGTATACAGGCTCAGATCGCCGAAGCGGAGCTGGAACAACTCTACGAAGAAGAGGAGGACTCAGAAAGCGACGCGAGGTCCGAAGTCACTGAGCGAGAAAATACCGGACGGGTAGAGCACTGGGTACAGAACACCACCCTGTTGGCGATAACAGATCAACCACACGGCGAGAATAACAGTCTCGCCGCACAGGTGCCGGGCGGAAGGAAGATTCCCCTCGCACAACCGGGCGAGAATAACAGTCTCGCCGCACAGGAGCCGGGCGGAAGGAAGATTCCCCTCGCACAACCGGGCGAGAATAACAGTCTCGCCGCACAGGAGCCGGGCGGAAGGAAGATTCCCCTAGCACAACCGGGCGAGAATAACAGTCTCGCCGCACAGGAGCCGGGCGGAACGAGGAACCCCCCCGGACGCCTTCAGGTCGGGAATAACAGTCCCGCCACACAGAAGATGACGGACGGCGCAGTACAGGCCGCCCCCACCATCATACAGCAAGCGCCGCCGGGGACGACGGCCGACGCCCCCAACACACAGCCGCCGCTGGGGACGCCGAGGGCCGCGCCCCACACGGAGACGCCGGAGCACCGGCACGCAGCGGGTGCACAGCCAGCCCCGCTACACCAAGGACAGTTTTATAGTGCAACAGAACAGTATAACATAGTGAACAGTGACAGTATAGTTAACAACGCCCGCGGGGCAAACGTGAATAGAGACAGTGCGAATAATGGATTCAGTGAGTTCCAGGGAGCAAACCGGTATGTACACAACTTTAATGACAGGGATATTGTGAGGCCGGGAGCTTCCGCACCGGCGGGAGTCATAGCAGGACCGCCCCGTACTGAAATGGGAGAGCTGGCCTCTGCTATAGCGCAAGCTATACGATCGGGAACACAGTCGACTGCCCGCCGGTTCTCGGAACTGCCAATATATAGCGGTGCCTATCAAGAATGGCTAGCATTCAAGGCAGCATATGAGGAATCCGCCTATTCCTACACAGAAACTGAGAATGTAGGTAGATTAAGGAAATGCTTGAAAGGTCGCGCTAGAGAATCTGTAGAAAGCTTGTTAATCTACAACGTCCAGCCAGATACGGTCATGAAATCGCTTGAAGCTAGATTCGGCAGACCAGACGCAATAGCCCTAGCCGAATTAGATAGATAACGTTCTCTAGCCCGACCTACAGATTCGCCTAAAGACTTATGTGTGTTCGCAAGTCGGGTAGCAAACGTCGTTGCTACATTACAGGCCTTACAACGAGTCTACTACCTCTATAACCCAGAGCTAACAAAGATCACAATAGAAAAGCTCTCGCCGACGCTCAAATACAGATGGTACGACTTCGCTACAGAACAAGCTACCGACGAACCTGATCTTCTCAAACTAGCGAGATTCCTCAACAGAGAAGCCGAGAGATGCGGCCCATACGCGCAGCCCGAGACAGAAGCGCCTGCCGCGGCGAACAAAAAACAAGGCAGGGCCTATGCCGTAAATAGTAGTCAAGAAGACAAGAAGCCCAAGTGCCTGGTTTGTCAACAGAATCACAACATCGTGAAATGCGAAAAACTAACAGAAGCCTCCACCGATGAAAGATGGGACATAGCCAAAAGGTTTAAACTCTGCTTCCGATGCCTCAAGCTCAGAACGCAAAATCACAGATGCCCCAAGAAGGCTTGCGCTACCGACGGATGTCCGAAATGGCATCACCCACTTCTCCATTTCCAACGAGTCCAAGAGGAAGAAACCGAGAAGGTCGCATCATCAAGAACCATAGCAGAGAGCAGGACGTTTCTGAAGATAGTACCGGTCACAGCTTCGGGCCCCAGCGGCGAAGTGAAGACATACGCCCTGCTCGATGATGGATCAACGGTTACGTTGGTGGACGAGGACATCGCAGACACAATAGGGGCCCCTGGGCCCAATGATCCGCTGCGGATAGAATCCATAGCGAACGCAACGGTCAAAGAAATGAAGTCGAGGCGCATAACATTCAGCTTAACAGGCGCCGATGGAACGCACGAAATACAGGCCAGAACCGTCAAAAGCTTAAAACTTTCTCCACAATCTATCACACACAACGACGTACAGTACGTGGAACATCTGAAAAGCATCAAGAATTATGTACTACATGGAAACGCCAAACCGAGGATCCTTATAGGCCAAGACAATTGGCACCTGCTGGTCACTAGCAACATGAAGACAGGTCACATCTCTCAACCAGTGGCCTCCCTGACCCCGCTCGGCTGGGTACTTCACGGATCCCGAACTCGGTCTCTCGGACAGCGCGTTCAGTACATAAATCATCTATCTATCGAAGACGACATGAACAACGAGCTACGCCACCATTTCGCTATAGAATCGTTAATGATAACGCCGAAATGTCCGATCAACGATCCCGAGCAACGAGTACTGAAAATACTTCGAGAAAACACTACTCAAAGACCGGACGGACATTACGAGACAGCGCTACTGTGGAAAGAGGGAGATGTCGTCATGCCGAACAATAGAGATAACACGTTACGAAGAATGTACAGCACAGAGAAGAAGATAGATAAAGATAGCGATATAAGAAGAAAGTATGAAGCACAGATGACGAACCTTATAGTTAAAGGCTACGCGGACGACGCCACCAGGGACATACCGACAAATTTCAACGAACAACATAGATGGTACGTCGGCCCAGATTTCCTGAAAACAGATCCCGCTACTTGGCCTACGGAAGAACCCGCCTCGATCCAGGAAACAGGTGAGGAGCGCACGCTCGCCCTCGATACGGAGCCAAGAAAGAAGTCGCCCACGATAGCTACAGCACTTCCCGATCCAGGCAGGTTTTCCCAATACAAAAGACTCGTTCGAACAACAGCGCGGATCTTACAGTTCATAGACATCCTCCGACGCAGAGTAGAAAGGGTAGAGTTCAAAAGAACAGTTAAGAACACCGAGAGCGATCCCGACTGGCGCACGGAAAAGAGAAAGGCACAGAAACAGCGGCGGGAGATTCGCCCCACCACCGATAAGTACCTACCTATAGAAGGTGACTTATTAAGACGCGCCGAGCTCAACATCGTCATGGCAAGACAGGAATATAGCTTTCCCGAAGAATTAAAAGCCCTGAAGGCAGGGAAAGCTTTACAGAAAAACAGCCGCTTGAGCAAGCTAGCCATAGAAATGAAGGACGGCGTCATAGTAATTAAAAGTAGAATCGGCCTAACTATAGATATAGGTGAACGAACAAAATCACCTCCCATTCTAGATGGAAACGATAGGGTGACTAAACTTTATATTGAAAGTATCCACAGACAGATGATGCACGCTGGTGTTGAAGCAACAGTAAACGAATGCCGTCAACACTTTTGGATCCTGCGTCTGCGGACGACAGCACGTATGGTGATCCACCGCTGCCTGCCGTGCCATCTGAGGAAGGCGCCCGCCCCGCAGCCGGCGACAGGAAATCACCCGCCGGCGAGGCTGGCGCACAGCTGCAGGCCGTTCACGCACACAGGCCTCGACTACTTCGGCCCGCTGGCCGTAAGAATCGGGCGGGCAACAGCGAAGCGCTATGTGGCGCTCTTCACCTGCCTGACCACTCGGGCAGTCCACCTTGAGCTCGCTTCCGACCTGTCGACGAGCGCCGCGGTCATGGCCCTACGGCGCATGATCGCACGCCGAGGCTGCCCCACCGAGATCTGGTCCGACAACGGGACCAACCTACGTGGTGCCGACAAGGAGCTTCGCGCCGCGCTGGACAGCGCGACCGCCTGCGAGGCCTCATCCAGAGGCATCACCTGGCGCTTCATACCTCCTGGGGCCCCATTCATGGGCGGGGCCTGGGAGCGCCTAGTCCGAAGCGTCAAAACCGCGCTCGCAGCAACCCTGTGCGAGCGCCAACCGCGTGAGGAAGTCCTCCTCACCCTGCTCGCTGAGGTCGAGTACACAGTCAACAGCCGTCCACTAACCCACGTCTCAGTGGATCCCGAGGACCCGGAGGCCCTCACCCCGAATCACTTCCTGCTGCTGCAGCCGGGGCGCACCCCTGCGCTCGGCCCCTTCACCGACGGCGACCTGATAGGCAGGTCGCACTGGCGGGCCTCTCAACGCCTGGCCGATACCTTCTGGGCCCGCTGGCTCAAAGAGTATCTCCCCGAGCTACAACGCCGCCGCCACCCTCACGGCGACGGCCCCGCCGCCCAGGTGGGCGACCTGGTGCTCATCGCAGACTCCAACCTGCCTCGCAACACATGGCCCAGGGGGGTCATAGTCACAGTCTACCCCGGAGCGGACGGAGTCGTACGAGCCATCGACGTGCAAACCAAAGGGGGCGTGCTGAGAAGACCGACCAAGAAGGTGATCATCCTGCCGAGAGATGAGCCGTCCTCCACGACGGAAGGTTCCAGCGACAACAGCGGAGTCACTGGACGGCGGGAGAATGTTCCGGACGGTCATAGCAATTAAATTAATAGATTAGACTTAAATGAAAATAAAACACCTACCACCATGTAGCTCTAAGACCTAGCATAGATAGTCATAGTATAGATAGCCATAGCATAGATAAATATTAAAAATAAAATATTAATAGTACTTGTAGGCACCGGCAACGGGCTACAATAATATAGAGATAGGCTGTTTTATAAATGCATAGATAGAGCAAATAATGTAAGATATTGTAAGATATTAACACAGATACAGATAGAAACAGTAAACAATAGAACGATGTACCAATAAACGCAACCGGCAATAGTCGCTCGCTGCGCGCGGCAGAGTGAGAGAACAGGAAAAAATATAAATATAGACGAGAACCGTTCACTGCATGTGCTCAGTCCACAAGTCGCCAGCCTCGGAACAACACCCACGCGCTAACAAAAGGAAGCAAGGAACGGACCTCTCGCTCACTCTCGCCGCCCGCAACCCGCACCCGCCGCCGTTGTACCTGAATTCACGCTATTGTTTCAATCTCAGTCCTCCATAGAACCCCAGCGCTCAACGTACACACAGGACGACGGTCTACTATACTCGGAATCGGAAGGCTCATCAGCACACCCAACAGTTACAGTCCACTGAATAGGTGCTGAGCCGACCGAACCGTTTATAGTCCGGTCCCGTACATAATTCAAAGTCCTGACTGACTGATATATCAACGCACAGCCTAAACCACTGGACCTAAATACTTGAGATTTGGCAAACCTTACCTTGAGTATCTATATTATAGAAGTGCACTAAGAAGGGATTTTTCGAAATTTCCACGGGATAGGTAATAAATGGGATTTATATTTTCGAATCAAAGTAACTGCGTGAAAAAGGGGATTTTACGTTTTATAACTTCCACGCGGACGAAGTCGCGGGCAAAAGCTAGTGGGTAACATATGATTAATAAAATGAATTGATAGTCATTATACATGCCGTGGGGTGCCGGCAGTAGAATGTTGCCCCTCCTATCTTGCCCGTGGATGCAGTAAGAGCCTGCTAAGAGCTACCTCCGGAAGATGGGTAGCAGCGTCATTCCGTGTATCAACATCCCGTACTGCGCTCGCCAACCCGCCTGCCAAGCGTGGTGAGTATGGCAACTGCCCCTTATGGAGATCCATGAGGGAGGCCTGCGTTCAGTAGTGGACGTTTTATGGCTGAAATGATACATAGAAAAAAACTGAAGACCCAGTACTAATATCTGCAAACTACAAATATTTCTTCCGCGCTTGCAAACCCACCTGTCAAGATTGGTAAATATAGCAAAAATCAGGGTTGGTACTATGGGGACATGAACAAGCATTGGTAAGGGGGTACTAGAAAAGGGGCCTTTTGAGGTCACAATAACTCCGATCCCTGTGACCCTAGGTGACCCAAGGTCACCAAAATCAATCGGTACCCTTCTCTCATTAAGACAGTGCTAATAAAAAAGGTTTCATGTAAATAGCTCAACGCGTTCGGTTGTAATCGTTTCATGCAATGACAGACAGACAGCGCTATGCATAATAGGGGGCTTCGCCCCCTAAAAACGTTCTAACGAATAATGTTTATTGATAAACAAGAAAGAAAGAGTGCCTATACCTCATCAAAACATTGAATTGTGATATATTTAAAACCAAACCGAAATAAATGACTAAGTTTGTGAAGTAGGTATAAGTAATATTTCGATGTTGTTTACCACAAGAGACCAAAACACTTGTGGGTCAATTGTTTACCTCTAATAACAGCTGACCTCATGTCGTGACCCTGATGCGTAACTACTGGCCTCGTCAATCAGCGGGTGGGTTTGTCTACTGACAGTTGAATTTGAAATAATGTTGTATAAAAATAGTTGCCAGATATTTACGCAGTGGGATACCGGCAGTAGAATGTTGTGACATTTTTTTATGTAGACATCCGTTTGACCACATTTTGCCTGATGTTAAGCAATGACGTGGTCTAGGATAGGACACGCTTGGAGATAGCGCGCACTAGTGACTTTTTTACCAACAATGTCTCCAAATGGTGATGTCGTAATGTCCGTGCGTCTCTATACATATCGCACCTTTACTAGAAAAGTGACCTAAATCGAAACTCATAAAAAATTGTTTGAATCGTAAAATGTCATGCTAAGATTCAAATCCGTTCGTCAAAATTTTTGATTTAGGTCACTTTTCTACTAAAGGTGCGATATCCACAGACCAGTTAAAGTGACAGTGTTTTTTCACTCTTATTCTCACAGTACCAAATGTCACTAGTACGTGCTATCTTATGGTGAAGCATCATCATGATCTATAAGCCATAGTTCGTCCACCTGCTGGACATAGGCCTCCAGAGTCCTAAGCCTCTGCCTCGAATCTTGCGGGCAGCGTGGCGGCGGCGGCGGCGGCGCGGGAGCGGCAGGATCTTATGCGTAAAATCAAATGGACCGGCCCTCGAAAACAGCGACGCGGGGGCGGGCATTACGCATAAGATCCTGCCGCTCCCGCGCCGCCGCCGCCGCCGCCCCGCTGCCCGCAAGATTCGAGGCAGAGGCCTTAGGGTTTTTCAATTGCTGATCTTGAGGGTTTGTTGCTATACTCGCCACGCATAGCAGGTGGGTTGGAGAGCGTAGTACGGGATGCTGATACGGCTGCCCATCTTCCGCAGTAATCCCTTGCGTACTTAGTTTTGATTCCGTATATTTGGTGTTAAATGTATGTTCATAAGGGCATGTGAATGAAAATTAACGAAATTAACCTCGTGGATTATACTGTTATTACTCAACTTTGTCCAGCATTATTTATTATTACATTATTTATTTATAACTAAATTGCTAAACGATGCTTTAATCGGCCCTCACTTAATTATCAGACTCATCGGCATATTATAAAAAAAATAATGCCCATAAAGTTGGATAAGAGACTAAATTGAAATGTATAGCTACATTAATAAAGCATAATATTTAAGCCAAATTAAACCCAAACATAAGCTAGATTATTTTTGTTTATGTGATAACGTGTGTTTTGATTTTGTTGAACTTATCTAATAAAAGTTGACCAAAACTACCAAAGCCTTATTTATCATTTCTTCTGGTAAGTTATGATCATGTGCCTATCCATCGATTATGTAATTTATTTAAAAATTGCAAGCATTTTCTATGTACTTATTCTCTTTTATGCCAAATATACTTTAGTTGACTAACTTCAAAATGCATTAGCAGAACATAATTAATGATTATACATTGTATTGTTTAGAAGAGTGATGCCTCTATTGAAAGGAGGCTCCGATTACTGATATCTTATAATACTTTATGTGAAAAATGATAAACAATGAATTTTGTAGGGCTTATTATCTCACCTGATGGTATGTGACGATGTGGCCGACGAAAGATCACAAAGGTTTCATACACATCTATTCACTCTTGACTTGAAGAGACCGAAGTTGTAGTTCTATCACTCTTATTCTAAATAATATTTGTGTGTATCTAATGTACCGACACGTAGAACGGGTAAATAATAAAAACAAGTTCAAATTAACACCTTTTACACTTTATTTACCGACAATATTTACAATTTAGTGACCACACTTATTGAGCTAGGCGTATTGTATGAAATGTGCATTAAATTTCAATGTAATCGAATTACATGAAGAAATAGAATTAATAATTTTATAGTAAGAAGGTTTGGCAGGATTTTGCTTGACAAAGTCACATTCCAAATATTTAGATAACTGCTTCATAAAATGTAATAGATTTAAATCAAATAACCTGTACATAACATTCTATAAGGTAGCTGATAAATAACGATTCAATTAAATATATTTCATGTATATAATTATACTATGATGCAAGTGCAAGTCACGTTAACCGAGAATTTATCTACTATTTCGGAATTATTATTTGGCAATGTATTTCAAAATTTTGCTACAATTGGCACATAAATCATTATCCTAATTTTATATAATTTCCAAATAAATAATTACTTAATTTCTATAGACGTACTTACACCGCGACAATGAGATACAGCTTCTAGTTAGACAGCATAATATATAAAACAATTATGTAAATAAGTACATCTCACTACATAATACAAAGCATGAGCTTCATTACAATGGAACATAGAGTTGATTATTAAGAAAAAACTTCTAGATAAAGGCTTTGAAATCCTTAACTAAAAGTGGAATACGCAATTATAAAAATTGTAAAACTCTATATAAATTATTATAATTACAATGCACCAGGCATTTTGCTCGTTATAGCATTTGAATCTCTATACTAATTCACAGTCTAAAGAGAAATTATAGCGGCGTCCCATTCCGATAACTAAATGTACATGATACTACATAATAGGGTAAACAGAGACGTACTGGAAATAATCAGCTGGGCAATAATTCACTTCAAAATAAACACAAAGGAGTTAAAAAAAATACATTAATAAACTTCCGAGAAAATCAACATAGTTTTTAGACTCGTTTGCATAAGACATCCCTCAGTCGTCGTTGTATTGACTACCTAAGTAACGAAATCGAATGCCAGTACGATATATAGAAACGGTAGCAAGATAGGTAGATACCAACCCCTTGTATGTATACCTACATACAAGGGGTTGGTATCCTACGTTGTAAAAACATCAAACAGCCGACTTTTTAACGATAGATCGTGCACCGCTCTGGCAATGGTTATGCAGAAACAACCAGATTTTACCATGCTTTTTTGTTTTTTCTTTCACTAACGTAATTATTAGCACAGAAAAAATAATCATCATTATTTCCGGTACGTATGTGCAGACCCTGTATATTACAAAAGCTATAAAGATCTCATTTCAATCATTTCGGCGGAAAAATTAATAACGAATGAACAAGTATTCATCAATTTTGAGATCTTTCCGTCGCGAGGCAGAACTTTGTTCCAATGAGCTTTTCGAATTCACTTCACTTCACTATACTAACGTGACTGAGTTCACTAGTGTTAGCTTACGCCCCCATTCACCGGTTGCTATTATACTTTTATCGTGAGTCCGTCTTTTCCTTTTAACATTCATTGACATGCTTGTGTATTTACTCCCGGATTGCGTACTATACATATTCATTAGTACCGGGTGTGTTGAGTGGTTCTCGTGCCTGCAAACAAAATAATCAGTTAGTAAAGTGTCAAGGAACATTAAGAGTTCTACTGTCAAGACCAAGTAACTTACCGTTTATAACCTCGACAGTAAAAGCATGAAAAATAAATAGAAAAGGCAATAAATTTGTTTGCGTTTTATAACCTAATACCGTTTAAGGTGCATTATAATTATGGGACTATTTACAGCATTTTACTTCTACCATTTAGGACCAATAATTTTGGCATCTATGTTTTAATACTGATTCGGTAAAAATGTTGGCACATAATATGAATGGCCTTACATACGTAACCTAAACGAAAATATATCTGTCTTCATAAAATTATCACTTCTTAATTATTATACTACTAAATACATCAAGTTTAAAATGTCTTAGGCAGACCTTAATTAATACTTTAGATACCTATTAACCTTAAATATAATTTGATATTTACAACATTTTGGCCATTGCTTGGGGTCTAATGTCATTCATTGTACACAAGAATAAGATGTGTTTAAAATATGTTTTTTAGTAAAAATATATGAAAATTAAGTTCTAATAGAGAGCAGTGCGTTGAACACTAACACTGTCGTATAATTGGCTCCTTATGGAAGGGCAGTAGGAAGTGGTTTGATCGACTTATCTAAGGCTATTCTGTATGTTTAGGGTACACTCCATAGCGGTGAGGGCCCTTACCTCTTCTCCCACAGTGCTGGGGTACAGCTTGCTGCCTGGTGCATATCCATTCTTCTCCAGTGCGAACTGGTCTTCAGTCGTCTTGCGGTACACGGGGTTGTCAAAGTTCATCGATGTCACGTTGCGATGAACGTAGTGCTTGTACAGAACCACAGAGACCTGAAACAAGTATTTCATTGTGAGTTCGGTTGACAGTGTCCCCAATTTAAAACTCATGAGTTCTTTCAGAAACAGAATTGACCTCATCAAACGCAATCAAACAATTGACGTTTATTAGAAGCGTAACTGTGTAATAAAAAACCAATTAGGAAAGAATTAGATGCCCGGATATATTTACTAGCTATTCTAGATTTTTCTCAGACGTATCTTACTAAAGTTTATAATACAAATATATAGTCGGTTTTTGTCAAGGTCTAATTTGAAGTTAATATTTTATACTCAAAGTGTCTTCGCAAACCCTAAATATTTTCAAAATTCAATGTACTACACACGATGAGAAAATCAAGAAAAAAAAAGTTCATCCCCATATTACGTGCATGGGAGGCAAGTCATCATCATTATCTCGGCGTCATTATTTTATATGTCCATGAAAAATTACAGCTTCCTAGGACTAATGTTCTCTTCGCATAGCCGCAGGTAGACAGACAAGACGAGAAGATCCCTGAAGGCATTCATTTTTTTGGCCTGTTTATATTAGATAAAATATTTTGCTTACCAGTCCAAGTAATATGATGACTCCTGAGATTACAGCTACGACGATTCCGGCGACAACGCCCGCGTCACTTCCACTGCTTGAGATTCCAGTACCGGGCTTAGGCGGGTCAGTTACGCCTGTAAAAGAGGACATGGTATTGAGCATGGCATTACTAATTTTCGACGTCTGCAATGGAAATCTAAAAGGTATTATAGGGAATCAACAGTAAATATTGTAGTGTTGGTTACAAAAATACTGATAACGTGGGGAATTATGTGAAAATCAAGTTGAACATTGCAGAAGTCAAATCTTTAATTTAAATGTAATCGTTTGTGTTAGATACGCTTAACAGAAATTCCGCCACCGCTGTTAGATTAGAAAACCAAGGATTGTGTTATACAGACACAGAAAGCTCAGTAATAAATGGTTAATACCGCGTTATGTAAACCCTAGTGATTATTATTTAATAATGAAAAGAACAATTACCACACCGATTATTGCAACATCATCGAATTGCTATTGTAATGAGCTGGTTTTTTCTAGCTAGCTCAATGGCAAGGTCGGCAAAACGCTGATCAGTCAACTTTAACACCAAGTGATTCATTGACGATCTGCTTCCGTCAATACCGTTGAAATTATATTCTATAACGTAACACTACCAACAATTAGCCGGCAAGACTTGCTACCAGATCGAACCAGACATGCTATTTGTGGACAGTTAGTGTCAATGAAACGTGCCAACGAATATGTGTTTAACTAAAATATCCTAACCTACATAACATTAAAGCAACCTGCCGCAAAGATTAGAAAAAAAAATAAACTAAACAACAATCTAGAAATCATAACGACTGTAGGTACAGTCTACAGGAAGCTGTATCAGGTCATGATCAGACAGATTTACAAAGCCAATTGTCAATTGCCCTTTTTTTGCTGTTCCCATTGTTTTTGGCTTTTACAGCATGCAACTAACCATAAACTTGTTGAATCACATAGGTAATTGTCACTCTTCAGTTTTTTTACTCTATTGATGTTATTAGCCTTTGGCACGAAATCATTACTGGTAAGTTAGTTAAATTTTACGGTTAGTAGGTACATTTAAATGTTAGAAGCGGTTTCATGCACCCAGTTCAGTATGAATCTGTGTGTCTTCTCAATTTACAAGATTTAAACTAAACATAAATAAATAGCTTAAATACGTTACCATCAATATTATCATATTCATATCTTAATTTATTTGTCCGTGTATCCAAATTAAATAGATGGAAGGCTGCGTATTTATATTGAGATTCTTTGACTGGTGCCTCTGTTGTATCTGGTATCCTTTCGAGGAAACGATCAATTAGGTGTTGATTATTGTTATTGGTTGTTAGGGCGCTTTTATCTGTTTTCCAGTAAGCCGTCATTGGCATTGCTTGTGAATCGTCGATCGGTGAAGATTCTGGCTGTTCAGTTTCAGCCGCTTCTGGTTCTTCGGTAGTATCTTCCGATGTGGCGATAGCTCGCATCAGCTTAGCGAGAAGGCTGACCCCTTCTCTTCTTAAAGACACCATATGTGTCAGATTCCCATTCAACCATTCGCCCTCAGTATATCTTAGCACCAGATAGATACAAGTAGTTGGACATGCCCTGAAAATCAGTCAACGAATCCCAAGTTGAAGACACACAGATATATTGTTTGAACATCGACAGTGAACTGTTAGTTTAGCAGTGATGAGTTTGTTGGTGTTAGTGATTCTTTTTATCCTGTACCCGCAATGATAAATTGACATAGACTTTATCTTATCAAATGATTGCAATCAGTGAGTTTACCGCATTCGTAAAGCAACCTTTTCTGTGACGTTTGTGCTTCTCTTTAATAAATTATTTTTAGAACATTTTACAACTACCAGACAGAATGCCATTACCTGCAATGAATAACCTTCACTTTCATTAACCGGTTCGGTTAAAGTTAACCACAAACGTCACAGAACCGATTATTAACAAACTCAGGATGTGGTTAAGAAGAGGGGTTACACGAAATTCGAACTTCACAAAAATACTCACTAGCTTCAGGTTGTCCGTCAACTACGATAGTTGTATTTGTATCATAAGTCGGTTTATGCACCTCCACGGGCTGTTCTATTGCATCTGTAGAATTTTATGTAAAACAAACTTGTAAATAATCCTTTCACTCCACTGGGGTTAGTTACTGATATTTGTTTGTTTATGTTTTAATTTATATCGCGGTTTGAAAGTTAGTTAGAGAGCGTTGAACGCACGCGACTACGGCGATGCCACGAGACGGAATGACACTCGTTGCTAGTTCCTACAAACTGAACCGCGATCTACCGCCGATGACGTCCCACCACCGTGCGTTCTGTCAATTTAACTGTGCGCGATCCGGCTGATGCGTTAACCAACGCTTTAACTGTTTCGTATTATTATATTTTCTGGCATTGTTTTGCTATTTCTTATGACTTTAAGCTATCATCGCTATTATTTACTTAGCGTCATCTGTTAATTTTATTTCATGGTTCGATTTCTCATTTTTTACACAATGTATGCTGCAAAATTAAATGAAATTCGTTTTGATCACTGGGTTCACATAGACAAAAACAAATTTCAAAATCAAAATAATACCAACTTTAAAAACTCCAAATCCTAAGTAAAAAGTTATTTAAACCGTACTGCAGTTAAAACCAGCCGAAATCAGTCACGCTGCCGTGCCGTGCCGGATCGCGCATGTACCGACTAACAAAAGGTGGCGTGATGTTGTGACGTCACGTCACCTTATTCGCCAACCGTCGGCCTATTGGTCGGTCGCGTTTTCATCATAACGAAAGTAACTGGGCCTAGCTTGGCCTGGCGTTTAGGCGATGCACGTATGAGGTCATTCAATGGAACGAATAAGTTGTTACATTAGGCTTTCAATGTCATTGATACGAGGGTGTAAGTAGTTTGTATTAAATCCAACGTAGGTATATGTATATCCTTAGTTCGAATGTAAGACTACACCGTCCAATTCATTCATAAATACATTATCTTAACCAAACAATGTAGGAATAATAGTACCTACTATTATAAAATTGTAGGTCTAATTTACAACTTGCAGTGTCATCTTTATCTTACGCACGATTCGACGTCTCGGAATGTTCCATAACAATGTAAACAATGAGTAATAACTTGTATAATTAGGCAATTGTATTGAGTCAATACTGGATAACTTGCAACCTCTCATTCCTTACCTCAGATAAGACGTAGGTAGGCGTGTGTATATTTTTATCGGAAAATATCTACGGCAATTTAAACACGATACACGTCATACATTTGTCTACTACGAGTATGTAGGTAAAGTTATAATATGTTACGGTACCTAGGTACTTACTTTTAATGTACGTATCCCGTTGGGTTTTACTGGTAAGTATGACGTTTCTGTAATCTGTGGTATGACATACTAAAAACGCTATTAGTAAAGTATTAGTAAAACCCTATTAAGCTTTTAATCGTGCGTTACAAACATTTGTATAATTATTGATTGACGTCATGATCACAGAAAAATTACCTGTGGTTCGATAATACAAAAAAAAACATCAAAAATGTATATAAGGTAGTACACTTGCAATTTTATTTTGCTTTTTCGTATGTTATTAATTAGAACAACGTTTAATAATAATTTTAATGCACGATATTTAAAGTTATAGGTAGACCATGTTTAATAAGCTATTGTATAAAAAGGCTTATTTTATTTTATTATTTGCATACATAATCGTTAATCATTCTGTGCACATTTTCGTCTTAAATGAAAGTGTATTGGTATGCTTACTAATTTACCTACTAACGTAAAATTTAATTCAAAATAATTAGTAGGTACTTACACACACTTACCACGTATCTCTAGTAAATGGATTGACACTATTAAATTCATTGCTAGCATGTTATATCCATAAGGTATCGCGTTATCTATGGAATTAACAGGTGACATAATGTAGTATCGCCTTAATTTCAAACGATTAAAAACATCTTCCGATGTGTCGTCATCACATGACGTGGTTTTTCGGGTCGAGGCTGACTAAATGCTAGCATTTATAAGATCACGCTAACATTTGAACAGACTTGTCAATGTTGAGATCATTTCAATAAATTAATTGGAATTCTGATTTCAATTACTTTTTTCCGTCTGATTTTCTGCAGATAGTCTGGGATTTGCGTATTTTTCTATGTATGATAAACTAAGTCCCTACGTATTTACAAAGGAATATGTATTGAAGTATACCATCACTTATCTGGCACCCTGTAAAACTTGTGAAATGTCCAGCTTTTTTTAATTTATTAATTTTAATACATTTATTAAACTGTCAGGCAAGAACAGAAAATAACAAACGGGTAACTTCATCTTAACCATTTCGAGCTACTTTCATTTAATAAATCCATCATATTGAGTACCTGCTAAAGAATTATTTATTATGTAGGTATAACATTTGAAAATAACATTATGTAATATATTTCTAGTTACTTATATTATAAAACCAAAAAGATTCTTTGAATATACTATATAAAACAAAATCGGATAAACCCACTTTTTTTAATTATGACTTAACAATGCAAATACATCGTATTAATTATTTGGTACCCGCATAATTTTGAATTATAAATATCTTTATGTGAGGTAACACAAAATATTTAGGTAGGTAATTCATATTAAATATTTTTTTTATTATTAAAAGTTTTACAATCAGTGAATTCATACATTTAATGATTTTAATTATCCTTTACAAGTAAGTCAATAAGCTCTTCTGTAAATCGTTGGTATAAGGTACTGTATGTCGGAGGTGAGATTTTACTTTATGTGACACGGTTATTATTATGAGCAATTTGGATGTCCTGGGAAAAGTTTTCTAACTTACCATTCTATCCATACTTCTCGGTTTAATATAAGTATTATATATTTTACGTCACAAGTAGTCTTCTGTGAATCTTTAATGACGCAATGTCAGTAGGCGAGGTAGGTGGTTCTCGGAATGGACCCATGACCATCGCATCGTGTGTTCACTCATTGCTATTGTGTCAGGCCAGGTACAATATTGTTGAATGTAATAGGAACGATACCCGATAATACGGTCGGGTAGAAGTGTTTGAGTTGTTTTTTCAGTTTATGATTTCTTTTCAATAATAACCTATAGTGTGTCCCACTGCTGTTTGTGTGATTTATTTATGGGGACAAATTCATATGTTTGTATAAGCTCTTAAGTATATTATACGTAAAGTATTGAATACACAGTTAAATTAAAACTATCATATGAAAACAAATCACTAAACATGTTCGTTTACGAACATTTTTTTAACTAAGCAAATGCAAAATTTTACATGCCTACTTAATTCTTATAACATGTTCGGAATAATGACTTACCTAAATAAGTATTATTTGAGCAAGTAAATACACTCGTGAGCAAAAAAATCGACTCAGGCGACACACCTGCAGTCGCAAGTCACTGGCAAAAAAACTGAACACGAAATTATTTTTTTCTTAGTAAAATGTGAAAGCTATTTAACATTTTACTAAGAAAATTAAAATTATTTAGATAGTATTAGCTTCAAAATGATATAAAATATTGTAATGTTTCTTGCTCACACAACCCAACAATATGTTGTGATCGGTAACCACCCTTTTTACGCTTGTTTACAATAGTGCTAATAATAATAATAATAAAGTGATCAAAAGAAGGTTTACAGAAATTGGGAGAAACCAGATCAAAGTGCTCTGAATGGTCACGTACCAGATGCTGAAACTGGCAATAATTTTTGGCGCAGCATCTGGTCTGTCCCTATTCACCACACAGAAGCTGACTGGATGAATGTAGTGAGTGCAGAGTGTGAGCAAATCGAAACCATGGAGAATATTACCATCTGTCCAATGGATGTTACTAGCGCAATCCGTTCGGCCCAGAACTGGAAAAGTCCTGGACCCGATGGATTGCATAACTTTTGGGTAAAATGGTTTCGTTGCTCACACTCCGTTCTGGCTACACAATTCCAAGAAGCTATTGAACTCGGGTCTCTTCCAATTTTCATGACAACTGGTGTAACCTTCTTGCTCCATAAGTCCGGTAGTACCGCGGAACCCAAGAATTACAGACCAATTACATGCTTACCCACCATCTATAAGCTTCTCACATCCATTCTAACAGTAAAAATTAACACACACATTGTTGCAAACAATATTTTGGCACCTGTTCAGAATGGATGTAGAGTTGGGTCTCGCGGTACTAAGGAGCTCCTCCTCATTGACATGGCCATTAGCGAAAAGGTCAAGCGTAGCAAGGAAAACCTCTTTGCTGCTTGGATTGACTATAAGAAGGCATATGATTCAGTGCCACATACATGGCTTGAGAGGGTCTTAGAGTTGTATAAAGTAGATACTACTCTAAGATCATTCTTAGGTGCGTGTATGAGGCAGTGGACCACAGTACTTCGTCATCCAGGAAGTAGATGGGATTCTCTTGCTACGCAAGACCTGATAAGGATTGAGAGGGGTATATTCCAGGGTGATAGTCTGAGTCCTTTGTGGTTTTGCCTAGCACTGAACCCGCTTAGTACTTTACTAAAGGATTCAGGGCTAGGTTATCGCCTTCGCAGAGGTGGTGAGAGCATATCTCACTTGTTGTATATGGATGATCTCAAACTTTTCGCGCCGAAAAAATCAGAGTTGATAGCTCTGCTTAATATTACACAGATATTTAGCAGCGCTATTAACATGGAGTTTGGTGTTGAAAAGTGTGCAATCATACATATTCAACATGGAAAAGTTGTAAATTCAACAAATTTACAGCTTTCCCAAAATATGTCCCTCAGGTGTCTCTCCGAAGGCGAAACATACAAGTACCTTGGTATGTCTGAATCGTTGGGTATAGTGGATAAGGACATAAAACAGGCAGTGAAGGAACGTTTCTTTTGTCGCCTCACAAAAGTTCTAAATAGTCTTTTGTCAGGCGGTAACAAGGTGCGTGCTTACAATGGCTGGGTTATGCCCCTACTCATTTACACGTTCGGCATACTAAGGTGGTCTCAGACAGAATTGGATGCCCTGGATTGTAAAGTTCGTCAAATGCTAACTGCTCACCGCATGAGACACCCTCGTTCGTCGGTTATGAGAATGTACATCCCGCGGAAGTGTGGAGGCCGGGGCTTTCTTAACGCGAAAACCCTCCACAACCGCGAGGTGTGCAATCTCAGGAGTTACTTTCTCCAAGCAGAGTGCGAGGTGCATCGTGATGTGGTTGCAGTTGACAAAAACTTTACTCCTCTCTCCTTAGCTAAAGAGAACTGGCGCCAACCACTGGTGATGAGCATCCAGGATCGTAGGGCAATATGGGAGAGCAAGGAGCTACATGGGAGATTCTATAAGACCCTTATGGGGCCTGATGTAGATCTCCTAGCTTCAGTGAATTGGCTACGTTTCGGTGATCTCTTCGGAGAAACTGAAGGGTTTGTCTGTGCAATTATGGATGAGGTAATCAAGACGAACAACTACCGAAAGTACATCATGAAAGATGGGACAATTGACATATGTCGGGCATGTCACCACCCTGGGGAGTCCCTCAGGCATGTACTTTCGGGTTGTTCGCATCTTGCTAATTCTGAGTATTTGCACAGACATAATCAAGTAGCCAAGATCATTCACCAGCAACTTGCTCTTCGATATGGCCTTACGGGCCCTGAAGTTCCGTATTATAAATACGCACCGGAGCCGGTTCTTGAAAATGGCCTTGCCACGCTCTATTGGGACCGATCTATAATTACGGACAGGACTATTCTTGCGAATAAGCCTGATATCGTTCTGATAGATCGGTTGGAGCGGAAGGCAATACTCGTTGATGTCACCATTCCACATGATGCCAATCTCGTCAAAGCCGAGAAAGATAAGCTCAGCAAATATCTTGATTTAGCCCACGAGATTGCCACCATGTGGGATGTTGACTCAGCAACTATTGTTCCGATAGTCGTTTCCGTTAACGGACTCATAGCGAAGAGTCTCGATCAACATCTCGAGAGACTTTCGCTAGGCAGTTGGATCAAGAGCCAGATCCAAAAGGCAGTACTCCTGGACTCGGCACGTATAGTAAGGAGATTCCTCTCCCTGCAGCCCTAGTCACCGACCGCTTGAGCCTTGCTTCGCGGCCGGTGATTCACCGTTTTGATATATTTTTTACTGTAGAGTATTTGTTTTTGTATTTCTTTATAGTAAAAAATGTATTTTTATGAGTTTACAAATAAATGATGTGGAATAATAATAATAAATAATGCTGGACAAATCACACAGCATCATCTAGCCCCAAGCTAAGCAGAGCTTGTGTTATGGGTACTAGATGACTGATATACTTAATACATTATAATACATAGATAGATATTTTTATTATATATAGAAAAACACCCAGAACATGAAAGGTTACTGACCCTGTAATAAGTCATGTACCTGACCAACCCTTATCAGGCTGAAAAAATAAAGGCAATAAAATTATCGATTGACCAGTAGCCCCTGGAGTAGAAGCCGTGGTAAGGAGGTCTAACCTCGAGGCCCCACCCGGGGACAAACGTCAATCGATACACATCTCCATTATCAACAAACAAGAATTCTACCTGAAAATGGATGAAGCTGCTCAAGCGGTCAACCTATTGCGACAAGGCCAGGCTCAGCGTGAAGTGGCACATGCGCTAAACATGAGCCAGTCTGCTGTTTCCAGAGTTTACCGTCGTTACCAAGAGACTGGTAACTTTAATCGAAGACGCGGTTCCGGAAGAAAAAGGTGCACATCGGAGAGAGATGACAGATTAATTGTCAGCACATCATCGCTGAGAAATCGGGCCCTCACTGGCGTTAAAGTCCAACAAGAGCTCAGAGAAACGTGAGGAGTGGCTGGACAGTCAGAAGACGACTTAAGGCAGCTAACCTTGAGCCAAAAAGGCCAGCTACTGGCCCCAAATTAACCCCAGCCCACCGAGCAGCCCGTCTACGATTTGCTAGAGAACACGTTGATTGGACTGACGAACAATGGAGCTCCGTTCTCTTCTTAGATGAAAGCAGTGTGCTTGCATGGTAGCGATAGAAGAGGTCGAGTCTACAGAACACCCGGAGAAAGATTCGCGCAGTGCTGCATCAAAGAAAATGTGGCTTTTGGAGGAGGTTCCTGGATGGTGTGAGCGGGCATTTCAATGGATGCAATAACCGAGATGGTTTTTATTGAAACTGGCGGTCGAGTGGGAGGTCTGACGGCGAACCGATACATCGAAGAGATTTTAGGGGATAACGTCGTTCCCTACGCCGGTTTCATCGGCGAAAACTTCATTTTAATGCACGACAATACCCGTCCACATACTGCAGGTTTAGTCATGCAGTATTTACAGGAGGTTGAAATTGCTGCTATGGACTGGCCAGCGCGTAGCCCCGACTTAAATCCAATCGAGCATTTGTGGGATGAACTTAAAAGAAAAGTTCGGGCTAGAAATCCTGCACCATCCACGAAATCGGACCTCAAAGCGGCACTCATTGAAGAATGGGATAGCATCGAACAAGATCGGGTAAATAAACTTATTCGATCCATGAAGAAGCGATTGGAAACTGTTATTAGGCCAGGGGAGAGAAACACTAAATATTGATGTTAATTTCAATTAAATTAATATTTTGACGAATTTAAACTTGAATTTTCTTTACTGTTAATTTTCTCACCTTGTTTCATTGTTTATGACTCCTTCTCATTTAATATTTTTTCTTTACCAAAACTTAATTTAAAAAAACCTACGTAGACCACTCATTTTAAGGCTTTGAGATGTTAAAATCAGAAATAGAATGAAAGCTTCAGATTTTTTGCTATATAGACTTTTAACAGCGAGATTTTTTTGCTTACGAGTGTATTTAAAATTACAATATTTTTTGTAACCTGGTCGAACAAAAGCATTGTTATAAGTGCCATGATCGAGTGCAGTGCAATTTTGAACTTTATTACTAAACAGTTTAAAAACTTACTAAAGTTTCAAACTTTGAAATTGCTAATTTCATTGACCTTCGAATTAAACGAACATACGATTCTATTTAAATTATAAAATAACAATAAAGTAGTTACGTTGAATGTCATTGCGTCTTTGAAAATATAAATATTAAGTAATATTAAAACGATTGAGATTTTTGTTATTTGACTGTATCATTTCAGCCGTAAAACGTCCACTAGGTACTGAACACAGGCCTCCCTCATGGATCTCCACGAGGGGCAGTTGCCATATTCACCACGCTTGGCAGGCGGGTTGGCGAGCGCAGTATGGGATGTTGATACACGGAATGACGGAGGTAACTCTTAGCAGGCTCTTACTGCATCCACGGGCAAGAGAGGAGGGGCATCATTCTACTGCCGGCACCCCACGGCATAATTTGACTGTATTTTTAATCTATTTCATTGTCATTAATTTCTAATATAATGTTAACGCGAACTTAGATACATTATGTATTAATTTAATATAATGTTTGATCATAGTTCATTTATTTCATAAAATTTTAGTGTTTCAGTTTAAAAGTTATTACAAATCTAATCATATAACATGTGATTAAAATAATGTTGATAAAATATACAATATAAAAATACAATTACTGATGTGTTATAAATAATTATGTCATAGCAAGAGTTACGAAAACAAAAAAAAACATTGATATGTCACTGCATAAATGAAATAAATGTCTAGTAGTTTTAAATAAGTAGGTATATTATCTATGTATCAATCATAGAAACCATAGACGAATCATAGACGCATAGATAAATAATAAATAATAATCAAAAATCATAGACGCCGTGGGGTGCCGGCAGTCCCTCTCCCTTCATGCCCGTGGATGCAGTAAGAGCCTGCGGATACCTCCGAAAGATGGGCAGCAGCGTCTTTCCGTGTATCAACATCCCGTACTACGCTGTGAGTATGGCAAATACCCCTCATGGATCTCCATGAGGGAGGCCTGTGTTCATTAGTGGACCTTTTACGGCTAAAATGATGATTCATAGATATCTTTAGGGTATCAGTACTAGACCTCACATCATTTAACACTATTGTCTGTTAGCTAGTTGTAATTTAGTATATTTATTATTGTTGTAGCATTTGTTCTTTGGAATATTAATCAGACTGTGAATCAAACCTCATGAAACAATTTCGTATAGCAACAAAATTAACTTTTTGTTGACCTTTTCAATTGTACTTTAATGGATCGAGGAATGTGCTTGAAATACGTTCGAGTTTCAGTCGTAAATAATGCTTGTTCGAATATATTATAATGCGTAATTTGGTGGTCAAAATAAGTTTTTTTTAAGCTATATAGTCCCACTGCTGGGCAAAAGTCTCTCCCAGGTCCTTACAGAAATCACGTTCTCTAATCAAGTCCCACTAATCAATCCTAAATGTATCCAGATCATCGCGCCAGCGTCTCATTAAAATAAGTATTATCTTATTAATCCATAATTTTATTATAAACGCAGAGTTATCCATCAAAATTTTGTGTTCGTATGTTTGATCGATGATTTATAATATTTTCCTAGTGTATGGAAAATTATAACACGTAGGTGATATAATACCTAGTCTGAATATTTTGTTTACGTTACAAGATAATTATGTACCCAAGAGGATTTTGAATCCCTTAAGGAGAATATTTACTTTGTTATTGTTGTTTGATATTTTTATCATGTCTACAAAATCATACATATCATGTCTGATAAGAGTACCTATGATTGTTTCATATTAAATTAGACACGAGTAATGTAATAATGCTTCTTAAATTGTATATCATGTCCAGTGCGTACCTACTTACAGATATATTACTGCCTACCGTGGGGTGCCGGCAATAGAATGTTGCCTCTCTCTTGCCCGTGGATGCAGTAAAAACCTACCAAGGGATAACCTTCGGAAGATAGCAGCAGCGTCTCCGTGTATTCACATCCCGTACTGCGCTCGTCAACCCGCCAACGAGTATGGCAACAAACCCATGATGATCTTAGAAATCCATAAGGGAGGCCTATATCCAGCTGTGGACGGAGACAGCAGTTTATAAGGCTGATATGATGACTATTATCCTGATAAGGAACCTATAGGAATCACGTGGTTTTTTTATATTTAGGTACTTTAATTACCTACCTATCTAAAATGAATCATTTCAACATAAGGACAACAAAATAAAGCTATTTGACAAGCTTTTATTTAGCTTGCTTTGTGACTATGTTTGTTAGCAGAATCTTGCAACTCAATTTTGTAGCAGATATCTTCAAGCAATTGAGCTGAAATTTGTTTTCTTTGGATGATAATGCATGGTCCTCACTCTAAATCCAACATGGCGGAACACCCAAGATGGCGGACTACTTATTTTTAATTACTCCTATAATATGGTTATCAAATGAAAGGGCTTCCTGAGAATAACTCAAAAAATTAATGACGTCACTCTGAATCCAACATGGCGGACTAGTTATTTTTAATGGACTCCTATAATATGGGTATCAAAATAAAAGGAATTGCTGAGAGTTACTCGAAAAATTAAAAGACAACACTCTAAATCCAACATGGCGGTATACTCAAGATGGAGGACTAATTTGAAAAATGAAATAACGGTACTCTAAATCCAATGTGGTAGAATACCCAAGATGGCGGACTAGTTATTTTATTAATGACTTACAATATGGATATCAAATAAAAGGGCTTGCTGAGAGTTAAGCTTTTATATTACATAAATTGTGTAAAGACGTTTTAAGTTGACATTAAACTTTAATGGAAAATGTTTATTTTATTATTTTTAAATAAAAGCTTGTTCGTTAAAACGTTTTCTTTACTCTTAATTTATTTACGTTTAGATAAAATTGCTTTATCCCCTGATGTGGTAAACTCTTTGCGCATTTAATGAGTTTTTACAGGAATTTCCGGACAGAAAATTGTACTTATTTTTACCTGACTGCTGCCATAAAAAACGGTTATTCTTATATATATTTATTTATTTTATTTGATTTATGAAACAAAATCCACAGCTCTTAATTAAATACAGTTCAAAACTAACTTTTTTATATGGCTCCCTAAACGGCTTGTTCGATTTTAACGTTATGAGCATTGTCATTAGATAAGCTTGATTGTACGATTGCTAAAGGCTATCTAATGAAATAAATAAAGTTATGGTCTAAAACCATTTAAATCCCAAATCGAATGAACTACAATGTTTTTATCTTACGCTATCTAAACCAACAGGCATTTCGTCTATCCTTTAAGGTACTCGTATAGGTAAAGGTACATCCAGTTACTACTATTGGCGTCTGCTGCAGTGCCACAAGGCTATTAGCACCTAATTTATACTCGCAGTTGTTTAAAAATGTGTTTGTTAAAACTTATTCAAAATACCATTGAACTTGTGAGTTGCGGCTCGTGAACCTAAGTTACCTCAAATTTGATATAAGTACGATTTTGGTTTTGTTTCCTTTACCGTAAAAGGTTTGATGGCAAAGTTCCGTCTTGCAAAAAGACAGGCGCATTCCATGCATAACGAGTTTTAGCTTGCTTGCAAATTGTAAACAGTTTTCTCGGAACATTCTCGCATAACAATACATACGCTGATCGAAATAAGGACATTCCAATTGATCCTTGTTCACAATCAATCATGCTTAGTTGTTATAAAGACAACATTTTGAATGTGGTCTTAATAAGTGACACTTACTAAGCCTTTGTTGTTATATCCTCTTTTGTCGGTGTCATATTCTTCAACCAACCTCGTTGTCTTCCTGTCATTAAGGAATCGCATAGGTACCTATATTTTTAATTTTCAACAGGATTCGAACCTGCTTTTTATAACTTTGATGAACTAAGCATTGTTATCTGGTTTCGCATAAGTGGAAAATATAAGGACACGCTGAAAACGATTTTGCTCCTCTTTCTCATATCTCGGTTGGCATCTCTCTTCTTGGACTTTGGATTAAGATCAAGAAGCCATATTGAGTGGGATTCGAACCCTCTTACTCGGGTAACCTTCCATGGCGAAGTAAACATCCGGGGCTTTAGTTTGCTATCGCATAACCTAAGAATAGCAGTTCACTGGTCTGAGGCTTTAGTCTGCTATTTGTAATGGCGTTAAAACGATCAATCAAGTGCTCGATTTTGACATTTTTTCTTTATAAAACTGCAGAAATAATCCTATTGTCATTGCAATAAAAGACTTACAAAAGGTTTACAACACATAAACACCTGATCGACCAATTTATAAAGTCCCGCGTATATTGCCTGTAATTCAAGTAAAGTCTGACCCTTTAATCAAATCAAATAGAGAATAAGTTCGATACTCACTGTCTTCGACGCACATCTGGTTATCGGGCAGCAGTCTCAGTCCGTTCGGGCATGCGCAGGAGACGCGCGGCGAGTGCGCACCGATCCTCGGCGCTGGCAGGCAGAGATGGGAACAGTGGCCGTTGACGGCAGCGCAATGGTTGACGCCGTCCGGCTGACGGTACGGGTGGTACACGTGGATCACCATCGGGTTTTGGAGCTGCTAACAAGAGAATGCTTGTTGATTTGCCTGTACGAGTACCTACTCTACATTCCTATGTACTTCAGCCAAATCGACGATTTTTAACAAACTACAATGCTTAAATAATATTTAATTGCATTGGATTGATTTTATGGCGTCTCTATTCATTTTTAGGGTTTCTTAGTAAAACAAGAAACCCTTATAGTTTCACTTTGTCTGTCTGTCAGTCCGTCCATCACCGGCTTTGCAAAGAGACTTCCTAGAAAGCTGTAATTTTGCATGGTCATTTAAAATAACAACGCCGAGATAACGCTCCAAAAAAATACTCAAAAAATAACTAATTTGTGGTAACCTTATTTTCGTCCCTACCCTCAGTGGAAATAGCAGTGTTGAAATTAGCTTCGTAATTACTCCTTTCGTAAATATAGTTTTAGCGTTATTCTTACGTTGATAACAGTTACATTTCGTTAATATTGTGCTCCAAATTATCAATTGTGACTATAAACAACTTTGTGAGAACAAGTGCCGCAGGAAATTCGTAACGACTTTTTTTGCACCAGTGTAGATCGTTGAGAAATTGAAATTGTGCAACACAGAGCAAGTAATTTGTGCAAAATGAAGTGCTTCCAATGTGAAAATGATCATAGCGATGATAATGCTCTGCAGTGTGATGGTTGCAAAAGAAATATCTGCTTCCCTTGCAGCACTTTGACGAGTAGTGAGCACAGAACAATATACTCTACCAGTTGCGCGTTATGGGGCTAAAGGGCAAGTTACACTCCTTTATTTATGCCCGTCGTGTCGTGTCTATTTCAAGTACCGAAACTAATAAAGTCCTACGATGGCCTACGTGAAGTAATTAACGAAATGAAAAAGCAACTATCTCAGGCAATAACCGCTCGCCCTTCTTCATCAACCGTAGTGGCGTCGGCGGCGTCAGCCGCGCTTACACCGTCGGCGCTGGCAACGCGCGATACCAACGCCGTGCTGGAAGAACTGGTAGAGCGCGAACGGAGAGCTAGTAATATCATAATTGTTGGTATCAAGGAAAGTGACTCGGATGTCGGCCCTGATCGAAAATGCCATGATGAAACATGTGTGAAAAAACTACTTAATGAAATTAACAGTGGTCCTGAATACATGGACAAAGTTACCTCGGTGCAACGTATGGTTCCCGTTAAAGTGGTTTTAAGATCGCGAGAGAATGCTATCTGGATTCTCAAGAACAAGAGTAAAGAAGCCCCTAGGGAAGTACCTAAGAGTTTATGATGATAAGACTCCCCTTCAGCGCCAAGAGCTCAGCAAACTTCGAGATACCCTAAAGTATCGGGTGGAGAATCTGACTTGACCATAAAATGTCTTTTTTGTCACATAAATTGTGTAAAGACGTTTTTAGTTGACATTAAACTTTAATGGGAAACGTTTATTTTATTATTTTTAGTAGGTAGGCACGTTCAAATAAAAGCTTGTTTGTTGAAAAAAGGTATATTTAAATGAAGGTTGCTCAGCAGCGGTTCATGGGAAACTTAAATTATGTGCCTAATGATTCTCCGCTTGACGTCAGTTGACGTTTTATATTAACCTGCTTCGTGACCCCAAACAAATATAAACATTTAGAATAACACAGTGCCGAGTTGTTGACGTTCTTAACGGCTAACAATGAAAGACATTTTTTCTTTCATTGTTTAGTCGTCACTTTAGTTTTTCTGGTCTTTTAAGTTTCTGCCATTCAAACAACGCGTGTTACGTGCGCATTTTTACTTACCTAAATAATCATCATCATAATTTCAGCCGTAAAACGGTCATACATAACTGAACACATACCTCCCTCATGATCTCCATGAGGGGTAGTTGCTATATTCAACACGCTTGGTAGGCGGGTTGGCGCCCATCTTCCGGAGGCTTAGCAGCTTAGAGCCTGCAGGCTCTTATTGCATCCACGGGCATGAGCGGAAGGGGTAGCATTCTACTGCCGGTACAAGCGGGTTGGCGCCCATCTTCCGGAGGCTTAGCTGCTTAGAGCCTGCAGGCTCTTATTGCATCCACGGGCATGAGCGGAAGGGGTAGCATTCTACTGCCGGTACAAGCGGGTTGGCGCCCATCTTCCGGAGGCTTAGCTGCTTAGAGCCTGCAGGCTCTTATTGCATCCACGGGCATGAGCGGAAGGGGTAGCATTCTACTGCCGGTACCCCAGAGCACTTACCTAAATATTTTTAGACTAAAGTGTAAGGGACGTAACTACAAAACGTAACTTTTAGAAAAGTTTGGTTTTAAACAAATGACAATTCTTCAAATGGTTGCTTGTTTGTTTCTTGGTTTAGCTATATACTTAGGATCAAACTATTTGTTGGGTTTTCCCAGTTCCTCAGCGGAAAATAATCATTAGTCAACGTTAATTATAAGTACAATAAGACCGGCCAAGAGCGAGTCAGACCCGCGCACCGAGGATTCCGTGCCATCATACAATATAATATAATGATTAATGATACAAGTGGTTTATATTTCTTGAAGTGCCTTGACAGTGCCATCTCTTGTCTTATAGCGGAACTTATGTAATTTTTTTTTACACTTTCGCTGATTTCTAAAAAAACTATGCAAATTAGAAAGTTCGTTATAATTTTCCTGTAATCTTTACATACAGGTCTATTAGCAATAAAAGTCTCAAGGGTTTATCTTTAAACGTTTTTGTAAATCGAATAAAAGTCGAAAACTATACGGCTTAAAGGAAAACTAAAAACTGTTTACTAATGTGCAAATTACGATACACCATATGACCTAGTAACTTCGCTAAAAAGTTTTGAGAAACCTTTTATATAATATTTTTCAACATTTTTATATATTCCATATTAGTGAAAAAGCTCTGGATCGAGACGTCTGGAGAGAATGGGGGGAGGCCTTTGCCCAGAAGTGGGACACCAATGGCTAATAATAAAAAAATAAAATAAAGTGAAAAAGCGTTATCTTATACCTTCAAATATTTATATTATTTCAAATTTCAACTCGATAGCTTATGTAGTTCTCAAGATATCCATTTGTGACAGAGTGACAAAGTCAGGCCTAAAAATACCATGGTAACAAAATGTGGGATTACCCATTAGTGGTTAGTTTCCTGAAATATTAGGTATAGGTTAAAGAATGATAAAATTATCCTTAAATATGGTAGACATATTTATCTAACAGTAATATACAGTTACCTACAGGTTAATAAAAAATGTAGGTATGATGTTTACTTTTTCACTTTATTTTATGTAATTATTATATTTGTAACAAAGCAGTTTCACTTTACAGATTTGTTTGCAGTGTTATAGTTTCATTTTCAAGTTTTATATATCCATTCTTATGTGACGCTTTACGGCGTCGAACAGATTGACTAGGAATTAAATCGGCTCCTTGTCAGTACCGACTTACCGTGTAGCTTCGGACTCCCCAATTTGTAACAAAGCAGTTTTACTTGTCAAACATTGGTCCCAAGACATCCTTGAGAGTGTATTCGCTTTCCCTTAAGTGTCACAAAAATCTGACGACACTTAAGGGAATGCGAATACTTATATGAGCAAAAGCTATTCAGGTTCACATAGGAAACTCGGCTTGCGTGTACATAATTGCAGATAAATAGTACAAGTAGTAGGTAACACATACAACCCACAATAGTAAGGATCGAATCACCATCGATACAAGTAGGTAGGTACAGTTAGACACCGGTATTTGTCGCGTATTTTTTATATTTATTTCGACGTTTCGAATATCTGAGACCAAACTATAGCAACTAAAATTGCAAAAACATTTGACTTAACTGTTTTTTACTGTAAATTACTGTATGTGCTGAGGTGTTTCACTAAGCGGCAGTTAGAAAATAATGTACCTACTTATTACCTTTGACCATCTTGCCTTAAAGGTTTTTTTTTAAAGTAGCTAATTTGGATACCTAGGAAATAATAAATGTATATGAGTAGGCGTAGGAAAGAGCGTGAGAAGTAAACAATAAAAAGAAATAATTTACTCAACCTTAAACAAATCTATATCTACTCAACTTGCATCTTGGTCAAAAATATTTCCACAAATTCAGTCCAGTCAAACATACAACTAAATAAAAAAAATTATACCCACAACTTAAGAAATAAAAACAAACTACAACTTAATAAAGTACGTACAAACTACGGGCGGAAAACAATAGTTTTCGAGGGAGTGCAATTATATAACCAACTACCGAACGATATTAAAGAATGCGATAATATTAGTATCTTCAAGCAAAAACTAAAAAAATATATTTACACATTAATTTAATCGTTAGTAGATTTTGCACGGATTTATTTTATACCTACATTATATACCTATGATAATCAGCCCCAGAGGCATAACGATAGTTTTAAGTATTAAGCATATGTAAGCACTTTTTGTATCTCATTATAAGTGAACAATTGTTTTTATGAGAATAAATGTCTTTAAACCGAAACCGAGAAATGGGATAAAATCCTGTAAAACAATAATTACGAAGTTTACTTACTGTGTGCGTTGAGGTGATGGCCTCAACATCTTTCCCGTTGAATTTGTTGGCGCGGTACACGGCTGTCTTATCCCAATCGGTCCAGTAAACCCAATCTTCGAATGTGGTGATGGAGAACGGATGGCGAAGGACGTCCGTTGAGTACAAAACGACGCGACGAGACGAACCGTCGTAGTTGCAAGACGATATTGTGTTCATTTTGGCATCCACCTGGCCAAGATAAGTAAATGATTAATGCTGGACTTTTCGACAAAACGCCACAAAACCGGAGTGTTAAAGAGAGCAGAGTTAGTGTGGATGTGAAACATCTTTTGCTGGGGGAGGAGGGGGATTAAGTTACGTAGACATAAAATCATCCATTGCGCGCAAGATTGCGTACGATTGCATATAGCAAGACTACCTAACTGAGAACAACAATAAGAATAAAAACCTTCCGCTTGAATCACTCTATCTATAAAAAAAACGCATCAAAATCCGTTGCGTAGTTTTAAAGATCTAAGCATACATAGGGACAGCTATTATCTGTACGCCTGTTACACAGAACAGGTTTCAAACAAACAAACATAATTATAATTAAGAGAAAACAAAACCCAACCGCACGTTAAAATTTGGAGTAGCTATCTAACTATGCCTTGAGGGACTCTAGTACACACTATTGAATTTATTTCATATCTAAGGGGCCGTCTCCACGAGCGAGGGAATCGCGGCGATTTTATCGTCGTGCCACTCATATATTGATTTCTTGTACTTTTTCCGATTCACCTTAGTTTTTAAACTTTTTTTGTAATCTTTGAATCTTTTGTTACTTATGATTATGACTAATGCCAATTGTCGATTGGGGTTTTAATTGCCACTATGTGCCAATTAAAACCCCATTCGGAAAATTACGCCCCTACCTAACAGATTCGTTGTCAGTCAGTGAGTAATATTATCTTTTCTAGTGAATCATTGGTTAGATACGTAAAAATTCCGCAAACACTGCTCTATTGTGTTTTCATTCGATGTTATTCCGGTATCATACTGATAATTAAAAGTACATAGGTAATCAATTTTACTTCCCAAAGCTTCCGCATTGATTATACTACTATAATACTGTATACTAATCTTTGTAGATAAGATCTGCATACGCAGTGTGTTCCGTCAAGGCATTAGTTAGATAGTACAACAGACATAAATACTTATATACCTAAGTAGGTACTATACCGACTGATATGACCGAATTAAAGTATTAATTGAGTAGGTAAGTGTTTCATATACACACCCTGTGCCCTTTTAACCATATAATTTGAATAAATATCTAAATATCTACTGGCAGCATTCTCCAACTCCCTCTTGACCCGTTTTATTTTAAACTCTTCATACAAGATGACCGCTTATTCTTTAATCATCGGGGCGGGTCGTGTATGTCATACATAAAACATGTAACATCTAATCTTATTATGACGCAATATTAAAATGCGAGCCACTTCGTCATTTCTCTTCTTGTCATTTTCCTTCCTTTCTTGGGGTTCATTCATAAATTATGTTTAGTGACTTATTAAGTAAAATTACATTGTGTGATAAGGAATGGTCATAAAATTCGTCACAAAAATAAATTAACAAGGAAATAAAGCTAAGTTCGGAACTCCTGTTTTACAGGTTCATGTTTTTCATGATGTTCAATTGCTAAATATGTGACGTCACTCTAGGGAAGGGGTAGTCTCACAAATTTGATCAGCTGTAATAAGGAGGTAGGAGGGTTAACAAATTATAAAATTCCTGTAACGCAATTTTAAAAATTTATCGATGGCCCCTTGCTATCGTAATACGAGTTATTGGCATTCTTATTTGTTAATGAAAATCCAAACTTCCTGAACTTACCCAGTAAACGCGTTTCCGAACAAGATCCAGTGTGAGACCGTTGGGCCATTTGACGTCATAGGATACTATGGTCTGCCGATGGGAGCCATCCATCCCAGCGCGCTCGATCTTCGGCGTCTGACCCCAGTCAGTCCAGTACATCCATCTAAAGAAACAAGGCATATAAATGAAAACTTCACGCTTTTTAGGGGGCGAAGCTATTATGCATAGCGCTGTCTGTCTGTCTGTCTATCTGTGCATGACACAATTACAACCGAACGCGTTGACCGATTTACATAAAACCATTTTTGTTAGCACTGTCTTCTTATTGGTCACAGGGACCGGAGTTATTGTAACCTCAAAAGGTCATCAAAGGTCAGAAATGGCATTTTTCGGAAACCTTCGCCCCCTTTTCTGGTACCCCCGTACCAATGCTTGTTCGATTCGAAAAAAGTTATGTCTGACCGGCAGAACTTTTTTCGAACCGAAAGTGGTCTTAGCCATGTAATTTCAAGCGATGAAGCGGACGGAATTTTGTACTTAGGATTCGATCCAACATATTCCCAACTAGTTACCCCATTAACTCCCCATCAATGTGGTGGATGAGATTTTTTTCCCATCTGCCCCGTTAGTGGTCTCAAAAGCGGAACATGCCCCAGACCCGAAGGTGTATGCTATTCAGCTTAATTGGGTGGTTTGAATACAGTGCTCTAGATTAGACTTGTAAACTTAGTTCATTGAAATTGCGAACATACAATGCAGTATTTTGCAAGTAAAAATAAAAGCTTGTAAAAAGCATACATTGTTTGGCGATGGTATGCGCGTCATACAATAAAATGACTACAATCACATACATAAATCTCAATGTTTTGATTTATTAAGTTTTGGTTACATGCTGCGGTCAGTCATTCCACCCATGTTGCATTCCTTTATGCCCTTTTTGTTTGTAAGTCAGATTATCTGACCACGTAATACCTACCTACAAAGTTAACATATAATAAAATTGAATACTTTGAGGTGTAGCCTTGGGGTAGCGGCAATAGAATGTTGCCTCTCCTCTCTTGCGCGTAAATGAAGTAAGAATCTGCCAAGGGATACCGTAAGATGGGCAGTAGCGTCTTTCCGTGTATCAACGTCTCGAACTGCGCTCGCCAACCCGCCTGCCAAGCGTGGCGAGTATGGCAACAGCCCGTTTATGATCTTGGGGATCCATGATGCCGATGTCCAGCAGTAGACTTGGACAGTCCCATAGCTGACATCAAAGATTAGTCGTTAGATGCGCCGTGATACCAAAAACTATGGCACTGTCTTTAAATGTGTGTTAACAATAATGTCGACGCACGTACACTGGTTTCACCAATAAACCAAACTGTCACCGTTTATTGTGCAATCATATTGCACAAACTTTCGTGAAAAAAATAACACACACCATGTCCAGGTTACACTGTGTTTGGAGTTACACTGATCCCAAATGAGCGTGCTCACTCATTTCGTGTGGAAACAACACGGCGCGGTCTCATTGCGGTAAGGAAAATAATATGATGACTTGGCGTTAGGATGAACATAACCTTTTTTATATAATAATAGGTTAGCTCGTGTCCTAATTCCTGCCTAACCTTAGCTTTCAGAGTGAAAGAAAATCTGATGTCAATATCGCCAATGCGGCGTTATCGAGAAAACTCGTAAACTAATTACAAACGACCCGATCAGCTCGCTACCAACCTCCCACGTAAACGAAGTTTTCGGTCTGTTTTAGTGAAATTCCGAAATAAGAGAGTATTTTGTTATGTCGATTTTTATCAAGTCGTCTATGCAAAAACGTAATAGGTATACTAATTCTAGAGGTTAGACAGTATGATAAGCCAGATGGAGTCTTAAAGTGTTGGTGGATCTTTACACTCTAGTGAATTATGCATTATGGCAGCTCTAGTAGTCAGACCGTGTAAAGGATTTAATTTAAGCAAGAATAGACAACCATTCTAGAAATTATCGGTGCACTTCAATCTAAAGTTACGTGTATCTTTGCTAACCAAATGAAATGAAATATAAGTCATATAATTGCAAACGGGGTGATAGCCATTTTTAACTTCAGAAATTGTCAACCAAACAAATCGTGATTTCAGCTCGTAAGTGTACTTAACGTAAACCTTTGTTGGATAGATATCAGTATGGCTTAAAAATTTAACTAATCATTGATGGCAAGACAAGCGAGAGGCACGTATCGTTTGGTTTAGCTATTTTTCTCAGTTTGAGCGAATCAAGCCCTTGGAAAAAGGAAAGTGTCAGTGAATCTCGTTTTACTATAACTCTTATATCTTGTCTCTTTCTGTAACTGTGATAGGTTCTGTTAGTTTATGATCAAAATCTAAACGTTTGAAAATATAACAGTTAAACTCACCCGTCAAGAGGATTCAAAGCGATGGCTCTCGGCTCCTCCAGCCTATCCCTGATGAGAATCTTCCTCATGTTGCCCTGCAGGTCTGACAGCTCGATGTGGTTCTTCCCAGTGTCGGTCCAGTACAGATGGTTGTATATCCAGTCGACGGCCAACCCGTCTGATGTTATCAGCTGATCGCCTATCACGACTGTGCGCTGTGTGCCCTCGTCTATCGGTGCCCTGTAAGGATGGTGAAGTTCAGTTATTGCAAAACCAATGGTATGAAATGCCAACATGGTAGTTTTATTTTTAAAATTAATAATAATATAATAAAAGCTATATTTTTCCTTACACAACTAAATTTTAAAATGTACAGGTTATTTATGTAGGTCTAATTATTTAACTAAATTTAATCTTCGCCGGTGCAAGGGTCGCTGTCAGCGACAAAAGCCTCCTCCAGCAGCTACCATCTCTCTCTGTTTCTAGCTGCAGTACTCCAAGCTTTACCTGCTACTTTGACAATGTCATCGCTCCATCTTTTATGTGGTCTAGATTGGGTACCAGTTGTAGTTTTTGGCCACCTATCGTCTGACACTCTCTGTAAGTGTCCCGCCCATTTCTATTTTAAATTAAAACTTTTTTAATTGCATCTTTGGCTTTAGTTAATTTTCTTATAATGCTATGTTTGACTTTATCTTTAAGCTTATATCCCATATAGGTAACTTTGTTCGATTCCTTTTTGGCAAACTCTTAATTTCTTTTTGGTCTTTCTGGTTAAAGCCCACGTCTGGTAGGCGTATGTGAAACATGGTAAGCATAACTCCATTACTTTAGTTTTGCAGGTAGCTTACTTTTGAAAAAATTCCTTCATCGCCCAATACTTATTCCATGTGTTTTTTGTTCATAAGTTTTGAGTTTAATTTTTAAAGTTAAGTGCATTTAAGATTAGGAAGATTGCGAGACGACCTGGATGTAAATCCACGTGGTCGGAAGAAGCATTGGACCAAAGTTTAAAAAGAAAGAGACAGGGCAGGGCCTTTACAATATTCTAAAGATGTTCTAGATAGTTTTTCGTAAACTTTCGTAATCACAATTAATAGATATTATGTTCTAATTCATTGGTTGCAGTCGAGATTTGTCTCTAAGTGTAAAGTCAGAAAAATTAAATGTTTTATCCACATTTTCAAATGTTTTTAAAATTGATTTGCTTATTGCGCAGTCACAACCAGGTGCATGTGGTTTTCGGAAGTTTGGAAATCTTAAATCTATTTCGATAATAGGTACTTATCAATTTATGAATAATAATGATAGTACGATAAATTACGCCAAATACTAATGAGGCATTAAACTGATAACCGTGAACGTGATTGTATTTTTATCAATCTATTTCAATTTCGTTTGTAATGTCTAGCCAGTTGTTATCGTGTTGTATAATATTTTGATTCCCAGATTAATTAATCATATACTGAATGCATTATACTACACCGATAGTATTTTTTATTATATAACTATAGAAAAACATCCAAAACACTCTGAACAAATAACTGCAGATTGTGCAGATATTTTTCCCAAGGCGGGAATCGAACCCGCAAGCGCTTGCTTAGCAGGAGGACCTTCGCCCGCTGCACGACAGAGTTCGTCAAATATTCAATACTTAGTTTGATTGTTTTACATTATCTTATTCAACTTCATGAGGATAATGCCTCCGTAGCCCTATACCCACCATCGTCTGCAGTTCACTTAATGTTTCAATAATACTAACTTATAAATCTTTTCATCAGTAACATCGCTCCAGAAGATCATTCCCGTTCTGAACACGTAGTCCAACGCAGTAGCCGACTTGGTGTCATTTACTATCGCGACCATCTCATGATGGTCCAAGCTGATCTTGCGGATATCGAAGCGGCGCGCGAAGAGGAGAGACGGGTGCCCTTCAGTGGCCTTGCAACGGGTTCTGTCGCGGGGGTCCCGGGCGTAACCGGCGTGGCACTCGCATTTGAAGGTACCCTTCTCGTTAATGCACATTTGGGAGCAGGATCCTGGATCGGCGCATTCGTCCACATCTAGAATGAATAGAGGTAGTTTTAATTTACAATTTATTTATTAAAAAATTAATGGCTCTTGCCAATCACACTAGTTTTATGCTAACTCGAAATTTTAACAAACATAACATAAGTTTCGAATATCTTGAAGATTTAAAAATGTAAAACATTATGATCAACAAACAAGTACTGGTACAAGTTTTAACTTAATGTAAAATGGGGAGTAGGCCTTTATCTGAAGTGGGACAACACGGGCTCAAAATAAAATAACAACTCTTACTTTTGAAACAAGAGTTGGGCCTTTTAAATATATTTTTTCAACAAAAGTCAGAGTACTGTGTTTCCAAGAGTATCTTGAAAGTTTCCAATAAATACAACTGAGTACTAACTGCTGAGTTACTAAAAACGTTGCCGCAAATGCAATGTTGCGCATGTTCATTCAGTATTACCAACTAGATTATGATTAATCCTGCTACATTGCAGTTAATTTATATTAAAAATTGGGCTTCATTATATCATCATCATCATATCAGCCATAAAACGTCCACTACTGAACGCAGGCCTCCCTCATGGATCTCCATAAGGAACAGTTGCCATACTCACCACGCTTGGCAGGCGGGTTGGCGAGCGCAGTACGGGATGTTGATACACGGAATGACGCTGCTGCCCATCTTCCGGAGGTAGCTCTTAGCAGGCTCTTACTGCATCCACGGGCAAGATAGGAGGGGCAACATTCTACTTCCGGCACCCCACGGCATTATATAATAGTTATATAATGCTGGACAATTCACACAGCTTCATCTAGTCCCAAGCTAAGCAGAGCTTGTGTTATGGGTACGAGATGACTGACATATTTAATACATTACATAGATAGATATTTTTTATTATATATATGTCGGCGGCCGATCGTAGAATTGGGCACATCATGATGTGCCTCGGCATATCATGATATGGCGGCATTTCTTGATCTGTCATGCAAAACCCGCCATATCGTTTCAAGACCAACGTTCGACGATCTGCCAGCCTATCACTCGGCATATCGAATTATAGGGTTACCATAGAATTTACTTGGTGACATATAGAAAAACATCCAGAGCACCCTGAACAAATATCTGCAAATCATACAGACATTTGTCCCGAGGCGGGAATCGAACCCGCCTCTCGCGTCGCAGGCGGATTTTCGCTCTGTGCGCCACAGAGGTCGTCGTTCTTGCGATATATGAAAGTTAAAGTTGTAAAATTTAAGATATTATATATCTGTCATTGCGCTTAATAGTTGAATTTTACTATTTCATCTATAAGCAAAAATACCTGCGTTGCGCCGTAAAAACTACCTACGTATGTACTTTGCGCAGCCGTTGAAACTAACTTCACAAGGTATATAAAGTTTTGCGTGATCTAACAGTTTATTGAAAAGATCTGGAAGCCATTTTCATTCTGAAACTACTAAAGTAATAAACGAACCCCATGAAAATCTCGTTCCGATTGCGGTACAAACTTGTTATTATGTTAGAATCAGTTAACAAACTTCTGTACCTTTTTAGAAGAAGGCAATCAATCAATTTGCAACTCATTTGTTTAACTTTGTTTCAGCTCCCGGGTGGGAACAGGGGTACATGCGAGCAAGGAAGTTGACAGCATCAAATACCTATATTATATTGATTAACTGCGTTCTTGCTCTGTGCCAGTGGGACGTACGAGTAACTAGATAAATAAGATAAGATAAATTTATTTCACATAAACCAACATTGCTTATTACATAAATAATACAGAGTCACTTACACTAAGATACCACTGCAGGGAGGAAGAGCATAGGCACCCAAACTAGGAAAAATTCTGTATGATGTTATACCTAGACCTTCCGCCAGAATAACAAAATCATTTTACTTTCACATAACATGCGTTTAGGTTCTCATTAACAGTTAAACAAAGTGTTGTAATTTGATTTGAATAGAAATAATTAATTAATTACTAATAACTATAACTCCTTGTGCCGCGAGCATTCAGGTATTATTGTGTTCGGCAGAGAATCGATAGCAATCCCGTTCGAGTATATTTATGTTGTTAGTTTGTCTTTTTAGGGTACCATGATACAAGGAACCCTTATAGTTGTCTTTGTATGTCTCCGGATTCACGAAGAGACTATAGTCGTAAAACGCTGTAATTTTTTGTGGACATACATATAAAATAATGACGCCGAGAAAACGTTACAAAAAATGCTAAAGAAATAATATTTGGGGTCCCTCCCATACCCACATGTAAGATGGTGATAAACTTTTTTTTATTCTCCTATTGTGTAAGGCCTTTGCATCTAGATGATTTATACAGCGTCAGCAACTGGTAATCATGCTTTACGGGACGCTGCAGTGCCTGGGACATTGTTAGATGGATTAGGCTTGCCCAGCACCTATACCATTCTCTCATTCTTCTCCCATTCTGTAGGGTATTGTTAAAAGGGTATTTTATAACCATTAAGGAGTTGAGAAGGCCATTTTTTCGATTTAGCCTGCGAATTATAAAAGTTTTAAATATTTTAAATGTCATCTAAAATCTAAACTACTATCTTTACAATCTAAAAAAAATCATGAATGTAGTTTTCAATAATGAACTTTCTAGAAAAACCATATCGGTTTAGTTAGCTTCTAGCCTGATGGAAAGTGATGGTCACTGTCGCCCATGGACATCTGCATCACCAGAGGCGAGGCTGATGCGCCTCCAATCGGTTGAGTTGAATTTAATTTACCAGTTCCAGGTTTGCATTGAGTTTTCTTAGCTATAATTCAATAGTTATAAAGCAAAACATCTGTTTATCTATTTAGTCGATTTAAAACATTATTAAAAAGTCGGGTTTAATTTGGTAATCGAGTTATTAGAAACTATTTTCATCTGAATCTGACTATCTAGTCATGGTCATCAAACAAATTACATATTTTAAGGGGTTTTTGAAACAAAACAATGTCATTACATTGCGCATCATTCATTTATGCGCACAAATATGGTTAGGTAAGCTCCACAATAAATGAAGAAATGGGGCATTTCCAATTAACCCAACTCGATAATCTCGAGACCCAAGAAACACGTAGAATTTGCGATGTTATTCCATATTAGAAACTAAATCGATTAGCTGAAAGCAAAATACTTTCGAAAGTTTGATTATCGAATAGCTTATCCCTTATTTTGAATTTCCTTACCTACTCGATATTCGAAAGATCGAAGAACTCCCGAGCATTTCAAGTGTTATATATAAGATACTCGTATTATTTGGAACTGAATTGAATTATTGGATAAGTACATACCATCACGAGTAGTACTAACCGACTGGACATTTTTGGAGCGATTCGTCGAGAAGCACCTTTGCCTCAATTTAAATTTGCCCTACCCGATAGTTGAAAGATCGAGGAACTCGAAGAATTTGCGATGTTGATACATATTACTAGGAATATCAATAGATTTACTTTAGTTGCCTATTGTTTTGAATTGGTTGAACCTCACATTGGTAGCATTTTAAATAGAAATTAAAATTCTTATCAAAACTTTCGATAGAAGTTTTCCTGCATACCGATCCCTTCTAAAGCCTCAATTCGTGAGGACACTTCCTATAATAGCACTACATTGTCAATTGAGCTACGATATTGTGCATACTGGCCGTTGGGTTCCGTTACCTCTTGCCCGTAAATGCAGTAAAAATCTGTCATCGAAAAGATGGGCAGCAGCGTCTTTCCGTGTATTAACATACCGTACACCACAACGTGGCCACAACCCATGAACAGTAATTGAAGATCCATGAGGGAGGCCTATGTTCAGGTGGACGTTACCGCTGAGATGATCGTAGGTGCATACCTTCACAAGTCTGATTGTCGAATAGCTTGAATCCCGCATCGCAGTCGCAGTAATAGCCGACCGGTGTGTCGACGCATTTCTGGGAGCAGCCACCGTTGTTCTTTGCGCACTCGTTCTCTCCACATCTGTCCTTGGGTTCATCTTCAAAGTTGGGGCAGTCTGGATTCTTGTCGCACACCTTTGATAGGGGAATGCACATGCCTTCGCCGCAGTCGAATTCTGTTCGCTTGTCACAAATGGTCTTCGGGCGTGCTGTAAAGGAATTAAGTAACACTTAAAACTTATTTCGGAATTGAAAAATACGCCGTCTAGCTCGAAACCGAACTTGTTGAGTTTCAGTTTATTAATATAAATTAAAGTTGATTACAAGAAGTTCGTTGTTTGAGTCCGTTTGTTCGTGTCGCCCTATTAATTGCGTGTTTACAAATTTTTTTTTAAAGAAACCCAGGATTGATCTCATCGGGGTTCAGTCAAAAGTTATCAACCGATCTAAGAAAGTCATTGCGAATATCCTCAACTCAAGGCAGCATTTGGACCAAATCTCATATCGATGGGAATTATTGTAACTGATAGACTATGAACGGCTATTTTTCTACCGCGCCACGAAACCATAATAAAAGGAAAAAGGTATACCGTCATATTACGGCACGTAACGATGAGTTATGATACTGCCAACATTGCCTGTTATTCGCTTTAATAAATTCATTTTCATTTTACAACCAATATCTACAAAATTTACTCCTGAAATAAAATTATATTATAATTATAAAGCCTACGACAAAACCAAAGATTTGAAGATCGTAAACTCTGAACTGCCGAAGAATTTCTTGTTGGAAATTAATTAATCTGAAATTTGCGTTATTCCAAGAAAATTTTAAATGTTACATTTATATAAAATAACGGCTTTGTCCTGCGGTTTACCAGTTTACTTGCTGTGAAAGGATAGGGCTCTTAGAGTGAAATTAAAATTTAAGCTGCCTGTCCCTTCCAGGGCCTGTTGATAATTGCTTGAAATACGTTAATGCAAGAAATTATTAATGCTCAAAGTTTATCAACGCCTAATGGATTCTGGCCTTTCTAAACTCGAGACGGTCTGGCATGGCGTCTGTAGTTTATAAAACATATCCCACAGAAACTAAACTCAGTTAAAAGTTTGCTCTTTGATAATGTTCGCAAAGATAATATTTTTATATGTGATAAATAAATAATTGTGTTGACAGTTAGATACTTTGCTTAGAATGTCTGATACAAAACGTACGTAAGTCTGATTCGTAGAGTATGTTTGCACGATGCTTCTGCGATCCTCGTTTTAAAAAAGGCGTTTCAACATTTTTAGTATTCAAATGAAGGAGCGTAAAATACGTACTCGTAACATATGTAACGAGCAAATTGATTTTAATTTAATGTTTTATGCAATAAACCGTGTCAGTTCTGGTTTTCATATGCCGACGATATACAAAATTATACTGTTGAGTTGCTAACGCAATAACAAACATCATCTTACTGTACATACTTATGATATTTTTCTTGTTTAATTATCTTTTCCACTAGAATAAATAAATAAATAATGCTGGACAATCCACACAACATCATCTAGCCCCAAGCTAAGCAGAGCTTGTGTTATGGGTACTAGATGACTGATATAGTTAATACTTACATATATTTTTATTATACATAGAAAAACATCCAGAACACCCTGAACAAATATCTGCAGATCGTACAGATATTTGTCTCGAGGCGGGAATCGAACCCGCAACCTCTTGCGTCGCAGGCGGACCTTCGCCCGCTGCGCCACAGAGCTCGTCAAAGAAGTAGTAACAATACTTACTGCAATTTAACTCATCGCTACCATCCGGACAGTTCTTATCTCCATTGCAGAATAGCGCCCCCGGTATACAGCTGTGGTCCTTGCATTGGAACTGGTCAGGTCGACAGGTGACATTGCCCCGGCAAAGCTCTGGGGCCTCGTCTCCTCCGTCGGGACAGTCTCGGTCGCCGTCGCAAACCCACGCCTTGTGGACGCATGTCATGCGATCGTGGCATTCGAACTCCGTCGATATGCATGGTGACCGCACCTTCGGGGCTTTGGCACAACCCTGGAATGTGAGAAACTTCTGTTAGATACGCGTGTATTTATTGTTTTGAAAATGTGTTCAAGTCAACCGAGATGCTTAAAAACGACATCGAAACGAAACAAATTTCAACCATAACAAAAAGCTATTTTTGAAATGGGTTGCTGAACTTTCTTCTAAATAAATTAAACACATTTTTGTACACTCCATAAATTTAAAGTAAATTCGTCAGATGCGTTAAAATTGTTTGTTTCTATATGTTTTATTAGTAAATATCTTAATATCTAGACAGTCGATATTTCCATCGCACCTCCACCAGGCTGAGATGCAAAGTCCACCGGCGCAGGAGAAGTGCGTTTGCGGCTAGCATGTGGACGCTGGCCACTTCACTTGGTCGGTGTTGTCCCCGCAGTAAAGTTGTCATCACCATCGCAGACCCATCGGAGTTGTGTGCATTTACCGTTCCCGCAAGTGAACTTACAAGTACATCATTAATGATAAAAACATTTACCGTCTCGTCACTGCCATCTGGACAGTCGATATCTCCATCACACCTCCACCAGGCTGAGATGCAATGTCCATCGGCGCAGGAGAAGTGCGTTTGTGGCTGGCATGTCGGTGCTGGGCACTTCACTTCGTCAGTGTTGTCACCGCAGTCGTCATCACCATCGCAAACCCATCGCGATTGTATGCATTTGCCGTTCCCACAAGTAAACTCGTCCGAGCGGCAAGTCTCATCTGTAAATAGTCTTGTTAGATTCCGTTTCTTCAAGACTATGAATGTCATGTACATATATTTTGCATCCAAAACCATTATCGTTTTAAATGCAATTCCAGCAATGTATTCAAGCGCCAAGTTCTTGAAACCCCTTCATGTAATTTTAATTTTATCCTTTAAAAAGAGAACTAAGGTAAAGGAGCTCAAAGAAAACGAAAAGAAACTATTCGCACACAAAAAGTGCAGCCTTATTAAAATTCTCTTTAGGTAATTTACATCCTAAGTAGCTAACTAATGAAATAAAAGTGGGAATTATTTTCTTAAACCAGAAGAACGCGGTTGGTATTTTATAGTCGGTGAACTAGTTTCATTCTCTCAGAGAAGCGAAGTAATCTTTGGATTTTTCTTTTTGTTGAAATATTATCGTCACTAGCTCTGGCGTGGGTTTCTTGCGCTTAATTAAATTCCTCTGGTTGGCAGATGGACACTACTGCGTCTTGAGGACGCTGCAAAATACACAATTTGTATTAAGACTGAACTTATTTCGACAGTCTGCTAAGTCAGAAAATATGAAGCCAAATTCGAGGGAAACGTGACAGCACAAATTACATCGCTGTGCCTATGTAATCATACCGAGGCTTTTTGCAAGGCGGTTTATGGGTTCAAAATATACAAGCTACGTCATCACTCAACCTTCGAGGCAGGTCCGGTGCGGGCAGATAAGAATTTATATACGGATGAGGCCGGCGTTCATAGAATACTAGAGTGTTTGCCGTTCGACCCCAATGATTGATTGTCTCCGTCAAAATCAAATCGCAGAACGCAGACACTGCTCGAACAGCTAAAGTTGGTATTTTTAAGTAGGTTAAGATGATCTAAAATTATTTGTGTATTTCAACGATAAATACAATTCCTATTTTGGGCAATGAAACTAGTTCAACGATATGCTCTTTGCACCGAATATAGATAAATATTGAGGTCGATGTCATGCAATTTTAACAGATATTAAACAGTTAAATTTGCTAAATAGACAATTTAGCCTATGATAGCATGCTAGTGCAATGTGACTGATAAATTAATAATACCTAATGCTTTTTGAAATGCAATTGAGTGGCTACGTATTCATGAAACGTGGTTATGCATGAATGTTTTAATGAACCCGGTGTTATAATGAATGATAATTATGCGTCATTTACGTACGAGCGGAAACCGGACAAACAGTGATTGTTATATATTTTCTAATTATTAAATACTTTCAAGGCATCACTATCGTCATAACTATCGAATAACGTCAACTATCCAAACAAAGTCAAATCGTTAAATCAACATCATTCTTATCAATAAATCAGAAGGCCGCCTATGCCTAATATAGTCAATAGATAATTACTTGCTGTATCTTTTGTGATTGGAGCGTGCCGAGGGTGAGTTCAATATGCCAAGTTATGCCCCACTTTCTGATGATATGACCTAACATATATAATTACTCCTGGCCTCAGCGGATCAAACGCTATCAGGTTTTCGGCAAAGTTCATTGAATGACGAAGACAACGTTATGAACGGTCTCGCGGCGAATATTAAAATGTTCAGTTGAACTTTGTGATGAAGGGCTTAGATGAAGTTGTTCCATTAGAAAAAGTGTAAAACGTTGTTAACGAGTTTTGGCAAAAATTGCAAAAAAATAAACAAAGATGCTGCTGAAATAATAACGTAGAGCGTTAGACTACTGAAATACTTCTTTTTACTGAATATTTTTTGTATTTTCTTTAGTAAAGGTAAAATTATATGAAAGTCGATGACATTGTAAATACAACGGGAATGTTTTAAGGACTTGCCGTGTCTTCAATATTTGAACATTGCAAAAGAAAGCGGAATCAACCAAGAATTCGATGCAAAGATTACATAAAATTACTATTGTGATTTATTGTTTTGGTTGCCATAATATCTTTGTAAATAAAATTTTATTTTGGTTGCTAACTCATTGTTCCGCTCTGTTGTGAATGCTGATGAAACAAAAAATTAAACTATAAATGAAACAAATGCACCCTTACTGCATGCTTTCTCGTCGGATCCGTCGGAACAGTCTGCGTTGTCATCACACATCCACGTGAGGGGTATGCACTCGCCCGGCTTGCCGCGGCACGTGAACTCGTCGGCACCACAAGGCTCCACTTCTGTCAACCCAATTCATGCTCATGCTAAATCTTATGAATCATGATAGACAATGTAAACATCGGTGCTCGACCGATAATAATGATCTTATCAAGATTTTCGGCCGTCGGGATTCTGGAGCTTAATTGGTTCAAGCACTTCCGGCTTTAGAAAGGATTGGAATGATCAATGGCTAGAATCCCGTCGGAATCGAAAAAATCCATAAGACTTTTAATTTCGATGAAATAATGCAAATATCCTGAGATGAAATTGGTTTCCTATAAGCCCTAAAATTTCGAGGGGAATACAGTAAACAACATTATGCATATTTATGTTTTGGTTTCGCCCTTCGCTTTCGCCAAACAAACTTACGAACACGTGTCAAATTGCAGATGCAGACCCTTGTTTGCTACCGTAAATTGTTTTCTGTGTTCACATTAACCTATATAATTTAACCTATCATCAAACACGTTACATAAATTTGCTTCCTTCGTCTGCATGCCCCAGTGAACAGTTTTAGGTCGCCCATGCGAATTCATGCTTCCCTTTGAGCATAGTCTTACCGCACTGGTGCTCGTCGGATCCATCTGCGCAATCGGCGTCATAATCGCAGCGCCAAGAGGCCGGTATACAATGACCGGTGGCACATAGGAAATTGTGTTCAGGACAACGACGCGCGCCAGCTGCATGTGAAACTTTGAATGTATCCTCCAAATTATATTCCACAGAGGGATTTGTCAGTTTGAAATTGCATTTTCGTGGCGACTTAATTTTAATTCTTTCGAGCCAAAACATTGGCTTTAAAAACGCTGTAATATATGCTTTTATAGTCCTAGGGTTCAAGTTCACTGAAACTGTAACTTGTATTTATGTGAATAAAGAACCTTGAACGTTGACATTTCTAACGGAATTTAAATTCAAGAGCTAATATGCTCCAGATAAAATAAATACAAACAGTGAGCACGGGAAATGTAATTAATGATGTTAAACAGGCCTTTATTGGATTTTGCATAAAAAGCTGTTTAGGATGTTTATCTTGCAGAATGTTTATCTGTGTGCAAGCTCCATTATAGCGACTACGAAATCTGTGTACGATATAATTTATTTGCTGAATGCTATTTGCTTACTAGATTAAAGAATTAAATTAGTTCTTAACCTGTAAAACTACACTTACCTTACTCTATCTTGTCACGAAGACAAGCTTTGGGCTGGCCTATACATTTATTTATGTTTCTACACATTTTAGTACCAAACACAAAAGGATTTCCCATTATGCATGGTGACTGACTGGCCCAGTAAGTAAAAAAAAGTTACATCCGAGCGGTTGCCCGAACCCCTGTCAACCCACGATAAAGCCTTGGAAAGTTCCACAAGCTTTTTCACAATGTTGCAGTTTGAAAAAACAAGGAATTATAAGTTAGCTAGACGCCCGGAAACTGCCTAACTTTTTCGAATATTAACATCAAATTGTATATGAACGAAGCAATTTCCCTAAAACAAACAGTTGCCGCTGTTTTTTTGTATATACATACGTATTTGTGCTTCAGTGTATTATACCTACTATTACTTATTATTACTCAATTATCAATTAGTAAGCGTTGCGTTACTTACTTAAGAAATATAATTATTTACAAAATCTTGTATTATGGTAAAATACATGTTTGTTGAACCGGTAATTATATAAAATATTGATTGTATTCTCTTTGTCGTCTGTCTATTTAATCTATGCTATGCTCATTTTATTATAAGCTACCTTGTTTACCTAATAATTATTCTGCAAAATTTTAACGTAACATACTGTTTGTGTCAACCGTATTTTCTGTACCTTATATTCTTTGCCTCATGATGTTTTTTTCTCAAGTAAACATATTATCGTTAACCTTTACGCCTTCTTGTATTGCTCAAATAATAAGCAGTTTTCCCAACATAAATGCCGCAGCTTCAAAGGAAAATTCATAAGATGGTTTTGTCGTGGGACCGCAGAATTTCCTTTGCGTTGCTTATAGTATTCACGTTCATGCTGTAGGTACCCACTGTTAATTTATGATTTCGCAGGAGCGTGTCAAGGATTTGAGGTAGTCGAATAGAACCTTTGGTATTTATTTACCAAGTAGCGAGCAATATCGTAAAGGAAATAAGAGCTCACGAGCATGATAAAGCAATTAAGACTTGTATGCTGAAATTTCTGTATCTATTTGAATATCGAACAAATTAATTACTGTTCATGACATCATGACAAAAGCAGGCGGAACAGTGGGCGAATATTACTTTAATAATTTATCCTGAAAACTCGGTCATAATTAAGATTTTAATCTACGTTAAGAGACCCCTTAAGTAGGGGAATAATTACCTAGGTACCCATGCGTAATAATAACTTTGCTCATAAATTGTGAGTTTTTTTTTAAGTTTTAGATTTTTTTGCTACGTTATGATTTTTTTCTCTGTCCAGCTGTAGGGACTGTCTTTTAGATATCTTTACAAATCACCACGCAGTGATTATTCAAATCTGAAGAAAGAAGATTATGAACTTTTTGTTAACCAGTAAACGGTTAACCCCTGGGGCCACCCAGTATTTATAATCCTACATCTGGCTTTGTCTTTTGGGTTTCTTGTTTTTTCATTGTTCCATCCCTAAACAGGGTCGGGGAAAGCCATTTCGTCCCCAATGTAAACTTGTCGACGTAACAGTGTTTGCGATTTCGGCACACAAATTTCTCAAAGTGGGTTGACGTTCGTGTCCTTAGTTTTACTGTGACAACTTGAATTCATAGGTCTTACCATCCTCTACTTTTTTCCTGAGTTGTTTTGAAGAACAGTTTATGAAAGTTTTATACGTACTGCATGTGCTGGGGTCTTCATCGGAGCCATCTGAGCAATCTTTTTCACTATCGCAACGCCATGATGCTGGGATGCATCTTCCAGATTTGCATCTGAATTCAGACGCCGTACACGTACGACTTTCTGCAAAGAAACGAAATAATTGAATCGGGAACATTTGTGAAACATTTGGGTACTTACTACTTACAGTTATAGAATAATAATTAATTTACAGAAGTAGGTACAAAATTTTTAAGTTCATTTGTAACGGACTTAATAAAACCTACTTTAACCGCCGCTTCTAATGTGCTAAGGTTAAACGTCAAAAATGAATAATATAAGAATCCTACAATATCGCTTACACAGGTCGTGCCAAGGGTAAATTTTTCATTACTTCCCAACCAACCACATTTTCATGGATAAATATTTTGCCAAGACTGAAAACGGTGAAGCAAAAACGACCTTAGTGTTGTCGATATAAGTGCCTCTGATGTAGGACGAAGGGATGGATGTCACCTAGCGTCTTTAATTTGTTTTGAAGATGTGACGACTAACACGTCGAGGCCTTTGGGGATCTTTAATCTTCACTTATATTAGAATTGCGCACATACTCATTTTCGAAACCTACTGAGTTCAATTAAATATTGAATTATGTGCCTTTTATTGGGGAAGCACTAGTCCTACGTACTTTTTCTTTATACATAGTTTAATTTTTGGGTTAGTAATATTTGATGAATTAAAGTTAATTAAATACCAAAATAAATTGAAATTCAGTTTTCAGTTTTATTAGTCTATTTTTAAACACCATAAAACAGTAACATCCATGTAATTACGTCATTCTTCGATGTAAATAAAAAGTCGGCCAAGTGCCAGTTGGACTCTCGCACGAAGGGTTCCGTACCATTATTTTAATTTAATTATTTAATTTTTAAAATGTATATAAAACTAAATAATCTGTAAATGTTTCGACCGTCTACCTGATGCCGTTATTAATAACAATTTTTGTCGTTTTTTGCTCGATATTAATAAAGGCAACACAAAGGTAGACGCGATGGTACGAAACCCTTTGTGTGCGAGTCGACTCGCACTTGGCCGATTTTTTATTAGCACTAAGTAGGTATACAAGATTGTTATTGAGATACTTTTAAAAAATGTTCTCATGTCTATTCTCAAAACTTATAAAGCACGGACATTCTAGTCATATATTCCTATCAAGGTTGGTTTTGTGATATGGATGTCATAAAATTACCTGACTTGCCTTCCAAATATTGGAACTTAGGTAATTATATTATTCGATTAGGTGAACATTAATAAGTTTACGTTCTACCTTTCGGTGTTAAACCACTGCTAAAAAAAGATAAAATGTAATAGATGTCTAGCTTCTATTTCACAGTCGCTTTCATTCCATTGACTTAAAACTCTTGAAAGTTGCAAGAAATCCGTAAACCGGATCAATCCATTCATGGCTGAAATTGCTGTTCGGAGTATAAAACAAGCTTGGAGAAAATTATATACGGGTAGTCGCGGCCGCTTTATCTGCAGCGCGATCCGAGACGAGCCCCGTGATTCCGTGTGATTCGAACTGAGCAAGGCACGCGCCGACAAGCAATTTGCAAACAAAACGCACCCTCGTCGAATAATATCGCGACGTAGACGAGCTCAGCGCCCTTTCACTGTGACCCGCGCAATAAATTCACGAGTACGTAGCCAGGTTACCGTCAGATATCGTCTTCTGTATTACTCAAATTCGCAGAACTCTTTGAAATATGAGTTCAATACACCTGCAGAGTAGAGCTTTCATTTTGCAACAACAGAGATTTCAGAATTAATATTCATTACACGTTCATGGTTCGCTGTCATAAAAGGGAATGCCAATGTAGCTAACAGTTAAAAAATGTTTTTGTCGAATTTAACTTTAAAATGGTTTTCTAGGATTTTATAATCTAAAACAACCTGAAGGCGTGCTCTATTGCAAAACACTGAGATCACTATAAATACCTCCGAGTACCAGTTGTTGCCTAGTTAGGTTAAGCTACCTTAATTGAAAGGTTGTAGGCAAAGCTGCTGCCCTAAATTCAAGACTAGGTATCAACTTTTCTCATAGTTATTCTTTGGCATGTAGACCAAGGCAAGTCACACTTTAGTTCTAACGCCTTTCACTCCTACGTTTCTTTTTCGAGAAATCCCGGATTAGGAAGTGAACGACCTCCGTTCCTTGCAATTGGTATCGTGTTTTTGCTTACGGAAATATTTTAGGGGCCACCGTTATGGAATGTACCTTCATATTTTCTAACACCAGCACCGGAGTGAGGCAGTTTGCTCGAGTGGAACGTTCACCCTATAGCACCCACATTATTGCCGCTTCCGCGCTGGAATGTTAATGCGAGCTTCTTCTCGACGAGTATCGCTCCAATCCTTGTTTGAAGCTCATGGTTATCGCTGTAGTTTCCCATTATTGTATTACGTGAGAGTTTTCAACGAGTCGCGGTCGGTAATTAGTCCTTATTTGGAGTAAGACATTCCCCGAAAATACCTTTGCTTTTATTTCTCACGAGAGTTTTATTGCGACCTCTTTAAATAAATAAATAATAAATAAATAATGCTCGACAAATCACACAGCATCATCTAGCCCCAAGCTAAGCAGAGCTTGTGGTATGGGTACTAGATGACTGATATACTTAATACATTATACTACATAGATAGATATTTTTATTATATATAGAAAAACACCCAAAACACCCTGAACAAATATCTGCAGATCGTACAGACATTTGTCTCGAGGCGGGAATCGAACCCGCAACCTCTTGCGTCGCAGGCGGACCTTCGTCCGCTGCGCCACAGAGGTCGTCAATGTTTTTACGTTCACTTTGCCCAATAAAATTTAATTTAGGGTGAGGTGGATACGTTCATGAACTTTCAAATTTATAAACAAACATCGATGCTATATTCAAATTAGGATGTAGGTTAGGTAAATTAGAAAAGTTAAATTAAACCGCGTAGGTCTTTTATCTCGTAATAGTTTCCATAGCCACAGAATACTCAATATATGTACGAGTACAATAGAAACAAAGCGTAAGAGTCAAACCGTATTACACATGGCTATTTTCAGAATATATGTAAATCAACTATACAACGTTGAATATTGTTAGCAGTGTGGTGTTTCTTATGCGATCTGTTAATTTAACACCTAGAATACTGCGCTCCATCGCCCTTTGGTAGACTCCGAGCTTTGAGCGCTGAAGAGATGTCAAAGACCAGGTTTGTGCACCATAAGTTAAGATAGGAAGAATGCATAGGTCCATGTGCTTGCGTTTGAGGCAAATTGGAAGGCTACCCTTCATTAATTCCTTCATGGCCCAGTAGCTTTTTCAGGCGTTGTCTGTTTGACGGATGATCTCTTTTTCTTATCTTGCCTGGAAAGAGGCTATCTGGCCGAGGTAAATATATACATCGACGTATGCAATCTCCCCACCCTGTGCGCAGATCTTATGTTTGGTGCTATTAGTCATAACCTTGGTCTTTGACTGATTCATTGATAAGCCGATTGAAAGGCTCGCGTTGCTCAGGTCTACTAGCATCTGTTGTAGTTGATGCGATGTTGTTGAGAACATTAATGATTACTACTGTAACTACATAATAATTAGGCAATAAACGTGGGCCTAGACAAACTGACTTCGGAGATCGTAGTACTATTACAATTACAGAGTCAATCCAATTACCTAAATAAGACAAAAATAATAAGGTTGTTTAATATACCTGAATATATAAAACTAAAAGTCCTCAATAAATGCATCTGTTAAGTTAGTGCAAATAAACTGAAAGCATGAAAAGTATTGCTATTAAAGCTTGAGTGTAGAGCTGAGTGGTTGAACGAAAGATACGCTTGTGGTCGTCCGATAAGCTAGTTCGACGGATATGTCTTTTCTGGAATGAAATCACTCTATCGTGAAATGGCGACGAAAATTGCCGTCCGCAAAATTGCTTCTGATCTGAGGCCTTTCACCATTGCTCTGATGACGTGTCGCTCTCACATTGAATCGTGTAAGGCTTTGTCTGGTATTAACTTGACAATTCCATTTATTGGCTACGATTGGTTGAGGTCAGGCGCATTCTCTGTTGTACTTATTTAATCCGCGTTTCGTTTTATTTTCTGAGAAACAAAACTTTGCGAAGGACGATCCTTGTTAAAATTCCAAAGTAGATCTTCAACCCACGAAAGTAGCTTAAAAACAGAAGGAGCCTAATCTTGTTTGCTGAGATTCGCGCAAGTATATAAAGTAGGCGCGTAGTGGTAGGCAAGTAAACAAACCAGCAAGCCTTTTACGATCAAACAAAACTACTTTACGGAATTCTAGAAACACAAACAAGCAGCACTCACGTGCTCATTTCCCAGCATACATTTACAGCTTACTGAAATTTCGTTTCCAGAGAGACGAGGGAAAACCAGCAATGCCCTTTAGACGAAATATTTATTTGTGCACGTAAGCATGCATACCGTGGAAAGATATCTTGGTTACAAAATCTAAATTCTAGGAAAGCTAGCTTGGGACAATTTCTCGCGTTACTCGGTGTTACAAAATTAGCATGGTCAATAATGAGCAGCGACCGGTAATCGGACTATCTTTAGCAACGTACCTGGCCGTTCATTAAGGAACAGCTACCTATAATTATGATAATAGGGCTGCCTTAACTTACATCAAATGTAATGGCGTTGGAAATTGGACCGGCTGCTGATATTAAATTCAACTGCTTAGTAGCATTGATAACATTTGCAATTACGAGTAGATGCCTACTCTAGTATTCCTACATAGAACGTTTATCTCTGTAAGTGACTGCCTAAAATCAAGCAATTGCATTTAAAATCATATTTTGGACGCCTGATATTATATTTCGACTGGAAATCGGTACTCAGACGTAACAGGGACCACTTTTGGTTGTATGTACGTCACGAAAACCATGCTTTGAGATATTCCACTTTCTTAAATAGGTCAAACGTTTCCTATCTGCAAATCCGTATGGAGACTATACAGTCTCCATAGACAACATTTTAATAGTTTCAATTTACTTAAATATCCATTCTAGACAATAGCCGTTTCAGCGAAATATTTTAAACAGTGTTAGCTGCATATTGCATAAGCATTAGACAAAATTGTTCCCAAGAGGGCAATAGCGTCAGAGCATCGGGAAATTGTATTACCTTGCCTTTCTTGGCTGTGGAGACGATGAGTGCATTCGTTACCGCCGGAAGCGGGAGTTGAGAGCTCTCACACATGTTACAGGCAGAGGTATTCTCAAGATGTACAATGGTAAGCTCTCGGGGTACTTATCTATTATTACAATGGACACGGACTGTTCTAGTGGAAACGGAATTCATGCTCAGCGATCGTGGCCACACTGGTTTTGGTACTTTGTTTTGCGATGGACGCGTACAATGTACCTACAGTTTGCTTTCTCGCGCCCGTAGCAGTCCACGTGAGCTACGACCACGTAGACTATACCTACCCACGCTACATTGTGACGACACTATTGCTACAATCCGAGGTTGTATCTTCGTAGACGTGCTACGGCACTATTTCGTACTCGCGCAATCAAGCCTGCGCGTGTTTTGGCTTCGTTTTAGTCATGTCCCAATCACCAAAATGCATATAAATGCAATTTGTATGCAAACAATAACTTTGTACCCAGGTAATTAATGATTACAGGCGCTGCAGCGTTGTTGAATTGAAGAACTGTATAAATAGGAAGGTACCTAGGTACGTCGCTATAAAGTCGGTTAGTCGAGTAGAAATTATATACCTACGTGTATGAGGATGTCTACCAGCTTCCAGTGCGGTTTGTTCTCTAGGTGAGTCAACGATAATTTCACTTAACTTATCTCGCCGAGAAATAATTTATTAAAGTTGTCACCCGTATCTCACCGCGTCGTAATATGAAGGGAAACCTCTACGTGAAATGAATATTAATCATTTAAATTAAGGAACTAAGCCTGAAATTTGGAAATGTGTTTTACCACAGTTACAAAATAATTTTATCTTAACATGCAACACAATTTTCTTCAGTTACTGCGGAAGCTACGGAAGAAAATTTAGTTTAACGGTGTCGTATTACGGCTACTTCTTGAAGGCTTCGTTACTAAATTCAATTTAGATAAATTATGCTCTGGATCGCAAGGAAAAACGGCTCGATTTAATTTGGGTAACAATAAAAACCTTTAATATTATCAAACAGTGGTCTACTTTACCTGAGCTTTTGTAGTCGTAGCTTTTGGTGTAGGTGTCGTAATCGTCGTCGTAAAGCGACGCTTCGCCGCTCGTGACTAGAGCCACCGTCGACAGCCAGATAATCCAACAGTACGCCATTATGTCTTCACTAATTAACAGTTTATGAATTGCACTCTCCGCAAAGTTACACGCTTTCTACATCAGTGTCTCTTGAGCTAAGGAAATAAATGTAATTGTTGAAACTTCGGAAGTCGCATTTCGAGCGACAGCTAAGTACCACTTTGCTGCCACGTAAATCAAAATGTTTGGAACGATTTTACGGTTTCTTTTGCACGAACATAATGCAGGTATATTATTTCAATGTAGATAATCGAGTATTGATACTGAACCCACGTTTGCGATTGCGGTTTAATTTTATTTTCTCTTAAGAATTTGTAACAAACGAATTACAGAGAAATTAAAAGTAGTGTTTAATCTTAATATGTGCCGTTGTAAATATATACCTACCTCTTTAAAAGTACTTTTTATTCAAAATTAATTTTTCTACCTTATTAAATAATGGTGGTAATTTATTTAATAAGGTAGAAAAATGAATTTTGAATAAAAAGTAATTTTAAAGAGGTACCTATGCGTTAATTTTAAGATTTACAATATGTCCCTTTAACAAATGGTTTTCATTCAGAGATCTCTCGTACACTTACATCAAATTGTTATGTAAACACGAGTAAAGTTCGCTATTGGAAATTATAAACCTACGGAATTGTCACGGTTATCCGTGTAACGATCCCTTAGCCCTTGCCCGAGTAAGCCTTTAAAAAGTTATTGCAGCCATAAAACGTTGCCTCAATTTCATTTTCTGATAGGATACTTTAGATGAAAATAAACGATAGTTTCTAAAATACTGCTCTAGAATATTAATATACAAGATCCGTCGTAGAAATTTAAATAAATTATTGCTAACAGACGTTATTTTAGGAAAGAAGAAATACATTACTGGACTATACCGAGATTTTAGTCCAGTGCTGCGGTAGATTTTTGCCAATGAAAAAACAAATTCAACAGAAAAAATAATAAAAAATGTTTTAATGATGTGCAGATCTTGACGAATGGCAAAAACTAAGGTAGGCCTATAAACCAGCAGCGGTTGAAGTCGGGCTGTAGATGACGATAATGATGAACCGAGTAAGAAGTTCACTAATCAGAAATCTATGTACCTTGAATTAAACCACAGGACTATTCACAGAATGTCCAAAACTCCCGACTCAGAATTGGTCAGTACGTGGAGTGACCGCCTTGGTACGCGTTCCAATTTAGTACAGTGTCGGATCCACCCACTAATTCTCAGTTTATCTGACGCTATAAATTTCTTCATTTACGTTTGTGATTGTGGCCACCACGTGATACCAAGTAATTTACGATTCGAAGGCACCGAAAGTGGGTCACTGATTATGTGGATGGCTTCATGACTAATTGCCGTATTGTTCTAATAGAATTAATCAACTGGGGAACAATAGAGGCGCTATTTGACATGCTTGACTAGTTTTCAAACTAAAATTTTCAACAAAATTCGAGACAAATCACGAAATCGCTGAAGTCGGGTACTATGAACAAAGTACTATGGAGCGCTTTCGTCAGAGCTCTAACAATGTGGATGTTATAGGATGGATATAATATTGATATATTAGTGTTTAAAACTCTGGAAATATGAGAACAAATGTATTCTTGGTAATTAAATTAATGATTAAGTAATACGCCAACTAAGTAATAAGTTCTTTAAAAAAAATCAGGGCACGGAAAACCAATATCTTTACTTTGTTGTCCCGGCACATTTCAACTGAATATTCGCAAAACACACAAGTCATTACGAAACCTTATACATTCTCCACGTTAGTATTTCCCTCAGACTTGATCTAGGTAATGTAAGGAACCCTTGTAATTTCATAATGCGCGGACGGGAGGCGTCCGCTGCTTTGTTGCTTTCAGTAAAACCGGTGCCTAGAGAAGGATCTTATGACATTTTAATCAGGGAATGAACCGCAATGTACGGACACAGAATATGGCGAACTCGCACAAGTCAACAAAAAGTTTTACGCGGAAGACATGATTTATGCTTGTATTTTCTGTGCTATTTTTATCACTGAAAGAAGTTGAGAAACTATACACGTTTGGATGAAAAACACAAAAAGTTTATTTACCATCAAATATGACTACTTATCTTGTTAAAATAACCTTAGAGTAACTTTGCGATTCAGTTAATTTTACGTTAAAATTTTCCAGCCATTTCCAGGCAGCGCAGGTCTCTTAAATATCAAATTGAGTTTGAGGGAAGTGAAAATTCATTGTATACTGTCCGAATTCGTCTGCGGAATGAATTCAGAATTGAATGTTAAACAATCCAAATTGAATTAGCTTAAAACGATAAGTACACAGTTCTGAGGTGTTTGAGTGCAGAACAAGCAATTATATTAATTAATTCCATGAAACCACTGTTTTCAAGCTTGGCTATGGTTTAGAAAATAAAAGTGTAGATAGATAGAATAACTCTTTATTATACCTACGTACACTACCTGCGTAAATAAACATAAATACGACAAGGAGTAAAATGGACGATCTAATATCTAAAAGCGATATCTTCCAGCGAACCTTTGAACAAACAGCATTTAAAAATTAAAAGACGGCGGTGTACGAATAATATATACGCAAATAAACCCATATACAAAACCACCTAGTTTAATCATTGTTTTTTTAAGCCCTATGCATATTGCTATGCAAAGATAAAAGTTATAATTTACAGCCCCTAAATTGCGTTATAATAACAACCTACATAGCCAAGTGTTATGTATGTTCCAAAGGTGAAATAAAGTATCTGTTTCTGAATAACTTGGTGTAGGTACTCGTGTACCTACATCGACGTAGTGGTACCAACATGAGATTGATAAAACTGGAAAAAAGGGACAAAATAGACTAAACAAAACAGGCTAAAAATATAATAAATAACGTTGTTGTATTGTATCTTAAAAAAAGTATTTTTTTTTTAACTTAGTATAAAAAAAAATTCAACAAAACAGAATTACGGTAATGTTATTTTAGTTAATAATAATAAATAAATAAATAAATAAAATAAATAATGCTGGACAAATCACACAGTACAATAATATTAGTTAATAGACTAAACAAAACAGGCTAATAATATAATAAATAACGTTGTTGTATTGTATCTTAAAAAAAGTATTTTTTTTTAAACTTAGTATAAAAAAAAATTCAACAAAACAGAATTACGGTAATGTTAGACGTTTCATGATCTTAACAGTTTAATAAGCCATCTAAGTTAGAGTCTCATAAAACTGTATAGATACTTCGCCCTTTTCCTTCCCCTTAATTGGCTTTTAAACCCAGTTTGTTAAAATAAGGCACGGAGCGTCTCTGCTAGTAATGAAACAAGAGTAATGATGTTAGAATACGACTAGACTCAAAGGCAGCCTGGCTGCGGCGGCTAAAATATTTGAGCAGCCAGAACGGCAGCCTGGCTGCGGCAGCCAACAATAAATAAAACCGAACAAGTACGAGCTGGACTTGCCCACCGAGGGTTCCTTAGGTATGTAGGAACATAATAAATATTAGTAAAAGTTTTAAAAATGCACAAAAAAAATCGGTCACTCTTCCAATTTCTGACCGCGCGTAGGGTTTTTTTGGGATTCCATTGCAAATGTATAGTTTTTCGATTTTTCTCTGTATCTACAGTATATGACGATATACCTTGCCAGACTTCATAGTTCTAGGGTGCCCTATGAATTTTGATTTTTAAGCATCTTGAAACATGCGTTTTGTGCGGCTTAAACGTTCATATTAATGTTTTCACAGCTTAAAAAGGCTGTAGATTTCAAATCAAATTAAATCAAAAACGTTTATTTGCAACTAAAACATAAATTAAATAAACCTTTACATAACTAAAAAAGAATACAAAATGACAAAAATGATTTGAGTACCTATATGGTTTGAATTTTAACTCGATTCCGCTTAAAGTAACTTTGCGTGCGTTAAACGTGTAGACGCTTACGTGATCTAGGGTCTTGACAGACGTACTCAAAATCAGAGGGCAATAAAGCATAGCTGCGTAAATGTTAATACGGAGCTACAAAAGTACTAAAACTTTGTCAGGATTTTACTAAATAAAAATAACAGCGAAGCCAAGTGAATTTGGTAGAATAAGGAAGGCTTTCAATTTCTCGAATAAAATCCTCCGTATTCAAAGCCATCTTGGGAAAAACTTACGCACGCAACATAAAATACGTCCTACCTTACGTGTGAAAGTTTTTGAATGGCTGCTGCGGCCAGGCGATTGTGGCTGCTCAGTCATATTATGTCCGTCTAGCTGGCTGCGGCAGCCAGGCTGCCTAGTGCGCGGGAGGCCTAACAACTCAAGTCCCAGCCATATCCAGCACTAGCTAGTTTAGCTTCAGAAGGATGTTCTTAATAAATGACAGAGCAACCTTAACCTAATTGCCAGGCTTTGGAAAAGCAATTTTAATATAAATTTTGAAGGGGTTGACAAGTGCTTCAGCACTTTTTTTAGAAATGGATCCTTGCACGGACCATCAAATCCCCGAAATGTATGTAGCGCTTCTGATAATTATAGCTTGAATAGGCAAACTGTACAAATTATCAAAGTTGAAATACATGATACCTACAATAAACATTATAAGATTTTTTAATTTTGTGTCTGTCTGTTTTTTCACACTAATCTCCGAAAAGACGGACCAATTTTGACAGGACTTTCTCTGGCAGCTATCTGTTATAGGGAGTAACTTAGGCTACTAACATTCTAGAAAAAAACGATTAGGGTTCTGCGCAAAAAAAAACAAACACGCGGGTAAAGCAGCGGGCTTATTAAATAGATAAGACGTCAAAAATATGCAAATTCAGATGGAAGGAATCTTACCAATCCTACTCCTACTTAATATATAAAAGTGAAAGTAAAAATGTATGTGTATCAAGAATCAAAAAATACTTTATTCAGTGCGGCCGCATGGACCTTATTGACGCGTCACAAATTACAAAATAAAACAACACAAATAAATAGAATAAAGCACATAATTGAATCTGTTCATTTTCACGTTCCCTTTTCACGTCAAAACCGCTGAACCGATTCGGATGAATTTTAGTATAGGAGTAGATGAGACCATGGAGACGGACATAGGCTACTTTTAGTTGCGTAAATTAAATCAGAAGGGTATGAATTTTTGTATGGAAAAATCGTTATACGTCACTTTAAAAACTTAAAATTTTGCATAGTTGTAGGGTAGTTGCAGGGTAGTAGTAGGGTGGTAGTTGTAGGGTAGATAGATAGATAAACTCTTTATTGTGCAAATCAAACAGAAAATAAAAACAAAAATTAACTAAAATTAACTAGTAGTTAATTGGGTAGTAGTAGGGTAAGTTGTAAGTAGCGATACGAAGTTCGCCGGGACAGCTAGTCGTAAATAAACCAATATCAAGTCATTAATATGATTTATACAATTTACTGGTATAAAACAATGCTTCATTCTTTTATAGCGGCCTTAATAACGTTTGAAGGTTTCTTAAAATCCATATTCATTCCTTGAAAAGTTAGTTGGATTGATCATAACGTTGGAAATAAATAACCATCGGTCTTCGGCCCCGTCAATTAGACCAGCCAGCCAGCCATTATTCTAGAGCCCTGCTCAAAGACATAAATGCAGCCCTGTCAAAACTTGAGTAATCATAATAATGCTTCATCTGCCAAAAAATGATTTGAATCAAAGAAGAACTCTATTCATATATCTGACAATTTTATTGTTTGATTCGTCTTACCGCGCTAAATTTTTCCCAGCTCTTCCACTACGCAGTTTTATTAACAAAAGAACTAGTCTACACTATCGAGACAGTACGCCACTTCTTACATTAGAAAACATACCAGTATTTCCCTACCTTACGGTTCACAACACGAAATTAATTTTACACTCACTGTCTTAACCTCATTAAATTGACAGAATACTTATTATTGTACTTTTCAGGCTGTCACGGATTCGCGCGACGAATTTAATAACGGGAATAAAATTCCGGCATTCACGTACCTTAGTCCTTTTACGACTTCATTATACCGAACGCGTGCTTAACGATGCGTGGATGTGCCTTGTAATATCCTTTTAACCGCAAAGAATGACTGTCGATCTGAGGTTACAATGACATATGTAGATGTTATAATAATTACCAGCATCACCCGAAACCTTACGGCTTTCTATGTAAATACGTCTGGCCGGTCCTGTGCTGTACCGAGGCAGAAGTTTTCTACGACATGGCTAACGCCATTGGACCACAACGGCTTCCCTCGCCAGTCCTTGGCCATTATTTGGTCAGAGCTACGATCAACCAGCTTTCAGTTTTACTGCTATTAAATCATCAAAAACGCAGACCAAGCGGTGAAAAAGATAAGGTCACCGTGGTAGGGGAAGTCCCTAGACACGATTTGGGTTGAGGTCGGCAAGACCGTGGGTTGCATGTGGCTAGGCTAGCGTACCCAAGACAGACGAATTTCAGATGACAAGGGACGCCAGCAATGGATACAAAATGGCCGATTATCCATAAAGTTAACACCATTAAAGTGCACGCCTTTTTACTTTGTAATAAATTACAGCTCAATATAGTCTGGACCTGGTATGAAAAACGAACTAAATCAACTATTTTCAAATAAAAACTCGTACTAATTTAACTAAGCACAGTAATAAACTACGAACAAGTCTCTCGAAAAAAACGAAATTGCCCTTTATAATCGACTAGATCCTTTCAGTAAATCGAAATAATACCGCTATTAATTTTAGCATCGGTGGATGACACCAATTGTCTTAGTAAATTAGCTTTACATAAATTCAAATATGATATGTTTTGTTTCTATATTCTTTTGTATATCACTGTCCTTAACGTCGCAATATGATTTGCTTTATATTCTACTGTCAGTCGTCTTTCAGTAGGTAAACAACTGTATTATTCAACCTGGATTAGACAAAAAAAAAGTTAAAAGTCGCATATCAAAAACCGTTTAAAGCGGATGAGAAGGTCATCGGATTGACCTATGTTGAACGGATATGGAAATCAATACGAGAAATCCATTTGCATCTCCCATCATCAATACAACTACATGAGTCGTTTAATTTCGTTCTTCCATAATGCTTTCGTATTTTAAACTTGATAATAAGCGTTCAGTTAATAGACTAATCTTTGAATCACTTTGATCTTGACTAATCATCCTTATGTTTCATTCGTGATAGAGGGTGATACGCTGCGTCTACACCACTTTGGTCTCAAACACCTTTGATCCATCAATCTTTGTGCGTGTTTAATACGATTTGCGGAAAAACTTAGATGTACACAAGTACCTTTTACGAGGTTCTTTGTGGCCGTGCTAACAAGATTGTACGAAATCAATAAACCATTAAGTAATTGTAGGACAAGTACCTATTTAAGGTACAACACATTTATACTATACCGGTCGATTATTAAATCGTCACACAACAGATAAGTTTGATGCCTAATGTAACATCAGATGTAAATCTTGAATTGCGAGTAAATTCAATATTTTTGTTTAAATGTAAATAAAATTAGCATTGATTCACTTGCATGTATTTCATAATGCAGGGGGAATGTCAAAAGTTCATTTACAAATTGACATTCAGTGTATCTTTGTGTCCTCGGGGAATGCTCGACAGTACCTACATAGTCTGGCACCTCACTCGATGTAAGCCACTTTATTTAATAATAAAAGCTAAAGGTCTCGTTCAGTAAATGAATCTATTTGATATGGTTAAAAAGGTACAAGTCGTTGATGAAAACTACTTTGGCTGGATCTATCTATATGCACCGATTTGAATTAAAAAAAAAAACACAGTTTTATCGCTTGGGAATAAAGGCGCTGTCTGCCGCAAACTAAAAACGCAGTTTAATGAACTTAAGTCTTCACCTGGATTCGATAAGGCAGATTGAAAAGACGGAAGACCAGTGCTATGGTACGACTCGTTCTGCCACAGCACATGCTGAATAGTGACCATTTTTGTTACTAGTTTTAAAACCGAATTGATGATTTTTTTATTTTATTGTAAAAATGTAACAAAATAAAAATTTCTTCTTTATCTTTAAAATGGGGTCGAATTGGTTCAAACTCTTCTACGATCTCCAAGGATTGTATTAGGTTTTGTATTTAGGCAGTTGATTCCATCTGGTAAATATGTATAATGTTAACGAAACCTCAGCACTGTCTCTTACTGTCTATCGAACTATATCGCCTCTAGTCCCGCCTAACATCTATTCATTATTTTAACAAAGCGCTATGCAGAAAATTTGTCCAAACTTTCCTTGAAAATTAAGGAGCAAGATGCACTGTTTCCACTTCAACAAAAACTAATTTAGAACAAAACTACTTTGAAGATAACCACTGCCATCTTCAGGGAACTCGTGAAAAACTAAGTTTATCTAAATAAAACTTGTCTATTTGAAACCGAAACACCTAATACTGGGGTTCAAAATTACGGGATTACTTTTCACTGCAGTATAAATCCAGATAGTTGGCAGAGTTGGAACGATTATTATGACTGTAGAGAGATAACAAAACTCTAGTTTAGCGAGGACACCATCATACCCTCAGCACATTCAAATTATAACTTTCCCATTTTCTAAACAAAATTTAACTAGGGTACAATCATCATCAATTATTGTATCTTAACCTCCAAACTGACCAAAAATATCTCATTTACAAAAGTATTTTTTTTACCTTTTTCTTTTATTTATTTACCTTTTATAAAATAACAAAAATTACTATATAAAGCATCAAAAAAACACTCGGGTTTGTTAATGTCGAGTGTACGCCAACACCTTTAATTATATATGTACGTAAAACTAAAATTTAAAATAGAAAAAAGTAAGTTATTCAAATTCAGCTAATACATAATACTAAACCTAACTAACTTGCGCTATTACATGTATCTACGTATTTATTTCAGTAATTAAATAACATAACGGTATCTAAGCATTCACGTGATCTAAAGTGGGCGCCCCATGTATGTATTTGACAAAAATGTCAAGCTTCCGGTGTTTAAAAAGCGATACGTTTTCGATTTAAATTATAGGTTTTTTTCTCTTTACTCTTTAGGAGTTTTCTTTCCATGTTTATACATCGATCCTTCAATTTACGCGTCATGCACAAAATCAGCTGGTGTCTATTTCATTTAAAACCCTTTAAAAACCAATGACAATGACTATTTCTAGTTTATGTCATTTTACTGGAAATGTTTTGAAAATAAAAATATATACCTACCTTAATACAAAGGAATACAGTTGATTTGACGATACTGACTATTGACCACTTTTAATGCCTCGTACCATTGAGCAATATGACTGCTTCTAAAATAATGAACGCCATAGTAACAGAGATGTTTGTGACTTGATCGTTGCTTCAATTTTTTGATTCTCTTAAGAGCGTAGGTAGGTATCATCATTTCAGCTGTAAAACGTCCACTACTGAATACAAGCCTCCCTCATGGATCTCCGTGGGGGGTAGTTGCCACACTCACCACGCTTGGCAGGCGGGTTGGCGAGTGCAGTACGGGATGTTGATACATCGAAAGACGCTGCTGCCCATCTTCCGGAGGTGTCCCTTAGCAGGCTCTTACTGCATCCATAGGTATGAGAGGAGGGGTAACATTCTACTGCCGGCACCCCACGGCAAGGTAGTAGGTATATTATTGGTTTTATTTGGTTGTAGGTAGGTATATTATATTTTAATTTATGTAAGTACCTATGCTCATTTTGGCTACCCTGGCAGCTGAGACAGAATTGATACTGACTGTACCTATTGAGAATCACTGAATTCCCTACTAAGTAATCCAATTGCAAATGTTTAGAATTATGTTTTATATTTTGATTTATTGCTTTTCTAAAACCAACGTATCCAGCATATGTGTTACCTCATAAAAGTATCAAATACCATTTCCTTAGTATGGTTGCATTTGTTTAACTTAAACTATTATTTATATATCATCCACCTCCATGATTACATTGCTAAGCTCTTATACATTTTCACTAGAAAACCCCTTTTACTCTATACACAGTAGTACTTTTTCTTAGTGTACTTGTAGTGTGTTTCAAGTACGTACTTGAAAACTACAAGTATACACTACAAACATACACTAAGTATTACATACTGTATGTTTTAGGTAACTAAACTTTATTAACGCTTTCCGGTGTAATAATTTACGTAGTTTTAAGTTTCTCTGTAAGTGAATTTTATATAATTCTTAAGAGAAAAATAAATGTCTTAAACCAAAATGTAATAATAATAATAATAATGCTGGACAAATCACACAGCATCATCTAGCCCCAAGCTAAGCAGAGCTTGTGTAATTGTGTAATATATTATTATACTGTATACAAACTAATCAAACAAAAGTTATTTTTATAAATCTCAGATGCTCGCTCCGTCTTGAGACTAGACCTTGCTCTGTAATTTAGTCACGTTAGAATTTTCCTTCAAAGAACGTCAACTTTTAAATTTGTTTTATGAATTATTTTGTATAAAATCACCTCCATCAGTCAAGCTAGATATTTATCTGAGGGGTTCTCAGAAAGTCTTAAAGATATTCGGTGGACTCTATTCAGTTACTTTTGGGTTACTTTACTAAAAACAAAGTAATGCTTGCTAAATTAATTTAGCAGTACACGAGTACAGGCTGATGTAAAAATGACGATTTTAAGTTTTTATTAATCACTTACATTTATTTTTGCCATCGGAAACATCCATGACAAGAGCTTAAGCCTGCCACCAAGAAGGGAGGGCCCTCTTGGTGGCAGCCATTTTTAACATTTTATAAAAGTGTAATTAAATTTTATAATTTCGTTTTTAATTATTTAAAAATGTCTGTATTCTCCGCTACTGGTCCGAATCATATTTTTTATAAATTCAGAATATTGTAAAGTAAGAAATAATCCTATCTACGACACTACCGCCTAAAACGCAATTTCATGTTTTCTAATCTTACTTCTCGGTAATATCATAAAAGGATGAAAAGTTTCTCTCGTGAATATACGCAGTTATCATCCCAGATAGAAACTCGCTCTCGGTCCGGATCGAAAGCGCGATTTTATCGTTTTTATGTGTCCGAGGCCACATGCCTTATAAGTAGAGTAGGACGGGGAACTAGGAACTATACTTCCCAGCCCGCGAATGCGAATACAATTATGTGTTTACTAACACTATGGACGCATGATGGTTTTAATGTCTCGTTGCTATTCCGAACGTATTCGGGAAGGATGCGTATGTTTTAAGCTTACCCATAAGCTTTCCAGATCCCCTACTCGTCGGAATAGGTATACTCGGAAATATCCTGACTTAAGACTGTTTTGGGACTCGTTTAACTCTCCGCCCACTTTAATTTTAAAATTGCGAAAGCAGGATTTCTCATACTAGGGCGTGACAGCTTACCCGAAAGGTTTTCGAAGCGCAAATGGTGGGATCACTTTGGAAATTGACCCTTATTCTGATAAAGTGTACGTATTTTATTTTAATTATTTGTTTTCTATGCTCTGGCACATATAAGGAAAGCCTCTGCCCAGCAGTGGATGAAGTCAGGGTGAGATGATGATGCTCTGAATTTTATTATGCGTTAAAGCAGAACATCAAATATCTCAAATGTATGTCGATATTTGTTTTCTATGTAATTTGAAATATATTTTCAATACTACCTATATATTTACTTTTAGAGAAAGATCACAACTAATTACCTACCTGGGTACTGAATCTGTAAAATTAAGACAATAGCCACGCTTGAACACGCTTTAAATTAAGATCATTTTTATACTACAAAGCTTAGTAGATAATATGCACTCGTGTTTAAGCTTTTTTATCACTTGAATACATTTAGGATTAAATACCAATTTAATATGTCTAACATGCTCACTGGCTCCTACAGGCTAAGGCTTTCGAACCAAAACAGTTAATTAAATACCAATATTATACTGCTCATTCATATTCAAGTTTCAAAAAGACAATATCAAATTAAAAAAAGTGTGGTTGCCTGTACCAATAAAAATATCGATTCATAGGTCTTAAGCATACCAACAACAGCGGCAATAGAAACCGTAAAAATCACAGCGTCACTTCCAATAGTCACAACGAACCTCCAAAACACATGAATAAGAAAACAGACGATGCGTGAATAAAAATAAAAGCTGACGCGTAAATAAATCGGTAATGAGTTGAACCGCGGGTTGACGCGACCGATCGCGCCGGGTGACGGGTCGCGAATGCGGGGGCTGAACACACCACCAGCATCCAGCTTTCCCCCACTCCCCCTCTGCCCCGTGCACGCCGGTACCCTTCCCACTCCCCCACGTCTGATAACCTGCTACTTCGGAAGTCACTAAACTTCGCCATGAATGTTACCAGCCATATATGTGACTTGGAATTTTATTGAAAGGGTCGCGTTTTCACCTTTTTTGTACTAAAACTGTCGATTAGGTGTAACAAAACAAACTCTTACAGAAGGTAATGTGCCACTAAAAGCTTTGTAACACTAAACCTTCGTGGTTACTCGTGTACTAAGTACTGCAAACACTTTTCGGTTGCCAAATAAATTGGTAGAGTTAATATAGGTTAGCTACAATGTTCACATGAATGTAAAATTATTCTCCGCAGTTTTCACAAAAATATTATTTTAATGTATCTTCAAGTTGTTTACATGCGCCTATCTGTGATAATCAACACTGGTAATGTTTAAAATGTATCGATTTTCTTACTTTGTAGCCATACAGTTAAATATTACTAATAATCTAAGACGTGAGGTAGGTCACCATAAAACACGGGCCGAAAACACAATTCATGAATTAAAGAAAAGCTTTATATTAAAGAAAACATTTATTCTGTTAATTTGATTTATACAGGCGTCAGCAACTAGTATTCATGCTGTACGAGACGCTGCAATGCCTGGGACATTGTACGATAGACTAGGCTTACCCAGGATATATACCGTCCTTCCAGCTTAGTCGGCTAATAATGAAAGGAAAGAACAGGTCAATAATACGTCAGAAGCTAACTATGAAGCGAGTCCCCTCACGATGTTTTCCTTTGCCGTTAAGCACGTATTAAATGTAAACATACATTTTTAAAGAAAGTAAATTCCTTTAGTTCTAGGCCGTTATCGAACCAACTACCTTCGGGACCGAAAGTCGGGAAAACCGAAAGTAAATACCACTCGGCCTACACGGCTCTTGCAATGTTACCAAATACGAGAAATACACAATAGAATAAGAATCATTGTAAGAGTCTACTTACCTACAGGAAAACACAACATACAATTTTAATTTAAACAATTTAAAAGCAGACTCCCTAAAAGTGCGAGATAATGAGAATAGGAAAACGAAGCTACCGTGAAAACAGCATTGTTACTTGAAAGCAGTAAATTAAAGTCTTTAAAGTAACCAGCATTTCGCAGACCCATTAAGTTGCAATTTACGTTTAAAGTTTTATCATCCCAATGATGTATACTTAATGATTTATTACATCAGTGGGTTCGCTAACCTTTCGCACCGAAAGTAGGTTTGCTTGCACGCAACTTTAATAGTGCGTTCGGATATTTTCTCAAGCTCGGGTGTCTTGCGTTGCCTACCTCCAGATTGCGTCAGAAAGTATGCCGCTCACCCGGCTTGACTACATGCCTAATTGCTGGTTTAGTTAGATGCACTGTTTTTATGCCGTGATAAGCTTTACTCGTTGGATTACCCGCTTAGTTTGATAATAATGTGGATGTGGTACTGGAAAGTGTATGTACATGTAGTTTTAGGAAAGTACTCTAATAAATACCCTTGGTTTCATTAAACTATAGATATATGTCAGAAAATAAGCCGTAGGTAGCATGTAGGTACGGGTAGCATAAATCCTGGCGTACCAGGATTTATGCTACCCGTACCTACATGCTTACTGCTCATGTTGATAAAAATCAAAATTCTAATAATACCATCATCATCATCATCATCATCTCGCTGTAGGACTCCTCTGCTGCTGGACTAAAGATTATGAATCTCAAAGGACCTACTAATCATGAGGGGATGGTTGCCATACACATTAAGCTTGGCAGGCGGGTTGGCAAGCGCAGCACAGGATATTGATGCACGAAAAGACGCTGCTGCCCATCTTCCGGAGGTATCCCTTGGCAGTTTTTTTACTACGTAACTGCTACGGGCAAGAAAGGAAGATCCTCTCTAATGCGACCAATATTTCAAGACCAAAATTCGGCATCTATTGCAGCTATATATGCAATATTTTATGCCTTGATTTCATTTACTCGTTACATTACCCACTTAGTACCTAATAGTTATATTAGAATGAGGGTGGATGTGAAAAATGTATTATGTATGTAAGTTCCTACATTGTAGATCTGAGAATCACTTAAGATTAACCTTTGGGTTTGTTATCAAAAGTAAACATGTTGTTCTTTATCCAACCTAAGGTAACTATGTATTGGTAAATCCAATAGTTATAGATACCTCCAATAATGTGCACTAACGTGATTTTAAAACATCAGTGAGTTTGTAAAATTGTGCAACTAAAAAGTTTTTTTTTATTATAAACCGTACTCTACTCCATAAAAGCATACAATGTGTTACTTTCTTGCGATAAAAATTGACTGGCCTTACGCCCTGTAGTAAAAGCTATACTTCAACCAGCTCCCTACCAAAAGCTCTAAAAATCTTATTACATTGTAAAACAGGGTATCACCTAGGTAATCCACCTTTTCAGCACTCTCCGAAAACTGGAATAATTCTACTAGAACGAATAAAGAATGTCTTTACTCTCTTAAAAACAATTAAAAGTAGAAGTTACGATACTGACTAGGAAACTGTTTGAGCAAGCACTAGATACCGTAGAGCTCTTATGCCTCTAGAGCTCTAGATAGAACATCGCTTATAGCCTCTACCTAACGTTCTCCATACCAGGTGGCTCTAGCTGATGTAAATTAAATAGCTTAAGTACTAGTGCTGTCCTAGACCCACTTTAAGCTAAGATTAGACAATAAGCATCGTAAGCCTAACGTTTGACGTTAGATGCGATACCTAGTTTAAATAAATAATGCTGGACACACACAACACAATCTAGTGTTCTAGAACCAACGATCCGGTTTCCTGTATGATTGGTAGAATACAAACATTACACAGACAAAATTAAACAGAATTAGAAAAAAAATAATATGTTTTTTTGTAAATACATACTTATGATACACAGAAAAACACCCAAACCCGGAACTAATAGCTGCAGACCAATTAGTTACAAAAAAAAATTTCGTGACGGAAATCGAACCTGCTACCTCCTGGGTTATTAGATATTTACAAAACAAAAAGTATTTAGTTATTATTTCAAATTATTATTATTTCAATTTAAATACTTTTAAAGTATGGCTTGTGATAACACAAGCCATACTATACACATAAGTGTACCAGATGATTCTGGTACACATAACACAAGCCCTACTTTGGTGCTAGACGGTGCTGTGTAAAATTTCCAGTATTAGTTTAAAAAGCTTTTTGGTCAATATTTATTGTTCACGTTTAGGTGAAGTTTAAGGTAAAGCTTAAAAATTAATAATTGTAAAAATATTTTTGAACACAAGTTTTTTAAGACCTTTTACCCCAATGTTACCGAACACAACGGATCTATCTTGTTTAGTTCAGAGGTTTATTAGCCACCTTCCGGCTCCATCTTCAGACCATAGATATCATTAAGCACCGTAGTGGTTGCCAAGACAAAACAATTGAGCCTTAACTCGATGGGTTTAACTTGTTTAGTTTAACAGTTCCAATGGTCACCTTCCGACTTCATCATTAGACCAACTCCATGGCACTATATTATTGTATTGTCTCTGAAGATACGCAAGTATACTAAATTTAAATCCAGTAGAACGTCAGGAAGTGTTTCTAATTGAGCTTCAAAGATTCGACCCACGCTAACAAACAGGCATGTTTAAGCTTGTAAATAGGCGTTTGGTTCTCAGGATCCCTCGGAAATCTCCTTTTCCTCAGAAGGAAAATGTCTCGGCCTAATTAAGCCGATACATTTTCCTCCTTACTCGTAAACTTCACTTAATTGACGGATTTTATGACAATTTTCTATATGAAAATATGTCAAAAAACCGCTTATTAACTGTTGAATAATTTAATCAGCAATTTAAGTAACTAAATTTTAATAATTAAATTTACACATAAAACGTTTAAGATATAATCTAGATACCTACCTTGCAAATAATAAACCACGCTTGATACTAAGTTTATCAAAACTTTACAATGATGCGAATCAAATCGGTGTTTACATTCATTAATGTGGAGGTAGGCGCGTGTCAGCCACATACGAGTACGTCGCTCAGGAGCAATGAGCCTCTCCGGGATGACACATGACTGACTCCTCGTTAATTTGTAACAGAAATCCTATATCCTCCGCAAGCAAATTTATACTTCGAACCACAATCCAAGGCGCTCCTCGGAATTACGACGCGCCTTAACATTTTAGATGGCGCGTTTACGTGAACAGATAAAATTACAGGGTCTCTAGACTTTTATATGAAATATTTAACATGATTTGAGTCTTTTTTGAGATTCCCGATATTTCAACGGGTTTCACACGTCATTATCACGGATAAACTGAAGTCTTTTGCGAGTGGGTAGTCATTGGCAAACGAAACGGTCTACTACTAGTCGGTTAAACATACTTTGACCCTCTTAGGGGTCGTTTTTTTTCGAATGATGAAATTAAAAGTTATTCTTTAATCTTGTTATGATATAGAGGGATTTTGTAACGCTAACCCCTTTTTTAGTCATCATCATCAACATTGGAAACAAACACAAAAATATGAAATAAGTGCTTTTTACAAAAAAAGTAAACCGACAATTTACTTAAAACTTTGTATTTTTTTTGTAAAAAGCACTTATTAAGTCTCTGACTGCGAGTAATGGCCCGAAAGAGGGTATACCGGGTTAATATTTCTAAAATATTGCATACAATGTTCACAACCATAATAGTTTCAAGAGTTATGACTCTAGACTAAAAGTTGTCTTCAGCTGGATCAATAGTTACATAGTTACTGGGCTTAATCCATCTAACAATTTCCCAGGCACTGTACGGAACGCTACATGAACTGCTATTGCTGATGCTGCATGCATAAAACAGGATCAGAATGTATTCATCACTAATAGTTGTGAAGGACAATTTTATCAAATAATTCCTTAAAGCAAGATGTGCCCTAGCAAAGTAAGAATCGTTTAACGATTAAGAATGAAGACGAAAATCCAAGCGTTACGAACCAAATATACATACTTGTATGGATGTCTACTCTAAACCATTAATCTCGAACCCAGTTTTCACCGCTTAGTAATTGGATAATAATTCCAACGTACCTCTTTTATATGAAACATAGGGAGATTTAAGTCTAGGTATCCAATTACTACTTGCACCAATAGTCATTTGAGAGCATTCACTTGTGAAATTGAATAGGGAGAAAATGCGGTCTGTTTTCTTTAGCAAACGTAACGCGTAATTATTATGCTCAGGTATTTTTTCTTTTGTTCTGTACTTTAACAAAGCTTGGAGAATCTATAAAAAAACGTTTGTATATCTATAAATAGTTATTTTTTTTTCATTCATTATAATTCTGCGTTATGCTTTTTTGCATTTCGAGCGACATATTGTTTACTATATTTAATGAAACCTACCTTTATCATCAAAGTCAAATATAGTACGTTTACATGTACCACACAACTTTGAAAGTAAAGCTGCAGTCGGTCCCTAAAGGTTTGCTCACTACTTCAAATAGAAGATTGTGGACTATTAACGCGAGTTACACGTCGTCCCTAAAGATTAACGTTTCTTCGTATTTTAAGAGAAAAATCCAAGTAAACGTGTTAGGTTCAAACTTTTCAGCCAAAGTGAACTTTGCAATAGTTTCCACGTAAAAACTTATACGTAACAATTTACGTATCTTTCTATTTGTGTCTTTCAACTGCGTTTCAAATAAATAACTTTATCTGGGTCTTGATTAGATCTTGTAAAGACGTCATTCATCTATTTCATCGCAAAAACAATAATATCGTTGTTTATTCTAATTTTAGGAGTAATATTCGTTGCTAATCAATTAGATGCTGCGTAGTGTAGCAGGTTTCAAGCTTCACTTAACATAATGCATCATAGCCATATTATGCTGTAGATAGAGCACCCTCCGGATACGCACGACCCACTTTCGAAGGGTACTCTACTCTATCTAAACGTCGCTTGTCATTTGTCCCACAATTCTACAAAATGGAAGTTTGACCGATAAGGATTCTTTGAATTTGTTCATTGTCAAAGAATAGACAGTCCTTACTTTTGGTTATCTAGTTGAAGCTCGTCACTCTTTGATCCGTCAATTGTTTACAAGTAAGCTACAAAATGTATAGGTACTCATTGCATACCGAGCAGGAAAATAAAATCCTATTGTAGTTTCTTTATTAATAAACAATCTAGTTCTTATTCACCGTATTTTTTTACCATCCGATAATTAAGATACATAATCGTATCATCGAACATAATAGGTACGTACACGGTAAAAGCACATAGAACTTTTGTCGGAAGAAAAATACAGTGAATAATTTCTCTAACATTTTTTGTAACGTCTGCAAATTGAAGGTTTTGGAATTCCCTAGACATAGTAAAATAAGGAAATCTATTGGTGTCGACGGGTCACAGAAAAGTTCCAGGGTAAGTTAGCAAAGTCTCCCGACAGTTGCTGTCACTGTTCTGGATCGAACACCATATGCCTGTCAGGGACCGGGTGGCTAATGAAAAGCGATGCGCCCATAACGAAGACGAAGTGATTCACGTACTCGTAGTTCACGTAAAGGTTAACTTGCGTATGGACTTAGGACCCAATAAATTCTTACCGATAATGATTTCTTTACCGGTGGCTAGGTAGGTCGATGACGTAGTGAACGGGGCGTTAATGGATGCGACTGACAAAGAAACGTGGTGGATGGCTCAAACTGAAGGAGGCCTATACGCAGCAATGGGTAAAATTGGACTGGATTATGATAAATGCTGTCAATGCATGAATGAATTTGAAAAAATATGTCAAATACGTTAGAAAGTATGTACATGTTTGTTTTTGGCGTGATATATGCCGTAGAAATTGACAAACATGATTAAAAATATTGGAAAAGTTTTGTACTTACGATGGCTAAAATAAAGACTGACGAGCTCTGGGAGCTTTTGGAAATGGTTAAGCTTTAAAACTGTATTAGGTTTTAAACTGTACTAGGATTTGAATAACTCACTCATATTCACAGCGGTTAATAACATTTATATAACATTTATAATAACAACACCTCTTTATGCGATATGGACTGGAATACTAGTCCATATCCACTTAAGGAGGTAAAGTTACTTACCGAGTTACTTTGAACGGCATAAAGTTATTTTTAGCTGAGCCCTTCGCTGCAATCAAATCGTGGCAATCATCTAAACATTTGAATATCTGTTTCATCATTTCAGCCGTAGAACGTCTACTGCTGCGTTGAGCGACTCTTAGCTTATTAGAGGTAGAGGTTACCGCTTAACATCAGGTGGGGCTTCGGCTTGTATCGTCATTTTCTAGTATAAAAAAATCAACTAAGGGTAATAATTATGTAACATTATAATTTTTTAGGGTGTTTAGACATAAATTCACAGAAAATTGAGTATCATAAATTGGTTTAGTTTACCTAAAAGTTATGAAACCTATATTTATAAGTAAAAAGCATGAAAATTTTATATATAAAATATAAATTTCGAAAGTTTTATTGATCAATGTTAATGTTTTTTGATTTCCGAAAGAAGTGGAAGTTCCTGAAGCCAATATCGTCACTGCGTCGTCATAAAGAAACTTGCTAGACTTTAAAATTGACATAAGAGTAACTCTTTAAGCTAACAAACTATAGTGTTTGTGTGTGTGTATGGGGTTCACAAATGAGGATAACCACCTTTGAGCCCCAGAACATATGTACATGTTGGGCAGTCATAATTTTTAATGAAGTTCCTAAATACTTGACATGAATCGTTACGGGCAAAGCTGTAGTGGTTCCACTAGTATAGCTATAATATTTTTTTTTTATTATAAGCTGGAAGACGAGCAGACGGACCACCCGATGGAACGTGGTCACCGTCGCCCATGGACATCTGCATCACCAGAGGCGAGGCTAATGCGCTGCCGGCTTTTGAGGAAGGAAAATACCCGGCTTTTGAGGAAGGAAAATACCCGCCTTTTGAAGGACCCCATTCGAAGCTCCGGGGGAATACCGCAGATGGGAGTTCGTTCCACAACTCAATCGTCCGCGGCAAAAAAGAGCGCGCGAAACGAGCGGTAATGGAGAACCAGCTATCCAAGTGGTGCGGATGAAATTTGGTTTTGTGGCGAGTGGTTCGGTGATGGAACTGTGCTGCTGGTAGAAGCTTTGTAGAGACATGTTTTATATAGTGCAAAAGATTACACTTCAAAGGTAATTTGTGGTTAGTATTCAAGTATTCAGTTCCACGCAACAACGCATCTACATATTACCTCTACATAGGTAATCAACAAAATAGTAATGATTTTGTTTCATTTTCCGAAACTATACATTGTGATAAGCCAAAACCGAACATTCACTATGTTCTATAACTGGTTTATGTGTGAATGTCTAACTACGCCTATTGTTAGACGTGTAGAGCTTTACATTACAATACTTTAGTTATGCTTTGGATCTTCAGAACTAAATGGCGAACTTAAGTGTATTTTTTTTAATTCAGATCGTAGTTTTATACGACTGTTCGCCATCAATCTTTTGACCGTAGCTTGTTCTAGTCCTAGGCAAACAAAAAAACTTGTACAAATACAAATTGTTTATTTAGGTACCAAAACTTAAACTATTTGTTTATATACTGTTACTGTGTGATTTGTCCCGCATTATTTATTTATTTATTTTTTATTTATAAGGAATTACTGGTGGACCTCGCACTAGGGCGTAGGTATCCTGTATCGCGAGAGATTTTTAGGTAATCAGAAAGCCACCGGCTTTATTGCCTAAAACTAAATTTGATTTGAAAAATACAAAACATAAAATAAATCATTCTTAATGGAACTGCTTGAAGAAGGACAGAAAGGGTCATCCAAAAGTCTGTGTGAGTGCTGGAGTGTATGTATGTGAAAGTGTGTATGTGGGTGAGGGGGATAAAGTGTACGGCGCATATTTCATTTGGTGGTATTGTATTAAGTTTTTGTAAAAAACTATGATAGTGTAAATAGTTTAATTCACAATTTTTGTTTCTGTATATATTTTAAAAAGCGCTTTCTTTTGCAACGACATAGTCGATGCGTTTAAAGCCATTAGATTTACTATTAAAATACAATTAATAAAATCATAAAACTGCGTCCTTCAAGGGTAGCTTTAGATATTTGGCAACGAAGTGTTGGAACAATATTCCTCCGCCGGTTCGTAATGTAAATAATAAATGCACTTTTAAAATAAAACTGAAACAGGTATTATTGAAAAAACAAATTGAAGGTATACCTTAACACTTCGTTTGCCAAAAATAAGACTACAATCTCTGCAAAACGTAATAACAACAGGCTTAGATTTCACTTCGAAACGTAGGTACACAATACACGCTATCAATCTTTATATAATTAATATCAATCTATTCACCATAACACTTAAATAATGTAGGTACACATTACACGGATTGCGTCTCGTTCAGCTTGCACTCTACAGGCTATGGCTGAAAATCAGCGTTTGCTCCTTGAGCATATCTCACGCTGAGCCATGACCTTTTGACGTGCTGCAGCACACACATAACATTTTTGATTGCTAATTATATTGTCTTAATTTGTTATATTTTGTGTTTAATTGATGTATTGTAATGTTGTACTCAGATTTTGTTTCTTGTATGTGTGTCTGCAGTCGTAAATAAACGTTTTATCTATCTACTATCTCAATACCCTCAAGTTGACATTTTGAAGTAAAGTTCTTTTTAAACCAACCTAAGACACCACAAAGGAAGGTTTTGGTACCCTTAATACTAGTCAAAGTCATGTCACCTAAAGAAACTGATTTCACTTTCCCGTTGTTTCACTTGGTTGAAATATACAAAGGTAATTACAGAAGACGTCCCTCTTCATTAGGGATCTTGGACGTCTTTTGTGTAACGAATTTATACTCTATTCTCTCACGCGCAGGTGAGAGAATACATTTACATATTTTTAATGATGGACTAGAAATAACTGATTTCTATTAATGATGATGTTCAGGAGAAAGCCGAAATTTGCCTCTTTACAATTTTCAATTACAATTTATTTATGTATTTACTCATTTATACAAAACTAGCTCTGCCCGCCGCATCGCATGTCAACATCAATACGTGTGCAAAGTTTTAGCTCAGTCCGTAGCCTAGTTTTTGCGTGAAGAGGTAACAAACCTCCATCTAAACAAACTTTCGGCTTTATAATATTAGTGGGACTAGCTTCAGCCCGCCGCTTCGCATACGTTGTACCCGAATAAAAAGTAACCTATGTCTTAATCCTGGTCAACATCTCCTTAACCTAACAGGTGAAGCTGGTAAGTGGAGAAAGTAAGTTTGTGATTAATAACAATAACTATCATTGTCAAATTGTAATCAACCAGTAAATTAAAACTAACGCCACCTATAATAAGGTTCAAGGGAACTTTTTCTGAAGTTTTTGCCTTCGCCTCACTTTAAAATCCGCCATCCCAACTCATTATTGTCTGCAGTTACCTACCTCACCTACACAGAGCGCACAATGTTCTGTCAGGTGCCGTGTTGGTTGAGTGGTATACCCAGGAGTTTTAGTACGAAGGTCGTGGGTTCGATACCGACCATGCACCAATGGACGTTTATTTCAAAAAAATAATTATGTGCACATTTAACAGGTGCTGTAACGGTGAAAGAAAACACCGTAAGGAAACCCGCTGAGTTGGCTTCAGAAGTATCGACCTGTTCTTTCCTCTGACTAATAGCTGACCTTGCTGAGAGGATGGTACAGGTTCTTATTCATCTATCAATGTCCCATACAGTATGAATACCAGTTGCTGTCGCTCTATTAATCATCTACGATAAATGAAAAAGCCTTTTTGAATGTCATACCACGATTAAAGTTGTACGCATACCTACAATATTTATTTTTTATTTATTTATTTATCTACATTACACCTATTTTGACAGGATTTATTTACTATTTATCCTAATAAAATAGTGTATTCATCTTACTTAACAATTAAATTGCAATTAGTAGGTACTCACTTTCATATATAAATATTCGATTAAATTCGTAAATATCGCATTAAATTAAAAAAAAAAAATTCGTTTCACAAATACAAATAACCATTCAATCACGTTAAAAATTGATACTCAATTCCATTAAACATTTTAAATCCCATATTAAAAAATAAATTACAACAAACAATTTCAATAATATAAATATTTGAATAAATTCATACATATTATTCATAATATTATAGCTCAGCTTCATTATTTCTTTACTAGAATGATCATATTTGTATAGATACAGTTAATAATTATTTTTTATGCATTATAATTAAATTTGATTACCTACGCTGGTAATGAAAATATTACGACAGGTTTATGTAAACAATGCGCTAATGAACTACTGATGATTCAATGTAGCGGCCAAAGACTCTACTTATCTCGGTTTCTTTTTTATTGTGTGCAAGGAAATAGCTATGTAATGTAATAAATATAGGTACTTATAGCCGTTTGTGGATTGTTGACACGATCGTGATATATACTTTACGTATGTAGGAATTGCACAAAGTTTTAACTTGCAATACTAGTATGTTTCTTTCTCATCTCAGCCTTAGCACGTAAACTGCTCGATAAAGGCCTCCCTCATGACTAAGTACCAATTATGAGGGGTGTAGCTATACTCACACCACGCTTGGCAGGCGGGTTGGCGAGCGCAGTAGGTACAAAATGTTTATAAACAGAAAGGCGCTGCCGCCCATCTTCTGCAGCCATTTTAATGCATTGACGACCAAGAGAGGAGGGCGACTTTCGACTGCCGGCCTATTATGATATAGCTTAATTATTATTGTGCATACCTAAACAAAACTTTAGAATGGCCGGCGCCACAGTTGGCGAATGATTAATGTTTTGTCAAACCCCAACAAAACAGACGTTTTGCTACATTCGTCTGTAGTTATGAAATTCAATGGGCGTCTGGCTCGGAATTTTCATATTTTAAATTAGCACTGAAGTAGGTAACCTTCATTTATATCGTAAATATTTCTAACAGGGCACTGGGAGATACCATTGCAAATCCTTGTCTAAAACTAAGACTTGGCATAACAATAGTGCCTTTGTTCAGCGCCAGTCGCAACAACAAGTGCTATGAATGCATCTTTCAATGTTTTCATGATTTATAGCTGTTAAAACTTTACCTTTTTCACGTTCATGAGAACCCGTGGAAACAAAAAGTACTGCAGATTAAAAATGTATACAAGTTGGCTTAGAAAATACAGTAACTTTGTTTTGAAATCGTTTTTAATCTCCATAATATAAATCTTAGTTGCAATTTGAAAAGCTTTATCGCTAAAGTCTACTTCGGCGTAGGTATGATAAAAATATATAGCATCGTAACAGCTCAACACATTATTTAAACGAACATTTAATTATTTTGTTGCGGTAAATAATCCAAGGAAAACAGATACAAAGAACCTTTGTATCTCTGTAAGTTAATATTAAAAGAAAAGGTTAATTACAGGGGACAGCGTCTATACTGTCCGGGTAAATATGAAATAATCTTAGCGGGGATTAGAACGCGCCTTCACCACCCTAAACACAATGGTAGAATGAGCAGGGTCTCGACGCAATTTAGGGTTGCCTGATCCTAATAATTATTATCTGCCAACTACTTCAGTGCCCGGAGACGTGAAAGTTTGTCGACTCGACATACCTTAACCTACTTTTAAAATAAAAGCTTTTTACTGAGAACTAGATGGTATTTTTGAAGAGGGTATAATGAAAATAACGAGGGATTCAAAGCAATCGCCCGAGGCAAATATAATTGCGGCCGTGTCTCATTCAGTGCTCTTCACTTTTCCGGTGAGGAAAATGTATAAAAAAAATACCTGAAGATGACTATAATACAAAACTCCTAAAGCATCTCACATTTATCAAAACAATGTTGCGGAAATTACGGTAACCAGTCAACTGTTTGTACATTGATTTGTGTTTAATGAAACCCAGATGTTTACTTATATTTAAGAAGTGGAAGATACCTTGCTGTGAAATGTATCAACCGAATAAAATCGTTTGCTACTTTCTTGTTTTATGGGAGTTTTTAGTGGTTTTTTATATTCTATGATATTGTCAAGAGTTTCACTAAACGTAGGTAATATGCAAATGATCGAACCTCTCATATTATTTATTTAAGGGTTTGGACTAATTTAGTTTTTAAACAATTTAGTGCCACTATGAAAAGATGTGTAAATAGCCGTAATTAGATAAGAAACTATAGGATTACTATGAATCGCATTCGCATTTGACGATCGACTTTTTGACATTGTTTCATCAAAATAAGTAAAAAAATGTCCACCTAAATGCTAAGTAGCCTGAATAACGTTCTGTAATACGTGGTAATACTGGTCTTGGTGACCGCACCTACGACAGCTACACCGACCGAATTTAACAATGACTCTCCGTGTGCCTCTCCTCGTTACCTTTTATTCACCATGGAGCATCATTACCCCCGTTTTTATCTGCAATTTCCCAGTTCTGTGTAGAATTGTCCTCTAAACAAGTCCAATTTTGCAGCGACGACGCTAATCTCACCCGAGTAGCTCGACTTTCATTAGCATTTGTATAATTTCATCAGCTGCCTGGGTGTGGATAGTCTTCATGGATAAGCTTGTTCACTCATTATTAACTTGTTCAATATACTTATCTATCTATATATAGTGTCATTTAAATTGATTTAAAAGGAAGTGGTTATGACTTATAAATTTGCGATTCCTTTTTGTGCTACTTTTGCGTGTTTTAAGTGTAAGATCAGTGTGTTTGTGCGTTTCACAAATCGATTCTGTTTCACTACTTTATCTGTATTCAATTTCACAGTTTCACAGTCCAAGGCTCTGTTAAATGTCCTCTATGGTTACGACGGTGCAACCCAACCATTGTCATTTTTAAGCTTTAACGATGACAACAGATTATGAATACACTTGGAACTGTTTCTGGCTTGAATTATCTTTATTATTTCCAGACGTTTCGACTAGGTTTCACCAGCCATGGGCCCGGTAAAAGTACATTCATTTTACCCAACCATTTCTATACTTTTTAAATAATACCTAAGTGCTCGTAGGTACATATAGTCTTGTATAAGACCTTTGAGAGATCTCTATAATACTTAACCTTATCGTGAGTTTCCTGACACGTTTTCACGAAATTAATTTTGTTTTATACGAGTATAAAAGAAAATTTATTTCACTAAGACTACGTGAACTGTCGAATGGCGCTCATAAATGATTGACCTAAAATAATATTTGCCTGTGTTTATAGAAATGTTTTTTTCTTGAAAAGATAAACCGATAAATAAGAGCTATAATGGCGGGTTAAAATTGGTAAGTACTAGTTTGGTTAATATTAAATTAGATAGTAAACACACTAACCTAATTCATTCCATTTAAAATGTATAAACAACTGAGCGGGAGAACTTCACGATAAAGTGTTGTTGTTTTAGGCAACATAGTTGATTTCCAATTAGGATCCAAAAACTTGTCGTGTATTTCATGTAGCTACGAGTAATTTATGAAACGCTCCGCGGTCAGTAATGGTTTAGACAAATTTGAATTTATTTTTGAAGGAAAATTGTATAAAGCATTGGGTAAGTCACGTTCGCTATTTTAGTTTCTGTAATCTGTACTAATACCCGCAAGTGCTCCTGAAATTAGTTTTTTTTCATGGAAATTGGCATTAAATAAAAATGTTCGATTCCGACGGAATTCAGACTAGTATTAGTCATATCCCTCCGTCCCAGATCCTTTCTAAAGACGGAAGTGCGGGTTTGAATCCCGCCGGAATCGTACATTTTTAAATAAATTTTCATGTCTGTTAAATGTTCTAACTAAGGACTTACCATAAAAATTAAAAATTATCGGTTTTCTTTTTCTCAAGTTAATAATTATTTGTTCTAAATTGTTCTCTCTGCTTTGGTAAACGTTTCTCATTTAACACTGAGAAGTGAATACAAATAGGTCGTCCGATATATGAAGATGCGACGATTTAGGTCAGTGTATAATAAAACAAGAAGGACATGCCAAAGCAAAGAGTGCACGGGCTTTGTGAGGCTTCTGATGGCCGGTTTATAGCCTGGGGCATGCTACATTGAATAGTCATTCTGAGGTACTTTGAACACGAACACATTTTCCTGGACTCGAACATTTTGGGGTACCTTTAGCGATAGTTGAAGAACACGTCATTTCATAACACAAATCTACTTTGATAGCTGAGGGAGGAGTTTCGTAAATTCTTCAGGGTTGTCATAACCAAATTTTAATGTTTTACACTTTAAAATAATATTGTGATGACACAATTTATACACAAGGTAGGTTTTGCACTTTATGTGTAGGTACCATGGAGTAAGATTACTTAAGATTTGTCGATGACAACAATCAACGATAAATTAAAAGCAAAAAAAAAACTTTAAAAGTTTTTTATTTAAAAGTACTAAAAATAATAAAATAAACATTTTCAATTAAAGTTTTGTCAACTTAAAACGTCTTTACACAACTTATGTGATAAAAAAGCTTGTCGCGAGAGTAACCTGTGTACCTGTAACTTGATCTAATTGATTTAATATTTTTTTCAAACAATGTAAATACGAGTACCTGCTTTAATCTCGCGACAAGCTTTTTTATCACATTAATTGTGTAAAGACGTTTTAAGATGACATTAAACTTTAATGGAAAATGTTTCTTTTATTATTTTTAGTGGGTACTTACGTTTAAATAAACATAAGACAAAATAAAATTGTTAAATGATGACTATAACGACCGAGTTAGGTTCTTCTGTTCACTTCTTTTCCTAACTCGCGTGTCATCTGAAGTGAACAGATTCAATTATGTGCTTTATTCTATTTATTTGTGTTGTATTATTTTGTAATTTGTGACGCGTCAATAAGGTCCATACGGCCGCACTGAATAAAGTTTTTTTTGATTCTTGATTCTTGCTTGTTTGTTAAAAAGTTTTTTTTGCTTTTAATTTATTTTTTACCTTTTAGTTATCACTGGACAGTTGGTTTCTTATCTGTTCATCTCATGCTCGCCATGTTGGATTTAGAGTGATGTCATATTTTTTCGATCAACTCTCAGCAAGCCCATTTGATACCCATATTATAGGAGTACATTAAAAATAAGTAGTCCGCCATCTTGGGTGTTCCGCCTTGTTGGATTCATAGTGACGTTATATTATTTTTTGAAATATTCTCAGCAAGCCCTTTCATTTGATACCCATATTATAGGAGTACATTAAAAATAAGTAGTCCGCCATCTTGGATGTTCCGCCATGTTGGAATCAGAGTGACGTCAGCTATGCTGACCATGCATTGTCATCCAAAGGAAACATGTACTTATACATAATTTCAGCTCATTTGGTAGATTATATTAATAAATTATTATTATTATATTTACATACATACAGGGCAAGCTAAATAAAAGCTTGTAAAAATAACCATCATCAAAAATCGTTAAAAATTACATTATTATTTATCGTGTCACGTCGGTCTTACGCGCGGACGGGCATGCAAACCCATGATGATGATTGAAAAATCGAAACGTGTCGGAATAATCTTTGACGTTATAATACTACGTGAGTAATTCCCGTTTTTACAGAATGAATTATTTATCGCTCTCATTGTAATTTTTCGCATTAATACATATCAGGGCATAGCTACTAATTAAATACTAATGACTAGACTCACAGATAAACACATACTTTATTAATCTACATACGCTCTGATATTGTTCTATAAGCAATAAATTAATTACTTATCATAATCAACAAGTTCAAAGGCTATTATTAATTAAAACGATAAAAACTTTCCTCATCTACCGCAGTGAACATGACGATTATGAAACCACTTGGAAGAGACGGTAAATCAATGTCATTTTGCGACAGGATAGATAAGAACCGTTTGTCGTTACCACGTTGTGCACGGAAGAGTTGTCGAACCTGTAATTGGTACAATAAAAAACAGTAAGGACTTTGCATCTATTATAAATGATTTATACAGCGTCAGCAACTGGTTTTCATGCTGTACGGGACGCTGCAGTGCCTGGGACGAGTGCGTTACTGGGGCGGCATGTCGACACGAATCAAGTTGAAAATATATAGAAAAATTACGTACGCTGTTAATGTGCCCTAAAAATAAAATAAGTCCCTATTAAGGTTTCAGAGTAATTCGAAAAATAAAATGTAGCTGCAGTATCGCCTGAAAACGTTATTGCAGTGGCATGATTTTTTTCTATCAGCCTTAGTCAGATTTAAAGTAGCCTAGAAGGCAGCTTATATTTGTGCCTTTCCTCGGACGGCCAGCGGCATTTGTGCCTCCTGTCGTTTTTCGGTAATTCCAATTGCCGCTGCAGTATCGTTTGGCAGATTTCCCTAAAAAACAAACGTTACTGCAACGGCAATTGGAATAACCGAAATATGACAGGAGGCACAAATGCCGCTGGCCTGCCAAGGAAAGGCTAATAGAAAAAAATCATGCCGCTGCAGTAACGTTTTCAGGCGTTACTACAGCGGCATTTTATTTTTTCTAATTACTCTGAAACCTTAATTGGCACTTATTTTATTTTTAGGGCACATTAACAGCGTAATAGGGCTCTTATTTTTCTATATATTTTCAACTTGACCTTAGTCAACATGCCGCCACAATAACGCACACGCCTGGGACATTGTTACATGGATTAGGCTTGCCCAGCACCTACATCCTTAACTGTTTGTCAGCTTTTTTGGCCCTCTAAAATCTAAAATAAATTTACGAATCTGAAAAAAAAACATGAATGTAGTTTTAACCATGGACTTTTTAAGAAAACTATGAAGGCTAGCTTTTTTAGTTTCGGAGAAATTGTCGCCCAAACAAGTGATACTGTTCACTAAACATACCGGAAAACTTATAACCGAAAACTCAAAATTATGTTAATTATGTTTTGGTAAACGTAAAATCATATACCACCTCCTTACAACAGGTCTACGGTAACTACGGAGCCCTACACAGAGCGAGTGGACACGCACTTGGCCTAATTTATTTACTCTACCTTTAGTGATATCATAAACATGCTCAAAATTTGAATTAAAACTTTAGGAAATTACTTCTATATCCAGGTCATATCCCCTTCCCAGCTGTAGCTTGATGCATGAACTAAACAAAACTTTACTTGGTCAACGTAGCGCTGTATGGTCAAAATATCCCATAACAACTTTAATACTGCACACGGCGGAGAAATTACAAAACAGGACATTAATTATAAAGTTTGTGAAGCAAAGTTTGCTGTAGTGTAATGTAGTCTTGTTAACGTGCCGGTGCATAAATACGAGACGGTGCGAACGCTAGCTAGCATCCCCCATTAACGCTTTGCAAACGCCTTATTTTTATTAGCGGAGGTAATAAAAACAAACTGCATTACCTACAGCTAACAAACCTGGGGCAATTTCTGTTGGTGCTTCCATTGAATTTCACGGGAAAGATTTACGAAAATTTAAATCTCGACAATATCGGTACGTTAACTATAGATCCACGTCCACTACTGAACATAGGCCTCCCACATGGATCTCCAACTATAGATGTACCAGCAATTAAATATGAAGTAACACAATATAATCATAAGTAATTTAATATACTTACCTACTGTAAGCCCATCTCAAAGGATGTACAAAAAACATAATCTAGATCAACAAAGAATGTTTGCATGTGTAATTCCTTGTTTATTTATTTATTTATTAATTTTATTTTATTTGTTGCCCGCCGTTCTGGGCTGTACAAAGGCAATGATTTCATGTCAATTACTTGATTTCCAGAAAGCATTGTATAGCTGTTAACGAGCCCTGTTGTTCCACCCAGCACGACTTTTCATAGAATTTATTTGTTCGTATAAAATCCCCTCAAATTGTTTACCGAATCAACTCATCGGTCTCCACGTCAAAACAATTAGCGTGTTTAATCAAAGTTCACCCGTCACCAGTTTTCTGTTAATTAAGAGTTTTCGCTAAAAATAATTTAAATTTGAGAAGAATTTCGCCCTCGTTTAACGTTATAAAGGTCGAAGAAAACGTCACTGACGCTCTCAGTAGCTTCAGTTTATGTTGGTTATAAAAATGTTATAAACGCGACAAATAGCGAGTAATGCGTTTTTTTATTATGACATCAAACGACAAATCTAAGCTACCAGTGTCTTGTACAATATGTCGGCAGGTTCGACGATAAAGCTCGGACTGAGGAAATAAATAGCACACAGCCTTCGTCGGAGTAAGCACGGCCCATTTGAGAAATTTATTGTGTGCACTTAACCACAAATAAATTGGCTTGTACCACGTGAGGAACGCTGCGCCCCATCTTAACATCGCTTTTGTTTTGTCATTCACGCTTATCAAGCTTTCCTACCTTTTAGAAGTTATGTAGCTTCCCGCTCTAGTAACTTGTACGTCCTTCAATCAAAAGTTAGTCTGCATTATATATAAATAACAATGTTGTTAAATGCATGTACGTAGTTTCGAGATGTAACGCAACCTGTGTCTTTTTTCGTAGACTAAACTCTATATAATGGTAAGCAAAGCTATACGAGGTAGTTAAACAGTACGAATAAATGGAATGTGTACCTTTATATTCTTTCTATCGTACTTTTATTGTTTCACAGAACAATTTCCATTGCAATAAAGTTTGGGGATAAGCTTGGAGAGCGTAAAATTTGCGATAGATAATCGCCTCGTAATACAAATTGCGTTTTGTATTACTGCGACATATCATGTCTCTCGCCAAACAATGCGAAGTGAACGTTTTATAGTGACAATATCAGCCAGCGAGTTCTGTCGGTGCTTCTGGATAAACAAAGGGAGGTATGTACTTGTGTAGATTGGTTTAAAAATTTCGAAATAAGCTTTTAGAGTTCAGTTTCACTTACATGTTTGGCGAGAAATACGAACTCCGTCTATAACGCCGCTTGGAAAAAAATCAATCCACAGTAAATCCAAAATGATCGCAGTTGGTACTTTCAGAAAGGGAAATAAAATGAATGCTACAAACACTTCGCTACCCAAAGTTTCAGCGAGCAATAAATTCGAAAAATTACTCAAATTAGAGCTATATTTTGTTGCTATTGTTGGTGTTCCTTATTAAAAAACGCTTGCGCAAATGAAAATGTGTGAGAATGGAAAAACAACACGAACTTTTTCTTGTTGGCAAACAAACAGTGTCAACACACGTAGAGTCAGGATTGAATTGATTATAAACTTTCTCCGACCGCGTACATTTTAATTTCAACTGAAACTGGATTCGCTGTAGAATGTCAACGTATAAAAATAATGTTAGATCCGGGAAGATACCGAAGGCTTATAACGTTTATTTTAAAATCCTATTGTATTTTTACTGTCAAATGTGTTTATCGATGAGTGTCTTTGTACTTGATATAATTAATTTTCGATACCTTTTTTATAATATTATGTTTTATTGCGTGTGCTCAGTGGATATGCCACCTATCACAAACAAGGTGACCATGGAAGACCAGCGCTGTGGTTTGATTTACTTTGCCCCAGCACAAGCTAACTTGACCTTTTTTGTTACTTTGACTTAGTTTTAAGAATAATTTTATAATTTTGTTAATTGTTCGTAAATAGTGACAAAAAGCCGTGGGGTGCCGGTAGTAGAATGTTTCCCCTCCTCTCATGCCCGAGGATGCAGTAAGAGCCTGCTAAGGGATACCTCCGGAAGATGGGCAGCAGCGTCTTTCCGTGTATCAACATCCCGTACTGCGCTCGCCAACCTGCTTGCCAAGCATGGTGAGTATGGCAACTACCCCTCATGGAGATCCATGAGGGAGGCCTGTTGAGTAGTGGACTTTTTACGGCTGGAATGATGAGTGACAAAATAAATCAATGTATAAATCCCAACAATAACATAAATGGGAGACAAGTTCAATATTAGGATGGTGCGCTTGTCGTGTCGACTTTGCCGACAACATAAGAATTGAGATTGAAATTTATAATTTGCGCTGGCATAAGACAGTAGTTCTTGAGATACGAAGCTGTGACATACAGACAGACAAAGTCACACCATAAGGGTACCTTTTTACCATTTTGATACGGAATTTTGGTTAATGCCGTATCAAAATGGTAAAAATGATTTGTAGACGTCGATATCTCAAAAACCGTTTAAAATCAAAGTAACAGTGCTCATTCATTATAGTAAAGAACTTCTTAGAATAGTCAATTTAAAAAAAAAAACAAATCTTCCAATAAAATTGAGAGAAAGAAGCGCAAAATAAACATTTAAATTGTTACAATTTTAGTCTAAATATTTTCCTTAATTTATTGAAAAGTCCACAAGGATATTGGATAGTTTGGGTTTAACAAGATGACTTCATTTCTTGTCGCGGTTGAACCGCAACACCCGGCCAAGAGTCGATATCGTTAAAGTAATCATCTATGGAATAATAAGCTTTTTTATGAGATTTTGTTTTATAAAAAGCTTAAACCTATGAATCGATTGCTCGGTCTCCTCAGATGGAAGCTTAATCGTATTATAATGTAGAAGCGCACATAGTTTCCCATAAATTGTTTATTGACTTGTTGCTTGAGCTATATCCGCTCGTTTGGTTTTGGTCAGTTTACTTACCAAGATTTTTTTGTCGTTGTTTGGTTTTGGTAAGTAAACTGACCAGTGATTTAGCGTTCCACTAAAACAATCGTCATTGTTAAACCACGTGTGTGTATCTAATAGATTTTTATTTATCAAGGGACCAAAATTGCCGCCAAATGGTTCTGGTAATATAATACACTGCTGCGACGTCGTCACCCATTCGCATTGCTTGAACTTTGCTGAACGCACTGCCGCGTATCTAGGTAAACACTAAACAGTAATATGTTCATGAGTAAATCCAATCACATACAAGGTGCTGGGTTAACCAGATTTACCTATGCTCTTTATAAAATGGGCTGCACAAACTACTCGGCAGCTGTAGAAGTGTAAGTACAAAATTAAACATATAATTAGCACTATCATGAAGTTTAAAAGTACCCTTTGCCGAGATACGTGTTTCAAAGGCGGATCGCGGCAGAGGCAGCGGCGAGTCTTGCCTGTGCTCATTAATGAGACCATAGAGCATAGAGGTTAGTTAAACATTATTGCTTAGAAGAAATCTTTGAAGAACCCGTTTTCTTTTTGATCTTAAAAGGCTTGATTTGCAAGCATGTTGTCGTATGAAGGTGCCATATAATATTTCACCAAATGTTATAAAACAAAATATACTGAACAATTGGAAATTGTGTAGGTTATGTGGAGGACAAGACCTCAATCATTTCTTAAATGTTTTAAAATCTTCATTTCTTTCATGTTTTTAATTTATCAAATTACTGTTTGGCACATTCTTAAGATTTCAACGTCCTTTGTACATTCAATGATTTTTGAAATTTCATTCATTTTTGAAAAAGGTGAACATGATTTTTTCGAACGTATTTTTGTAAACTTATTAGACAAAACTATATGTAGCCTTACATTTAATTCCGAGCTGAATAGAACCTGAAGACATACATTTCTTTACAAATCCGTATTTTGTTGCAGTCTTATCGGAATTCAAGTAAATGTAAAGGGTATTATGTTACTCCGGAAGCTGGCGAATTTAAAACCCTGGAGCGTTTGCTACATCCCTTTAGTGCGACAACATTGATGCGACAAAGTGGTACGTGTTTGCACGGTACCTATACTTATTCATTTGTATGCTGGGGTTTCTTCCTTTTTGCCAGATGTTCCTAGTCCCAGTCTAGACGCGTTGCCTCTGAAATCATTGTTTCGAACAAAGGAAACGTTGACTTTGCAGCGCAATTATGGTGAACTGCGTTATAAAAGTTGAGCCTGTTGGTTCGTTCTTCATATCTTCTAGCTTGTAATAGAAACTATTAAAATAATATAATGGTGTTTTTCGATTCAAAGTTACTTGATAATATAAATTTATTTTTCTTTTAATAATCTGAATTTGATCTCGAGCCTGTTGTGGCTGTGTTTGTGTTGGCTTGACTGAATGCACGTATATACATATGTTTTTATCTACCTGTCCTTATTTACTTAATGTATGATTATAATATACATAATATTATCAAAAGTAATATTTTAAATTATAGATCGCCTTGCACGTTTTTCATGGACAGAAGAGACGGTAACACGGACCTGCCTTAAAATCAGCGTCGCAACTATATAGCTTTTTATATGGTTGCGGTGTGGTAACACTGAGATTGTATCCATTTTTTGATCCCACGCAACACGCGTACTTTATTGTCTCGCCCTTATCTATAAATGATGTCTATCTAAAACGATGTAACTATCTCCTTCTTGTGTGTATGTACTTCTTAAACTTTTCTTTGGTTTTAATACTTTGAATGTGTAGTGTGTGTCAAAATAAATGTATATTATTCCTTTCGAATCTGTAGGTACTTACAATTTTCTTAATCAGTAACAGAAAATGTGCTTATATTGCTTAGTGTTGTGCTACTAAGTTTAGTGGGAGTATAGGAACATTTCCGAACTTAGTGCCCTGTAGGCGGCGAACCGCACGTGGTCTGTAATGCTTTGTGTATGTACCTTGTGAATTTTAAGCCCCAATGAGCTGAAAGCGCGCATATAAGCAACCCTATTCACTGAAATTATAAGCACACACCTACGTAGGCTTACTTGTATAGTCAGACCTACCTAAGGTTATTATAAAAAACACCATTTTCAATAAAACTTTATAGAAATTTAACTAAATGGGTACTTATATACACGACTCCCGATATCCATTGTTCCGGATTTAACGCAACGTAAACGTAACGTTTCTTTTCAAGAAATATCGAGCAAATGCTTAAACATTTGAGTGACCAAAGCACGAAAGTAGGACTCTCAATGAACACGACTAAGACGAAAATATTATGAGAAATGCTACAAAGTCGTATAGTATCACGGTAAATACAGAGGTAATAGAATACGTCGAAGAATATGTATACCTAGAACAGTTAATAGCCGTAAGTCTATGTGAGGTTTCTTGTTCGCTTCTTTCCCTCACTTGGAAAAAAAAGTTTTCCGAAGCGAACGAATTCAATTATGTGCTTTGTTCAATTTAAATGTGTTTTGTTATTATTTTGTAACCTGACTATTGTAAGTAGCGCTTTGCTCTATTGAATAAACACTTATTTAGTTTGAGTTTATGCATAAAGAAATTTACAAAAGGGTAGCCAATACCTACTTTGGAAAGTCTCTCAGCAAAATAATGAAAATCAAAGACATGCAAAGAAAAAATTAAGGTATTCAATACATGCATTTTGCCATGTTTAACTTGTTAACTATCAGAAAAGCAGATGAATAAAATATATATATGCCAAAATTCAATAGAGAGAAGTGTAATAGGAGTCAAACGAAAGGACAAAATTAGACTTAGTAAAATAAAATTTGTAACTTAATTTAAAAACGCGAAAAAGTATGCAAAAGACTAAAATGGCAATGGGCAAGACATATGTTAAAAGATAAATGGACTAAAGTAATAACTGAATGGTACCCTAGGGATTGGAAAAGACGACAAACGAAACGCTGGGAAGATGACCTAACAGGAGTTGCTGGTCCAGAATGGATGAGAATAGCGAGATACAAAGAGAGATAGAAGTCTTTAGAGGCCTTTGTCGAAAGACAAGCTGTTGTTGCGAAATGAAACTAATAATTTTATATTTAAATTTAAATTTGAAACATTGTTAAATAGCAATAAAGGCTTGTTTTATTTTTTAACATTATAAATGCAATACTTTATTATGGCAACTGATCCAAAGGTATTTTATTTAATAATACCTCTACATTTATAAAGATAAATTGTACCTATTGGATCCATCTACGAAGAGACCGAGAGACTCCTACGAGATGTAAATTAAGTGAAACACTTAGAAGAAATCTTGAAAGCAAAATGTATTGATGGCCAAAAATTGTGTATATGGTTTGGGTTGCTATTTGAATAAATAAAATAAATTTCACTTTGACTTACGCCGCCGGCTTGAATGAGAAATGGTAGATAAGTATTTGTGCGAAATTCAGTGTTGAACTGAGTCCATTCAAGCAGTTTAACAAAGGTTGTCTATTGGACGATTGGACGATTGGAAAGTCGTGGTCATATTGGCCAGCTGTCGGCACACAGCTCGACTAATCCAGGCAGATTCGGACAAACCCCCATTACCCTGATTGATTCTCGGCACTCCGGCCCTGGTTACAAATACAAAGGTCTGCAGCAATTTGGGAGCGCTTTCAATTTGCACCGTGCCGCTCGCCTCTCAATTTGAGGCGCAGACCGATCAGCCCGCGAGCCGACCCCAACCTCGTCGCTCGAGATCGCTGCATGCCCCGATTACTGCTTGAGATTGCGCCTTTATCCAACAATTCCGGAAAAACCGTTTTTTCAACGCGACGTACAGTTTACCTATTTGAACAATGTTTTCATAGTAGATCCTTGTACCTACTCGACCTAGTGACGGTTTTTAATGGTATAATCGTGACTTGGAAAAATATTTTACGGCCAGAAACATCTCATAAAGAAAACAAGCATCTCCATAAACTGGGGGACGTATAGGATTGTAGCATACGAATACGAGTAATATGAGGTGAATATTGCAGAACCTACTGTGAAATTCATGACGTGTGCCTAACCTTCTGACTGATTGAACGTGTATCTATGTTGAATCTCGATCCTATGAAAGCTTGTCTAAAAGTTGGAACTACGTACCTACCATTACGTATGTTGCACACAAACGGGAATATTACATTTTAATTGTACCATTAATTATTTAAGTTTTCCTCGTTTTTTTGCAACGCTTGGACCATTTGTCGGTTTATTAAATCAATTTGCCTTTAGTAACGTTTTTGCGTCAGTTATAAAGACTTTCCTTACCATAAATCGTACGAACGAATGTACTTATGTAAAAAAGCTAATTTATCTTTGCCAATTACATTTAATTACTCTTTCAGCTGGAAAAATTAATAAAGTTTAGAAGCTAAGACAGTCACAGTTTCAATTGCTAAATTATTATCTTTGTCATCTCAATAGGCCTTTACAAATCAGCCCTAAGTTCACAAAAGAAGTGTTCAATGCGTCCTATTCAGTGAAAGATCGACGTCTGGCACTTGGTTCAGATCAACCTAATTTTCACGATGACTGAAAATTAAACAAGTCCCGCGAACCAATCCAATTTTACGGGAGCTGTAATCTCATTAGAGACGTCTGACTTTCGTTAACATTTATACGATTTCCCACGGAGAAAACTTGAAGACTGTTGCCTCTCTCAAGTTGGATGCACTAATCTAAATTCGTAGATCCTGGACGCAGGTGCCTTGATATAGAGTTGCTGTCGCTGCCGCCATTTTGTAACTCACAATTTATGCACAAACTTCCATCTCTTAAGTTGTTAGTTATTATAAGTAGGTACTTTTCTTAGTTTTGAGGATAATAATTAATAACGTAGGTAATGAGCAAATCGATTTTCTCATGGGTAACATACCTTCGCAAGATTAATTATATGCAATGCAAGGTTTTTTATTAAAACTCGAAACAAAAAAATATGAATGTAAGCCGTATGAAATCGCAATATTGCGCGGCTCCGGAATTGCAATATTTTTCTCTGAGCACAATACAATATCGCGAGCCAAGCAACGCTGTGCATTTGGTACTGTCATTTTGAAGGCGAAAAAAAGTAAGTAATATTGGCTGTCCCACCTTTTCATAGAACTTTACTTCCTAGAGTAAAACCAACAAAATATTTTAAAATGCTGTTATTTCTTTTAAAAACATAAAATCCGGATAGTGATAATAATAAATAAATAATAAATAATGCTGGACAATTCACACAGCATCATCTAGCCCCAAGGTAAGCAGAGCTTGTGTTATGGGTACTAGATGACTGATATACTTAATACATTATACTACATAGATAGATATTTTTATTATATATAGAAAAACACCCAGAACACCCTGAACAAATATCTGCAGATCGTACAAACATTTGTCCCGAGGCGGGAATCGAACCCGCAAACCCTTGCGTCGCAGGCGGACCTTCGCCCGCTGCGCCACAGAGCTCGTCGAGATAATGCCACCAGCCAGCATGAACCTTACACCTTATCTCGCAGACCTACTTTCGATCTTGCGAAATGAGTACTCGTAATGAACTCTCAATCGGCTAGTACATATCTATCCTACTTTCTAAGACAAAGCCTGAGGGGGAGTAAGTTTCCTCATTTATCGTCGCAAAGATCCCACAGGATGGGGAGTATTGGGGAGTATCTCACCGGAAATGGAAAGTCAAGCGAAATATACACATAAATCCTTGCTACAAATACTAATACTAAGGTTTATAGCTGAACAAATCGAACTTTTCAGCCCTGCTGGTATTTGGAGGTTTCTAAGGTCAATTGGAATTGGCAAAACCAAATCTGGTGATACCAAACCTATTTTTGATTTGAACATCTTAAATACACATTTCTCTTCTAGCTGTGGCTTAGATTCTTTAAGCAAAGTTGGTGCCCTTAACGACATCATGAAAATCTCTGCCCCGCTCACAGACCCTTTCTCTATTCTTATACTTGTTTATTAATCTATTAACCTCACATCTTCGTAGTCAATACCACCTTTACGCTGACGATCTACAACTCTACTCATCAGCATCGGTAGACTATTTCAACGATGCTATTAATACACTCAATGATGACCTTCTTAGATTAAAAACTTGGCCCAACCGGTTCGGCATCAAAGTCAACCCCGACAATATCAGGCTATTGTCATTGGTAGCTCACGACAACTTGCTAAGCTGCAATAACTGTAAAATCTTCTTCACCACCACTATTAAAAATCTTGGAATTCTATTTGACTCTACACTTAGCTGGATCCCCCATGTTAAGGAAATCTCTCGCAAATTGTATGGTTCCTTCTATAGGCAGTATGTCCACTTCTACTAAGATACCCCTTGCGAATTCGCTCCTTCTACCCATAATTGATTACGCAGATGTTGCTATAGAAATCTCAGAATCCTATGTTTACTCTTTTCTGTTCTCAAAGACCCTTTCACTCCCGACTACCTCAAGACACGGTTCCATTTTCGCAATGACACTCACAACAAACAGAAGATCTTCCGAAAACTTACAACTGGACATTCCAGAGCATAGTACTTCTCTTTCGGGATGACTCCTTTTCAGTGGAGGCTGTTCGACTTTGGAATGATTTACCCCTCGACATCGAAAAGGTACAATCAAAGGACTGTTACAAGCACTTTCTTGATAGAATATACCCGTAGGTTTATCATCATCTCCACTTGCTTAACCCTCGGCTGTTCTATTATGATGTGTGTAAATGTTATTTTATGTTTATGTTTTATGTTTATTTAGTTTTTAAGAAAGTACCATTATAGCACACCAACCACACTCTTAACTACAGGTTTGGCTGGTAGAGAATGCTTTAGCATTAAGCCAATGTAATAGTGCATTAAAGTATTAAAAAAAATACCTAAGGTACAAATTCTACGAGAACAATGCATATAGAAGAATATTCAAGTTCCTTAATTCATTCTGTCTGCGTCCACTGCTGGACATAGATCTTCCCTCATGCATCTCCAAGAGCGGGTTTTTGCCACACTCGCCACACTTGGCAGGCGGGTTGGCGAGCCCAGTACGGGATGTTGATACACGATAAAATGATGCTGCCCATCTTCCGCAGATATTCCTGGGCAGATTCTTACTGCATCCACGGGCAAAAGAAGAGGGACAAAATTCTACTGCCGGCACCTCACGCACATACATTTTTCAAGTTTGTTTCCAACTAAAAACGAGAAAATCATAGCACTAGATCTTGAAGGACGTTAAACAGAAAACCAAAATGGCAACGAAAAAAGAAACAGTTCTTACGTTTGCCGCTGGGCTACCTAGTTAATTCATTTTCTAGTTTCCATTTACTCGTTGACGTGTCAAATGGATTGTTTTTCCTTAGATTAAGACACTTTTATCTTCAATTACATCAAGGAAGTGTACGAAACGCGTGCTCTATGTAGGTATATAAGCTAAATGAGGTTATCAGTATGATGCGACCAGACACGACCCCGTCTGACCCAATTATTTATTATCTCTGTAACACACAACACAACGAATAACCTCCTTTGTTTTGTTTGGCACCATAATAATTACAACCTTAGCCTTTATAAGGTGCTTATTTAAATGTATTGCATACAAATAGTCATAAGTCAGATTAAACATAACGGACGGTTTTCTTAATGTACAATCAAAAATGAATATAGGTACCATTAGAGACTCCTTTCTTTTACTTACTTAAGAGCTCTTCATGTCTCCAGAAGAATTAATTATATAATTGTACGTACCTGAAAACAAAATAATAAAATATTAATATTCGCATTGTTATATTCCTTTGCATAAAAGAACAGTCATCAAATGCAATATTATGCTCGTATCGCAGATAACTGATATGTCTATAAAATAGAAGCGTGTGAGTGAACAAAGCTATATACTTAGGTATAAATAAGGGAAATAAATTACATTCTGTAAGCCAATAGGAAATTTTTAACATTACAGGCATCGCTGGGTCACTCGGCAGCCATTATTCACTTCGCAAACCACCCACCTCGCCATTTGCGGGCAGCTACTACTAATTTATGGCCCTTTAAGTGCCTCCAAGGTACCACGCCGTTCGGTCAAAATCTAAAACACTTCAAGTCAAACGAACCCTCTAGGACACAATGAAAACAGCCACGAGCTCTAATTGTCAAGTCAGAAACGATCACACACGGTGCACGGTCCTCATTACATAATTATGAGGAACTTTAGGAAAATGCAAGTGGAACAGTTGAGGTTGATAAGTACTAAATTCGAAGAATGAATACGGAGAATGCAATCGATAGGCAGTATGTCGTTGGAACCACTCCTGGGCTATTACTCACGTGCAACCAAGCCCGGCAGCGGTCGACCATCTTAATTTATGACTTTTTAAGTGCCACGAACACGATGTTCCGAACCTGCTGATCTTACTCATGACTGGTATAAATCGTTCTGCGTCTGAAAAGTCGACCGGACTTTGCAAGTCGGAATTTCTCAGACAATGAATCCTATCCTCGAAAGTCTTCAATTTAAATTTGAAAACGAATTGTTTTAATGCGCTTTTAAAGGTTTGCCTGAGACAAATTAATAGGGAATTGTTTTATAAATAAAACTTATTAGCTATTATTTTACACTTGATTGATAAAAACAATGTGTGTCCTTTTAAATATAAGTATTTAGCAAAGAACGCAAATGAATTTACAATTAATTCATTAATAAAACCGTAACTAGTAGGAGTAGTACTTTTTCAGAAGAGTTCATCCGGGGGGTAGTATACTACCTACCATCAAACCTATTGCCAAGCAGTAATATCTGCATTTCTGTATTCCGATTTGAAGGGTAAGGGGGCCGGTGAATTACTGCACATGAGACGTTAGAACTCTATGTCTTAGGGTGACGGGCGCAATCCAATGCAGCGTTGGTCACGTGTTTAGTGAATGTGATGACCGCGGTTGTGGTTTTAATATGTGGAGGTTATCGCTTAACATAAGGTAGGCCTGCGGCTTGTCTCGTCATTCACTCGTAGTTTATAACTTCGGTAAAAATCAGGTACTAATTAGGAGGGTTATAAACTATATTATAACTAGCTGCTTCCCATGACTTCACACGACATATTTTTGAATCGCATTTTATTCACAATGATGGTATACTTATAGGTAGTATATCATATAGCCTTCCTCGATAAATGGGTAATCCGATTAAAAAGGGTACCAATACATATATATAGATAATTAAAATAACGTAGCAGGTAGGTTTGCATTACTTAACACGTCGCCGAAACGTAAATTAAAAAGATTGGCCAGTGCCAATCGATATATAGAAATTCAGCGTATTCACATTGCAGAATCAAATACCTAACCATGCGGATCACGGCTTAGCCGAAAACTGACCAGCTGGTTTATCCGGATTCGTGCCTGAATTCAATATGAGTGGTTTATCATTTATTGAAAAGCAATATTTTGCTATTGTTTGGCTATGTTACGACATTATATAGGCACAGAGCTTAGAGTACAGAACCTAACAGTTAGTAGTTACCTACATAAAGTATTTTGGTAAAGATCTGTTAATCATTCAGTTTGAGTTAGACTCGTACCGAGAAAAATAGGTCATGTCAACTTAAAAAAAATATATGTAAGTATTTTTATCAATCAAATTGTTTTCCATAGTACATGATTTGTTTAATATGGGGCAAGTTGGTGATGTGTGTGTGTGTGTAGTGTCCAGTATTATTTATTAACTTAAGCATGAGCAGGATGGTAAGATACCTACATTCTTTAAAGCGATAGGATAATTCAAAACCTAATAATTCTAATTTAACCTACTTATTTAGCAGGTGGGATACAAAACTTTATGAATTGATAGCTTCGCACCACATATCTAGTTCTAACTAATAAACTAATCGGTAGGTTGCGACTCTTGCGACCATGCACTCGGTCAAAATGTTCGACTCTTGACATGATTTGCTGCAATCGTAGCAGCCATGTTCAATTGAGCGTAGCCGTGTGCGTTCCACAATCACAGTTGTATTTTGATGCGAGCTTATATTTTCGTGTATGGTACGTTTTAAATCATAATCGGATTGTCGCCGGATGAAAGTAGATTTCGTGCTTTATGCAACCAATAGATGAGAGTAGTTTCGACATGCGCCTAATCATCATCGTCCACAACCCACTGTTGAGTCTTTGTGTACCTACATACATACCTACGCCACGAAAGCCAGTCCTGTGCTGTGCTATGCCAGTAACTTCCCGCGACCAGTGGAATGTCGTCGGACGACCACGACTTCTCTGGCCAGACCTCGGCCACCATTTGGTCAAAGCTTTCCTCCTTCAGCCGTCAATTTAGGATTCGTAACCCTCATTCCGACGTATTGGACTTAAGGCCCAACAAGTCGCGAAGGCAAAGTCGTCAGTGGGCGCGGCCTAAATGTATGCTATCTCACCTGATATAGTATGTGTAACCGCGCGCTAGAATGAAATGCACAATGATTTATTCCTATAACGACCGCGCAAAAATATGTGAATAGACTTTTAGCACAGAATAGTAATGTATACAGTGTTCCGACTTCATACAAACGGACGAAGCGCGAGCTATACCTACGCGCCTCGATCTCGGCTCTCGCTCGGCATCTAAACAGTCGCGACTGTGCCGCAGCGACGAACGGAGGTGTGTTATTTTTTTAACAATAACCGCGCGATTTTTTCAATGATGTATTGTGCTGTTTTTGGTTGCATGAAATCTTCAAGAACGCATCCAGAGATAACTTTTTTTAGATTACCTGGAAACTCTGAAAGGTAAGACTATAAAATAATTTTACTTACTACCTAGTAGGTAGGTACATAATGTGTATCTTTTTAATGGACAAGTATTTCCTTTTATCTCCCGAAAAAAAAGGATGTCTGGATTCTTAAATAAAGTGAATAGAGTAAAGGAAAGTGATTGACAAGAGTGAAATAGGTAGTTATAGGCGGTTCATGAATCACGATACGGTAGGTACGCTTGTGTAAAAACCTCGGGGCATGTGTGTTTCGTTTTGTTAATTTGTATAATTCAAAGTAAAGACGTGGTATTTTATTTATTATTAACTAGCTTCGGCCCGCGACTTCGTCCGCGTGGAATAGTTTCTTTGGGCTAACGCTAACTTTTACCCACGACTTCGTTTACGTAGAAGGTGAGAATATTTTTAAATAATACCTACGTTAAGCGTTTAGTTAGGTACCTACATCACGTTTTCATCAGTAAGAGTAGAACTTTAAAACGTTAGGTAAAAGTCATGGGTCTTATTATCTTATATCATTTAGATTGTAGGTTATTCTAATAATTCATAACTATGTTATTTTATAGTACTTCTGCGTACACTTTATTTTCAATTTATCTATTAAATTCACAAAGTATTATATTTGTTTATATAAAAAAAGTATATTTACCTACAATCACAAAACTAAATGGAAACACAAAATAGGCAAATTTAATTAAAATGCTGGAGGTGGGCAGCCCTATCGCATGTTTACGTACCGCGCCGCTGTAGGTATTTATTTCATAAATACAGCCGAGTTAAACTACTGTATACATTACTATTCTGTGCTTTTATTTAGCACAAGGGTTATTATAGAAAAACTTGAGTGTAGGTAATCTTTTCAAAATAACATTTATTTCAACTTTTGAATAATTAAACTATGTCGGAACGGCGTTTATTTTTGAAATAGCGTTCCCCCCTTGTCTTCGAAGTTTGCAGAGATAAATCCCTTAAACTTTTATTGCTAATAGAAGTGTATGTAAAGATTACATAAAAATTATAACGAACCCTCTAATTTGCATAGGTTTTAGAAATCATCGAAAGTATAAAAAATGTACATATGTTTCGCTATCAGACAAAGATGGCGCTGTTAAGGTTCTCCAACAAATATAAAGCGCCTTTATCATATACTAGCCGCACCCCGCAGTTTCACCCGCGTAGTTCCCGCTCACGTGGGAATTTCGAAAAATCCCTTCTTAGTGCACCTCTGAGATACTCAAGGTATATGTGTGCCAAATTTCAAGTCTCTAGGTCCAGTGGATTAGGCTGTGCGTTGTCTATCAGTCACTCAGTCAATAACGAAAGAGTTTTATATATATTAATTATATTGTAAGATGGCACGGAACCCTCCGGTGCGCGAGTACGACACGCTCTTGCCCGGTTTTATTTAAATTGAATACTTATTCTATGTAGCGTTTTGCTCTTTTGAATAAACACTTATTGACTTAGACTTTGAAATATATATATATTTTTAATTTTAAGATCATTAATTCGTTCTTAACAGCAATACTTATAACTACCCTATGAAAATTGTTTTCTGTTAATTGCACACTGAAAGAAAACAGATTTCAGGCACATACGATCAATTTGTGAGCACCTACATGCTCACGAATTGATTAAAATCTGTTGTCAGAAAATAAATCACGAACCGATTGTACCTACTCAATTTAGAAGTTAACTAAGTAAATAATATAATATAGTTGTTTTTCATTTAATTTTGAACAGTTTTCTTAACTCGATAACTTTATTATTATCTTAGTGTACGTAGACACAGACAAGTGGACGAGTAATGAGTACCTACGTAGAAATCCGAGATAGTTATTGTGTTAGTAGTTTGTGTCTTAATTGAACTTTGATAGAGTAATAATCACAACAGTAAATTACGCCTTTAGGACCCAATTGCGTCGTTTACTTTAATCGTCTTTATAATACAATTTAATAGTTGAACGGCACACATAAAGTCCCTGTCCTTTGTCTTAACTTGTTACGCTATGACTTGATTGCATTTAATGTTCGGCCTCGGATTATTAAGTTATACTTGCGGTCGCTTTGTGAACCTTTTGCAGCGACATTTTCTGTATGACATGATACAGAAAATGTCACTGTAAATAATTTTCATTGCACGTTGTATCACTATTAGGTACTTGGTAAAGAAATTGGTATTGTGTAAGTTCAAGCATTGCATATGACGTTTAATTACTAGCTACAAATGGGTTTTGAATAGTGTCAACCGCACTTTATGCTTTCATAGCGTAAGGTTAATGTGGTTTTATAATGCTCTGCGGAGCGTTAGTAATTCACAATAACTAAACATCAAAAAAAATCCCTTTTTCACTCACACACGTCCCATACACAGACAGACAGACAGCGCTATGCATATTAGATGCATGCTTCGAGATTATGCATCGAGAAAAGACCTTACCGATTTCATTTGTTTTTAAGTTTTCTAATTCTAGGTTCTTCCGAAAAAAAGGGGGAAACTGCGCAGAACATTTTAGAAAATTTAGCAACTATTTAACTATCGCGTGCTTGACGGTTTCGCGTGTGTGACAGTTGCGCCGCAGCTGTCCTTTAACTGTTTGTAGAAGTGAGTAGTAGTTAGTAGAAGTGGTAAGAACTTAATAGCAGGTACCTAGTTGAATCAAGGGCGGTTTGAAGTAGGTATGCTGGGACAGCCAGTATACATGGTATTGCTTTATATAAGAATGCCTAATTTCCTTGGTCCCGGCATCACGCGTGAACGGCTGGACCAGTTTCGCTAATTCTTTAGGGTTCTTAAGAAAGTTAAGTAGTATAGAGTAGTAGTAGTAATATACTTGTAGTTGACGTAGTGTAGTTGTAGTGACGTTCCGTTACAGCCGAAACAGGTAGTAGGTAGGTACTAAATAAATATTTATCAATTACAATACCGTAAGTCTAATATTACTTTATACCCATATAACCCATATAACCTAAACTACTGGGCAAAAAGGCTGGCAGAATAATATTACCTACAGCTTTGTGAGTGTTGGAGAATGATGAGTTTAATTGTATGGTAAAAATGTATTGACTGCCCCCGTGTCTTAGTTGTTCAAATAGCCGACTGATACGCCTCCTGCGTAGCAGGTTCGATTCTCGCCACGGGACAAATGTTTGCAATTCTTTTGCAGATATTTGTGCTGGGTCTGGGTTTTTTTTTTTGTATGGTATCATCATCATCATCATTTCAGCCGAAAAACGTCCACTACTGAACAGAAGCCTCCCTCATGGATCTCCATGAGGGGTAGTTGCCATACTCACCACGCTTGGTAGACGGGTTGGCGAGCGCAGTACGGGATGTTGATACACGGAAAGACGCTGCTGCCCATCTTCCGGAGGTATCCCTTAGCAGGCTCTTACTGCATCCACGGGCATGAGAGGAAGGGTAACATTCTACAGCCGCCCCCCCACGGAATGATATGTTTAAAAATATTTACAAATAATTATATAATTCGTCAAAAAAACGACTCCAATGAGATAAATTGTATTGCTTTAGAATACTTAATAAAATTAAGACTTATATGGTTTTGTCATGGATCCCATTGTCAGAACTGGACCAAATTGAAAGGGACCACCTCGGAAATGCATCTTTCGAATAAAAAAAGAATTTTGAAAATTGGTCCACAACTGACGGAGATATCGGTGAACATATAAAAATATATGTACATAAAAAAATATACAGTCGAACATAGAACCTCCTCCTTTTTGAAGTCGGTTAAAAAATTTAAATTTGGGACTTGTTTGTTTGGAGAGTGTTGTGTGAGTGCCCAGCATTATTTATTAATGTTATTCATGTCATTTCATCTCCTTTTTTAGATAACGAAAAATAATACCTGGTTACTTCCTGTCTTAATCATCATCATCATCATTTCAGCCTTTAAACGTCCACTACAAAACACAGGCCTCCCTCATGGATCTCCATGAGAGGTAGTTGCCATACACACCACGCTTGGCAGGCGGGTTGGCGAGCGCAGTACGGGATGTTGATATACGGAAAGACGCTGCTGCCCATCTTCCGGAGGTATCCCTTTGCAGGCTCTTACTGCATCCAGTGAGGAGGGGTAACATTCTAGTGCCGGCACCCCACGGCCCACGGCCTGTCTTAATATTTGATCAAAAAATAAATTATCAATTATCATGAAAATTCGCGGCCTCTACGAAATTCACGCGTTAATTTCAGAAAAATGATCCAAATTGCCTTCAACTCCATTAAGGCCGTGTTTGTTCTAATAACAACAAATTGCTCCTACGAATGCCGGTGTAGGCCTCCCTTCGTACGCGAGGAAAGCAATTTCAGTTCACCAAGTTACGTACCTTCCCACAACCATTGATATAAAAGCATAGATGAGCCCTCACACCAAAAACTCTGGCATTGTGTTTACAACACTGCCGACGACTGCGCAACACGCCACGCGTACTGAAAAAATAGTGTTATCTCTTTTTCACCCACATTATTTGCAAACACTACTTTCTCTTTCTTGCAATCGCCAATTTTAGGGTTCCGGACCAAAATGGTAAAAAGGAACCCTGATAGAATCACTCTGTCTGTCTGTCTGTCTGTCACAGATGGATATCTCGAGAACTACTGATGCTATCAACTTGAAATTTGAAATGGTAAAAGACAACACTTTTTTACTAATATAGCATATATAAAAATGTTGAAAAACACTCATATTTTGATTGCAGGGGGGCGGATAGGGGATCTCAAAAATTTTAAGTCAAGTTACTAGGCCGTATGGGGTATCATATGAAAGGTATTCATTTGCAAATTAATAAACAGTTTTTAGTTTTCCTTTAAACCGTATCGTTTTTGAGTTATTTACAAAAATGTTGAAAAAACGACCGTTCCCCCCCCCTTATCTCCGAAGTTTGCAGAGATAAACCCGTGATACTTTTAAAGCTAATAGCAGTGTATGTAAACTTTATAGGAAAATTATAGTGAACTCTCTAATTTGCATAGTTTTTTAGACAAGGGGGGTGGAAGGGGGGTTTAAAAAATTTTGTGAAGTAAATAGGTTATGTGGGGTATCATATGAAAGGTATTCATTTGCACATTAAGTTTTCCTTTAAGTCGTATAGTTTTCTAGTTATTTACAAAAATGTTGAAAAAAATAGCGTTCCCCCCCCCCCTTATCTCCGAAGTTTGCGGAGATAAACCTCTGAAACTTTTATTGCTATTAGAAGTGTATGTAAAGATTAGAGGAAATTTATTACAATCTCTCTGCATAGCATACTTTTTTAGAAATCATCGAAAGTGTAAAAAATCTACATAAGTTCTGCTATCAGATAAGAGATGGCGCTGTCAGGGTTCTCCAACAAATATAAAACCGCCTTTGTCATATATTATATTGTATGATGGCACGGAACCCTCGGTGCGCGAGTCCGACTCGCTCTTGCCCGGTTTTATTTTATTTGTTATTTTGACAACGAAAGCAAACAAATAGTTATATAACAAAATCGCAATTGAAATCGCGAGTGAAATATTTGGCTTTTATTGTGTTTCTGGAATTTTTGGTGCACTTGCGAAATGCACAAGATGGCATTTTGTGGCACTTTTCATCTATTTTAGATGCAAAGATCAACACGCCCGGCTAACGATGTGTACTGAATCAAGAAGTGAGCTCACTCATCATCGTTTGGAAACACAACGGCGCGGTCTCAGTGCGGTGAGGGCTCATCTATGCTTTTATATCAATGCCCACAACCTACACATAGATCAAGTCAGACCGGCGTTGGGAGGGTACTGAAAGTGTCAGCTAATTTTGGCAAAAAGTAATGTGGGATAGAGAGCCTAGGCACGTAAAGCTTTCTCCTTGAACAAGATGAGAGGTATCTCACAATAAAAAAGAAACACATTCTGAGAACGTGATACAGGTGTTTCAAAATTACATAAGTGATTTGCCAAATGTATTGTAATAAGTAGATAACTAGGAATGTATTATAATTATAAAGTTTACAAAACAAAATCGGCCAAGTGCGAGAGGACTCGCGCACGAAGTGTACCGTACCATTATTTGGGTTTAATATAATTTATTCTCAACAAGACAAAATTCACTTATTAAAATATGGGATTATCGGGTATTTATCGCGTAATTACCTTTATTTTATTCCCGACGTTTCGACCGGATTGCACCTGGTCGTGGTCGCGGGGAGACCACGACCAGGTGCAATCCGGTCGAAACGTCGGGAATAAAATAAAGGTAATTACGCAATAAATACCCGATAATCCCATATTTTAATAATGTGTTGTGATCGCGAAAGTTTAAAAAAGTCACTTATATGACAAATATACCAACTTAGTCTAATTTACAGTTCGTCGCTCAAGTAGAAAATGCCTTTAAGTACCTATCTAACGCATATTATGTTTATTTAATGCTGTAAATATTTAGAATATGTTCGGCTAACTTGCGTTTGTATGCGTTTAATAAGTGTACATTTTTTAATTCAGAGGGTAGTTTGTTGTACCACTGTGCGCCTTCAAACTTTATAATATTTTTAATATTTTTACCGTAGTTTGTTCTAGCCCTAGGTAACGCAAGATAGCTGGTGCAAGATATTTGGCAAAACAACTTAAACATTCTGTAAATATTTCAAGCGTCTATCTTTTGCCATTATTAATATCGAGCTAAAAACGGCAAAAAAATCTCAAATATTTGTTTTATTTTCATTTAATTATTATTTATTTTTAAAATGATTATAGTTACAATTAAATATTCTGTAAATATATCAAGTCTGCCTGTATCCGTTATTAATATCGACAAATAAAATCACGTTTGTTGTATCGGAGCCCCCTTTAAATATTATTTTATTTTTTGTATTTGTTGTTATAGCGGCAACAGAAATCCATTATCTGTGAACATTTAAACTGTCTAGCTATCACGGTTCACAAGATACAGCCTGGTGACAGACAGTTGGATAGTGGAGTCTTAGTAATACGGTCCCGTTTTTACCCTTAGGGTACGGAACTAAAAGTATTCTATCAACCATCTGGTATCCATAACACAAGCTCTGCTTACTATAAGACTAAATGGGGCGGTGTAAAATTCCCAGTATTAATTAATTTATTATGCTTTCAAAATGAGTAACACACTCTGAGAACGTTATTGAGATATTTAATCATCATCATTTCAGCCATAAAACGTCCACTGATGAACACTGGCCTCCCTCATGGATCTCCATGAAGGGTAGTTGCCATACTCACCACGCTTGGCAGGCGGGTTGGTGAGCGCAGTATGGGATGTTGATACACGGATAGACGCTGCTGCCCATCTTCCGGAGGTATCCCTTAGCAGGTTCTTACTGCATACATGGGCATGAGAGGAGGGGTATCATTCTACTGCCGGCACCCCACGGCGGATATTTCATATTCAAGATAAATTTAAATTTCCTTCGGATGGAGGACGTCCACTGCTGGACCTAGACCTCTCATAGATCTTTAAGTAGGTACTGACCATGAGGGGGTTGTTGCCATACTCACCACGCTTGGCAGGAGGGTTGGAGACCGCACTACTACTAATACACTGAAAATACTAATATTACACTGAAAGACGCTGCTGGAGGTATCCCTGGGCAGATTCTTACTGCATACACGTACAAGGAAGTTTCCTTTATATCATAATATATTGATCCATCATCAGGCCGAGATACCTATGTGAGACACTTGATTTCGGCCAAACCACAGATAATTTAATAGATACGTAATAATATATTACCCATATTAGGTATGTACGTAGTATTTCAATATAGTTTATGTATGGTATATTTTGTAATTACTTTTAACTCAACGTGCACCACAATAACCCCTTGTCGTATTTTTACAATCCAATCCATCCCAAGGTTGCCTGGTAGAGATCGCTCTTTAGCGATAAGGCCGCCAATTGTCACTATGTTCTCAAGTTTCTTATGTTATTATGTTTAGTTTTAAGGTGTGCAATAAAGTATTTTCTATCTATCTACGTAAACTCAACATATCGATATATACCTAATAGCTTCCTACCGAATTATTGATGTCGCATTTTCACTGATGCGTTCACGTTCACCTAACGGAAACGCAAATGTTCCTCTTGAAATCACACGACGTTACATAAAAAAGCACTTTTATGTCAAACGTTTGTAAAAGGATAACATTTTGGTAGATAGGGAGGGACTCGTGTGAGGTCGAGTTGCGACACAAATAAAATGTAGTAGGTAACCAAGAACTCTTTGGATCGACCTAGTAAAATGCTAGTGGTAAGAGGCCCGTAACATGACGACGTACTTACCCGTAATATCCACTTGATCCACTTTGAGTCGTTGCACCAAGACAGTAAGTAACTAAGGAAAATTTGCATAGATCATCGTGTTCTGACTAACTCACATTTTAACGTCTTTGAAATATTTAGTTATTTTATCTACTTTGTAAGACGAATGGTTGTGTCTAATCGTTATAGCTCTATCTTCTATTTATGTCTAGATAATAATGTTTGACGAATACAGTTCTTATGTTTATAAATTACTCTACGTGGTCTTACACATTCACGACTCTTCGTATGATTTGAATATCTACAATTGTCCTAAAATGGTTCGTTGGAGAAGTTGCGTTTTTTTTTTTTTTTGTCGTCTTTTGGAAGTGTGCCAATTAAGAGATTTAAAACACAACACATTTTATGTTTTAAACCCTTGATTATTTTAAATAAAGGACAAAAAACATTGTCATAATTTGTTTTATTTATTTAAGTGAACCAATTAGAATTTTAACCCAAGATTTTTTTTGTAATATATAACTGGTTGATAAAATAATATGTAAAGTTTTCGGGAAGACCTTACACAAAAGTGAATAACTCTGGCTAAAATTTAAGGCAAAAAGCTCATCTTGTAAAGCTATTAAATGCAAGTCAGTCACACAGGCGACGAAATATTATACTAATACAATTTTGATAAGTTTCGAATTGAGAATGCTTTTAGTAAACAATCGGGTTCTTTGAGTTCATTCTCTTTAAATATGCACAACACCAAATTAAATACTAGAAGGGGCTTTACAAAGCCTGTAAGATGCGTAATTGTTAACATTTCAACAAAGCAGCGCAATTATTTGCATTTTCAGGTCGGAGCTTGACGGTAGATCTTAACGGGTCATTGTATCGTGGAATCAACTCACGTTTGTCGGAAGCAATTTCGATGGCCCTGCAGCAAAAGTTAGCCGCCTTGACGTCCCATATCCGGACCGTTTCCAGGTTGTCAGAAAACCTCTCGGGAAAGAGCAAAGGTCACAACCAACCACGGACAGGAAATTGTACGTCGACCTACATCACTAAGGCGGTGATGCTGCATCCAATAAAATACACACACGAAATGCTTCAAAGGAAACTGATTCGAGTTTTTGAATGTTTCGACTGTACGTGCGGTCGAATACCGTGGGAGCTTACTGAGCTTTCCATATTTTTGAATGCAATCCATATTGCAATGTGGCGCCTACGTTTATCAGCTTACAATGCAGGAAGATAATTAACGGCTCATTCATAATTAATTTATATTTAATTTCTATGGCATTGAAATAGAACGGTACCTACGGTTATTTATTTATTGAACATGCCGATCAGATTAATTTTATTTACAACAATGCTTACAATCAAATATTGGTGATTGTTCGTTATTAACTAAAACTAACGTCATGCTGTGGGGTGCGGCAGTGAAATGTTACCCCTCCTCTCATGCCCGTGAATGCAGTAAGAGCCTGCTAAGGTTAACCTCCAGATGATGGGCAGCAGCGTCTTTTTATGTATCAACATCCCGTACTGCGCTCGCAAACCCGCCTGTCAAGCGTGGTGAGTATGGCAACTACCTCTCATGGAGATCGATGAGAGAGGCCTGTGTTCAGTAGTGGACGTTTTACGGCTGCAATGATGAATGATAAAAGTCTATATAGATGTATAAATACGAAAAGGAGAAGGCTGCTCGCGTGAGCGAACGAACGTCCTCACACCTCAGCCGCCGAGATTCCGTCTCCGACTACCAGCCACGGTAGACGCGGGCTTACGGACGCCGCAATGGGTAGCTCGCCGTCCGGCTGTCCGGTAATCGACCAGACCAAGCCCAGTCATCAACAGCGCGTAGTGATCCACGCGCTCCTCAAAGAGATGTAACAAACCGTAGGGGCCCAACAGGGCCGATGCCCGCAAGCGGACCGCGGGGAATTTCTGAAAAGGAAACCCGTAGTCCTAGAACGCAAGGGGCAACTGAAAGACACAGGTGTGGTTTTAGTCAGTAAAAGTCTGACACGCCCTCCCGCTCCGCCCAGAGCGGGAGAAGTCAGTAGATGATTTGCACACCTAAATAAAAAAAATTTATAAATACGAAGGTTTGTCAATAATGATAATAATAAATAATAATATTTTTTTTTTGTTTTTTTAATTCATTCATTTCTTTATTAAAGTGACCTTTGCCCATTGAATAAGATTCATCATCATATTAGCCGCAGGACGTCCACTGCTTAACATAGGCCTCCCTCATGAATCTACAAGTACTGATTATGAGGGGTTGTTATAATTAGCTACTTATTGAAAATTTAATTTTGATATCATATTACTCTTCATCTTACTGTTCCTACCTCACATGCCGTGGGGGTCAGCAGAACATGTCTCTATAAACTTACATGACATAATAAAACAAACAGGAGGTGTTAAACACGCGATGGTAATTGACTGTGATCTTCAGATTTTTGCTGCATTTTTAGATAAACAGACGACTAGAGAACATCCCCTTTTTTAATGAAGTCGATTAAAAATCGTTAGCTATAAAAACAGATAAATAAGCTTCAAATACTTCAAATACAGTTAAAAATGTAAGTGTCAATACCCGCGCATTTCTTAAGAAAAATACGTGCTAAAGTGCTTGGAGCAGATTTACAAGAGTTACTATATAAATGCTCCAGTTTTTGCCAGTTTAGGTGTGTGTGTAATTCATCAGCCATGATAGATAGAAAGTCATTGTCATAAAAGCACAATAATTTACATATTTATCGCATTCAAAAAATCAAAACACGTGCAAGATTGTATGGCTCGTCTAGGTGGTACATACAAATTTTATTAATATAGTAAGAGAGTTATTGGTTTTATGGATCAAATATTACAATCTTTGCGTAATTCATGGCTATATCCAACAAAACTTGTGTACCTACTATACAGATAAAACAATGCAGCTGTAGTTTAAAATTAAAGTGTCAATACCGCGCATGTGTTGAGAAAAATACGTGCTAAAGTGCTCGTAGCAGATATGTAGGGCTGTTACTATTAATGCTCCAGTTTTTGCCAGTTTACGTGTGCGGCTAGCGTACCGGCCCGGTTTTGGCTGGCGGCCAGCTCGAGCCGACCATTTGTTATTACGCTCACGGCTGTACCTTTTGCTCATCTCACCCCCAAGTCTACGAATTAGGTTTAGGGGTGTATGGTGCCTCGTCTTGTCTTCAAGTGTAAGGAGAGCATGAACAATTAAGTGACGAAAATCACATTTAGGATTCATCGAAATTCACACCTCAATTAAAGCTCAAGAAACAAACTATAAACCATTATGTTGTTTGAATGAATATAGGTACATTTATTTTACTTAAAAAACAGCACATGCAGAAAATAATACACACATTAAAGATGAAACAAAAACATATGAAAAAAGGCAGGTAATGAAAATAAAAATAAAACCAGAATAAAAAACAATATAAAGAAATGTCACAATTTGTAATTTACAAACTCTTCAATGGTATTGAAACAATTATTTATCAAAAAAAAAATCCTTGCGGAATTTGTTCTGCGGAGGCTTTTATTTTCTTTATAATTATAGATTTTTCCGCACATGAAGTAGCAGCTCTACTGCGAACTTAAAAGGAACAGTATCAGCGTTGATGTTTACATCCGCGGCAGGAAGCAAGGAAGTGGGCAGCGCGATGTGTACACTGTCATTTCTCATGCTCCTACTGCGATGCCGCTGACTTTCGAACCTGCAAGATGCGAGCCGCTAATATTCGAATGTGACGAATGAAATAGAAAATAGAAACAGTTGAAGGGTTCCCATTCAACTGTTTCTATTTCAGACTGCCCAAAGCTAATCGAACCAGGCGGTCGAACCACGTGGTCTGGCCACGTAGTTCGACCGCCTGGCACGCAAAATGAGTAGTGTAGAATTTATGAATTTTAAATTTATTATTTTTTAGAATTTATGGCTATCTTCGGCAATCATTCCAGCAGCATGCTGTCAGCGCCAATAGCTGCGCGTAGCTACCTTTGACTCTAATGGTTATAATTCATTCGTTTTATTAGTATAGGTATCTATGTGTTATTTAACAGAGTGCTCTTTGCAATCATTGTATGCTTAAACTCTTTCATAACATATTATGCTTCTGTCAAGAAAAAAACATTTGTCCTCGTCTCACAGAGTAAAAACACATATTATTAACATACATATAACCGGATATTTATCGCGTAAATTGCCTTTATTATTTCCCGACATTTCGCTTGGATTGGACGAAAGATTTGGGATGACTTCCCGGGCCATGCTTGGTGCAATCCAGGGAAATAATAAAGGTAATTTACGCGATAAATACCCGGTTATATATATGTATGTTAATAATGTGTTGTTATCACGAAAGTATAAAAACACAAAATGAAGTGCGGACTCAGTTTCTTTCAAAATTTTACAGAATCTTTTCACGACACGATCTGAAACAGAGCATCGCTAACGTTCAGGCAGGGTTTCAGCTTCTATTGAAAACTTCGTTAATGCCACAGACAAAATACAGAGAAAGTCCTGCCGCTGTGAAAGTGGTCCATCGTCTGTTTTTGCAGAGAGCTACAGTTTTTTTAACTGAATAAGGTCAAGTACATTTTTTTTCAGATAAGACTTGATTAAATTGTATCACAAGTACACAGCCGTGGGGTGCCGGCAGTCGAATGTTACCTATCCTCTCATACTCATGGATGCAGTAAGAGCCTGCTAAGGGAAACCACCAGAAGATAGGCTGCAGCGTCTTTCCGTGTATCAACATACAGTACTTCGCTCGCCAGCCCGCCTACCATCAGGCCTGTGTTCAGTAGTGGACGTTTTACGGCTGGAACGATGATGGATGACATACCTCAGCCGTCGAACCACAGATTACAGAAACTAACAGATACATCACTCCAATACAAAAACGAAAATACCTACGCTATAATAGCCTACAAAATCGTTGAGATTGCTTTGCTCACCCGCCTCACCTACTTGCAAGTAATCTGTGACGCGGCATCGCTAGGGCTAGGGTTGCGCTTCTACGATGAGATCTTTATAATAAAACGATTGTGGTGAAATAAAAAAGCTATTTTTATTGGTTGCTCAAATATGATTTAGTTTTTTAAAATGATGGATACCTTTCGATGTTCGAAACGTCAGGATAATAATAAAGGTAATTACGCGATAAATACCCGTTAATCCAATATACTAATAATCAGTTCATAAACGATAGAGTTCTCAAACAAATAAAAAGACGGTTGTCATATTATGTACGTTAATAATAATAAAAAAGAAAAACTATTTATACATTATTCCTAAAAAAATACTAAAACCTATCGTTATAACTAGGTATCGATACTTTATGGTTACTTATATGAGTAGTATCGTAAAACGATATGAGTACTACTGATATGAGTAGGTATCGATACTTTGATGGTATCGGAACATCCCTACTTGCAACTCCTGCGATGTACAGAGCGGTAGGCATTTAACGCGTGGCCTTGAGCGAGTGACGGACGCCTGGTCGAACTGCTAACACAAACCTGTGTACCAAGTGTGTACTGTGTACAAGTACACAAGGAATTTGTTTAAAGTTAATTTATAAACATACCTACTTAGGTATCTTTTATTTCCATTCCCACTATCATATCAAGAGCTCAAGTAACCGAATTAAATAATATTAATTTTGTAGCTGGACTATCGCATACAGAGTTACAAATTAAGTGCGATATTAAAATAAGAAAATAGAGCAGCGGTCGAGACGACCGACGCCTATTCTTCTCAACTATGCGATGTTATTACCATGCAATATTACCTATCTACCCTGAAGTTCGTAAAATTTACGAGGCAGTTATACCTACGTGAAGACGTAAACAGGAACACCGTAACGTAAAGGACTTTTACACACCTTAGCCGTCGACAGTCGGCGACAAAGTTTCTCAAGAATTAAGTTGGTGACATCGGACGTATAAGGGCAAATATAGGCACGAGTATGACGTGCTACTCGTGGCACCATGTCGGCGGCATGTTGCCCGCCAACACTCCATTGAAGTTATAAACTCGGTTTCACTAACTGCCAAAAAAGTTTCTGATTTTGCCGTCTACAAAAATTTTCAGCATTGTAGCACTCACGACATGAAGCCATCGACCTGCCGACAAAGAAGCCACAGGTTTGTGTTAGCAGTTCGACGGCTGAGGTGTGCAGAGTCCTTTCCAAAACACGAACATTCAGAAGGTAGGTACGCATTTGACGCGCACACTCATGTGTTTCATTAGGGTGAAAATATGTCGGTTTTCAAATGGCAAATTTCATTTTGCAGGTTCATTAAATGTTGAGTTTATACTCTTTTTATGGTGACATATGGAGCTTTGAGAGGGACATTATTTTCAAATTTCAAGCTAAAATGCTACTGAAATACAATTCAGTACTGCAGTTTCGTTACGACGAAGAGTACCTTTCCTTTGGCGGGTTTTAATTAATCTCTCTCTCTCTCTCTCGTCGGCTCTTCAAGTCTGAAGACCATGGGATGTCTGCGTGAAAGTGTGGACAGCTTGTCTCCATTGAGTTATATTGGTGAGCAGATAGACCTCATCGTTTAATTATTCTAAGCGAAGCCTTTACGAAATAGCCGTTTTTCTTTACAGACACTTAAAACTCGAACTTTTCCCGTTCTCGGATCACCACCCTGATTGATCCCCTTCAGTCATAACTAAGTCAATTGTCCCCATTTAGCGTTGGCAACTTTTTATTTTATGATAAACATAATTAATTTGTGCTAAAACGACTGCTTTGTTCTCTTGTTAGGACAAGATACAACGAAGAATGAAAATAAAAGCCCTTTATCTTTTTATTCACTGTCGTGCCTGTTGTTTCTTAAATCATTCTCGCATACAATTTGCTTTAATGACTTCTTAGAATGTCCTGAAATCCAAGGATTTAAATGGTACCTAGTGAAATTGTTTAATTTGCAGTTGCAGACGAATATGCAATGTTCGCTAAAGTAATTTGTGTACTTGGATATTTTCTTTGAAACAAAGTTTTAAAATTGCATTTTTAACAAATAAACATCACTGTTAAAAACTGGCAACAAGCTCCTTCAATTCAAAGTTTTAAGAAACTTTTTATTTCAAGGGATTCGAATTGTATACAGTACGTACATAGTCAGATTAGCGGTAACGATATTTGATATGGGACGTAATTTAGGTTATGAAAGTTATTGACTTAAATTCCCCATTATTTATGATCGAATTTCCGTTCCCATTTCAAATAATGAGTTATGATGATGCTTCCTAGCCGATTTTGATTTTTGGGCGACTGTTTATTCAGAGAAAAGGTCTTAAAAAGAGGGTTTTGGTTTTCTACCCTTTCATTTGTTCTGAGGTGACTCGAGTACCCAATCAATAAGTATAAGCATAGTGTAAGGAGGTCACAACGACATGAGACCAAAACGTGTCAAAAATCAGCCACCAAAATGAGTAGGTAGTTAAGGTTTTAGTTGAGTGTAAGTAATTCGTTTTTATATCTCAATCTGCATTCTAATTATAATTTAACGCTTAATAATTTTACATATTGGTTAGATAAATCTTTATTGATCAGTAGTAGCAAGTAGCCGGTAAGTTAGTAAAAACGAATAAAGCGTAAGGCTTAGTATCTTAGCTTGAAGTTGGATGAGGTCTGCAACATGGAAAGGATGGACATGAGTAACTGCTACTATTTGTCTTGGACAATACGCTCACCGCAGACTGATGTCCCTTTGAAGCTCAGGACACTTAATCAGATTTCGCGTGAGAAAGCTGGCTAAAAAAAAATTAAAAGAAAAGGCATTTGAAAAAGTTCGCACTCATATAAGATAGTCCCCTCGGTTTAAATGCGTTCAAATAAAGCAAAGATAATGTTTATTTTATGTTTGCACTATGTAGGTTGAGGTAAGACTCAACCTTAACTGAAACGAATGAGCCAGCTTTCTCACGCGAAATCTGATTAAGTGTCCTGAGCTTCAAAGGGACATCAGTCTGCGGTGAGCGTATTGTCCAAGACAAATAGTAGCAGTTACTCATGTCCATCCTTTCCATGTTGCAGACCTCATCCAACTTCAAGCTAAGATACTAAGCCTTACGCTTTATTCGTTTTTACTAACTTACCGGCTACTTGCTGATCAATAAAGATTTATCTAACCAATATGTAAAATTATTAAGCGTTAAATTATAATTAGAATGCAGATTGAGATATAAAAACTAATTACTTACACTCAACTAAAACCTTAACTACCTACTCATTTTGGTGGCTGATTTTTGACACGTTTTGGTCTCATGTCGTTGTGACCTCCTTACACTATGCTTATACTTATTGATTGGGTACTCGAGTCACCTCAGAACAAATGAAAGGGTAGAAAACCAAAACCCTCTTTTTAAGACCTTTTCTCTGAATGCACAGTCACCAAAAAATCAAAATCGGCTAGGAAGCATCTTCATAACTCATTATTTGAAATGGGAACGGAAATTCGATCATAAATAATGTGGAATTTAAGTCAATAACTTTCATAACCTAAATTACGTCCCATATCAAATATCGTTACCGCTAATCTGACTATGTACGTACATAGGTACTGTATACAATTCGAATCTCTTGAAATAAAAGCCTTGAAAGCTATGACTATATAACTAAACTATATAAGACCATGAAGACAAATAAATGAATAGGCTCTTGAAACTAAGGAAACCTAAGCATTAATCATAACAGATTATTCTTTAATAATTCTTTATAATTCAATAATCTGGCTAGTTCCTTTATATAACACAATTAGATATCTTGGAAATTTGGAGATTTCAACCCAAGAATATCTTTACCTAATTGTTAATGTTACTTGCTCGCCGTTTCTTTTGAGAGTGTGAATGAAAGCCTGTAAATGCGCGTGCCTTCGCATCTCAAGGCAATATATCTTCCTCATGACATACGAAAACAATAACTTAAGTGTTTTGGGCGACACCTGGAACAAAGCTCCTTGAACGCTTGACACGCGGTATGAAATTACCCCTTATCATTGCCCTGTTATTCAAGGAAGTGTCCCATAGTTGGTAGAATGTCATCTCAATGCCTCATTATATTATTCTCAGAATATAACTGCTTAACCAGCTTGTCAGAATAATCCCATTTCTGGGAAAGTGTCTCTTGTCACTCTGGTTTTACACTTACCTTATAATATCGATAGCTTCTGATCTACATTTCCCTGTATCAGATACGGAGCTTACCATCCATATGATGTCAAAAAACGTCTCTATCGGAGTTGTCTTTGAAGCGGTTGTGAAAATTATTTCCAAGTCATCCCTAGTCCGTAACAGCTAAAGAATTGGATTCAAGGAGCAAAATGGCAATAAGTCCATTGACATGTTTAGAATACCAAAGGTTGTATTGGATTTGACACCGTTGAAGTGAATGCAAAACGAGTTCAATATACTGCAAAGCTTATTGTTTTTTGCTTTCACGCTTGCTTATTTTTAAGCGTTATATCGCTCTACTGCTTAGATTTATCTGACCTAAAATTATGTTATGTTACTCCACTATGGATTCACAAGCTCTAAATCTATACACGTAGGTATACATGAGGGTTATTCAGTTGGGCCTTTCTCATTTTAGACTGTTTCATCAAGTTTCATGGCTTAAATTTTGTACCTATCTTATTATAATGTGACGGCCACCGAGCCTTTGGCAGGTGCTGATAAAATAAATCTGTGAGTGGAGTAATAAAATTCAAATATAAAGCAGTCATTGATTTGTGAAACAAGGGTAATTTTGTAAGGTATATAGATGGTGCACATGGTCTCTGTCCAGGCTGTAAGACTGTGGAACGCACTACCCGAATCTATAAGGAAAACATTGTCCTTGCCAGTATTCAAAACTCGCGTAAAGAATTTCTATTTCTCAGAGAATTTATAATAGGTATATGTATACATATATATATTATATTTATATCATAGAAATATTTATTTTATTGGTTTATATTTTTTCGTAGGTTTAAATGTATTTATTGTATGTACAGTACACCCCTGCCTGTCTTGCTTCCATATTTCTCCCCATCCAAAGGTTGTCTGGAAGAAATCGCTTCTAAGCGATAAGACCGCCCCTTGTACCAAATGTTTATTGTAAGTTTTTATTTCTGTAATTTCTTAAGGTGTGCAATAAAGTATTTTGTATTGTATTGTGCACAGTATTGTTAGTTCAGCCATGATTCACAATAATAATGTAGGTACGCATGCCCAATTTGTAGGTAATTATTGGTAAATTTTTTTTTATAATTACATAGATACACTACGAGTAATTCTGCTCTGACGACTTATCCTGTTGTTTTCAAATCATGGTAAGTACTTAGATGCCGTGGGGTGCCGGCAGTAGAATGTTACCCCTCCTCTCATGCCCATGCAGTAAGATCCTTCAAAAGGATGCCTCCGGAAGATGGGCAGCAGCGTCTTTCCGTGAATCAACAACCTGTGTATTTTGATATTGTGAATTATGGATTACTTTGGTAAAACGATTTTTTTTGGTTTTTAAATGTCTCCCTGCAAGAACTATCTAAGAGTAACAAGATAGGTATTTAAAACAATGACATCTTTTGACTTAGCTACAAAAGCAAAAGCTTGGTTTGCAGGAGACCTGTCTCGTCCCAGCAGGCTGTTGTTATGGGCGAATAAATGCAGTTTACAGCTCACGCCTGGGGCCTGCGCTTAGCAACTTTATTTGCAACTTTGCATGTCCACCGTCGTTGCAATGCAACGCTTAAGGGAAAAATAAGTAACGCATCTTTCAACTTTATGCAACAGTAATACTTAAACTTAGTTGATTTAACAAATAATTTGCAATTTTATTCTTCACAACCTCCGTGGCTCAGTTGGCCCTAAAGCAGGCTGAGACGTAAGGGGTTGCGGGGTAGATGCCTACGAGTGGCAAATGTTATCTTTTAGAATATTAATTTATTTTATTTACACATCTTTTGACTCTATGCAACAGTAATTGCCTCTAAAATTGCTTCGTTGGTTTTGCAGCGCTAGGTATAGTCGCAAATACAATACTGAGAGACCAAGCTACTTATTATCTTCATACATGTTTAAACAGAATACGAGCAGGTTTATTCAGCGTAGCGCGAAGATGTTTTTATCCAGCATGAAACTGGAGAGTTTATTAAGGAATACTATTGTAAGAAATTGTTATTTTTACATAGGCGTAGTACTCCATTTCGTAACCATTTTTATTTTTTTTTATTCGGGGAAACAAACTTTACAATACCGTAGATAATTTTAGTAAAGTAAGAGTAACACTTAAACCAGTGAATTTTCCACCATTACATATTACATTTTACGAAAACATATGGGAATACCACAGTTAGCGAAGCTATGTTATGATTATTCAAAAACAAAAGAAAACATCAAACAATTTTATTATTCTTTTGTTTTTGATTATTCATAACATAGCTTCGCTAACTGTGGTATTCAACAAATAATTTTAACTATAGAATGGCCTTTCAACAATGACATTTCAACAAAGATCTTTATCAATTTAAATAACCCAGAATATTATCGAAGTCGCTAACACTACTTCGGAGTGGAATTACACGGCAGTCAACACCTCGGCGTCTCACCTGAAGATGCCTCGCGGAGAGGCGAAACACGTGTCGTCGTGTGGGTTTGGGTATGCATGTTGCACTAACAACCTAGTTCTCCCTGCATGTGCATAATTAGCGGGAGGGGTTGTATATGCATCTCAGCATTAGCGGAATCAAAACTAGATAATTTTCATTGCGTTTTTTTATATATTTTTGTAAACAACATTTTAATGGCCAAGGACGTAGCTATTTTTCCCTCCACAAAGCAAATACTAGCTACAAAGGACAGCAATCTACATACATAGAGTAGTGCAAAAGGTGGAAATCAAATGCTAATTCCCGAAATGAGAGTAGAGAGCGAGCATATCAGTTGCACGCCCGTGAGTTTCAAAGGCACCGTTCGTTGCAAAGGTTTCCCAGCGAAATATTTATGGCTCCCCAGGTACTCAGTGTCTCTTTGTAAATTTATGAGGAATTTTTTTGTTGAATAGACATGAAAATTATGAAGGCGTTTATTTGAGTGGTGCGAGTGTTTGGGAGTAACATTATTTCATAAAGCTTTCTGCGAAGCTCGGCATGCTCTCTGTTGCTCATGTTTTTACATGAAGCTCCCGATTGAAATGTAAATTGGATTGAAATTGGTCGGCAAAGCCAATATATTACCAAAAAGATACGAAAATCGCTTTCGCGGCATACCATGCGAATGGCAAAAATTATCACACAGAGTGATGTATCATATTATGAATGTTTGCTTGCTAGAGCTTAGTAATTACATAGCTTGTAATTAAGCTTCAAACGCGATTAGACTCAAGGGGAATATCTAACACCCAGCAGGTAATTAAACACGTTGATAATTAGATGGCTACCTCCTCGGTAAAGTTACGTTTAAACATGGTGTATTATAATATGTGTACTAAACCGACAGGGGGTGATTCTGACTATCAAGGACCAACTAAAGTTTGACGAGTTTCCAGAATTTGGTGATTTTCCTTCAAGATAAGTCCATAGAAGTTTTAACTTTTAGAGCTACACTCTAATGAAAACCTGAATGTTACTCAGTTGATTCACGACAGGGTTGACGTTGAACTCTGCGAAGAGTTGCCGTATAGGTAGGTAGGTAGGTACAAATAAAAATACCTTAAAGGAGAGGTTTTTCTTTCAAAAGGTAAAAAAATAAATTTATAAACTCAGCATCATATTCACACTACACTACATAAAAATGTAAATAAGAATAAATAAATACGAAATCCCGATTATTTTCCCCTCCAAGACTATTTGTTCTGTAAGTGTAAAAGTGAAATTTTCTTATATTTCTCCTTATTTTTTTTACCAGAAGAAAGTGGTCCCGAAGGCTGCAACAGTACTGTCGCGAGATACGTCATCGGCAGGCCGCAGTCCCAGTTTTCATACCAATCACAATATAAAGCTAACCTTACGTTCGACAAAGTAAAACACAGTTTGGATTGTACTAGTTGTTCGCCACGAACTTGAACGAGCGAGCGACTTCTTTCGATGAAGCCCTATTGCATTAAAATTTGATTTTACGTAGCTATGATAGCTGGATTTGGACTAAATTGTACCTACGTACAATTTCTCCTCTCATGCCCGTGGAATCAGTAAGAGCCTGCTAAGGGATACCTCCGGAAGATGGGCAGCAGCGTCTTTCCGTGTATCAACATCCCGTACTGCGCTCGCCAATCCGCCTGCCAAGCGTGGTGAGTATGGCAACTAACCGTCATGAAGATCCATGAGGGAGGCCTGCGTTTAGTAGTGGACGTCTTACGGCTGAAATGATGATGATGATGATTTACCTATGTGAGCGACCGCCTAAAATTCATCCAACCAGAAAGACATAAAACAAATTATACTTTTACCATGCCATCACAAAATAAAATATACATGATAAAGGCGGTTAATATTTGTTGGAGAAACATGACAGCGCCATCTCTTGTCTGATAACGTAACTTATGTAGATTTCTTACACATTCGATGATTTCTAAAAAACTAGCAAATAAGACCCGTGATAAATTTCTCGGAAAACTCAATGTTCTTGCAATCGGTGACCATAAAAGAAATATCTGAAATAATTCGGAATTTAAAAATAAAAGAAGCTTCGGATACGATAACTTACCTCCTTTTCTTATAAAACAATGTGCATAACAATTATCCCCTTCTCTATTATTATTATTTACAAAAGGAAGCCTGCCTGATGCACTCAAACTACCAATTGGAACTGCAGTTTAAACCCTTTCAATTACATAAAGACTATACGTACCTTTGAAAACACAAAATTGGAATCAGTATATAATTTTTTCCTCTAATCTTTATATTCGCTTCTATTTGTTTAAGTTTCTGAAGCTTATTTCCACAAACTTTGGAGATAGGGAGGGGGGGGGGGGGTATTTATTTCAACATTTTAGTAAATAAGTCGAAAACCATACGGCTTTAAGGAAAACTCTTAAAGCTTTTTATTAATGTGCGCCCTTTCATATGATATCCCACATGACTTAGTAACTTTACTTAAAATTTATGAGACACCCTTGACAGACAGACATAGTAACATCATAAGGGTTATTTTTACCATTTTGCTCCGGAACCCTAAAAAAGTATATTACGATATTACTAATCATCTGGTTTCCATAGTTTGGAACTAGATGGATGCTGAGTGAAGTGTACAACAATAATTATTTATTTTATTTCAAGATAACAATTAGGAAAAAACCTTTCATTGGCTTTGATTTTACTGCATTAATATGTTGATATTCGTTGTTGATTACGCAGCTTCTCATCTTGGATTGTGGCAATAACCAGAACATTAGACGTGATTAAATCCGGATTATATTACCTATCCCAACAGAATACTAATTGAACTAACCTTGTTATTTAATCAGACTAAGGATTTATGGGCATGCAGCGTCTCTGGGAACTGTATAGTCGTATTGCCTAAAGATTAGTGGTCGAATGTTAGCTATGTGGCCTAGCCTAGGGTTTAATGGATTGACTGGACATATTCTTGTTGTAACTGCGATATATCGCCGTAGGGTACCGGCAGTAGAATGTTACCCCTCCTCTCATACCCATGGATGCAGTAAGAGCCTGCTAAGGGATACCTCCGGAGGATGAGCAGCAGCATCTTTTCTTAGTTTTTCCCATCTTCCGGAGGTATCACTTAGCAAGCTCTTACTGCATCCACGGGCATGAGAGGAAGGGTAACATTCTACTGCTGGCACCCCACGACAGTAAAAATAAAGGCAAACACGATAAATACCCGATAATCCTATAACGTAATAATCAGTGTACCACTTAAAAAAATTGCATAGTTTCTACTTTTTTTTTAATTTATTTATTGTTTACAAATAATATTACATGCTTAATATAAAATAGCAACTAGAAACCACTAAGGTTTAATGCTTATGCTATTTATGGGTCACAAATCAAGTTTGTGTTCTAAGTACTTAACTATAAAATATGCTAATTGTTACAATCATCATCATCTTTACAATAATATTAAGTTTACTATATAATAATAATTTTAAGAGCGCTAGGTAATTTAACATTACATACCTAATAAATGTTGAATGTGTATATCGTTTAAAAATATATATTGAACCTAAACTATTGTGATATTATTTTAGCTAGATATTGAACTAATTCTTCGAAAAACTTCTCGAATGGAGGCCACGGATCGGCAAGCGCAGCGTAGGACGTCCACCTACAAGATGGGCAGACGACTTGGTGAGAACTGCTGGTCGGCGGTGGATGCAGACGGCTTCCAACCGCAGTACTTGGAGATCAATGAGGGAGGCCTTTGTCCAGCAGTGGACGTCCTACGGCTGAAATGATGATGATGATTGAACTAATGAAATGTTTTTTTTTATTTAAATTTGATGTTCGAAGGCGTTATCTGATTGCAAAGACCGGTTGGTAGGTTGTTGATAAGCCGAGGAACAATGTACTCGGTCGTGCGCTCACCCTATAACTTCACTAAGGACTCAGCACAGCAGATGTCTTTCTAAGACCATTATGCTTTATTAAGAAGCAGAAATGGCCTGCCGAGTACGATTTACAATATAAGATTAGAAGCGATTTTCAGCTGTTTTTGTGGCATAACGCTAGCAAAAAGTGCTCTTGGGACCCCGAACGAGTTCAAGAACACGTAATTAGATAATAACGATGTCGGCCAATGAGGCAATTACTGGGCGAAACGGGGCTTACTCCCAGGCCTAAGTTGCGGTCACGGCTGACGAACAATAACTTCAGAACAACTTCCACCCCCCTTGTAAATAAGCAACAAGGAACAAACAAAACAACTTTCAATTGCGGTTGCTTTATTTGGAATTTGATTTCATTCGATTTTCAAGGAAGAAATCTAATTGAGTTCCATTGTCAAACGTTCTTTGTTTGCGTTCAAGAACTCAAAGATTATTGTTTACTGTGCTTGGTAAATACCTACGTTAAGCAAGCGCGTTTCCGGGCTTTCAGCAACTCCACTCAACTTGTAAAGTTAAAATGGTAAAATTGTTTCTATAGAATTTCTGTGCTACGATATATACCCATTATACAATATATACCCATTGTGGACCTTGACGTGATCTAGGTTCATTGTGGATTTTTCATTTTTCTAAGCAGTTTTTATCTTTTCTGAGTTAGCTCTTGAAGATTAATTAGTGGCTTTCACGGATACCTAAAATGTTTAGAATATAATCTTTTGTTTATTTTACCTAAACACAATAAACAGAAATAAAACAATCCTAAGTGTTATAGGTGCGTTGAAAATAATAACAGCGTAGGTAGCAAATGCAAACAAAGTAACATTAGGTTACGAATATAAAAAATTACCTGTTAGAACATTATCATCATTTCAGCCATAAATCATCCACTGAAGAACACAGGCCTCCCCCATGGATCTCTATGAGGGGTAGTTGCCATTCTCACCACGCTTGGCAGGCGGGTTGGTGAGCGCAGTATGGGATGTTGATACACGGATAGACGCTGCTGCCCATCTTAGGAGGTATCCCTTAGCAGGCTCTTACTGCATCCATGGGCATAATAGGAGGGGTATCATTCTACTGCCGGCACCCCACGGCGGAATATAGGCTGTTCTCTAATATCTGAATTTGATATTTTAGAACATTATATCGACACCTGCAATTTAAAACATTGTAACTCACTTTTTTACGAAATTGAGTTATAAACACAGCCTTACTAATAAAAAAATGCGATTTTATATGCGCTTACCCTTGTAGCTCAATTCACTCTCGTTACGATTTTAACCAGCGTAAAAACATTGTAACTAATCGTCCACTAACGATGATAAAAAGGTATCTTTAGTTACACACACTTGCTCGTTGTAAGTATTAATAATTTTACGAAACAATAATTGTAACGTAATATACAATTTTTTTCTTGGTAAGATAGTTTACATAAATGAAAATATTTAATCAACTTTCATCGTAAATTGAGTTACGATGTTGTCGTTCTTAAAAACGTAATTATATTTGAAACGTAAGAAAAATTTAGGCAAAGAATTCACTTATAGAAAGGGACAGCTAATACCAAAAAAATAAATTAAGCCAAGCTGTGGTTGTAAATGTCGAGAATTGATTACAGAAAACCAAAGAAATTCAATATTTAATAATTTTTGGTCATTAGGTGATCATAATAAACCAGCTGATTATTTAAGTCGACTTGTCAAAAGAGTTTCGAGAAAACAAATTATGGCTGGGTCAGCTTCATCTAGCCGACGTAAGTGTTCTTTTGAGTATTATTTGTATTTAGATGGTCAAGAAACACGAACTTGTAAAACTATGTTATTAAATACCTTTTCAATAAGCAATATGTGGATACAAACTCTTTTCAAAAAAATGAATAATTCTGCTACATTTTAAATTATATTAGAGGCAATCGCTCGCGCAAAAATATTATTCCCGACCAAATTAAACAATGTATTCAAAATCACACATCGGAAATGCCATTGGTAGACTCACACTACGTAAGAAGTAGATCATCTAAACAGTACCTGGATGCAGAACTAAGCTTACCTATTCTTTATAAGTTATATAATGAATTTATGAAAGAAGAACATCCTGATCAGGAAGTGGCTACATCTCTGCAATATAGACAAATATTTATCACGGAATTTAATATTGAGTTTAATAAGCCTAAGAAGGACCAGCGCCCCAAATGTGACATTTTTAGAAACGCTTGTTTATCTGATAAAAGTAAGTCAGAACATGATTTAGCTTTACGTTGCAAATAAAGAAGTAGTTAGAACTTTGAAGGACATTGACAAGAACCGAGCCAAGAACTCTGATTATGTTGTAACAGGAGTTTATGATTTACAAAAAATTCTAAACACTCCACAGTCCACATTTATTATAAAAGGAAACTTGCTACTTATAATTTCACTATTTTTGATATGGGTAAAAGTGTAGGATATTGCTATGTGTGAGACGAAACTATCGGACGTAAGGGCTCGAATGAAATCAGTAGTTTTGTTTTCGACTTTATAAAAATGAAGGTTCAGGAAGGTTATACTGAATTCAATTTTTACTCCGATAGCTGTGGTGGACAAAATAAAAATACGATAGTATGATTCGATGTGCGCTTATGATAGCAAGATGTTCAATATTACTATAAATCATCACTTTTTCGAAGTTGGACACTCTCAAAATAAGGGTGACGCAATGCACGCACTAATAGAGCGGAGAAAACAATTTAAAAGATTTAAAAAATGTCCGTGTTACATTCTTGTCAAACTTTATTGTAGTTGCCTAAAACTGGACGAGGAAGGAAGCCATCTTTCTGACACAGAGTTTGATCATTTTCCCTCTGCTTTCACGCAAATATATGAACTTGCGTGGAAGCAGAGGCAAAATGATATTATGATATAAATTGAAAGGCTGATTTGTTTATGGTTATTTTTTTTTCAGTAAAGATTTAATTTGTCTATTTCATCTTACATTTTCTGTCAAACTTTATTGTAGTTGCGTGGAACTGGAGGGTGAAGCAAGCCATTGCTCTGTCACAAAAGACAATTCCCCCACTTCCACCCAAATATAATAAAGCCTAACGGGAACTGTACGTCCTTAAAAAGTTTTAATACAATATTTTTAAAATATGTTTATTTTACATTACTTTGTAAAATTTAGAAACTTTGTGAACCTGATTGTAAAGGCTGATTAGCTATAGGTTAATTTTGATATTTTAGAATAATAATAATAACAATTTTGCTAATTAATTATTATTTTTATTTTTATGGTAACTCAAATAGTAGAATAAAATAAATATTGTGCATTGTAACTCAGACTTACAATTATTTTTCTCGGTGAATTAGTTATTATCATACTAAATTGCATTGTATGTCTGAGTTACAACTGTAATTTAGAAAACCGTTTTTCGTGAAACATCATTGTAAGTCATAAAAATATATAAAATACATAAGTAAACAACGTATTAGTCATACAGCAATGTAGATTATTCCTTTTTACATATATTTACAAAGTTGGAGGGCCCTAGGACTTGTAGGAACAAAGTAAGAAATTTTTAAATCTTTGATTCGCTCTACTGAAAAGTAGTGAAAAATGAGTTACCATGTTTTAAATTGCAGGTGTCGATATGTGGGTATTAAACTCAATTTTTTCTAAGTTTTAGTTCGGTACCTACCGCTTTAAAAAAATGTAAGGCCTTTACATCTACCTCTATTGTAGATGATTTATACCATGACTACAATAAACGAAATTTCTACACACGTTAATTACATAGACGTTGAAAATAGGTTTCCAACGTGTTCAGTTCCTCCCAGGGGAACTTTCATCAGGGAAGGAGAAGGTACCGCGTAACACTTCTTTAATTGTTCCAATGATGAAATTTCCTATGGGAAGGAACTAAACACGTTGGAAACCTATTTTCAACGTATAGAGGTAGAGGTAATTAACGTGAGTAGAAAACCCGTTGGACATTACAATTGATTGTGTAACTCACGAGTGTTTTAAAAGTGATACAATAAAACTGCTGAGGATTAAGGTGTGCACCTTAATCCTCAGGTTATAGGTAACCACTTATAAGTTATAATATAACCCATAACCATGGGTAACAACTTTAAAGTTAGACATCATAAATTAAAAGTTGTGGCGTAGTTTCCGTAATGGTCTCGACTCACGGGCTTATTATGGCGTTCATCATAATAACTTTTCAGCTTATTTTACATAAAACCACCCTTTACATTAGCCGTTAAATTAACCTTGTTTGGTAACATTTTACTACGCGGCTGCTTTTAAACTTCCTTAACTGATTTGTTTGCCCCCATTTTGTTTTGTTTTAGGGAGGAATTTAGTAAAATGTATATAATAAAATAGATACATATATATAGAGGTATATATAATAGTCCTCCTCATCGGTCTCGATAACGGCGACTCTAAACTAATTATTACCGAATATTTCTTAAATGAGCCCTGATATGGCTCGTTAGACCAAACTTGGTTTTAAATACCCTACGACACGTATGGCAGTAGATAAAATAAAATAAAACAAATAGAATAAAAATAAATAAATACTAAAATAGATACGCACGTAGTATAGAGCACATAATTATGCTTTGCTTATTTCTCACCAAACACCACACAATACGCGAGCGAGTGAAACTCGCACTTGGCCGGTTCAAATATTATTCTCCATCAGTAACCAAATAGCTATTGAACATAATGTAGCTCGTTTTACAAACTGGGTACTGTAACTGAATTTGATAGTTTAGGAGCTTCTCCTGGGAAATTAAAAGAAAATAAAGTATAGCTACCGGCGGCGTACTTTTGCTCCCTTTACCCGCTAAGGCACTCGCTCGGATTTTGTTGGGTTAGGCAGGAACTATGAATAACTTGACTGGTATATTTTTGTTCAAAAAATGTAATTAACAATTTCCAGGCAAATAATTTGTAAAAGTTAGTCGCCCTACACTACGTTTGCCGACACGCGGTCTCCACTCAAGAACCAGCCTGCCTTAACGGCCATCGGTTCTGCGGCATATGTGACCTGCCCACTGCCACTTCAGCTTGCTAATTAGCTGAACTATGTCGGTAACGTTAGTTCTTTAACGAATAACTTCGTTCCGGATTCGAGTCCTTAGAAAAACTCCAAGCATAGCTCTCTCCATAGACAGTGTCGAAGGCCTTCTCATAGTCCACAAAAGCTAAGTACATGGGGCCGATTATATTCTGTATAATCTGTCGCACTGTGTGAATATGGTCTATGGTAACGAAGCCACTTCGTAACATGGCCTGTTCTGGTGGTTGAAACTCATCGAGCCTTCGCGCGAGACGGTTCGTGATGACCCTAGAGAAAAGCCTATATGCATGGCTCAAGATCGATATGGGTCGATAGTTTTTCAGAAGGGTTTTATCACCCTTCTTGAAAAACAGAACGACTATGCCTTTGTTCCACGCGTCTTGAAGGACCGTACAAGGAGCTTTAGGAATCCTGAAGCTCCTTCAGTACGGGTATTCCTCCCGCCTTCAGAAGCTCAGTCTTGATGCCGTCCTCACCTAAGGATTTTCCATTTTAAAGCTGCCAAAGGGCCAACTCGATCTCATTCAGGCTGATCTCGGGCAAGTCTTTTGTAAAGTGGCTTGTAAGGGTGGCTCTAGGATCGTCTGAGGGCTTCGGGTCGAGGTTCGTGTGAGGTGTATAGCTGACCATAGAAATGCCTCATCTCCGAGAGGATCTTTAGCCTAGAAGTGACGACATTACCGGCTTGTGTAGTCAACTTTGTCAAGTGGCTTCTTCCGAAAGGCTGGACGAACACATTCGACTCCCGGTTCTGTTCGATAGCTTTGTCAATCTCAAGCGTCTTAGAAGCTCGGAAGTCGCGTCAAACCAGCTTTGTGACTTTTTTATTAAGGGCCCGGTTTTCTGACAAGGTTGAGGGGGGGTTTTGGCGGTCGTTCACTCATAAGCTCTAGAGTCTCCCTCATGAGTTTAGATTTCTTGCCTGTGGGTCTCGTTTTGCATAGTACCCTCCTCCCTAAGAATCTACACCACTTGGTCGAATTTTTGGTCAACGCTGTCTGTGGTTTCTAGGGCAGCAAATCGGTTTTCCTGTTTTAGTTGGAAAGCTTGGGAGCCAATCGCAGTCTGGAGCAGATTCGGTCGGAGCCTGAACTTCATCAAACGGATTCTTTCGCGCTTGTAGTCAATATTCAGAGTGCTTCGTACGAGCCGGTGGTCGCTTCCGATTTTAAGTCTGGCGACCACTGAGACATCTCTGAATATGCGTCTTTTATCCACCATGATGAAGTCGATCTCAATTTTTGTTCTTCCATCGGGGCTTTGCCACATGCACTTTCTTTGAGGCCGCTTTCTAGAAAGTTGACGAGCATTTGCCCTCTGTCATTTCTGCTGCCATAACCGTATGGTCTCACTGAAGATTCGCTGCCAGTTTGTACTCCCACTTTGGCGTTAAAATCTCTGACAATGTTGTAGTGTGCCTTTGGGGTGTTATCACATTTAAATTGAATAAATCACATAATTGAATTCGTTCGCTTCAGAAAACTTTTTTCTAAGTGAGGTCACTCTTTCACGTGATGGACAGATGAAATGATGATTTTCCAACGCTTGGAAGTCAGGAAGGGACTTATAGGCCGACGATGATAAATAAATAATTAATGCTGGACAATGATGATGACGATGCTAACCAACAAGACTTATTCAAATACAACGCTTAACAAAAACTTACCAATTAAATGCTTCAGCTGGTTTTGATTTGAACAACGTAAAACTTACCTGCAAAATAAAATAAAACTTAATTAGATCTTGTCAATTTTTTTTTCCAAAATATGTTTGACAATAATATTTTTTTTAAATAATCAACTTTCAAATTTGAATCATATAGCTAAATGGTATGCAAAGCAGCCTCCTTTACAAGTTTTTGTTTATCTTAGAAACAACTATAGGTATCGATTTTGATTAAACTTGTATTATTCCCGAAGTTGATGTAAAGTAAAGTTGGTAAAGTTCTAAGCAAATTTAAGAATTTTCACATATAATTTGCTTGGAAACCCCTAATATTTAAATATTAAGTGAATATTTAAAACTTTAGTGTATAATTAACCACAGTGAATACATTTAGGTACCAAAATATAATTCAACCGACGCCATTTACAGGGAAAATGCATACTAACTGCAAACTGCATGCCTGACCGGACGGTCAGGCATGCAGTTTTCCCTGCGTATTCTACTAAAACTTAAATGATTGATTATCCTTGATAATTTTTTATCAAATTATTGCAACTTACCTACTAAAAATCTTCAAAAAATGGTTGCTCTCATGTCTACTTAGACGAGATAAATCATAAAAAAAACAGTTCTATGTTTAAAATTTGACGTATGCTATTATTTACTGTAATTTTTTAAGTTATTGCTGGCCTGAGAAAAAAAGAAGAATAATAATTCTCATACTGATTCGGTTGGGTGGTACAAGATGGCAATACATTTTATACATTTATTCGTTTACGTTGGGAAGTAATTTTTTGTAATTTCTATCCTACCAGATTTTAGTGGTACAGGATGGGAACCCTTCAATCAAGTCAGTGGGCGAGTAGCGGCCACGCGCTCCTCGTCCGCTAAGTTCGTGTCTGCAATATAATTATATAATGAAAACTTTATATAATATAATATAAAAACTAATAACTAAGCAAATCGTGTGAGATATTTACCACGTTCCAAATCTAAACCTTTAATTTAAATTCACTTTACACGCTGAACCTCAAATTCTATTTTCGAATTGACTCGAGTCTCGACCCAGATAAAACTCTACTATTTTATTCTCTAAATAGGTTTAGAATTTGATAGACTAGACTAGAGGTACCGCACAGTTTTGCCGAAAAGCTTGGCTACATATCCAAAACTCTATATGAATAGATGTAATCATAGAAAATTTCATTTCCATGGATGTCTTTTCATTCACTAGCAAATTAATATTCCGATTGAACCGTTCTTGGTATTTACACACTGAAGCACCGGCAACGTCGAGCGTACGATCCAGATTTTCAACGCATACCGATTCTAAAATATGCAACAGCTCAATACTGTGGCATTCTAGACGTTTCGATCTTCTGTTTGCTTAGCGCTCGGTCCTAACTTGCTTTGTCATTTTGTCGGGAAAACGCTGCATTCCCGGTAGAGCAAATAAAACGTAGTCAACTGTATTTGCTTCTGAGCTTTTGGAATATGGAAGACCATTTCAGGCGTGTTCCCATAAGCAAACAACGATTTAAATTGATTCAAAGAGCTATTATTAAAGCTCTGGACTTGAACCTCTACAATAACGTCAACAAATCAATAAAACTGCTTTGTTATAGAGCTCTAATTATTCAATGAACCAGATTGAAGCGTAAATAGTAATATTATCTTAGATAAACAATGTTGTTGTCTAATGATCGATAGGTACCTACACCATTAGAAAAGAGATGTATCTCTTTTATAATGGTGTAGGTACCTATTAAAAAAGGTACCTAAGTAAAAATTTTGTAATTTGCATAACGAAAGAATGTACGTAGTGCCGACAACCCCTCACTACTACGTACTACGTACTTGTTCACTATTGGAGTTAAGTATGTATACTACTGTATACATACTTATCATACTGACTGTAAACATACATACTGTACCTCTATACATACTTATCTCCAATAGTGAATAAGTACGTAGTACGTAGTAGTGAGGAGTTGTCGGCACTACGTACATTCTTTCGTTATGCAAATTACAAAATTTTTGGGGCAGTTAGTACACTGTTTACCTGGAATGTCAAAGTGAAAAGTGTTTTCTATGCGATAGAAACAAGTATTGATAAAAAATAACAAGATATTTACCATGATAAGTACGTATTAAAAATATGTGTTTTCTATACGTTAAAAACATTAACGAATGAGTAAATATATTTTTGTTTGTAGTCAACTTTAATTAAGTTTCCTAGTATTTGCGTTACTACTTTTTTAAAAACATATGCAATCTAAGCCTTTATAGAGTTAAATCTATTTAATTTTGTTATAGGGTGTCATAATAAAATTAGTCTTAGAGAAAAATCTGTATTTATTAATTAAAAGCGTAGCAACTAATAGCGTAGAACTATTTGTGAAGAGTTTATCCGGGAAAGAACTACCACCATACCTATTTTTGCCGCCGAGCAGTAATGTCTGCATTGCTGTGTTCCAGTTTGAAGGGTAATGGAGCCGGTGAAATTACGGGTACGTGAGACTTTACAACTCTGTCTCAGGGTGACGGGCGCAATGCAATGCAGCGTTGGTTACATAGTCACATGCTTCATAATCACCGCGGTATTGCTGTTGTAATAGGTATAGGTAACCGCTTGAAATCAGGTGGGCCATCGGCTTTTCCCTTCATTAAGTCGTATAAAAAACGTAACTTTGCCTTACTTATTCCGACCCAACGTTCCGACTGTGTGACAACCGCCGTGGTCCTGTGCTATTATTATACCCGAAACCACAGTTGTTATCCTTACTAAAATCTCACTTATATTATAATGCCGAGAGTTTGTTTGTATAGATGTATGGATGTATGTTACCTCTTCACGCAAATTAATTTGTATATTATTAATATAATAAGGATTAAGCTGAAATTTTGCAAACGTATAGATGTTAACCAGGAATAACACATAAGCAATTTTTATCCGGGTACAACGCATGCGAAAGGGCGGGCACAAACTAGTTAGGTACACTAAAATTCCCGAAATATAAAGTGCAAAGAAACTTATGTCTATGGAAAACAAATAAGAGGAAATTGCACTGAATGTTTAGACCAAATAAATTTTGTACACCGCAGATAATGTACATTCATAGAACTTGTTAAATTTTCGCGATTTGTTTACACATTATTAATTTTTAAAGTACAGGATTTTATCGCGTAGGTACCTACTTTTGCCCTCCCGCGACCAAGAACGCTGAAACGTCGGCGTCGGGAAAATAATAAAAAAGGTACGCGATAAAATCCTAAAAACTAATAATAAGTACATTCATTGCTACTCGTAGTAATATTTTAATCTCTATTTTAATATTCAAACGACACACTAAGATATGGACCGATAAGTTTAGTGAGGGCCTTGCTTTATTATTCCAGGCTATCTTAACAACAGTTAGAACACAGGACTATGGTTAACGAAGCCACATAAGTTTTAAGTGGCCTCTGGGGTCCCAAGTTCCCGTCCGTTTACCCCCAAACAACAAAGTTATTTGTTGTAGTGTCTAACCTAAAACGTTGATGCTTACTCAACTTTGATGCCAGTTGTTTCGATACATTAGAATATTAAGCAACTTGGTGTCCTATGCCAAAGGCAGACTGTCTAGCTAAACAGCATCCATCATTAATGTAAAGTAAAATCAATCGACCGGTGGCGAGGTGGGTCGACGATATAGTACCATCGCGGGGCGTCAATAGATGCGACTGTTATAGGACCGTGGTGTATAGCACAAACTTAGGCAAGCCTATACCTAGTAGCGTTTGAAATGGATCTGTGTATGATGATGATGATGAAATCTATTCGGGTAAAAGACTAGGATTTCATTGTCCTTTTATATGATACCCATAACATATTATGGGTATCAAATAATAGGAGCTTGACTATAAATAGATCACTCATCCATCATCTTATGACGGCCACCCGTTTAAATTACCTTTGTATCCAGAACTAATGCTGCGTGCAAATGTTTAGCTAAATATGATATAAACACAACAATATAAAATAGCTTTATTGTAACATCAAGGCGATATTTATTTTTGTTCCGAGTCTGTTCATTCCCAATTTTTATGAAAAAAAACATAGAAAACAGGAAGTGGTTCAAATTGAACTTGCAAAATTTGTTATCTAGAAAGAATGAATCGCCGCGGCCGGCAGTAAAATGTTACTTATCCTCTCTTGCCCGTGGATTTAGAAAGAGCCTGCTAAGGGATAACTGCGGAAGATGGGCAGTAGCGTCTTTCCGTGTATCAACATGCTGCATACTGCGCTGCTAATCCGCCTGCCAAGCGTGGTGAGAATGGCAATTACCCCTCATGGAGATCCATGATGAGGCCTCCCATTATGGATTCATGTGTTCAGTAGTGGACGTTTGACGGCTGAAATGATGATGATAAGTAAGAATGAATGTAGGAAATACTGCAAGTTTAGAATATTTAAAACAGTGTACGTGGTAGATAAAACCTATCTCAGAAAAAAACATTCCCGCACTTGGTAAATATTTTCACTCAAACATAGTCAAATGCTTAATAATTCCGCTAAAATTACACGCAGCTGCTTCAGTTTTTGATTATTCTCTTGTTTCAAAAGTTACTTGTACAGTAACGTTTCACTGGGGATATAAATAATAAAAGGAATAGATTCCATAATCTCATAAAGACTGTGGCAAATTGACAATCGGTAGTGACAGACAGCGTAGTGCCACGAACAATTATTTCAGAACTGTCCCAGGGGAAGAGCTGACATTCTCCACTCCTACTAAACATTTGCACGCAGCATTAGTTCTGGTGACAAAGGTACTTTAAACTGGTGGCCGTCATAAGATGGATAAGTGATCTATTTATAGTCAAGCTCCTTTTATTTGATACCCATAATAAATTATAAGATAAGAGTATCAAATAAAAGGACAATATAATATATGGTATATTGTATGTATTTGTATTATATTGTATTGCATACATACACATGTATGCATCATCATTATCCACAGCCTGATTTCACACACTGCTGGGAATAATCGGCCTCCTATGTTTGTGCCATCCACCACGATCCTGCGCCAGTCGCATCCATTGACGCCCTGATGTACAATGTACGCAGTACAATATTATGCTATGTTTAACCTTTGATAATAAGTAATATGATTTTTGATGAAGTTAATGAATGTTATATTCGGTGTGAATTTTTATGTATGCCAAAATTATTTTTATATTTTTTTTTATCTGTGCTAAATATGGAATTTTTTAATAATGTGACTGTGATCGCCTTGTAAAACTGGTTTTATTGATACATTCTTGTATTGTATAGTACCTGCCAGTAATTCTTTGATTTCCCTGATACAGACACCTACCTATTTTATCTGACATGTTATCCCGTAGGTTACAAGGCAGCCCGGTATAATTAATGCGGAACGTACCGGATCCGACATTTGGAGCACACGCAACCCGCGGCGGTAAACCGTTCATTAATATTCCTCGTTGGGAGTCAGCTAGGTATTTCAAATTTGTGAGGTTTTTTTATTGAAAACACGTGTGTATTTTATAATGAACTGGCGAATCGATCCGATACCGAAAGGTATTTATGGTAAGCACGAAAAAGAACTTCCTTTTTTCAACGTTTACGTAATTAACGTGTTGAAAACCCGTAAAGCCCCCAACACAACCACGAAAAAGATATTTGACATTTACCATTGATACCATTTCGGAATTATTGCATAAGGTACTACCGCTCCATGTTCATCCCCCTGTCACTTAGTCACACAGTCTTCAAAGATAATTTATTTAATGAGGTACCGAAACAAGTATTCACCACCAAACCGATTTCGCAAGTTCTCCAACGTTCTGTTTAGTTATTTCTAGTTACGTTTTCTTATCATCTAGCATTGGTTTTTCTTCAGAAGTAGAAATGTTGAAGATGTTTGTCCTGGTGGTCATATATTGTTATGACAAAATAATATTACCCTTTATAGTGGTGGGTCGGGTTTCCGTATGTTTCTTTTCTTCTTCGTCTGCCCTTGACGTCGTCTTCGGAAGCTTAACACTTCTTATCCTTTAATTGGTACTACATCTCTCAATGTTGTCTTGTGTCTGCCTTAACTAGTAGACCTTTAGCCGGGAATCGAGAGTTGTGCTAAAGATCCCACGCATTCAGGCGGCCTCCCTCCTCTTCATGTATCCAAAGTCTTCAAAGAGATATGAAACCTATTTCTTTCATTATTTATATCCTTAGCGGAAAGTCATTTTACTTTTGAAACAACAGAATAATTAAAAGCTAAAGTACCAGGCTGTAATTTTAGCGGTATTTTATAAATGCATTTTGCACTAGAACGTTTGCGAGAAAATGGTACCGGTGGAATGCTTTTCAGACATGCTTAATCTACTTACTGACTTTAAAGATTATCTAAGTACTTTCCCAGGCATTTATAGGTCGAAAGGGGATGATGCTTGATACGTCATTAATCTTTTACTTATTGTTTTTTTCGACGTCCTCAATCAATGTATTTTGTTACCATTAGTTACAGACTTTAAAATAAGGAGGATGTTGTCAAGTCGTCTGTATCGTTTTTTAATTCCCGACACAAAAAGAGGGGTGTTATATATTTGACCGCTATATGCGTGTGAAAGGGTTATACTATTTTGTCGGGAAGAGATCGCTTCTAAGCGATAAGACCGCCCATTCTACGTACCAATTTATATTGTAAGTTTTTTATGTAATTTTTTATGTGTGCAATAATAGTACAATAAGGTACTAGTGTGTAATGTTGGTGATTACCGCTGAGGCGCTATTGAGACCCGAGCCGTTAGGTGAGGGTCTTAAGAGAGCCGAGGACGGTAATCATCGATACAAATGTGTATTATACGACGTTTTTCAACACACTTGTGAAAAAAATAATACTAAAAAATAACTTTATTTAGTAGATAAAAAGTTTATTTAGAGAAACAATTAGTAAATGTGCAGTTAGTAAAATTATAATTAACTGTTTTTGATGGCATTGCGGTCTCTTCAGATAGTTTATTTACTAAAATACTTTCATGTTGTATTGTTATTTGCGATGGTTCATTATTCGTGAAAGTAGGTGAAATCCAATCATTTGATGAACTTGGTGTTTCGCCAGTAGGACGCGCCTCAGAATCAAGTCTAATTCTTCTTGTGATTTTCGCACAAATTTCTTTCTTGTTTTGTATGGAATCTTCTACATATGATTCTGCTACATTGTTAGATCGCCATTCACCATGACGCTACAAAGTCATTATATCAGCTCCTGAATTAGCCAGCAATGAAGCTGAAGTTCTTCTGAAACTATGTCCAGTGTAGCTCTCAGCATCTGCTTAATCTATAAACTTAGCGATTTCTTTAGGCATAGAACCAAATTTGTTTATACCTATAGGCTGACAGGTACATTTACCATTCTGGTAATTTAGAAAGAAACGGCAATTTTTTGCTTGTGGTGAACGCAAACTTTCATACTTCTTAACAATTTCATAGAATGGACCGTGTATGGTGAATGAACTCGGTATTTTATTTTTCGTGATAGGTATCTTCACTAAAAGCATCTGGCCATGGTTCTTTATGTCTTTTACAGTTATATTTGTTAATTCTTGTATCTGGCATGCACCAGTTACAACAAATATTAAAGCACCCTAAAAAAAAGAAACAATAATTAAGTTCAACACACAACACTGGCTGAAGTCGCGTAGATATATAAAATTAATTTACCTAACCTTAGTAGCCAGATATTGGTTATTGACTGTATAGACCAATAATTACCCACTATTATTTTTCCCCAATATTTTTATTCTCATAAGTGAAAGTTTTATTTATTAAAAACGTACACATTATCTATTTAAATACGAATTTGCATGAAATGAGGAAGCAATAGGTAAGTACATTAATTTATTTGTACTATTGAACACGATTTGATTACAGGTGTCATTATGTGCCTAATTGCGTTGAAATTAGAGCCATTTCATGAGCAAGTATGTTGAAAAGTATTTTGTATTGTGTCTGTCTGTGGCACCGTTGCTCTTAAGAGTGGACCGATTTGAAATAAGGCTGTGCGGGCCGCTGCAGAGCCTTGGAGATCGTTAGGTTTGTCCCGTACCTTAAACGATCCTCTCAGCTTAGTCGGCTACGCGACCGTAGTCGTTACTTTTGTAGATAGTATAATATGAACGTATTTATAATCATCATCATCATCATCATTTCAGCCGTAAAACGTCCACTACTGAACTAAGGCCTCTCTCATGGATCTCCATGAGGGGTAGTTGCCATTCTCACCACGCTTGGCAGGCGGGTTGGTGAGCGCAGTACGGGATATTGATATACGGAAAGACGCTGCTGCCCATCTTCCGGAGTTGTCCCTTAGCAGGCTCTTACTGCATCCACGGGTAGGAGAGGAGGGGTAACATTCTACTGCCGGCACCCCACGGCAAATATTTGTATAAATGTGGTATTTATAATAAGCAAAACTAAATGCCAGCGTTTGCGAACGCGAACGCAACGTGAAATGGAAACCCCCAGAGTCTTATCACGGGCTGATTGCTTTATCGAAGGTAACATCGGTAGGTACATAATATGCATATTGTCATGGGAACGGGCCCGCTATCTCCTATACCGAGCCAGGATACTTTTTTTAATTATAGCAGTCCCGGTGACACTTACTTATACTCTATATATTCTACAGCTACCTAAATGACCCAAAAACATAAACGGCCGGAGTTTATGTTAGATCACAAAATAAAACAACTTCCTGAACGCACTTTTAAATATTTGACAACCAAAAAATTTCATATACATACATATATATATTTACATGTTAATTAGCAACATATTCTATAATAATATATTATTGTATAGAATATGTTGCTAATTAACAGTATTTACATCATCGAATAGTTTCTAATAAAATTATATCGCACGACAGGAGATGATTGATTAGATAATATGAACACAATAATGAATAATTATAATGAAATGGATGGGAAAAAAGAGATTCTTAAACAGACAGATGACGTGCGATTTGTTAAAGAGGCTTCCATTAGCATACTCTAATAATTTTTAGATCGACTCTTAAGTATCTGGTTAATAAATTGGTTTGAGTCTATGCTGAAGGCCTGAGTAGGACCAAAACTTAGCTCCTGGCGTTCTGAGTTGACCTTAATTATTGCCTACAACATGAAGCAAACTTTAAAAACTATCTGTAACCGATCGCTCAGCTCGAAAGTTTCACTTTTGTTAGTATAGAGTTGTCGCAACTGTTATTATAGGTAAGGTACAGTAACCTTCAATGCATAATTATCGTGTAAAATTATAGAATTTTTTAAATCTAAACAATAACAAAACTTTGCGAAACAATAGATTTGTTTCGCAAGTCAGAAACTTACTAATGTTTGAAAAAATCGGACCAATAAAAATAATGCTCGAACTTATAACAATGTTCCACACCTAATTGGCCCGACTTTAAATGACTTCGAAATGTTATTAGACTTCGCACTTCTCAGACGTACTGAAACTAGTTTGGACTCATCCTCGCCGGAGATGAATGAAAGAGTATTCGAATTGTTGTTTTTCTTTTGAGTTCTGAGAAACTTTATGCTGTACAAGTGTACACAGTCCCAAGAGGCTCTTGTTGGAGTCTCGCGTGAGCGCGAGACGAGAGAACACGGTGTACACACTCGTTTAATCATTTGTAGTCGACATCCGAGCCAAGATGGTCATGTCAAAGGCTGCTCTTTGTTAGCTTCTCCAGTGGTGCTCTGAGCTACTTTAATATAACCTAAACCTACATAATTAATTTTTACGTAATCTACATTAAAACCACAGAAAGCTTGTCAAACATGGCGTAGCTATATCTACTTCCGATGGCGGAAGGCAGAAAATAACACCATTATTATGTTTCTCTGTCAATGAGTATTTGTGTTTATATGTCAAAAGGTATTCTAATGTGTACTACAAAACCCTTAAAATTATCTATTTTCAGAGTGTGTGCTGAGAGCGACTTCTCGCTTAAATTATTAGAATTTAAGGAGTACCTTAATATTTGTCTTAGGGGAGGCTTTTATTCCTATACTGAATGCTGCAACTGGGATTTGATTACGTCATACACAGAAGTGTATTGTGCATTCAGGCAGACCCAAGCTCAAAATACCGAGAACTAGAAAAGCATATCTGTGAGTTTGGAATGTGTGGGATGCTCTACCTGCACAATCCCTCCCTGACATTGAATTGTGCAAAAGTGAATTTGAACGCTCATATTTTTCAGGATCTTGGTACTCCTACGTTGAAAATAAGTTCATGTTTGTTCTGTTTTTCATGTTTCGTTGTAACATGTTTTCTTTTCATCAAAATTTTGAAATACGATACACAATACCTAGTTTATATGAAGACTTTAATATATATACTTTAGGGTAATACTTAGCTGTATTCAAATTGTATGGTCTCGGTACCGTGACATCGGCAAACCTGCTTATCTTCGAGAATAGTTACAAGGTCACAAAATCCTTTAGCAGTGAGCATAAAAGGCGACCTCTGTCGTTTGTAGTCGTCTTAACCCTTCTCAAGATTGTGTGACGTGGAACTCATAAATGCAAAATAAATGCTTTATTGGGTTCCGGCATGAACCCTTGGCTCTAATTTGTTTTTCGATGTGCTTGTTATCCTTTCCTACTCATTGCTGATGAGTACCTACTTATGCCTTGCCCTTCACGTTAATTCTGGTTAAATACAGCCTTTTTACGTACGGTTTTCGGAACGACGTTGTAATTATCGAGTCTATCACTATTTTCTAGGAACACGTTGGGAATTTACACGCAACAAGAACTTTAGAGTTGTTTTTGTGAATGTTGGTGACAAGGTATGAAAGTCAAATTCTATATCGTCTGCCAGATTTAGTATATAGAAATATATATTTAAAACAAAGGGTTAGTTACACCATTTATAACTCAAGAACGGCTAGGCCGATTTCAATGATCTTAGATTTTTTGGAAATCACCGAACAATTATTAATAATCTCATAAATTTTATATAGATGATATTTTATGGTTGTTAAATATTTAAATGCGTTCAGAAAGTTTTTTATTGACTAAACATAACCGTTCATGTTTAAGCCTAATTTAGGTACTTAGTAGTAAAGCTAGTAGTTAGAAGTTGTAGAGTAGAAGTAAAAGTAATTTAATCAACACGCCTACTGAACATTCCTTGCTAATCCAAGAAGCTTTAGTATTTGTTGTAACTGTAACTAAATTCTTCCAATATGCGAGGAAGTCTCATAGTTGCTTTAAGTTTGGTAAAGGAACTATTTACGTAGCACATAAGCTCTTGCATCGTTGCATTTATAGCTAGGAAGCCTCGAGGCACTTCCGAGTTAGATAAAAGTAACTAAAGAGTTGAGTGAAATCCGATAATAAACCGTTAACACCTTGTTTCACAGGGGAATAAGTCTCTTCCAATCGCCTGGATACTGTTCTTTCAATCGCCTTAATACTGTCAAACATCCGCAGCTATCAAACGAGCCTAGCAATCTCTCGTTTAATACTTTTAAAAATATATCACTTAGTTTAAGTGTAACTTAAAAAAATTATAGAGCCTTAGATACCTTCAAGCTCCTGCAATGGAAAGGGCTGGGCATCAATATTAACGGCGAATACAACCTTCGGATGGCCGACGATATTGTGGTCATGGCAAAGTCGATGGAAGAGCTCTCAGCACGATGCTCAAAGGCCTGAATCGAATCTCCCAGCGGGTAGGTCTAAAAATGAACATGGACAAGACGATAGTTATGTCAAATATCCATGTCGTGCCTGCCCCAGTTATGGTTGAGAACTCGGCTTTCGAAGTTGTCGACGCGTACGTATACCTAGGACAAACAGTCCAATTAAGTAGGTCCAACTTCGAGAAAGAGGTAAATCGTCCAGTCCAACCCCGATTTGGGAAACTTTGCAACATATATTCTTCCAACATACCTCAGTGCCTTAAGACGAAAGTCTACAATCAGTGTGTGTTACCAGTGGTGACATATGGAACCAAAACGTGGTCCTTCACTTATGAATAAAGGCCTTATGAATAAGATTAGTCACTCAACGAGCTACGCTATGGGTTCAAATTAGAAATACGAAGAAGAACACGGGTCACCGACATAGCCAGACGGATTAGCACGTTAAAGTGGCAATGGGCAGGCTATATAGCACGCAGAATGGACGGCCGACGGGGCCGCAAAGCTCTCGAATGGAGGCCACGGACCGGCAAGCGCAGCGAAGCACGTTTACCTGTAAGATGGGCAGACGACTTGGTAAGAACCGTAGGCCAACGGTGGATGCAGGCCTCTTCCAACCGCAGTACTTGGAGATCAATGAGGGAGGACTCTGTCCACCAGTGGCTGTCCTACGGCTGATATGATGACGATATGATGAATCAATTTGGTGTATCTCTCATACCTACATGTCACATGGGGATGTTTTTTTGTTGTTGTGTATCCCATCGCGCGGATCATTAAATAGTTATTTGAAACTATTGACGAGTTGTGAAGACAATTTTTAAATTTAAATTTCCGTTTGCAAAATATTTAAGTTTTTGTCTACGGTTACTACCGGTCTACAGGTAACTACGGAACCCTACACAGCGCGTTACCAGACACGCACTTGGCCTAGTGTATTAAATTTTTTATTCTTATTGTCAGAATCAGTATTCAATTACTAATAACCGTATGTAAACCAATTTTGCATATAATTATACAATCCATTCCAAGGTTGTCTGATATAGACTGCTCTTTAGTGATAAGACCGCCGATTGTCACTTTATGTTGAGTGTTTCTTTAGTTGTTAATTTTGTATTTGTATGTTTTAAGCATTTTTATCTCTAGGTATCTATCTAAAGTAGACAATCGCGACACGACAACGCACGCTCGCAACGTTGATTTATATCGAAACGTCAAAATAACACGGACCAACGAATGCTCCATTTAACGAAGCCAGGCGGAAAATTGATTTCCTGCAGCACTATAATTTCCATTTATAACGAGAAATGACATTGCTGATGAGTTTTTATTATTGTTAAAAGCTGTGCGCGTTTGCAAAGCTATCTTGATATGATGGAAAATCATTATTTTTGTATGTTTTTTAATTTGGCTTACAATTAGTAATTTTCTAATTTGATCTACCTGTGTAACACTTAACAACACTCACTAAATTTGTCCTACCAAAAGCCAGCGTTGGTCCTTATTTCTAAAGAGCAATATTGTGCTGAGGTAGGCCCCTTTCGATTCACAAAAATATTTAAGTTTTTGTTTATTGTATATTATTTACGTTCTATTTTTATATAACGGTTTAAAGAATATTTTTTCTCTAGAACAAAAATACAGTTCACTTATGAGAACAACATAACTTAGTATTATTTAGGCTAGGGTAAAAACAAGCATAACCTAAAGACTAATAAATACATACAGTTTCTAACTACTTAAATACTTAGATAATCAATTTACAAAACAAAAATAACCTGATACACAAAACATTTAGGTAAAAAACAAAATTCAAAATTTTACAGCAGTAGTAGCTGCAACATTATTTTAAAACATCACTGTCCTATCAGCTAGCTTCTAAATTGTATATGCATTTCGTATACCTAATGCTTTGCATCTTTTTGTCTTTGTATATATGCATTTAAACTAGATTAATAAATGTTTTTTTATTAATCGTAATGATTTTCAATTTAAGAGTGACTTTGAGGCGGTTTCCAAATCAATATTCTTAAGTGCCTACGTATCTGCCATCATTACTATAAGTTCGCTATTTTTGTTCCATTACCGTTCCATTACACAAATGTATGAGTTGTCCTGTCCATTGTCTTAAGTTGCATTCAGTAGAATGCAACTTAAGACAGTAGAGAACTCGTAGAATTTACCTGTAGATTGCGCTCTAATCGGTGTTCAACCGATAATAACCGATTTGACAGACGCGGGTTCGTACACCACCGGAATCGTACATTTTTGATAAGGTTTTTTTATTTCCTTGAAATACTCTACCTATGTGTGGTTTAACACAAAAAATAATGCTAAGGTGCAGACAAAATATAGTCTAAATAATATAGATAGATAGATAAACAGTTTATTTGGAACTTCAATCACACACATACAGTACAGAGATAAAAACTTATGAGAGCAAATAACATAATAACTAAACAACTAAACGGTAACGTGAACTAAATGCTTAACTGGCTAAGTAGTGCATGTGTGTGTTGCAGCATGTCAAAAAGGTCACAGCTCAGCGTACAATTTTGCTTGTTAAGCAAACACTGATTTTCAGCTGTTACCATTAGAGTTAGCGAAAAGAACGAGATGTGGACAAATGTGATCAAAGAAGACGTAAGCTGCAATGCGAAGGCGACGCGTTAGATCGATCGATCGATGATAGAGATGAAGAGGAAAAGGCCGGAAAAAACTGACCCGAGCAGAAGAAACTGATCAGATGGGAATTGTAAATGCCTAAGAGAGAGAGAGATGTGGTGTAAACAGAGTGGGAGTGCGTGTTGGTCAGTGGTATTTACCTCAGACTCTGGATCCGATGGTCGTGAATTCGATACCGACCGTGAACATATATTATAACATTTTTCTTTCTTGTTGTATGTAGGTATGTCCACATTTAACACCTGAAGGAAAACATAGTGATTACCTAAACCCGCAGCTTGGTCATCTCCACTATTGACCTGTTATTTCCTCTAAAGAGGGTGGGGCAAGGTAGGTGTAGTGCAAGCCTTATCTTCCTAACAACGGCCCAGGCAAGCTGCAGCGTCCTGTAAAACCACGAATACCAGTTGCTGACGCTGTATAAATCATCTATAAAGGATCTTAGAAGGGAGAAAGAAAGAGAGATATAAAATATGTTTAAAAGTGTGTTAAAGAGTGACTCTGAGAAGGCTTTGAGAATCATTATTCTTACTTTACACCCTACTCGTACCTACAATACCATAAGTTTGCCGTTGTTGTTCCATTACTGATACTATCGCGAACCCGTCATATCTTCATGTAGTAGCAAACTTAGATATACCATGTTACAAACAAATGGGTGAACTTGTGTAAGAGCCGGTTAAACTTGCCCAACCTCGTCCGCAATGTAATCGATTAATCCGAAACTTGTGAATTTTCAGCATATCGTACCTACTTACTGTAAGCATTCATAACGTAGTTCGAAGGGCAGATGACGGGACCCTATTCAGTCGAACTACTTCAAAATCAATCAAATTGATATTCGGAGGGTTAAGCGAGGGTTCTGTTACGTCCATCATTTGCGTGGTGGAAATATCGAGTTATGTAGGTAGCAAGATTGTCTGTCGAGTCTACCCTAAATACTCGCAATTTAATAACGAGTATTATGAACAAAGTTTTATAATAAAACCTAACAGGTATCGTTGGTATACTGTTGTTGCACTAACTAGCAAAAGCTATTATTAACACATATTTAAACGGGTATTTATCGCGCTATTTACCTTTATTATTGCCCGACGTTTCGACAGGATTGCACCCATCGTGGTCCCGGGAAGACTGGCTAAAGCTAATCAAAATTGCGTAGTCAAATAGCTAATATCCATATATCCCTTAGATATTTGGTTAGTGTCGTTTTAAGATTAAAACGAATAAAGTCCTAAAAACAACAGAATAAAAAAAAAGATTAAAACGGAACAATAAGCACGATGACAGGGTGTGACAATAAAAAATCTATTTAGTCCAACATTAAAAAAAATGTAAGTAAAAAAAAATTAAGTAACCCCCGAGGGTACAAATATTTTTTTTTGTTATGTGGACTCGCGAATGCGCGAAATGCACAGTACAGAGGAGGCTGGCAAAAACTTAGGGAGGCCTGTACCCAGCAGTGGGTGATTCCGGGCTGAGAAGAAGAAGAAGAATGTGTACCCGCAGTTTAAGAATCTACACATCGTCACGTTTATGGCAAAGTGCTGAATCTGCAAAAATCAAATTGTTCAGGAGAGCAAAAAAACAGAAAAAAACAGGTTTTTTACATTTTTTAAATAGTATGGAGAGACCTTTTTAGAATTTTGATATCTAATTATGTATTAAACTGAAAGCATCATCATATAAACTAATTATTTATAGACATTAATACTGGATTAGCCTAGTAATGCAGATTCGCGACTTTACAACTACATAGAAAAAAAAAATCTGCGTATTTTTAGCCCATAGCAAACTTATGTATGTGTCATATTCGCTACTTTGCACCATAAAAATAGCTGTTTGTACCGTTATTTAACTGCAAACAAGCGAATCTGGTATAAAAAATTAATAAAACAATTCGTAATTACATTAAAAATGTTTTATTTGTGGCGAATTAGAGGTTGTTATAAGATAATCTGTTACTATATACTTAAATAATAATTATTACTATTAAATAACAGCCAATTATGTGTCACGATACTCATAATGGTTCCGTAGTAATATAAGTTGCCTTAGATAAGGCATATCCATAACTAGCTTGTGCCCGCCGCTTCGCATGCGTTGTGACCGCATACAAAGTAGCCTATGTGTTAATCCTGGTCAACATTTATACGTGTGCAAGATTTCATATCAATCCGTAGCCTAGTTTTTGCGTGAAGAGGTAACAAACATCCATTCATCTAAACAATGTTTGTGGTTTCTTAAACTTTTTATTTTGTTCTGTGTCGTCTCCTTCTTCCATGTCAGGCTCAGGCAGATGAACCACAGCAGCATCACACACTTGGAGACTTTCAAAGTATTGATGATAAATGTTCTTGCTATCAGCAGATCATAACATAAGTTTAGCAGATCATTTTACTTTTGCTTTGGAAATGGGCAATCTTTCAGAGTATACGTGATTTGGAATTATATATAAACTTTAAAACTTTTTCGGCTTCACTTTAAATTAAATTAAGCTTTCATCGTTATGGTCTACTAGTTTTTATCCGCCGCTTGCGTAACATTTTTAAGGCAAAATTTTAAGTAGTTGGATTGAAATTTTCATGCAAAAGAAAACTACGTTATATTTATCGTTGGGAACTCAATTTTAGGACAAAAATAGCCTTTGTGTTATTCCTGGTCACACAAGCTTGTAAAAACATTAATGTTGCTATACTTAAACAGAATCGATCAATGATGTTAACTCACACACGACCAATGCAACGTCAAAATAAATTATTTGTCTTCTATGAACGCATCCATACTCGTAATGACAAATTAATAATTAATACTCGAAAACATAATTCTTAAAGACATCAATACAAGATTGTTAAATACTCGAATCTGACACATACACACATTTGCTGTGGTCAAATCAGTGCTCTCATTAATAAAATAAAGTTAGCGAAAACGTGAAACTGACACATACGCTCATTCGCTGTGGTCAAATTAGTACTCACATTTATAAAAACGTTAGCGAAAACGCGAATCTGACACATACGCTCATTTGCTGTGGTCAAATCAGTGCTCTCATTTATAAAATAATGTTAGCAAATACGTGAATCTGCCATTTACGCTAGTTTACCTTTGTCATTTTTTGGTTTAAAAAAAGGAACTCAGTAGTAAAATGTCTAATCTACACTTACGAGAATTTACCATAATACAATATTAAAATTTACTCAAATTCGCTCATTTGCTGTTATCGTATCTCAAAAACTATAAATACTAGAGATATAATTATTTGCCACAATGTGTATCACTGCATTATAAGCGGTTTGGCATTAAAAAGTGATTTTCGCCAAAAGTGCAGATTCAGCACTTTGCCATAAACGTGACGACATCATGCCCTCTCATTTGATACTACACTTGGGTCTTTGATTATATACCTGATATAATCAAAGACTTGGTTATATTTGAAAACATTCGATTGTTCACCCCCACTTTAAGCCCCATATCTCAAGAATGGCTCAACCGATTTATGTACATATAACTTTCTGTTTTGAATTCTACACATAATTTTCTTTCATTTAATACGAAACTCGGTTATATTTGGAAACATTCGATCATTCATCTCCTCTTTCACACCCCATATCTTGTAAAATTCTTAATCGATTTTATAAGTGTTTACATGTTTAAGAACCACCGCCAGAATACCTGCTTTTAAATAAAAAAACCTGTATGCAAATCAATCCACTCGTTTAAGAGCTACGGTGCCACAGGCAGACATAGGTAGCGGTAAACTTATAATTTTGTCGAGGGTTCAAAATAATAGACTGGTATTTTTTGGTTATTTATTTATACAAATTTATGAAACAATACTTAGATAAAGCATGTTGAAGTTTAAGAGTCGGGGCTCGTGACGTTATATTACTGTATAGGCACATCGGTAGATACCGAGGCATATCGGTGCGTACCATAGTATGACTTCACGCGGCATTTCGATATAATATCACAATAATAAATAGTGGTTATTTTTAAATTACGTTAAAAAAGCAAAAATACGTGTTCAATAGGTTTTGTTTGTCCTCGACAGCTCTAAATTAAGAAACGTCATAATATCTCTTATCATAATTACATTAAGGAAATACAACAACAGAATCGACACCAATATTATTTTTCTTAAAAGTTTTTATTTTGAATTATCACTTCTTCCTATTCCTCCAGTTAGCTCACTGTTGACCATTTTTAAACTCACTCTCCATTTGATGCAGTCTTAGCATGGAGATGCTCAACTTCGGAACTTCATGCTTCGGAGATTTGTTCTGAAACATCACCAGCCATTCCGAAACCAGAAACAGGCTAAGCTTGGTCGCACTATGTTCTTCAGAACTATTATTATCATCTACCAAAAAGTTAGTGAACTGAAGCCTTATCGATATCAACACAAAGCACGTTATACAGGTTTAATAATGAACAGGCGTCTGTTCTATTTTAATAAAAGCCTTTGCGGCACATAGTGGCGCGTCTGTCACGCGTATACCCCACAGCACAGCTACCCACTATAGTGCGTGCCAGACATGTAAGCGAATGATTTCTGAACAAAGATGGGCTTATTCTGCCGTGGGATGCTGGCAATAGAATGTATCCATATGATGGGCAGCGTCTCTCCGTGAATCAACATCCCGTACTGGTCGCATTTCACAGACAAGCCTCTTTGGTTGCCGGTCAGTCGTCAGCTTGACGCTTTTAGTTTGGTGTTGGGCTTATCCTGTGTTGTATGGGCTTTTTATTATTTTTATTATAAGTTCATTTTATAGCTTGTTATATGTTTATTGCTATACTTATTATTATTATTAAGAGCCTGTACTGTCCCACTGCAGAGCAAAGGCCTCCCTTCCTTCCTTCCACCTTTCTCTGTCTTGAGCTACTGTGGTCCAGTCTTCCATGTATGCGTCGAGTTCGTCTCTCCATCGACGTCTCGGTCTGCCTCGAGGTCGTTTCCTGTCTTGTGGGATCCATTCGATAGTGGATTTAGCCCATGACTTTCTATACTTGCTTCAAATAAATTTAGATGTTCGTGTTCATTCGAGAAATATTCTAATATGTTCGCTGAGTTTGCCTTCAGGTTCAGGTATTATTGCTTCTGGTATAGTACGTCTGCCAGCAAACTTTGCATAAGCACCACCACATTTGCTGAAATGAACCCGAATCTACATAATGACCCATATTTGAACTAAATGTTGACACTCGCTCAGAAAATTAATTTAAACACTGCACTTATATACCCACTTCTGAACTTTACCACACGAATTGCTTGCGTGATTATGTTTTTTGTACAAATAGTCTAGGTTAGGTGCGTTTTGCTAAAAATCCAGTTATTTGAGTGGGTGTTACGGGTATACGTTTAACCACTACATGTGTGTCTGTCTGTCTAAGGCATCATAGCTCTAAAACGGGTGAACCGATTGGCTGGCAGGCTGATTTTATTTGAAAGTGGATTTTCTAGCAGTCATTCATCATTTCAGCCATAAAACGTCCACTGATGAGCACAGGCCTCACTCATGGATCTCCATGAGGGATAGTTGCCATACTCACCACGCTTGGCAGGCGGGTTGGTGAGCGCAGTATGGGATGTTGATACACGGATAGACGCTGCTGCCCATCTTCCGGAGGTATCCCTTAGTAGGCTCTTACTGCATCCATGGGCATGAGAGGAGGGGTATCATTCTACTGCTGGCACCCCACGGCGGAACTAACCCAACTAAATTACCTACAACAAAAAAAAATTAAATGACCTGTCGCACCTACCTTTATTATATTAAATCGCCATGTATTTTTTATTGTTAAAAGTACCTAAACCATTATTTGTGATTCATATAATTAAAGCATTATTCGTGTAAATGTTGTTTCGACAATTTTCAGTGGTTGTTTATTTTTACCAGCAAGTTTTTCTGATAAAAGGAATTACCTTTTCATTGTAATAAATAACTCTTGATTTTAACTGGCTATTATTCTGTACTTCTAAACGAGCTTCAATCCAGATTTCACGAGGGAAGCAAACACTAGCCCAATTTAAAGTTTGGAAACAGTTGTTAGCGCACTCAATTTGCATTTTTTTTACTTAAAAATCATTAGTGCATTTCAAAACGTTCCTGATCACCAAAACGACTCGTTGAATATTACTTGTTAAACTTTCGCGATTTGTTAACATATTTTTTAGTTTTAAAATAACTTTATGAAATGTGTTCGAAACGTCGGGAAAATAATAAAAAAGGTAGAATTCGAAACTTTATGAGCTCTGTGAACGTTGCTGCAAATGCAAAGTTGCGCATGTTGACATTTTCATTCAATGTTGCCAACTAGGTTATAAATAAACTTGCTACACAGTAGAAATTATATATTAAAAAAAATGGCTTCTTGCAATAAGTAAAGGTGATTTTTTTCTAGTATTTGAGTTTTAATTAATCCTTCATTGAATATAATAATTTATTTTGAAATTAATTTGTTTTAATAATTGAAAAATAAATAAATGCATACTAAAATGTGTGCTAGATAAAACTAAAATACACCAAAAATCGCGTTGGCAACCCTTGTTTCACAGACTGAGCCCCTCTCGCACCCGTTTTATCTTTTCTTCCCCTCAACGTGTACTGCGCAGTCGTTGAAGCTAACTTCATAGAACTCAAGAAGTTTTGCGCGAACTCTACGCGATAAAATCGTTGAATATTATAGTTTAGGCAACTAGCCTGCTAGCTAAGTGCATAATAATAGATTAAAAACTAAAAACACACAGAATTACTGTATTGTGATCGATCCTTGATAAGTATGCAAAGTTTAAATTAAATCGGATGTCTTATTGTGGGTTAAAATAACGTTTGAATATTCCGTTACAGCTACATAGCTACAGATGATGCTAATAAAAGCGTGTTAAAAATAAGGCAATTAGCATCTATTACAAAAGATTTCTGCAGCGTTAACTGTTTCTCATGCTCTACTGGATGCTGCATTGAAATTGATGCATTAAGCATTAATGTTAATAATGGTTACAGAATTGACAAATCACAAAATGGATTCCAATTGAACCTCGCCTGAATCCGTACAAAAATCTTATTGACATTATTATTAATATCGAAAACCCAACAAGTCGGTAACAGACCAACAAGGTTTTATTTTTGTATTATTTCCTAGAATTTCGCATTTTGCGAAAATATTGTTTGAACAAACATTCGGGTTGTTATTTGATGGTTTTCACTCTCAAATAATGAAAGCCGATCCAGTGGGTTTCGGAGAACTTCGTAAAGTGCAATCATACAGCCAGTGACTATTTTAGGCTCATCGAAGATGAGCAGAAGCGTCTTTTCGTGTATCAATATCCCGTACTGCGCTTGCCAACCCGCCTGTAGTGAGTATGGCAACTACCTCTCATGGAGATCCGAGGGGGAGGCCTGTGTTCAGTAGTGGACGTTTTACGGGTAAAATTATGATGATTACGATAGAACTAAAACGAAAGTAATCACAATGATTTAAATTAGACTGATAAGCACGAACAATATTTTTTTAAATTACAGCAATTTCGTCAATTTTTAAATTACAGCATTTTCTTTCAATAAAAAACGCTGAATTTTATTACTTGTGACTTGTGTGTACTTTCACAATAAGCAAACTACCCAAAACGCCCGCCCTCATTATCGCTTCTAAGCTCGATACAAAAACAAACTAAAACGGGGGTAGAGTGAAATGGAGCAGTGAAAATTCATTGAGACAACAGACATGGCTGAGTTTAAGACCTGCATGCCGCAATACAAAGGATTCGCCACTGGGCCTTGGACAAAACAAGGACAAGGAATTTTAATAAAAACCTTATTAACTATTCATAACGGTGGTAACGCTCTTTTACGAGCTAAACGACACGGACAAGTTCGGTCACGGCATCGCTTCATGTACTAACTTCGGTAATATCTTTGGAGCGGTGCCGTCGACTAAATTTTACACCTTTCTTAGTTACGTACGAGCCGTGTTAGCCTAGCGGTTATCACTTCACCCTCGACTTTCAACCATAAAGGTCGTGAATTCATTACCGCCCGTGCACCTATAGATTTTCTTCCTTAAAAATGTATGTGCACATTGAACACGTGCTTGCCTATGTTTTGTAATTGCAAACTATGGAAATTAATTAATTAATTTCCGAATTTCTACGGTCAAGTAAAACATTAATATGAAAATGAAATGAAACATTGCAAGGAAACCCTCGACTTTCGCTGCTCAGTCAGCTTAAGACCTATTTTTTTATTTAACTAACAGCTGACTAAGTTGAGAGGGTGGTATAAGTACTGGGAAAGCCTAAGTCACCTAACAATGTTCCTGGAACTGTAGCGTCCAGCATGAATACAGGTTATATGAAATAAACAAAGATTTAAATCGGAAATAAATATTTTGTCAAACCCTATTTTTATTTTTTTGATCGACACCAATTGGCCACTGCTCGTGGCATCACTTACCTTTTTAGGAGGGTTCTGAAAATCAGCGTTCCTTCGTGTTATGGTGCGAAGGAACACAAGCTGAGATCCATCACTTTTGGTTTTACTGCAGCACATCTTCCACTACCTACTCTTACCTAGATAAATATATTTCTTGTTGTGGTTGGGGCATACGGCAGCATACTGCCTACAATGTTTTATTTTTTTTTGTTTTAACTTTGTATAAATGTTTGATTTATTGTAATTATTATTATTTTTTTCATTGTTATCCTTTGCCATATGTACCTAGAATTACCCAATCCGTTTAATATTAATTGGTACTTGAAATGTTATTGCTTTTGGTGCTAGGTAGGTACTATGTTATTTTTTATTATTTTTCTTTTTTGCCTTTTGTTCCATGCTTGTGCTGTTATGTAAACCAAATAAATATATTTCTATTCTATTCTATTCATTTAAAAAAGTTTTCTAGTTTTGAAGGAAAATGTTATAAAGTAATAATTCAATGAATATTAACCTAGTCTCGATGTTAAAAAGTTCACCTTTATTGGAAGGTGACAATGTGGCAGCAAGCCAACTCTGTTAGTGGTTAGGGTATCTTCTGATGCTGAAAATGAGCTCGGTTTAGTGGTACTCACCACTATCTTACCTTAAAACAAGTCGCCAAAAGAGCCAAATAATCAGACTTCAAACATCTAATTTCATTTAATATTTTGTTGACTATATTTAATGTTGTTTGATGAGCGTATGTATCTTGTCAGAAATTTATTGTAGGTGTTTCCGATCCTTCTCAAAATGTTGTCTTCATCGAAATTCCTTATATACGATACAATGTAATCCGAGGAGATAAGGTAATCTTATTTAATTATGTTGTTTAGGAGTTAATAATTATTAGTCGATGTGAAATAATTCACGTGCGTGTTGAAATATTTACCGTTGTTAAATCTAAGTACATCTTTAGTTTTCATGTAAGTATGTATGTATATAAATACAATTTACGTTCGACCAATGCTTCTAGTTTGCGTACTAAGAAGGATCGATCGTATATATTTGTGCCATAATAATATGATGAATCAGTTCGAAATTCATGAAAACACTTATGTTGGTCGGGAACGGGTAACACAAAATGGCATAAATGAGAAATTGTGGCGTAATTTAAACCTGTAACTGTCGGACGTCCCTCGTTTATCAACGTCGGAGCTCACAGATACAGAACATAGCAATTTTTACTCGCAAACCAAATCATATGTCAAAAAGTATAATTGAATCAGATCTGTTTCAGCTGGAAATTAATTTTAGAGCGAATGCTGGAAAACATGTTTTGAACAGATTTTTAGAGAAAAACGCTGTATGTACAATATACAAATAAAACTATACCTTAGCCAAATTTGACGAAGAATAATCAGTAAACAAACTGATGGTTTTATTCTTATTATTATTATATATATTCTTATATATATTCTTGCCGTGGGGTGCCGGCTGTAGAATGTTGCCCCTCCTTTCTTGCCCGTGGATGCAGTAAGAATCTGCTAAGGGATGCCTTCGGAAGATGGGCAGCAGCGTCTTCCGCGTCTTTAACACCCTATACTGCGCTCGCCAACCCGCCTGCCAAGCGTGGCGAGTATGGCAACAACCCCTTATGATTGCGAAACCAAGGACCAGGCCCCGAGTTCCCGGCAGCCCCGCTAGTCGTGGCTACGGTAGCGGCCACGGTAACGGCGGGGCTAGGGGTGCTAAGAATCCCCGGGAGACGGACGGCTACCAACCCCGAACCGAGACGTGGTCATTCACGATTGGCCTCATGAATAAGCTCAGAGTCGCTCAACGAGCTATGGAGAGGGCTATGCTCGGGGTTTCTTTACGCGATCGAATCAGAAATGAGGAGATACGTAGAAGAACTCGGGTCACCGACATAGCCAAACGGATTAGCACGTTGAAGTGGCAATGGGCAGGCCATGTAGCTCGCAGAACAGACGGCCGATGGGGCCGAAAAGTTCTCGAGTGGAGACCACGGACCGGCAAGCGCAGCGTAGGACGTCCACCAACAAGATGGGATGATGACCTGGTGAAGACCGCAGGTCGACGGTGGATGCAGATCGCTTCCAACCGCAATAACTGGATATCCATGAGGGAGGCCTATGTCCAGCAGTGGACGTCCTACGGCTGAAATGATGATGATGATATTCTTATAAATTTTTTTAATTATTGGCGATTTATGACCACTCCCTTCAATATAAAACTATCTATATTAACTTAGTCGAAACCCAACCCGTAGCAATTGAATTTTACGTGTGAAAGTTTGTTTACAAACATTCAACATATAATTTAGCTGAAGTATAGGCTTTAAAGACTAATTAGTAGGTGAAGCTTAGTAAAAAATGTACAATTACTGGATGAATAAAAACAGCCAGGAGCGAGTTAGCGGTTTCATTATAATTTTCCTGTAATCTTTACATACACTTCTTTTAACTATAATCAGTTTCAGGGGTTTTTTCTCCGCAAACTTCGGAGATAAAAAGGGGGGGGGGGGGGGTGGTATTGATACCCTACATGACCTAGTAACTTCCTTTCAATTTTTGAGACCCCCTTTCCGCCCCCTTGAAAAATCATAATAAGAATATTTTCAAACATTTTATAATATGCTATATTAGTAAAGAAATGTTATCTTATCTTATACTATTATAAATTTCAAGTCGAAAGCGTCAGTAGTTCTCAAGATAACCATATATGACAGACAAACAGACAAAGTCACACCATAAGGTTTCATTTTTACCATTTTATTCCGAAACCCTCATAAAGTGTCTTACATCATTAAAATACACTTATCAACTACAAGCATATGTACTTACTTCATTTATGTATTCGAGTAAGATTATTGATGTATTCCCTTCATCAAAAAACCTTTTACCCTAAACAAATAACATAATATTAAAATCAACGAAAGCTTAGACGTCAAGCAATTTAGGTATAATGTCTATCTTCTTAATACGGGTGCTGAATAAATATTTGATTAAGGTTCTCAGGTTCATTCGTATTCTTACAGAGTTCCAGATACGACCTTCGGTACGATCTTGCACTTAGGACTAATTTACAGTTTAATTACTTGGCTCTTGAGGGAGTCGTAGAGGGGTATGTGGATAACCGAAATTTGTCACTAGCTCTTTAATGGAAGCCTCTCCCTACGTATGGACCAAAGACAGACTACCGTGGCGAGGGTAGTACCTACATTAAGGTTGCTAATTGAATTGAGAATCCTCTACGTCACCGGTAGGTGACGTAGAGGTATACGCTAGGTATACGCTACGAGGTAGCGTAGGTATACGCTAGTACTACACGAAACTTCATCATCATCACCTCAGCTCTAGGACTGCTATCCACATCCGCTACTGGATATAGGCTTTTCTAATCTTCAAGACCATGAGGGGGTTGTTGTCCTACTCGCCACGCTCGGCAGGTGGGTTAGCGGACGCTGTACGGAAGGTTGACATACGGAAAGAAGCTGCTGCCCATATTCCATCTTCCTTTAGCAGATTTTACTGCATTCACGAGCAAGAGAGGAGTGGCAATGTTCTACCGCCGTAAGCGCAGACACGAAACTTGAAAAAAATAAATTTATACAATGCTTTGAAAGTTATTTCACATATTATTCTTCGCTCGTCCTTTTGATAATTTCAAAATGAAAATTAATGAGACATTTTCAGCGAAATCCTTTGAGACTCGTGAAGTTATAATAACAGACTGTAATCAGTTTAGACTGCTTACATTCACCACCTACTGTGACCAGAATCTGTATGGAGGCTTTTGACTATGATATTTTATGTAATTAAGACTCTACCTTTAATAACAGGTTTGAGCAGTTTAAAAGAAACGTTATATTTTCATGTAGATAACCTTCTGGAGCAAATCAGGATATGTCAAGCCAGCAGTTTAGAATTTAGAGGGAGGGAAGGACACTCGAAAAAAGTTTAAAACTTTAATATTTCTCAAACGGAGAGCTCTAAATCGAAAAATTTGCAACCCCTCAATGGTTTACAAATACAGCTTTCTAGGACTAATAGTCTCTTCGTAAAGCCGAAGACAGACAGACAGACATAATAATATTGAAACTACTTTACCCATAGTAGTATCGCTTTGTCTGTCTGTATGCCTCTTATTGACTCCCTGTTGTACTGCAGAACCCTAAATAGATAACTGGTAAAAATAAACTTCAAACATTGATCTTTCTTTAATGAAAACTAAGGTGAAATTCTCTCCTGTAATTTAAGAAAATTGCGCCGGGCCGTAGAGGGTTGCACAATGAAAAGCCTCGTCACTTTGAAAAATCGTCAACATAATTCTCAGTCTCCCTTTCGACCGGCCGTGCGTCACTGTCGGTGGTCGTCGGTCGCAGCCAATAAACGTCGCTGCAGCCCTGTTCCAGGTGCCATACCTGCCAATGGCAGCTTAGGAAACTGCCGTGTCGCTTTGTTGCGGTTTCATTTTACGCCGGCTGACAGGTTGGCGAAGTCAGTTATTGGCGCGAATACTGAGACGTAAACGAGGAGAGAGTAAGCAAATCTTTGAGTCTGTGGGGAGAACGTTGAAATTAACTTTGCGCAAGTCAATATCAGGCGCCGATCGCTTAAGCTTTCTGTCGTAACGTGTCATCCATATTAAAGTATCTACCGATATATCGCCGTTATTTAACTGACACACCGACGCAATTACCGGGTTCTGCCTAGTAACTGATGACAAATTACGGTAACAAACCCAAATTCTTTGTGAGCACAATGCTCTTCATACGAATGTTGGTAACAAAGCGCTGATGACAGCTTGCTGCTAAATACCTATTAATCGCGCTTAGGTTTATGTTGTACGCAAATACTTGTACCGTTAGATAATGCCCTTACTGTAAAGGGAATTGTTTCCACGCGAAATTAGATAGCTCGCTCATTTGGAATCAGTGTACTTCTAAACACAGTGTTAACTGGATGTGGTGTGTGTTATTTTTTTCACAAAAAGTAGTTCATGATCTAGTCTGCCTCTTAAGTTGTCGATCATATTGTCCTAGAGAATAAGATAAAATAGAACTCAACAATGACTCCAACAGTACAATTAGGTATAAAGCTTCAATTCCGTATGCAGCAAATACCAGTAGGTCTCGCATCGGATCGTCAGTCAACGTCGGGAGCCAATAAACGTACCACTACGGACGTGAAGTGACTCCAACTAGCCCGGGAAATTACTGAGCTTCTTACAATTTACGCCTTTTCTCTGACTGTGTATTATTCACTCGAGCTCATTGTTAGTATTTTGCATTTAATTTTGTGGACACCAAATTAATAAAAATAGTAAAGCCTCTAATCCAATAAAGACGATTTATACAGCATCAGTAACTAGTCTGAAGCTGACTAGGCCAACTCTGTTATAGCCATGTTAGCTTAAATATTTTGTTTTCTGTTTGTACATAAAAGAACTACCAAGTCACGTACATGAATACGATCAGTAGGTATACACATTATTGTTATACTGTCGATATAAAATCTATACCCACCAATGAGAGCCGAAATGCGTAAAAATATTTTAAACTCTCATGGGAGCGGAAAGGTCAAGAATCACACAAGAGACCCACGGAACTTTGCACAAGTGGTCGCAGGGAACCTTTATGTTGGTATACATTTAAAGTGGTAATAAATTTAAAGTATTTCAAACAATCGATCGGCTGGATATTCTGGTGAGTTTTTATGTGTTGCGGCAACAAGATGCCTACGCTTCATGCAACCTTAAGTAGCTCTAGCGGAAATTCAATTGGATGAATTCTAGCGAAGATCGCTAAAACTTGAGCAGGATCTTGGGTTGTTCCAGATAGTATCATTCTCACAGCGCTTAGGAATTTAAAGGAATTGAAACTTTGCTAAGCCTATTCTCCGCTATAGATAAATACTTTAAATCCTTGGTTCTTCATCTACACCCTACACCTACTACACCATAGCTCTAAGTCGCGTTTTGCTCAACCACTATCTTCAGTAACAATAGGACTATCTTGACTGAATTTTTCGCTAATATTAACACACACAAAAACATTTAGGGTTTCCGATGACAACTTTTTGATTTAGGGTTCCGTTTGCGAAATATTAAAGTTAAATCAAATCTAAACTGCTAGTTTTAAAATCTGAAAAAAATCATGCATGTAGTTTTAACCATGAACTTTCTAGGAAAACTATAACGGGTAATATTTATTTATTTAAATAGGACATCCAACACAGGGTTACACATAATGCACATAAAACTAAGGTCTAAATGTTAATAGCCTGGTGCTCCCGTAATTACAGGACGTCACAGCATGTACAAAGTTAGAGCGACAACTGATAAAAAGTGTTATTTTTTTTTAAACAGTCATCATTTATCAGAGATATTGTCGCTCAAATAACTTTTACGGTTTACCAAACATACCTAAATACTTCAAACAGAAAACTCAATTAATTCATGTTAATATGTTTCAGCAAACGTAACAAAACAAACATGCACCAACTATTAACAACTACGGTTAACTACGGAGCCCCACATCGCGCGTGGCTTGACACACACCTGACCTAATTTACTCTTGCGTATTCTTTGTTGTTCGTATGATGCTGATTAGTGGTTTAAATTTTACTTATAAATTACAATAAGTAGTTTAATGTTATTACACCCTGTAATTTGTATGCAATAGCACAAACAAAGATTCACTCAGAGTACGCCGCCGTCTTTGTATTGTTTAATCTTTCCTGTCCATGCAAAGGTTGCCTGGAAGAGATCGCTCTTAGCGATAAGGCCGCCCATTGTGCATTTGTGTTTATTTGAAGTTTTCATAATGTATTTAATTTAAGTTTTGGTGTACAATAAAGTTATATTCATTCATTCATTCATTCAAAGATATATAATAATATAGATATAATAATAAAATAAAATATATAAAGGAGAGGAAAATTTGTACTGTCGGCATTCCATGGCAAAAAGTTAGATATAACATTTCAAGGAAATTAAAAACATTATGATAAGTTAAAACTTATCATAATGTTTGAAAAAAATGAAATTAAAAACATTATGATAAGTTAAAACTTATCATAATGTTTGAAAAAAATGAAATTAAAAACATTATGATAAGTTAAAACTTATCATAATGTTTGAAAAAAATGAAATTAAAAACATTATGATAAGTTAAAACTTATCATAATGTTTGAAAAAAATGAAATTAAAAACATTATGATAAGTTAAAACTTATCATAATGTTTGAAAAAAATGAAATTAAAAACATTATGATAAGTTAAAACTTATCATAATGTTTTTAATTTGCCTCTCCTTTCTTGCCCGTGGATGCAGTTCGAATCTGCCAAGGGCTACCTCCAGAAGATGGGCAGCAGCGTCTTTTCGTGTATCAACATCAAGTAGTGCGACAGCAGTTCTACCGTCTGAGATAGTATTCTATTCCTATGCCTAAGTGTGGTTTAAAACTATAAAAATTACTTAGATAAAGTGCCTATAATCGACCGTGTGCCAAATTTAAATCAATATTTACCTTAGTAAGTAAGTAGCGAATGCAAAAAAACTAAGTGCAATTAGAAAATCCTAGCCGAACAAAGTACTAGACAAAATATTTTTACGTTCTTTACCCAATAAAATCCGTGAGAAAATTCCTATGTGCGTGCCAAGTTTTTATTTTTACTTCATTCCACTTGAAAGATGTGAAGATTCAAGGCGCATCTATCCTCCTGGATCTTGTATAAATTATGTATTTCATAAAATTCCGTTTTCATATAGTCTTAAAGAGAGAGCCTGTGTTGGATGTTATGCAAAATTGTGAATGGACATGTAAAGATTCACTTCAGCAACTTTCCAAACGTGAAAAATAGTAGGTGAATACTTTTGAAATTCTAATACGTTCAGTGAGCAATGCCAGATGCATTTTGGGAATAAATACGAAGTCAAAAGTAAAAAGTCCAAAGTCACAAAATGTATTTTTCACGGTTGGAAAGTTGCCCAGCTAGAACAAAAGATAAGTAAGGTTTACGAAGTTAAATAATAAAGCTGTAAATATAAATGATTTGCTGTAGGGTGCAGACAGTAGAAAGTTACCTCTTCTCTCTTGCCTGTGGATGCTGTAAGAATCTGGGAACTTTCGAAACATAGGCGACATCGACTTTCCGTGTATCATTATCGAGATTCCGTACTGCTCGCCAACCTGCCTGCTAAGGACCTACTTAGCAGGCGGGTTGGCCCAGTACTAGGAGATCCTCACCCCGGCATTGCACAGGTCTCAAAATGTCGACACCAATATAGAACATCTCTCGCCTCAGAGGCGCTCAGGAAGGATCCGTCTAAGACGGATGATCACCGACAGGGTAGCGGTCGAATCCAACCGGGAACCCGTAACCCTGTCAAGTGCTAGTGCGCCGTCGAACGAATCGTCCGGTGACGAATGGTTCGACGACGCTCTGGCGCTAAGGTGAAAGGCGGAACAACAATGGGTTTTTAGTTGGTATGCCTCTGTCCACTAACACTTTGTTGGTAGCAGTGGTGAGTCCAACATACCCCTTAGGTTCTCCTCGGACAGAAGAGGATGCATAAAACGCATTTTACAATCGTAAAAAAAAGTACTAGGAGAACCATGAGAGAGGTCTACTTCGGCTGAGATTGTGATGATGAAGTAAAATGATATGTACTTAGACGATACTATATAATCTTCGCAATATTACCAAGCCTCTGGAAATCAAGTTCGATATTTTATCAGATAAATCGCAAGCCCGAGAGAAAATTGGGTTCAGTTCGTATAGCATTTGCTACAATGTTTGGAGCATTCTGTCGATATAAGATTGGTAATGAAATAGAAAATTACATCTTTTTCGCTTAAATAAAATATGTATGATCATACTTCATGATCTCAGCCGTAGGACATGTCCAGCAGTGGACGTAGACAGTCCACGTCCACTACTGGACATAGGCCTTCCTCATGTATCTCCAAGATCATGAGGGGGTTATTAACACATATTTAAACGGGTATTTATCGCGCTATTTACCTTTATTATTGCCCGACGTTTCGACAGGATTGCACCCATCGTGGTCCCGGGAAGACATGAGGGGGTTGTTGCCATACTCGCTCCGCATAACAGGCGGGTTGGCGAGCACAGTACGGGATGCTGCCAATCTTCCGGATGTATCCCTTGGCAGATTCTTACTGCATCCGTGGGGCAAGAGAGGAAATATAACACATTACTGCCGGCAACTTGGTATATTATTGGATTTCAGAGCTTTAGACTTTGTAAACTTTCGCGATTGTAGACATAATTTTAAAACTAATTAACGGGACTTTATCGGTAGACCCGTCTACCCGTGACCACGAGGGCTGCAAGGCACTCGAAACTTCGGGAAATAATAAGGTAATTATGCGATAATGTCCCGTCAGTTTTATCGCCATGGGGCCGGCTGTAGAATATTACCCCTCCTCTCATGCCCGTGGATGCAGTAAGAGCCTGCTAAGGGATACCTCCGAAATATGGGCAGTAGCGTCTTTCCGTATATCAACATCCCAAACTGCGCTCGCCAACCCGCCTGCCAAGCGTGGTGAGTATGGCAAGTACTCCTCATGTAGTTCCATGGGGGAGGCCTGTGTTCAGTAATTGACGTTTTACGGCTGGTAAGATGATGATGAACCCGACTTTCTATTTTAATTAGAGAGGATAGTAAACTCATTCTTTATTTACGCATTTTCTCTTCGTGAATATTTCCCGTCCTTCGGGTATTTTCCGCTTTTCCTCCCGAAATTTATAATTTTATTCTTAAAAATCAGAAGACGCTTTACTTCTGTGATTAGGAAAAAAAACTCATCATCAACTCAGTCGCAAGATGTCCATTGCTGGACATAGGCCTCCAAGGGGCTGTTGCAATACCCACCACGCTGTTGGACCATATCCTATAGGTTAAGGGATAAGACAAACGACTCGGATGGCTTTTCAAATGACTATAACGACCGAGTTAGGTTCTTCTGTTCACTTCTTTTCCTAACTCGCGTGTCATCTGAAGTGAACAGATTAAATTATGTGCTTTATTCTATCTATTTGTGTTGTTTTATTTTGTAATTTGTGACGCGTCAATAAGGTCCATGCGGCCGCACTGAATAGAGTATTTTTTGATTCTTGATTCAAACAAAAATACATCATTTATTTTTAGCCAACCCACTAAGAAGGTTATGCGTCTGCAGCCTAGCACAGTTTGCACACAGCATCGATAGATGGCGCGCATAACAAATCTAAGTTTAGTATCTAGTTTAATTAAGTTTTAACAAATCAAGTAACATTCCTTCTATGATTGATTTTTGTTCATACAATAATTATATGTATAAATCAACACACGCTTGGCAGGCGCAGTCCGGGATGTTGAAAGACGATGCTTACCTTCCACGGTCACCCCTTGGATTCTTACTACATTCACGGGCAAGAAAGGAAACAAAGTTGAACATCCAAAATAAAGTTACGTCTGTTCTCACCGAAAACCAAAACATTTTCATAAAAAGACTGCTAATTACATTTCATATCTTTACTCCAACACTTTCACTGGTCAGTTTGCCTGCCTGTTTTATAAGCAAACTTTTATAAAGTGTTGACAATGGCTACGTGCAGAGAATACCGTGTTCACTGCAACTTCATTCTCCAAAGCTTTCTCCTATTCTGTTGCGGTAAAACAAAGCTTTACGCCACGTAACTTTAATCGCGACTTTAGCTCTGAGACATTGCAGCAATGACACAGCTTATTTTAAAACTAGCTGCGATAAAGCGGAATTTGTAGAAACTACAATGAAATGAAATATATATATGATCAGGCAACAATAGATATGTGCAATAATAGAGACGTTCTAGAACGCCTGGTGCTTTATAAATGCTATGTCCCACATTGACCTATCCACACCCATACCTAACAGTAAAGTGTGGTGATAAGTAGCGTTTTGCTTTATTGAATAAACACTTATCGATTTTGATATATAACTCAGTACGGATCCAGTAGGTCTACCATGTGTTTTCACAATCTATACTCGCTAGCGACTGTAGTAAAAACATGTATGAACACTTGTACAGCGCCTCTAGCCGATAGTTTGGTACTAAAATACGCAGTAAACTATAACGACTGCAGTTGGGCTTCGTTTGCTTAGAATGTGGTACCATGTGTAACAAATCAGACAGATGTCATGGTAACGTACTATTACTACAGTAGTAACGGCAGGCGATCTAACAGTGACAACTCATGGTTGACACATTGATGATGGGATCCGTAAGGAATTAAATAATTGTAATAGTTGCCGTGGGGTACCGGCAGTAGAATGTTACCCCTCCTCTCCTACCCGTGGATGCAGTAAGAGCCTGCTAAGGGACACCTCCGGAAGATGGGCAGCAGCGTCTATCCGTGTATCAACATCCCATACTGCGCTCACCAACCCGCCTGCCAAGCGTGGTGAGTATGGCAAACTACCCCTCATGGAGATCCATGAGGGAGGCCTGTGTTCAGTAGTGGACGTTTTATGGCTGAAATGAATAGTAGACACTGGGGTCCCTAAGGTATAGTTTCATGCTAATTAAACCATGCAGTAGGGTTTATTGGTTTCTCCGTATATTGTTTGCTTGTTTTTGCATCCAGTTCAGATGTTGGGATAAATCGAGGGAAATACTCAAATGGAAAGGCAACTTTATAACGGTTTGGGTGTTTCAGTAAAAAGTCAAGGATTAAATCATTTGAAGTCGTTTTAATATTTTTTTTTTTCCCGTGGGGTGCCGGCAGTAGAATGTTACCACTCCTCTCATGCCCGTGGATGCAATAAGAGCCAGCTAAGAGATACCTCTGGAAGATGGTCAGCAGCGTCTTTTCGTGTTTCAACATCCTGTACTGCGCTCGCCATCCCGCCTGTCAAGCGTGGTGAGTATGGCAACTACCCCTCATGGAGCTCCATGAGGGAGGCCTGTGTTCAGTAGTGGACAATTTACGACTGAAATTAAGAAATAGTATTAGCTATCATTCACTCTACTTATTAGTTACTCGAAATACTAACTGTAAGTCCCGCACTAAGTCTAGCGCGATTAACTAAAATACGGTAATATAAAAATAACACATCTTAGTCAATATATACAAATATCTTTTTCTATCTATTAGTCATAAAATTTACCTGGAATATTATTTCTTAACTTTTTTTGTTAAATTTATGTTTTATACAAATAAAACGTAATATAATACAAATAAATATAATAGAAAGGTCTGTTTGTACTGTCAAAAAAACAGGTGTCAAAACAACAATTTTTTTTTTGTAGTTCTGGAAAATCTCTGAAACTGCTGTACCGATCTTGAATTGAAGAAACTTTAGTTACTAACATTATTTTATAATGATTAAGGTATTACGTTTATGTATTTGTAAAATATTTTTTTATAAACATAATATAATCCTTCTTGACATGGTTTTTCTGATGCCATAATATTCAAACTCAATCTCAAAAATTACTTTATCTAGTGCGACCGTAGGATGCTCTTTGACGCGTCAATTTACAAAATAAAAGATCGCAAATTAATAGAATAATTTTAAATAAATAAATTGTCTTTTGTCTTATGTTACGTTTGACGGAGCTGAAGCGGATTCTGGCCCAAGTTCACGACACAAAAATTTAATACCATTATAAGTACAAGAGCTTAAAGTTTAGCAGCTGTAATACGGCGCCAGACTTCACCATTATAACTATATATCTCAATAAAAACTTAAACGGTTCAATGGCTTCGATTTTGGCAAGATAGCGTCTATAATTCCGAGTTCATAGCCGATATTTTATCACTCCAATATTCACTGCTCTTGCGGACACGTAAAATTTCTTACATAATTTTTACTCGTTTTTTCAGATAGCTTAGAAACTCGTTTATAATAAAAAGTTGTGTGAAAGGATTCAATCAGAAGGTTGACGGGATCTAAAGTAGAGAGGAAACTCAGTATTTTCAACTCTAGTGGCCTAAGTATTGTAGGTAATTAAGCAGTTTTTTCCTCTTTTTTCTGCCAATTAGGCTGGCACGGCAGTATGGGCTACTCGACTATTCCATATCACGTCCCAGTTACGATGACAACTACAAAAGCTACAAGCTACAAAGCTGTTGTACCCTCGATAAGGTACATGCATGCGCCAACTGCATTTAAGAGTACGTCCAAAATATCCAAAATAAATCTTCGGTCTTAAACCTTGACAGAAGATTTACAGAACAATAGACGTGAGTTTAAAACGGATAGTCTAATCTAGCTGTTTTAAATGTCCGGTGCTAGCATACATATTATGTTTGGACAAAGCAAGATTTATTCGAGGTGCCACCCGCCGGATCTACTGCATATAATAGCGGGCTGCATGATGCATGTTGCTATTATGTTGCACTAGTTTATTAACCGAACTTGAAATTGCTTTTAGTCTCTTATCTATAACGGCTGTAAAATTATGTGGGTTGTTGTTGGGTAGCTTACTGAAGAGAAAAAATAAAAAAAACACGGGAATTTATCGCATAATACCTTTGATTATTCCCGACGTTTCGACTGTGTTTCAACAATCGTGGTCCCGGGTTGACTGGAGCAAGATTTCATTGGAGTGTCCATCAAAAAGCGATGGTCGTTTTGCAAATACCCTCAGTTTGTCTTCGGAACTCGGTAAGGCCGCGTTTACATTGCGGCACACAATAAACCTTGTCTTGTTATTTAAACATTTATTTATACAAGAGAAAATGAAATACATTTTACATGAGTTACTTATTTCTGTAGAGGTATTATTATTTTATTTAAAAACCTTTACTTTGTGTGTATCTTGCCTTAATCATTTACACATGCCTTAATCAGGTACACATGAAGTAAATTAAAGGCACCATGACGATACTTATAGTAAACCATAGAAGAAATTTCATTAATGAGGTGAAAATGTATTCTATGGCTTATTATATAATTACGTCAATGAGATGGAATTTCTTCTAACCCCAGCTTTACAGTGGTCCCAATCTTGACTCCGGCGTTTGTTTAACACCGTTTGAAGTCAGTGCCAAAGCAAATCTGAATCCCAAACGTTTTGGCTAACACTGCCCCCAAAATTAGAGCGCCTTCCACACTTGGGCCAAATAACATTATCGCAAGTGTGCCGTGATAGTGTGGGCACGGTTTAAAAACAAAGCAAGTTGGTATTTATAATTTTTAAATTTAATATTTGGTATAAGATTAAGATTATTGTTATGTTAAACGGGTTTACATTAAGATTACTTTGTATTGGGCTCGATCGGATGAGAGTAAGTCGAGAATGAGCGTTATAAGGTCGATGATAATTTAAAAAGCTCCATCATTGGTAAGAAAGAAATCATATCGATTTATTATATAAAACTACTAGCTATTGAAACAATCATAGTTTATGCGTGATCATGGCACGTGCAACTGCGTCGAAATTCACTTAAAGCGTGGTAAATATACTGTAGATACATTTAAATACTACCAGTTGCTGACGCTGTATAAATCATCTACAATAGATGCAAAGTACTAACACCACCAGTGCTCTAATCAAGAATGACCGCAGCCAGTAGGAACTCATCCCACTTAGTGCAGTGATACAAACATGACGCACAGCTACACGACATGACACGCTTAGTCGGTTAGCGTAAAGTATGCTCAGATTACCTGATTAATTGCCCTGTTCTCCATTAGACGTCGTCTTGCGGACGAAGTGATCTCAGATTAAGATGCATGCTTAGTTAGGTTAATCTACTACAACGTTGCAAATCCTGAGATTATAAAGAGGTAATAGATCGGAGTATATATTAGAAAAAAAGTTATCTGAAGCGAACGAATTCAGTTATGTGCTTTAATCAATTAAAATGTGTCTTGTGCTTCTTTTGTAAATTTACTATTCTATGTAGCGTTTCGCTCTATTGAATAAACACTTATTGACTTTGACTTTGGAAACTGTTCGTCTGCTTTCCACATTGAACTATTGTTTAGAATGGACTTCAGAAGACTACAGCTGTTTTTTTTTATGTGCTGCATTTTGACTGATAATGTGCCGGGTTTATATGCAATAACGCTGTGAGTGTGGCGTAGAATTTATTATCTTGTGAGAGCACGATGCTGAGTCTGATCCTGTTGGACTCACACACATCTTTGTGTCACCTGTGTTTACCTGTGACAATATTTATTCTGAGTGAGCTGCTTACCTTCTTTAGTTAATTTATTTTGTAAGTTTATTATTATTTTTTGTATTTTTTACCAGTCCCTCCAGCTATGTGCCTAGTTTATGATAAGATTAGGTGCAGCTTTTTTGTTTGTGTGGGACATAGCGAATGTGGAAATAAGCAACGTTCAGCTTTTCAATTCGATATTTCAAAACTTTTCTTACCATAAAGACGAGTAGTAACGACGATGTTTTATTATTCTATTGAATCATCATTATCATTTCAGCCATAAAACGTCCACTGATGAACACAGGCCTCCATCATTGATTTCCATGAGGGGTAGTTGCCATTCTCACCACGCTTGGCAGGCGGGTTGGTGAGCGCAGTATGGGATGTTGATACAAGGATAGACGCTGCTGCCTATCTTCCGGAGGTATCCCTTACCAGGCTCTTACTGCATCCACGGGCAAGAGAGGAGGGGCACCATTCTACTGCCGGCACCCCACGGCGTATTTTTTATTTAGGTATCTATTGAATATAAATACCTAAATAAAAAATATAATTACTTGCAAAAAGTCATGTAGTATTCTTAATATAATAAACTCTCGGAAACAAGTTTATCTTCAACAGTATTACGTATACCGAACAAAAGCTCCTCTATATTTCCTAAGAGCTTTTCAAAGTTCGAGATCATAAGTTGCTAATTTAACCTACTTTATCAGACCTATATTTAAGTTTGTGTTGTAAGCTTGTAACACAATAATTAACTTCCAATTCCAACTTCATTGTTACTTAAATTTCTGAATAACTTATAATATCCATCTAAAGTTTGAATGCCTACTACTGGTTAGCATAACCTAGTTTGAATTTGGCTTTAGTTTCTGATTTTTTTTACTAATATGTGACTCATTGTAGCTACAATAATATCTTATCTGTATTGATTATAAGAAGTTATTTATTGAATGAATGTAAAGATTAGCACGAATCCAAGACTTATATTTTTTTACCGTTTATCTTTCTTTAGTGGCTAAACAAAAACCATTAATAAGTATCTACCTAATTCACCAAATAATTGTAGATATCCTAGAAATATTTATATCATATATTAGACATCCTATTTAAAGATGATTATGGTATATGTTGCCGTGGGGTGCCGGTTCCCTTCACTCTTGCCGTGGTAGTAAGAAATGTAGTAAGAATCTGCTAAGGGATACCTCTGGAAAATGGGCAGCAGTGTCTCTCCGCATACACTGTACTACGCTCGCCAAGCCGCCTGCCAAGCGTGGTAGAGCATGGCAACTACCACTAATGAAGATCCATGAGGGAGGCCTGTGTTCAGTAGTGGTCGTGTTACGTCATTAATAATGATGACGATGAGATTCTTATACAATGGTCCTAAGTCATTATGAGAACATTCTTAGTGAATCGAGTTTATCAAGGCTATTCATTATAATGAGATAAGGATATACGCAATCGTTCTTATTAGCAGCAGGGACCGTGTGTGCTCATTATCGTGGACTAACAGCGAATAAGCTGATAAAACATTATTGTATTAATTCAGAGCTTATTCTTTGCTATAATACCGTGAATGCGTTTTAGTATTTTAAAAGTCTTAAATAAGCTTGAAAATAGATTTTTTTGAGGTAAACACTTTTTTAGGATAATGATGTTGTAGTTGTTTGTAATATACTAAAAACTTATTAAATATTAGTTGTTCGCCACGTACCTACTTAGATCGAGCGAGCGACTCCTTTCAATGAAGTTCCATTGCATTTGAACTTGATTTGTGGCGGGAATAGAACCTACAACCTTCTGCGTTTCAATCGGTTGTAACCTTGTGTAAGTAAAATCTCCCTATGTTTCAATTTCATGGAAATCCGGGACAACCACACCACTAATCAAAAATCCCCCACCACCATGGATTTGTATTGATGTGATCTTCTATTGTTTCAAATTTGATTATTAATCGGATCATCTAACTCATAAAATTACCCCATAAATCAAAATTTCCCACGACTATCAATTTGTGTTGATGTAATCTCCTTAAGTTTCAAATTGCATCAAAATCCGATAACCCGTTTAAGAGTTATCCTAGGAAAAAAATTGCGGACATAAGTACATACAAACATTCAACCGAAACGCATAGTTGCCGCTAATAACTTCATTCGCTTTGCTCACTCATTCGATTAGGTAGCTCCAAGGCACCAGTCATAACAAAACCTCGTCAATCCTCGAAGGGCATTGATCAGACGCAGAAATAAAATCGTGGTTTTCTATTCTATGTAATCCGGCATTTTATGGTATATAAACTGAATTCTTCTAGTCAAGCCCTTTCATTTCATATTCATATTGACGGGGTTCACAAAAAATATGATCCGCCATTTTGTAGTGGCGGCTATCTTATCATACAAAAATTCTATTCTAATACAAATAATAGCACACTATATTGAAAATATGCTTAAATTTCAAATCATTTTGGTACTAAGTTTTTATGGGAAAATCATCTTACGCCGGGCCCAGTGCAAAAGCACTGAAACCAAATTAATTATAATATTTTACAACGTACTCGTATTAATTAGGATTTACTCCTAAACTTATAGACGTTGATTAAATATTTAACAACCACTAATGCCAAATAACTGCTGATTCATTAAATCGCAGTTTTAATGTATGGAGTAGATGTCTAGAAGTACCTAAGTGACGTATATTACCGATACGTACCTACTCTAGGTAAGTATCGGTAATATACATTTATGTATGTACGTCAGTAAATGTACTTAAGCAGTTTAAAACAAAACATTAAGCACTTTAAGCTGCTTCTTCGCTGAAACTTCTTACGGCAGACTGGAAACTTGATGATTTATAGACTGCTGGAGCGTTCACACGTTCGCTAATGTCCACCATTTGGTCATAACGGCTAGATGATATTCGATTCTAAGCTTTATGGACGCATTGATCTTATAGGTAAATGCTGTACCGAGAAAAGTAGAGAAAATATTAAATTAATAATGATCTGCGGCGTCACCGGCACCGCAACGGTGAAAGTATCGACATATACATACATATGTAGATTGACGTGGGCTACCGGCGGTATAATGGTGCCCCTACCCTCTTGCCCTTGAAACAGAGAGTTTTCCAATGTATGCGTCCCACATGGTGGTGGGGTCAGCTATCTGTATGGTTTCTCTCCGCTTCGCTCTGTCCTAGTCGCCTTCAGAAGCTTGGCACTTTTTATTTCTTTTATACGTCCCTCCATCTTGTCTTGGGTCATCTAGACCTTCGACCGGGAATAGAGTTGTAGTGGCAAATTTCCCACGAACGAGTATTTCGGCAGTGAGTATTCACGTATCCATACTATCGTAGCTTACTCTTCAAAGTTAACTAAGCATTCTAAAAATATAATGTTAATTCGAACAGTATAACAATATTGAAAACCCTCTACCAACGCACCATCTATAAACGCCCACAAAAAGTCAAGAACAAATTCTTTAGACCATTAAATGAAAGCACATTAAGGGACAAAAGAAACATCACTTTGATTATTCATCAGGCTCACAAAACGAAAATTACCAGGAAGAAATATTCAATTAGTCACGTAAAAAGCTCTCGGCGTTTTATTTAAAACAACGACAGGTCAAGGTTTCCGGGAAATAAAAAGTCTAAACAATATTTGCCTGCCAAAAGACATTTTAATTGAAGTTACTTTCCCATTTTCGCGAGGAGGCAAAAAGTAAAACAAAGTATAACATTTTGGATTAATTATGTACACCTGTTTATTTTTGCGATGAGTTCGTAGGTGTGACTTTAATAGGTAGTTATTAAGAAAAATAAAAGCCTGGCATTATAATAGAACTTAGTTTCCCATTTTTGCGAAGAGGCCAGAAGTGTAAAACGAATACAATTTGGAATTGATTATTTCATCATCATCATTTCAGCCATAAAACGTCCACTGATGAACACAGGCCTCTCTCATGGATCTCCATGAGGGGTAGTTGCCATTCTCACCACGCTTGGCAGGCGGGTTGGTGAGCGCAGTATGGGATGTTGATACACGGATAGACGCTGCTGCCCATCTTTCGGAGGTATCCCTTAGCAGGCTCTTACTGCATCCATGGGCATGAGAGGAGGGGTATCATTCTACTACCGGCACCCCACGGCGTTTCAATTGATTATTTACGCCTGTTTAATTTTGCGAAGAATTTGTAGGTGTGACTCAAGAAGTTACGTATTTATCAGACCTCTGAAGTAGAGCCTTTACATAAAATGTAAACAGCGTCAGCAACTGCTATTAATACTGTAGTGCCTGGGATATGTTAGATGGATTTGGCTTGCCCAGCACCTATAACGTCTCCCAGCTTAGTCAGCTATTATTCAGGTGAAAGAACAGGTCAATACGTCGTACCACTCGCCTTAACCTGGACATTCAAGGTCATGGACAAATAATCCATTTTAATAATTTAATGTGTCTTTTGACACATTCCCTAAATAAAATTGCGTCAAATGGACTAAAATTACATTAAGTTATTCCGTTGGTGCCGTTCTAAAATTTGGTCGGACCAATTTGACTTAATTTTACGTTGACAGTTCTAAATTTCGAAACGTCAAATCTCTTATTATAATGAGCTTTAGGATGTGGAAAAAGGAATCACAACATTATCATCTTTTTCTTGTAATTTGGCTTAAATTATTTGGTAAATAGCCGTGGGGTGCCGGCAGTAGAATGTTACCCCTCCTCTCCTACCCGTGGATGCAGTAAGAGCCTGCTAAGGGACACCTGCGGAAGATGGGCAGCAGCGTTTTTCCGTATATCAACATCCCATACTGCGCTCACCAACCCGCCTGCCAAGCGTGGTGAGTATGGCAACTACCCCTCATGGAGATCCATGAGGGAGGCCTTAGTTCAGTAGTGGACGTTTTACGGCTGAAATGATGATGATGATGACTCTTGTCGGTGACAGCCTTCTTGACATCATTGTACGACATGATAGAAGATTTTTTTTAAATTAACGTCAGTGACTGATTTGTTGTAAAATTTTAATAAAACATATTTTAAAATTAATGAATAACTTGACACTGGCGGAATTGTGTAAAACTAAACACAAAAACCCATAAAATAAAAAGACAGACAGACAGACATGACAGAAACTTCCTACTTAATTCGGTTCATATAACTTACTGATCCTTGGTCTTCGTCTTCTCCATTCCACTTTTTGTTTTCGGTCTTGCTGCTAGAACAGTATTATATGATTTTTAATTTTTGTATCTGTTTAACCATAATACTTTAACGTTGGAACATTGTAAAAGTTAATATTTAGAAATCCCTGATGCCCGTATATTCAGTGGGTAAAAAGCCCGAACAAACAAACAAACAAAGTATTCTGATTCAAAGTTTTTTCCGTGTAGTTGTTGAAGAACCAATAAAACAAAAAGTTGGATTTGTTTACTTGTTATATACATACATATATGTATATATAATGAAGAAAAAATAAGAAAGAAATGTCTGCTAATTGGATAAAAACTAACCTCTTTCTTTATAAATGTGAATCAAATTGAACCTCCACTGAATTGACAGAATTATAAGTTTTTCATGAAAGTACCTACATACATACATATGTCAAAAGACGTACCGTACGTATGCCGTGGGGTGCCGGCAGTAGAATGTTACCCCTCCTCTCCTACCCGTGGATGCAGTAAAAGCCTGCTAAGGGACACCTCCGGAAGATGAGCAGCAGCGTCTATCCGTGTATCAACATCACATACTGCGCTCACCAACCCGCCTGCCAAGCGTGGTGAGAATGGCAACTACCCCTCATGGAGATCCATGAGGGAGGCCTGTGTTCATCAGTGGACGTTTTATGGCTGAAATGATGATGTCAAAAGAATTTATGAAAGTATCATTTTACGGACACTGGCAGAATTGTGACCGCTAGTCACAAAAGCCAAAAATAAGAAGAAGAAGTATGTCAAAAAAAATACTAATGAAGAATTACTTTGAAAAATAACTTTAACGAATTTATAAATTAACTTGACATTGGCGGAATTGTGTTAAACCAAACACAAAAAGCCACAAAATAAATAGACAAGACAAGACAAGAATTACTTTGAATATTAGTGTTTATTCGTTTTTAAAGAAAAGAAGGAAGAACGTACCTACAGAATAACAATATTATTCTAAGCTACAGAACGTAGGGATCTACTAGTTACCTGACAGGTACCTTCATCATTAGGTGCTAGGTACGCCAACAAAGTAGGAACCGAAGTAGGTGGGCACAAAGGCATTCGGTCTGAGGAACATTCCAGCATACTTGCGGTCACCCTCAGAATGTTGGGCCGCCCAGTTACCAATCACGAACTAATACATTCCGAGGCCGACTAAATGAATAGGATAGGTTGCAGTAACTGAATCCTTCAAAGTGATAATCTTGAGTGAATCGGTAAATTAATCTTGGTTATAAAGTGATCTAATTCACGAGATATTGTTTTTGTTCGCGGCATTTGTTCCCGTTTTGTTGTGTTGTACACGTTCGCAAACATGATCACGCAACGAGGGGCACTGAGTGGTTATATTGTGACAACAACAGGAAGACCGTGGATAAGAAAATTGCTGAACAGAAGAGAATGGAAAGAAATGGAAGAGACTCTGCCAAAGACCAAGCGTCGATGTACGAGTACTCTCTAGAGTTAATGAATAATAATAATACATTTGATTACACATTAAAATTTATTTATTATATTAAATAATTTATTTAAAATGATTTGAATAATTCATGAAATCTGTTATGACTGAATAAAGGCTTTTATTAAAATTTACTCGATTTTTATAGCGTTATTGAATGTCATATTTGTTCCTGAAAAGTTGTTTTGATGAACATATGTATTTAACACTGTAGCCCGTAAAACTTGATCGCTGCGACTGCTGTCATCAGAATCCCGCACATCAAGTTCCGAATTTTGTTTATTATTAGAAAGTGTTCAAGTTATGTTTGGTGAAAATCGGACCAGCAGTTTCCTACATAATCTCAGAAAAGACACTGTATTTAAGGGGATACTTATATATACTTTTATATACTTACAGTTGGTAACAGTTACACGCAGGTAGGTCAACATTTGCATCCTCCGTATGCAAATGTTAACCTACCTGTGTGTAACTGTACCAGAAAAGAGGGCGAAAGACTCCAGGGTTTTTATTAATGCCTAGAATAGGGTGAACAAGAATTGTTCATGTGCAGGTTAATAACATTTTGAATTTATACTTGATAATTATATATGCAACGTTTATTGCTATAGCGAAACATACATTTTATTTTCCTTACAACTTGCCCTTTCGGACACCGAAAAGCATTAGTACCAACATTATTCCCGGAATATAAAAGGTCGACCGCAAAAGTTGAAGCAAGGCTTTGCCACTAGCTTCAACAATACTAACTTTGAACCGCAAAAATTTGGCTGGTGTGAACCTGAAATTCTACTACTTCGTTCTACGTACTCGCTGTTTTTTTGGTTAATTTTATTTGTTTTAATTTAAATTTAGGAAGGTTATAGATGAATGAATGAATGAGTGAATGATAATAACTTTTCGAAGAAGTTTTCAAGTTCCGGTGGGAATTTTTGATAAGGTTATAAATTTCTTCGAAATTTTCTACCTAAGTGTGGTTAAAACACTATAAAAAAACAAATAAACTATGATAACAACTTTATTGCACACCAACATAAGAATAACACAAATACAGGAGAAATAAAAACAAATTACTGTAAAATGGGTGGCCTTATCGCTAAGAGCGATCTCTTCCAGGCAACCTTTGGATGGACAGGATATGACAAAGTATGACGGTGGCGTACTAATAAGATAGAATAGGAAATAGAAAACATAATATAATAAATGCAAAAATTAAAAACAATATATTATTCTCATAAAATAAATACATATGTATTTCTAAAAAAAAACTAATACAATTTTATTTTTAAATTCAAATTTATTTGCATACCTTTTGGTCTCTATAAATATTGTTTGTTTTGCTGTAGGTATTTGTATTTTTATTTATTTAGCTTGCCCTGTATGTATTTAACTATGTTTTGTTCGCAGAATCTCAATTTTGAAGCAGATATCTTCAACCAATTGAGATGAAATTTTGTATACATGTTTACTTTGGATGCCATTGCATGGTCAGCTATGTGACGTCACTCTGAATCCAACATGGCGGATCACCCAAGATGGCGGACTACATAATTTTAATGTACTCCTATAATATGGTTATCAAATGAAAGGGCTTGCTGAGAATAACTCAAAAAATTAAATGACGTCACTCTGTGTCCAACATGGCGGAACACCCAGGACTGGACTGAACTGGACTGGATTGTCATGAACTGTCCTGTACTGTCCTGGCGAACTACTTATTTTTTTAATGTACTTCTATAATATGGGTATCAAATGAAAGGGCTTGCTGAGAATAACTCAACAAATGAAATGACGTCACTCTGAATCCAACATGGCGGAACACCTAGGACTGGACTGGACTAGACTGGACCGGACAATTATATCAAGGTTAATCTCGCGACAAGCTTTTTTATAACATATATTGTGTAAAGACGTTTTAAGTTGACATTAAACTTTAATGGATTTTTTTTATTTTTAGTGAGTACTTTTAAATAAAAGCTTGTTTGTTAAAAAGTTTTTTTACTTTTGATTTATTAAAGGTGAGCTAAGAAATAATGTTCTTTCTTTTCTTGTTCATCTATGCTCTTTTCTTATTCTATGCGAAATTCGTGATAAGACTTGTGCGAGTTTTGAATGTTTGTAAATATTTTCGTCTCGGTCCAAAAATGTTTCCTTATATAACTTTTGCCTTGATTTCAGGTAAATATTGTTTGTCATGTTCAAAGAAAATAAAGACTTGTAATGATTCATTGATTCGGCATATTGGTTGAAAAAATTCGTGATAATAACTGTACCATGTTAAATTACTTTTACATGGTGTCGCGTACAAATTACTACGTATGTACATATGTCTGTCATAATTTGCAGAAAATGAGCCTATTTCAGTAAAAAAGTATTTACTAGAGATCGTAGAAGATGGAACTAGTATGCAAGGTAGCAATAGTGCTAACAGAAAAAAACACTAGCGCCATCTATAGGCATAGAGAAAAAAATATTTTGTATGAAAACGCTTTCATTATTCCCCATTTTTTGTTCCTATGCACACTGCTTAACACCTGTGTATTAATTGTCATAATAGTATTTTTTTAACATAGCAATCTCTAATCAGCCTGTCAAACTAGATATTATGCTAAAACCTTAACATTTTGGTAGAGCCTTGAGTGGTGCTAAAGCAAACTTTCACAAGCTGTTGACTATTATGTTTACCTAAGTTAATATCGTGACCAAAATCAGATCTCATAACGAATCTCATTGCTAATGTAGCAAGGACATCAGAGTTGTCTATGTGCAGAGATGAGAATGTCAATATGGATGTGTGGACATCCATATTGACATTCTCATCTCTGCTGCATGTAAATAGGTACTTTTCATTCAGAGTTTTGGAGTAACGAGAATGGACAGGGTTAGGATCATTACTAACTCTGTTTATTCTCGATTATAAGAGGAACTTTAAAGTAGCGCCAATGGTACAAAGGATGTGTAGGTTGGCTTAGCATCGTTATATGAGGAGGAGGAATGAATCTTATATAGGGAGAAAAATGTTAGGAAAAAATGTGGATGGAGGAAATGCTAGAGGTAGATCAAAAAGTGATGGACTGTGTTAACGAGGATATGAGAAAGAAAGGACGATGTGACGTCTAAAAGATGAGAGTGAAAGAGGAGAGCATGTTATGCTGACCCCACGTAGCGTGGGATAAGGGCAGGTAGATGATGATGAAGTCAGTATATCTGAAAATAGAACTGATAAATTTATTTCGCAAATATTTCTAAAACATAAAAAAGACTGATATTTCACAAACGCCCACCCGCATACGAATCTTACGTTGGAACATCTGAATATAACATGAGATTGAAATTGTAAGAAAAAATCTAAAAACCTTTCCTCTTTCCTATTCAAATCGAAGCCTGACAAGTTCTGCATGAAATGTAATAAAGAATTGTCGGGCTCGCACTCGTATGGAAGAGTGAATTTGGAAATTTATTAATCAGGATCTCATTTCGATCATTTCACTCGCTCTACTTCATTCAGCTTTACAAAAAATTGGCAAGAAAATTCCTTCGCATATGAAGAAAGTTTTAAACCAAAATTGCGGTCGAGTTTCCGTTGTTCTGGAAAATTACTTGGAAGATCAACTTGTGATGACTTTTAAAGTGACAAATAGGTTACCCGCAATAAAAAGACAATCTTCGTATGTTAAAAAGACTAATACAAGTTAGAAACAAGACTCACGATTCTTGCAACTTCAATTTTACCAGTCTTACGAAGTTTTCGATGAGAAAATAGATGGAATAAGTTTTGGTTGTGGGTCTTTAGACTACATTCCTATTCAGCCTTCATCAAAGGTTTATCATTAATTCAAGCACTGAATCGAATGTTAAATAAACCCTTGGTTAAACATATAATTTATTATTCTATCTATGAGATGAGATGCCCGATCAAAGATCGGAAGATCTTGGTAGCTCAGCGAACAGCTAATACCCAGCTTAGTTTTTTAGTCCTTTAAACCGTGCTTTAGCACGTATGTATATTAGATCTGTGTGAGATTAGTAGACTAGTTAATTCAACATATAAAGTATATTTTGTTTTAAAGTGTCATAATTTCTTGAATAAGAAACGAGTAAGTAGTAAAAGTTAATATTATAAGGTTTATAACTGTCCGTAACAACTCATCCGGTCATCAAAATCATCAACAATCAAAATTTTATTGAGTAAGAGAACAATTTTTAAGTATTCCATCAATTTAAAATCATCAATAATCTAAATTTATTTAAGTAAGAGAATATTTTTGTGGGTATTCCTACAGAGCGAGCGTAGCCGCCAGCAAAGTACTACGAAAGTCTACGAAAACCGTAGACGCTCTAGGAAATCTAATATGTTGTAGGAAGTTGGCCAACTGTTTAGTGAGTCTTAGCTGTACACATGATAGGAAGTTTTATGCTCACTGGCTACGTGACATGAAAACCTTTTCGCACCGTTGGTATGTTATCTTAGGGTAACGAATTGTACTTTATTAATCTTCATTGTGGTTACAATTTTATCACATTACTTTTTTGCTTTTATATATTACTAGCTTCTGCCCGCCGCTTCGTACGCGTTGTAACCGGATAAAAAGTAGCATATGTGTTAATCCAGACCTACATCTATCATATACGTGTGCAAAGTTTCAGCTCAATACGTGGGGTAGTTTTTGCGTGAAGAGGTAACAAACATCCATACAAACAAACTTTCGGCTTTATAATATTAGTGGGATTTACCAACCAAGAAGATAAGGATATCGCTTTAAGTGATGGTATTTCTGATGTTTTTGTAGTTTAATTTAATTTAATTCATTATACTGTTGTATGTAATATAATGATCAAGTCTAGGCCCAAATTCAAAGTGGAGAATCCATGCTTAACTTTACGATAGCCTGTATAATTTATATTAAAGTGGCTATTTTTAAGATTGGTGATGTATTCATACTTAACATTAGATAGTTAACTGTCGACATTTGCCGTGGGGGCACCCCACGGAGAATGTCGACAGTAAAATTTCGAAACGTCAAATCTCTTATTATAATGAGCTTTAGGTTGTGGAAAAAAGAATCACAACATTATCATCTTTTTCTTGTAATTTAAGCCGTAAATAGCCGTGGGGTGCCGGCAGTAGAATGTTACCCCTCCTCTCCTACCCGTGGATGCAGTAAGAGCCTGCTAAGGGATACCTCCGGAAGATGGGCAGCAGCGTATATTGGTGTATCAACATCCCATACTGCGTTCACCAACCCGCCTGCCAAGCGTGGTGACAATGGCATCTACCCCTCATGGAGATCCATGAGGGAGGTCTGTGTTCATCAGTGGACGTTTTACGGCTGAAATGATTTGCCTTTCCATCAAGCAAATTAAAAATATTCAAAAAAGTTTTTACGTATATTCATTGTTTTGAATCTAAAACCATGTTTTGTCCACTTCAAGTAGGCTGTAAACGTGTCATACATCTAATTAAATTTTAAGTTATAGAGGTATTATGTTGAAACCAGTAGTGCGGATCTATAAATAAAAAATAAAAGGATAAGCTCGCCAATATTTAAACGACGCGTACGTATTGTAAATAGGTCCCAATGTTACATTACTTGTACGTATCGTCCCACAGCTACACGCAGATTTATCTCGAATGATAAACACAAATGAAAAATTCCCCCCAAAGGTCCAATCTCCGAAAACGAATTGGAATAATTTTCAGCGCTGCGGCCTTACGTTGCATAATCCAGTTTAGCTGTAAAAATAAACAATAAATACTCGGCGAAGGGTAGGTACGGTAGGTACAGTCCCTCGATCTGTCCCCCGCGGCCACTCATACGCGGGCCCTTTACCCTAGCTGTTCTCACATTATTTACTGTCAGTGCGTGAATTTTACATTCTCCCCATTCATCTCTCGTTTTTCCTTGTCATATCAGATTACCGGGTATCCTCTTTCCGGTTCGAGTTTGAAGTTCCTCGTACGATATTACTTTAAGCTTCTGCGCCTAGTTTGATATACATATTTGTTCATATTTTGACGCTACAAGAGGAACTTTTAAAACTGCTGGTATCATGGTTCTGAACATTATATGGATATTTACATAAATTGAGTCTTATTAAGTTCCCGATATTTTGAAATGGAGACGGGAAACTCAAAAAACTCAAATTATGGTGAATATTCCGTAAACATTCAATCAACAGAAAATATATACCTATTTAAACTAGATTGTGCCCGCCGCTTCGCATGCTCTGTACCCGGATAAAATAAAGCCTACGAGTATGTGTTAATCCTGGTCAACATCTGTACGTGTGCAAAGTTTTAGCTCAATCCGTAGGCTAGTTTTTGCGTGGAAGAGTAACAAACATCCATACGTACTCACAAACTTTTGCGTTTGTTATATTAAGTAGGATTTTACAAAATCCTGTAGTTGTTGTGAAAGGCTAAGTATTAATTTAACATGTCCTCTAGCTCTACAGCGAGCATATTTGACCACGCGGAAGAAACCCTCGATCCGGGAAAAAACATGTGCTTCCCAGACGTAAAACTAGTTACGTAATGGAACTACGAATTAGTCTTTTAAAATTACATATATCAATGTGTGACCAACGCTGTGGCGCAGTTGTGCCACGGAGGCCGTCAAATATCTTTAATATATGTATATCAATCAATACTTTGCGGAAGAAAAATTCTACTAGCAAACTAGCTATCAAACTCGGTTACGAACATGCAAAAACAAATCCACTCAAAAAACTAGTCCTCAGCGAATGATCCGTTCCTCGGAGTTAAATATCGTTGACAAGTTTGGTTTTCTAGGTGGAATAATGGATAGTTTCATTAATAACGACAGGAAGCAATAAATGCTTTTCAAGGAAATGAAAAACCTTATCATAATTTTGATTTGATGTGAAACATCTTTTGCAGGGGTTAAGACCGATCACAAGAAATATGGCGCGATAAAAATTGGAGCTACGACTATGACGTGAGAAAATGTCGGACGGGTTACCTAACTAGTTACCGAATTCCATGGCTCTAACTCAAAAGCTACCGGTTGAATTTTGATACGGTTTTTTTACCAAAGGACTGAGTTGGAATATGAAAGTTTTTATGCATAATAAAGAGTGTTTTATGAAAATTTGTTAAAATATAACGTTGATCGTGATATTTAAATAAGTAATATAGGAGTTATCGCAAAATTAAAAATGTTTCACTTTTGCCAGGCGTCCCGTGGCGACTTAATTTTTTTAGCAAAGTTTAAGGATCGATTTGACTCAGAGTAATATTAGAAAATGCCGTGGCATGCCGGTATAAAAATGTTGCCTCCCTCTCTGTGGATACTCCCCTGGCGGTCGTCCCCGTGAATGGAGTAAGAATCTGCCAAGGAAAATTTCCGAGTAGCGTCCTTCCGTGTATCAACATCCTGTACTGCGCTCACCAACCCACCTGCTAAGCGTGGTGAGTATGACAACATCCCCTCATGATCTTGAAGATCTCTGAAGGAGGAGGTGAAAAGCAGTCCTACGCTTGAGAAGAAGAAAAAATATTACAAATTATAGCAATATACGCTGTTTTGAATAATCCATCCTCGGTACATATATTAGTAGGTACCTTCGTGATATAAGCTCCACTAAAGCAAAACACTAATTATCTTCTCCATCGCAGCTGCATTCACACGTCACTAACTTACCATTCTACTAGGCTCCAAACTTTGATGACATGTGCGGAAACTTACCTGGAACAAATTATGATAAAGTTAGACCGGCTTTCAAGGCATGCCTGTGAAACTATTGATCGTAGAGTTTGTTACGATCTGACGACCACTGTGACTCAATTGTTCTAAAAGCCGGCTGATTTTCTGAAAGGTTGCGGACTCCTTTTTCTCTGGGGGACAAATGTTTGCTTTTCTGCAAATATAAAATATGTGTCGTCGTTGTTTTCTATCTATGATGAATATTTACAAAAAAAATATTTAAGTACCCTTGCTTACTTTGGGGTATGATTTATAAAAAAAATAGTTTAATTGGCTCAGCACATAACTTTCTTACTAAAAATTGCGAACTTTGTTTTTTTTCTGTGACGGCGGATGCTGCGCCGTCAAGAATCGCTTGTAATCAGAAATGTCGTCGATCCTAGTAATCTAATAGTCTTTTTGCAAAATTAATAGAAAATACTTTCAAAGTCTCGTGTTTCGGAGAAAACTCCATATTCATAAGTCTTTGAAACATGCTGTGGATATGAATGGAATAAATCGTATTAGGAAAAATTGCTAAAAATATTTTGTATATTTTTAAGCAGGAAAAATATTGTAAAAATGGATATATAAGCGCGTAGGCAGCCGAATACAATAAACGAATAAAAGGTAACAAATTTAACAATGAAATTCGAGGCAAATTTGAAAGTAGGTAATGGATGCTGGAGTATAAATGAAACATTTATCATTGTCGAGGCTTAAAGTACTCTACACACCTAAGCTATAACAGTCGGCGACGAATCTTAACGTCAAATGCCGGCGACAAGCAACCGCGCTACCAGGTGGCGACTCATGACATCATTTCGAATGTATATGTAAGATTTGCGTACGCGCCTAGACGCCCGCCGATATTAGACTTACTTGACTGTACTTACTTTCGTTTGCGGATTAGACGGAGAGCTTCGTTCGTGTGCTGTAATGTGGCTAAAGTACCTGAAGTTTGAAAATGCGTGTGCAGTAATTGCACGTCAATGTATTATTTTTGTACCCTGACTTGTTTTTGGTCTCTCAACACGCGGCAATCACTAACTGCCAGAAAAGTTGCTGATTTTGTGCCACCGAAAAACATTGACTAGACATGGAGCTGCCGACTGACCTGCAGACAACAAACGCGTCTGGGTTGCGGCTTGGGTGTGGAGAGACCTTTAACTGGACTGGAAAGACCTTTACTTCACCGGTTTGAACAATACACCCATTCACATACGCTTTCAGTTCAGACGTATTGACTAAACCTCGCCCTCGATAACTATGGTTAAACTTAGTTGCTACGTAAGAGCCGTGTTGGTTTTCCGGACTTTAAATCGACAGGAACGAAACCTCAACGTCAACGATGTTTTACATGTACTTAAGTTTTGACATAACTTCCATTTAAAATTTAATTGTCTTCAGGCAAAACAACCAGCTGTATCATTTTTGTACTCTTCAAGATGAAATCGAATCGAAACATCACAATTAATTAATGCCATTCAATGAACTTATCTGTGCAAAGGTATTAAGTTTGCTTGCATCGCTTTGCGGCTATATACGTTATCGACTTCGAGTTACGTGAGAGCTCTCAAGCCCCTTATGAAGTTTGTTACCGCTTCACGTAATATCTTAGCTCTGGAACCTGGATAGGAGGTGAGAAGTTGACGTATCTTATGCTACCTTAGCCACGAGACTTGAGGCTTATGTAGCATTTGGTTCCATTCACAATATACATAGGTAATAAATACATTTTGAGAATAAAATATCACATAGGTTTTATAAAAATATCTTGAGCCCATTGGCTGGGTTAATGCCTAACCTTTTTTCAATTTTTACCCATTTCTTTTACTTAATTAACAAAGTACCCGTAAAACAAAACGTAAAATTACACGTTGGCTACTTTTATGCTTTCCAAGCCGCGGGCAGACGAAATTCCGACAAACCTCTACCCAGTTAGCTTTTAATAACGTACCTGTTTAATATACATAGCTGAAAATTGAAGGAAAGTGCACTAAAATAGTTTTTAAGAACATTGTACTTAATTTATTCTAAAACTTAATGGAAATGGCCTCGTAGTTGGTCTTTACCGACTGAAACCCAAGTGAACGTACCACAAAAAGTAAAGTTGGTGTTAGCTAGGTGATGATTCGAATTTCGACACCTCGTCGGGTCGGACGTGTAATATGATGATTTTAAAAATAACATAAGGCATTCACGTACGTTTTACTTTTAATGTTTCTTGTTTCTACACCCAGTTCTGATGAGGAGATCCATGATAAATCAAGGGAAAAACTTAAATGTAATAGGCGTACATTTGGCGGATTAAGTATTTTGCAGCAACAAGTCAAGAATTTTGTCATTGAAGTCGTATCAGGCAATGTCGGACGACCGGACCACAGTAGTTCAACACAGAAAAGCGTGAAAAGAAGGAAGGGATACTTTTTTTCTGCAATGGGGCAGTACAGACGTTTAATAATAATAATTATTTTGTGCCCGGGCTAGATAAATATGTAATCTTCTTTTTTTCTAGTACAGTATTTGACACATTTCCCTCTATCGACGTATAAAGGACCTATTAATGTTTTACGAGTATTTAGAGGCGACAGCCACTGTTGATCGAAATATTTTATAAGCAACAGCTTTTCTGTTGTGTAGGCATTTACAATGCGATCTCCAGCTTCCAAGCCGCCTGGCTTTGGAGATTATAGCAAATCCTTCCAGTCTTTGAAAGGGCTTTCTATAGTGGACTTTTGCGGGCCGTCGGTACCTAAGTATCAGTGACATTACGGATAGGAAGTTTCAGATATGGATACAGAATCCGTATATTTATCACAATGAGCTGTATTACGAATATATAATATATGTATGTATAGTGGACTCCGAGAGAGAAGTCGCTATTTGTCTGTCTTGGCCAGTTTAAGACTTCAAATGTCAGGTTTCAAGTATCTATAAAATTTGTTTTATATTTCTTACATTCAGATTTCATACTCTAAAAGCTCTTATTTATATTTTACCTACAAGCTCACACCTTATATTAGGAGCAGAAATAGTTAACCGCATTATCTTCAAAGGCTATGTCACAATTTGAACACCACATCATCCATGAAACACTTTTTTATTAATATTGAGCGGTAAAATGTTGAATCGAGCGACTTAATCACTTTGTGACTAAGCTCTATAAATCTTTACTGATGTTATAAAGTTTATGAGTTTGTTTTAGAGCGAAATCTAAGAAAGTACTGGGCCGAACTGAAATAATGTGTTGGATAGCCATTTATCGACGAAGGCTGTATATAGGCTATGTAACATCTCGCTACAACTAATAGAAGCAAAGCAGCAATGAAAAATGTTGCAAAAACTGGAAAAAAATATTATATAGCATATTTACATATGTCTATCTTATAAGGTTTTGCCTATGACTCACTTATAACCTTTTTAAGGGTTCCGTACTCAAATGGTAAAAACGGAACCCTATTATTAAGACTTCGCTGTCCGTCTGTCTTTTAGTCTGTATGTCCGTCTGTCTCTTAGTATGTCTGTCCGTCTTTCTGTATGTCTGTCTGTCTGACTGTCACCATGAAACATCTCATGAACCGTGATAGCTAGACAAATTACATTTTCACAGTTCATGTATTTCTGTTGCGGCCATAACAACAAATACTAAAAACAAAATAAAATAAATATTATTATTGTTTAAAGTAATCGATGTAAGTTCTCGAGTGGAGGCCACGGACCGGCAAGCGCAGCGTAGGACGTCCACCAACAAGATGGGCTGATGACCTGGTGAAGACCGCAGGTCGACGGTGGATGCAGATCGCTTCCAACCGCAATAACTGGAAATCCATGAGGGAGGTCTATGTCCAGCAGTGGACGTCCTACGACTGAAATGATGATGACGATGATGAATCGATGGGCATTGCTGATTCGGGCAATTCTCCGCTTTACTTATAAAAGCTCAAAGCTCCTTTCACTCCGGTTTTGTTTTCCGTGGAAATAGTATTTAACTTTCCGACACTTTTAGATAGATATATTTTCAGTCCAGTCAATAACCTTCAGGCTACAGTATAGTATTTTAATACTTTCACGATCACGACACATTTTACCACATATTTAACCGGGTATTTATCGCGTTATTTACCTTTATTACTGCCCCGACGCGACGGTTCGACAGGATTGCACCCGTCGCGATCCCGGTATTGTTAGTGTCATGGTACCTATAAATCACAGGGGGTCACAGAGGGTCACAGGGGGTCACAGAGGGTCACAGGGGGTCATCCAGATGAAAACACGCGTTTACTTTGCGATATTTTCATCGAGTCTTCTTTATATTTATAAAACAAGTCGTTTCAGTTACACGTCAATAACTCGAGAACTGCTCGTCCGATTTAAATGATCTTAGATGTGTTGGATTTATCTGATCCCGAATTAACATATAGGCTACTAGCTTTTGCCCGTGACTTCGTCCGCGTGGAAGTCATAAAATGTAAAATCCCCCTTTTTCACGCAGAGAAAATATAGATCCCATTTATTCCCTATCCCGTGGGAATTTCGAAAAATCCCTTCTTAGTGCACCTTAAGGATACTTAAGGTATATGTATGTATGTGTGCCAAATTTCAAGTCTTTAGGTCCAGTGGTTTAGGCTGTGCGTTGATATATCAGTCAGTGAGTCAGTCAGTCAGTGAGTCAGTCAGTCAGTGAGTTAGTCAGTCAGTGAGTCAGTCAGGACTTTGAATTTTATATATGTATATAGATTTAAACATCGTAAAAATTCACAGAAAAAATAATCATATTAGATAACGTAAATTCATTTTCCCATACACTTTATACGGATGACGTAATGGCATTTTTTGGTTGTCAAATATTTAAAAGTTTGTTCAGAAAGTTTATATTGTGATTAAACTTAAACTCAAGATGTTTATATTTAAGTAGTCATCATCATCATCATTTCAGCCGTAGGACATCCACTGCTGGACATAGGCCTCCTCATGGATTTCCAGTTATTGCGGTTGGAAGCGATCTGCATCCACCGTCGACCTGCGGTCTTCATCAGGTCATCATTTATGTAGTAGTTAGTAGTAAATAGTTTTAGTAGTAGTAGTAGAAGTATTAAATAGTAGTAGTTAGTAGTTGTAGGGTAGTAGTAGAGAAGTTGTAGAAAGTTGTAGGGTAGTTATAGAGTAGTTGTAGGGTACTTGCAAAGTAGTGGTAGTAAATAGTTGTAATAGTAGGTGCGATACGAAGTTCGCCGGCACAGCTAGGTTTATATAAATAATGCTGGACATTACACACAGCAACAACTAGCCCTAAATTGCACATCTTGTGCTATGGGTACCGAATGCTTGATAGAATACTTATATTTGTATAAGTAGTATGTATGTACTTACACAAATATAAGCATTCTGAAAAGAAAAGAAAATAAAGATAACGAAACGTTTATTTTGTCACATTTGTACAATCAAATAAAAAAAAATCATCAATTCGATTTCAAAACCAGTGACAAAAATGGTCACTACTCAGCATGTGCTGTGGTAGAACGAGTCGTACCACAGCCCTGGTCTTCCGTTCTTTCCGTAAAATATGTATATAAATATACTTAAGAAAGAAATAACCATTCATAATTAACTAACATGTTTTATACATAAACGCTTGATACATTACTTATATTTGTAAAAGTACCTACTACTTTTACAAAAACTTACTACTTTTGAAAAAATGTTTATTCAAATTTAACACGTGCTTTAACGGTAAAGAAATACATCGTGTGCTTCAGACGCATTAACCTGTACTTTTTCTGGCTTATAGGTTATAATTAGGACCGATTAGGAAAAGACAGAGCTGGACTCGTCTGTATTTTTTTTTATATTTGTTACCACAGAGCTCTGTCGCATATGAACTGATTTGGTAAATTATCGAATATATACACTTTGAATTAGATCCCATTTAAAAAATCAGTGCTGATGATGGGATCCATGAGAAATCGGGTTGGGGTTTTTGTGTCAATAATATTTGCTTGCTTACAAACCCAGGTCTGATAATGGGATCCATTAATACATCAAGGGAAATATTGAAATGTTATAAAATAAGCATACATATACAAGATGTATGCTTATTTTATTACATTTCAATATTTCCCTTGAAAATACTCAAACCGCTATCGGTTTGAGTATTTTCAGCAACATTTAAAATTTAATTATAAAAAAGGTTTTTAAAGGTCGTACTCCTGGGTCACCCTTCTTATAGCCCTGACCTAGCACCGTGTGACTTCTTTTTATTCCCGTAAATAAAAAAATGAACTCAAAGGGATATAATTTTCGTCACCGGAAGACGCGCTGTCAGCGTTAAAGCAGTCTTTAAACGAGGTGTTTGCGGCGGACTGGAAAAAGTGTTTCGAAAACTGGTTTGCATAAAACTTTATATTATATGCTGGTAGAGAGTACTTTGAAATGATTCAATAAAAACATGTATTTACCAATAGAGCATTTTATCGTATTTTAATAAAATTTGTTGAGTTTCCCACGTACATGCTGTTTCGGAAATTACTAACCTAAAATACTTATTTGACTCTTGGTCTGAGCATTCTTCGAATTAACTGATATATTATCTGCTTATTATTACGGTCGCTATACGGCTTTTTTACGGTCTTAAGCAGTCTAACTACATCAAATTCCACGCGGACGAAGTCGCGGGCACTGCTAGTCTATAATATAAGCAAAATAAATTGCAAGAACTTAGTTTCCTGGAACATTCGTTAAGTGCAGAAGCAATTCAATGCGAAGCCGTATTTTTACGTTTAATTACCTTTCGTTCCGACTTAGGCACGGTCTCACGACAAGGTGAAACTAATAAGACAAGAGTAAAGCTATTAGTTTGCCGTGGGGTGCCGGCAGTAGAATGTTAACCTCTCCTACCCGTGGATGCAGTAAGGGCCTGCTAAGGGACACCTCCGGAAGATGGGCAGCAGCGTCTATCCGTATATCAACATCCCGTACTGCGATCACCAACCCGCCTGCTAAGCGTGGTGAGTATGTCAACTACCCCTTATGGAGATCCAAGAGGGAGGCCTTAGTTCAGTAGTGGACGTTTTACAGCTGAAATGATGAAAGCTATTAGTTTACAGCAGAAATTTAATATTCTTTTTATACAGCATCATACTCTTTACTCGTATCTCGTATGTGAGTTTGTCCGCCCTTAGAGACTTTGTTAGTAATAGAAAAAGTATGGAAAATGTTTAACATTTCACCTTCTAAATTTATTATAAGCCTCGTATTTACATTTTGTAAATACAGAGCTTGTGTGTGTGTGTGTGTGTGTGTGACTCCGTTTTCCGCATTTAGACTCGTAGTTGGTCCATTATGCGTGAGGTGTCTGGCTAGCATAGCCAGCCCAACTCCGACCAGAAGCGCAGAATCTTCCTGGGATCTTCACAGACTTCATGGAGTGACCTCGGTTGTTTGAGGATTTGTTGTCTTTGTGCTGTTACTCCCTCGCATTCCAGGACTACGTGGGCAGCTGATTCGACCTCCTTCAGACATCCTCTGCAGAGAGGGCTGTCTGTGGCTCCGATGTTGAAGAGGTGTTTGTTAAGGGTGCAGTGGCCCGTTAGATTTTTTGAATACGGAGCTTGCTCACGTAGTGTTTATAATGTCAAAGCTTATTGCAAAATGTTTTTTTCTTTAGGAAAATCATCATCATGTTCTTGAATGTCCGTCCGCGCGCGTAGGGTCGACGTGACACTGAATAATCCCCATTACAAAATAAATAGTACTTGTTTAGCTATACCTTATTAAAATTTAAAATTAATAGGTAAAATAAATCGGCCCTTAACATTTCACCCTACATTCCTTAAGATATCGTTACTATTACCAATTTTTTACCATTCCTTAAACTCTCGGCCTTCTGATCAGAAATATTAATTGAATAATAATTATAACTTCCAAAATTAGCGCGATAAGCAAATAAAGGACCTTCACTTCTTTATTCAATTGGTTTCCTTTCTCTACTTTTGTAAACTTTGCATGCAAAAATGCTATATATTATTTCGGATAAAAAATATTTTTTGTTTATTTAATATACTTTGCCCTGAGGCCTAGATAAATACCTAATATGAAATCAAATCATCAAATAAAAAATTACACAGTTTTAGTTTTAAATGAGGAGACAGTGCTTTTTTACCCTTTCGTTAAAGTTTTTCAACATCTTTCGCAACCAACATAAGTTTTCGACACTAAACCCAAAGTTCCTTTGTCTAGTTTCAGAAGTCTGTGTCACGTTTGCAGCAACATCAAATACAGGTCAATAAAGGACAAAGCCCAATTATCTACAAGAACGTACTCACAAACAACAAATCCTTAAGTCATCTCGTTGCTTGCAGCACTAGAAAATACATTTCACCAGCAAAGAAAATACACAGACAACTTCAAGATGAGACATTTCTCCAGGAACTTAAAGATGTATAAGTAGTATAGGTGATAAATAAACATCGGCATTTTTATTCACTTATATCTTTTATTATGATTAATAAAAAAATTCCCCGCCTGTAATCGTGTAGTTATAGTGTAGTTATAATGTAGACCTAAGTATATTTATATTCATAAGATAGTTATATATTTGTTTGTTTCACATAATCATCATGTAATTTATCCGTGGAGCGAGGGCCTGGTGACCTGTACCACAGGTTTCTTAAACCTTTTTCAGGCGCTAGTCTCTCACAATGCAGGTTAATTATAACAGTACCAGAACTTGTAGATTACCTCTAAGAACTGTTGTGAGAGAAATAAACGTTTTATTTATTATGGTTGTCGATATAACTTTTGAATCTATCATGGTTGTGAAAATTAAATGCAATATTTACGAGATAATTACCATGATCTCTGTCTTTTTGAGTTTCCCGATATTGCGACGCAAAAATAACATAAGCATTTGCGACCCCTTGTGAGTAAATTGTGGGAAAATTGACTCACCTACATATGAGTTGGCGAAGCATGTAGCGTTGCAGCAGTATTACAACCAACGGTGGGACAAACATCTTTATTTGTAAAAGACTCGTGACGTTACATACAAATACTAAAAGAGACACAGGTTGATGAAAACTAGGGGATGGTCAGTTTTGATGTAGAAGTTAGTTCACGAACGTAGGTGATTTTATGACTGCCGTTGAGACCAAAATACAACAAGACGGTATCCCTGCGGCGCATGCCATTTGCATCATATACTCTCCTCTAACTTTTTTGTATACAGAGGGCAATAATACTCCCAATATGGAGTTGCTATGGGTATTCCAGTCGCGCCCGTAGTGGCCAACATTTGGATGGAGTATTTCGAGAACCTGGTCATCTCGTCTTACCCTCTAGAAGTAAAGTTATGGAAGCGGTATGTTGACGATGTCTTCTGTATCTTGAAAGGAAATGTACCGGAAATTGAATTTCCTTTGGCACACTTGAATGGAGTAATAAGATCCGGTTTACGTACGAGATAGGGAACTTAATTCATAGATTACTGCATTGACAAATCGCGCATATGACCTGTGCGACAAGAAAAGCATAGACAGTGAATTAGCTTATGTTCGGAATGCGGATAAAAGCTGTGTTCATTACCATCTATATTATAAGACTAACAAATTCCCGGTGGAGCTAAAACCTGCTTTTCTACTCTATATAAAAGGCGTGACTAATAAAAATTGCCAAAATCTCGCAAAAATCGTCGATCAAGACTATCCAAGTGGTGTGAACTACTCCAAAAGCAACAACAGTTCCAGCGCTCACCTAAAGATAAAACCAAGAACACCCCTGTGTATAAGATCGATTGCAGCTATGTGACCTCTTAACCAAGCGGATGATTGCCTGCCGGGTAAAAGAGTACATACGGGCAGTTAAAAATGCGAAAACCCAAAAATCAGTAATCGGCTCAAATCGCTGAATCGAGCTACATAATCCACAAGTAATCACAACTGACCGACATTATATATGTACCAAGAACGGTTCAGGAAGCCATAGAGATCACCGAGCATAGGAACTTCAACCGAGAAAATGGTTTTCAATTACCTAGAGCCTGGAATCCTGTTGTGATACTTCACAAATTAAAGAAATGTAGCAACGGAAAAGTGCAGTATTAGCCTCGCGTAGTGATGCCGTTAGTGTTGTGTGCCGCGATCGAGTTGCGTCGGAAAGTGATACCGATAGTAGGTCCATATTTCGCAGTCAGACTTAGAAAGAGGGTAGATCGTTTTGTCTGCCAATGACTACCCTCGCAAAAGACTTTAGTTTTTCCGTGATCATGACGTGTGAAACTGCGTCGAAATATTGGTTAAATAAATATCTACTTCCATAAATTTTGTCGTGAAACCTGAAACTCATTTCTGAGCCACAGTAAATTCACATTTCCGTATTATTTTCCCTAACAATGTCAAACGTTGCGGTGCGAACAGTTTATTTGCGTTTCCAGAAAAGTTTTACATTTTCCTCGTAGACACAAATATTACCCTAGATGTGATTTTGTTTTTTTGTTTTGAAACGAAGCGCAGCGAACGATCTTAGGTACAGCAGACTAAGACGCAGGTAGGTCATGTCAACCACCGCAAACCTAATTCTTCATGAACTTAAAATATGAGATTTTTTATTTTAAAGTGTAAACCCACACTGAGGTATCATTATAGAAATGAAAAAAGTCCCGTCGGAGACAAAATTTTGATTGCATTTTTCATTTCTATAATGATACCTCAGTGTGGGTTTACACTTTAAAATAAAAAATCGCATATAAAATTAACTAAAGCGACATCTCTTCACTGCTACTGACTACTGGTTGTCGGACAGTGGGCTAGAAATATCTCTAAGAATTTCAGCTAGATGTCGCCACTCGGTTTGAAACCGATAAAGGCAGTCAAGATTTTCGACCCGACGGTTAATTGCTCCGTGGCCGAAACGGTTAAGGCAGCCTGCGTTGAAGGTGTTCGTCTGAACGTTACGGGTTCGAGTCCCGTCGGAGACAAAATTTTGATTGCATTTTTCATTTCTATAACTTAAAATATATTAATCTTTTGAAACTATTGTGGTTGTGAACATTATATGGAGTTTCATACGTCTTGATCACGGATAGACGCCGTCGAAATGTATATTATTCTATTAAATATATAATCAAAATAACTCAAATCATGGAATAAAATTCCGTAAATATTGCATATAATGTTCACAACCACAATGGATAAGAAAATTTAGACGACCCCTGTGGCGCAGCGAGCGAAGGTCCGCCTGCGACGCAAGAGGTGGTTCGTGGTGGAGCAGGTTCTATTCCCGCCTCGGAACAAATTTTAATGTCTGTATGATCTGCATATATATAGTATAGTTCAGGGTGTTCTGGGTGTTTTTTTTATATATAAAAAAAATATCTATCTATGCAGTATAATCAACAGTTAAGGCGTGGGTTCGTATTACAAAATCAACGAAATTCTCCCCTAAAATTGCTTTATAATTCTGTGCGCGTAATTAAAAGGTTTTCTGCAAAATCAAGTCATCTTACACTTGGTAATAGAGCTTCCATTTACGCTTTATTTTACTTCGAGGCTCGCTTTAATTTTCAGTGGGTGATTAATTCGTGTTGTGATGAAAGATAGGTACCAATTATGTTTCTCGTTAGCATTAGTATCGGCCAGGGGTTTGAACCGACATCGGTATTATCGAAACGCGGTAATTACGAGCGCGCGTGACTCCACCTAATGGGATTAAAGAGAGGCTCATTCGCTAGATGTGAATTAGATTTTAGTTGCCTGGCCGGATATATGTGTTCGGAACAAAATTTTTGCGTTCTACCACCTTCTAACGCGTTTTTGACTCTTCTGTTTTAGGAAGTGCCTAAACTTATTTAGTTCTTAGTTGCGTGACAAGGAAAATTAAACACTTTGTCAATAACGTTATTATACAAAAGTTTGCATAGGCGACGATCGAATTGATATTGTAATAATTATCGAATTTTTCGTAATTTTCCCTTTTAAGTACTTAAATGTTTTCAACTTAAAGTTCGCAGTTGGCTAGTATTTTAGTCTAGAAGTGAGTAATTTAGTAACTAATATACCTACTCGTTTCTGTCCAAAAAATGCAAGATGAACAGCCTTCAACGCAATAAAACATATAAACTGATTAAGCTAATCGTAACAGCTACTTTAGAAGATGTGGATGAGGAAATTTGTGTGATTAAAAATGAAAATCCGGGTATATTAATTGAATTTCCTAAATCCAAGTATGCGGATTGTTTAACTTGTTTGTTTTTATAATGTAAGGACTTAATATTCCACAAGAATTCGTGTTCTACATATTTAGAAACAAATTTTAAAATTGTTTCTTCGCTCCAGCGAAACGAAATTTTAGCGGCAACTAATGAACTCGACTAATACGACAGGTTCGAACTTGTTTCGTCGGTGAACCAGCGAGCATGGACGCGTGGTGTGGGGTGCTCCTTCCTGTTGAAAATAGAATAAAATGGATCGATTCGACTAAATTACTTGCTAAACTGCTCGACTAAATTTTAATTTTTCGGACACGTTTAGTTAATAAATTACTTGCTTCTAGACTAAAATATTAGCCTTATATGAAGTAGCAATAAAATATTCACGACCGATTAGCCTTCACATTGCTCTAGCTGAAAACAATCAATGTAGGTAGTAGCGTACGTCAGATGTTATTTGTATATCACGTACATTGCATGAGTTCACATCAAACACTTGTACATTGAACCCAGCAATATGATATTTGTCAATTTTAAATGTAATTACTGAACCGATAATTGTTTTTTACGAAGCTTAAATTACCAGATCGAGTACGAACTACATTTCAGCACTACAATACTCTACGGCGTAGCAGGCATAGTCCGTAACGTACTCTACAAACCTCTACAGCGTAGCAGACGTAGCAACGTAATACTTAAAAACGTAACGAGGTACTTAGATGAAACGGATGGCGAAATAATTAAATATTTACTATTCCAACGGTGCAATCGATGAAAATACTGGAATATTGAACTGCACTTAGTTTGCTAAACTTACTGTTGGTAAGGTAATTTTTGACCTTATAATTGTGCTCTTCTGTAAACTTTAAATTACGAAAAGGCAATAACAGAAGAAGAAATATTAATACAACACAGTAGTTTTATCCTACTAATATTATAAAAGCGAGAGTTTGTGAATATGCATGGATGTTTGATACTATTTCACGCAAAAACTAGCCTACGGACTGAGCTGAAATTTTGCACACGCATAGATGTTGACCAGCATTTTCACAAAGGCTACATTTATTCGGGTACAACGCACGCGAGTATACAACAAAATAGTTTCATTATTAACACAATGGTTAGTATAAAACGTTGAAGGAAGAAGAGTAAGAGTTTGTAATATGAGCCCGGTTACGGAGAAAGGGCGTATTCCCAGAGGTACATGGTTCTATTGTTGTTTATTCCCAAAGGGTTCATGAATAATATTTAAATAATCTAAAATATTCTTACATTAACACGTTAAACGCAGTAAAAATACGATTTTTAATTTTTTTTTCTGTGCTTTGATGCAGTATCTCAAGATTCGTGCTTATATCCTTGTTAGGTTTCAACCTAACCTTTATTTCAGAGATATTCCAGAAAAACGTGTTGAGGTCACCGGTGTCCGTTGTGACGCTGTAATGTAAGAAAAGACGATTTCGTTATTATGGCGCCAAGAGGTCGCGTAGTCCACACCACGTAGTCGCGCGTCGTCATTCGACACATGGATCTGTTGCTAATTATTCTAAGCCATTTTCTATATGTATGCTAGGTTCTAATCCAATCCGCTCAGGAGTATCAGCATTCAGTGGTTAAAAACATATTCAATTCATGGCATACAAACTTTTTTTCATAGAAAATGGCCTTAGAGTTAGAAAATATTAAGTTAGACGAAAACCACTTCGGAAAATTGTTCTACAGCGCCAGCCCGGTCACTCCGTTACGCCAAATCCGTAGTAAACGCGACCCACGGCGCACAAATTCACTTTGAAAACAGGTCTGCTCTGAGGTCACTGGTGACCAACGTGGCGCCTTGATTATGGCCTTGATTGTGGTTACCGGTGCCCTACATGGCGTTTAACGTGTTAACTCCCAATAGGTCCATGAGATTTAACTAATGTACTGTAGTAAACGGAGATTGAGGAGGCTGTCTTGGGGAGAAATTCATGAAAAGGGTTGCATCAGTCATACCGACATGAGTAAAACTCTTGAATAAGGAGAAGTATCAAAAGCATATAATATATATATAATAAATCTGTCGCATGTGTTTTTCTTGCTTTATTTATTTATTGTTGTACACTTATCTGTCTTATCCAATAGGTATATTGCATCTCCTTTGCCTTAGGTTTGCTGGAAGAAAACTCTTTAGGGTTAAGCTCGCCTTTGTACATGTTTGTTTCTGTACCCTTTTTGTAAATGTTTTTTGTGTGCAATAAAGAATTACAAGAAAAGCTCGATAACATAAAACAAAGCACCCACCTAAGACATAAGGGTAATATTTATCCTCGCCTCACGAACATCACACCAAAGTACACGGAATCAAGTCTTTGTTATGCTAAAGTTTTCATAATACACGAAGTTCTCATCCATTTCGCTGAAGAATAGCAACATTGCCTGCTCATGGCCGACCTAGCTCAGTTTCAACGTGAAATATGTTCTGCTATCAAATTTGAATAAAACAAGCCTCGCAAAAATAAAATTAGTAGACCTTTTAGGCTATCGTGTTAAGAGTCGGTGTAATTTATTTGGAATGGTAGTTCATTAATCTTTGGGATTATGTAACAAGGTTCTGTAGGTACATAAGCAGGATTGGACTGATTACAGAGGTCATAACATTTATTCTTTTTGAGCGTTTTTTCAAGCGCTCATTAGATATAGCGGATTTTTAACTAGACATTAATTTCTTGTTCATTTAGATATTGTAATGGATTTTCGCAAAGTCCAGACTGAATTAATTAATGTCATAACACCACTACCCAATGTTACCGTGGAGTGCCAGCATAAGAATGTTACCCTCCCGGATGCAGTAAGAATCTGTCAAGGGACACCTCCGGAAGATGAGCTGCAGCGTCTTTCCGTGTATCAACATCCCATATTACGCTCGCCAACACAAACCTGCTTAGAATAAGTATGTAGTTTAAGATCCATGAGGGAGGCCTATGTCCAGAAGTGGACATCGTACGGCTTAGTTGATGATAGTATTGCAAGGTTATGTACATTATAAGTAGGATTGGGCTAAATAACGAGGTCATAACATAGTTATTTTGATGGCAGTTGTAATGGACCATCAACATAAGATATGAATTGATTTCGTGAGGAATTCATGACTCATAATATCGCGATGGAGTAAGTCCTGTTGTGTCGTAACTATCGTTCATTAATTGGATGTTTAAATTAGTACTGAACATTATAAATATAATGCTTTATTATTGTAATTTATTTTGCCCTGTTTTAGTTTTTATATTAAAAAGGAGCTAACTGACTTAATTACTTATATAAATTGACAATATGATTTATACAAAATAATTTGATAAATTTATAGATTATTTTAAATAGTTTTCATTGCTCGAAATAGACCATATATCATATATTTTATATTTATTTTCCTATGAATTCTTGTACATAAGTGCATTCTCCAAAAGATAGCTATTTATCGTCGCACCTACCGACTCATCGTTATTTTCATCATCGGGTTTATTGTCAGTTGTTTATGTTAAGAAATTACAGTATTAATACACTTGTACTCAGATGCGATCTAACTGCATCATATAGAATTTCTTCCAATTCCTTCGCCTCAGTAAAACATTTCTTTCCAGGGTTTTGTTAGCTATAATCACATCAATCGGGACACTTCGCAAACCCGGAGTCGCAAACTGAGCTCCGAAACGGAATTAGCACGAGTCATTAACTGTAATAACAGCCAGTCAAGACTTATTAAGCTGCTTTAACAAGCTCACTTACATCAAATATTGTCTTACTTCGGCCTTTTGTAAATCAGTTGGTATTTATGCGAAAAGCCGTGAGAGTTAGTGCTTTAGGGCCTAACAATGGGTAAAAGCTACTTACTATCAAAATTATATTGTGTCTCGTTGGTATTCATCATCGTCATCAAACAGCCTTCGTACTGATGGCCACGTTCACTGCTGGTCATGGGCTTCTCTCATGTATCTCCAAGATTTTTACGGTTTTTTCCATACTCGCCACGCTTCGCAGGCGGGTTGGCGGGCGTGGTACGGGTTGTCGATACACGGAAAGACGCTACTGCCTATTTTCCGGAGGTATCCCTTAGCAGATTTTTATTACCATCATCCACAGAAAAGAGAGGAGGGCCAACATTATACTGCCACCACGGCATTATCTATTTGTTGGTAGTTAGACACGTGGCAGCATGTCCAGTCAGTCAGCCAGACAACGACGCAGCAGGTTTAATTAATATACACAAAATAATATACCGCCGTGGGGTGCCGGCAGTAGAATGATACCCCTCCTCTCATGCCCATGGATGCGAATGGATGTAAGAGCCTGCTAAGGGATACCTCTGGAAGATGGGCAGCAGCGTCTATTCGTGTATCAACATCCCATACTGCGCTCATCAACCCGCCTGCCAAGCGTGGTGAGAATGGCAACTACCCCTCATGAAGATCCATGAGGGAGGTCTGTGTTCATCAGTGGTCGTCTTATGGCTGAAATGATGAATTTACCTAAATTGATTCTTAGTTATCAGCAATATTCTATAAATAAGTTTCAAGACAGAACTTGCAGAACTTGGCGTCATTTAGATCTCAATTCTTTTGTGGGCGAAGTCAACAACCACGACATTCTAAATAATGAACCCGACTTCCATTTTCACATTTATGTTTTTGATAGTATTATATTTCAAGGAGAACCTTGACAACGCCATTTGTCTGATAGCGGAACTTTTTTTTGTTGAAAACTATGCTTAATAGTAGAGATTCGTTTTATTTTTTCTGTAATATATATAAATAAACATTTTTATTAGCTATAAAAATCTCTGCACACAATTTTGAGAAAACTTTGAGACTTTTCAGCCCCCTTAATAATTAAAAAAATATAAACTTGAACGGTTTTTTATTGCAATATAAGTAAATAAGCTTTATCTAATAAGATTTTAAATAACAAGTCTTTAGTTATAAGTAGTTCCTGTGTGTGATATCCAGCTGTGACGAGAAGACAAAGTCATACCACAATAGTTCTATTTACCATTTTGATTCAAAACGCTAACTGGGAAAATTATTCGTCATTAAAATATCGAATTCAGGATAGACGAGAATAGAAGAGATTAAAAATGAATATATCAGGGGAAGTTTGAAAAGAGCGTCAGTGACGTCATTGAGATTAATTGATGAGAAATAGGTTAGCGATGAGTACTTTTCAAGAGAGATAAATCTTATATAGGCACCCGAGAAGTTATGTATAGATAGCGCATTGCGCTAGAGTTAACCCAAAAACGAAAGTTGGATTGTACTAGTAGAAAAGTATAGTAGAAATGAAAGAACAAAAATTGTAAAGGGGTTTTATAACCCTAGTCTTCTCGTATGTCGTTACTCTTATAAGAGTGGTCGTGGTCATTGGCAGATCATATTATTGTTAGTTTGAGGCTGATATGATTATCCTCACGATTTCTCGCCATCATTCTCTTTGAGTGGTTTTCCTGGTGCACTCATTTAGGGGACCACCTACTGCCGATTTGATTTGATCAGTCCATCGCAGTGGTGACCTTATTCGCGGTCTAGTGCTCTCCGCTTTCCCTTGCACGACTAGACGTTCTAAGGAGTCAACGTTGCGTCTTGAGACGTGTCAGGGTTATTTTAGGAAAATGGTTTATAAACCTAGTAGATTGTTCAAAATTATTCGATCATAAATATAGACACATTAGAGTAGCATGTCAGCAGAGCCATTATTTTAAATGCGCAAACAATTTATCAAGTAGAGGTATGTATATTAAATATTAACAGAATTCCAAAGCATCTGGTCATCTATGGCATTCGGCGCCTGTATTTGACGCTCGTTGACATCTAAATTAGTTTGGTGTCAGTGATATATTTGGGTCAGCCCTATTTATTAGTAATCGAGGGTTTTATGAAGATATTTTTATGATTTGTCAAGATCATAATAATTATTACTTTATTGGTTTAATAATCCATAACATTACATACGAAACATTATTTTTAATCTAATGACACTTATTTATTAATTGCCATCTTTAAATGGCATAGACTTTTTTGATTTTCACATCATATAATACCTACTTAGTTAAACCATAATATAAGTCAAATTTAAGTGCATCTATATAATTATATATATATATATATGTATATAATATTATATGTACATATGTATAACTTATTTTGTGCAATATAGAAAAATTTACACTTTTTGTCAAAATTTAGTTAACTCAACATAACTCAACAATTTTGACAAAAAGTATAAATTCGTCGTTATTGCACTATATGAGCGATATATTGTTTCACTTAAATTTTACTGTACATTGAAGATACTATTTGTAAAAAAAAATAATATATACCTACCTCTAATTTATTCACAGTTTTATTTTATTTCTACGTTTCGAGCCCATCCCCTTCAGCCAATCTGTCAGTGATCGTTGCGTCGTAATCTAATGATGCTATATACATTTAGGTTATAAAGCTATCCACTAACTCCATAATGTAATAAAGACTAAGACTGTAACACTAACTCAGAGTAGTAGAACGTTTTGTGAGTAGTTCATCCGGGGAAGTACTACCACCATACCCATTTATGCCGTAAGCAGTAATGTAATTGCTGTGTTTCGGTTTGAAGGGTAGGGGGCCGGTGAAATTACGGGCACATGAGACCTTTGTCCCAGAGTGATGGGCGCAATGCAGTAGGTACAGCGTTTATCACGTGTTTATTGAAGGTGATCACGGCGGTACGGCGGTAGAGCAATACGGGATGTTGATACACAGAAAGACGCTGCTGCCCATCTTCCGGAGGTATCCCTTATCAGGCTCTTACTAAATCCACGGTCATGAGAGAAGGGATAACATTCTACAGCCACCCCACGGCTACTCTGAGTATGATCAACATGAAAGAAAAATAAACGGATTTTTCAACAAACAGTCAGAAAAACGAAGAGCATTTTCTAGACGAGCTTGTAAAAAGGCAATAATGTGATCCGTAATGTGGATCTGTTTCGCTTTGTTTCGTATTGTGCGTGTGTGCTGTTCACGTTAGATTTATCGAAGCATCGCCGTCGTGCAAACACAAAATTATATTACGCTCCCATTCTTTTTTTTACATCATTTATTTCGGGGCCGTTATCCTTATACGGAAATTGATATTGTTACGGAGTAAAAACATTAGTTTTAACGAGTTGAGAAACTGAACAATACTTTGTATACTCGTAGCAGAGTTTGTACCTAACAATTTGTAAATAATAAATAAATAATGCTGGCGAATTCACTCAGCGTCATTAGCCTCAATCTAAGCACAGCTTGTGTTATAGGTATTAGTATTTTTGCATCTATCATAGATGATTTACATATACAGCGTCAGCAACTGGTAATCACGCTGTAAAATTATTTCAATCGTTTGCAGATATTGTCAATATGTAAGTAGTTTCCAGTTTAATTTATAGTCAATGGTTAGTCCTAGAAATTTAGTGGAGTCATTCTTCATTAACTTTAGTATTACAGTAATTTATATTAATGTCAAGATTATTGTTATGTCGTTGCTTAAAATTAATTAAATACGTCTTTGACAGATTGATTTTTAAATAATAATTATGATGTTTATACCATTTAATAATTAATTTCAAAGTATAAATAATGTCAAATTCAAAATTATGTACACGCATTTGTCCCGAGGCGGGAATCAAACCCGCAACCTATTACCACACTATTACGTCGTACTGGTCGTCAATGGATCAACTTTATGCTGAAGTGATTTCAATTCACTACACAAACAAATAAGTAATGTTTTTTATTAGTTAATATTGTTTATGTAATTTAGAATGTTTGTTTTATAGTGGAGGAGTTTGTTTTATGGTGAATTAAATAAAAGTTCTTCAGTTTCATGTTAATGGTTGCAATAGGTTAAGGCTTAATACTAAAATTTATGAAGTGTTAGTAACTAAACTGATATGTTACTGAAACTTAATTTGCTTATAAAAGACAAAACATTGTAGTTCTAACAGACTTTTATTTAACGAAAGTAAATACTTTACTGAAACAGGGATTAATGTGATCATAACTCAGTCACAATACTCTTTAGTAAATCTAGTCACGAAGAATATTAGTTTTAACTTAAAAATAGCAATGTTTTTATTTAAAGTGTAAACCCACACTAAGGTATCATTATAGAAATGAAAAATGCAATCAAAATTTTGTCTCCGACGGGACTCGAACCCGTAACGTTCAGACGAATACCTTCGGTTAAGGCAGCCTGCGTTGAAGGTGTTCGTCTGAACGTTACGGGTTCGAGTCCCGTCGGAGACAAAATTTTGATTGCATTTTTCATTTCTTTAAAAATAGCATGTGTAAAAGCGTATCTATTACATAAGAACGACAAATAAACGAGAATAATGTTCCACGAGATAAATTTTCATATGCGGGAAATTCAAACTCATTTATCTACATATACGACTATAATGTGTTGTTATGTCGACCAGCGAAACGGCCTTATCTTACCCAGTTTTCCGCCGATCTAAATTCACATCGCGGCTATTTTCATAAACTAGGACAAGTCGAACGAATATAACACTATCGACATATTTCAATACACTCCAGTTGAAAAGGGTAGGGAGGCGGTAGTTAATAACGATTTATGGAACCCCTTTGTTCCATGTCTCTTATCTCCGTCGTGAGGTTGCTGTTCACGCTTGATTTATCGTGCCTTCTTGTCACACGAAAAAAGAACAAAGGACGTATTTTCGTGAATCCTATCATATTTTCTGTTGCAAAATATCAGCTTCTAACGTTCGGAACGCGCGTAAACTCCGATTAGCTTTATTTAGCTCGGTGTTCACGCTAATGCTGAGCAAAGTTTAATACCAAAATATGGCAACCGTAACTCACTTAAGATAGGCCCCGTCCTCGACAGCGATTCGCAACCTAAAAAGTCCCAAAAGAGAACGCTCTACTAGGAAAGACATTTTGTTTGCACATAAAAGAAATAGAAATAAATCTGAGGCGTCGGCCATTACGGCATAGCCTACGCGTTATTGTCCCGTTCCGTTACGTTTGTCGACGCAAATGTGACAAAATAAGCGCGATTACGCGACAAGCATCACTCGCTTTGCTCTCGGGTTCGCTACGGTTGTTTCACCCCGAAATCACTCGGTTTGCCTCAATAATTTTATGTGTATTCTGTACGGTAGGGTGCTTAGATTTAATTACAAATTCACTGCAATTTCCTAGACAATTAATGGTTTATTGGCCGCATGTCGACCGTTATATTGTACGTTTAATATATTATACATCTGTTCCAAAGACTGAACCCAAACAAGTGTAATTTTGTGTTGTGAGTTGCATATTTTGAGTCGCGCAGTTGACGTTCAACTGAAATCGCCGACATAAGTTGCGTCGCCGTGTGGCACAAAAAGGAATTTCTATGAAACCGAATGCAGCGTAAATCCCGCGACTCATGTCACGCGACTCGTCGGGTATACGCGTACTAAACGTAAGAGAACAGTATCCTTTTTGTATAAAATAATCATACAGAAACATCTTTCTGTGATTGCGATGCCCGATTTTTCATATCGTTGGCTCTCAGCTGTGCTACGATTGGGCGCACCAAATTGCATGCGATCGTTTCGAGAGGCAATTTTACTTCCAATTAGTCAATATGGCTCTCTATTCGAGTGGTAACGCTTTTTCGTGGCTTTATTTTCTTTTTCGGGTAAATACTACTTTTTCAAAGTTAATTGAATTATGTTTGAAGGGTGTAAAGGGTGCCGATTTGCGAAAATGTTATTAGGTAGTAGAAAGTTAGAACTCGTCATATAAAAGAGCGTGTGAAGGCAATTATGCGGTAAGGCCTTTACATCAACTAAATATATTATACAGCAGCGCCAGTTGGTATTAACAAAAAAGGTTTATTTCGGATAAATTACATTCATAGTGAGAATTACATGAAAGTATATTATAAAACACTCCTGAAAGATTACCTATTAATGCTGTACAGGATGCAGCAGAATATCAGCTTAGTCGGCTATATTAGTCAGTGGAAAGAACAGCTAAATGCGTCTCAAGTTGTATTACTCGTATTTACGCGTTAAATACCCGATAATCCAATAAAGTAACAAATGGCACGTGTAGTTTGATAAGTCTAATCCCGTTTCCTGTGTCCTACGTACAACATAAGCTATTCTTTGTAACTCATATACGAGCATGCCCATTGAGAAAAATGAAAAAGTACTCACCCATTTTATGCGCACTCAGGGGCTTATTAGCATACGATAGCGAGTTTGAAAGCTGAAAATATCGTGAATAGACCGCTGCTGCTCGCCATTGAAACGGGAGTGCAGCTCATCCGCTTATAAATTATTTAGCAAATATGAAACAGAAACAAGAATTCCGCTGGTTCGGCGCCATTTTAAACCGCTTTCAAAAAAGCAAGGTTACAATGTCATCGTTTATGCATGTACATTTACAATATATTTTGTCGGAATTGCAATAAAAAGTCTAGTGCATTTTAGTACGGTTTAGATAAAAAAACATGTCAAAATGTTTTTTAAACTGTTTGTTATTTAAACGTGCCTGTGCATGCCAAAATTTAAATTCATTCAATATGAAACAGAAACAAGAATTCTGCTCAATTCTGCTAGTTCGGTACCGTTTTAAAGCGCTTTCAAAAAAGCACGTTGGTGATGTCATCAGTTATGCATGTACATTTTCAGCATATATCGTTGGAGTCGCAATAACAGGTCTAGTTTTTTGGTGCGGTTAAAAAAACATGCCACGATTTAAAACTGTTTGTATTTATGCCTGTGCATGTAAAACTTTACATTCTTGCTAAACAGATCACAAATCCCAGTTGTCGAAGGAACGAAAGTTTATCTCAGGTGGGTAACTTAATTTATACGGCCGTTCGCTCGAAGCCAATCGCGGGGGCGCTATTTGCGGAAATTTGTTCGTAGTCAAGCGATTTTTTCAAGCGCCCCAGGAGTTTCCCGGACGTGAACCGAAAATCACCGAAGGCATTTTGGCTCTACGGTAAATGAACTAGTACAAGTTTTACCTACTTACCCACTTCGAATTTTAACTTTGTATTGTGTTTTTGCGGAATGTTATTGCTTACTGCAAAGTTAAGGACTAGAACAATAGTGAGTACTTGTATTGTGTTTTGCGGAATGTTACTGCTTACTGCAAAGTTAAGGACTAGAACAATAGTGAGTACTTTGTATTGTGTTTTGCGGAATGTTACTGCTTACTGCAAAGTTAAGGACTAGAACAATAGTGAGTATAGACCTGAGCTTGAATTTTATTTAGAAACTTATGGATTATGCAGTGATAGTTTGTGAGCTTTTTATAGTTTTTTGGTTGTGGTTCTGTGATTTCTTCTCTACAATGTCGCGTTTAAGTTTTTAGTTTTTTTCGGCGCTTGTAGCTCTGTGTCTTTTTCTCACCCAATCGAGAATGAACAAAAATAAATTATTTTGTTTTGTTTTTGCGTTTCTGTGTTACAGTAGTAACGAAAAATAAATGATTTTATATTTTTTTTGCGTTTTTACGTTACATTTGTAAAACTATTTTACTCAAAGATGGGTGATGGGATACTCCTAGGTACAGTTTTTTTCTATACAAAATGATATAGTTGGCTATCGGTACGTTTTTTTGTTCCCACAAATTCGCCGTTTTTGCAAACACCTACTATTTTTCTAAAGCTCAGTCTAGTTTGTGATAGATAACATTGAATACAAACAGCATCGCTAAGATACACTTTGAAACAAAATCAGAGATATGTATATCTGGCTACGTTGCCACTTTGAATGCCAATGCTAGTTCATTTGCCAAAATAAATGCTTGCTTCATTCGTATAACTAAATCTACTGAATTATGATATACTATGACTAAATCTATTTACTTTTTGGATAGCTAAGTCTATACAGGATCTGTAATATGTGTACTAAGCCGATAGGGGTGATTCTGACCACCCTATGGAACATTCAAGAATAGACCACGAAAGTCTTAACTTCCACTGCTGATTATACGATATTGACAATCTAGTTGATTCTTTACAGGGTCATTGAACTCCGCGAAGAATTGCCATAGGTATAAATAAAATACCTAAAACCACAGAGGTATTTTTTTACGATACGTAATAATAAAATAAAAAAATCCGATCAAGTTCACACCACATCAACTAGTAAACATTTAAATAAAATAATTGGTAAGAAGCGGTCTTCTTTTTTTTTCTTCTGTTTTTTTTTTTCGCCGTAGTACCGGCAGTAGAATGTTACCCCTCCTCCCATATCCGTGGATGCAGTACGAGCCTGTTCATTCCGTGTACCAACCCCCGTCCTGCGCTCACCAACCCGTCTGCCAAGCGTGGTGAGTATGGCAAATACCCCTCATGAGGGAAGGCCTGTGTTCAGTAGTGAATATTTTACGGCTGAAATGATGATGTCTTCTTTTTTACAAAAAAATGGTAGTGCCCAAAATGGGAAAATATAAAAACATTAAATCACATACATAAACCGTAACCGAAAAATAATAAGCAGCTCATTCCGTGGGCCAAATAAAAATAGGGTGACCAACCCTGTTATCGGTCCTTAGGATTGTGTGATCCAATGGGACCTGATTCAGCATTGTGCTTAATGCGATGGAGCGCTGGTTTTCAGTTAAAATAAAAGATCTTGATTTCGAGCTCAAGAAGTCAATCGCAGGTGTAAGCAGTAAATCCTGAGTGATCTATGCTGGAGCCCAGCGAGGTTGTATCGTCGTTGGCTACGCGGCATCAGTCGGGTAATGATGCGGAAAATTCACCAGCTTATTCCGACGCCTAAGGGTTTGAAAGCGCACAAGCGGAGCGTTTTTTGCAATAAATTGTCTATTTTTCGCGTATGTAAATCATTCGCTTGCATATCTATATATCTTAAATATTTTTCAATGATAAAATAATACAAAATACAAATAATTCTCGACCCTACACAACATCATTTACTCCCCAACTAAGCAAAGCTTGTACTATGAAAACCAGATTATCGACAGAATACATGGGACAGATATCTACAGAACAATTACAAACATTTGTCCCGTAGCGGGAATCGAACCCGCTAGCGCTATCTTTCGGGCTCGGGACCCAATTGGTCCCGCCACGGAAGCAATAAACATGAAAGGGGATGCTCGTGAAGTGCTGCCAGCGGCCATGAGTAATTAATTCTCTGGTGTTTCAGTAAGTCATAGCTGGCTAGGGTCACGCGGTAGTGTCAAAGGGAGCAATGCACTCCCAACGCAGGGCGTCAGTGCAGATCTGGTACGATTGTACATACGATGAATTACACAGCCCAAAAATCCTAGCCAACGAGATGCACTACTTTATAATAATGGTTGGGAAGCGATTTATTTATTTATTTATTATGGCACACAAAACAGAATACAGTCGTTAGTAGACAAAACATAGAAATAACCAATATTATTAAGGCTAGACAGCACTCCAAAATATGTGTACACACCATGTCTAAATTACTAACAAGCAGTATCAGAGAGAAAATAAAATACCTAACTAAGAAAAACAAAAAATTACTTACAATTAACAAATCACATCTTATACATATTTACTCTTTTAAAAGAGTGGCAAAGATGTATTTTCTAAATTTATTTAAATGATTGAGATTAAGAAGCTTCCTAACTTCAATCGTGAAAACACCTACTGACTCTCTGCCTCGTGGAATCTAATGATAGCAAAGTGTCCTCGGCATGAAAAATTAACTCAGTATGCGGATACAGTCAGTGGAGTGTGCTGTCCCAGTTGGTACTGTTCTGTACTGTTCCAGTAGTTCAACAAACGCCTTCGCTTTGCTACGGTACTTCCAACACGTTAGTCTTCCCAAGACCATGCCTGGTGCAATTCAGGTAGTTTACGCGATAAATATCCGGTACCACCCGCCAGAATTAGAATTAGATGTAGTGCATTCTGTACCTGTCGACTTTTCTTTCTGAGCGTTCAATGAAGTACTGGTAGAGAAGTGTAGAGTTAGAAAGGACCTTGGCTGTTTCAAAAATATTGTAGGTATTCCCGTCTGTCGTATGTCAAGACCCTTTATCTCGATAAAGTGTTGAGGTATCGAGTTGAAAATAAAACCACATACCCAAAAGCCTCCTTAACAAAAACTGATATTCTATGTTAACCTGAAAAAAGGTACGACCGTTTATGCCGCAAAAAACGCATGTTTCGACATTCTCAAAAAATTCAAAATTCAAAGGGATACACGTAGTACAATACAGAGTATTTTGTATTGTATTGTATAGTATTAATCTAATGTTATACATATAATTTGTCAACGGAAAAACCGATTATATCGGTTTTTTTGTTGACAAATTAAAGAATTAATACTACTAACGGTTTGTTTTGTTGACAAAAAAAACGACATCAATGAGAAAATCAAAAAGTTGCTGAAAATACCCAAATACCGCTTTAAGTATGCTTATTACAATTGACTATTTCCCTTGATTGATCATGGATCCCATCATCAGATAATGTGTTTTAAAGCAAGCAATTATATTTAATATAATATAATGAATAAAAAAGTTCTACTACTACTAAACCTTAAAATACCTTATTTCATTCCACCACGATTATTTAATTTCAATGACCCTGTTGCTAATGCTGATGATGTGTATGTAAGTATGATGATTAGTGGATAGGGATATAATATTCAAACTCAAAAATAATTTTCCAAATCGGTTCATAAACGACAGAGATCTGAGGTAACTAACAAAGATAAAAAAACAATAGAGACCACTTGAGAACCTCCTTTTTTTGAAGTCGGATAAAAATAGATATTCCGCTGCCACCCACACAATAACCAAACCCTAAAAGGCGGGATTATGCAGGCTAACATTACAGAATGATGTATCTCAAGATATCTGACGTCACAACAAATGAAGTAACGTGGCTAAATTTTTCACATAAAGTGGATCATGTCCTGGGTTACTTGAATAGCTTCGAAATAGTGACGGACCACAGTATTTTGAACAGTAATGATTTAAAACATCATTTGCGGGTGGTAAAATCGATGGGAGAGAGGTGACGCGTGACGCTTGGAGATGTGAGAGTTAGTAATAGGCCCTAATATAACTAGTTACTAGGGCGACTGCCTTTCGTCTATCGTGTTGACTCTGGCGACTGGGGCTACTGTGGAGCCTATAACGACTGTGGTGACTATGGTAACTGGGTCTACTGAGAGTTAGTACTAGGGCGACTGCCCTTCCATCCATCGTGTTGACTGTGGTGACTGTGGCGACTATGGCGTCTTTAGTGAAAATGTTTTACATCTGCCAGACGTTCCATGACGGATATTTTTTTTACAGGATGAAGTACCTAGTGTTAATATTATATCATATATGAAAATGTTAAGAAATATTCTTATTATGATAGCATGGGGGCGATATGGATCTCAAAATTTTTAAGTGAAGTTACTAGATCGTGTGGGATATCATATGAAAGGTATTTATTTGCACATTAATAAACAGTTTTTATTTTTTCTTTATGCCGTTTCGTTTATGAGTTATTTTCAAAAATGTTAAAAAAACGACCGTTCCCCTCCCTTATCTCCGAAGTTTGTAGAGATAAACCCGTGAAACTTTTATAGCTTAAAGAGTGTATGTAAAGATTACAGGAAAATAATAACAAACCCTCCAGATTGCATAGTTTTTTGGAAATCATCGAATGTGTAAAAAATCTACGTAAGTTCCGCTATCAGACAAGAGATGGCGTGGTCAAGGTTCTCCAACAAATATAAACCGCCTTTATCATATACTTATATTGTATATCCTCTATATTGTATAATGTCACGGAACCTTCGGTGCGCGAGTCCGACTCGCTCTTGCCCGGTTTCATTTTTTATTTATTTCAAATTGTCAGTTAAATTTAGCTACTTATATTAAGTAAAAGTAAAACTTACGGTTTAATTCATAATGAAACTGTATTTAAGTACCTAATATAGCATTTTATGACAAAATTTGTTTTCCTTTTTGTTACTAATTTTTTTTTTTTAATCATCAAAAAAATATAAATTTATTTGATCAGTCCAAGAGAGATTTGAAATTGAGATTTGTTTTTATTATGTCGTGTTGTAGGTGCATATTTTCGTATATTTATTCTGGTTTGTTAGGAAAGGAAATTAAGTAGGAACCTACACCACTCCAAAATATCAGATACTTGATATTCGCATTCTTTCAAGCAGACAATACAGCAAAATCTAATCTGGCCGTGAAATTTTCCCGACCCATATTATCATTCGTAGACAACAAAGAAAGAAAATATTCTCCATGACGGAAATTTCACGTAAATTGAGCGAGGTACATACGTCTTGCTTTCCTAAAGTTCTATTGAAGTTATGTTTTCAGAGATATCGGCAGGGAAATGGTTCAGTGTCTTTGATTTGTTTCAAAGGAGAACTCAGTTTAAACATATTGATGTTAAATATCTTTTGCGGGGGGATAGACCGATAGGTGCTGAAAGCACAAGATATGACGTGAGATATGATGCGGGATTTGAGGCGAGACAATAACATACACAACCGCTAACAACATACTGCGGAATATGCGGATACTGCGGAACCCTACACAGCACGTGGCCTGACACGCACTTGTCTATATTTACTTATCAATTTTATTTCTGCTATGTTTTTAAATAAAATAAATAAATAATGCTGGAAGATTCACACAGCCATCATCTAGGCCCAATATAAGATTCAACGTATAAGTAAGCAGATGACAATTATCCCTTAGTTCCTTTAGCATAAATATCCAATAATAAATGCACCACTCAGTCGAGGGTTTTAAAAACCAATTCTTACTTTACAGACGTTTCGCCACAGACTGAAGTAATTCTTTTTCATTTCAATTTTGACCGTTTCATTTCGATGGAAAGCTATCTTTTAAATTATTTCACTTTGGATATTGGCTCCGAATTGTAAACTGCCATTTTATTGAATGTAATAAAACAATTTTATCATAGCCAGCAGCGGCAAATCATGCGAAACGCGGGGAATTAATTACTTGATGGTAGGCTCTTAATACTTGCGTATTTAATTAAGTCATGCTAAGCCCTTTCTCGTGCCGTGGGGTGCCGGCAGTAGAATGATACCCCTCCTCTCATGCCGATAGATGCAGTAAGAGCCTGCTAAGGGATACCTCCGGAAGATGGGCAGCAGCGTCTATCCGTGTATCAACATCCCATACTGCGCTCACCAACCCGCCTGCCAAGCGTGGTGAGAATGGCAACTACCCCTCATGGAGATCCATGAGGGAGGCCTGTGTTCATCAGTGGACGTTTTATGGCTGAAATGATGAAGCCCTTTCTCGTGATTATTGTTCCCCTCTGACGTTGGGTCCAGGTTTGCTTTGACCTGGCCCTTTCAATTCCGCTTAGTTTTTCCGTTAATTTATGCAAAGTCCGTAGGTTCTTTATTCTAAGACTATGCGTTGAACTCACGCAGACTTGAAAAATACTGCAAATAACAAGAAATCAAGAAAATAAAATAAAATATGAATAATCCAATTTATCAAGCTAGTAGTAGTAGAACTTTTTGTGCAAGGTTCATCCGGGGAAGTACTACCACCATACCTATTTCTGCCGCCAAGCAGTAATGTCTCCATTGCTGTGTTCCGGTTTGAGGGGGGCCGGTGAAATTACGGGCACATAAGAACTCTGTCTCAGGGTGACGGGCGCAATGCAATGCAGCGTTGGTCACGTGCTTAGTGAACGTGATCACCGTGGCATTGCAATTGTTATTGGTAGTGGTTACCGCTATACATGAGGTGGGCCTTCGGCTTATCTCGTCATTTAGTAGTATAAAAAAGCAAGATAAATTGACGTTCGTGGCGCAGTTGCTTTAAGAGCCTGCTGACACGCAGGAGGTCGCGGGTTCGAATTCCGCCGCAGCATAGCACAAGCTTTGGGACTAGATGGTGCTGCGGAAAATGTCCACCATAATAAATTAGATTGAAATCAAGAATTATTAAAAGTATGCATTGCCTTATTTGAATTTCGAAACGGACATGTTAGATTTTTAAGAACGCACACATTTTAAACGGTTTTCTATATGTTGAATGGACTGGAAAAACAAAATTTTATTGCCATTTCAGTACTAAGTTCCACGTGTGGTCTATAATTTAAGCATATTCCAATAGCAGCAGTTTACTAGTCAAATCTTTATGTGAACAAAATTCTTTATGTGAAAAACATGTCCAGAATAAACTTAGTAACTTATACAGTTTCTACCGAAATACCAAACCACTTTACGTTACCTATTTCAGTCCTCAGGTTGAATGGGTCCAATGTATTTTTAGAAGTTTAATATAAAGTTGGGAAGCATTTATTAGCTATGGCAACTTGGACTCAGCGCGCTTGAAGTGATCGCTGTTTGTTTCTGTTTTAATAAGTTAGATTGGATTAATAAAATAAAGGTAAATTTCGAGTGTATCATGTTCTAATCCCACAATCACAGCCATATTGAGTGTTAGGTTAAAATTCTGCCTACGATTTTTTTAAAGGGCGTTGACAAAGGGCCATGGTGAATACAGAGAGGGGAGTGCATTTTCTTTTACAATGGATAAAAATATAATTACTATAAAATCGGGTTGTATTAAAATTTATATATGTAATATGTACCTATACCAATATTATTTTATTCGCACCATACAAACCGTTAAGTATCTATATCTTAGTACCTACTCACTAACTCTAGTTTTTGTTACAACTCTAGTTTCTTTTTATTTTATTCAACCTTGCGTAGAACGTAGATATTTGTTTTGTTAAAAAATTCTTAAATATAATTGTTACCTATGTTTAAAAATTCTAATTCATAATATGTTACTACTTTTGCTATGACAACTTAATTTGTAACCTAGATGTAGCTGCCTGTAATTGGGAGAACACTAGCTCATGATTTTTATTGTTTTTACTTTTGTAATTTTTCTTTGTGTATCTTCTGTTGGTGGCTCAAATAAATAAATAAATATGTGTACAAAACCGAAAACAAGCTCATGAAAACAAGTAGTTTTGAAGGTAATTCGTACAGATAATTCATTTTTAGGGTTCCGTACCCAAAGGGTAAAAACGGGACCCTATTAATAAGATTCCGCTGTCCTTCTGTCTGTCTGTTTGTCTCTGTCTGTCTGTCTCATGAACCGTGATAGCTAGACAGTTCTAATTTTCACATATGATGTATTTCTGTTGCCGCTTTATCAAGAAATACTATAAATAAAATAAATAAATATATAAGAGGAGCTCCCATACAATAAAAACTTATTTCTTTGTAGTGTTTTACTCGATATTTAAAAATAATAAAAACACTTTTTTTTATAAAGGCAACAGTTAGATACTTGAAAAAATTTACAGAATATTTATTGGTTGTATATTCACTTTAAAAATAAATAACTAAATTAAAATAAAACAAATATTTGAGGGGGGCTCCCATACAACAAACGTAATTTTTTTTGCCGTTTTTTACTCGATAGCAACAGGTAGACGATTCGAATATTCACTGAATATACACACGATGGTACGGAACCCTTCGTACGCGAGTCCGACTCGCACTTGGCCGATTTTTAGTTATTATTTCTCTTAAGAGAATTTTAACGATAAAATAAACTCTTTCATGTTGACCATACTTAGACTAGACGTGGGGTGGCAGTAGAATGTTATCCCTCCTCTAATGCCCGTGGATGCAGTAAGAGCCTGCTAAGGGATACCTCCGAAAGATGGGCAGCAGCGTCTTTCTGTGCATCGACATCCCACACGGCGCTCGTCAACCCACCTGCCAAGCGTGGTGAGTATGGCAACTACCCGTCATAAAAATCCATGAAGCCGTAAAACGTTTACTGCTAAACACAGGCCTGTGTTGAAAGGCTGAAATGATGATTATGAGGTAGTCGTAACTTACAAAGTATGGTCCGATTCGAAAGTCATTTCCACAGTTTTAATTATAATAATCCATTGTGATATTTAAATAACTTTACCACAATTAGATGCTTAATCTTATAACTTTACTACCGAGGCATTAGTAATAATATTATTTTCCTTTCGACTCTTAAAATGTGAAAGTGTTTTTATTTTCGGTGCCACCCTGGTAAATAAATAAATAAATCATTTATGAGTTCCTATAAGACAGTGTCTACTGACAGATTTGCAGATTTGTTAACAATACGTGGATTTGTTAAAATAAATGGTATATAATAGTAAAGGCAAGATAAAGTCCGTCTTTCTCCTTCAATATTGAGTTTACCTTCCTAGTAGGAGTAAATCCTCATCACAATCATGAACCAGTTTTCTAGCCGGAAATAAGTCCACGGTTCACTCAGCAACGTTATAATAGAAGCTTTGTGAGTGGATAATCGAATTTAATAATGAATCTTAGTTCATAATTGGTGCAATGAAACGGAAACGGTGTTAATTTTCGCTGAAAGTGGGTCACTAATAGGGAAATACGCTCGGGTTCAGAATTCTGTCAGCATCTTTGGTTGTCTAACTCTGAAATTGTTAAAAAGCGTTAGACAAAATACACGAAGCGTTGTCGTTTAAGTATGTTTAAGTATGATATTTTAGGTAACGTCACCTATCGACTTACTCAGCTACACACCGGGCATGGTTGCTTCGGTGAGTACCTGAGTAGGATCGGATTCGAACCGACACCGCAATGCCACCATTGTGGGTGGGGCCAGGATTCCGCCCAGCACACGCTCGAGGATTGCTTGGCGTGGTGTGTGGAAAGGCGGAATCTGGCACTCAGGATCGGGCAGGATCTCTCTCTGCCCAGCGTAATTGTGGCTATGCTGGCAGATGAGACGGCGTGTAAGGTGGTGGCCTCTTTCTGTGAGACCGTAATGGTTCGGAAAGAGGCCGCGGAGCGGGATCGCGAGAGGGCTGCTCCCGCTCGTGGAAGGCGGCGGCGGGGTGCAGGCAACGGCCGCCCCGCACCGCCTGCCCCGTGAGGCTACGGCGTCATGGGGCTGCGGCATCCCCTATAGGGGACCATCTGTGTCCATGGGGTAGTCAGAGTGAGGGCTTGGACTATCCCAGATGGACCCAGGGAGGGCGACAGTGCATGATGGCTATGCACCATCTTAAGTTCCGCGAGACGTAGGGGCGTTAGTTGTAGACGCCCCCGGGACGTACTCAGGCAAGGTGCGATAAGGGCTTCAGAGTGTTCTTTACGAGGAACCGGAGCCTCTAGTGCATCGAGGCCGGCCATCGGGGTGGTTTTAGTGAGTCGTCGGGAGAAAACCTCACATAACCATGATGTGCCCTTACGCAGCATGAGTATCTGATCTAGCAGATTTCACCGTCACGTGGAAGCGCTCCGGAGTGTCTTTACGAGGAACCGAAGCCAGTGAGTCGTCGCGTGACAACCTCACATAACCATGCTGTGCGTATATCTGCTAGCAGATTTACCCCTGGTCACCAAAAAAAAGGTCATTCAAGTGGATCAACCTTACCTTATGTTCTTTGATGTAAGACAAAATACGCGAATCGTTGTCATCTAAGTATGTATTAATCTAAGCTGACAAGCCATTATTCCATCGGTAAACAAGGTAAATCTATGAGCTATTAAAAAACCATTTGAATTTCCAATGATAATTTAGATGCTTAGGTAAACGGTAACCGTTACGTATTCTCTAGCTTCTCAAATGCAAATGCCGTCACGTTCATCTAATGATTTTGGCTACTTCAGACACTTAAATCTGACGGCGACTGTTCAGCTTGTACCAATGGTACTGTTGCGTTAAATTTTACTTGCGCCAACCCCAAGACGTGACTTGCGTGACAATACTAGTCTTGTTACTCCACGAGAGGTACAAATGGAGCTCACTGGACCCTTTAACACAATATATATGTGACGTACGCTAAACAGAAATGTTGCTCGGGGCGAACGGCAATCCTCATCATTTCAGCCGTAAAACGTCTACTACTGAACACAGGCCTCCATCATGGATCTCCATGAGGGGTAGTTGTCACCACGGGTGTTGATACACGGGAAGACGCTGCTGTCCACCTTCCAGGCTCTTACTGGATCCACGGGCAAGAGAGGACGGGAAACATTCTACTGCCGGCACCCCACGGCAAATTGGAACCCTTCATTGTCCGGATTTATTTACAATAAAAATAGCTAAAAAGTATAGACTATTTAGAAAACAGGGCAACACAACCTTTTAATATTATATTTCATTACTAAATCTTACACTTAAAACAAAACCTAACAATCGTAACTGTTCTGTGTCCTGGTATTTTTTCAAATATTTAAAGTAGGTACATTCCCACTCCTTTAAAAAGTTGTCAGATTTAATGAGGCGTTTTGCATTAAAAATATTAACCGTCGTCGTGAATAGTTCCTCAGCACCCAAAAGATGGTGTGTTAGTTAATTGTTGGTAAACGCAATTGACAATGACATAACGATAACATTTTACTGAAAACGACTTACTGAGCTGGAAATTGTCGACAGGCGCTTTTAGTTTATCCATAATTAAGTAATGCTGGAAAATTCACACAGCATCATCTAGCCCCAAGCTAAGCAGAGCTTGTGTTATGGGCACTAGATGACTGACATTATACTAAACACTACGTAGATAGATAGTTTTTTTAAATGTACATAGAAAAACATTCAGATCACCCTGAGCAAAATATCTGCAGATCGTACAGGCATTTGTCCCGAGGCGAGAATCGAACCGCAACCTCTTGCGTCGCTACCAGCCACGGTAGACGCGGGCTTGCGGACGCCGAGCAATGGGTAGCTCGCTGTCCGGCTGTCCGGTAATCTACCAGACCAAGCCCAGTCGTCAACAGCGCGTAGTGATCCACGCGCTCCTCAAACAGATAGTAGTAACAAACCGTAGGGGCCTAACAGGGCAGATGCCCGCAAGCTAGGACCGCAGGGAATTTCTGAAAAGGAAACCCGTAGTCCTAGAACGCAAGTAGCGACTGAAGGACACAGGTGTGGTTTTAGTCAGTAAAAGTCTGACACGCCCTCCCGCTCCACCCAGAGCAGGAGATTTGTCATTAGATGATTTCCACGCCTAAAAAAAAACGTCTCAAGTCGCAGATGGACCTTTGACAGCTGCGCTACACAGGTCGTCAATGCAAATGTTCATGCAAAAGTCTGCATGAGACAGGATCGAGAAAAGTTTTATTCACAACGCGCATTTTAAATCTTTCAGTCTTAGTTCAGCGCAGTTTCCTCTGTCTGTTTTAACCGATCCTTCTGGAGGGTGTAAGCCGCAATAGGCATTGCGACGTTTAAGTGTTTCGACGCAGTCACGCTCGTGGTAGTATGCATTATGCGTTGTTTGCCGACTTGAGGCAAATGAGTTTCCCGACGACACTTGGTTCAACCGATCTGTCTTTGTGTTTTCACTCAAAATACTGGGTTAACCGAGCTGTATGCAACGGAGCAAAATAATGGTTTTGTCTCTCGTAAACTCTCGCTGTAAATTCGTAGTGTACCGTAAAATCAATGGATTTCTCATCAATTAATTGGACAGTTGTTCTGTCTGGTACTTTTTGCGTGAAAAGCTAACAAACATCCATACATCTGTATAAACAAACTTTCTGGGATCTGAAGTTAAGATACGTGTACTCTATTTTCCTTAAATTTAGCAAAAAAAAATTCGACAAATAATAAAACAAGCGTGAACGAAAGGTTCTAGAAGTTCTAAAGGTTCTCTTGACACTTTGTCCTAGTTCCATGAACGTAAACAGCGGAGTGGCACAGTGACATTCCATAAAATATTTGTATGAAATTAAAAAAAACTAATTTCACAATTTTCTCCATAAGAAAGAGGCCAATGTATTGGTGTAATTTTTATTTGATTTTATGGTGTAGTTTACTCATACCAGTTGTTTTAGATTTTATTAAAAGGTAACTTTGGATTTTTTTTGATGAATATATCTTGCATCGCGTTTTTGTTTTACCATTCCCTAGGTAATATCCTGAACTTTAATATGTATGAATTTCAGAATACTATGTTTAATGGTTATTGAGAAATACTTGTTTTGCAATGATGGGATCCCCCCATGAGGGGTAGTTGACATACTCACCACGCTTGCCAGAGCAGTACGGGATGTCGATACACGAAAAGACGCTGCTGCATTTTACGGAGGTATCCCTTAGCAGGCTCTTATTGCATCCAAAGGCATGAGAGGAGGGGTAACATTCTAGTGCCGGCACCCCACGGCAGCGTCGCGGCGGTCCTCTACTTGGACAATAACAAAGGCGGTCTATGTATATGTACCTCTAGAGAGATCACAACATTTCGAAGTTTCTTTTTATGAATTATCAAGTAATATGAAAGTGCTTTCTCGCAGTTACTAAGTTTATTTCATTTGTATTCAAAATCCCGAATATAGGAGAATAATCTTGATTAGACACTTTTTTTAACACAATTTTTATAAACTCATATGTTTTCACACAACAACGTCATATTATACTTAAGTAAAGTAACCCGATGATAACGTGGTGGGTTGGACATTTATTCATCCTTATTTTGTATTTATTGTTTACTAGTAAGAATTAATGTATCAACTGTTTGTTATTCCTAATAAAGTGAAATAAAGTAAAATCAACCTATTAAATGCTTTGCTATATTCTTAAATGCACTCCAAGGACATGCCTACTAAAAATCTAATCTAAATAATTGAAAATAATCATTACCAAGGCTATAACTTCAGAGCGCTACCATTTATCTTTTTAACAGCTTCAAGGGCCTTTTTAAAAATGAAAGAAAAAAATAATTGAAGATAAAAATTGAAGGAGTGCCTACAGAGTAATAGGATACCGGTTTTTATTAACACTACTCTTTTATGTCGACGTGGGGTATCGGCAGAAAAATCCTCTCTTGTCCTTGGATACAGTAAGAATCTGCCAAGGGATACTTCCAGAAGATGGGCAGCAGCGTATGTCCGTGTATCAACGTCCCTCACAGCGCTCGCCAATCCGCCATCAAAATCGAGTTTAGAATGACCACCTCCCCCTCATAATCAATACATGGAGATCCACAAGGAAAGCCCGTGTCCAGCAGTGGACTTCCTATGGTTGAGATGATGATGATGACGATAATAATGATGCTTTTATGTATTAACATCAATTTATACCTATATTTTTATATATGATGAACCTGGAAGTTCAAATAAAAATACCTAGTCTTGTAAGATTAAAAGGGGATTCAGAACTTTCTCTTAACCACAAAACACAGCTAATAGAAATTTATATTTTCAAAATACCTTTTTAAACAATAATACTTGGGTATAACCCTCTTTTTTTAGTCAGTATCTACACATAATACTTATTTAGTTTGCAGCAGAAAAATTAGGGCGATCATAAGGAATGGAACGAAATTAATTCTAAGATCTAGATAGTTTTCGGATTTTCCAGCATTCTTAAGCTTTCCACTCACCAAGTTAAAGTAGAAATAAAACTCCAGCTATAAAATCAACAAAGGGGATATAATAATAGAATCGATTAGTTTAAGACCAAAAACTTGGAGCACTAAAATTTAATAGGTAGCGGCCGTCCAATTCAGGGAACACCACACTTTATAGCCTCAATTACTACCCTTAATCTTGGAAATGTCGTAGATTGCTTTCGACTTTACTGGTTTTACGTTTATACGTACTTAAACTTACTTCTTTGCCTAATAAGCAGGCTTAAGAGGGGCCAATCCAACTTACTTTTCATACAACCGCTCGTACGTGGATGTGGCGTCGTATCTTTCTATGAATTTTTTGATCTAATAGGTATCTTGTGCACTATATCTAGGTTTCTATCCAAACAAAAAATCAAAATTTGGAGAAACAAATTCAGTATAAAATTTGTTTCTCCAAATTTTGATTTTTATATTAATTTTATTTTATACTAATATAGATGATTGATTAATAAAGCAGCGTCAGAAACTGGTATTCATGCAGGCCGCTGCAGCGCCTAGCACATTGTTACTCGTAGATGGAGTAGGTTGGCCCAGCTACTTTACCATCCTCCCAGCTTAGTCGGCTGTATCGGTGAAGAAAAATATAGTGAAGAAACCCGCAGCTTGGATTTCCTCATCATGTTTTCTATCACCGTTAAAGCACATGTTTATTGTGCAAAAAAACTTTTCAAGCTTTAGACGTTTTGACCTGTTTTGTCCTCTGAATAAAAGACGACTAAGCTGGGAGGATGGTACAGGAGCTTGGCAAGCTCATTTTATTCCCAGGCACTGCAGCATCCCGTACAGTATTGTTGCTGACTTCATAAATTTTATATGCAATTTCAGAAACCATAATCACGGATAGAGTTTATTACGGATAAACTCTTTAGCTGTGATTATGACGTGTGAAATTGCGAAATATCGGAAAACTCAAAGAGATTCAAATCATTGTATCATCTCGTAAATATCCTATCTTAGTATATAAAAGTGAAAGGAAGAATGTATGTATGTTCCCTTTTCACGTCAAAACTGCTGAACCCATTTGGATGAATTTTAGTATAGGAGTAGATTAGACCATGGAGACGGACATAGGCGTTTCGTTGCGTAAATTAAATCAGAAGGGGTTAAAATAGGGGGATGAGAGTTTGTATGGAAAAATCGTTATTTTTCACGTGGTAGTAGGGTAGTTTTACGGAAGTTGTAGGGGTAGTTCTAGGGTAGTTGTAGGGGTAGTTCTAGGGTAGTTGTAGGGAAATTGTAGGATAGTTGTAAGTAGTGGTTGTAGTAGGTGCGATACGAAGTTGGCCGGGACAGCTAGTTGCATATAATATTCAACCATGATAGTTGCAAAAGTTATATCGCTGCATAAATCATCTATTCTAATATTATAAGATTTGTATTTTTTCATGTTAAATAGCGGGAATGTTCACGTACTTGTTATTGTTACTCGTGAACATTCCCGCTATTTAATATGAATGTAATAATAAGTCACGAAAGTTACTATAGTAAAATTTGTATTTTTGTATGTTCGTAATGAATAAACTCAAAAACACATTATACAATACTCGTGTGTGGAACGACGTTTCACCTATAAAATGCTACATTATTCGGGAGGAACATAGGCTATATTTTTGGACTCGGTAGATGGCGCTGCAATAGGAGCGCGGTGCGGTACGAAGTTCGCCAAATCAGCTAGTCCATTTCTACTACAACAACTATTCAAAGAGTAAAAAATAATAATAAAAACCTTTATCCACAAAAAAACGCTTTGCATGGACCTAAACCGACGCTCGGTTATTATCTACACATATTAAAGTAATTATACATAGAAAACGGTGATGTAATTTTTTTTTTTAAAGCGACTTCTATGAGCTAATACTTGACTTATTGCTGAAAATACCCCACCTTTTTATTAATGTTATAAATTCTGCCGGATGTGGGCTGCCGGAGTGAGGGAATCTTTTTTGGATGTGATTGGTAGGAGCCTTATATGCGTATAAAATTTCAGTAAATGCCTCGACTTTTCATGGATCCCATCATCAGAACTAAGTTAAGGAACAAGCAAACAATATATTATGTATAGTAAAGCAAAAAACCTAACCTCAAGTTTTTTGTAACACTTTATTACAATTAAATAAAATGTCTAGAGTCAATTCTGATAATGGGATCCATGATTACCATAATCGGGCTTTAAAAAAATTGAGACCTAATTAACAGTGTATCTATTCAAACTCAATAAGATTTTTCTAAATTGGTTCATAAGCGACGGAGTTCTGTGGTAACAAAATTAATAAAAATACAAGCGACTTAAGAATCTCCTCCTCCTTTTAAAACTTAAAAGTGGTTAAAAATTAAAGCTGGGACGCAAGTTATTATTTAACAAGAAAAAATACCTTGGTAGTCAGGGAGCCTACTCTTGAATGCAAATTGCGATAAATCAAAATCGTAATCAGGCCATACTAACTCTTATTGCCATTACATAAAGATGGCCAGGCCATTCTGGATTGATAGATGGTATTTAATTTCAATTGAGGACATCAGTGACTCAAGTGATATATGCAGGGTACGAGTATAAGAACGTGCTTCATTGAAACTGTCATATAATTCATGTCTCATCATCATCTCAGTCGTAGGGCCTACGTCCAAACCAAGTATCTACCGCATAAAAAACCTTAATTATTTTTTATGAATATCAAGTGATGGTAGTTTTACAAACGCCTTCGCTTTGCTGCGGTACCGCCAACACGTCAGTCTTCCCGGACCATGCCTGGTGCAATCCAGGCGAATCGTCGGGAAATAAAAAGGTTATTAAAGCGATTGTCATTTTTAAACTTTCACGATCACAACACATTATTAACATACATATAACCGGGTATTTATCGCGTAAATTACCTTTATTATTATCGACGTTTCGCTTGGATTGCACTAAGCATGGTCGATAAATGCCCGGTTATATGTATGTTCATAATGTACGTGTTATGATCGCGAAAGTTTAAAAATGACAAGTCTGTATACTAACCTCGACCACAATATAAAAAAGTGCTTAGCTTCTGCCTCATTACTTGTGCCACCCCTACTCAAAGCTATATCTAATGCTACAATTCATATTTAAATCGAGAGCGCAGAGAAGAACCGGTGTTATATCGTCCGCTATAAGACTCAATATACCGTGTAATATGCGGAGTCAGCCAGCGAAAGGGTTGTCACTTTATATAAAGCTGACGCTGCCACGACACTGAAACGACAGCTAATGGCGCATAAAATTCACAGTAAGCCTGACGTAGTATAATCATATTATTTATTCTAATATTATCATTTAAAGGACCTTCGTAACTTTCAAAGAGGATTTGAATATCTTACTTAATACATTCAAAGCAAAAATCTTTGTAACCTACCCTACAAATATTGTAAGCCTATCGTTTAGTTTTTACCTCTTCAAGCAAAAACTACTGAGCGGATTAAGCTGAAACTTTGCACACATAGGTATAGAAGTTGACTAGGATTAACACATAGGCTACTTTATATCTTGGTACAATGCGTGCAAAGCTGCGGACATAAGCTAGTTCCTATCTACATACTTAAGATGACTCGCGCAACTTCGTCTGCGTCTCATAAGAGAGAGCAATAAGCAGTGCACGCAACGGAAGTTCATGAAAGGAATATTTTCCCCCGTTTTTGCAAAATGATTCTCCGCTCCTACGAGTATTATATATGGCTATAGCCTTCCTCGTTATGGGCTATGTAAAACTAAATTATGAATACGAACCATTGGTCCTAAGATTAGCGCGTTCGAACAAACTCTTTGGTTTTCATCATCATCATCATTTCAGCCGTAAAACGTCCACTACTGAACACAGGATGGATAAATGTCATGGATCTCCATGAGGGTTAGTTTCTATACTCACCACGCTTGGCGGGCGGGATGGCTAGCGCAGTACGGAATGTTGATACACGCAGACACCGCTGCCCATCGTCCGGAGGTACATATTTATTCCCTGGCAGGCTTTTACTGCATCTACGGATATGAGAGGAGGAGCAACATTCTACTGCTGGCACCCCACGGCAATTGTTTATATAATATTTCTCTTTGGTTTTTTTAATATTAGTTTAGATATCTGACAACGCCTAGAATACTAAGTTTTTAGGTTATTATGCCCGGAAAGGTAATCTAGAATATTCACGTAGCAAAAGTTATGTTAGACGCACAATTTTCCGGCAGGGAGGCTATATAGAGGCTCGTGCGTGACCAGAATACAGAATAACCACTACTTTATTGCACTATGTGATTGCAAAGCCCGAATCAAAAGAATAATATGATGAAATATTAAAAAAAAATCGGTCATTTCACTTTCGAAACACTCGTGAGTTTATCTATTCATTGTAATGTTAAACGGGCTTTCTACTAACGTTAATTATACGTCGAAAATAGGATTCCAACGTGTTCAGTTCCTCCCAGGGAACTTTTATCAGGGAATGGAGTCTTACGCGGCACCTTCTCCTTCCCTCTCACGTGCTAGCGTTGCACTAGAAGGGTTCTGCGCGCGACAGGGAAGGAGAAGGTGCCGCGAAAGACTCCATTCTATGATGAAAGTTCCCCTGGGAGGAACTGAACACATTAGAAACCTATTTTCGACGTATAATTAACGTGAGTAGAAAGCCCGTTTATCATTACAATTTTTCGGTAATGTCCAAGAAAAATGTATATGATTTACCTGTGTTCCAAAATACTCGATACGTTCATTGTTTCCTAATAGTTAGTACTGGTGGTAAAAAAGCAACTGGTATTCATTTTGTATAGGACGCTGCATCGCCTGGGATATTGTTAGATGCCTTGCCCAGCCCCTATACCATCCTGTCAGCTAGGTCAACTATGAGTCAGAGGAAATAACAGATCAATACGTATAAAGCTAACTAAGCCGCGGGTTTCCTCACGATGTTTTCCTTCTCCGTTAAAGCACGTGTTAAATGAGCACATCCATTTTTCAGAAACGAAAAATTTATTGGTATTTACTAGTATCAGACGCACGACCTAGATTGAAAGTCAGGGGTACATACCACTCGGCCAACACGGTTTTTGTCTTTGTTTTACAGGTTGTAATATCATGAAAATACTTAGTACTGTTATTGTGAACCCTGATTTGGTACTCATATTGGCAACTTGAACTAAATACTAAAAATAAAGAACAGTGAGAAACATACAACCGAAAAATTATGCGATAACTCTGGAAACTGTTATTGAGAACATTATTGCAATTCAATATTGCCAACAAAAAAGTTGTGTTGCAACTTCTTAAGGACGTTTTTACTGTAAGCGATGATGATAATGATAAAAAAAGACTTATCAATAAAGGGTTCTTACTGAATCCTGAAAGATTATGAAATCCCCACGCAATTTCCAAGATGCCGTCCGCCTCCGTCAGATAGGAGCAAACTTTTATCACACTTTAGCTTAAAAGGGCGGGTTTCATTCGAAGTTTATAGCTTGGCTTGTGAAATAATGAGTGAAATTTCCTCAATTCTCCGCCAAATATTAAATCAAATTCATAATTAAATTTAGCCGCGTTTGTTTCCTTGGATTTTTCATGAAAAAATTGTTGTAAGCAGAGCTTACAAGTAATAATTTCAAAGTTTAATTAAAACAAACTAATTTAGTGTGTAATATGGTTGACTTATCTACTTGCTATAAAAAGACGGTAGGTACTATAAAAAAGTAATTTCATTAAAAACTATCGCACTTATACTAAATTTCCTAAAAAGTTTTCCGTTTAATTTTCATAGCAGTCGCCGCAGCTGCTGATATGTGACCCCTGGGAAAGCGATTACCTGTATCGTCTTCTGAATCACCTTTCAAAATAGCTTAACTTGGCATCGCACTGCTTTTATCGCCCGTAATAGGGTATCCTAAGCTATTTATGTGTCTCGCGGCTAAAATGTTTGGGCAGAATCTGCTGTTAGGTGTCATCAGACATAAAGTAGACAGAAATCCAGGTGAAGAATAAAGTTCTGAGAATGAGAAATTCCAACTTAACTCGAATATAATGTAAGCATTCGCATAGCCCACATAGCTTTTTTGTCTATTACAAATTCAGAAAGCAAAGCATGTTAACTGAAAAATATAGGTACATCTTATATATAAATACCTATCTCAACATGGTTTATTACCACGGCTTCCAAATTACCCAAAATGTACAAAAAAACGGTTCGGAAGGAATCATGCGTTATATATTTTAATCAGAATCGAGGCTTGTTTTTCATTTGTTTGGCAAGTTAGTGGATTTCCCCAGAGATTGGTCGAGCAAGATAGATGAGCTTGTATATTCTGATCCAATGAAAATATAAAATGTTTAAAAGCAATAGGCCTACCGCTACTTAATAATAATTTATCTTATTTAGCTCATTCTAGGTCTATCTTATTATAATTAATTAATAACGATTAAAACATTATGAATGTTCCTTAATATTTTAATTTATTCATTAATATTCCTTCCAGGAATGGACTTTTTCACTGCAAGAGTCTGAGTTTTGGTGCACTTCTAATAAAAGCATCAATATGTTGGTAGACCTCCTTACCTCAAGGCATCAAGCACATATCCAATAGAGGGGAAATAAGATCATAAGAATTCCGAAACACATTAGTGCTTTGCACCAATGCAATGTAAACAACTGTCTGTCTGTGCCTTTGACAGTACAGCGCCAACAGCCGATCTATGTACTTTTCCGTACAATTATGAAATATTTTTGGCGGAACTGTTGTTCAAAGAAAATAAAGTTCATTTCCTCTCTTGGGTATGTCCTCGATGGCTCAAGGTATGTACCATAATGTGGTGTCATACATAAACCAGTAACTTCAATTGATGAATCCGATAAATCAGTATAGAAAATCATACATAAGAAACAACAAAATTTCTTAAACTTTTTTTCTAATCGTTGGCACACCTTGAACCATAGACAATCTTTAGTAAAATAATAGTTTTGAGCCATCATCATTTCAGCCGTAAAACGTCCACTACTGAACTAAGGCCTCCCTCATAGATCTCCATGAGGGGCAGTTGCCATACTCACCACGCTTGGCAGGCAGGTTGGTGAGCGCAGTACGTGATGTTGATATACGGAAAGACGCTGCTGCCCATCTTCCGGAGGTGTCCCTTAGCAGGCTCTTACTGCATCCACGGGTAGGAGAGGAGGGGTAACATTCTACTGCCGGCACCCCACGGCTAGTTAGTTTTGAGCCATAGTGACCCCAAATCTTTTTAAATAAGATTTGAATTGGTCCGAGGCGTCGGACCCCGAGGGGGCCTTTCTATCCTTGGGAGGTAAAAACATGGTGCTTAATACAATCTCAAAATTATCTGCTGATTGTAATTGCTATCCGTTCAGTATTAGTTATTTAATAGTTTTTTTTATCTTACCGGGGCGGGTAAAGCTCGGTAGACACGGTTCTACCGAGCTTTACCCGCAAATTACACAGAAGATAATAGGAGCCAGCGGAAACGGCGGAAAGCCATCGGTTCAGCAACTTTCAGATAACTCTGAGCTGACTCTGCTTAGCATCGTCCGATTTCCTTTGATGCGGTTGTAATATAATAATGTGCTTGTACCAGTGACTAACCAGACCACCAGTGACGTAACACTGAAGTAGAGTAATAAGTTTTTTTAAGTAACCCCTGAGCATTACTTAGTCTCGGAGATTACTTAATTAGGGTTTCGGACCATAATGGTAAAAAGAAACCCTTTTGGTGTGACTTTGTCTGTCTGTCTGTCACAGATTGATATCTTGAGAACTACTGATGCTATCGACTTGAAATTTAAATTGGTATAAAATAACGTTATTTCACTAATATAGCTACACACATCAACATTGTCTTGGGATATTCAACATTTTGTTGATTTGAAAATTTAAAATTATTTCTTTAGAGAACTAGGTATGGCAAGAATCTTTATTTTGTATTGTTTATCAATAATAATAAAATACAACTGTTTGATATTATTTTTTAATAAAAATTAAAGTGGGAACAAAATCTCGAAAAATCTGAAAATTTACAAGGTTCGGTAAATTGTGTTAAAACTATTTTTACGTTGCCATGACTTTATAAAATTACCTTTTTACAATTTAATAATCGGTGTTGCCTCCTCTGACGCTGATAACACATCTGCACCGGTTATTCATACTCAAAATTAGGTTGTCAAAGTCTCGCTGGGGTATGCGATCCCATGTTCTTTTTAAATGGCAAAAAAGTTGGTCTTCTGTGGTCAAATTTGACGGCAAATTGCTGAAAGCCCTTCGCTGCAACATGTCCCAAGCGTGTTCAATTGGGTTTAAGTCAGATGACTGTGGAGGCCAGTCCAAAGCCGCGAAATCATGTTCCTGAAGGGCAGCTGACACCAATCGCGCCGTGTGTGGAGGGGCATTATCATGCATTAACTGAAATGCCTGGCCAATTTGAACTCTGTGAGGGATGATCACAGGTTCTACGACCTCGTTCCGGTATTTTAGTGCAGTCATTCTGCCTCTTATCCAAATGAGTTAGGTTCGCGCGCCAATACGAATTCCCGCCCAAACCATGATTGTCCAACCTCGGTACGAATGGACCTCTTGTGGATGCTGGAGGCGACTTTCTCTGCCTGGAACTCTCCAAACACGTGTTCTTCGTGAATCGGGGTGGAATCCAAACCGAGACTCATCAGTAAAGAGAACCATTGTCCATTGGCTATTGTTCCATAACAAATGTTCTTGAGCCCAAAGAAGTCGCCTTCCGCGATTGCCTCGTCGTAGAGCTGGCACACGAAGCGGTCTACGAGAATGAAGATCGACTTTATGTAGCCTTCTTCTGACGGTTTGGTCGGAGACTGACAGCTGATGGTCTGACTGAAGCCTTTGCACTAGCTGCTTTGCTGTGAGATTGGGTTCCCTCCTGGCGGAGTTTTGGAGAAAACGATCCTGTCTAGGGGTGGTTACTCGTATTTTTCCAGTGTGGCGCTCTCTTACATCTCCAGTAATACGATAACGTGACCACAATCGAGAAATTACGTTTTGATTGGTGTTTAGGGTATTGGCAACCACGCGTTGGATAGCACCGGCTTGTGACATGCCTGTCGCTCTTATCATTTCTTCTCTGCTTAAATGTCGACGTTCCATGACATTACGAATATCACAAGATCCGTTAAAATTTAAAATGACTTAGATAGCACTTATTGATAGCTAAATAATAGTTAATTTATATAACGGCAAAATTAACGTTGTTTATTTTAAATCGGAGTCCCCATTCTATCTTTTGTTTATCGCGTTCTATTTTTATTCTTTTTCCAAATTTTGAAAAGGGAACAAAAGAGGTTTAATTCCATATATAAACTTTTTCTAAAAAGTAAATATTTTGTAAGATTTTTCTAAGCAAATCATTTCGAAATGGAATATCCCTAGACAATGTTGATGTGTGTATATGTATATAAAATGTGGTATAAAAATATTCTTTATTATTATTATTATCAAGGGGCGCTCAAAAAGTTTAAGTGAAGCTACTAGGTCATGTGGGATATCATATGAAAGGGTTTTATTTGCACAATAATAATCAGTTTTTAGTTTTCATTTAAGCCATATAGATTGCGACTTATATACAAAAAAAATTGAAAAAAATACTGTCCCTTATCTCCGAAGTTTGCGGAGGTGAACCCCAGAAACTTGTATAGCTAATAGAACTATATGTATAGATTACATGAATATTATAACAAACTGACGCTACCATTTTTTTTATTTGAGTATATTTAGAAATATTCGATTATTCATCCGAGAATTCATAATTCAGAATGTTTGAGGACCACCGCTACAAAACCTTGTTAAAAAACTCTTTTACACAGTCCATCCTTTGGTCTTCCTCTACTACCGTGTCCATCTATTATTTCCTTATTTTTGGATTTGTTGTTTTGTCATCACATAGACACGTACTTATTTTAATCTGCGAAACTACAATGGTCGTAAAACACTATACGCAATATGAACGGGCTACGGAAAAAATATCATGCTCAGTTAATACGTGATCATGGCTTATGAATATACATATATATATATATAATAAATATTATATATATATTTTTATCATTATTAATCATCATCTTCATTATATATTGCTTGTGAAACATAAACTAAAAGATTGAATGTAGTTTATGCGTGCACGACAGGCGCCACGGAGTCGCCGAGCAAGAAGCCAAGCTATTTTATTGAATGAATCCATTGTTCTAATTAATGGACATTCGTAGCAATTATATTTTACTACCATATATTATCTTAAACTTAAAAATTTAAACGTTTCCGTATTTACATCGATTGAATGATCGGTAGCGAGCTTGGAGTTCAAAAACTATCACTTATAAACGTCTACATTATAATAATTTTGATTGAAAATGTCTTCGATTTAAATTAAAATGACCGGGGGCTTCTACCACAAGTGCGTCGACCTCTGGGTACCTAAGCCACGAAACCTCCAAATGTGGTGCTACCGGAGAATACATCAGCTGGACGCAGAAGATTTACAATATGAAAGTGTTACAAAGCGTTGGAAAATCCTGTGAATTCAAGACCATCAAACACAGAAAACTTGAGTAAGCATCTAGGACATGGGCTTAGGCGCGAATGATACCAACTGCTCCAACTAATAATGATGGGCAAACTCATGAGTAAAAGACGCGTTGGCGACGTGGCATATGGTTAGTCGTGGTTGAGGAACATCCGAGAAGACAAATATCGCCAGTGCCAAAGACCTCTCTCGCTTGACGGCAGACCTTTAACGATTCGGTGAGCTAGGAGAGCCACCACAAGAAAAAGAAGAAGACGGGAATTAATAATTAGCATAACAGCTTAAGAATTCTTTAGTAAACGGGAATTCGTATTTGCGATAGCAATCGCTTAAGAATTCTATAGTTCTAATTTCAGATTGAGGATAGGTCCGAAATTTATTTTGGAACATTGAACTTAATTTAGAAGTACAATGGTGTAAATTCCGTTGGTGCATTTCCTCATTAATACTAACTAAAATTCTGTAAAATGGACTAGAATAACAAATGAACTAACAATAACTATTCGGTTGGTGCAGTTCCAAATTATAAGGGAACAGTTTTACCTTAATCAACTTAGATCGTTCTTAATAATTTGGAACGGTAACAGTATTTTTTTTACCTTAAACTTTAAAGCTTTTCCATCTCTGTTCAAAATATGTTATATATAACCATGCCGTTCAGTTTTAAAAAAGATCCATACGATCACTCTTTTGTCTAATCCGATAATGATGTCGTTGAAAGAACTCTCAGAGTGGCTTTTTATTTGCATGGCAGACTGGCATTTTCTCCACCATCATTTTAGACTTAGGATTGTGTAGTCTACGTCCACTGCTGGACATAAGCCTCTCTATCTCGGTTAAAATTTCCTTTATGGAGCGTCAATTTCAAAGTCCATATTTTTTTTGTAGATAGTACTCATAAAAAGGATGCGTTTTGCCATTTTTCAGGTTGCGGAAATTTACGGTTCATGAGATATATTTATTTTTAGTTTTCATACAAATTGGGAAATAACACGCAATTACCAATTCAATTTGACAACCAATTGTCATGTCAGACGTCAAAGTTGACACTTTACGTTTCGTTAATAATGCGTCAATAAGGTCCATGCGGCCGCACTGAATAAAGTATTTTTGATTATTGATTCTTGTTAACTGTCGAGTTGTATTTTGTTCTATTTTAGGTCATGTTTTTTTACTTAAATATATGTTTATTTTCACATATTAATTTTGGTGAGTAATAAATACGCAATATTACGTTTCATGCACAATAATTGTTGTCATATTATCATTTTACATTAACATAATTTCACTCAAAATAACGGAGTAGTGTTTACACAACGACAAGCTTTTTTATTACATATATTGTGTAAAGACGTTTTAAGTTGACATTAAATTTTAATGGAAAATGTTTATTTTGTTATTTTTAGTGGGTACGTTTAAATAAAATCTTGTTTGTTAAAAAGTTTTTTTAAATATTATTTGTTTTGTAATGTATCTCATTCTCTCGCTGGCTCGACCGATTTTTAATATAATTTTCAGTTTTGCATTCTACACATCATTTTGTTTCATTTGATATAAACTCGGGTACAGTGGAAACAATCTATTCATCCTCTCTTTCACCCCCCCATATCTTCACTTAATCTTTCTTCTCAACCGATTTTGATGAAACATGTTTAAGAAACACCGCCGGAAAAAAAAAAAAAATAAACTAGATGCCAATCAGTCCACTCGTATATCGTATAAGAGCTAAGGTGCCACAGACAGACACACAGACACACACACACACTAGTCAAACTTATAACACCTCCCTTTTTGTCGGGGGTTAATATTAGGTCGTTACATATGAAATTGGCGTTTTGTAGGAGTGATATAAAATAAATTAAAAAATAAAATCAAGCAGTCGATTTTTTTATAAGTATAAAATATTGAATTCATCAAAGTATGTACCTACCATTGCTACCTATGCACTTTTTCCATGTCATAGGTAGTCCATTGATCCCTTTACTAAAAAAACAATTCGGACGGGAATCAATAAAATCTTTGAAGGCGGTTTGGACAGCCCCATCGGAGTAGAATTTTTTCCCTTGCAAGAAGTTATCCAAATTTCGAAAAAAATGGTTATCTGTTGGAGCAAGGTCCGGACAGTACGGTGGATGTCTTAGACATTCCAATTATATCTCCTGTAATTTGGTAGCCGTCTACTGAGCAGTGTGTGGTCTAGCGTTGTCCTAAAGCAGCAGTGGCCTAGAGCGAGCGATTGACCAGCCTCGGTTGTTTAGCAGCTAGCTTTTCCATCATGGTTTGAAGTTGCTGACAATAGACATATGCCGTAATCGTCTGGCCAGATTTAAGAAACCTGTAGTGGACGACACCGGCACTGGTCCACCAAACGCTCACAAGTAACTTTTTTTGAGTCAGTTTTCGCTTGGGGCATGATTTGGCTGGTTCCCCAGGGTTCAGCTATTGCGATGAGCGCTTCCGATTATCGTATAGGATCCACGTTTCATCACAGGTAATGATTCGATTTAAAATCCCTTCATTAATGTGCCGGTTGAGTAATGTAGCGCACAGTCGACGCGCGTTTGTCGATTTGCTTCACTCAATTCGTGAGGTACCCTTCAAGCTTTTACACCTTCCCAATTTGCTTCAAGTGGATTAAAATAGTTTTATCACTAACACCGCAGCATGCAGCTAACTCGGACGTGGTTTGCGATGGATCCGCTTCAACAACAGCCTTCAATTCTTGAGTTAATAATCTGTATAAATTTGAATTTTGAATTCCTAACCATAGAGGAGTTATTTGAGATCAAAGTGGCCAGTACGACCAAAAGCGCCAATTTCATATGTAACGACCTAATAAAATAGAACTTCGTAAACTTTCGCGATCAATACACATAATTTTAAACAGTTACAACAGTTAACTGAAGGGTCGGGAAACAATAAAACAAGCTAAGTACGAGAATATGTGTTGCTCTTAAAATTGATGCTCTAACTGGAACGGGAACACTCCTTAATTAGCAATAATTATAATTCGTTGAACTTAGATTGGCTAACGCAACAGTCGATAAATTAATAGACGATTTGACACTTTGTAATTGTATTTATATATGAAAGATACGATACGATTAAAATAAAATTTATTGAAATAGGACATGTCTGTAGATTACAATATGAGGCGACATCGACAGGGTGGATCTCATTAGAAGGCAAAGGAGGGACCAAAAATGAGGTGAAGAGGCATTTTTGCTAAAAAAAGATCAGGACCGGAGGTTTATGAGGCCTGAGAAAGAAACCAGTGGAGAGATAGTGATAGTAAATAATAGGTAGTAATTAGAAGAAAAAAAAAACATTTTAAATTATGTAAAAAAAATAGTTTTTATGTTAAGTAGTAAAATATTATTATTATTTATATATTCTGTAGTAGTAGAGCTTTTTGTGAAGAGGTCATCCAGCGAGGTACTACCACCATACTTATTAAAAAAATAACTGTATTGATCCCATTTTTAGGATTGTTATTAAAATTTTAATCAAACATTCAACTTAATGTTTTTGTTAACCAGACCTCTCTGTTTTGCTCGGACTTGTTAAATAATTTATAATATTAGGTAAGCTTATGTGTTATGGGTACCAGGTGTCTGTTTTGCAAGTTTATTTACCTAAACCCCAACAAACACTATTCAATTTTAGTTTAAGTATTCTAGAATTCATCATTTCAGCCATAAAACGTCCACTGATGAACATAGGCCTCCCTCATGGATCTCCATGAGGGGTAGTTGCCATTCTCACCACGCTTGGCAGGCGGGTTGGTGAACGCAGTATCGGATGTCGATACACGGATAGACGCTGCTGCCCATCTTCCGGAGGTATCCCTTAGCAGGCTCTTGCTGCATCCATGGGCATGAGAGGAGGGGTATCATTCTATTGCCGGCACCCCACGGCGGTCTAGAATTACTTTCGATCAAATAGAGTGCAGCTAGGTGCTAAGCGTTCACACGTTTTTTCGTCATAAATATCAGAGAGAAGATAAAATAATCCAACCTAGATTAATGCTAATCTAATTTCTATCCCCACCCGTGCGAAGTATCGATGTTGCCATCTCCATAGATTGCTTCAGAAAATTAAATTGAATAAACTTGAGAGACTCCTCATTGATCTCTAAAATTAGGAGCTGTCCTCCAAGTTATCGATGCTATTTCCACCAATAAATATTGATAGGAACAAGTAAAAGGCACAAGGCCGCTTTGTCAAGCATTCGAATTTCGAACCTTCCAGAATGATCCAGAACATATTTCAACGTCGATATTTGAACGTTAATTATTATTAATGCAAGAAATTCTTGAACTGCGAACTCAATCGTTTGTACGTCTGGGTATTCAGCCAATGTTATGGTTTTGAGATATTAATCGAATACTGTTGCTTATTCTGTTACTCATTCTGTCAAGTTATGAGCCAACATTTGGTAATAATTAATAAACGGGAATTGTTTTGAGTATGTACCGTACTTGTTGTTTTTTGAGTGAAGTAATATAATATACATTCATTAGAGGGTTGTTTATAATAAGTTACGTAATATTTCATTAACCTGAAAAGTTATATGTTTCATAACAAAACAAATTTTCAACTTATAATGCGCGTTAGTCGAAAACCCGTACAACATAAATGACATAACATTTCATCGCCCTATATTTTATTTTTGTTGAATGTTTATCTGAAATTATCTGCAAATATTATAATTAATTAATTAAAAACAGGTAGATATACCGGGAAAATTAAAATAACAGTGTGGTAAACAGTTAACCAATAAGAGAGAAATTCCCCTAGCAAAAACCCAAACGTCAGAAACGATTTAATACATTCATCATTTCAGCCGTAAAACGTCCACTAATGAACTAAGGCCTCCCTCATGGATCTCCATGAGGGGCAGTTGCCATACTCACCACGCTTGGCAGGCGGGTTGGTGAGCGCAGTACAAGATGTTGATACACGGTGACGCTGCTTCCCATCTTCCGGAGGTGTCCCTTAGCAGGCTCTTACTGCATCCACGGGTAGGAGAGGAGGGGTAACATTCTACTGCCGGCACCCCACGGTTTAATACATTAAATAAGTTAAAACACAATGAGGATACCGACACAACAGAAAACTTTATGCTACAAAAAGCGATGAAAGGTTTTCATTGTTATTATCACTGACCTTTACATTGTGCTATGGATTCATCAGAGTTGTCGCCACAGTCGTCCTCTCCCTCGCACACCCACGAAAATGGTATACACTTCCCGTTCGCACAGTGGAACTGTTTTGTTGGACACACAGCTGAAACAAAAGCAAAAAATTACACTTTTCAGTTTACTTTTCTGTATTAGTTAGAGTAAGTGCAAACGGTTTCTTCGCTTTGTATTTTCTAGGTGGTGGAATGGCTCCAAATTTTACAGAATATTTAAATAGAGGTTTGAATTACATCGTGCTATTTGCCGTGGCGGCAATAGAATGTTGCCTAGGATAGGCACTTTTGCCCGTGGAGTGGCAGTAAGAAACTGGGCTAACTCCAGAAGATGGGTTTCCGTCTTTCTGTGTACGAACATCCCATACTGCGCTCTCCAACTCAGGCGTGGCGAGTATGGCACAATCCTCTTATGAGGGAGGCCTATGTCCAACAGAGGACAAGGACCGCAGTCCTACGCCTGTAGTGGTGGTGATTACATCGTGCCTTGAGTTATGTTATGTTCATAATTGATCTTAAGGTAGAATTCCACCAGTGTGCGGCACAAATGTTTGAATGCTAGAAAACAGCAAAATGTGCAGGCACTCTTCGAACTTTGGCGTATAATGAGCTGCAATTGCAGTATGTCGACGAGCTCTGTGGCGCAGCGGGCGTAGGTCCGCCTGCGACGCAAGGGGTTGCGGGTTCGATTCCCGCCTCGGGACAAATGTCTGTACGATCTGCAGATATTTGTTCAGGGTGTTCTGGGTGTTTTTCTATATATAATAAAAATATCTATCTATGTAGTATAATGTATTAAGTATATCAGTCATCTAGTACCCATAACACAAGCTCTGCTTAGCTTGGGGCTAGATGATGCTGTGTGATTTGTTCAGCATTATTTATTTATTTATTATTTATTTATGTCTTTAGTTCTGAGAACTGAAAGAGTGCCTGCACATTTTGGTGTTTTCTAGCATTGAAACATTTGTGCCGCAAACTGATGGAATTCTACCTTTACGTCTACTGACAGTCAACAAACGGTTCTAGAATGAACCGATGACATTGTACCTTACGACAGAAAATCTTGGGCTCGAATCCCACTGAACCGTAAAATTTTTGATAAGGTTATCAATTTCTTTGAAAAATGTTCTACCTAAGTGTAGTTATACACTATAAAAATAACAAACTATAGAAAATCTTATCATTGAAACGTATCCTAGTTAATACTAAGATCATTTGAAAGAAAGCTTAAGTGAAAATGCTCAGGCTACTAACATTCTATATAAATAACTTGGGTTCCGCGCAAAAATATCATCCGGATCATCTCATCCGTAGGACGTCCACTGCTGGACATAAAGCTCACTCGTGGATCTTGCCATACTCACCACGTTCGGTAGACGGGTTGGCGAGTTGGTACAGGTTGTTGATACACGGACGGACGCTGCTGTCCATCTTCTGGAGGTATCCTTTGGCAGATTCTTACTGAATTCTCGGGTAAGAGAGGAAGTGCAACATTCTACTGCTGGCACTCCAGGGCAAAAAAGCGGGCAGTATACAATTACAATATTTGTTGGGGTACCGGCAGTAGAATGTTACCTCTCCTAGCATGGCTTATTAATTATTATGCAGTATGAGCTTGCTAATGGATACCTGCGGAAGATGGGCAGCAGCGTCTTTCCATGTATCAACATCCCGTACTGCGCTCGCCAATCCGCCTGCCAAGCGTAGTGAGTAAGGCAACTACCCCGTATGGAGATCCATGAGGGGCCTGTGTTCAATAGTGGACGTTTTACGGCTGAAATGAATACAATAACAATAGAACTAAACAGCCTATCAAAACTTTCCATATAACTCAAATGCGAATAATGCCGTTCCTTCCTTGGTCGAAGCCCCTCAAAGTCCATTATGTAATGGACACAAGAGCCAAGAGTGTCCGGCACAATAGCGTGGCCATCCCATGTCCACTCAACTGATTTATGCGCCAATATTTTCCAAGAGACTCCGTACCACAGGGAATATTGGGCACCATCATAAATTATTTACATAACTAGCGCACCCGGCAGATATCGTCCTGCCCACTGATTTGGAGACATACAGCAGCGCCATCTATCGGGTTCAATAGTGTCGGTTCAACTGTTTAGGAAGAGTTAGACGTATGCCCGCACCGCTGTAATTATTTTGCCTATCGGGACTTTTTGTATCGTTATACATATATTACTCGTAATTTATTATATTGATTTAAATTATAATATAATAGAGGGCAAATATGTTCTCTAAGAACTACTCAAGATGGAACAGAAACTTATTTGTATATACATATATTTACACCATGTTTGTTGAAACTCTTCGCAAATAATGCATACTTTTTTATAAAAAAAACTCATTGGAAAAGTGGTTACTATGAGTCAACCACAAAAGATAGACATATGCTATCGCTCACGTTTTTGTAGACCTTTTTGAGGCATAAGCATTCTTCTATACAACGTGTTACAAAAAGGATTACCACGTAAAAATATAAATAATTATCTCCTTCAAAATAGCTGTCATGTCAGGGAACCAGATTATTTAACAGAAAGGCCTACGTACCCTTTTGTACCTAATAATTATTGTCTAATATAATAGTTTTTCTATTCTTCATTCATAAATGTTTGCTACCTCAATACTCCTTGTACTGGCTTCAAAAAATGTCAAGTAGGAAAAAAAATATGTTGTCAATTTCAAATCTTCTAATCGATATCCTACAATTGTTGCCGAGATGGAACAGCGTGTTAGATCGGTTTTTGCGTCACTAACGCCGACAATGATGCGAAATGCCACACAAGCCATATCCCGACGAGCGAGTTGTGTATTGAGCAAGGCGGAGCACACTGAGTCGTTTCTGTAAATTTGACGTTTATTATGAAAAAGTAAGTGATCGTTTATGTTGTTTCGTTAGGTTAGGTCTTATAAAATTTTTGTCGTTCCGCGAATTAGGTAGAAATGTAGGTACATTCTGCGTAGTTTACTCTTTCATTTTTCTGAAATAGGGTTTGCAAATCAGTGAAAATAATAATATTTTTTTGGGGTATGTCATACAGCGTTACTACAGTTCTTAAATATTGTGAATGGACTCATTATAAGGCCCCATTTAACCTCTTCGGCTTTATGGGTAGTTTTGTAACACCACATTTGCGCCTAACTTTAATGGTTTACGCAGTGCACGCAAAACAAGTCCCAGTCGGCAATATTTTTTCTGACATGTTCATCTGTCATCATCATAGCTTAAAAACCTTTCTCCTGAATTATTCTAGCCATTAGTGAAACCGCATGAAAATCCGTTCAGTAGTTACTGGGTTTTGCGCGAACAGAGAGAATTTGTTTTATAATACCTATGTAAGGATAAGGATGTTTGTAGTGGGATACTGGAGTTGATTCTGTAGTTCTACTTCATCATCATCATATCAGCTGTGAGGCGTCCACTGTTGGACATAGGCCTGCCTCATGGACGTTTAGAACATGGAACGCTTGGTTGGCGAGCATATTACTGGATGTTACGGCACGGATAGCTTCTGCTGCCCATCTTCCGGGGGCATCCCTTAGCAGATTCATACAGCATCTAAGGGCAAGAGAGGAGAGGTAACATTCTACTGCCGGTACCCCACGGCAGTAATTGCACGTACTAAAGCTAATTACCATAAGATAATTGACGTTTCTAAATTTAGAACTGTTAACATTTTGTTAGGTCAAATTGGTTAGCTCAAATTGGTTCGGCATCATTTTAAAACGACACCAACGTAATATCTATTTGTCATTTTATTCCATTTTACGCCCTTTTACTTGGCTTTGGGAAGGATGTGCGGCAACCGAATTGACTCCACTGAGCACCAAAAATTCTATAATTGAGTGCAGGGAAACTTAGATTATGTAATTTGCGTACTTTACAAATACTTCAAGCCAAAGGAAAGTTGTTAGCTCCAACGTAGACTTATAAAGCTCATATAACAAAAAGAAAGGTAAACCTTGGTGGTTTACCTCTGCTATTTTTATGCTACATTTTAGGGGGCGAAGCCCTGTATTATGCATAGTGCGGTCTGTCTGTCTGTCTGTGCATGACACGATGATAACCGAACGCGTTGACCGATTTACATGAAACCTTTTTTATTAGCACTGTCTTAATGAGAGAAGGGTGATTGATTTTAGTGACCCGGTCACTAAAATCCGCGACAAGCTTTTTTATCACATAGATTGTGTAAAGTCGTTTCAAGTTGACATTATAATTTAATAGAAAATGTTTATTTTATTATTTTTGGTACGTTTAAATAAAAGCTTGTATGTTAAGAAGTTTTTTTTACTTTTAATTTGTTACTTCATTATTATAGACTAGCTGTCCCGGCGAACTTCGTATCGCACCTACTACAACCACTTCTAACAACTTACCCTATAACTTACAATATATTACTTAATTAACTTACCCTATAACACTTCTGATTTAATTTACGCAAAGTAGCTTATGTCCGTCTCCATGGTCTAATCTACTTCTATACTAAAATTCATCCAAATCGGTTCAGCGGTTTTGACGTGAAAAGGGAACATACATACAAACATACATTGTTACTTTCACTTTTATATATTTAGTAGAAAGCAGGATAGGATAACTAGCTTCTGCCCGCCGCTTCGCATGCGTTGTACCCGGATTAACAATAGCTTACATATGTGTCAATCCTATCAATATCTATACGTGTGCAAAAATTCGGCTTAATCCGTAGGGTAGTTATAGCGTGAGAGGTAAAAACCATCTATTTATCTATACAAACAAACTTTCGGCTTTATAATATTAGTGAGATTAGTGAGATAGGTTATCTGTATCGTCATGTGACATACTTTGAAGATAGTTATAGTTGGACTAGTACTATCGAAGCTGTTACGAACAATTCTAAATATTTACACCAATCATATCTCAATCAAAACATTCGCTTTTACAGAATAAGTCATTGCGTATTGGATAAAAAAGCTCGCCTTACAGGTGGCATGTTTTTGTAGCCAACTGCGTAGCTCAGACACCAGAAAATATTCCGGCTGAGCAAGCATTGGTACCAACGCTAAAACCTATTCTGTGCTAAAACTACTGAACTGATTAGGGTAAAGCCAGCATAGCTAATGTGGAAAGAGAAGGATTTATTTGAGACCTTGTAAAATTTCATTATGTATTATAATAAGAACATCAGATTGGCATATTTCCGGGTACAGCGATGACGCCGTGGGGTGCCGGCAGTAGAATGTTACCCTTCCTCTCATGCCCGTGGATGCAGTAAGAGCCTGCTAAGTGATACATCCGGAAGGTGGGCAGCAGCGTCTTTCCGTGTATCAACATCCCTTACTGCGCTCGCCAACCGCCTGCCAAGCGTGGTGAGTATGGCAACTACCCCTCATGGAGATCCATGAGGAAGGCCTGTGTTCAGTAGTGGACGTTGTGTAGCTGAAATGATGACAGCGATGCCGCGATCAGATATTTGGGAAATAATTCGGAAACTCCGTTGTGCTTTTTGTACTGGAAACAGATCAACACTGCTCTAGTTGTTATAATAATTAATTGGCACCAATGTCGCAGAATGAAAAAGGCTACCGTGGAACGCTGAATTTAATTTGTATTTAAATAGGCTGGAACGCTTTGTGGTTGGTTATATTTTCAGCTGCAACAGACAACTTAATGAAACACCGCAAAGATGAGAAATTAATTTTAATTACAACCATTCAAGGAAAAGTTTACAGCGCTATAACGAGGAAGGCCCTAAGTAAATACGATACGAGTACTTAACTTTTTAAAACATCAAATTATCCCATTATTCAAAATGCTAAACGGAGTCCTAATTCAAGGAGTTTCTAATACGATTCCATTGAAAAGCGAAGGTACTTGAGGTAAGCACATTGGACAATATTGCGTGCGGTCCGCTTGACATCCAATATGCGTGGAGGGCCCTCGTCTGTCTCATTGAGAGCAAATCGCTCGCCCAAAACCGGCCTAACACATTTGTGTATCGCACTCGATCACTACCACAGGGTGTTTTACGGTCCAAAATCCCAGGTCAAGCGGAACATGTACGTATTTTGCGTACCTACATCAACCGAGTCTACTAGGATGCTTTGAGGTTGTCAGGCGATTAAATCAATTCCCTGTATAGGATCGAACGAGAACATGCCTACATGTCAATCCGAAGTTTCCACTCAAGCAATGTGATTGGATGCGTGAGCCCGCGTAACATTCGCAGAACACTTGTTTTTGATCTCTAATAGACGTCGAGCAAAATTGGTAAACTTTTAAATTATTGGCTTCCAAGAAGAAAGCTTTTTACTTTGAAAAAATATTTAATTAAAACTCGAACCAGGTTCATATTATTGACTTTGTTTACTTAATAAAAATTATACGCATAATTAAAGCGAGGTTGGTGTTACAGATACGACTTTTTGATTTTATGACGTTTTGATCGAAGTATGACGTGCTTAGCACTGCGTGCGCGGCGTGTGGAACTCGCGAGATGTTTACTTGTCACAACTTTAAACCTAAAGTTGTAAAATTACTGCTACAAATTACAATTTTCTTCAAAATACTTCTTAAATTTCAAAAGTAAAACCTTTGAAATTTGAAATAAATAAATAATTTAAAATACGCGGTTTCTGATACCTACGAAGGCTAATGTAGTTGGTATGTCTGACAAACCCACCTTACCGCTTACCGAGGTTGTAATTCGAAATTAACCAGAATTTGGTGTCTACCAATTCATTGAATGAAACTAAATAGCCAGTTCATGTGCGTCAGTGAGCTTAATGGTTTCGATTAAGACTATTTTTGCGTCCCCCGCCTGCCTGTCGAGTATTGACTGTCTCGGCCATCAGACTCGTGTCATTCACCTTATCTATGCTCGCAGCTCTATTCGTTATTGTCTTCTCACTCACTATAACCATATTAGATCCATGAAATTGTACTCTGTCTAACCAAACGGCCAGAGGTTCGTAAGTACGTGGTACTATACTAACCATTTGTTACAATGTCTTTGAAAAAAAATGATTCGATGTGGTTTTAGCAGATACAATTTGGGTCTACCGGTATTTCGATATTGTTCTTTGTAAGTAACGAAAGCACACTTGCTCCATCATTACGTCATTGTGACTTAATGTCGCTTAATTTATAGTATGTAAATTAAGCGACATTAAGAAATACAATACACATACCATACGGGATAAGTGTGAAGGTATAAGTTAGGTACTGGCAAAAAGACGGGAAGAGTTTTCCTTCCCTTTGCGAGTGCGATGTAGATAGTGCGATATTCATAACACCAACAGGTGTTGTATCCATAGTTCACTAGTTCATAAGTCAAAATATGTTATTAATTCGGAACATGTAGAAATGTCAATTTACAAAAGAAAATAAGACACATTTAAATTAATAAGGTTTACTACTACCACAGATTACAGAAACTAATACTGCTACTACTTACTACTTTACGGTGCAGCGTCGTTTAGTGCGACAAACTTGATTTCGAATAACCTGATAGCGTTTACTCATTATTGCGGTGATTTATTATAAGTAATCGATATTACAAAATGATAATAATTGTAAAATGTTAAACAATAAAAAAACAACTTCAATGATAACATCCTTGACTTGTTGCTGAAAACACCCAAGCCAAAAATACCAAAGCCAATAATCAAATGTATGCAGCAAGTATATAGGCATGTGTATGCCTATAAAAATGGCTTTTACATTTGATTATTTCCCTCGATTTATCTTGGATTCCACAATCAGAAGCGGGTGTAAAAACATGCAAACATTATAAAGTGAAAGAAAAACCCCAATCGCTAGTTTAAATTTAGTATGTAACTAAGCCTTGTGGTTTGTTTCGCCTGCTAGTTCCTGGCCGTATCCCACCTCGATATGTATAAAACATCGAAATAGGGATAATATACTAATTCTGAGTGAGCAATTAAATTGTACTTTTCATTTCAATCACTAGAAAAATATAAGAAGTTCTTAGTTGAGTGATGATTGTCAATAAGCGGATGATACAACCAGCTTCTAAATCCTAAACTGGATAAATGTACGGCCGCCAGTGAGCCGAGCTCCTACGTTTGAATACAAATGGATCGTTATCCCTGAAAGCCAATCTGTATGCAAATTACAGGTCCGTTTAACTATTCTCGTTAGTTGCTCTTTTTCGGAACGTCTGCATTTTCCGTTTGTTTTAAATTCTTAATCCTTTCAGATAACTTTTCTTTATGTATGGATTGCCCCCAGCGATACCAAAGTTTATCAGTCGAAAGAGTCGGTTCGATGATTCACTGTTCCGAGTCGTGGGATCCAGGAACGAATGCTAGATAACGGAAAGCGCCTCAGCTTAAAGAGATAACATTTCTGTAAACTTTAAACTTAGCTTGAAAATGCTGTGCGATTTTAGTGTCTTCCTTTGGGAAGTTGCCGTAAACTTTTTCATCCCCTTTTTCCGGTTCCGCTAATGCGCAAACTTTCGCCGGATACAGCGCACCGAGATGGGCGTTCTCAAAATTTTATGAAAATGTTAGAAAAGTATAAACTTTTCTGTTATTACATGATGACGGAACAGTTGTTTTTAACGGCATTGGGTGAAGGTGCTTATAACTGCGCCGGTTAGCAATATAAACAAAAATGTGTGAAAGTGTTTGAATTAAAAGATGGACTTTAGCACCTAACGGCTAATATGAAAAAATAGCTAACGAGAAACGTACATATTCAATTCGTATAAAAAACAACAACAATTATTTGATGTAGGAATTAAAAAATAAAAATTAAACAAAATTGTTTCTACCAAATGTCTTGTAAATAGTAGATTGCATTTGTCATTTGTTAACTAACTTAGCAATTAATGTAAGTTCCAGTAGATTTTAGGATAAAGACCAACCGATTTTTCAAGTGAACTGTTTTAAGACTTTTTAAAGAAAATATGCTTGCAGATCAATATACCTTATATAGGATATGAATATAAAATATTAACAGCAAATCCACGACAAATTAACATTTACAATGTAGTGCTAGAAGCAAAAACATATTTTGCGATCCAAAGACCGCAACGGAATAAAAATTTAAATTCAATTAGCATCGGTCGCTTGAATTTCCGGGCCACATACAAATACGAGAAATGCACGCGTGAGACCTAATAGCCTCCACCAGCAAAAGCATCGGAAGTGCTCCAGAGATGCAAACAATAATCGCACTTAACAGTTTATTGCGAGGTATTGGAATTGCGTGAGCGTATCCAAACGATCTCCTATTCCCAATCTAACCATGGATTATTGGAGTCTCTGTATCATCTAGCATAGGGAGGCAGTAAGGCTTAATGACAACGGTCGAATACAGGATCGAGGTCAACGTTAAGTGTCGCATTGGACTTGGCAGCGGACCGTAATTGAGCGGTTGGACCATGGAGGCGCAGAAACTAGAACGGCCGACCAATAAAATTATTATCAATAATTGCCTGTTACGTTTGCCCGTATTTGCTCACTGAACACGCGGTTTTTTTTGGGAAAAACCAAAATCTCTTATCCACGAAGAAAGTTGGTTCTGACTTCCGGAGCCGGAACTCATAAAATCGTTGTCCCCGTCTGTCTTTCCGGCTGTCCGGGTGTATAAGTCAAGTACACTTTATTATTACACATTAATACCTAGTAACAAGAAATGTGTTTAACGATATACACAGACATAATAAACGTTACATACAAGTCAATTTGTTTTTTGGAACATAGAAGAATATTGTATACCTACCAGAGTTCAAAATTTAAAAGTATGAAAGTTTGTGTAGGTACTCGTTAGTACCTATTGTGATAAATCGGTCGATTATATTTTAACGTTAAGTTGAAATTGTTCACACAGGCTCTTTGAGACCTAGTTCGGGGAACAGAGCTTATTCGGGTACAACTGCTACTAATGTTAAAATAGTTAATGTACAGTATTTTAACTGTAGTAAGTACCAAGACATGTACCTATTACTATAAAATAAATAATTTGTATTGTATTGTTGTTTACGGCCGGTGCGGCGCGGCGCGGCGGTGTTGCGTTTTCTGTACGTTTTAGTTATGTTTGTTGCACGTCTTTGGTGCATTAGTAGCGTCTTCAGTTCGTTTAATCGTGTGCGTAATAGGCCATATTATTCTGAACCTATTTCATACTACTGCAGAGCAAAGGTCTGCCCTAAACTCCTCCAACCATCCCTTTTCCTCGAAACGGGCCCATAAACGCGAAATATTATTGCATTTTATTAGAGGGCGTATTCTTTAGCCATGTTGGCCGAGAAGTTTGTACCCCGGACTTTTAACCATGTGCGTAATAGTGTGGTAATAGGCCATATTATTCTGAACCTATTTCATCCTACTGCAGAGCAAAGGTCTCCCCTAAACTCCTCCAACCATCCCTATTCCTCGAAACGGGGCCTTATACGCGAAATATTATTGCATTTTATTAGAGGGCGTATTCTTAAGTTAAGCATGTTGGCCGAGTAGTTTGTACCCCGGACTTTTGATCTAACGGCCGTGGGTTCGGTACCGACACAACAACGGAAAATTTATTATCGGTACAATCATAATGGTATTTAAGGTTCTATAATTATCTATGTATTTATTTATGTAAACATAGCTCACATCACATACAATACAAATAAACCACTCATATATAATACAGCTACACTAACACTACACAATACACGTCTACAGAAACCAACTTCTTCAGCCTTATTTTTTTTTTATTTTATTTTAGCAATATTTTATAAAATTGTTATTGTGAGCCGAAGCAGCGATCCCTCGCGTCTATATACAAGTACAAACTTATTTAGAGCGAGGGGACATTGTGTAAGATTCCAAGGTTTATTTATAATATAATTGTAGAACAAAAAACATTTTATATAAAAACATTTAAAACTCTATGTTAAGTAGTCATAGGTAGGTAATGAAGTTACAATGTAAACCACATACAAACACACATTTGACAAAAATTTTAAATAAATACTTCATTTTACTACAAATAGAATTTCCTTTAAAATAAATACGTGCATATATTATTTAATGGGTATTTCCTTCCGCTACTTCCGCAAGGTCCATACTCTTTTGTCATCATCATTTCAGCCGTATAACGTCCACTACTGAACACAGGCCTCCATGAGAGGTAGTCGCCATACTCACCACGCTTGGCAGGCGGGTTGGCGAGCGCAGTACGGGATGTTGATACACGGAAAGATGCTGCTGCCCATCTTCCGGAGGTATCCCTTAGCAGGCTCTTACTGCATCCACAGGTATGAGAGGAGAGGTAACATTCTACTGCTGGCACCCCACGGCTTTTTTGTCATATTATTTTACATTCCCGTGGGGTGCCGGCAGTAGAATGTCGTCTCTTGCCCGTGGATGCAGTAAGAACCTACCGAAGGATACCACCGCAAGAAGGGCAGTCTCGTTAGAAGATTCTTATATTATTATTATTCATTCTTTTTATTTCTTTCTTTTTTTTTATTTTTATTTAAAAGACCAACAGTTTTACATAGAGTTAAAAGTAAGCAAATAATACATATAAAATAGTATTGCCCAATTACAGGTCCTTCTAGTTAAACTGTAAAGATAACGACATTGAATTTAATTGTAAATGTAGATTAAGTACTTAAATTAGACAGGACATAACGGAAATCTCAAAGTGCTATGATTAAACATAAAACAAATACATAGACAATAATTCTGAAAGTAAATCTAAGTAAACATACAACTCATATAAGAATATAATAATAATTGTTGAAAATGGTAAATATGATAACTATACTACTACTACTACGTTATGCTAGCAATTATAATAACAGAAAATACTACGCATTCAATATTATCTCAACAATACCTTTCTTAAACTGTTGTTTATTAGAATGGAAGATATCCACACTTGAGAAACGTTTATTGTACCCCGTCTGCACAAATTCGGTTCATCGTGGCGTTTTTGGCATAATTAGTAATATTTGAGGAAATTGAAAATAATTTTGTATGGCGAGTCCGTTTGATTGGTACATTATAGTTTAATTTATTGATTAGTGTGGGAGAGTCGAAATTACTGTTAGCTATATTGTATAACAACATACTGTCGAGTAGGGATCGTCTGTCTTCTAAGGATAATAGTTTATATAGAATGCAACCATCTCCATAATCACAATATACTCGTTTTTTATAGTTAAGATATTTTATAAACTTTTTTTGTATTCTCTCGACTTTATTTTTATATGTAATATAGTTAGGTGACCAAATACAACTAGCATATTCTAGTACACTCCGGACGTATGCAAAGAAAACTGTTTTGATACAGGTAAGATTTTCTTCTTAGTCTTTTCTTGTATCAACATCCGATACTGCGCTCGCCTACCCGCCTGCCAAGCGTGGCGAGTGTGGCATAATCTTGAATATCCATGAGTGGGCCTATGTCCAGCAGTGGACGTGGACAGCAGTTCTACGACTGAGATGATGATAATCCGCCATTCGTGACATCGTGATAAAACCACTAGCTCAGTCAGCTTTATACGTATTGACACATATAAAGCTGTCCCCCTAACCGCCTAAACTGAGGGAATGGTATAGGTAATGGCAAGACTGATCCATCCTGCGACGCAAGGGGTTGCGGGTTCGATTCCCGCCTCGGGACAAATGTCTGTACGATCTGCAGATATTTGTTCTGGGTGTTTTTCTATGTTTATACATACATAGAGGATAATATATATAAAAATATCTATCTATGTAGTATAATGTATTAAGTATATCAGTCATCTAGTACCCATAACACAAGCTCTGCTTAGCTTGGGGCTAGATGATGCTGTGTGATTTGTCTAGCATTATTTATTTATTTATTTACATGACCAGCATCATTTAAGCTTAATAAAAATGCTGTAGTCATTTTACATGACAATGTCGAGAGCGTTGGTTACACCAATTAAATACCACATCCGTGAAAAAACTCGTTACAATCAATAAATAGCACGATACAATACAACATGGCTGCCTACAAGCAGTTAAATAAAACGAGATAAATGCGGAAATGGCTGCAAAAAGAATTAGACTGTGGCAATAATAGTAACAACAAGCTTTACTGGGAATTCAGAACTAGCAAGTGATTTTGCTGTACATGTGAGCACAATTGTGCAATTGCTAGTAAAACTTTGCTTGCAATTAATTGAAGAGTCGAAACTAACTGCATTATGAACAGCGTCTGAGTAGTTCATACACAGTAAGGGTACATTCAATGCCTAACTTGTACGAATCAAGATAAACGAAGTATTAAGTTCATCTTGAAAGTTTTGACGGGGTGTTATGAAGTCTTAGGTGCAGTTGGGAAAGCGGACCGTTTGTAAATTTTAACTTAATTAGTACTAACTATAACAATGTTAGTGGAATCAGGAACAAGGGAAATCATCAGGTTTGACGTTTTTGGTCCAAAATGAAAAATGACAAGGTATAATAATGTCCACGTATATAAAAACATCACCATCATCTTAATATCCCGGTATCACCCACTGCGGTAAACCTCCTTTCACTTTTGCTAGCCTGGTCTATTTTGTGTAAGAATATTCTGCTAATATGTCATTGCAATTTTAATTTGACTATTATTAAGGTTGTAGCTAACTTACACGGCCCCCTCCTTCACCACTCTGTTGGTGTTCCGCAAGGCGCGGTCATATCCCCTCTTCTTTTTTCCATTTTTATAATTTCTGTTAATCTCTCCTCTTCCTATCATCTGCAGATGACCTGCAGATCTACACTAATGCACATTTCATTATCATCATTTCAGCCGTAAGACGTCCACTACTGAACACAGGCCTCCCTCATGGATCTTCATGAGGGGTAGTTGCCATACTCACCACGCTTGGCAGGCGGGTTGGCGAGCGCAGTACGGGATGTTGATACACGGAAAGACGCTGCTGCCCATCTTCCGGAGGTATCCCTTAGCAGGCTCTTACTGCTTCCACGGGCATGAGAGGAGGGGTAATATTTTACTGTTGGTACCCCGCGGCCATATGCACATTTACATGAAATTAAAGATGCGATCGACACAACAAACGCGGACCTAAAGTTAATATCTGAATGGAGTAAAGCATACGGCTGAACAATCAATCCAGACTTAAAACTGTATTATCTGTCAGCTGTCTAACAGCAATACTAACTCGTTTATGTACTTATTCTGTTTTGCTCCTCAACTTAAATTATGTTCTTATGTTTTCTTTTTTTTTTATAAATTTTATGCAGCACATATTTATCGTATTTAATATATATTTTATTTGTGTATTTATAAAAAAAAAGTAAGGCCTTTGCATCTATTATAGATGATTTATACAGCGTCAGCAACTGGTTATCATGCTGTACGGGACGCTGCAGTGCCTGGGACATTGTAAGATGGATTAGGCTTGCCCAACACCTATACCATCCTCTCAGCTTAGTCAGCTATTATTCAGAGGAAAGAACAGGTCAATACGTCTGAAGCTAACTAAGCCGCGGGTTTCCTCACGATGTTTCCTTCACCGTTAAAGCTCGTGTTAAGTGTGCACATACATTTTTCAAGAAAGAAAAATCTATTGGTGCACGGCCGGTATCGAACCCATGACCTTCGGATTGAAAGTCGGGGGTACATACCACTCGGCCAACACGGCTTTATATATGTGTATTTATATATGTATGTAATTAAAATGTAATCCTGGTTGCTAAATTGAGATGAATGTTTTTTAGCATACACATCTAGGTTTAGATACGTTATAGATTTGTCATCCAACATCTTTCATGTCATGTCAACTTTTGTGCACTACCTACGTTATAGTTACCAATTACTTTTTCCTGGTAGGTTGCCTGGAAGACGTTGCTTTTAGCAATAAGGTCAATAGATTGACGAAAATCTTCTGGAGGAAAATAGGTAGGTAGGTAAAAACCTTCTAGGATGGACTTTCTTTAAACGTTGTTTATTCCTACAATCGTGTTTACTTCGCTAACTATAGCTGAGCTTATGTTATGGGTACTAGATGACTGATAATACTTAATACACTTCTACATAGATAGATATTTTTTTATTATGGATAGAAAACATCCACAACCTGAACACAGAGGTCGTCAATATTGTTTGTATAGGTCTCTCATTGTTCTCTAAAATATTTTTTGCATTGTATGAATCAATGCCGATAATGTCAATCGAGCGGGCATCTCGTAGTGTTCAGCCAGCATTACTGTCAATATTGACTGGTTCATCGCAGCTGCGGACTCCATTATACTTCCGGTTTAAATAATTTTATTCTCAAGAACAAAATTACAGTTCACTTATGAGAACAACATGGTTTAAGTAATATTTAAGCTTGTGTCGAAACAAGCATATTAAAGACCAATACATGCATAAAGTTTATAACTAGGTACTTAGTTAATCAATTTACAAAACAAAAATAACTTTATGATACACAAAACATTTAGATGAAAAACAAAACTCAATATTTTACAGCAGTAGACTCAACATCATTTTAAAACATCACTAATAATCAATTAGCTAGCTTCTAAATTGTAGAAGTGTGAGTGAGTTGCTATTATTTGTTGGGCCGCAAATGAATGCGTGGTGACTGTACCTTGCCAGTGGCAATCAAGCATTTTTTACATAACTCTGACAAAAGGTATGTTTCTGTTTGCTATTACAATATGTTTTCATATTTTTGTCGGCCATTTGTAGTTGTTACGGAAGGTCGACAACGTTTGCATTGCACAAATGGATAAAGTAGAAACTGTGGTAGAAAGTTGAAAGGTTAAATAAAACTTCATCGCAATTTTGGTCCAACAAATCTATATAAATACAGGGTGTATGAAAATATGAGTACTAAGCCGAAAGGAGGTGATTCTGACCTCCCAAGGAACAACTTTAGTTCGACTTTTCAGGATTCGGTGATTTTCATTCATAAAAAGACCACGAAGTTTGAACTTCAACAGCTGATTAATCGATAATGACAAACTTAATGCTAGTTGATTCTTGATAGGGCCATTGACCTCCGTGAAGAGCTGCCGTAGAAGTAGAAATAAAAATACCTAAAACCACGGAAAAGTATATTTTTTTTCAAAATGTAATTAAAAAATCTAAAAATCCAACTATGATCCGGAATCATATTCACACCACATCAACTAGTAAAAATGTGGATAAAAATAATTAAAAATAAAATAAAAACGGATTCCTGAATTTTTTTCCTTTGAAATGACTTGTTTTCATGGACAGAAACCTCCTCTTCCGGCTTAGTACACATGTTATTATACACCCTGTATAAAACAAAGTCGGATTAGTTACACCACTTCTAATTCGAGAACAGCTGGACCGATTTCAGAGACATTAAATTTTGTCGATTTGTTTGAGCCCGGAATAACATTTAGGCTATTTTAATAATCGCAAAAGTTTACAGAAGAAAAATACAACGTAAATTCATTTTTTTTTTGGTTGTCAATAATGATTTACAGGTGTGTTCAAGACCTTTATATTGTGAATAAGCTTAAAACTCAACTTGATTATATTTTTGGGTAATTGAGGAAGTAGAGTAGTTGTAAAGTAGTAGTAGTAGAGTATTTGTAAAGTAGTAGTAGAAGAGGACTTGTTTCTGAGGCGGTACGAAGTTCGCCGGTACAGCAAGTATATTTTTATAATAAGGCAAAGATGAAAAATATTTGTAATTCTTTATTAAACACAAATAAAAATACAAAAAAGGTACAGAAAAAAGCATTCAAAAAAGCCGAACTTAACTCTAAAGAGTTTACCCTAGAGAATAAATATTACCTTACCCACTCGTCTCAACAAGACAAATACGCAAAATGAAACGGCTGTCGCTCCAATAAAACTGGACTGGACTATGACAAGTGCTATTCGTTTTTCATTTTTCAGATAATGACGAGTCCCTTGGACACAAAGCCCGTTTTATAGCTATCACAATGGGATTGTGCTCTTTCATCAGCGACACTTTTATGGTCGTCGCGTCAGCTGCCCGTAGCCCGCCAAAATTGAGACAGTAAGTTAATACTTTTCCCTCAGCCAGCCATTTCGCTTCAATGGCCGTTTGTAACAAGTTATTGTATAACCTAGTAACAATAAGTTGAAATAAATCTCACCTTCTATTACAAACCTCACTGGGTAATACAAAACAGTAAACACCACTAAAATACCCGATCCAACATTGGCTGACTGCCACCCGCCCCGTTTTGAACTTTGCACTGAATCAGGATATTTGTATTTAGCTACTTTCGGCTGTTTGCGTCTCTATTTTAGTATTTTGGCACATGATTATGATATGGAAATTATTTTTTGCAACTGAATGGTCAACACATTGAATGGTCATTTTTTATTTTAACGCTTACCATATACCATAGTGATTGCCGAATGATTACCATTTAGTGATTTCAAAATATTAATCATACATAACATTAAACACTAACCATAATTTAAGTGCTGTCACATAAACCTTATCTCTCTCGTCTTTAACATGGAGTTCAGTCACCGCTTTGCATTATCTGTAGGGACGCGATGATTGAATTTCTGTTATATTGTCAGATAGGTACGTGAAAGGAAGGTCTAGAATTGCAGTAACCAGAGTATGTTAGCACAAACCACACAAGGCCTTGGGTATTGTCTCAGTATAGGTACTAGCTGGGAGCTGATTGGACGTTACCGATACAGCTTGCAATATGAGTTTGCTAGCTCCATTGGTGGTCTCTCGAACATAACCGCTTTAGGGAAGTATTAGTTCAAGGAAGCCGACCGCATTTAGCTACACGTAGTTTCTGCGAGCTGATTGTGCAAATAAACATTATTGCTGAATACAGACTCTCCGTGAAATTATAGATAAATAAACATCTGAGCGCCCTCGAGTAACTGCTAAAGAAATTGTATTCCAAAAGGAAACCAATGAAGCGTAAGATGAAAGATATAATAGAAAATTTCGTGATATATTTTTGTGACCTATATAATTTCCAAGGTGTTCGAGATATCGAGATATCAATCTACGTAAAACACAAACCTTAAATATGGATTGCTGCTGAGGTAGTTTTTTAGGGTTTCGAACATCAAGAGAAAGAAGTGGAGGAGGACCCTTTTTCTTTGGAATGGCTGAAAGTATCAACTTAAAATATATAACAAACATAAGAGCTTGCGGCAGATAAAGCTCTTTAAAAGTCAAAGTTCTACACCTTAAAGCATTCAGAAAGAAATTTAGAAAAATTTAAAGATGGAGGTATTTTTACTCTAGAAATATATGTTTATATTGAAGTTTAATAAAAAATATCTATCTATGTAGGTATATTAATGTATAAACTATATCAGTCATCTAATACCCATATAACACAAGCATAAACAAAATTTTAGAACTGATAAGTCTATCCTAGAATTTATTTTATGCTACCTTTGAAAAATAACTGGTAGCGCCATCAAACCTCAATTCAAATACGAAGTAGTTGAAAGATATTGCTAATCAAGTACTAATTTAACATTAAAAAACGTTGTAATTTGAACAAATAAATCTAGCCCCAAGCTCAGCAGAGCTTGTGTTATGGGTACTAGGTGACTGATATACTTAATACATTAACATTATACTACAAGGATAGGTATTTTTTATTATATATAAAAAAACATGCAGAACATCCTGAACAAATCTTCAGATCGTACAGAAATTTGTCCTGATGCGGGAATCGAAACCAGCAACCTCTTGCGTCGCAGGCGAACCTTCGCCCGCTGAGTCACAGTGGTCGTTACCTTATAACCTTATTTTTTTTTAGTGTACGTAGCTAAGTCATTAACAGAAAATAGATATAACAGCAAATGGCGTTTACTGGGTGAACGTTTTACTGCCTAGCCAAGATTTTTTATCAAATATCATAATATATCTTCTAATTACGGAACGGCAGGCGCGAGTCTCGCTCGCACTTGTCTAATTTATTGTCAAGTAATATGTGTAAGTACTTGAAGAATATAATTGAAAGACTGGTGTCGATTCTCTTCCTGCACTTTCTTAAGCATATTACAATCAGAAATAGGTACTTTTATGACGTTTCCAAATTCAGAGCTGTCAACGTAAATTACGTTAAATAGTCAGTATCGAATTAACTTATTTAGCTTTAGTTACGTAATGCAACAACGAAATCGACAGCATTGTTTTCTAAACTTTTACAATCACAGTGTATTCTAAAAACATATTTCTGTGGTAATTTATCGAGTAACTTACCTATGCCGATCAACGCTGTCATTTCTGGTGTGGTATTGTTATCTGCAATGCGATGTGTTTTATTCGACCCACATCTGCAGACAATTCCAATACTTCTTGTTGACGTGCTATTTCATTGGCTACGTAATAAGATCGACACCAGGATTCGATTAAACTGACACCTATAAATAAAAGCCTATAAATCGGTTTGTTGCTGTTTTATCACTCGACTACGGCAATATGAAGGGTTATATATAACTTTTGTAAGCTCTGACTTAAAATATAAGGCATAGAATCGATTTAAGCGCAAACAAGGTAAAAGAGTTAAGTTATCCTTGTCAATTGGTCAACCCTTCAAACAAGTTTTGCTTTCGGCACATAATTCAATGCCCGAACAATAAGAATAATGTCAAACTTTACTGGATTTAGCTGTCGGTATGGCTTAGCTATGCAATCAGTTTCTGTATAATGTAGTCTATGGCTTTTTTCATGTCGTTGCGTGTTTTATTGGCACAATAAAATATCAAATATTACCTGTGTGAATGGTACAGCGACAACTGACGAGTAATTAATTGTAGAGATAGTGGACGCACAACTGTACAACCGTCTTCTAAACAATTACAAAGCAATTGAATCTAGTTAAAATTAAAACACCTTTTCAAATGCCAAAAGTTAATAATGTACCGAATTACTTCACTTGTATTGGTACGTATCAGCTCTCTTTCTCTGTATATGTATGTATATTAGGCACTCGAAGTTTAATATTGCCTCGCTCTATTTCTTTATTGTATTAGAACTTATTTCCCATCAATTTGTCAGGATTTGTATTCCCAATAAACCGTGGATTATATTACCAATATTACTGCGTTTTGCAATATTATACCTATTTTTTTCGTAAAATTGTACGACAAAAGGAAGTTTCTAACGCCAAAATTCTAAATGTGAAATGTTGTTTGGTTGGTAGGCACTTCGGGTTTGTAGTCTATTTAGTTACCTTATGTATCTTAACATATCCTTCATATGCTTACGTAGCAGCATGTAATTGGTATAAGCTGAACTTAACAGTTCATTACCAACGACCTAGACGAGCCCACAATGTGCACTGCCTTTTGTTTGTATCACCTTGAACAGTTATTTATTAGGTGTTTTTCATCCATGAACAGAATCTCTTATGTGGAAAGAGGTATTTATCTCTTTCTCTGTCTGTCTCGGTCTCTATTGTTTAATATGATCGATCACAGTTCTATCTGAGTAAGCAATAAGTCTAGCGAGATACCTTTTATCATTATTCAATGCGCAATTGCAATCCGTAAGAAACTCGTGATTCACGCTCCAAGAGTTATTCTTCTTATCGTTATCAGCGTGCAGGTAAATAAAGGTATTTTGATAGTGATAAGGTCATCTAATCAGATTTCAAGGGATACTTTACTTCATGGTACCTATTAGGAAGTAAACAAAACATGTATGCACGTGTAGTTATCTAGTTCCACACGTAATAAACCAGTTATAGTGCTCGTATTTATAAATAAAATTAGTGCAGCACCAGTGAAGAATAGTCGCGTTCTCCGTCGAAAAAACCGTACGATCCGATCTGTCATTAACATACTTGATTACTCAACCTTTACGACTAGAATGATTACTACATAATCTACATCTGACAGCATTCAGATAAATATTGTTTTAGGTTCCTTCGTGACAGTAAACAATAGGTAGGTACATAGGTAACTAAATATATACTTACTGTCATAAACAGGACCAGTGATATTCGAAGCCAAAGCTTCAAAAGTCTTTACGTGTATCACACAAATAAACAACAACCACCACATACTGGCACAGAATTTGGGGGCTGCCCAGCGACAGCCCACCAAAAGGGACATTCGTCCTTTGGAAACTTTCGATTTCTATCAAAAACACTGTTGGGGAACACTGTACTTGTAAATCCTGGGGCTTAAGTGATTACGTCACGTTCATAGCACTGTTGTTTGTCTTTGAGAGTCTTGTCACTGTTAAAATTGTCTCGGATTCGAATATTTTGGTGATTGGTTCTTCGCGACAGACGTTTTGAGGTTATTCCTTACGTGCCACTACCAGTGGAGTGAGCGCGACGGAGTAATGTCGCGGCTCGGCTCGGCAGGTGGGCGGCCCTCCGCGTCCGCTAGATGGCGCCACGGGTGCGCCTGCGTGACGTAGTTCGTTTGTCTCCGCGACCGTACCGCGGCGCTGCGATGCTGATTCTACTTTAATCTACTACAGATTTTTCCAACGCATCACCCGAATGTCATGACGTAAGGGTACGGTCATATTTTATAATTTCGTTTGATTGCTTTAATTAAAATTTTGCAATTAATGACTTGGTAATGATGTAGTTTTATGATAAGATATTCATAGAAACAAGTACCTTCATAGGGAAAAGCTATTTTTTTTGTCTATTTTAATGTAAACTAATAATTAAATAAGCTACCGACGATTTTTGTTCTTGCTTATACCTAACTCACTCACTTTATAGGGAGTTTAAATGTCAAGACTTTGCTAATGAGGATAACTTTTGACCTCATCAATCGTTAGTTATACTTTATTGGTATACAAGGAAAGGAGTTCTGTTTTAATTTGAGTTTTTGCGCCTGCCAAACAACTGGAGACAGCTTCTAAATAACGACAACTGATAACCAGATTCCAAAAGATCAATCCGTGTGGTTTCACCCTTACGCAAGTGTAGAATGCGCGCGCAACACCCGGCTGCCAACAGTGGAAGATGGAGGCGTGGCATCGTTACGCACCGAACGCAAGATAAGATAACCACGCAGCCACGCACCCGACCAAATACAAACAGCCCCCACGAAACCGAAAGAGATAGGAAAGATGTTGTTCACTGCCTCAGTAGCTCAGTATAGCCGACTGATACGTAGGTAGCTGGTTCGATTCCCGCCACGGGACAAATGTTTGTTGTTCTGCAGATATTTGTCCGGGTCTGGGTATGTTTCTATTGTATGATAAGTTGTATTTACAAAAAAAAAATATTTAAGTATTATATCAATGATCTGGTTTCCTCAGTACAAGTTTTGCTTAGTTCGGGACTAGATGGTCTTGTGTATGGTGTCCAGTATATTTTATATACTGTTTATTTTTTTGTAAGAACTTCGTTTTGGATACGTTCGTCAAATATTTTTTTTGAATTTTTAATGGGATTAAGTGTTAAATATTGCACTTTAAATATTGTGTATTAAAGTTATTAAATATTAATGACGACACCGTGCCTTTTTCATTATTGTTGGCTTTATTCACCCTGGAAGAGATCTCTAATAGTGATAAGGCCGCCCATTGTACTTCTACTTTTAGTTTTGTAATTTTATTTTTATGTTATAATAATATAACCCTATACCTCCGGAAGATGGGCAGCAGCGTCTATCCGTGTATCAACATCCCATACTCCGCTCACCAACCCGCCTGCCAAGCGTGGTGAGAATGGCAACTACCCCTCATGGAGATCCATGAGGGAGGCCTGTGTTCATCAGTGGACGTTTTATGGCTGAAATGATGATATTATTATTGTAATAGTATTAAGTTATGTATGTACAATAAAGTGTTATCTATTAATCTATCTGTCAGGTACACCTGCTGCGAGTAGAAACAGAAGAAAATGTTCTTCATGTGATGATATTATCTCAGCCGTACGATATTTCACGTCCACAGCTGGACATAGACCTCCCTCCTTGATCTCCAAGATCATGAGGGGATTGTTGCCATACTCGCCACGCTCGGCAGGTGGACTGGCGAGCGCAGTACAAGACGCTGCTGCTCATCTTCTGGAGCAGAATTGCCCTTGGCAGAATCTTACTGCATCCACGGGCAACAGAGGCAAGTCAACATTCCCCGCAGCCGAATTAAACTTTTAATAAAAAAATATAAATAAAAAAAAATGCCGTTACGGGACGCCTGGCAGATGTAAAACATTTTCACCACAGTCGCTATAGTCGCCACGGTCACTACGGTGGCCCCAGTCGCCACAACACGATGGGCACGATGGACGAAGGGCTATCGACCTAGTACTAAATCGCAAATCGTCAAGCGTCACGCGTCACTTCTCGTCCGATCGGTTTTACCCCCGCAAAAGATGTTTTACATCAAAAAACAAACAAATGAAAGAGGCAAATCGACCTTCTGAAATCGTCCGTGCTATAAACAACCCGCTGGCTGCCTCCGACAATTTAGAAACAAAAACCGTAAAAGCACGTTTGAAAATAAAATAACAGGACAAAGGATACCGGAATGAATGTACAAGTTAGAGATAAGTAAAGATTTGAAACATAATAAAGTAGAGTTTTCTCTCAGAAAGTCACAAGGCATTAACTTACACGAAGTGGCTCAATGGATCTTATAAATTACGTCACATGTTAAGAGGAGGGAGGGAGTCGACGAAGTGTGACATCGTGTGATATGGGGTTAGAGAGGTTCCTAAATTCGTGACGTCACATGGAAATAAAACTAATCCCGGAACGGCTGATTTCATAATTTCTAGATGCAAAATATGTGACGTCACACTAGGGTGGGGAAGGTCTCACAAATGTGACAAAGCCGTCGTAATAAGCATCAAATTCGCTTGATTTATGAATGGCCCTTATTCCTTAACCTAAGTCAGTGATATTGTTTACGCATTGTCCCTGTAATTAACAAGGTGTTATTCATTCGCTATAATAATTATCATCTCGTATCAAACCGATTCTGACGGAAGATCAGCGTTGTGCTTATGCTCAACTTAGGCTGAGTCAGATGCCTTTTTGTAACTGTTTTTCTTAGTTTAATTTGTTATTTTGTCTCTCCTGTTGTGTCTTTTAGTTTTTATGTGTTTTGTTATGAGTGTTACAAATAAATGTTTGATCTATCTGTCTTATTAAATATAGTTTGATTATACCTCTAGGTAAATCCAAAATGAATTTGAACAATAGTGTCTTTTCTTTTGTATTATCAAACTGAAATACCTACGCACTAAACAGAATTAAAATTTTCATCCTGTCATCATGTCTATTATGCCTATTATAGTGATTTAAGAATTCCCAAGACCAAGGCACCGCATGTGGGTTCACGAAAGTTCAGTTGGGAAATTTTGATGACAGTAATTTAACGTAAAAGTTTTATTTCGTGGCGGTCATACGACCACATTAAAATGCATTTACGATGTGACCAATAAACTGGTTCCTTTATTTATTAGATTGTGCGCTTTATGGGTGCGGAATGAAATTGGATCCTATGAAAAATGGGGTGCAAAAGTTAAGTCGGCAAAAATTTGGTTGAATTTTAAGTTGGAATTATCGCGGTTATATGGATTTTTGTATTCATTCTATCCTCAAAAAGATTTTTGTATTGGTTTGGTAAATTACAAATATTCAAATTTTCAACAAAAAAGTAACACTTTATAAAGCTTCAAATGATAAAAAATAATTATCAAAATCGGACTACTCTGTAAAGTTTTGCGTGGTCATACATTACAATCAGGGAGTGAACAATCAATCATCCCCTGTTTTCCTACCCTTAGAGTTAGATTTTATTTTCCAAATTTATATGGGACCAACTTCGGGCATACATTTTCGAATAAAAAATTTAATTATCAAAATCTGACTACTCTGTAAAAGTAATGGGTGGTCATACATAGAAAAAGAAATACGCGTCGACTTGAGAATCTCCTCCGTTTCTTCGTCTATTAAGTGCAAAACCGCGGTAAACACATTCTCAAAGTACGTGAACAACGCTAACCAAATATTGCATTGCGCCCGTCTCCCTGAGACATAGAGTTGTTAGGTCTCATGTGCCCGTAATTTCATGGTCACGTTTCGCGACAGGTTTGCAACAGCCGTAAATCTCGCGATTATCGCTGCCATACGTCAATTCCTTGCTGTTAGCTCCGAGGTTAGCTCATACGAAATTGGCGTTTAACAGCGGTGATTGCGAGATTTACGCCAGTTGTAAACCTATCGCGAGATAAGTAATAAAGTATGCGGGATGGTACTTGCGACTCGCACCGTATTCGTGTAGTTGGGTTAGTTAATTTCGCGTAGAAGACGCTCCGTTTCGCGTACCGCATCGAGTGTCGCTGATGGGCGCTTTGGCAGCTTGAGCATTTTCGGATGCTCAAAACTAGAATTCGTTACATCACTAGTTTATTTAGGTCTACCAAATAGAGCCACAGCTTCCGAAATAACAATTAATGGTATCAAGATTGCATAATTCATTAGGACGTGGATAATTTATATAAATTGTTTGCCGGACTGCTAGAATTAATTGGCGGTTTAGCCACAGATTAGTAGAACGTGGTAGAACATAGCATTTAGTTGAATCCCGGCCGCAAATTGTCGGTGTCGGCCAGTGTAATTGGCCGTTTGTGATATAATGTAGCTTTATTTTTGCTGACGTTAGAGTAATTATGGAGTATTCAACATACACAGCTCACCAGTAAAATAAATCTGAAAGTTTGTTTTATATGGAGGCCTGTTACGTCGTTTTTGCTTCTATCGAAAAAAAGAAAAGACGAGAAAAGACGAAAAGACTACCGAACTGATTGACTGCCTCAGTGGCTAAATGGGTTCGATTCCCGCCAGGGGACAAATTTTTGCTTTTACAGCAGGTATTTATTTCGTGTCACGGTTTTTCTTATATGGCCGTTTGTGATATAATGTAGCTTTTTTTTTGCTGACGTTAGAGTAATTATGGAGCATTCAACATACACAGCTCACCAGTAAAATAAATCTGAAAGTTTGTTTATATGGATGTCTGTTACGTCGTTTTTGCTTTTATCGAAAAAAAGAAAAGACGAGAAAAGACGAAAAGACTATCGTACTGATTGACTGCCTCAGTGGCTAAATGGGTTCGATTCTCGCGAGGGGACAAATTTTTCCTTTTACAGCAGATATTTGTTTCGTGGCAGGGTTTTTCTTATAAAGTTTGTATTTACAAAAAAAAAGTATTCTATCAATTATCTGGTTTTATAGCTTTGCTTGGTTTGGGATCAGATGGCGCTGTGTGTAGCGTCCAGCATTCATCATATATATAGTCCTCCTCATCGATTTCGATGACTGCGACCTTTACTTTACTACCTGTTATGAGCTCTGATATGGCTGGCCAGACCAAACATGGTTTTAAAAACTCTACAGCAGGAGTGACAGTAGAGCTGACCAGCGTCATTGTAGGTGTATATGTAGGAGGGCTTGGGTCTATCTTTGCGTAGTTGGCGTTTGGTGTCTAGCTCGTGAAGGCGATTGTCTTCAAAGCGTCCAGCATTCATCATACTAATATCATAAAGGCGAAAATTTGTTTGTATGGATGGATGGATGTATGGATGATTATTATCTCAAGATCAAGCTGAAAAATTTTACATGGATTAGCACATAGACTGCTTTTTATTCGGGTATATTTAAGCGATAAATTCCCGTTAATCCAATATAGGTAGTAATAATTTGGGTTTATAATATTTAATATTTTCTTCAGAAGCGTGACATCAACAAACACGCATCTGTTGTAGATGATTTATAAAGCGTCAATATCGGGTATTTATGCTTTTCGGGACGCTGCAGTGCCTGGGACGTTGATAGATATATTAGACAATATAATATAACATCACATGCGACTGTTTTGCAAGAAGCCATCTCCCGCAGACTATTTTCAACGTAGTTATATTACCACGATAGTTCTAGAGGTTCTGTCAGTATACTATCTAATTCGGGCATCACTTCAGCCATAAAACGTCCACTACTGAGTACAGGCCTCCATGGATCTCCATGAGGGATAGTTGCCATGCTCACCACGCTTGGCAGGCGGGTTGGCGATCACAGTACAGGATGTTGATACACGGAAGACGCTGCTGCCCATCTCCCGGAGGTATCCCTTAGCAGGCTTTTACTGCATCCACGGGCATAAGAGGAGGGGTAACATTCTACTTCCGCCACCCCACGGCGCATGCCCAAAATATTTTTTCGCAATTCCCGTATATGGCTAGTTTTGTTTCGTTTTTCGTCTCAGCCCAATCTCAGTTCAATCAGTTATTTGGGTAGGTATATAATTATTTAATTAAAAACTATAGATATAAAAAATGCAATCATAATTAAGATTCTGACGGGATTTAAACTTGCTATAACTGATAAGCAGTTAAGATTTTCGACTTAACGACTAGTCCTGAAACCGAACGGTATAGGCAATAAAAAACGTTTACTTTACGTTCAGACGAATACCCTTGACGCAGGCTGCGTTCGAAGGACAGAAGGGTCCAAAGGGAGGGTCCGAATCCTGATTGCATTAATTCCTTTAAATGATACCTTAGTTTGGGTTTACACTTAAATACAAATAGTTTCTAGTAACTTTTACAAGGGTGTACCTTCTAGAATAATTTTAAGTTAAACGTATAAAAATTCAAATGTAAACTTTTACACTGCCTGCGTTTAGGGTATTTGTCTGAACGTGAGGGTCCGAATCCTGATTGCATTCATTACTCATTAAGATACCTTAGTTTGGGTTCACACTTAAAAGCAAATAGGTCAGTAACCTAGCGGTATTTATGAAATACTCATAGCAATCCTAGAAAAGTGCTGTGGGTTGCAATATTATAGGTTTTTAAGATTAATTTTATTATCTCTGCTTACCTATTGTTTTATTATGTACCTGTTTGCTTTTCCTTAAGAAATTAAATATAATACTTTAAATCGAATAATTTTATGTTCAACGTATAAAAAATTCAAAAGTAAACTTTTATACTTTTAGTTCAACATCACTTTAAACTTATCAGGAGAAATCTTTTCTAACTTTGTTCGTAATAATGAGTTTACGCAGAGTCAAGCAGCTCAGCACAAGTTTATCATGATAGCAGCCATTTTGCAAACTAATCTGTTCATACTTATTTTGAACACGCTTTTATTAGCCTCACCTGTATCTATGTAACTGCAACGGAATCTTCGAACGTTGTTTTAACCCACTATACGACATGAGATTTCATTGAAACTTTGCGTAGGTACTTTAATCAAGGACCGATGAATAAACAATATTTTTTTTAAAACTAAAGCCCAAGCTAAGCAGAGCTTGTGTTATGGGTTGGGATGACTGATATACTTAATACATTATTATACCATATTTATGGAACTAATATACAAAATAACCCAGTCAAAACTCATAATACCCAAAATACACAATTACTACGGCAAACGAACACATAGATTTCTACTACCAACTCTAATGAACGAAATTCCCTCAAAAATACTATCAGAAATCATGATGATAGATAACTATAAACTTAAAAATTTATAAAATAAATTTAAAAATTATTTTAATGCAATGTTGCTTAATTCGTGAATATTATAGTCTTAATCAGTCACAAAATACATATTTTAATGTAACATTTTGTGTATTATTATTATTATGTATTTATTCATTTATTTATGTATGTAGTATATGGATTAAAAGTTTCAACGACCTTGTATTTCACTTACGAGATTAATAATATTAAGATATCATCATCATCATTTCAGCCAAAAAACGTCCACTAATGAGCAAAGGCCTCCCTCATGGGTCTCCATGAGGGGCAGTTGCCATACTCACCACGCTTGGCAGGCGGGTTGGCGAGCGCAGTACGGGATGTTGATATATGGAAAGACGCTGTTGCCCATCTTTCGGAGGTATCCCTTAGCAGGCTCTTACTGCATCCACGGGCATGAGAGGAGGGGCAACATTCTACTGCCGGCGCCCCACGGCTGTATTATATATTAAGATATAATTACTACTAAATCACTAAGTTATTCCTATACACCCTGCACAATGTTTGATAACCTAACAATAGTGTAAATGCGAGCACAGTCTGTCTCGCTCGCTTATTACCGTCTTCACACTCTTTGTCTTTCTCGTGCTCCAAAACCGGTTTCTTATCGGCAGGCCATAGCCGCGCGATGCAAATCGAACAGTTTAATTTTTAGTTATTGTATCAATATTGTATTCGGAGTGTATTATTTTTAGAGTTTATTTTTGTTTTGTTTAAATTATTTACATAACTATGTAGGCTTATTAAGTTATTACATAAGAAACTCTCAAGCACGCGGACAAACCGACATACGGTTATTGCATGTTTTTTAGTTTATAATATAATTTTCTGTATGCTATAAATACCTCTAAATAAAATAAAAATACTATAAGGATTCCTTGTGTAATACGGAACCTCAAAAATATATAAAAAATTTTTCAAAGAGATGAATAACCTAATCAAAAATTTTATGGATCTGGTGGGATTCGATTTTTGATAAGGTTATTCATTTCTTTGAAAATGATCTACCTAAGTGTGGTTACACTATATAAATAACAAATTATAATTTTCGTTTAAGGGGCTGACGCCTGGAACTTCCTTCCCAGCAGAAGGCCTGCCACACTTTTAAACACAATAATTGTGTTTAAAAGTGTGGCAGGCCTCCTGTGTTCTTCATGCGTGTGTAATTATTACACACGTAGTATTGTGACGTCGAAACGTGTCGGCATAATCTTCGACGTTACAATAAATAAATAAATAATGCTGGACAAATCACACAGCATCATCTAGCCCCAAGCTAAGCAGAGCTTGTTTTATGGGTACTAGATGACTGATATACTTAATACATTATACTACATAGATAGATATTTTTATTATATATAGAAAAACACCCAGAACACCCTGAACAAATATCTGCAGATCGTACAGACATTTGTCCCGAGGCGGGAATCGAACCCGCAACCCCTTGCGTCGCAGGCGGACCTTCGCCCGCTGCGCCACAGGGCTAGTGAATATATATTATATATTTATTATTTACGTTATTATCTTATATAATATATATATTTTAACAAAAGTACAGCATATTTGCTAAAAAATAACATTTACATCTTATTCCTAAGTAAAGCAGTTTAGAAGCTATGACAGTTTGACTATGACCACACTATGACCTCGATAAAATTTACCGTATTTAATGCCCCTGATGGCTCCGACACCTCTGACCGGACACATTGTATAGCAGGAACAAAAAGAATAAGTTTGAAAATTAAACCGATGTAAAGTAGCTAAGTCCGCCGTGGGGTGCCGGCAGTAGAATGATACCCCTCCTCTCATGCCCATGGATGCAGTAAGAGCCTGCTAAGGGATACCTCCGGAAGATGGGGTAGCGTCTATCCGTGTATCAACATCCCATACTGCGCTCACCAACCCGCCTGCCAAGCGTGGTGAGTATGGCAACTACCCCTTATGGAGATCCATGAGGGAGGCCTGTGTTCATCAGTGGACGTTATATGGCTGGAATGATGATGATGAAAGTAGCTAACGTAGAGAGACTCGTAGGCTACGTAGAAGAACTCGTGTAACCGACATAGCCAAACGGATTAGCACGTTGAAGTGACAATGGGCAGGCCATGTAGCTCGAAGAACAGATGGCAGATGGGGCCGAAAGGTTCTCGAGTGGAGGCCACGGACCGGTAAGCGCAGCATAGGACATTCACCTACAAGATGTGCAGATGAAGACCGCAGGTCGACGTTGGATGCAGGCCGCTTCCAACCGCAATACTTGGAAATCCATGAGGGAGGCCTATGTCCAGCTGTGACGACTGCTGCCTACGACTGAAATGATGATGAGAGTAGCAGACAGTGTACCAAAACTAGTGGTCGGACCGATGATATGACGATTGAGGAGATAGCGATCTCAAAGATGTATCTTTATTACGTCAGAGTGCAGTCTGTAAGGTTTAAGTCCATTAAAGTCCATCCATAAGCTAAATTCAAGATTGAACGAACATATATTAAAGGGCTGATTACGTATCTCGCGACAGGTTTGCAACAGGCGTATATCTCGCGGTCATCGCTGTGAAACGTAAATTTTTGGATTTTATATTGACCATTGACAGATATGATCGCGAGATTTACGCCTGTTGCAAACCTGTCGCGAGATACGCAATCATCCTGCGGGTAACACGGTCTATCAAAGTTCAAAGAAAGTTGTACCTAAGAAATAACAGATTCCTCAGACAGCTCTGCGCCCAGGGAAATCATACTACCGATTCCGACAGGTGCTTTCGAATTAACTTGATCAAAGTGCGGGCCATTTCTGTAGCAGCAAAATACCATAAACATAAGAGATTATCGTTGTCTATTGCTATCGAATACCACAAGGAGCTGTGGGGTACCGGCAGTGGATTGTTACCCCTCCTCTCTTCCCATGGGTGTAGTCAGAATCTGCCAAGGGATTGCCCCGGAAGATAGGCAGCAGCGCCTTTTCGTGTATCAACGTCGCGTACTGCGCTCGGCAACACACTTGCCAAGTATGGTGAGTCCAGCAGTGGACGTCCAACGGCTGAGATGATGACAATGACCACAAGGAGAAGATAACTCTCATCTCTTCCTGCAATACAATTAAGTTTACTTGTAATGAACACTTATGCCGTGTATACTCCGCCGTGGGGTGCCGGCAGTAGAATGATACCCCTCCTCTCATGACCATGGATGCAGTAAGAGCCTGCTAAGGGATACCTCCGGAAGGTGGGCAGCAGCGTCTATCCGTATATCAACATCCCATACTGCGCTCACCAACCCGCCTGCCAAGCGTGGTGAGTATGGCAACTACCCCTCATGGAGATCCATGAAGGAGGCCTGTGTTCATCAGTGGACTTTTTATGACTGAAATGATGATGATGAAACACTTATGCGTTATTGATGACTACGGTGGCTCAGTTGGTCTAATAGCCGGCTGAGACGCAGGGGGTCGCGGGTTATATCTCCGCCGGGGACAAATGTTTGTTTTATCTGCAGATATTTGTCTCGGTTCTGGGTGTTTTCTAATTAGGGTCTTTAGTCGTTTCGCACCACACGCGATTCGAACCGCGGTGCGAAAAACCCAAGTACCGTTTCTGAATGGGGCCATTCGCACCGCAGTGGTTCGGCGGTGCGAATCGCCCAAGATTCTTTTGAAATGGGTCGTTTCGAACCACGGGAAAAAACGACTCGATGCTCATTTTGTAAGTCCAATTTAGGCACGCATCAAAAATTTAAGGATTTCAATTATTTATTTGTACAGATAAGAAGAAACATGGATAGTGATAACAAATTGTAGGTATAAGTGTGTATTACCGCATATCGATTAGCAACCTTGATGCAAATTTGACGAATTATTGAATAGACATTTATTCTCTATTTTCTAAAGATTTTTTTTCTTTATTAGATGATTAAGTTATTATTGTCATTATATTATTACTATACCATATGTTTTTATTATTATATTACTATATAGGTAATAAAAGTGTAAAATGTAATTGTAAATTATACCTACTTAAGATTTGACTTGTAACCTAAAACGTTATGAATAAATAAAACCGGGCAAGAGCGAATCGGACTTGCGCACCGAGGGTTCCATGCCATCATACAATATAATATAATGATAAAGGCGGTTTATATTTGTTGGAGAACCTTGACAGCGCCATCTCTTGTCTGATAGCGGAACTTATGTAGATTTTTTACACTTTCGATGATTTCTAAATTACTATGCAAATAAGAGGGTTCGTTATAATTTTACTGTAATCTTTACATACACTCCTATTAGCAATAAAAGATTCAGGGATTTATCTCTGCAAACTTCGGAGTTATGAGGAGAGACGCTATTTTTTTCAACGTTTTTGTAAATAAGTCGAAAACTATACGACTTAAAGCAAAACTAATGAACTGTTTACTAATTTTCAAATGAACACTTTTCATAATGATACCCCACATGACCTAGTAGCTTCACAAAAAAATTAAAACCCCCGTCCACCCCCCTTCTAAAATCTTCTAAAGTCTCAAAAACTATGCAAATTAGAGAGTTCGCTATAATTTTCCTACTAACTTTACATAAACCTTTATTAACTATAAAGTTTCACGGGTTTATCTCTGCAAACTTCGGAGAAAAACGGGGGGGGGGGGGAGGGGGAACGGTCGTTTTTTAATTTTTTTTGTAAATAACTCACAAATGATACAGTTTAAAGGAAAACTAAAAAAACATAATGTGCAATTGAATAAATAAATAAATAAATAAATAATGCTGGACAATTCACACAGCATCATCTAGCCCCAAGCTAAGCAGAGAGTGTGTTATGGGTACCAGATGACTGACATACTTAATACATTATACTACATAGATAGATATTTTTATTATATATAGAAAAACACCCAGAACACCCTGAACAAATATCTGCAGATCATACAGAGACATTTGTTCCGAGGCGGGAATCGAACCCGCAACCTCTTGCGTCGCAGGTGGACCTTCACCCGCTGCGCCACAGAGGTCGTCGAATACACTTCTAATAGCTATAAAAGCTTCATAAGTTTATCGTATAGAAAAATTAAAAATGTTAATTAATTTTTTTTTTCATATGATACCCCACACGACCTTGTAACTTCACTTAAATAATTTGAGATCCCCTATCCCCCCCCCCCCCCCCCCTGAAATCATAATAAGAATATTTTTTACATTTCCATATATGTTATATAAGTAAAAAAAGTGTTATCTTAACCATTTCAAATTTCAAGTCGATAGCATCAGTAGTTCTCGAGATATCCATTTGTGACAGACAGACAGACAATGTGATACCATAAGGGTTCCTTTTTACCATTTGGTCCGGAACTCTAAACACATTAGTGATCCCGCCTTATCCCTAGAAAGATAATCTGCGTAAAATTCACGCATCCTCGCTCGAAATATTGGTGTATCTTTCTCAATAATAGGATGTCATGGACACCCATCACGGACATTTCATTCGTTGGCCGGACCTATCGATGGGCAAACGCACAATGCGTTTATATAAGGTAAACATCGTCAATTTTGAAATATCGGTACCTAGTGAGTCAAAATTACGCATGATTATCTTTTACGTGACTTTTACAACATAATATGGGATGGGAATGAGTTATGCGTTTGTGTTTTCTGTTTTATTGGCTGTTTTTCTGTTTTGTAAATAAATGATTTATGTTATTGTTTTATATTTTATGTATCCTGATGCAACAATGACTAGACCAAACCTGGTTGAGGGAGATAATCACCAATTTCCGTTTTACCATCCGCGTTTTTGCCCCAAACATGGAACGGCTGCATTTCAAAGAAGGCTTTAGATGCGCTGCCACGGAATGTTGGAATTACATTCCACCGCCCTTAATTAACTGCAAATCTATTCATTAATTTAAAAAAGCTGTCAAAAGCATTTATAGAATACGCATCATAAGAATCTCACTCACATTTAACCAACCAATCTCGCAGCCATTATAGATAAGATTGAAGATAGAAATATCTCTAAATATATATATTTTCATTGAATTTGTTAGAAAATGTGTACATTTTATTAATCTTGTTTTTTTTGTATCTGTTGTGTTTTTAATATTCTTAAAACCTATTTAAATATTGTCTGCGTATAAATAGAAAATACGTCAGCATAAGATCAACCACGGAAGACCAACGCTGTGGCACAATTCATTCTGTCACGGAATAACGCTGAGTGATGGCTGTTTTTGTTACACGTTATGCAAAAATTGTGGTGCCAAAATATTTTTATTTTATCTTTATCTATATTTAGAAGCCTTTGTGTAGGTACATGGGAATAAAACGAATTTCCGAACAGCTGTTTTAATTTCATCATTTCTAGATGTGGTTCGGGTAAATTTGAGAACGTAGTATCGCACCTACTACAACAACTACTTACTTCTACTACTTCCACTACTACTACTAAAATATACACGTCTTGAGTTTAAGTTTAATCACAATATAAACTTTCTGAACGAACCTTTAAATATTTGTAAACTAAAAATGTCAGCACACCATCCGTATAAAATGTATGAGAAAATGAATTAAAAGTAAAAAAATACTTTTTAACAAACAAGCTTTTATTTATACGTACCCACTAAAAATAATAAAATAAACATTTTCCATTAAAGTTTAATGTCAACTTAAAACGTATATATACAATATTATGTAATAAAAAATCTTGTCGCGAGATTTATGCAGCAACTCGTATTTACATTGTTTGAAAAAAAAAATATCAATTAGATCAAGTTACAGGTACACAGGTTACTTTTTTATCACATAAATTGTGTAAAGACGTTTTAAGTTGACATTAAACTTTAATGGAAAATATTTATTTATTTAGTACGTTTAAATAAAAAAAAATGTTTGTTAAAAAGTGTTTTTTAATTCTAATTTATTTAATTGGAGTTTTAAAGCTTTAGGTATATGAATAGTTTATGTTTAGTGCATAAACTATTCATATACCTAAAGCTACTTACAATAAGTGATGAAAATAGTGTAGAATATGAATGTGAAGGGACGGATAGGGAAAGGTATTCCAAATAATGGATGGATCGACCGTGTGAAATATTACATTAGTGTGAGAGCCAGTGGCCAAGTGTCGAGTTTAACAAGGGAGAATAATGCCATGGAGTGCCGGCAGTAGAATGTTGCCTCTCCTTTTTCCCCGTGGATGCATTAAGAATCTGCCAAGGGTTACCTTCGGAAGACGGGCGGCATCATCTCTCAGTGTATTACCATCACGCCTGCTTAAGTGGTAAGTATGGCATTGCAACCGCCTCATGATCAGTACTTTGAGATAACTGAGGGAGGCCTTTGTCCAGCAGTGGACATCCTACGGCTGATATGATGATGACGAAGAGAGAATAAACCCCCCCCCCCCCCGTGTGGGAATAGGATATAGAAGGATCTCATACAAATAGTTTCATCTATACTACACAAACAGCAGCGTCTCCAGCCAAGTTCAAGCAAAGCGATCGTGTTTGTGATTCCTCTTACCAGCAGTAGCTTCCACTCAAATCGCTCGTGTGGCGGCGCTGCTGGGAAGTAGGACACGGGATATTTTATTTTGACAAAGTCATTGAGGAAATTAAGAAAGTGACAAAAGTTATGGAATAAAATACCTTGGTTGGATTGATAGAGTTCAATAAAATCCACGTTGTCTATGGCTTTTAGGACATCCCTGTCGCCGGCACAGACAAAATACATCGTTATGGTAACATTCTATTAGACTTAATCAATGCTTACAAAGAATAAAGAAAGAATTCCAGTCTTGGTTCGGAGATTTCATTCAACAAACGATTCGTAAATATGGCCGCCAACATGGTCAGCCAAATAACTTAAGAATTTATAAATTAACTTAACACTGGCGGAATTGTGTAAAACCAAACACAAAAAACCATAAAATAAAAAAAACAAGACAAGACAAGAACAGTCTTAGTAAACGATATTGTAAACAAAACTTAATCTATGATTTTTGTAAATTTTTAATGACGTTATCAAAATAAAATATCCCGGAAGTTTAAATACTGAATTGTTTACAATTTTACGTGTGTCAATGACAGAGCTGTAATAAACTTTCGACTGCTTGAAAAAACAGCTGTTCAATGTCGGCCATTGCTTTATCTAACTTGCTAGAACCTTGTTAGACATGAGGGCTAGCTATTCTAAATTAAGATAGCTGATAGCATACGGTCAGGCCTTAGCATTCCATTATGCATAACGTTTTTTCAAGCATAGCTTCAGTAAGTCAATAATGATTGCTAACCATAATCTAAAACCATGTTGCATAAGACTGTAAGATTTTAATCCTGGCGTGCAATCTATATAAATATTGCTATATAGCTGAAATGGTAAAGGAAGCCTGCGTTTAACGGTCTGTACGCTGCAGGTTCGTGTCCCGTCGGAGTTTCAATTTTGATTGCATTTTTCATTTCTATAGGTTTATAATATTGGGCTCAGATAATAGTAAAAGACAACTAAATATATTATGGTATGTGAATGATTGCACAATGTAAAAATAACAAAAACATTTTTGAAACTACCATGGCGTAAAAATTATACATGTGCAATATTTACGGTATATTTACCATAATTTATGTCTTTTTTGCGGGTGCCGGCAGTAGAATGATACGCCTCCTCTCATGCCCATGCATGCAGTAAGAGCCTGCTAAGGGATACCTCCGGAAGATGGGCAGCAGCGTCTATCCGTGTATGAACTTCCGATACTGCGCTCACCAACCCGCCTGCCAAGCGTGGTGAGTATGGCAACTACCCCTCATGGAGATCCATGAGGGTGGCCTGTATTCATCAGTGGACGTTTTATGGCTGAAATGATGATGATGATGATGTCTTTTTGTGCTTCCCGATACTTCGGCGCAGTTTCTCAATGTTCTTCATGGTCACAGATAAACTAATTTTATCCGATGTGTATCCTTAAATCATGGCAAATACAGGTAAGTACCCCGTAAATATTGATTATAGTGATCAAAAACATTGTAGACAAACTGTAACCAAATAAAATGAAAGGTCTGGATCAAAGGTAGTTCTCATACTGAGCAAAAGGGGCTCGCTATATCCTTTACTCCCATAGAAATTCCTTCTTCTTAGTTTGGACATAGAAATATTAGGTTTAAGAATGTCTTTAAGCACTTAAAACATGTACTTCTATTCAAAGAGATTAGTAGAGATAAACTTCGCGAGCATTAACAGACTTGCCGCTTGAATTTTGTATTTTGACTCGTACAGATGAGTAAACTCAAGCCTTTAAAATCTTTTACCTCTGAAACAGAGAAATTGTTGGAAATTTAAAAGGATTCCGGGATTTGGTTTTACCTTTATGCAAAATGAGTTCGGAATAAAACGACAACGGAGTAATCCCACAGTTATGTGAATCTGGTGTTTTATAAACAAAGTTCTGTAGTAGTAGAACTTTTCGTGAAGAGTTAATCTGGGCAAGTGCTACCACCATACCTATTTATGTCGCCATGCCGTCTGCATTGCTCTGTTCTGGTTATAAGGGTAAGGGGACCGGTAAAAAATAAAATTGATACAAGTCTCTTGTTTTTAACCTAAGGTTTTAACAATATGACGTGAAAAGAAAATGGCTCCGAGTCTGAGTTTTTAACAAATTATATTAGGTTGTATGATAAATTCGGCACCATGGAGGTAGAAGTAAATAGATTTAATGATGTTTTGAATTCAAAAACTTAGTGCACATGATATTCTAAATTCAATTTACCTTATCCTCTAGCGTCTAGCGTACAAAAACGGCTTTTGCACTCAGATATCGAAAAGCAAAAATACTCTTTCCGAGATGGAGGGATGAAAAACTATGTAAGAGACAAACTTACAACTCAATGTTTCAGGGTGACGGGCGCAATGCAATGCAGCGTTGGTCACATGTGAACGTGATCAGCACGGTATTGCAGTTGTATGGAGGTTGCTTGTCACGTCATTACGTCGTTAAACAAACAAAATCAGGTAAAATAATATCATTTAATACGCAATTATATAAGGCGCAATTTTGGAGATTTCTTTCACTTTATTTCACAGATTTTATGATAATAATTCTTACGTTTGCCTGTTATCTGAGATCAGCAAATGCTTATCCCTTGAAAATATTTCCTATATATTGATAACAAACTCTGAATCTCAAAAAAAAACTACACTTGTATTAAGTGAGACAACAATAATGAATAAAGTGGATTTTTAAGATTCAGAGTTTGTTATCAAAATATAGGAAATATTTTTAGGAGATAAGCATTCATTCATCATTTAGTATATAAAACCTTAAAAATGTATTAATTTTTTAAATACGGGAATTACTCAGGTAGTAGGTAGTATTATGTATGTATATAACGTCGAAGTTAATTCCGACACGTTTCGATTTTTTTAAGTAAATCATCATAATGGAATTGAATGCCAGTCGGAGCATCCAAACAAATTATTTATATAATTAGCGAAGTTTTACTCTCGTGCTACTTAAACAAATAAAACCGGGCAAGAGCTAGTCGGACTCACGCACAGAAGGTTCCGTGCCATCATGCAATATAATATAATGATAAAGGCGGTTTATATTTCTTAGAAAACCTTGACAGCGCCATCTCTTATCTGATAGCGGAACTTATGTAGATTTTTTACACTTCCGATGATTTTTAGAAAAGTATGCTAATTAAAGAGTTTGTTGTAATTTTCCCGTAATTTTTACATACACTTCTAATAGCAATAAAAGTTTCAGAGGTTTATCTCCGCAAACTTCGGAGATAAGAGGGAACGCTATTTTTTTGAACGTTTTTGTAAATAAGTCAAAAACTATACGGCTTAAAGCAAAACGAAAACTGTATGTGATGTGCAAATGAATACCTTTCAAATATGATACCCCACACGACCCAGTAACGTCACAAAAATTTGGAAAACTACCCTTCCACCCCCCTTGTCTAAAACTATGTAGATTAGAGAGTTCACTATAATTTTCCTATAAAGTAAACATACACCTTTAAAAGCTGTAAAAGTTTCACGGGTTTATCTCTGCAAACTTCGGAGATAAATGGGGGGAGCCGTGGTTTTGAACATTTTTGTTAATAACTCAAAAACGATACAGCTTAAAGAAAAACTAAATACTGTTTAAAAAAATGCAAATGAATACCTTTCATATGATTTCCCACACAACCTAGTAACTTTACTTAAAAATTTTGAGATCGCCTATCCGCCCCCTTGCAATATAAGATTTCATAATAAGAATATTTTTTAGCATTTACATATTATATGCTATATTATTATAAAAGTGTTATCATATCATTAACCATTTCAAGTCGTTAGCATCAGTAGTTCTCGAGATATCAGCTTGTGACAGACAGACAGACAGAAACGGGTTCCTTTTTACCATTTTGGTCCGGAACCCTAAAAACTGTGTAACGACAAGGTTAGACCTCTCAAACACAACAGGTAGGCACTTAATTTTCATATGGCTTCCATATTTCTTTTGTGCTTTGACCTCTATAAAGAAAACCTCGCGGACATAATACAGGTACCTAAATTCTATTTTATAAATTGTGAATGTTGTTACCGCTCTCGCCCTCGTATGATTTCCGATCGATTAGCTTTAAGGATGAACGAGTCGCTCATCTTTCCATACAAACGTGGAAGGGTTACCCTTCCACGTTCTGTTTGACGTTAACCATCCAACACTAAGGATTATATCAATTTATCTCGTCATAATATATGTTTGTATACACCCCAAACCGTAAAAAAAGTATTTATTTCAAAAATACAAGCTTCTAAACTTTCGTATTTCAACACTGATTTTAGCCCAACTTTGGACGAAACTAAATAATATAAGGAGAAAGAAAACTGAAAAATAAATGCCGTTCCGACATAGTTTAATTATTCAAAAGTTGTAACAAATGTTATTTTTAAAAGATTACACTCAAGTTTTTCTATAATAAATAACCCTTGTGCTAAAAGTCTATTTACATATTTTTGCGCGGTCGGTTTAGGAATGAATCATTGTGCATTTCATTCTAGCGCGCGGGTAAACACACTATGTCAGGTGAGATAGCATATATTTAGGCCGCGCTCACTGACGACTTTGCCTCCGCGACTAGTTGGACCTTAAGGAGAATTAAGCACCTATTCAAAATGTTACTCTATCAATAGTCACAACTGACGTTTTACAGCATTTCGCTTTTACATTTCCATTGGAAATCTTACCTAGCAATATTGTTTACATCAATGTTTACTTCATCATCTCAGCCGCAGTCCACGTCCACTGCTGGGCATAGGCCTCCGTCATCTCGAAGATCATAAGGGAGTTTTTGCCATACTCACCGCGCTAGGCAGGCTGCGAGCACAGTACGGCAGGGTGATTACGTACCTATCTCGCGACAGGTTTTGCAACAGGCAATCGACAGCAATATTGACATGCTGTCAAATGTCAATTCCTTGCTGTTCTCTAATACAAAATATACATCTGCCAGCAGTATTTCTGTCAATTGCCTGTTGCAAAACCTGTCGCGAGATACGTAATCACCCTGCGGGATGTTGATGCATGGAAAGACGCTGCTGCCCATCTTCCGGGAGAATCGTTAGGAGAGGCAACATTCTGCGGGCACCCTACGGCAATGTTCACTTACAGTTCACTTATTGATTTCATCGTCCCGTACAGTATCAGTACCAGTTGGTGGCGCTGCATAAATCATCTATAAAATAGATGTGAAATGCCAATTTACTTTTCATTCATCATCATAATCTCAGTCGTAGATCGTCCAGTGCTGGACATTTGGCCTTCCTCATGGATTTCCAAGTACTGATTAGGGTTGTTGCAAATATCAGCACCAGCATCCGCTGATGATCAGCATTGATTTAAACATCAGCATCAGCATCAGCATCCGCATTAATCGATGCTGATTTTCAATGCTGATGTTCGAGTCGCGACATGACTGTGGATTTTGTTAAATAAATAAAATAAAATAATAAAATAAACGACCCGAAGAGGCGGGGCTTTAAGCGCATTTTTGTATAAATTAGGTAAATTCGTTTAAGTATTCCAGGATGGGTAACAAATACATAGGTAGCACTAGTGTGATGTGAATGAATACCTATCACCCGGCCAGTATTATTTATGAATCTTGAGATCCTCTGATAGACGGAGAGACAGACAGAGAGAGGAGGCTTAGTAATAGGATCCTGAAAAACTGTGTTTTTTTTATTCAGTACACAAAGGGTGTTCCCTGTGCTACCCTTTGTGTACTAAACCCTCAAAAATGCAAGATTTTTCGAGACTCGGTTTCTATTTAAAGAACCACCTACATTAAGTAAGTGTGGAAGACTAAGTTTACGAGCCCGACACGCACTTGGCCAAAATCAGCATCAGCATCAGCGTACGCTGATGTGTCAAAAAACCGCATCAGCAACAACCCTGGTACGGATCATGAGGGGCATATACTCCATGGTTACGACATAGTATATCCCTTGGCAGATTATACATATATGCATCCACGGGCAAGAGAGGAGGGCCAACATTCTACTACCGGCACACCACTTTACTTACATTATAATGCTTGCTAGATGTGGCTGGGCATCGTACACTAAATTTCGCCCATTACTACGGCTGTAAAATAACCCAGCAGTATAACTTTATTCTTCCGATCTTTAGACCGTAAAAGAGTAAGCATCGCTTGCTGTGTAAGTAATTCCATTTTACGCTCGCTCGTATTGCCCTAGAAAGGGAACCCATGTTTACGTAAATTTTACTGGCAACTTTTGTTTAACAAGTTATGTTGTGGGGATATTACTGAAAATGTTAAGTATCTTTTTCAGGCATCTAATTATCGTAAGGATTTAGAACCTTTTGCATTAAAACGCTATAAAGATGCACTTAATCTACTTGGAAAGTGAAAGTTCAATATTCTTGTTTGGAACTTGATGTACCTACGAAGAAGTGAAACCAGAAAAAAAACAACACCTAATAATTCAAAGTGTTTATTTTATGGAGCATAAAGCTACATACGAGTAGAATAGTCAATTTACAAAATAAAAACAAAACACATTCAAATTGAATAAAGCACATAATTGAATTCGTTCGCTTCAGAAAAGAACTCCTTCACTTACTATATCAAACTGAAAAAAAAATCGCAAATTAATCTGATAATCTAACCATCCAGCATGATGGGCTGACCACATCACTAGCGTATAAGAGCTGACCTGGTTGAGGTTGGCACAGGACTGTATGTTATGGCACAAATATAGGGATAGGGAGGCCTGATACCCAGCACTGGGTGAAATTAGGCCGCATGATGATGTTAAAAATACTAATCAATGTTAACTCTTAAGAGGGCCCAATCCAACTTACTTTTCATACAACCGCTCGTACGTGGGTGTGGCGTCGTAATAGATCTTTCTATGAAACTTTTGATCTAATAGGTATCTTGTGCACTATATCTAGGTTTCTATCCAAACAAAAAATCAAAATTTGGAAAAACAAATTTTATACTGAATTGGTTTCTCCAAATTTTGATTAATAAAAAAAACGTAATTATTCAATAAGTTATCAAATTATTGATGATTATGATGGTGTCTTGTTATCCTTCACCAGGGAAATAAGGCACCCGGAAGGGATTTCCACTTGGGACGTAATTAAATTATAACTTATATTTTACACTTTACATTTAATTAAAAAAGAAAGTAACTTTATTTTACAATTAAAACGTTAAAGATGGTTACGTCAATTCTTCTTCAGTCTTTATAATTTATTTATTTCCTACGTGGCCCTTATTAGCTATTCTGATGCTAAAATGTTCTTTAAAAATTATTTCCCGGTAATAAGTACCCGACGACAAAGACGAAGTAAGTCTTGGTAAGTTTATTTCGTGACTTTCATTTAGAAAAGCCGCTTTTGTTAACGGGTTTTATGTTTTCCTCCAAGTGGAACGGAAATGTTTTTTATGCGTAAGTGGACGGCACTTAAGGCGCATCCATCTTGTTAGCAAAAGTTGAAGGAGCCAACTTTGGCATAAAATCTGCCGCATACAACGAAACACATATTTAAATATCTTTGGAGAAGCCACTGGCTCGTGAAACAGTCTATAACTAGTTCAGGAGACTATGAATGTAAGTTGCAAGTTTGTATAATACACTGCTACACAGTACCATAATGTCAATAAAATTCCTTTTACTTTTTAAATGGCCTTAAGCCTTAAACATTAAAGCCTTAACTACATGAAGAAGGTCTATCAAGCCGTTGATTAAACCTATTTGTAGTGCTCATTGAGATCGTTCGTGATTACCTACTACCTTATTTTATCAGTTATCGGAAGTCTATGGTACATTATGTTACGCTAATCAATAGACACAAAACAAAATATACCCAAAAAAACAATAATTGCATGTAATTTTTTAACGTTCGCGATCACAACACATAATTACCTAATAAACATAATAACCGGGTGTTTATCACGCAAATTCTTCGAAATTCCTTTATTATTCCCAATATTTCACCGGGCATGGCTCCGGGAAGACTTAATGAAATTATAAAGGTAATTTGCGCGATAAATACCCGGTTCATAAATTTTTGCAAAATTAAACAAAAATGATTTCTTATCATCCACAGTGCGTCACACGCAGACAGTGTCATTTGGGTGTACACGCGCTAGGCCTGTACGCGCTAGGCTTGTATGAACAACAGCTGTCAATTGTGCGGCTTTGGTATTTTATCAAATATAAAAGTTGTGGCATCGGGGGCGGAATACCAATGAGCTCAATCACATAACTTGGGCAAAAGAAAGGGCCTCGAAAGTGTAGCTTCCGAACTCGGAAATAGGTCGAAATATGAGACAGATGCAAATTGATGAAGCACGGGTTGAATCAACGCTTCGGGAAACATGTGGTACAAAGGAAGGTACCTTGGACCTTCGAACTGTACTTTATTAGGATACCCAATAACTTTGGCTCGGGTTCGTGTAAGATGTTGTGTTATCGACATGTTACCTTGTTGTTAAATTTTAATTTAGTAGATCGGATGCTGTGAACATACATTATTTATAAATAGTTCCAAGACATATAGATAGCCGTGGAGTGCCGGCAGTAGAATGTTGGCCTTCCTCTCCTACCCGTGGATGCAGTAAGAGCCTACTAAGGGACGCCTCCGGAAGATGGGCAGCAGCGTCTTTCCGTATACTTATCAACACCCCGTACTGCGCTCACCAACCCGCTAACCTGCCCTGCGAAGCCTGGTGAGTATGGCAACTACCCCTCATGTAGATCCATGAGGGAGGCCTTAGTTCAGTAGTGGACGTTTTACGGCTGAAATGATGATGATGATCTAGATAAAGCCTTTTTCTTTATGTATTAGGAATGACTTGTACATAAAACCCATTTCTACTTTCTACAGCGTAATTATTAGCTGTGCGAACAGCTCATAAAGCTCTTAACACCCTTGTTCTAATAGTCTTCAACATTATGTAGAATCAATTTATTGAACATTGTAATTCGATCAGAAACCAATCTAGAGAATAGGTAATTTTCAGGCAGAAGCCTTTAAAGCGATTACGTCTCAGTTCCCTTCAAACGTCATTATTTCAACACAAATTACATATCATTATTATTATAGTTACTGGTAAGCAATGTTTCTTCCTTCCAATTTACCTAATTTCTTTGTAAAATAAGGTACTATAAGTATTTATTACAAGCTGTTGCCCGCGGTTTTTATAAAAACTGCTATCTGCCAGTGAAAGTAAAAACTTCAAAATCAGCCGTTTCGGAGATTAGATGGTGTACAAACAGACAAAATGTATTTGATTATAGTATTCGTACAGCATAGGGCCGGCTTATGTGGCGTAAACAAAACAAAAGGACGCCTACGCGGGTTGTGGGTGATGATGATAATGATCTTAAATACTTTCATATGCATATAGTAAAATCTGTTTTATTGACATTACAAAAAAAATACCGGCGATACATTGTATTGAAAAGTTACGTGACGTCATACGCTGCCTCGCTCCGACGTGTCTCAGTAGTTTATGACGTCACGAGCCACCACTCCTTAACTTCAATGTGCTCTATATAAGTATTGATGGCGATTCTATTGTTGCACTCACTAGCTAAAGATAATTAAATTGACGTAAAACGGACTAAAATGAGATATAGGTAACTATTCAACTGAACTGTAACTCAACTACTCATCTGATCTATAAAACTGGCAGCTCTAAATTCAGAAACGCCAGACTTCTAATTATAATTAGTTTTAGGAAGTGTAAAACAGAATCGATACCATTTTTTCATTAATTTAGAGGAGCAAAAAATAAGCGTCTATTATTTTTGTATTAACTAACTAACGGACTAAACAGAATTTTCCTTTTCATACCATGTCAAGGCTACAAGCACCATGATTTCCACCTATGAGTAGTGAGGATCTCGTTCTACTTATAGTTTCAATTTATATTAGTAATGAACTGTAAGTTTCCTCCTTTAATGAGTGGCTGCTTATTGATCATCCTCCCAGGCTTTCTAACTTAATTGAATATTTCACTAGGCTGCACACTGGAAACTTTTCCTATAAACTTTGCCGAGCTTCGGAAAGAAGTCGACAATACTTTAGTATTCTGCACGTTGCCGGCTTTCTTCTTTTTGAGTACCAATTTTTATTTTTTATGTCTGACTTCTCTTCTCTTACGTGTTGATGATGCCAAAACGTCAGATGCCATAGAATAGATGTAACCTAGAAGTCGGCTGTATCCATTAGACATTTTGGCGCCTGACGTATTGGCATCATGACACGTAAGAAATGAGAAGACATAGGTATATTTTTGATAAAGATATTTTTTAGCCGACTACTAGGGTAGTCAGTATTTTAACCTTGTGGTTGTGGAGCTTACACTACTTATGGTCAAAATCTTATAAAGGACTATGTATGCTTTTACAAAATAATAAAAATAATAATAATAATTTTTTTTGGAATTTAGGGTAGGTACAACATAAACAAGGAAACCATCATGGTACCTGTATTAGCAAAAGCTGTGTCGCTCAAAAGCTGTGGTATCTCTATTGCCCCCTCCGCTTCATAAAATATAAGTACAGTTCCAGATTAAATGTACATGAATTTATACAAAAATAGCTTATAAAACTATAATATAGTATATATTATATAAATAAATAATAATAATAATAATTAAAAATAATAAAATGTTTTATGGTGAATCTACAATAAAGACTTTATCTATCTATCTATAAAATAAAAATAGGCTATTTATTGCGATCACAATTGAAATATTTATTTAATAGGCAACAAATATATCAACATACCTATTACCTACTAACTGCAAACTCAATATTTAATCACAATAACTTAACAACACTGAATACGTATCTATTTACAATAGGTAGGTACGCACCCCTGAGTGCCTACTAAAATCCGCGAGCAATCTAACGCGTCGCTTACAACGTCCTTTATTGAATTTTAAACGTGTTAAGTTTTCTTTTGTAAATTGACATTTCAATGAGGCCTTTGGGTGCATAGACAATAGACATAGATATTATATCCGCGGTAAAGGTGACATATCTTGGTAATTTTATAAGAATCACTTAATATCTAAAATTAACAATAAAATAATAATATAGTAACAAATCCTTTAAACAATCACACGGATTAGAAACAACAAAGACGTTTTCTAACTATGCATATATTTGTTAAACATATACATATTATAATTATAGATTTCCGCAAAGTCACGCATGAATCAATTAATTTCTTAGGATCACTTGCAGAAGTAAGCTGTTTGGATATTTCTCAATACTAATTCATTATCATCATTTCAGCCATAAAATTTCCACTACTGAACACAAGCCTCCCTATGGATCTCCATGGAGGTAGTTGCCATACTCACCACGTTTGGCAGGCGGGTTGGCGAGCGCACTACGGGGTATTAATACACAGAAAGAATGCTGCCTATCTTCACGGGCATGAAAGGAGGGGTAACATTCTTCTGCCGGCACCCCACGGCAATACTAATTACACTCAATCAATCATCCAACAATTTTTTTTTCAACTGATGTACATACCTACTACCAACAATGAAATAAAATTGTAAATAGTTTTTTTACCGGAAATCATTTTATATTCAACTTTACTTGTTCATTCAGAAGGCGTTCTCGAAAGTTATTAAAGTCGATTCCGTCGCAGTATCAAAAGAACAATTAAAGCTTACAAGTGGATTCACTTAATAGAAGGCGGAGTGATAATAATAAAATAATTGCTCTCGGCTACACTCGAAGAAAAACTCGTTAAAGTCTAGGGCTCTCCTCTTCGCGTTGGCAAACGGAACGCGAATCAAATTTAATCGATTGGTGACCATTTTAAAGGCTTGGAAGTCGCGTTTGAGCTTGGAAAAGAAAACTGGTATTTTTTACTCGTGATAATAAAATAATATTTCGATAGGGTGCTGGCGGTAGAATATGTTGCCCCTCTTCTTTTGCCCTTCGATGCAGTAAGAATCTGCAAAGGGGTACATCCGGAAGATGGGCAACAGCGTCTTTCAATATCCTGTACAGCGTACGCCAACCTGCCTGCGTGGTAAGTGTGGCAACAGCCCCCTCATGATCAGAACTTGGAGATTCATGTCCCAAGGCCTATGTCCATCAGTGGACGTCCTACGGCTCATATGATGCCATGGAGATCGTCAATTCCTAGATATTTGGACTTTTTGTAATCCCTTATGCCTTTTAGTTAAAGTTCGCTTATGGAATGCATATTATCAATCAAATACTGAAAGACTGACGCTTATAAATTGATCGATCGGGGCGAGGACCTTGATTTCATGACTTAAAAGCACACGGTGTGACGATGCCCGATTTCCGATAAAACTTGACAGGTCATCGATCATCGTGGATTTATCTAGATGAAGGAAAGAGTTGACTAAGAATTTCATTTTTCAATTTTAGTTAATAGTAAAAAGGTCGTATCTCACACGTTTTTAGGGTTCCGTACCCAAAGGGTAAAACAGGACCCTATTACTAAGACTCCACTTACCGTCTGTCTGTTTGTCTGTCACCAGGCTGTATCTCACGAATCGTGATGGTTAGATAGTTGGAATTTTCACAGATGATGTATTTCTGTTGCCGCTAAAACAACAAATACTAAAAACAGAATAAAATAAATAATTAATAGGGCTCTTTTACAACAGACGTGATTTTATTGCCGTTTTTTGCTCAATATTAACAACGGCAACAGGTAGACGCTTGAAATATTCACAGACTAATGGTACGGCTGACGTGGGGTGCCGGCAGTAGAATGTTACCCCTCCTCTCATGCCCGTGGATGCAGTAAGAGCCTGCTAAGGGATACCTACGGAAGATGGGCAGCAGCGTCTTTCCGTGTATCAACATCCCGTACTGCGCTCGCCAATCCGCCTGCCAAGCGTGGTGAGTATGGCAACTACCCCTCATGTAGATCCATGAGGGAGGCCTGTTCAGTAGTGGACTTTTTACGGCTGAAATGATGATGATGAATGGTACGGAACCCTTCGTGCGCGAGTCCGACTCCCACTTTGCCGATTTTTAAGTGTTTAAGATTTGAGTTACCTAAATTGCAGGTGCGCCTTTTTCCCCTTATTGCGGTTATATATTGAAACTCAAAGCTGGAAAAACGTGATATAGGCCATTTTTATCAGGGGCAGAGTTATAAAAGCAAGTTTCATAAAAAGGAACCTTCAACGCTAAAAGCAGAAGGCAGTGGCCTATATAAGCTTGGAGCGCGAAAAAGCACGCGCTTTTTGACATTATCAAAGAGTTTTTCTTAAAGCTCTCCATTTTCTGCCTACAACAATAAGTGTCAATTGAATTTGGATCAAGTATTTTGAAAAAGCATTAATTTTAAATAAATTAAATCGTTTATTTCTTAGCTCTTAATTACTAATATAAACGGAGATAGCTGTGAAAGTTATGCGAACTGTAGCGCAGTCATCTGCGCCCACCTTCGAACTAAATGTACAAAAAAAAATATATATTTGGAACAAAAACTTTGGTACAACATAATGAGAAAAACGTTGACTGCTGCAAAAGTTTCAAAAAGAACTGAGTAGCAGAGTCAGCGCCCACCTCCGAAGTATTGGGTGTTCCTACTTAAGAGCTATATTAACTAAATGTGATTGAATTAAATAAATTGCTTGCAAGTAAATACCGTTAACCATCGAGTATGAAAGCCAACTCGCAGGACCGTATGTACTCGGAAGTTCTCTAAGAGTGGTTCGTCCGCATCCACCCGAAGAACGCTCTACTTCTAAAAGATTAATGATTTAGTTCGCGAAACTAATCCTAACTTCACTTCAGTCAATTGCAAGTTTTAATGGATGTTTCCTATGCATGCAAATGAACGGGATGCGATACATTACCTAGCAGAATCTGATTTGAACTTTTGGTCCCATGGATGAAAGGTGGCTTCGGAGCAGGAGTTCAGTTTTGCGGATGATTCTGCGGAGTTTTCTATTCGTTAATAAAATTAAAGGGTGAGTGCATTGGACGTGCATTGGAGACTGCTTCCGTAGCTGAGTTGGTCTAATAGCCGACTGAGTTCGATTCCCGGCACGAGACAAACGTTTGTTACTGCTTTTTAGCCGTAAAACGTCCACTACTGAACACAGGTTATTACTATTCTGCAGGTATTTTTCTGAGTCCTGGTTCTAGGTATTTTTCTATGCATGAAATGTATTTAAGTATTGTATCAATCATCTGATATCCACAGTACAAGCTTTGTTTGGTTTGGGACTAGATGGTTTATTCGGTCGTGCGTAGTATCCAGCATTATTATTGTTCACCATTCATCATTTCGGCCGTAATACGTCCACTACTGAACACAGGCCTCCCTCATGGATGTCCATGAGGGGTAGTTACCATACTCACCACGCTTGGCAGGCGGGTTGATACACGGGAAGACGCTACTGCCCATCTTCCGGAGGTATCGCTTAGCAGGCTCTTACTGCATCCACGGGCATGAAAGGAGGGGTAACATTCTACTGCCGGCACCCCACGGCATATTATTATCATTATTTATTATTGTTATTATTAAACAATGTAATACAAATACCAGTGAATGCCCACATAATAGAATCAAATACCTACTTTGAAAAATCGGCGAAGTGCGAGTCAGGCTCGCGCACGAAGGGTTCCGTACCGTTATTCCAAACAATGTATATTTGTTTGGAATAACGGTACGGACAACTAAATATTCTGTGAATATTTCAAGCGTCTGCCTGTTGCCATTATTAATATCGAGCAAAAAATTAAAATAAATCACGTTGGCAACAGAAATACATTCGACATAGACAGTTAAAAAATTCACCTGTCTAACTATCACGGTTAATGAGATACAGCCTGGTGACAGACAGAAAGATGGACAGCGGAGTCTTAGCAATAGGGTCCAGTTTTTACTCTTTAGGTAAAAAAAGTAAGGCCTTTGCATCTATTATAGATGATCTATACAGCGTCAGCAACTGGTAATCATGCTGTACGGGACGCTGCAGTGCCTGGGACATTGTTAGATGTAATCCATCTAACAATGTCCCAGGCACTGCAGCGTGCAGGGCTTGCCCAGCACCTATACCATCCTCTCAGCTTAGTCAGCTATTATTCAGAGGAAAGAACAGGTCAATACGTCTGAAGCTACCTAAGCCGCGGGTTTCTTCACGATGTTTCCTTCACCGTTAAAGCTCATGTTAAGTAAGGTAAGGAACCCTAAAAAACATCAATTAGGTACTTGCAAGCAGTTACCGTTAACTTCTCATCGAGTCTGAGAGCTAACTTTCTGCCTCTGTATGTTCTTCAACAGTAGTTAGTACGCATTCGCTCGAAGAACGTTCTACTTTTGAAAGATTAATGATTTAGTTCGTGAAACTAATACTAACTTTAAGCTAGTATTCAAGTCAATTGCAAGATTTAATGAATGTTTCCTATGCATGCAAATGAACGTGATGCGATACATTACCTAGCGGAGGCAGATTTGTTTAATTAGAACGGTACAGCCCACCACCATACCACATAAACTAGCAAACAAAATTAAAACAATCAAATTAACATTACAATTTATAAAAAATAAAATATGCGTAATTTGTAAGTCAAATAAATAATGATAAAAAATTGAAAAATACGAATATAATATTATTAGAACATTAAATAATCACTAATCATTTCAGCCGTAAAAAGTCCACTACTGAACAGGCCTCCCTCTTGGATCTCCATGAGGGTTTAGTTGCCATACTCACCACGCTTGGCAAGCGGGTTGGCGAGCGCAGTACGGGATGTTGATACACGGAAAGACGCTGCGGGCAGCATATCTTCCGGAGGTGTCCCTTAGCAGACTCTTACTGCATCCACGGGCATGAGAGGAGAGGTAACATTCTACTGCCGGCACCCCACGGCTAATCATTAATTTCACAAAATCTCATATCATATAAAAATTAAGAAATTCCATTCGTCAGCAAATATGTCAATTTCTGGATAGGTGATACAAGCCTGTTAAGGGCACCAAGAGTGCGAGGCAGCGGAGAGTTGGCGCGTGCGACAGTTCGGCATGAGGGTTTTACCTGTACCCAGTTCAGTAGCCAGTAGATTATGTGCTATTCATCGTGACGAGCTCTGTGGCGCAGCGGGCGAAGGTCCGCGTGCGACGCAAGGGGTTGCGCGCTCGATTCCCGCCTCGGGACAAATGTCTGTACGATCTGCAGATATTTGTTCAGGGTGTTCTGGATGTTTTTATATGTATTATAAAAATATGTATCTATGCAGAAAAATGTATTAAGTATATCAGTCATCTAACATAAGCTCAGCTTAGCTTGGGGCTAGATGATGCTGTGTGAATTGTCCAGCATTTTTTATTTATTATAAAATAATCTGCTAAGGTATAGTTCCGAAAGATGGGCAGTAGCGTCTTTCCGTGCATCAACATCCAGTACAGCGCTCGCCAATCCGGCTAAGCGTGGTGAATATGGCAAAAACCCCTAATTATACACCTACTTAGGTTTATGTCGGCTGCAGCCGTAGGACGTCCACTGCTGGACGTAGGCCTCCCTCATAAATCAACAAGTAGGTACTGATAATTAGGGCTTTTTGCCATATTCACCACTCTGAGCCGGATTGGCGAGCGCTGTACTGGATGTTGATGCACGGAAAGAGGTATCCCTTTTCTTATTGAATCCCCGGGCAGGAGAGATGAGGCAATATTCTACGGACATCCCACGGTACTGTAAATTATGAAAAAAATAGCGTGGGGCGCCGGCAGTAGAATGTTATATCCTCTCATGCCCGTGGATGCAGTAAGTGCATGGTTACCTCCGGAACATATCAAAATACAATATTGGCTATTAAACTCATTTAACAATTTAACTGATGAGATAAGTTTAGAGATGAATAAGTAATGAAAGCTAAATTGGGTTCCGGCGAAGCATTATCACTAGGATTCCAATAGCAAAGCAAAAGTTATACATTATTAAAGCTTTCGACAGTTCTAAAACTACTTTAAACGTTTCAATTTGGAAACTGCTTTAGAGAGGGTCTTTCATATCTGCTATAGATGATTTATACAACGTCAGCAACCAGTATTCATGCTGTACGGAACGCTGCAGTGCCTGGGACATTGATAGTTTGATAAGGCTTGCCCGCTGGGCAAATAACTTTACCTAATAACTTTAATATTCAAATAGTGATTATACAAATAGTTATATAAACTGTAACACTAATAACTAGGCACGAGGTTGACCTGTTCTTTCCTGCCTAATAGCAGACTATGCTTGGAAGGATAGCATAGGTGCTGACCTATGCTATCCTTCCAAGCATAGTCTGCTATTCCTATGCTATCCTTCCAAGCATAGTCTGCTATTAGGCAGGAAATAACAGGTCAACCTCGTGCCTAGTTATTAGTGTTACAGTTTATATAACCATTTGTATAATCACTATTTGAATATCAAAGTTATTATGTAAAGTTATGGGTATGCTGTTTGGCAACATATGTTAAAGACAAGTTTTAGGTAAATACATTGTATTTCCGTTTAAAACCCACACACGTAGTTGCCAAACAATGTGTTGTGGCGTTAATATTTTTGGTTGGAAAGAAATTACATCACTTAATTAAATCACTTCGTGGTCCAGCCAGTGCTCTCCTGTGGGTAAGTGATGCGACTGCTCGCTCAGGCGGGTTCGGTGCTCGACGACTATTTAGGTCCAAAGAACGGGTCGACAACGTCCTTAGGGAATGGCGTAGGACTCTGTGAAATAATGTTCACATTATTATAGCTTTAGCTCTTTTCACCTTTCGTGGATGGTGAACCCCCTGTGTTGGCTAGCCTAAGAAGAAAGCCGAATAAGCAGTTGGTGATTAGGTGGTTTACTATCAGATACTACGGAGTTACAGAGGTAGAAAGGCAGCGTGGTGCGTGGCAGTGTGTTAACCACTTTACCGTCTTACTCGAAGTTAAGAGAAATAGCTTGTGGGCTGTGACAGCGGCGCCGCCGACCCGTTCGGGCCTAGAACAAAGGCTTTGGCAGCGACCAATCAGAGCGCCGACAGAAAATCACGCCACCATGAGGCGGTACAGTTATGGCCTTAAATGCTATCGAAATACTGTTGATAAATTAGTAAATAGGTGGTTAACGCTTTTATGTTGGTATAAGTTTTTTTAATTTTAAATTGTTTTATTATAAAGTAAGGTTTAATTTAAAAGATTGATAATAAAAGCAACGAATAATAAATAGCAAGTACGTGCAACTTTACAGTGTATAAACTGTGTTAATAATCGAATATTGAATTATTACTATCAATAAAGGTACAATAATTTATATCAACGTTGGTATAAAATAAGTTCTAATAATTGTTACTTCCGAAGTGTCAGAATGATTGGCTAAAGAATATCTGACCAATAAGAGACATGCATTTTCCGCCGAGAAGACGCTGGTATTATTAGGCGGCATGGTGGCCGAACGTTTTTAGGGGAGTGGCTATCGTTGTTCGTTGAGCACACACGCGCGCGCACGGATCTTTTTCTATACCCCCCCCTCGATCTCGGCAGCGTATTTTCGAATACGCCTGTCGAGTTCGGCCCCTCGGCCGATCGCATTCGCGAATTTCGTCGCGGAAGTGTCGGAGAGGTGAGCAGACAGCCATGCAGCAGGAGGACGTTGGTGGACGACGGGATCCCCCGGACCGTCCACCAATAGATCGCGCGTCGGCATACGACCCCCGGCACCACGCCGAAGCACCGAAGGCCCAGCGGAGACACACAGCGTCTGACCGCAGCAGTCGGTCGGGGTTGATCTCCCGTGGAGGTAGATCATCCCGCATCGACTCCACCAGCTCGGACGGCGAACGGACGCTGTACACCCCAAGGTCCAGGAGGACCACCCCGCGGGCGCAGACGCCTTCCGAGGCGATGCCCCCCCCCCCGCCGCATCCCCGCAACCCCCGCCCCCACGCTCGCTGTCTCCTAAGTCTGCGCACGACGTCAACCTCAGAGTCTTTGCGCAGCTTATGGAACAGGGAATGATGAGCGAGGAACTCGCCGAGCTCCTGAGAGGCTTCCTGCAGGAGAAGGAGAAGCTACTGCGCGGCACACCCGTGCCCGCGCCCGAGCCCCTGCCCCCGCCACCCCCCCCAGGAAACTGAACACCCGCCGTCACCACCGCCATCAGGCCACCGTCGCAAACGCGACGATTCCTCCACGCCCGAGGAGAGGAAGAAGCGGGCAACCGAGAGCGCCGTCGTCGTGGAAGAAGCGGCGCCCACAACACCAGCATCCACCACCACCACCACGAAGTCTTCAACGTCGTACGCGTCGCTGGCGGCCTCGCCGCCCGTACGCCGTACACCGCCAGCCCCACTGGACACGCCAGCCCGCCCAGCAGCAGCAGCGCGCCCGGGATCCCCCCGCGCCCCGGAACCCGCTTGCCCGAGTACTTCGGTCGAGCCAGCCCCAAAGAAGTCCCGCTATCCACCCCTTGTCGTGGAGCAGATGCCGAATTGGCCACGGCATTTCAAGGCCATCAAAGGCCTTCTAGGCCACACTCCAAACGCCCGGCCCTACGGCAAGGGCGTGCGATTCACACCGGAGTCGGCTGTGGAGTACCGCACCATCCAGCGCTACCTCACGGAGATGGAGGAACCACTCAGCTGGTTCTCGTACTCTCCGCCTGAGGAGCGCCAAATCAAGCTCGCCATCCGCGGCATTCCAGCCGACACCCCACCAGCAGAGATAGCGCAGGACTTCCTATCCAAAGGCTTCGAGGCGGTGCTCATCAAGCCCATCCGGGCAAGCAAGGGCCGCCCAGGCTGCATATTCCTCGGCGTGTTCAAGCCGTCCCCCAACCTTCTGCCAGCCATCTATGACGTCACGGAGGTGCTCCTCATGCCGGGTGTCCGGATCGAGAGCTGGAGGGGCAAGAAAGGCCCCGCCCAGTGTCATCGCTGCCAGGGATTCCGGCACTCGTCACACCACTGCCATCGCCCTCTCGCCTGCGTCCGGTGCGGAGGATCGCACCACGCAGGCGACTGCCCCAGGAGCAAGGAGGAAGCACCGACGTGCGTCAACTGCCACGGCCCCCACACTGCCAACAAGACAAGCTGCCCAACATTCAAGCGGGAGGCCCGCAACAGGAAGGCGGGTACGACCGCCTACACCACGACCCGGGACGGCCTTAACAAGCCGCCAGCCAGACCGCAACAGCCACAGCTTAACACTGTGGCTGTAACTTCACAGACGGAGCATGGTGGCTCCCTCATGGCCCCAGCAAACGGCCCCACAGCGCGGTCCAACCGCCTCCCCAGACGCCGGAAGCAGAAGGTAAGGCTGGCAACCATACCTTCTGAATCAGAGACAGACGCCCCCCGCACCGCACCAACACCCCGCAACGCGACACCAGCAGTGGAGCAGCCAACTCCCGCCATCACCAACATCAACACGACGACCCCGCAATCCACACCGGACCTACCGCGCCCCGCACACCCCGCAGCCACTACCACAACGAAGACCCTCCAGCACGACCAGGCCCAACTGGAGGTGTTGGATGCAGCACTGCAGATCCTGCGCGACGTCCTTACGGCGATCAGGCAGGGGACGAGCCCGATCCCGCTGATCCTCAGCGGAATAGGGACGCTCGTGCAGCTGCAGCTGCGCTAAAGAGGACCGAGAGAGGACCTCCAGCCTTCACCATGCCCGCGAAGAAACGCGGGCTTCAAGCAACAGGCTCATTACGAGCCGACCTGAGGACCCCTTGGCATTAGCCAAGGGCGGACAAAATACCGCAGTCAGGGGCTCACGCCCGAAACTGCTTCCCCACGCGGACTTTGTCCGCGTGAGAAGAAAACCCGGACTGGACGTTTTTAGGGATTTTTCTATTATATTGTCAGGACAGTGAGCGTCGTTAATTAGTCCGGTAACGTTGTCATGGCCATCTGCGGTCAACAACACATATTGTTACAAAAACACAGCAGTAAGGTAGCAAAGTAACCATAGTGCAAGCATAAGAATTATGTCAAAGAGCAGGTTTAAAATGTGAAGTGATAAAATACACAAAAGATAAAGTTCTTGTTTTAAATTGTGTTTCTCATATCTTTGAGATTATTGCGTAGGAATATAATATCAGCTATTGTATGTTAGTCTGAAAGGTATTTATTATATGGGCCTTAGATTTAGTATTTCAGATCTCGTTACTTATTCATACTTACCTGAAATAAATATTATTCAGAAAATGCTTTTAGCATAAAACCAACATTCAGTTTTTATATAAATAAATACTTCTGAAGCTCACTTGACTCATGATGTTTTCCAACACAGTTAAACACGCGTTAAATATGCACATCACATTTTAAAGAAAGAAACACCCTTTGGTGGTCTGCCGGACTGACAGATAGACGGCCAGTATCGAACTCACGACCTCCGAATCGAAAGTCAATAAACTTGACTAGATAAACTTAATAAATGAAATTTATTAGGTTTAATTAAATTGGGCTAGCTGACTAAATGGATTTTAGTCCTTTGTAGGTTTACAAAAAGTATTAGAACGTACCTATTTTATATTTTTAACGTTAAATAATGACAGTCGAAATGTTGATGCGCTTAATTGACGTATTATTAATACTTAAATCACATTTAAGTTTAGATACACAAACTAAAAATAGGTGCTAACTTTATTTACAGACTAAGTAGAATTTATATTTTAAAGCCATGCCTATTTGTTTTAACTTACTTTATATTATATAGATCGCTCTTCACTTGGACTCCAATTTGCGTCCTTAGTACAGACTACCATCCGTCACTCTTTATCATGCAATATCCGAAGTGAAAAGCGTTCTGTAGTTTTCCCCCAACATTAAAGTAGGTATCATATCTAATCTACTGGGTACTAACCTGAGCTCGACAATTGGATGTGCGATGAACGCTTACGACAAAACCGTACGGCAACCTGTAAATAACGATCAAGATTTTTAGTAGTAAAAGAACTTTTTGTGAAGAGTTCATCCGGAGAAGTACTACCACCATATCTATTTCTGCCGCCACTGTGTTCCTGTTTGACAGGTAAGGGGACCGGAAATTACGGTTACTGAAAATACGGGCATACGAGACCTTACAACTCTATTTCTCAGTGTGAACTCAATGCATCGTTGGTCACGTGCTTAGTGAACGTGATTATGAACGCGGTAATGCAGTTGTTATTGCTTGTCTCGTCATTTAGAAGTATAAAAAAAGGCCCCAAATACCACATCTTTCAAAGTCATTTTCAGCTTACATATTGAAGCCCGTAAAGCTGTAATGAACAGACTTTCCACAACCTCTCATCGCGGAACATAATTAATTACCCTTTCAAAGCTCCAAACACACCTCGCATTTAGGTGAATATGCAGAACTTTTATAAGCTTTTGCCTGTGTTTGTGATTGTTAAATGTTTTTTGCAAAGTCTCCTGAGACTGCTATTTTGAGCGGAGTTTTGAGAACTTATAACAGTGATTCTGTGCCTCAGCACAGAATCACTGTTTTAAGTTCTTCTTTTATTTTTTATATTTAGTTTCTTGTTTTTCTTTTGTAAATTGACTATTCTATGTAGCGTTTCGCTGTATTTAATAAACACTTATTGCCTTTGTTTTTTTAACATTTTAATTTATTTAAAAGCCTTTATAATAATGTATGGCTATACCTCTATATGGCAATATATGATATAAGTGTAGATATAATTATCTTATCTATCATACCTCTATTTTTGAAAAAAAGAAAACAAAATAGAGTTGGTTAACAAGATACGCCTTGGTATAACTCTAACTACACAGATCCCCGTGTCGAGATGCATCCACTTCCTAAACTCCTAACTACGCCTCCTATACATAAGGTACAATGAATTGTGATTCCGCAAGTTCAAGAAAGATAAAGACATTAAAAAAATATTATAAAGTTATCTTGTTGCTTTGTTTAACTTTTACGGCAAAACTCGTGTGGAATAACGATCCTTAGAAAGATGAAAGACATAATAAAATAAGATTGAGATAACGTGCTGCTTTATTCAACTCGTTTGGCAAAAGTCGCACAGAATATTCACACGAGAATGCATTTTGCATTGTCCTGAGAAACATACAAGATATAAGAAATTAAGATAGTAAGCATACAAAATATTATAGAGTTATCGTGTTGCTTTGTTTAACTCTTGTTAAATGTGTGCTAAACGGGGAAGGAAAACATCATGGGGAAACCTGCGGCTTAGTCTACTTCAGATGTATTAAACTGTTCTTTCCTCTTACTAATAGTCGACTAAGCATGGAGGATGGTATAGGTGCTGGGTAAGCCTAATCCATCTAACAATGTCCCAGACACTACAGGGTCCTGTACAGAATTGTTACCAGTTGCTGACGCAGTATAAATCATCTTTTATTGCTTTAAAGGTCTTTGTTTAACTCTAACGGCAAAAGTCGCACAGAATATTCACACGCGAATGCATTTTGCAATGTCCGACACTACAGGAAAGGCGAAAGGAAACTCACATAAAAAACTGCAACTATCTCTGGATACAGCGCGAATGGACGGAAGGAGCGTCAACCGACACAATTTATAACGATGCTTCCTACTCCCATAAAATCTTTCTAAGGTTTGCTTTAGTTGTGTTCGCTATTTTAATGTTGACTCTGCACCTAACAAATTACTAAATATTTATGCTTTCCTGTTTTTAATAGTAGAGTCCTCTTATATAGATAAATAAATGAATAATATACATATAAGATGAATATATACAAAAAAGTATCATGTATATATAAAACAAAGTCGGGTTAGGGTTTGTTACACCATTTAAAGCTCAAGAACGGCAGTACCTATTTTATTGAACTTTGATTTTTTAGATTTTTCTGCGCCTAGAATAACATATTGGTATAATTAATAGAATCAGGCGTTACTTTGCGGAAATCCATATTATTATTACAAACAATGAAAATATCTAGTTTTAATTCCGCTAATGCATTAGCGGAATAAAAACTAGATATTTTCATTGTTTGTTAATAATAACATATTGGATTTTCAAACATCGTAAACCCCTCGGGTGAGTCAACTTTTTTATTAGGGCTTGATGTTGGTGCTTTATTTGCACATACTTATGTTTTAAATCATACACCATTGGATTCGATTGGTATTTATTTGCACATTAATGAACAGTTTTTAGTTTTCCCTTAAGCCGTATCGTTTTTGCGTTATTTAGAAAAATGTTGAAAATAGGACCGTTCCCCGTTATCTCCAAAGTTTGCAGAGATAAACCCATGAAACTTTTTTAGCTAATAGAAGTGAATGTAAAATTTATAGGACAATTATAGCTAACTCTCTAATTTGCATAGTTTCTTAGATAAGGGGGATGGAAAGGGGTTTTCAAAAATTTTGTGAAGTTACTAGCTCATGTAGAATATCATATGAAAGGTATTCATTTAGTTTTCCTTTAAGCCGTATCGTTTTTGAGTTATTTAAAAAATGTTGAAAAAACGACCGTTCCCCCTTTTTATCTCCGAAGTTTGCAGAGATAAACCCGTGAAACTTTTATAGCTAATTGAAGTTTATGTAAACTATATATGTAGGAAAATTATAGCGAACTCTCTAATTTGCATAGTTCTTTTTGACAAGCGTGGTGGAAGAGGTGTTTTAATCATTTTTTATAAAGTTACTAGGTCATTGTGGTATCATATGAAAGGTATTTATTTGCACATTAATAAACATTTTTTTAGTTTTCCTTTAAGCCGTACAGTTTTCGACTTATTTACAAAAACGTTGGAAAAAATGAAATTCCCCCCTTACCTCCGAAGTTTGCGGGGATAAACCCCTGAAACTTTTATTGCTAATAGAAATGTATGTAAAAATAACAGGAAAATATAATGAACCCTCTGATTTGCATAGTTTTTTAGAAATCATCGAAAGTGTAAAAAATCTGCATAAGTTCCGCTATCAGACAAGAGTTGGCGCTGTCAAGGTTCTTCAAAAATATAAATTGCCTATAACATACATTTTCAATATATTGTATGATGGCACGGATCCCTCGGTGCGCGAGTTCGACTCGCTCTTGCCCGGTTTTATTAGATGTTGATATCTCAAAAACCGTTTGAGCTGTGTTTATGAAATTTGGGCTATTAGTTAGTCAATAGAGCTTAATAAATGAACTAAATTCACATGTTCGTTAATAGATTTTGAGTTATGAAGAGACCAATAGCGCCTCCAAATGGTTCGGGTAAAATACACCGCGTTATCGCCCGTTCGCTTCGCTTGAACTTGGCTGGACACGCGACCCCGTGTCTAGACAGTAGTGGTAGTAGTAGAGTACAGTAGTGGTAGTAGTATAGAAATAAAGTAATAATAGTAGCAGAGAAGAAGTTGATTCTGAGACGGTACGAAGTTCGCCGGACAGCGGGTCGCTACATACATTTTTACACTTAGTTTATTTACATTTTAGTTTTAAATCGTTAACTAATTTTCAATAAAATCTGCAATTTGAAATTATATTTCTAAGGCTTTGGCCGTCAGTCAATCTCAATTTCAAAGTAATAGACTGAAATATGACCAAAAGGCTCTTTTGCTAATCGTGATTCCAATAAATCTCTTAATAAGAAATCTCAAAATGCTCTTAAGTAATTTTTAATTTACACAAGTAAAATTAGGCTTTGAATAATTTGCAAGTGATAATTGATATTTTATACTCAACAAAATTTAAACTTTAAACTTTTCTGTATATAAAGTTTATTACATTTTCAATATGTTGGCAAGAATAAAAGTTAACAAAATTTACAAAATGTATACTGTTTATTTATTACATAACCTAGTTTATTTGTGCTTTGTAGGGTTTCCGACAAATATAGTAAAACACAACCCATACTTACAGGGGATTTGGCCAAGGATTGACAAGGTAGGCTTTTCCATATACATTAGACACACGCACAACACATACAAAATAAATAAAAACAAAGGCATTTATTACAAAAAAATATAGTAACAGTATAAAAGTTCTAACATTACAAGGAAGTGAGTTCTTCATAGCAAGTTATGAGGTGGCGCCGCCGATTTTCAGGCAGGTCCGTATGCCGCCTCTTGTGAGTAGTATGAGATGAGAATAGATCTTTGCTAGCTATGCTTACTTTGGGGCTAGGCAGTGCAGTGTAAAATGTCCAGTGTTATTTGATCATTATCATCTCAGCCGTAGTACTTCCACTGATAGGCCTCCCTCATTGATCTCCAAGTTCAGATCATGACGCTTGCCATACCAGACCACGCGTAACAGGTGGCATTTACGGAAAGACGCTGATGCCCATGTTCCGGAGGTATCCCTTGGTAGATTCATACTGCATACATGATAGAGAGAGTAGGAGCAACATTCTACTGCTGGCACCCCACGGCAACTACACTACTTCTGCGTGGTCACGCTATTTTGACATATTAGTATGACCAGTATGACCAACAAGACAAAAATGGGCGTGGTCATACTGCATTATACACAGAACAGAGAAAAATGAGTAGAATTAGCATGATGCCTTTTTACTAAGAGAACCAGTGTCGCTAAACTCACACATGTAAAAACTAACACACATAGAAATAAAAATTCTTATTGGTTGAAAGAGTACCTTAAAAAGGGCATAAAATCATAAAACTAATTTTATTGATATTAACTTTATTCCAATCACTACATGGTTCAAAGTTCAATAAAATCAACAGTGATAAAAAATGAATATTTAGTATGTCCACTCAGCCAGAGATGGCGCATTTGCCAAATATTTTTTATAGTCTCTATTCCCAGGAAATAAGATTACTAATACAATGACTACTTTTTCTACTCATCCAGAGATGGCGTTTTTGCCAAATATTTTTTTATAGTCTCTATTCCCAGGAAATAAGATTACTAATACAATGGCTGCTTTTCTTGCTTGCTTGATAATCCACAACACAAAGCCACTCCACAATAGATGGCGCTATTGCTATATTTATTTGACGGTTTTGCATTTTGAACAAAACTAACAAAAAAACAATAAAATAATGCTTACCGGTGATATGATATGCCCCCTTTCGTAAAATTTTTGGTTCGGCTTTCGTTTTTACACTCTAAAACGGCACAATACGGCATTTTTATATTTTTTTTTTTTTTAAGTACGTTTACTCTGCTAAATTAAAACACGACTGAAGTAAGCGGTGCTTGAAGTGCGCGGTACTGCGCCTACTAGGTGTTACGCGAGCCCCGCCTACTTACGATTTCTATGTTTTCTCTGTTCTGTGGCATTATACAAAGCTTTTTCCTTACTTCTTAGATAGATAGAAAATGCTTTATTGCACACCTTATATATAAAAATAACAACAGAAATATAAACATTGAACACAAAGTGACAATTGGCGGTCTTATCGCTAAAGGGCGATCTCTACCAGAAAACCTTGGGATGGATTGGATTCGTGGATTCAACAAGGAGTTTAAAGGTTTTACGAAAGGCTATACGAAGTTTTTCAAATATACCATACATAAATTGTTTAATATCAATATATGTACATAATTATTACATAAAATATTACAAACATAATAAGTACCAAATACTAGTTTTACCAAAGTATATTCCAGCAATCGATTACGAATCTCGCGACAGAGGTTCGGTTCGTTCTGCCCCTGTATTCACCCGGTCCGTTCTCACCCGATTTAGTTTAGGTAAGATCAAACTGTAAGATCGCCTGTTGCAAGCCTGTCGCGAGATTCGTAATCAGCCTGCGGTTCAGTTCAACGTGATTGGATTGCCACTAATCTTGCATATCAAAGGTAGACCACTCCAAATTCATTATTAATTTGGAGCCGTGTGGGGGACCGGGTCAGGCTAGTTAGGTGCCTTTGTCAATCCTAGCTAATAAGCCTTGATTACGATCTGCATCTAAACCCAACTACGTATGCTTACAAACAATTTACCCCAGCAAATGGAAATGGAACAAAATTGGTTCACTGTTGTAACACACTTGAAGTTAAATGTATGTTGTCGAAAAACCAGGATACAGATTTAGGCACCTTTCATCTTCATTTATGTTACTTAGGTACTAGTTGGTAGGAAGGTATACCTTCGGCCTTATGCCCAGCTTTTGTTTTATTATTATAAATTGTATGCAATGAAGAACTATAATATAATAAAATAGGTATTTAAGTATCTAAATATCTGTCTTGGTCGATTTTGACCACAGCGAATTATTTGGACTGCACAGGCATATTTAACTTTGATTACTTATTGGATGCCATCAAGAAGATGCCGCTGAAAGGTAAAATAAAAAATAGATAAAGACGAAAATACTTTTACTTTTCGTTCCAGCGGCCGACCAGTCAACACCTCAGCGTCTCACCTGATGATGCCTCGCGGAGAGGCGAAACACGTGTCGTCGTATAGGTTTGGGTATGCATGCTACACTGACAACCTAGTTCTCCCTGCATGTGCATAATAAGCGGGCGGGAGGGCGTTGCTCCTGCATCTCAGCAGATAAGTGGAATTAAAACTAGATATTTTCATTGCTTTTTATTTATAATTAAAATGACATAAAAAGGACTAAAATGACAAAAGTAATTTGGTTAGTGCCGTTCTAAAATTAAAACAGAACACCAATAACCAATTTTACGCTGACAGCTCTAAATTGAGAAACGTCATTCTCTAACAGAATCGAAACTACTATTCGATTGATAGCGTTTTAAAATTAAAACGGAACAATTTTACCTATTATTACGTTGATATCTCTAAAATTACAAACGTCATATTGCTTTTTAGTGCTAAGACGGAATCCACATCCATAGCACATAAATTCCGCCCTCCAGACTATGAATTCAAAAAGGGCGATACTGAATAAAATCGAAATGGTAATGAGGTAGCAGTCACGGCAAGCGATTACTCGCCTAAGACCCGATAATGCCGTCGTTTCTCTTACATAATCCTGAAAAAGTGACGTCGCCGGCGATGGCTACAAAAACGATTCCCAAACTAATATAAATAAAACCTTTTGGATTTCTGTTTGAAATCCGTTCCTGTCTGGAGAATTCTCTCACGAAAATGAATCGTGGAATGTCAGATGCAGAGCGGCTATTGGTATTTTAGATTTTATTGCTAAACACATAAAGAGGAAATTTTGGATGGCTACTCCAATTTATATACTTTGAAACTTAGACGTGTATCATATTTTGATGACAATATTTTATTATTTTAATAATGTTGACATATTTTGATAATTCATTTTATTGTAGAGTCTGCGCCACCACTCAAGTCCGATAGACGCGGCGCTGGTAACATAGAACTAGATAAAGACAACAGACATGTACTGTAGAGTTTAGTTCCCGCTTTTGCCGTAAGACTTGAGTTGTGGCGCCGACTCTAGCTTTTATCTGACTTATTAATGTTAAATATTTGCAGGAAAAACCTACCCCCTAATCATCTCAGTAGAAGAACCGCTTTTCACGTCCACTGCTGGACATAGGCCTCCCACTTACGTACAGATGGCGACACGAGCGCTCGTGCAGTAGTGGTTGCAAGTTTCCCGAACGAGTAAGCGCTTATTGTAACCGTGGCTTGTTATTTTTGAATATTGCTGAGGTCAGCAGTTTTATTATTTATTTAAGCTTCCCAGCTTGAAGCTATTGTTTATTTCGATGGTTGAATATATTTTCTCCATGCAGCAACATTGAAATATCAATAGATCTATTGCATGTAAAAAAAATGCAATGGTGCAATAAACTCGCGCGTGTGTCAATCAATCGATCAATCATTTCAATCATTTATTTATAAAGATCTTAACAAAGTATTACATATTTTTTACGTGCTAGTTAAAACTGTGTTACGCAAGGTAAAGTCTCTCAAATCACGCTCACATATAAAAATACCTTACAAAGTGTGTGTTTGTGTGTAAGGTTAGTGATGGATGTAGGGTCGTAGGAAGAAACCAACAATGTGTACCTGAAGGGACTAATCCTGTAGCACCGTGTTAAGATTATTTCATAGTTTAAAGATACATTGCCGTGGGGTGCCGGCTGTAGAATATTGTTGTTCCTCTCTTGCCAGTGGATGCAATAAGAATCTTTCGAGGGATACCCCCCGGAATATGGTGGATGGAAGCGTCTTACCATATATCAATATCCCGTGCTGCGCTCGCTAACCCGCCTGCCAAGCATGGCGAGGATGGCAGCAAACCCCTTGAGGCTTGAGGTGTTCAGCATTCGGCGTCCTACGGCAGGAGGCACCCTAACGCTTCTCGGACACATGAGTGCTACCCAGATGCATCAAAAACAAAGTCGTTACTTCATTCATAAGTAGAGTCTTGACAAGGTACAAATACGCTATCATAGCATAAATAAATAATTTATAATTAATTTTCTAATTAATATTTTTTATGTTATTTGAATATCACTGAAAGCACGTACGGGTTTTGTGACGTCTCAGGGTATCGTGAATGTTTTATGATATATATTTAGATTATATTATTGTTCTGTGTGTTTTCCCAAATAAAGTTAAATAAATAAATACCATTGGTAAATCCTCACAATACGTATAACGATCAACCGGCGAGATATCTAGTAGCGCAAACCAAATACTGGCTCATTCGGTCTAAGATAGATAGATCATAAATATTTTATACGTGAGATTTGGTACTTATGTGTTATTTGTAAGGGCCCTTAGAAAATGAACGGTCAAACGTCATGATAAGTTTAACACAGAGACAAAAAAAGCACAAAGCGCGGGTGCTACTCAGATGTCATGATTAAACAAAGTTTTTGCTTCATTTATGGAGTCTAAGTAAGGTAAAACATCCCTTCTATGACCAGTTTCAAAAATGCTCTCGGAGTATACCTTTGCAATGCGTATAACGATCAACCAGCGAGATATCAACTGGCGCAAACCTAATACAGTCGCTCTAAGCTCAGTCGCAAACAGATTATCCGGCTGGGGATTTCTCTCATTCCAGTAGAGAACATAAAAACTTTGCAATGCCAATAATGACTATGGAATATCACTGAAAGCACGTACGGGTTTTGTGACGTCACGGGGTATCGTGAACGTTTTATGGGTTAGTGTGTTGGTACTTTGGTTCTTACGTAGTAGTTTTAAGAGCCCTAAGTTTTAGAAAATCACTACACTAAAATGAATTGTCCAAATCTGGGTATGACTCAAGCTACCCAGATTTGGAGAGTACATTTATTATTACTTTTTATTATTATGTTTTTAGTATAAGTTAACAAAATATGACCTGCACTAAAGTACATTATAATTTAGCCAGAGTGGCTAATGACGCAACTCTTTTTTATAAGAGCTGCGTTTAAAAACAAATATTATGTTTTTACTTCATTTATGGAGTCTAAGTAAGATAAGGTAATTTTATGACGAAGTTCAAAAATACTATGATCATGCCATTGGCAAATCCCCACAATACGTATAACGATCAACCGGCGAAATATCTAAGAAAAATAAATAATAATAAAAAATAATAGTAATATCTAATTTGTTTTTCTTAGTAAACAACTATTGCTTCTCTGCTATACATTACTGGATAATCGCTCTGTAAATAAATAAAGATATCCAAAAACTTTAACAGAAGTTAATTAAAAATTCACAAAATAATCTGGTAGCGAAATTATTGGTTTATTTTTGACCTTCGAACTGGTTTGGAGTCAAATTAGAAAACTTGGGGGCCCTTTCGCCACAACAAACAATACAGAAAGTTGCAAATTGAAAAACGCCAGTCGACCGAAATTTTAATGTATTTTTAATTTCAATTTGTTCAAGTGGTTGATTCCATTTTAAACGGCACTTAGGTTAAATATACGATGCTTAGATAATTTTGCAAGTAGATAGAAAACGGTCAATTGAAACCCAATCTGTAGGCCTTTCAGTTCTATTATTAGATGAAATTAAAAACCTTATCTAAAATGTACGATTCCGGTGGAATCATAAAAGTTGGCGCCACCTACAGGTGTAGATGGCGCTCTATCGGTGCTCAACCTACAAAGTACAAGTTTCAAACCTTTTTATAGACAATTACTGACAATAAAATTGCCTGAGGACGTTATCGCTTTGAGAGGTCGCTTTCATATTTGATACCACTTGCCTGACCATTTTCGCAAATATCCAGTACATTCAGGAAATACGGACCCCAACGACGCGACGTAATCGATGTTACGAAGTCCCGAAAATGTTGTATTTATTTTGTCAGTTATTTCTATTAAAGAACACAAGAACAAAGTGTCTTCCCCTTAATAAAATTAGAGTCAGTAAGAAAAGTGCTGATGGACACTATCTTACAGTTTATTTTTATAAAACTAGGTTAGCATAAAATTACTCATTAGCCGGTTTGGCTAGATTGTAATGTATTTTAGTGTAGGTCATGTTAACTTATACTAAATAAATAATAAAAAAAAAAGTTATTTCTATCGCTCGTTAGGCGACTCCACTTGTATAGTGGATTCGCCTAACAAAGATTAAGCATCAAGATCGTATCCTCAAGGAATCATTGATAAGGTCTATACCCTATCAAAGATTCCTTGAGGATACGATCTTGATCTCGCGCAAGTCTCGCACGAGATGCAAAGGCCTTAATACTATTATTAAGGCATCCTAATACCATCTCTCAGCTTAGTCAGCTGAGAGGATGGTATAGGTATTTGATAGGGTATAAGCATAGTAAATCCTCATTCCATAAACAAAACAAAAATAATGCTGGACCGTGGGTGCCGGCAGAAGAATGTTGCCTCTCCTCTCGTGCCCGTAGATGCAGTAAGAATCTGCCAAGGGGTATCCCTTGGCAAATCTATATCCGGAAGATGGCCAGCAGTGTCTTTCCGTGTATCAACATCCCGTACTGCGTTTGCCAAAAGCCTGCCAAGCGTGGCGAGTATGGCAACAACCTCCTCATGATCTTGAAGATCCATGAGCAAGGCCTATGTAAAAGGTAAATAAATAAAGTAAAAAAAAAAAACTTATCGTACATAGAAAAATATCCAGACCCGAGACAAATATCTGAATAAAAGCTAACATCGGGAATCGAAGCCTTCTGCGTCTCTGCCAGCTATTAGGCCAACTGAGTAACAGAGGTCATACGACCTCTTTTACTCAGCTCCGTCGATTACACATAATGAATAAATTAAACAAAAGGGATCTTCGAACGAAATGGGTATAGGTGTAGACACCTCGCTCCAGATAGCTGTATACCTTAACATACCTACACATACTTGTTCGCCTCCCCAGTATTAGTATGCGCACAAATGATTACGTAATAGACGATTTGGTCTATTGTTATCGCTCTAGAACGAGACAAACATTAAGTGCTGTGTTGTTGATGGCGACCCCCTTAAGGGCGATTTATTGGCTTGCCTTGCCCTTTCCTGAAATAATGACACGGGATTACAACGCCATTGCCCTATATTATTGAAGGGTTTTTGCTGTGCACACATTATGAAGGGACATTGGGATTAAATTAAATAAAACGGACAAGTGCGAGCGGGACTTGCGCCCTAAAGTTTCAGTTTGATACAATATCAAGGCACAGCAGTACTTAGCACTTATAAAAAAATCAACTACTTCGTATTGAAAAGGATAAGAAAAGATAGCTCTACCAGTACAACTTTATTAAAAAGAAGGAAAACTTTTGTTGTAATAAAATTAAATTTAGTATTAGGCAGTCAAAAAGAAACATAAATTCTTCTTGCGACAAAAGCTCCCAGCATACCACATTTCAGGGTATTGAAACTTCTTTAAGTGCCCTATAAGTTTTTCATATTTGCCATTTTCATACAAAAAATTACACGTTGTTAAAGCTTCTGAATGCCCTAAGAGTAGAACCTTAAATTTTGAAGGCTGACCGCAGGCCTTGATATACGGTATACATTTCTAGTACACCTTCAATTGCTATACCTTCAGCCGTTTTGAAGAAGAAGGGTCGTGGCAGACAGACAGGTAGACTAACGAGCGATCCTAAAAGGGTTTCGGTTTCTCCTTTTGAAGTTCGGAACCCTAAAAAACCAGGTTAACTTAGAATATATGTCGAAGCTATTGAAATAACGTCAATCGACATTCCATTTGTGTGTTCTATCAAATCATTCATCTATATAGGTTTTAACAAAGTATTGCAAATTCAACCTTATACCTCTCGTACTAGTTAAAAACTGTGTTACTGAGTAATCTGTAGCTACGACAAATTACAGAAATGTAAGGTATGTAATCTATGTATAGATAAGTTTACATTTACAAAAAAAAAATATTATCAATAATTTTGTTTCCATAGAACAAGCTTTGCTTAATTTAGGACTTAATCGTGCTGTGTGTGTAGTGGGCATAATTTAACTATATAATTTATTTAATTTCTTGCGCTACCCTGGAAATCATTTCATCATCATCATCATCCACAGTTCCTCCAACCTTCCTTAGTTTGTGCCATCCACCACGATCCTGTGCCAGTCGCATCCATTGACGCCCTGCGATGTGTACCAGGTCGTCGACCCACCGCCACCGGTCGCCCGACACTTCTATGCCCCATCCTCGGCCCGATTCTGTTGTTGTCTTGCTCCACCTGTCATCATCACGCCTTGCAAGGTGTCCTGCCCAACTCCACTTTAGTTCCATTATCCTGGTTCCAACGTCTTGGACTTTTGTCGTTCGTCGGATATCGATATTCGGAACTCGGTTGATTAGTTTGAGACCGAGCATGATGCGCTCCATGGCTCTCTGTGTAACTTGCAGCCTGTACACAGTCTCCTGCGTAAGCGTCCATGTCTCGGCACCGTACGTCATGGTGGGCAGAGCCTGTAGATGCAGTAAGAATCTGCCAAGGGATACATCCGGAAGATGGGCAGCAGTGTCTTTCCGTGTATCAACATCCCGTACTGCGTTTGCCAAAAGCCTGCCAAGCGTGGCGAGTATGGCAACAACCTCCTCATGATCTTGGAGATTCATGAGCAAGGCCTATGTAAAAAGTAAATAAATAGATATATACTTATCGTACATAGAAAAATATCCAGACCCGAGACAAATATCTGAATAAAATCTAACATCGGGAATCGAAGCCTTCTGCGCCTCTGCCAGCTATTAGGCCAACTGAGTAACAGAGGTCATACGACCTCTTTTACTCAGCACCGTCGATTACACATAATGAATAAATTAAAAAAAAGGGATCTTCGAACGAAACGGGTATAGGTGTAGACCTCGCTCCAGATATGTAGCTGTATACCTTAACATACCTAGACATACTTGTTCGCCTCCCCAGTATTAGTATGCGCACAAATGATTACGTAATAGACGATTTGGTCTATTGTTATCGCTCTAGAACGAGACAAACATTAAGTGCTGTGTTGTTGATGGCGACCCCCTTAAGGGCGATTTATTGGCTTGCCTTGCCCTTTCCTGAAATAATGACACGGGATTACAACGCCATTGCCCTATATTATTGAAGGGTTTTTGCTGAGCACACATTATGAAGGGACAATGGGATTACATTAAATAAAACGGACAAGTGCGAGCGAGACTTGCGCCCTAAAGTTTCAGTTTGATACAATATCAAGGCACAGCAGTACTTAGCACTCATAAAAAAAATCAAGTACTTCGTATTGAAAAGGATAAGAAAAGATAGCTCTACCAGTACAACTTTATTAAAAAGAAGGAAAACTTTTGTTGTAATAAAATTAAATTTAGTATTAGGCAGTCAAAAAAAAAACATAAATTCTTCTTGCGACAAAAGCTCCCAGCATACCACATTTCAGGTTATTGAGACTTCTTTAAGTGCCCTATAAGTTTTTCATATTTGCCATTTTCATACAAAAAATTACACGTTGTTAAAGCTTCTGAATGCCCTAAGAGTAGAACCTTAAATTTTGAAGGCTGACCGCAGGCCTTGATATACGGTATACATTTCTAGTATACCTTCAATTGTTATACCTTCAGCCGTTTTGAAGAAGAAGGGTCGTGGCAGACAGACAGGTAGACTAACGAGCGATCCTAAAAGGGTTTCGGTTTCTCCTTTTGAAGTTCGGAACCCTAAAAAACCAGGTTAACTTAGAATATATGTCGAAGCTATTGAAATAACGTCAATCGACATTCCATTTGTGTGTTCTATCAAATCATTCATCTATATAGGTTTTAACAAAGTATTGCAAATTCAACCTTATACCTCTCGTACTAGTTAAAAACTGTGTTACTGAGTAATCTGTAGCTACGACAAATTACAGAAATGTAAGGTATGTAATCTATGTATAGATAAGTTTACATTTACAAAAAAAAAATATTATCAATAATTTTGTTTCCATAGAACAAGCTTTGCTTAATTTAGGACTTAATCGTGCTGTGTGTGTAGTGGGCATAATTTAACTATATAATTTATTTAATTTCTTGCGCTACCCTGGAAATCATTTCATCATCATCATCATCCACAGTTCCTCCAACCTTCCTTAGTTTGTGCCATCCACCACGATCCTGTGCCAGTCGCATCCATTGACGCCCTGCGATGTGTACCAGGTCGTCGACCCACCGCCACCGGTCGCCCGACACTTCTATGCCCCATCCTCGGCCCGATTCTGTTGTTGTCTTGCTCCACCTGTCATCATCACGCCTTGCAAGGTGTCCTGCCCAACTCCACTTTAGTTCCATTATCCTGGTTCCAACGTCTTGGACTTTTGTCGTTCGTCGGATATCGATATTCGGAACTCGGTTGATTAGTTTGAGACCGAGCATGATGCGCTCCATGGCTCTCTGTGTAACTTGCAGCCTGTACACAGTCTCCTGCGTAAGCGTCCATGTCTCGGCACCGTACGTCATGGTGGGCAGAACGCACTGATTAAACAAGCGGGTTTTCAGACATTGTGGGACCTTGCTCGACTTAAGTATGCCATGGAAATATTTTAATATTCATTAAACTTCGATTCCATAAACGTCTTAATATTGTGAGTGGACGCTGGCTAAAGAAAAGAAGTCTGTTACATTTCTAGAATAAAAACTGCTGACTTTTCATTCTTTGCTCTAAGTAAACCCTGTGAGATTTTCTTTGTGCTTTCATGGGAACAGCTCTTTGAAAACAAAGAACATAATATATAATACGATAAGAAATAGTTAACATATCTTTTTTAACGTATATATCCTAACTTATTGTTATAAATGCGAATGTGAGTTTGTTTGTTGCGTTTGTTGCACCTACACTGAAAAAAATCCAGCCAATCAAGTATGACATTTTACTTGATAGAAAAAAAATGAATGAAACAATCAAAAACTTATAAAACTAGATTAATCACTATTTATTGTCACAATAAAGGTGAAATGATCAACTTTTCTATAACATTCACTTCATAAAAGGAATTAAGATATCATGATTATGTTATTGTAAACATGGTTTTATTGTAAATGTAAACATACAAATATTTGATTCGAGTATCGAACAGAATCAAATTAATCAAGTTACCAATACACAGTAATCAGGTCCATTGATTGTAGAGATCCCTACCTCTCAGTGTTTACATTTAACAGAACTAGATGTCGCAACTAGAAAAATTTGAACGCGCTATCGAAGTGTTTCACCCATTTACTTAGGTCTCGGGTCTAACTTTTTGTGATTTGACCATAACCAACTACCACTCCTAAGAGCCTCCTGCCGGCGATCTACGAGGTGACGGAGGTGCTGCTGATGCCCGGGATCAAGATCGAGAGCTGGAGAGGTAAGCGGGGCCCTGCGCAGTGCCATCGCTGCCAAGGGTTCCGCCACTCCAGCCATCACTGCCATCGCCCCCTCGCCTGCGTCCGTTGCGGAGGACCGCACCGCGCAGGCGACTGCCCGAAAAGCAGGGAGGACCCACCAAGCTGTGCCAACTGCAATGGCCCTCACACGGCCAACAGGACCAGCTGCCCTTCATACAAGCGGGAGGCCCGCAACAGGAAGGCGGGCACGACCGCCTACACCACACCCAGGGGTGGCCGTGACAAGCCACCAGCCAGACCGCAGCAGCCACAGCTCAACACTGTGGCTCAACCATCCCAGACGGAGCACGGTGGCTCCCTCATGGCCCCGGCTAACGACCCCACAGTGCGGTCGAAGCCCCTTCCCAAGCGGAGGAAGAAGAAGGTAAGAATAGCGACCTTACCTTCTTCAGACACAGACGTCCCCCCCCGCTCTAAAACACCCCCGCACAGCGACACGGCGGAGCAGCCGGCACCCGCCGAAACCATCGCAACCATCACCCAGCAACCCGCACAAGACCCACCGCACCCCACAATTCAGCACGACGACGTGTTGGAAGCAGCTATGAAGATCCTGAGCGACGTCCGCACGGCGACCCGGCAGGGGACGAGCTCGGTCCCGCTGCTACTCGGCAACATGGAGTCGCTCACGCAGCTGCAGCTGCGACAAGACCGCCTCACCACGCCCGCGAAGAAACGCGGGCCCAAGCAGTAGGCTCAGTATGAGCCGACCTGAAGACCCCTTAGCTTTAGCTAAGGGCGGACACATTACCGCAGCAAGGGGCTCACGCCCGAAGCTGCTTCCCCACGCGGACTTCGTCCGCGTGAGAAGAAAACCCGGAGGCTCCTAAGAGCGGCGCGTACCTAGCTTCACCCTTGTTTGGACTAGCGTATTGAAAGCTGAGACACCCTCTGTAGTTAAATTTGGTTAATTTGATTATATGTTCTTTATTCCATCTTCATGCCCTCTCTTTTGACGAAATCCCGCTCACACCCGCTATATTATATAGAGGTATAACTTTATAAAATTAAGCATACACATTACTGAAACTACTAAAATACTTGATAACCATTACCACGTTCGTTGTAAATTCAATCAACATAAATCATTGGCATGTTAACCAAACTTGATTGTATTAACAATTACTTTGTTTGATATCATCAAGACAACTTGTATGTTGCTTATTCAACATAACTTTATTGCCATAATCGTATTACTTTATGTGCTCGTATATAAACAAGTTCCTTGATAGCTGCAAACATTTTTTTTATCAATGTTATCAAGTTTTTTTTTCAGTGTACCACTAAACTCATTTAAAAATTATTGCAGCAATATAAAGCATTATCATCAGCGAGTAGGCTATATTTGTCCATGTATTCCCTGGGGAACGGTAAATACGCGGGTGATACCACGGGGCGCTGCTAGTGATAATATAAGTTTTTACTAAATGCTTATCTATCTTGTATACAACTAAACAAAATGGAATTGTCTGTTTGTAATTTCAAAATAACAGGTTTTTTTCTAAATGCTTAAGAAACTTTAAGGTAGGTACATATATCAAAAAATCATTTTGTACAATTTTGACTGTCTGTCTGTCTGTGGTGGGAATACATTTTAGAAATTTATTTTAATCGTTTACTGGCTAGTAGGTAGGTACACTTTGTTTCCAATATTTTTTTTATTCAAGTAATTTTTTGTAAATCCCATCTTATTTATATGGTATTTAAATACCATTGAGGGGTTGTGAGGACAATTTTTCGATTAAGAGTTCCGTTTTTGAAATATTTCAGTTTTCGATATTTTTAAGGACTTACCCCCCCCCCCCCCCCCTCTAAAATCTTGACTGCTAGATTTACAAATTTGAAAAAAATCATGAGTTTACATCATGAACATAGGAAAACCACAACGGCTTAGCTAGCTTTTTTAGTTTCAGGGAAATTGTCGCTGATACAAGTGATACGGTTTACCAAACATACCGAAAACTCAATTAATACCAGTTAATATGTGTTGGTAAACGTAAAAACACATACTTCTACATTCAGGTCTACTGGTAGCTACGGAACTCTACACATCGCGTGGCCCGACGCGCACTTGACTTTTTTATTGTCTACTTCTGATCATCATGAGCACATTTGGCTAAAAGAGGTGAAGTTCCGGCGGTTCAAGGGCCTTTTGTCAAAGCCGCGCCGCGACACGTCGGTGACCACACTTGTATGTTAGACTGCAAGGTATAATTTTATATGGGCTTTAGTTTCTAAGTATTTTACATCTTGTACTATACTAATGTTGCCTGAGATAAAAGGATATTTATTTGTAAACTCATAAAAATATTTTTTTTACTATGAAGAAATATAAAAACAAATACTCTACAGTAAAACATATATCAAAACGGTGAATCACCGGCCGCGAAGCAAGGCTCAAGCGGTCGGTGACTTAGGGCTGCAGGGAGAGGAATCACCTTACTATACGTGTCGAGTCCAGGAGCTAGCGAAAGCCTCTCGAGATGTTGATCGAGACTTCGCTATGAGTCAGTTAACGAAAACGACTATCGGAACAATAGTCGCTGAGTCCCACATGGTGGCAATCTCGTGGGCTAAACAAAGATATTTGCTGAGCTTAGCTTTCTCGGCTTTGACGAGATTGGCATCATGTGGAATGGTGACATCAACGAATATTGCCTTATTGTTATTATTATAGTTCTAAATTTTCATCTACTCGGTATATAAACCGGGAATAACTGAAACGCACGGGCCTAGGGCAAGTGCGCTTCAGTGGGTCGGACTTCACTAGGAAGTCCGGTTTGTAGAAACTTTCTCACGATTCTACAGGTATTTAACAGTACCGCTTTTTGGAGTAGTATTTATAATAATAAATAATAATAATAAATCATTTATTTTCAGACAACATAATCCACAGTATTAAATTAACAATAAAATAAAATTAAATATTCCATAACCACAAATGTCAAAATACAATACAATACAGAACACAAACTAATTATACCTAGTAGCAGTTGCAGGATGCAGACAAGGATGTCAAACTTTCCCATATATATAGGAAAGCTTGACATCCCTGTACTGCGCATGTATCATGCTACAGTGGTTCACATGCTCGCAATCGAACCTGCTTGCAAACACACTTAGAATACCGTTGGAGCTGGCTCTGATCCGTCGCCCCAGGGATGTGCACCGCTTGCGCAAGGTGCTGTAGAAACAGTCCACTCGCGCCGCGGCGAACATCCCCGATGCGCTGCAAAATCGAGGCAGCCCCATCAACACTCTGAACGCGTTATTGTACTGGACACGTAGGGATGCATATATACATACATATTTATGTATGTTTTGGTATATGTAAATAATCTAACGAGTGGAACAGTTGTTTAGGGATAACACCAGTGGTTGATAAAACTATAGGAACTATTGTAACCTTCTGAAGTTGCCACATGCGAGTTATCTCATTTTTGAGATCAATGTATTTGGTATAATTTCTCTGCAATGGTGATCTGCAGGTTGTGGGTGGCAATGTCGATGAGAAGTGCTGTTTTGTTGGTTTTATCTATTGAAGTGAACGGGTTTAACAGTCAAAATGGCTCTATCAAAATAAAATTTGATTAAGGAGTTTTCCAAAACAATTTCAGGGGTGTATTTGTAATATGGTGTGGGTTTTGATGTTGTGTTCACAAGTATATGTTTAGCCGCTAAAGACTGGTGAATAATAGGTGAAGCTACCTGGTCGTGTCTAAACTTGAAGTCTGTTTGGGCAATAGCTCTACATGCCCGCTTGATGTGCTGAATTGTTTCAGAATTGCTATTGCATCGCCTACACAAATCAGTAGGAATTCTTGTTCTCATGATATGCTTCTGAAAATAACGCGTTTCGATTACTTGGTCCTGAATTGCAATCATGAACCCTTCAGTCTCAGGAAAGAGTTCACCTCGACTTAGCCATTCGTTCGACGCCTGTTTGTCGACGGTGGGTTGGTTCAAGTCGTGGTGGTGCCTTCCGTGCAGAGACTTCTGGGTCCATTCCGGGTTCCCTCCGTCTTCCGGAGGTACGTTTTTTACATTAAGTAAAAACAAATAATATTCATTTTCTGAGAACAATTGCTGTACGCATTGTAAAATCTGTTACAATGCCATTATAAAGTACACTTCTTATATAAGGGCACGGACTAACTCACAAAGCATCTTATAAGCCCCAATATGCGTCTCATTTACTTATAATGGTATTCTACAAGATTTTAACAAGATCGTAATACGAACATATAATCTCAGTGAATGCAGTTATGGGCTTAACTAGTAAGCGCTTACAAGTGCAAGCAACCAGAGTAACTAATCATAATCATATTCATAATCATTTATTTAGCGTAAAGTACATAATTTTGGGTTAAATGAGGAACGGTGAGACCGCAAAAGTTAAAAATTGTGAAGCAGCCTCAACGCCCGCCTCTGAGGGGCAAAACTTACATTAAACTATATACGATAAACAAATTCATGAAGATAATAATAAAAATAAAATTTTAACTAATATCATAATACTAATAATAATTATATTATATATATTATGTTAAAATTTACATAATGCATAAAAAAAATTGTTATTTAACAAATCAAGGAAAATAAATGTTTAAAGAACATTGTAATTGAATTTAAAATAAATAATAATTACAAGAAGAGTTGATGTTAGATGAGACACAGGTGAGATGCGCTATATTGACAAATGTTATGTGACTGTGAGTGTGTGTGTGTGTGTGTGTCTCACCAATTGCTTACACTTTTTTTAAAAGAATTGTTTACTTATTTATGTACACAGGTAAATATAGAGACAAGCTTTTATATCACATAAATTGTGTAAAGATGTTTAAAGTTGATTAAACTTTTATGGAAAATGTTTATTTTATTATTTTTAGTAGGTTATATAAAAGCTTGTTTGTTAAAAAGTTCTTTTACTTTAAATTTATTAATACTAGAATCAAGTAACTGTTAACAAACTTGAATTTATATTTTCGAAAGACTTCAGTGAACAAGAAAACTCAAACCACTCGTTTGCTCAGGTCCGAAAAAGTGTCAAGCCAGTCAGCCCCTTAAACTAATTGGGCTAAGTGGCTGAACTGCTGCTTCTAAACCCAACTCCCGTACTGCAAGCACTATATATTAGGGATGTCACACAGCTTACTCCGACTCTTCAACTCCACCTCCTATTTTTTAAAGAGTTTAACCTAATACGCAGCTGCCATAGCCAGAAATGCTCAAAGCATTTCTGGCCATTACATTATTCTTATATCACTCATATCGGTGAAGGAACATCGTGAAGAAACCCGCAGTTAAGTTAGTTTCAGACGTATTGACTTAAATAAAATTGGAAAGTTGGGGGGATGATATATGTATGTGCTGGGCAAGCCTAATGCATTTGAGTGTCCCAGGCACTGCAGCGTCCCGTACATCATGCATGCCAGTTGCTGACGCTGCGTAAATCATATAATCTACAATAATACAATAATATATAATAACCTACAATAGATTAAATAAATATTAAAGGCCTTAATGTACGTTCTTACTTATACTTAATGATTAATGATGTACCTTCCTAGCCGTGAGCCGTTGATAAGGTAGGTCAATAGTGTAAACTCCGTGACATCTTTGTTGTTTGACTCAGACTCTGAAAGAAGAGCTTCCGATTGATCGCTCTATTCCATTCTGATCCACTGAACAAATCCACAAGTGAATCTTATACCTCCGATTCCGATACATAAAATTTTATATCACCTACTCCGATTTCGGTAAAACCGGCACTGTAACAACCCTGTTTGATCTTCAGAATTCCGGACTGGCTTACGTCCGGCATGCACATCCAAGAACTTATTACGTTTTTAAAAGAGTATCTCAACGAAACTTTGATAGTAATAACCCCGTTAAATGAATACCTAACCTTTTTTTGCAGGACTAAAGTAGGCATATCACAAGCATCGCTGGGATGACCTGGATTCGATTGGCGCAGAACCGTGAAGTATGGCACAAGAATAGGGAGGAATATGGAGGATATTTGTTTAGTTTTTAAGTTAGATAAGCATTAACAAAAAATATATTAAATGTTCTTGCATTTTAATAGCAACAGTTAAAATTATTATATTAAAAAAAACCCACGAATGGGTATAATCGAGCTGCAATGAAAATACAATATAACACAATATAAATAAATAAAACCGGTCAAGAGCGGTCAGACTCGCGCATCAAGAGTTCCGTGCCATCAAATTATATAATTTGTGTTAAAGTAGGTTTATGATTGTTGGAGAACCATGACATCGCTATCTCATGTCTGATAGCGGAACTTATGTAGATTTTTTAAACTTTCGTTAATTGTTAAAAAAAACTACGCAAATAAAAGAGTTCGTTTTAATGTTCCTGTAATCTTTACACACACTTTTATCATGTATAAAAGTTTCAGGTGTTTATCTTCGCTAACTTTAGAAATAAGGAGGGAAAGGTTATATTACAACATTTTTCTAAGTCAATCTTACACTTAATTTTTATAGACCGCATTTCAGCCCCATTTGCAATCATAGTAAGAATGTTTTTTTAGCATTTTTATATTGGAAATATTAATAGTCACGCCATAAGGGTTCCTTATAATCATTTTGGCCCGGCACACTAAAACACTTACATAGATATAAAATATGTTATGTTACTTAAATCTATGTAAGAATATTTTTGACTAATTAATTAGGCTCAGACTAGTACCGAGGAAGCCAATGATGATGATACATTTATAACCTTTTTTCTGTCCCACTGCCAGTGTCAACCACACTCTCCTTTAATCTCTCTATCAACAAAAATATTTACCATTTTGCCTGGAAGTCGATACCAATAAAATGTCAACAACAACTCACTAACCTACGCTTCGCCGACGACATCGTGCTATTCGCTACATCGGCACTCGAGCTCCAACGAATGCTACAAGACCTTAGCACGGTCAGTCTTGGGGTGGGACTGTCCATGAACCGGTCGAAGACACAGGTCATGAAATAATGCATAAAGCGTAGAGTCGAAGTAGATGGGCAGGTAATATAGATAGATAGAAGATAGAAAATACTTTATTGCACACCTTAAAACTAAACATAATAACAAGAAACACTTAAAAACAAAGTGACAATTGGCGGCCTTATCGCTAAAGAGCGATCTCTACCAGGCAACCTTGGGATGGATTGGATTGTAATATATGACAAGGGGTTATAATGGTGTACATGTAGATAAACTAATTACATATACATATACCATACATAATATACATTATAAGTACATAACATATTATACATACAAAATACATAACATGAGTATCAAAGATAACGTATAGACATATATACTTACACTAGCTGCTGCCCGCGGCTTCGCCCGCGTTTTTAAAGGATGTAAATCAGCATTTTTTTTGGGACTCATATGCAAAGTGGTTAAGGTAATAAGTAGATGAAATCTATAATATGTGTCTGGTCACTATAGAAGAGTCTGTATTAACTTAACATTAGAAGGACAAAACCTACTACCTACGCTAAGGGTTGCCTCAGCCTCAAAGTTCTGAAAGTTTACACAACCGGTACTACCTACCGGGAAATAAGTTACATTATCTACTATATGAAGTCAAAGCGTGTGTGATTTCGCGGCCTTATTTGTGGCCATCAGTGACTAAACTTAGTCTTACAAAAAAACTTGAGAGTCCTACACCTAACCTCCTAACATGAGAGCCTCTGCCCACGGCTTTGCCCGCGTGATGCCACAACCAAAAATAGCTTATATACCTGCTTATATAGCTTTATTTACAATAGCTCAAGGGCACAACTTAGGTTCGAACCACGGCTTGGATTGTTGCCAGATTTTTATATCTAATGATAGTTAATAGTATGTAGGTAATAATATTTTTTATTATTTTATCATATTCTTTGATGTCTTCTATTGCCCGAGCTCTTAAGAGCTGGTGTCCATGGGAGACAATAAATGTACCTATTATATTATACTTAATAATAAATAAGCTTAACATTTTTATTTTGTTCTTGCGAGGTCTTCCGATCTAGGAAGAGGTGGTTTCGGCAGAATACCAGCGTCCGCTGCTAATACAGTGGGCATAATGCTGAGCCGGGACCAATTTGCTACTGTGGCACACATTATTTAATTTTTGTTCTATTGGTCCTATTTATTTATTTTACTAATTGCTGTTTTTCTTTTTAAGTAAAAACTATGTATAAATGTTAAATGTAAATGTTTTCGTTGTGTTTTAAAATGTATTGTGTGCTCTTTAGTAAATAAATGAATGTCTATGTCTATGTCTATGTCTAGTTAACGTCCAGGTGCAACAGTGCACCTTAAGACGGAAGAGTGTATTCTTCGGCCTCGTTGGCGAGACCGGTTATTAAATGTGTGCCTAGCAGCTAAAGTAGGACGCGTTGACCTCAAGTATAGCGGCAGTGATCTCGTCAACGGGCAAGCCGAGAACGTGTCTCGGTCGACGGAGAAAAGAACTCGTGGGCAATGGCTCTATCGGGTAGTCGGAGGGTAATCCGGAGATTAACGGATTGGGGTGTTCCGCCGCCACTTCATAAAAACGCTTTGAAGCAGTTTTAATAAAGTGTTCGATAGACTCGAGTTTGAGATCTCGGTGGAGGTCTTCATTGCGCATGTACCATGGGCAGCCCGTGGCCCTGCGCAAGAAAATATTTTGGATTACCTGAAGGCATCTAAAATGACGGGACTGGCCAAAGACGACAGAGGAATATGTCATTATTGGCCGTACAACTGTTTTGTAAAGTGTCACTTTATTTCTAAAGAACATTTTACTCTTCGAGTTAAGAAGGCTGTTTAACCGGCTAAGCACGAACTTGGCGCGATTAGTGACAGACCTTATGTGGGGATAGAAGGTGATACATCTATCTAGGATAACTCCTAGGTAGCGAGCTGACCTAACCCAAGGGATAGGTTTATCGAAGAGGAGGAGAGGCTGGAGCAAGAGGGGACTCTAAGTAAAGTGCACTGCTGCACTTTTCGTCGGGTTCACCTCTATGCGCCACTTTCTGAACCAAGCACCTAGGGTGGCTAGTGCATGAGCGCGCGTGGACTTAGCCGGTTCTATTTATACTCCCGGCTGCCGCGACCGCACCGCGGCGCTGGATATTTTACTTTTTTATGTTTAAATTAAAGTTTATGTAGATGTTAGTGCATAAATTACTATAATAGGTATAAGCTCAATCAGTTTAATAAAGAATGGTTAGGTAGTGTACCTAAGTATATATAAAGTTTATATTTTAAACAGAAATAAACACGTTTTTTACTTGTACACTTAACATGTTTAGTACTTGGCCAGTTTTTATAATTCATGGTTGGTATATCTTTAAAGTAAGTACTATTTTCACACCAAGTTTGAAATAGGAAGGCCTAACCGTTTGTACGACAGAGCTAAAATAACAGTTTATAAAACGACCACCTTTGTTTTAATTTTTTGAATATTTTATTTTCTCTGTAAATTTCAACCTGCTACCGGTTACAGTTCAAAAGATGTAGCTCTTTAAAGGTTTTTTTCCATAAACAATGGACCCCCTACCCTTTAATTTTGAAAATTCAAAAAAAACTTAAACATGCCATTGCTTATTTCATTGCAGAAATCTACATAAGAATTTTCAAATGTCTATCGTGAACGGTCACGTAGATATGTCATATTTTACTCTGAACTTTAAACTCAATTTTGAACCCTTTGAAGTGCGAATTTTCAAAATTCCTTTCTTAGTGAGCGCCTACATACCAAGACAAACATACCCTCCAAATTTCAAGTCTGTGCGATCAGCGGTTTAGGCTGTGCGTTGATATCTCAGTCAGTTAGTCAGTCAGTCAGTCAGGACTGTGAATTTTATATGTATAGATTACAAACTTTTCTAGCCGGAAGCTAAATCAGGTACTTTGGCAGTAGCTGCGGTAGCTGGAAATTTTTATGACTCATCTTGCAAATTTTACCTAATTGGAACTGAAAACGGTGCTTTGGCAGACGCTGCGGTATCTGGAATTTTTTTATGACCCATCTCGCGAACTTTTGTTGATGGAAGCCAAATAGTTGTAGTTGTAGAACTTTTTGTAAAGAGTTCATCTGGGGAAATATTACAATCGTACTTCGTAATTTCTACAACCAAGCAGTAATGTCTGCATTACTTTGTTCCGTTTTAAAGGGTAAGGGGGCCAGTAAAATTACAGGTACATGAGACCTTAGAACTCTATCTCAGGGTGACAGGCGCAATACAATGCAGCATTGGTCACCTAGTCACAGGCTTCGTGACCATGATCACCGCGGTATTGCAGTTGTAATAGAAGTTACCGCTTTACATAAGATGGGCCATCGGCTTGTCTCGCCGATAAGTCGTATAAAAAGGTACTTTGGCAGAAGCTGCGGTAGCTGGAAATTTTTATGACTCATCTTGCAAATTTTACCTACTGGGAACTGAAAACGGTGCTTTGGCAGACGCTGCGGTAGCTGGAATTTTTTTATGACCCATCTCGCGAACTTTTGTTGATGGAAGCCAAATAGTTGTAGTTGTAGAACTTTTTGTGAAGAGTTCATCCGGGAAAATACTACAATCGTACTTCGTAATTTCTACAACCAAGCAGTAATGTCTGCATTACTTTTTTCCGTTTTAAAGGGTTAGGGGGCCAGTAAAATTACAGGCACATGAGACCTTAGAACTCTATCTCAGGGTGACAGGCGCAAT